>OW569322.1:0-2400000 GCA_937595015.1 Polyommatus icarus | reverse complement strand
TAATAAAATATATTATTATTATTTTGATTTGTATCGTTGCTTATATTCCAAAGAAAGAAAATACGTTGAATAAATATATAATTTAGATTTAAAATTCATATTTTTGTATGTAAATAAATAAATAAATAAACGTTTATTCAACAAAAAAATTTGAACATTACACAAAGTGGCACATTTGAAATAAGAAGAAGAAAAATACGACACAATACAAACAATCAGTCTTCTTGGATGAGGCCGTCAATATGAGTCCAAACATGAAACCTTCACTTTTGGTTCATATGGAGCTCGGCTTCAATAGAATCCAGGTGATGCTGCACCAGAAGCATGCAAAAATTTACTGTTTATCTACGTCTTACTAGGTGTCGCAATTAAAATGAGCCCAAACACGAAACCATTGCCCTAAGTTGGCAAGGAGTTGGATATCCTATTGATTACCAGGTGATGCTGCAACACCAGGTCAACTTTCCATTAATGTGTATTCATAAATGTCACGAACTAGAATGCAAAATATAAAACCTACCAAACGAATGCAAGTCGCTAATCGGCCCTTCATGGACCAGATGAACCGTGATATTCCAGCACTGAGCCGGCTGATGATAATGAACTATAGCTAAAAACACTCTCGATCATGTCAAAAACACTTCAACAAAAAAACTTAGATCAAAATTGGTCCATCCGTTTTGACGCTACGATGCCACAGACAGACACACAGACAGACAGACACGTCAAACTTATAACACCCCTTTTTTGTCGGGGGTTAATAAAGAAGAATGTAATTAAGAAAGAAAGTAAGAAGTTCTACCCCGGCAGCCCCAAGTGCCACTCGTATTTACCTCTGACTATACAGGGTGCAATTAAACCTTCCTGCCAAATTTTATTCCAGGGCTTAGGTATCATTAGGAGAGTCCATTTAACCAAAAAAAAATTGGGTGTTATTTTTTTTAATGACATATTTTATCCCATTTAAATCATTGCAGAACGGTAACTCGCGACGCGGGGAATGAGCGGGGTTGACGCGCGGGCGACGCGTCGTGTCCATTAATTGTAGTATTTTTTTAGTATAACTTTCGAAAGCTAGTTCTCAACATTTTAGTACTGAGTGATTATAAAAGAAAAAATACGTGAATTTTTATTTTTAACAAGTATCAATAGGTATGTCAAAATGTGGCTGGAAGGTTAATCGCCGCCCCCACCGAATAAAATCGTAATCAAAAAATCTAAATTTTACAGGAAAAAATAAAAACGGTTTTTGGCTCATAACTTTTTAACAGGTTCACACAGGAAAATTATTTTTATACCAAAAGAAAGCTTATTTTTTTTGCGATATCTTAATGTTTTTAAAAAAATATAATGATATTTCTTACTGAGATTATAAGTCAAAAAGTATAATACCGAAATTTAAATAGAATTTTTGTCCGTAACACATCAATACGATATTATTCGGGTAAGTTGTCGACAACGAACTACACAGTAATAGTTGGATGCGATCCTATTGGCTGTCTTACAGACATGTTTACTGGCTCTGTAATCGACTGTTACCAATATATTCGACGCTAAAGTAAGTCACATGTTGCCCCCAAACCCGACGAATTTGACAGATATTGAAACCTGTTCATTTCTTAGCAGTCTAACTACTGGTAGTTATGTCTATTGTGTCCGAAGCCTCATCTAGGTTTAATAACTAAAAAGGTCCAAACACCGAAAACAACATTTAAAAACTTTTTTAACTAATAGTCTGATTAACAAGTACCATTTTCCTCAAAACCTGATCTAATGCACCGAAAATTATGATTTTGGTCTCATTCGATTTGGATTACCATGTAGACCATTTTATGAAAATTCCAAGAGGGGCTGAAAAAAATGCAAAAGTTATAAACAATTAAGTAAACATAAAAAGAAGGGTTTAGTTTTCTTTTTATATTTCGAAAACTATTTGAGTTAATCAAAATATAAAAATAGATCCTTAAAGAGCAGGTAATTTCCTAAAAAAAAATCCTAGATCCTGGAACCTTATCAACAATCCTTATAACTTTAATTGAGCGGCGAAAGTAACGGTAAAAACGCGTAGTTCGGGTTTCGCGTGAATTGCCGCAATCTGCCACGTGAACTAAAAAATATATTTTAACTGATTAAATATTAATATAAAGAAATAAAAAAAATTGGGTACTAAGGAAACATATTAATAAACAATAATCCATCAACAAAAATAAATTATCATAATTTGTTTAATTGTTATGCTTTTGTTCATTTGTTATTAGTCACCATTTTAATGTTAACATAAAAACGCTGATTATTTCAAAACAAGAAATCTATAAATTTTTATTATTCTTTTGAGCTAATTTTAAAAGGGCTTAGAAGAGATATCCGGTGGAAAAATTCTACAATTTTGATTTTTCACTTTTTTATGAACAATCAAAGGCATTCATTAAATTTTCATTTAAATATAGCAATTAGGGGTTTTTCATCAATAAAAATGATTATTTAAATTTTATTAGTTATAAATAAAAAATATATATATTGTTATCTGGCTTCTAACAGTAACAAAACAAAATAGTAACAATAATTGGATATAAAAGTACCGTAATTGCTTTATTTAGGTACATGAATAATTTTGGAATGACTTTGAATGTTAATAAAAAAGTGAAAAATAAAAAAAAAAGAATTTTTTCAACGGGAATCTCTTATATGGCCTATTAAGATTAGTTCTAAAGAATAATGAAAAAATCTAGATTTCTTGTTTTGAAATAATCAGCGTTTTTATGTTAACATTAAAATGGTGACTATTAACAAATGAACAAAAGCATAATAATTAAACAAATTGTGATAAATTATTTTTGTTAACGGATTATTGTTTATTCATAATATGTCTACTTAGTACCCAAATTTTTTAATCCTTAATATCAATATTTAATCACTTAAAATATTTTTTTAGTTCACGTAGCAGATTGCGGCAAATCACGCGAAACCCGAACCACGCGGTTTTACCGTTACTTTCGCCGCTCAATTAAAGCTATAAGGATTATTGGTAAGGTTCCAAAATCTAGGATTTTTTTTAGGAAATTTCCTGCTCTTTAAGGATCTATTTTTAAATTTTGAATATCTCAAATAGTTTTCGAAATATTAAAAAAAATCCAAGCCCTTCTTTTTATGTTTACTTAATTGTTTATAACTTTTGCATTTTTTTTCACACTTCCGTAAACAAAATCACAAATGAAGATAATGTAAACAATTATTATTGCTTGACCTTCGAAACACGTGACGAGGTTAAGGCTATCACTTTCTTTTATATGCCGACAAAGCGAGAGCAATGTATAGTACTTTTTGATGTAAGCATTAGCAAATTGTCGCAACCTGTAAAGTAAACCCTTGTCGCAATGTACGCAAAGTACTATCGTGAGATGCATTACTACATTTACGTAGGTCCGCTTTAGACAGTATTCTATAATAACAATTATTACTTTTATAACATAAAATCGCAATATATAATTACTAAAAATATGAAATGTACTTTTTACCCGAATAATATGGTAATGTCCTGACTGACATCTGTTTTTAGCCGCCTTTTGTTTTTTGGTACCGGAATAAGATCGCGATATCAGTTAGCCATATTAGTTTGGTCATTCAGAAAATAGTAATATTTTATTGACATAGTGTTCGTCGTAAAGTTTGTTGCTTATGCGTAGGCGAATAATACATGTATGTCTATTACAAAATATCTATCTCAAAAACTATCAGTCCGACCGCTATGAAAAAAATTCACGAGGTGGAATTGGCCTTCAAAAGCCATAATCCGTTATAAAAGCACTTCTATAGTAATAGTCGATTACGATACTATTCGGTGGGGGCGGCGGTTTAATTGCACACATACAGTGTGTATGTGTATTATGTAGTATTAGTAAAGTATATTCACATTGTTTTGTACACCATAAATAAAAAGAAAATTGAAAAAGAAAATGATTGGAACCTCAATGATCGGAACATTTTTTTCAATTCAGGCTGAGAGAGGGGTTAAGAGATTTTGCCACGTGTAAAAACACGTGGCAAAATCTTCAGCCGAGCGCTTTGCAGTAAATAATCGAGATTGCCGCCTGAAGTTTAATAAGGGCTTGACTGATCAGCCCCTACGTAACTCGCAACGTTGAAAATTATTATTAAAATGTATTATAGACTTTCAAATGATATTTTATGTTTTAAATTAAACCTTATTTTTTGAGCTCATGATTTACTGCGTAAATAAAGATGATGATTACAGAGTTCCAAGGCTTTAAATGAATGTGGAATGATGTAGACGGGGCACTGCAGCTGGTAAAGGAGAACTGTCAAACACATGTCAAAAATAACGTTTTTGTATGATAGAAGCGTTAGTTTCTTTTCTGGCCACGTTCATTTGAAGCTTTGTGGAACTGTATGTAGAAAGATTATTGTCATGCTCAAGAAAAATCTTTTTTATGTGGGTGCGCTCGCCTTAAGAGGGGGAAGCCGCATCAGTCAGACAAATATTGTTTTTGAATCTATTTTATTATTTATTTATTAATTTGTCCAAAGCATTACAGCATTTTACAAGGAAATAATAATTTAGTACCTATACTATTTTTTTTTTTCAGAATTAATGTTATAGTTCTTGCAATCTACGAGTGCGCATCGCCCTTAGTTGTGTGAGTGACCCTATCTATACACGCGTACATGGCTCGCTCGCTACTGACTGCTCCGTCGGGTACGCACACTAACGAAAATGTCTATTCACATTTCCAACTACAAATAAAGGCGACGCGCACTCGTAGATTGCAAGAACTATACAAACATAATAATCTTAGCAAAGATAATATTATAAATACAATTAGTTATTATTATTGTACAAAACATTCTGTAAGTAGTCGATTTTTAACATCATTGTAAAACTTAAATTGTTATAGTTATTTCTCACATAAAAACTATTGATACGATAAATGAAGTGGACAATAGTCAGATAAAAGAAGCAGAATGTAATATTATAGAAGAGTCAACAGGACAAAACAGTTTTCTTGTATCAGCATAGTTTAGCGAAATTATTAGGACAAGCGTATCACAACAACAGCTGATAAAGCTTGACCCACATCTTACAGCCTGTAACGTGATCCGGTGATCTTATCTCTAGCAACACTGATGTTCCATATTTATTAGAGTGCAATAGATTTCCAAGCAAAATGTGTCCACCGTAATAGGTTGATCTAAAGATTGATTTCCGATTATGCCGCAAGCGACCAACCGACAAAAATTCAAACAAAATGTTTCTTTATAGCCTTGGGACTTATGACAGGGGGCTAGACTATACCTAGGTATCATTTTCTAGTGACCCATGTCGCCGCATTTTAGTCCGACTATTTACTGTATGTGCTAGTGGCGCCCTCTGCGATCTTTGCGTATTGTGTGCCAAGGATTTGTTCATCGCACCGCCGTAAAATTCTCGCAACATTTTGAAAAATCTTTGTACTCGTGCGCGGATGTGCTGTATGGTACGTCAATGCGATCAAGCGACTGAAGACATCAAATACGTATCAACAATATTTACCCAAACAAAGAGATTCCGATAATTTGTAACAAAAGAACTTCCACGAGTTTAGTAAAGTAAAGTGATGTTTTATGGAAGACAAAATTCCAATCTTGTTAATATTAAGGTGGCTGTTACTTGTGACTTCATTCGTTTCATAATTTAATTCTACGTAACGTGATTTTTTGATGCTATATTTTTCCCTCTTACTAAAGGAATAAGCATGGTGGCTGCATAGGAAGATCTGCCGACCGAGCGAGGTGTTATGCTAGGCCAGGGGTCGGCAGACTTGCCAATCAGATGAGCCAAATATCAAGTTTGTAGATTTTCCCATACCTTCAAAGAGCCGCTTCATAAATTTTATAAGTCTAATAATAATACCAGACGATGGACAACTCTGCCGTGGCCGGCCTCGAAAAAGATGGCGCGATGACCTAGACAAATACGAGCCAGGTTGGCCTACGGTGGCGTTGGATCGAGAGGATTGGAAGACTTTGGGAGAGGCCTTTGCCCAGCAGTTGGACAGCATAGGCTTAAAAAAAATATAATAATAATTAGAGTCTAATTTGCTTCACACTACTAAGCTACATTTACAGTTTTCAAAAATGTGAAAAAAAAATTATCACTGAAAGGCATTATTAAAATAACACTCATCAGTCATCAATCATCAAAGAGTTATTATGTACTACGTTTAATTATATTATACAGTATGTTTGTGTAAACACCGTTGTCCTTGAAACCATCAAATGAGCCCGTCAAAAAGAACAACTTTTTCTATGAGAACAATGCTGGGAACTCAAAAAAAAAATGCCGTCTTCATACCCATACGGATGCCCGGATTGGCAGTTTGTATGGGTATGAAGACATTTTTTTTTAAATTCCCAGCATTGTTCTCATAGAAAAAGTTGTTCATTTTGACGGGCTCATTTGATGGTTTTAAGGACAACGGTGTTTACACAAACATCTTGTACTTTAGTTTTAGTTGGAACGGTGTCCTAGCATTGCTTTCGAAAGCTTGCCTATGTCTGGCAAGTACTTAGGTACTCGTTTTTATTAATTTAAGGCGCGACTGTAAATTTGCTCCTTAAATTACTTTTAATCTGATTCGTAGTTCATAGATGAAAATGTTTGCTCACATGAATAATTATGTAGAGTATTGTAGAGCCGAAAATGGATAAGTAAGATAGATATAATAGCAAATGCTAGTTTTTTGTCGTTTCATATTATGTTGCAGGACGGCTATTCCATGTATCAAACAGGATATGCTCTATTTTAGGTAATTGTTTTACTATAACAGAGTGCGAGCGCGCAAGTTGACGGAGAATTCAGTTGTTTCATATTGTTTAGGTGTTTTATTTATGTTAAAGAGGTACAGTTCGGGCTTAGGCAGTGAGTGAAAGAAGAGCCATATTAATTCTATGGAAGAGCCGCATGCGGCTTGCGAGTCGCGGTCTGCCGACCCCTGTCATCCTGTGCTAGGTGGTTAACGCCTCTGTGGTCCAGTGGTTTAGAGCGTGTCTCTTGACTCGGAGGTCGTGGGTTCAATTCCCGCATGGAAACATGTGACTTCCAAGTTTATTGAGGACAATGCAGGCTGATCATCTGATTGTCTGACAAGTAAGATGATCCATGCGTCGGATGGGCATGTAAAAAGTCGGTCCTGCGCCTGATCTCTCGCCAGTCGTGTCGGTCGTCCGTCCCACTAGGTTGTGAGAGTAAAAGGAATAGAGAGTGCTCTTGTGTACTGCGCACACACTTGGGCATGATAAAATTACTCCTGCGTAGCTGGCCTGGTTTTAATGAAGCCGACCACCGTCACCGAAACCGGTGTGGGAGTTATTATCCTCGGTTAGGCCGAAACTGTGATTGATTTCAGCTGTTGCAATTATTATAATATTTTATACTGACGCACTTCAAAAACTTCGATAGCGCGATGCAGGACTGTGGCGCTAGTTGTACCGCCACATGATCGACTCGATTCGACGATCGATTAAAGAAATTTACTTATTTTACGTATTTTAGCATAGTATTTTAAATTGTGACGCTATCTTTGTTCGTATTTATACGCTTGCAATGTGCCAGGCAAAAAAGCATAAGTACCTAGTATTTACTGTAAATATTTTTACTAAATAAAGGCGTTCGTATAATAAGGTAGAAAATGTATAAGATTTTGTGATAAAATTTATTATAATTTCACGCACGTTAAGTCGAAAATTTTCAAAACTTGTAGTGCCAATTTTCATAACTTATATTGCTAAATTTTATACAGGTATATTATGTTGGTCTTGTTTCTGACATTTTGCGATTTTAAGGGCTTTTTAAAATAAACTCAGTTGACCCCAGTTTCTGAGGTTTTTCGATAGGATTGCAATATCTGTTCTCTTGCGCCTTTGGTTAAATTAATAACAGACAGTCTGTCAGTCTCTTTGTCTGTTACTCCTATTAGGAGAAGTGTGATCTATATTTAAATAAAAATGAACTCGCTAAAATGGAGAACGGCTGAACCGATTGACCAAATTTTAGGCTTGAAATATTCGTAGAAAATTCATACTTAGCACCAATAAATATTTTTGCACTATTTTCACTCTATTTACTTAATAATAAACATTTTTCTCGACAAAGTGTCGATAAAAAAATATCAGGCTATTCTTTGAGGACTATGAATAATAATGTCTAATATATACCATAGTGAAATCCGATTTGCAATAGAAATAGTCTACATCCATGATAGTCTCAATTTTCTGCTCCACTACATTCTACTTTCCATCGGCAAATGCTCGCTGTGATTTAGATTTTCAAGGAAACAGTATTTGCCTATTTTAAGAAGACTATGGGTCAGGTCATACTGAAACCAGATGCGTCTATATTTCTGTGTTAAATTACATAGAAATCAGTCCAGTAGTTTTTTTTATAATAGTGTAGAATATAGATAATAATATTAATATTTAATATAAATACTGCACTTACAGCAACTGCCGAATGTACGCCATATACGCTATGGTTTACTTTACTGTCTCCTTTTCAGATTTTTCTTATAATGTCAGATGTGCTTTTCATATAAGTTACGTTAGTAACATACAATATCATTGTAAATACAAACAATTTTAAAACTAAACATTTTTTTACTTTAAAGATTAGCGAAGACGTTAATAGCGATTAATTTACAATACGAGTATTATTAATTAAAATTTTTAAAGACGAAGTGATGAAATTAATTAGGAAAAATATTCTAGTCTGTAAATTGGCACTTACAAATTGCAATTATTATGAAATTCTTTGATAAAAAGCTTTTCATTACATGAAAGAGAATTCGTAGACTCATTAAGTTGCCTTTTGAATTCTCATTATTGGTTGCTATTTTGTCTTACATTTTTGCTTTTCTGCGAACGGAAGGTACACCACGCTAACAAATAGTCAGGATTGCAAAGAAAATTTTTGAAGTACTAGGTCAGGTATTAGGTACTTATATTGTTTTTTTATGGTTATTTCTTATGTTACCAAAAATAGAAGAGTTTGTTTATTTTAACACTCTAATCTCACAGAGTACTGGACCGATTTCAATGTAATAATTTGGCACAGAATATAAAGAGCGAAACGTCTAGTAACCTATATTTTGAAATCATAATATTTGTCATAGCCGAAACACGTTTTCTGAAAACCCAAACAATGTAATTAATCGGTTATCATTCGATAACTCGACTGAATACGAGAACGGAGCCATTAAACTGTGCTTAGGCTTCGACAGGTGGAGTTACGAGCCCAACTTCACCCACGTCACGTTTGCACACTGACGCTAACAGTCACAGTTGTATATAATTATAAATTAAAAAAAATCAAAACAACCGACTCGAAATTGGAATTCTGATAATAATAACTACTGTAATTCACCACAGTCCACAGAGCGAGTTACTGATGTCAATGAACTATTGCTATGAACACTCTCGATCTTGTCAGCTTTCAAACAACCAAAAAAAAAATACTAGATCGAAACCAATCCATCCATTTCTGATGCTACGTACAGAAACACGTACAGATAGAATAACATAAAAACCTTTAAACTTTTTTTTACTTAACGAACTTTAATTTTTTTGTGTGCATTAGAATAATTTCTAATGCACTTCATAATATTTTCTATTACTGATTATTGAAAACAAAAAAAAAAAAAACTAGGCCTTTGCATCCATTGTGGATGATTTATACAGCATTTTTCAGAGCGAAGTAACCACTCTTCAAATACTGTAGTGCCTGGGACAAGATTTTTAAATGCCTGTATGGTTGCCCAAGCGCATACGGCATTCTCGCAACATAGTCGGCCTAGTCCAGAGGAAAGAACTAGTCAATACGTCTGGGACCAACCATGTGCGGGTTTCCTCACGATGTTTTCCTTCACCGTACGAGCGTCCGTATTATGTACTTGAGATCAGAAAATGTCTCATTGGTACACGCCTCCACCCGGGATTGAACCTGCACCCTCTGCGAGTGCGAACCAAAGGTCTAACCAATAGGTCACGGACGCTGTTTGTTGAAAACAAGTCAACTCAAATATTACTCCTATTATAGCTACAAGCTAACCTTAAATTTATTTCGAGGTGTTGTGCTTTTTTAAAAATGACAATTTGTAAATTTTGCTGACTGCTGACCATTATTAAATAATGACTAATGACTGATCAAATCATATAAAATTTAAAATTCTTAATGCGATAATTTTCATCAGTGTGAAGAAAGTTTTCGCAAATTGGAAACCGAAAACGAATTGAGAGTAACAATGGAAAAGCATTTCCTTTTTGAATTAATTTAGTTTGAAACTTCGGATCAACCATTATTCTGGTGTTAAAACTATCGCTTTGAGCATTCACTAAGTTTTCTTGCTTAAATTACTTTATTATTCTACATAATATCTGTATCGTTTCATTATCAAGGATGAAAGCTGGAAGAAATCTCTTTTAGAGATAAGCAGTACCTGTTGTGTCGTCTTTTTTTTTGTATATTTTCATGTAAATCTGTATGTGAAACAAATTGTTAAATAAATAAAATAAAATTAAAACTTTCAACCCCTATTTTAACCGCTTGGGGGTAGAATTGATCAAAATCCTTTCTTAGCGGATGCCTACGTCATAACATCTACCTGCACGATAAATTTCAGTCCGATCCGTCCAGTGGTTTGGGCTGTGCGTTGATAGATCACCATTATAGTCAATCACCTTTGAGTTTTATATATTTAGATAAATAAATAAACACTATTAGTAATTAAAATAAATTCATAACATTACAGTTTACTTATTGTACCTAGAAGATACCAAAAAAGTTTTTAAATATATTTGAGCAATAAATACATGTTATTATTTGAACAATATAATCTCATTGATTCTTTAGGATATTATATAAAATACAAAAAAAAAATATGTGAAAATTATGTTGTAAAATTGCGTGGGCGCATCGTGCCCGGCTTGTAAGGTTTTTGACAGAAGTTTATCTATTCAACTGCATTGTTGATTGGTTAATATTTTGACGTTATCCAATTAAAGCGGCCAGAAACCATCAGAAACCGGGCACCAATTATTGAGACTTCCAATTATGAATCAATTTTATAATCTTGGTATCGATCGGTACCTTTATCGAGATCAGAAATATAAATTGAGTGCTGGATAAGGGTCAAAGTATTTGCTCAGTTTTCGGCAGAATTTCCTGGACAAACACAAAGGTGAGGCCTCTGTATTTGTCCAGTTTTGGACATCTCCATTTGCATTTTCCTGTTCACTTTGAAGCGATACAGTGCGGCGGGCAGTGCCGGAGGTGCCGGAGAAAAATCTACAAGAATTTTAATAAACCAGAGAACTACAAAAGACATTTAACCTTGTTATGTTTTTATAAATGGCGCGTCATAAAAAGTTTTCTGAAAAATATAAAATGGCGGCATGATAAAGGACGAGGCTCGCGCTGCTATTTATTTCGTCGTCTTATTAATAACTAGTTCTTAACAAACCTCGACCTGGTATAAATCAGACGTGTTCGTAAAATTCTGTCGTTTGTCTTTTGACTTTTCGGCGCTGGCTAATGAATTTTGGCTGAGTTGAAATTGTGGCGACATTTTAAATCTCGATTAGGAGTACTTTTATTCCTAATCTAGCTAATGGATGTGTTTTAATGTTAACGCTGGGTCTGCCCATGAATCTTCATAATGCTTCACTTCTGCTTATTTATAAATGTACTAGCTGTCCCGGCAAACGTTGTTTTGCCTTATGAAGTATTTCTACTTCATCAGTTGATACAAAATCTTACCCTCTCTTTTGTCCCCTAAGAGGGGTGGGGGAAAAAATGTTATACACCAATTAATGTTAAGTTGAAAAACACAGTAAATAATATGAAGTAAGTCCATTAAAGAAAAAAGTTTGATACAAAATCGGACCCCCCTCAGAGGGGTGGGGAGGATTTTTTTTTGTATCAAATGTTGAGTTTGAAGAAGACAAATATAATTATCTGCGAAAACCGTTTGCAAATCAGATCAGTAGTTTTCATGTTAAAGAAAAAAGTTTGATACAAAATCTGACCCCCTCTTTGGTACCCTTAGAGGGGTGGGGCGGAAAAAATTTATAAGTACACCAGATGTTAAGTTGGAAGAAGACAAATATATCTGCGAAAACCGCATTCAAATCGGATCAGTGGTTTTCGTGTGATGCTGGAACAAACATACAGACAGACAGACAGACAGACAGACAAAAAAACTGACCATGTTTTTGGCTTCTATAGCGATGTAGTGACACCCTCCGCTTATTATTTTTTGAATATCTTTAATGTACAGAATCTTCATTTCTACAGTTTCATTATATGTATAGAAAAGTTGTTTCTGTCTGTCTGTTACCTCTTCACGCCCAAGCCGCTAAACCGATTTTGCTGACCTTTTATGGACATAATTTGAGTCCCGGGAAAGGACATAATATATAATACTTGTTAACCCGGAAAAAGGTATGGTTCGCGCGCAATAAACGAATTTTGGCGCAACGAAGTTTCGGGCGTCATCAAGTATTAAATAAAAATTAGCCTCAAGTGACTCAACTATTTGAATTACAATGCAAATTAAAACAATAACAATAATCACATAAAATAAGTTTCAATTATTTCCGGTAATACATGACTGCACGTATCGGTTTAGAATAGCGATGTTTAAATACGAGTCGTTCCAGTGCGAGTTCTCACTTCTCCCTCAATCGCGTTTCCGAGTTGGCGTTCGCGTGAACAACTATTTTGTCGACGAACAGATAGTATTCTAATGCTAGAGACTAGAGAGATAGATATATACATAAACTCTTTATTGCTCACAAATTGCATTAGATTGTATCAAATCAAGGAAAGACAACCGTGCGGGAGCCGGATTCTACGGAGACAGGCCACCAAAAGGCAAATACGCCTGTTTGGGGGAGTTTGCGACCGTGTTTCAGGCTGCTTCTTCGCTATCCTCGGTTATTCACTAGAAAGCTTAGAGATGGCCCTAGTAAATAAAAACGTTTTATCTTCTCCGACAGTCAAGCTGCACTTAAAGCACTGACTGCCGCAGAAGTCTCATCCAAATTGGTTCTGGAATGCATTGAGACGTTAAACATGCTGGGAAGGAACAACAATATCCGCCTTGTATGGATCCCAGGCCACAGTAACGTCTCCGGCAATGAAACCGCTGACAAACTGGCTAGGCTTGGGGCTGAGAGTCTCATATATGGCCCAGAACCAGTCTGTGGTATAACTCCCAGTACCACAAAGCAAGAGCTCAAGGAATGGGGTCACAGACTATGCAGGAAGCAATGGGCTGAGACCCCTGGCCTTGAACACTCCAAGGTACTAATTCCTGGCTTCAACAAGAAACTATCAGAATTAGTGCTCACCTTGGGTAGGTAGGAAACAATTAAGAATCTTTACCAGAAGCCTAATTGGGCACTGCAAGCTCAACAAACACCTAAACAGAATGGGTACTTGTAGCATAACGACTTGCATATTCTGTGAGGAGGAGGATGAAAAACCTATTCACCTTCTCCTCGACTGTCCTGCTCTACTATAGAGCAGGAACAGGCACCTTGGTCGCCACGAATACTCATCCACAGAGGAAATCCGTGGCACCAACCCCAACCATATCGTTCAATATATGAGCAGTATTGGGTTGGGACTTGGGGGTGATACTCTAGTGCGAAGGAGATATAATAGATCCTCATGGGTCGCTGTGACATCAGGGCTACAGCGACCTGTCTTCTTTAAAAAAAAAATAAAAAAAAATAAGTGGAACTAGTCGATTGTATTAAGCTATAATCTAGTTCAACTAAAGGTGATCGAACATTTGTCAGCACACACGCGCCGATTGCACCGCATTTTAGAATTCGTTGTATGAAACGATGTGAAAGTTTTTGCAACAAACACCGCGACACGATTTTTTTACAATCTTTTTACACAAAAAAGTAAAAAACATCTGAGCGCGTTCAGACGTACGCGTTTAAGCGCGCGATGTTTCAGCGTCGCGTACTTTCCCAAATGCTACAGCAGCAAAACGCGCAGATTATGTTTCGTGCAACTTATTTCAAAAATGGAATGTATTCCAGAAGACATTTTTTTCTCAATTCAAGTGAAAACGGACCTAAGTCTATTAAGTATGCACACATTGCACAGCGGATCCGTTGTCGCGTTTCCTTTCAACAAATCCAATTATGGTCGCTGTGGCATTTTTCGTTTTGTCTTTGTTCGCACGTTCGGTGATATTTATAGTGCAATTTCAACGTTTCGGGAAATAGACTGTGCTGAGCCTGATTTGAAGTGTCTGCTCACAATAAACCTTTCATTTTGGAAGAACTTCACATATTGTAATTTGTGTCATGTGTACCCTGGGCAAGAATGACAGAGTTCGAGGAAGATATAGAGTACCAATGTTATTGTATTATTTAGTTTGCAACATAATAAAATTAATTTCATATAATTAAAAAAGAAAACTGAATAATATATCGGTAAAACACTATCCATACTAATAATATAAATGCGAAAGTGTGTCTGTCTGTTCACGCCAAAATCTATGAACCGATTTTCATTAGATTTGGTATGAAGATACTTTGAGTCCTAGGAAAGGACAAAAGATACTTTTTTTTTGAAAAAATGTACGGTTCTGCGCGATAAACGAAATTTGGCGCAACGGTCTTGCGAACGACATCTAGTAAAAAATATTTTGGGTCATTTTTACGGTCATTTGTTATGATTCTAGCTCTATCCAGTTGCCACCTTGCTATGCTGTACTCAGCGAAACATGGCGGTAGCGGTCATTGACTCCCTGTCAAAAACTTGTTATTTTCTATACAAAGCCGCGATCGTCAACATCTGACACTTCATTGTCAATCGCGGTGTATATATGTGGAAAACGACAAGTTTTTGACAGAGAGTCAATGACCGCTACTGCCATGTTTCGCCGAGTACAGTATAGTGCTAAGCAATATTGTTGTTGCTTACGTAAGTTTTACTTTCGCAGTTTAAAAATAGAACGTTTAAATGGCACGTTAACATTCCTAAATATAAGCTGATATTTTTCATACACTATCTCGTTCATAATTCAAAGAGATGGTACATTATAAAATATGAAATACATTTGAGAACGTCCCGTACATTCCAGGGCGGAGCGATGCACAAACGAATAGTTTGTGACCTTTACAGTTTACCGGCGTGTTGTATATATATCGTCCGTCTAGTTTTTTAACAAACATTTTAATTAAATACCCTATAACTACCTCTAGCTAGGTTCGCCTGGATGTCATTTGGACACAAAAATAAAAATATAGTCACAGATATCCATTACTTACTTCTTTAGTATGTTACTATGGGAAAAGAACAAACATCATGAATTTGCCCGAAAAAAAAACAGTGCTGCTACTGTTTTAAAAGTTCAGTGCTGCTACTTTCACAGTGAAATAAAAAATCATATTATGATTACTTTTTTAGTAGCACCCTGTTTAAAGCATATTTTATGCTTAGCCAGGTTCAAAGAAAACCAAACGAAAACCATCTCTGAGAAGAACAACACGAAGAACAATACACGAATTGACCACCCAGATTCCTTCTTAAATTTTTGAACAACCTTATGATTAAAAAAAAAATGTCTGCTTTTACTTCAGTATATTTCTAATAAAATATAGTCTATAAATTCCTTTATAATATCAACTATCAGCTATTATGAAAATATTTTTATTGAACGCAGGTAATAGTAGATAGTTTGTCCAAGTTAATAATGTACACAAGCTGGGACCGAGACACGTCAGGCGCAGGCTGTTTGCTATGTGCTTAGGGAATGCCACTTGAGGTGATTTTGTCTAGCTCCATCCAAACTCTATAGTATTATAAAGAGCAAAGTGTTTGCATCGAACAAACTCCGAAAGTGTGATCGTAGATCGTAGAAAGGGTGATCGTAGATAGCAAATAATATTAATTTATAAAGTGTTTTTCGGGTTGTAAATATATTTTTGTTCAAGATTGAAAAAGGATTCAATTGTCTAGTTATTATTTCTAGACGGAGAGATGGATAGATGTGCGAATTCTTAGTAAAAGGATCCCGTTTTTGCTTCATTGGTAGGGGCCTTCAAAATCAGAACATTTTGTTGCTAGGTTATTGTGTTCTTATCCTCTAAAATGTATAATTTCCTGGTAATTTTAAAGCTTGCCACTTTATTCCATAAAACACACAGTTACTTCATAGTTATTATAATAATTACTTTCACTTATATAATCAATAATTAATTTATGGAATTTCATTATTTCGAGTTCAATTTGAAAACCTAATAAAGCATTTAAGCACACTTAAAAACTAATTTAAATTAATGAAAAGCGCAGAAATCAATAAGGGTGCGCTGTATTTAAAGGTGAATTCATAGACTAACGCAGCGATTTTAAAGATGAGTGATGTAACGTGATAGTTATTATATTATATATGATATTAATAATATTATGTCTATCTTAAGTATCTATGTAATAACAAAACTCCTAATTAGATAGACATGGCAGTATCCAATTACGTGTGTTGTTCTCTCAATTTGCGCTTTTGTTTATTTTATTATGACAGGTTGAGTACAAAATATGTACGACGTACGAGCTACGACTACCGAGAAATATTAAGATATCATTAATTCATTACATAGAAGATAATTAAAATGTTATAACATATAAATAAACACAAGTCTTGCAATACCAATGATAATTAAAAAGTGGAAGAATAATGCAGCAACGACAAAAAAGGCAATTTATTTAAACTGTTATAAAATTACCACTCAAAATCATCACCATGAGCTGCATCAGATTTTTTCACAGAAGTTTGTTTTTAAAATAGTGGTTGATTTGTTAACGCATTTCACGAAGCCAATACAAAATTTCCAGTGAATGGACGTAACTCCTATCAAAGAATCTCGATAATAGTGTATTTATCGAGATTCGTTGACAGAAATTATACCAGTTATTCTCAAAGTGTGCTCCACGGAGTCCTGTGGCTCCGCAAAGGCTTTGTAGGGGCTCCGCGAGCGATTAATTTGTTTTTAGCCATGACATAAGACACGAGCATGGAGACAATTCATTCAAAGACAAAATATTCTTTTTTTTGGGAGGTCTATCATTACGTCACTTATTGAAAGGGTTGCAGTCACCAAAAAAGTTTGAGAACCGCTGCACTTACAGTACACAAGCAAAACATAAACAAAAACCGCTACGTGATCCGCGCCAGTATGCGCGCACCCCAGATATAATTACTATTCATTTTAAATTGTAGTGTAATTTCATCATTTCAATTTGCCTTCTATTCAGTGAATAAAATTTATTCCCGCTCTTACGGACACGTCGCTGCACTTTAATACAAAATTATATTTTTCTTTCATGTCTGAAATAATTGCCTTCGCAGTTTGTGCCGGCATCATTATCATCCAAGTATTTGCTGGACCTATACATCAATACTAATATTATAAATGCAAAAATATGTCTTTCTGTTGCCTCTTCAACTACTAAACAGATTTTGATAAAGTTTGTTATATTTAACAGACTTCATCAAAACTTCAAAAAACTCAAAGTATCTAAATATATACTTTGAGTCCCGAGGACATAGGATTCTTTTTATCCTATTTTTTTTGTAACAAATTTAGACGCAACGGAGTTGCGGACGTTATTTAGTACATATAATATTATAAACACACATAATTACCCTATAAGTACGGCTCGATGTTATTACCGGTCAGGCCAGCCTCTCGGGACATCACGCTTCCGTATTCACGGCAAACACTTGCTGTTGTTACATTACAAATGTACTTTCTAAAGCAGAAAAAATGTTTGTAATAAATTATAAACAATGATACTAACTTTGTTTACAACAAATCTTTTTCGCAAACATAAATATATTTTGTACTTTTTGCATTTTTCTAAAAATACAGGATTTAGTATACTTTATTGTATTCTATTTCTAATACAGATTGTTTAAACATGATGTAATGAAATACAAAACAAACTGAAACTTTAGAGTGTGTGAAGTGTTAGTGTCCCTTAAAATTGTTAACTGTGAAAGTTGCAGCGCTGAAAGTTACTTCTGACTTCTGTCTTTCTATGTGAAATGCTCCAACTCAATTTAATATATATAAATCTCCTGTCACGATGTTTGTCCGCGATGGATTTCTAAACTACTTAATCGATTTTAATGTTGTTTTTTTAAATGTGTGCTTTTTCCAACTTGAGAGATAGGATAGCTTAGATCTTTAATTATAGTCGCAATTTTATTTTATTGCAAAATATTTACAACCTGAGACTGACGGCGACCATTGTTTGTGTGACGGGATAGCGATCGACGTTGCCATGGTAACATACATATTTAGTCACTTCATTAAAATAATATGGCAAATACATAATATATTATGGCAAAGCCAGTCCGGTGTGAACCGCGTACGCGTGCGCATGCAGGTCTTGCACCCGTGCGAAAAAATGGATAACGTTTCGAAAACTGTTAAATGTGCTACGTGCAATATTGTTATCTGTGAGGTGTTAGCATTTATACAAAATAAATTAAATGTTTTGGACGAACAAAGCCTTGTGCAAATTTGCGAAAGTGCATTTAGTACAGTGGATATAAAAACGGCTAAGTCGTTGTTGTTTGAATCGCTAAGTAAGCGACCAACAACACGTATAACCCTTCGAGATCTAGAAGACATCATATGTCTACTTAAAGAGACAGACCCCGAAGAGATTCCTATCTTTGTGGCCAGAAAGTTGGAAAAATTGCCTCCCGTAACGTTTGATCACATAGACGTTACGGCGCTGCTAAAGAGGATAGTTTTACTCGAGAAAAATGTACAAGATTTTCGCCACGAATATGCCACTAAAAGTGAACTCAATGATCGAATTAACGAATTATATTCGAAAAATATGTCTTTTGAATTCCTAGAAAGGAATGTTAATATGCACAGAGGAGGTACTTTTAAAAATTTCGACAGCGGACCGATGGCACTACCTACATTAAGCATCGATAACGACGACGTCATCGAGCGCGATGTAACGAACTCGCCATCCCGTTCACACCTGCGGCCGCCACCTGTATCGACGTCACTGATTCCGGCGAGCGAACCTATAGCTGATAATGATGTTATTATGAACGAGATAACAAGTGTATGCGAGCGGCAACGCGAGCCAGCGCCCGCGCCGATAACATGTAAGCAAACTGTACGATCAGCTGACAAACCGGTGTCATTCTCGGAGGTAATACAGAGAAATACTAGCGCTAAAAAGTCAAACATCGACGAAAATTGGACTTTAGTACAGAAGCGAAAACGAAATAATCGCAAATCTAAGTTTATAAGCCAGAAAGGTAGTGCATTAGTTGATATGGCGGCAAATAATTTTCAGTTTAGAGCGGCTGACACAAAAGTGCCGCTTTTCATATCTAATGTACTATCAGAGAAGTTGATTCCTATGCAAATCGGGGATCTACGTAGTTTGGTTGCGTTACGTCAAACCCAGCCGACAGATCACAATTGACATTGAATTGACATATTCGACCAAATAACGTTGGTCTATCAACTGCATAGGAATCAATTTCCTTGATGGTACATAAAGATGTATCCGAGCAGGATATTATAAATTATGTATTTGAGAACACACAGGAGCGAGTTACACTCTCTAAAATTATAATGAAATATGAAAGAGATTATAATGCTTATAAAGTGTTTGTGACAAAATCATAATATTGATACATTTCTTAATGATAAGTTATGGCCGTCTGGAGTGTCATTTAGAAGATTTGTGCAATTCCCTATGAGTAGTAGGAAGAATATGGAAAAGAATATTGACCAAAATGGGCAGTCTAAGTAACATCATAAGCTATAATTGTAAATCACTGAAGAGATCGATGGATAGTGTGCGGTCATTGTGTCAGCTGGCGGACGTGGTCGCCCTCCAAGAAACCTGGCTGCTGCCGCATGATCTGCCACTGCTGAGTGCTATTGACGACGACTTCGGGTGCACCGGGACGTCGGCCGTGGACACGGGAGCGGGTCTGCTGAGCGGCAGGCCGCACGGTGGCGTGGCCCTGCTGTGGCGTAAGAGTGTTTTCGACTCGGTAGTGCCTATTGAGTGTAATAATGTGCGAGTGTGTGCGATCAACATATCTGTAAGTAGTAGATCTATAGTCATTTTTAGCGTCTACATGCCCACGAACTCTGTTGACAATCTTCCGGAGTTTATGTCATGTCTCAGTGATATTCGATCGATTATAGAAATAGAGGAAAATAATGGAATCGAGGCTTTTTACATTATAGGCGATTTTAATGCTCATCCAAATGAACTATTTCATAATGAAATGACACATTTTTGTTTAAATCAAAACTGGTTATGTGTAGATATGAATATGTGTGATAGAAGTACTTATACCTTTACAAGTGAATCACACGGCTGTAACAGGTAGTTGGACCACTGTATCGTGACTGAATCCGCGCGTTTATCTATAATGAGCGTGAATGTTTTATATGACGAGTATTGGTCCGATCATTTTCCCCTAGTAGTTGAATGTGATTTACATAGAATAAAATCTAAATGTGTATGTAATGAGCTATATAACAAGGTAAATAACTGTGTTGTGTGGGGGAAGAGGTCGGCGCAGCAGATTAACGACTACAAAAACATTTGTAACACAGCTTTGAGGTTGGTAGACATTCCTCAGGAGCTGAGCGAGTGCTGTGACCGGTTTTGTAAGAGCATAGAGCATCGCTCGGCTCTTGATGAAATGTATTCTAATATTATCGACACATTGTCGCGCGCGGCTACACTCACGCATATAAATAAAAATATATGTAAGCGAAGAGGTGGCCATGTAACAGGGTGGAATAGGTACGTCGCCGGCGTGCACGGTGAGGCTCGGCTTAAGTTTCAATCATGGGTATTAGCCGGTCGACCCTCAAGGGCAGTGTTCATAGCAAGATGGTTGAGGCTAGAAGACGTTTCAAGGCCAAATTGAGGTGGTGTCAAAACAGGCAGGAACAAATAAAAATGAATATCCTCGCTACTAATCACCATCGTAAAGACTTTAAAAACTTTTGGAAAACTACAAATAAAATTAATAGTAAGCCCAGCCTCCCCGTGTGCGTTAGCGGTGTTACTGACCACAAGCAGGTAGCGGACGCTTTCAGGGTGCACTTCTCTGTGCGTTCGCCTCTGACTTCGTCCGATCCGAGGATGTGCGATACTGAGACCATAATGAATAATCAGAACACTAAAATACCAGCAAAATTAGTGTCCAGGCTCATCTCTAAAATGCAACGGGGAAAATCCCCGGGTCATGATGGTCTCAGTATTGAACATTTTAAGTATGCGGCAGTTCATTTGCCGCGAGTACTGTCTCTGTTCTTCACTCTGTGCATAGGCCACTCCTACCTGCCTGAACCACTTATGCGTACACTAGTAGTGCCTGTAGTGAAGAATAAAATAGATGACACATCCGATATGAACAACTACCGGCCCATCTCTCTCGCTACTACCGCGGCGAAGGTGCTCGACAGTGTGTTGAATGGTTTTCTTATGGAATATATCAAGGTAAGCGATGCACAGTTCGGCTTTAG
Source organism: Polyommatus icarus (assembly GCA_937595015.1). Classification (NCBI taxonomy): domain Eukaryota; kingdom Metazoa; phylum Arthropoda; class Insecta; order Lepidoptera; family Lycaenidae; genus Polyommatus; species Polyommatus icarus. The sequence goes on along the minus strand of OW569322.1, from coordinate 2,378,388 downwards.
GGCAGGAGTATCGACTGAGAGTGCCATTTTATGCCTTAAACACACTGTCAAGTATTACACCGCGAGGAGGACGCCGGTATACGCGTGCTTCCTCGACTTATCGAGGGCTTTTGACCTGGTTGCCTACGATATCCTGTGGAACAAGTTGAGGAACTCGGGTATGCCGGGCCAGTACACCGCCCTCTTCAAATACTGGTATGCTCACCAGACAAACCGAGTGAGATGGGTCAGTACACTGTCGGATGAGTACATAATGGACTGTGGCTTGAGGCAGGGGGGATTGAGCTCCCCATTACTGTTCAACCTTTATGTAAATCAGCTTATCGAGGAACTGAGCAGCACTCGTGTCGGCTGCCACATAGACGGAGTTTGTGCTACGACACGACATGGTTCTGCTCAGTCCCTCGATAGACGGACTTAGAGAGCTCCTGTCGACGTGTGAGAGATACGCGGAGGCGCACGGCCTCAAATATAACTCAAATAAGAGTGAAATACTCATATTCAAGGTACCGAAACATCAGCCTAGGCGTATGCCTCCAGTGTATCTTAATGGGGTGGCTCTTGAGGTCGTCGATAGTTTTAAGTATCTCGGTCATGTTGTGACCAGTGACCTGCGAGATGACAGCGACATAGAGAGGGAGCGCAGAGCGTTGGCGGTGAGAAGCAACATGCTCGCCCGCAGGTTTGCTCGCTCCACTACAGACGTTAAAATAACTCTATTTAAGGCGTTCTGTCAGTCTTTTTATACGAGCGGCCTGTGGGTGTCATACACGAGTCGAGCCTACAACGTTCTGCGCGTACAGTATAACAACGCTTTTAGGATGCTGTTGCATGTGGCGCTGTAGCACATCGGGGATGTTTGCTGAAGGCCGTACTGATGGCTTTCACGCTATCATGCGCAAAAAAGCCGTCTCTCTGCTGCAACGTGTTCGCAACTCTCGGAACAGCATCCCAAAATGATTTCTTGTAGACCAGATTGCTCCATTCAGAGGCATTGGGTAGAGGTAGCACTGGGCCTAAAATAAACATAATATTGTACCTACTTACTCTATAAGTACTAACAATACTAATATAGGTTAAGTCATGGATTGTTACTAACACATCTACTAATATTTATGGGCCTAAAATAGCCTGAAATAAACATATTTTATTTATTTTTTTATTTAAAGCAACGTTTGCCGGGACAGCTAGTAATTATATAAAATTTAAATTAGACCATACAGAATAAAAAAAAGGAAATCTTTAGAGCTGATATTTTTACAGTGAAGTCTATACAGGAGGTTCATACACACTCTAAAGTATTATCATTATATTTGTCACAACTTTCATAAGGGGTACATACCGATGAAGACATGAATGGATAAAGTGGGTAACTAACAATTTGAAAACTGACGTTTTTATTTATAAATGGAGGCTTTTTATGAAATTATATAAAATAAAAAAGTGGACTTTATTTACATAGCTACTTCAGCTAATTGATAAATTAGGCAAATTACAAGGTTTGTTCAAATTATACGGGAAAAAATGAGTAGGTAGCTGTTCTTATGTTATAAAATGACAGTTACCCACTTCACCCACTCATTTCCTCAATTTCCACTTTGTTTTGTTTAGAATACACCCAATAATTAGCCACTAAGTATTGGGTGTATTTAAGGGCTTCCACACAATACTGCGAATTCGCATTGCATCGTGAAAATCTGCGACAAAACTCATAATAAAAATGACATAATAGTCATGTGTCATGTGAGAGCCCTAAAGGCTATTTTACCGCCGACTAATCCACGAAGCTAAAGGCGACATCCTCGGCGATGCCGCAGGCGTTGCGACCGCGTACCAGGTAGTAGTAGCCGTGATCGCCCCATTCCGCGCCCCAGGAGTTTTTGATGATCCAGTAGTCTGTGCGCTTACCGGTGTTGGGGTCCACTGGAAAATATGTAGGTAGAACCAGAAAAGCGTAGATAGATGGCGAACCTACGTAATTTTGACGAGTTATGGTTTAGTACCATTAAAAGAGAAACCACACTGTGCTACATGACACGACGGGATGCTCTACGTTCCATAGAACAGCGTCGGCCGTCGTGACTCCAGTGCAGTGCAGTGCGTGCAGTGTGGTCTCGCCACAACCTAGCACACCTATTAACAGGTTCATTATCTTCTTAATAATTATTATTTTCTGTCACGGTACATAATATTATGATGTATGTCAACGTTCTTCTATCGTTACTCGAACACTCTTTTTAAAATATATTTATAATGTCTTTGACTGGTGATCACGTAAAATCGTGAAAAGACAACTAAATGGAGTTTTGAATAATTAGAACGCGTGACAATGATTCGAGATTTCTTGATAATTTTGTGTTATAAAGGAAACAGACTAGATCGAAGAAGAAACAAAGGTGGACAAAATAATAAACTCAAAGTTTGTAGATGATACCTACAGTAAGTGTTGTATCCCACTATAAGTACCGCGTGGTCTCGGTCGTCGGGCAAACACTCGCCTTCAGCTGGCTCGTCTATATCACCCGTGTATTTCTTCATAGATTCAGAGTTTATTCCTGTGACAGAATAAAGTTTATTATTTATATTATACGTGACATTTTAATGGTTGTTTTCCCGCAGTAAAATGATTCTATCTAGTGGTACGATAGATTTGTGAAGTATTCAAAAAATAGTATTCAAATGTTAATGTTAATGCCGAGTCCAGCCAACAAATTACGACTAACATAAAATTATAATATTATTAATATCTTTGATGGTCTTTGCATCTTCCTCGTTAACTCTTACCAGCAGATAGCGGCCCGAAATTGTATAGGAACAGTTTCATCAGCTCCTCATCTCTCTTAACCCGTCTGTAGCCTATCACGGGGATCAGTTGTCTGTTCTTGTCCCAGCGACAAGGCAAGGGACGACTAGCGTACGGGTAGTAGTCAGCATCACGTAAAATTCCACCGTTATTGACTATCATTCTGGAAATAACATGATTATTCTTTGTCCAGTAGAGTAGTGGTGGTGAGTAGATTTAGGCCGTGTTTCCACTGCTTAGCGGTGCCGAATTGAACAATCACCATGCTCGAAATATTCGCTCCGCTTCGCTGTCATTCCGTTGGAATAGCACGATTGGTCAGTTCGGGCACCGCTAAGCTCCGTTCCGCTCTGCTTCAGCGGAACCACACCCTTAGGGCGGAGCGGACACGTCGCGGATACGCAACGTATCCTTGGCGTGTTGCGGCGAGTTTTCAAAGCATCTGAACGCTGCAATCTATTGTAATAATTTTGGGACGTCGGACAGGAACCGTATGTTGTGATTTGTAATTATGTTCACAAAACGTCATCGCTTAACCTGCATAATATTTTATGGTTAGAAACCATCAAATAGATTCGCAGCCTATTCTATATAAAAAAAACAAGTTTAAGTAACATGGATACGCAAAAGTAGTTATTTTTAAAAAATTTCTAATAAGATAAAATAGAACTTTAGTAAGTTGAAAAATATCAAGGATGCGGAACTTACGAGAAGGTCTCCAATAGCGACATAGAGCCGCAGCCGACAGATCGCGGGTTGCAGTCTATCAGAAACTGCTCCGACAGTCTCTCCTCTCGCCCCAGGTGGATTTTCAGGTGGCTTTCTATGTTTGCTGTCAATAAAATATGTTTAAGTTTACTATACATCCATTTGGAATGTTCACAGTCCGCGCATTCTAAAAATGGGCTGCTCGGTATTATGGACGTCGTTAAACCAATAATGAAAAGTTTTGGATTAAGATTGCTATTTGGAAAGATGGGCTGCTCGTGTACTTCAGTGAACTGTAGGGATGCAATAACTAGGCGATCCTTACCGTGATAGCTAGTGAAGATGCACGTGCCCTTAGAAAAATAACCGGTCACCGCTAGGCGCTACAAACGAAATGTATAGAAATAGAGCAGAGTTGTCATACATTTTGTTGGTCGAGGCAACTGTGTCCCAGTAAAATATAGCCCACGCTGTTTTAGTCTGTCAATTGATAAAAAATCATTTCTATTGACCGTAAAAAATAAATAACTCGGCGCGTCCGGTTTGCAGAGAGAAATATTAAAATCGAATAAGCATCAATAATTTTAACGGTTGCAGATATCGAAACGGATTTATTTCGTAATTAATGTTTTTCGATTGCTTTCAGTATCTACAATTTGTTTCAAGCCGATGGGATAATATTGATAGGATATTTTATTACATATTAAATTACATTAAAAGCACTTCTGAGAATTCTCTTTTTGCCTCTAGATCTCACAATTCGCCTAACATTCCTGCATCGTGCTATCGAAATTTACTAAGCGCGTCGGTTATAATATTATGGGCTTCGTACATGGGCTTCGGCCTGACCGAGCACACCTCGCTCGGTCGGAAGGTCTACAATAAATATTTACAACGCGGATATTTTTTAAGTTTGTTGTCCTTGTTTGGTGCGTCGGTTTAGATATTTGATGGACAAACACAGCAATTTCTCGAAAATCCGCTACGAGATATTTTACTAAGAGGTTAAGTATAGGTAAAAAAGGTATCAAGAATCAGTACTTAATATGTTGAGTCTTAAGACGTTATTACTTATTACTGCCAAATCCCTCCACCAACCCATGCCGCTATTAACCGTTCGTGGTTATACGAACCAAATCAATGGGAATGTACAGTGTACACCCTACTGTCCTGGGTCCTGCCCTTCAGGTGCGCACTGACACTTATTACGGCCAGCCAAATCCAGAGATATTTTGACCCCATATTTAGTGTGCTTTATTACCAATCGCGCTGAACGCCCAGCACGCCGCACAAGTTTCTTGGCTCTTGACTGGCGACACCGCTTCGCGATCTCTCCAATCGAAGTAATCCGGTGAATCGAGCAGGCCAGTAATATTCAACGCAGAATCGATATTCAACTCGGAATTGATACCGTTCGATTCAGAATTATTGATACCGTACATTTCGCACACAATCGAAACTCCGTGCGACGCGAGCGCGAGAATAAACAGGTACATTTTGCATTCACAATGGCCATACACGATATAATTTTTATCTGTCGAAACCGTACTTTATAACGAGGTATTCTGTCGATTTTTATTGTGTTTTTATGGCAATTTTTGTTTAAATGCCACTAAAATGTGCGCGTTATGTATAGTGCTTGTTGTTTTATGGGAATGTTTTCGTGGAGTAATGCGGCCCATGTACCGTGCATTCGCTCATACGGTAAATGCAAAACATATTTTACATATAGATTTCGAGGAGTTATTTTTGTCTTTGCTTACTTTGAGTTACTGAAATCGTGAAATTTAACATGGCACAATATAGGACTTTAATAAATAAATTATAAATAATAGTGAAATAGAAAACACAATGGTTTAAATTCCAGAAATAATTTTGATTTGAACGAATGTAAAAATATAAAAAAAATATGCTGGACACGCAAAGATAACCCACACCTACGTCAATAATACAATATCGTAGATGACAACGTTTTACCTCGTCACGTAACCTCTAAACAATTTGACCCAAACCATTTATTTCCCATTCTTCCGCCTTCCGACTTTCACTTTGTAAAACACTAGATGACAGTTGCGCCAAAGTTCGTTTATCGTGCGAGAACTGTACATTATTCTGGGATGATAAGTATCCTATGTCCTTTCCTGGGACGCAAACTATTTCCATACCCAGCAAATCCGTAACAGCGGCGTGAAGGTGTAACCGACATACACACTTACGCATTTATAATATCACAATGAATTCTTCCGACTTGTAAATTTCCTACAAAATCTTCACTTTATGAAACATCTTTACTGCCGGAAAATGATGTTAAAACGACTCGATGAGCACAAAACAGCAGATCTCCGGCGCGGAACATAAAAGTAATTTATTGTTATACAAAAGATGTTTTCGATCGTTAATTTAATTTTAAACAATAAAACTGTCCCGGTCGCATGATATACGAGTTCGGCGATTGTTTAAACAACACTTGTGTATATTTTGTAGCTCTATTTGCAGCCTATCGGGCTAAAACCGCAGTTGACAAGTATAGTAGAGTTTACTACCACTAGCATCACTCGCCGTTTGGATTGGGTCTCTTTTTTTATAAAATTAGGGGGCAAACGAGAAAACGGGTCACTTTATGGAAATTAACTACCGTCAACCATTGACGCTCGCAAATCGCAACATCAGAAGTGTTGCAAGTGTCTTGTCAACGTCAATAGAAAGTTGTTGTTCATTCATGATCGGCATTTTTCTGTAATTTAGCTGACTTTGATGCTTCTATTTTGTCAAGAAAGCAAGTCATCCCTCCCTCATTAAGCGTATTCCAAACAACGTTCCTATGAAAAATAAAACTCCTCCTTTAGAAAACACTTATTTGTACCCTAAGACTTGTAGATCAAGGTTGGCACGGTCAAATCTGGCAAACGTTATTTTGCTAATATTATAATGCTAGAGCCCTGCAATGTTGTAATTTCGAAGTTGCAGGTATATAAAATGCCGTTGTAGGAAAATTCGATAGGCACAATTAGGGAATGTGTGCCGTTTGGTATGCTACAACGTTATTTCGAGAATGAAAATGCCAGGATAAGCATACAATCGGGCCAGCCGTTTCGAAAGATTTTGACAAGTGAAAAGAGAATTGTATGTACAAGATGATGAAACATTAACTGATTTTAATATTCAGATTTGAGATCCGGATATCCCATAACAATTTAACGTACAAGCCAACTCATCAGATTGAAATTACCAATTTGCTAATCCAATGTAAATCTCAGTCTGTCTTCAGAGCGGTTGCACGGTAAACGATATCCGGATAAGTCCTGAGATATTAATATCGCACGAGAAAGTTCTAATCCAAGAATATCAGACGCGTTAGACTCAGATTAGTATGAATGCGAGGCGTTGTTAGCTCGTTCATGAGTCTCGGCGGGTATCTTGAGCATTCTCGCAAGTTTTAATTGATCAATTTAACTTCAACTCCCCCTATTTGTACCGAATAGGGTTGTCAAAAATGTAAACGAGTCACGCCCGCACGGACTGTTAAGGTAGAATGGACGTTTAATGTACCTCTCGTGGAATTTTATTACCTTAACAAGTATCGTTTGTTTTTGTATTTATCGGACTCAGTTTGTAGCTTATTAAATTCTACTGTGAATAATAAAAATAAAATTCATAATAAGGCCTAGGACTATAAGGTTTTCAGTTTATTTTGTTTGTAGAGTGAAAATGGTAGCCATTAGCATAACTTAATATTCTTAACTCGTAACTATGAAAGTTTATTACGATTATTAAGTTTTTTATTAATTCATGAATAATTAGGTTATTATTTTACCACCATTTTTTAATATAAAGTTTGTCTTAAAAGTGTTTTCTCAAAAAATATTATTTTTATTTATTTATTTATTTATTTATTTAATATACATTCTTACAACTATCATTACAGACTAATATCCAATTCGATAGCGCAGTAAATTACATATTAATAATTAAATTAATTCATGTACAACATATGACCGATAGTGTCACTTTTGTGAACTCACTCAATGGACATATGAATAAGTCCAACTTATTGTTGACTTTGTTAAGTATTCGGATTGCTTCTACAATGGGCGCGTATTTTAATAAGTTCGTTCTAGAGTGCGGCGTCGCGAACAGCTCGGGAGACCGCCTCCGCCACACATACCTGCGGGGACGTTCAGTGCCAGCCATTGCAGTAAACCGAAAAAAAAATTAAACATAAAGCACGCCAAACTCAAGTCCCTTTATTAATAATTATTGTCTTAAAACAATAATAATAATTAGTTATCCTTTTAAGCTAACCATAAATATTAATGGAATATTAATTTCAACCAAATATTATGTCTAAATGACATAATATTTGGTTGAAATTAATATTCCATTAATATTTATGGTTATATTTATATATAACATAATATTTATATTTATGGCCTACATTAACAAATATACATAAATATATATTTTGGACAGCCCTAAGCGTCATAGACGTTCAATTGCTTGACACAACCCTTGGAGGATACCTGTTACTAGCCCTCATTACACCGGGATAACGGTACTAATACAGAGTAGCTACTGATCGTGAGCTTTCTCTACTATTTACCTCATTATTTGAAAGAGTTATGATCACTAGAAGTAATCTTTATAGTTTCCACAAGCCTTTGTATTAAGAACCATTTGCAATTTTCTTTAGAAAAGGTTGGACCACTAAGCTAACCTATAGACATACATACAACTGCAATGTGTTATAAAAATGGATTTATTTATTTGTTTCTTTCTAACTACTATAATTATTAATTACATAAATGTATGATTAATTACATAATTATGGAGCAAGAGTATATTATAAGGGCCTGTTTCACCACTTCCTGATAAAGTGCCGGATAGGCTATCCACAACTTTTTTGACAGATTCTTCATACTCTATCTGTCAAGTTAAGTGGTGGATAGCCTATCCGGCAGTTATCAGGAAGTGGTGAAACAGGCCCTAAATAAAAAAAAAATCCTTTTAATAATCAAGCACTTTCGGAAAAATCGCCTAGTTTTTACATGAATTTGTTTAAAATCATTTTTAATTTAGCAGATAGTAAACTCTTTAAAAATATAAAATACATGTTTTTGTGGAATTTCCTAGAAGGTGGTATATTCTACGAGGTAAAGAGTTTATGGCTGGTTCAACTATAAATTAATTTCAAAGCATTTTACGTTCAAACAGGCCCGCGTTTGCATCATACGTTTACGCTACGGTAGCCATATTTATTTATTTGAATTATTTTTCGACGTGTTACTTTTATTTCTTACCTTCTCAGTAAATAAGGTTTATTTAATCTGAAACTCATTCCAGAGCTTTGGATGAAGTATCTTGAGCTATCTAAAGTATGCAGTAAAAATATTATGATAATAATATCATAATATATATAAAATATAGTGTCATAAGACACCATTTTCTGACAAGAATGTCCGTTAACATAATATTTTTCCGCTATTATTACCTCTGGCTTTTTTTATTATTATTAAATAAGGGGGCAAACGAGCAAACGGGTCACCTGATGGTAAGCAACTACCGTCGCCCATGGACACTCGCAACATCAGAAGAGCTGCAGGTGAGTTGCCGGCCTTTTAAGAGGGAATACGCTCCTTTCTTGAAGGTTTGCAGGTCTTATAGGTCCGGAAATACTGCTGGTGACTGTTCGTTCCAGAGTTTTACAGTGCGCGGCAGAAACTTACGCGAAAAACTCACTGTGGAAGACTGCCACTCATCAAGGCTTCACAGATTTCGCAAAAGTCAAATTCAGTTGCAATAGTTTACAATATTGACAAGTTTAGGGCAAAGGGTAATAAATTACATACTACAGTGCTATTTTTTTGTGCATAAATAGCGATATGAGACTCCCTGATATCAAACTAGATACTATAAAACAGACCGAATCAAACAAGAATTATGTAATAATATACTAGATAACGGTCTACTGGTGGTCTTAAAAATTAAAAATCATGGTCACAGTAGTAACAAATAAATGTGGGTGTTGAAGTAGGGTGCTCACTAAGCACGGCCAAACGCAGACGCAGGACGCTCACAATGAACATAGTTTGTGGCTCGCTTATGCTTTGTGCATGCTTATTCTGCAACATTAGTACGAAAAATGTTTGCTAAGTCTTAGCTATTTAAGGCAATTAGTTATAGCTGTCTATACTAACTATAGTAACTATATTTATCTACTTTCAATTATAAATTGACTGATTGCAGAGACATGAAATTTCATGGATATGAAGGGTGTGAGTGCCAATCTTATCGGATGCCAACGTAATAACCTACTAATAATAAAAACTAAGGAAGAGTAACTCCGTCAAAAAACATGCTCCAAAATACTTGTCAAAAAAGTGTACCTTAGGTTCACTTTTCATACATTAGGTGACCTTGAGCGGTATAAAGGCTGACGTTACATGACAGTTCGAATGGAACCAAATTTAAAACTGTATGGGAGTTACGTTTCCTTAGGTTTTATTATTCGTAGGTAATAACGTTGGCATCCGATAAGATTGGATGTAAAATTGGATCTAAATGGGTACAAAAGCTTGCACTAAATCATCTTCCGAGTTTCTTACACCGACTCTTCTCACCGAGCTCGAACCCCAGTACCAAGGTCTCAGGCATATTATAATAACCAGGTATAATAATAATTGTAGACCTAAAGATGTGGGCAAGATATATTTTGCGAGGCCCCCTGATATATGACGCATGAGGAAGGATTTTGTTGACAGAATGACTTTTTTGATATTCAAAATTTTATTTATAAAACGTTTAATTTATGAAAATTTGAGTATGTATCAAAACTTGTAAATTCTTTAAAAAATTCTCATGCTCCTTAAACCGCGAGGCCGAAGGTGGCCTACGCCTACGCCGCCCCTGATGACGACCGACGACAAAAAGAGATGATACCAATTTTGAATAAAATATTAACAAGAGTTTTTTCAAATTATGAACTGCACGTTTATCCTTTGACGGTGCATTTATCTAATCAGTCAGCTAATTAATGCTTGCGGAAACTCGCTGTAGCCTGTACCGCTAATACGTAAACCATATCAAAGGTAAATGTGATTTGCTTGCTCTGTAATATAAAATATTATGTGATGTGTTCCTGAAACGTTCCATATGAGGTTAATTTTTAATTCACCAGTACGTGTTGAAACGGAAAAGGATTATTATAATAGCTGGGATTCTAAAAACATTATGATACTAGATTACGCCCGCAACTCCGGTGCATTAAAATTACGCGGGAACCGTAAATCTTTCCGGGATAAAAAGTATCCTATGTCCTTTCCAATAATAAAAGACTCAAAGTATCTCCATACTCAGCAAAATCGGTTCAGCGGTTTGGGCATGAAGAGGTAACAAAAAGATAGATAGACACACTAGTACGAGTAAGGTAACGTAACATTAGTAAGGTAAAGTATGGATTCTGTTTGGATCTATTGATATAGCAGAAACAATAAACATCTAGGACCTAAGTGTTCCTTATCTTATCGAGGATCAAATGTTTGTTTAGAAAAATATAATTTTCTAACACATTTATTTGGTCAAATTCATTCTATTAATCTTAGTTGGTCGCTGTTAAGCATTAATAATTGTGTTCTAATCCATAAAATTTTTACTTGTTAAATTTTGAATGCATTCTTGTTCTAAGTCATCTAAAGAACATAACTGCATTCATAACTCAACACCTTTTTTGTGGGCTGGTACTCGTACACGAATGCTTAACAGCGTCCAGTCAAGGTAAACATTTAAATAGGTACATGACACGTGCGCGTGCGGTTGGCGTGGAATAAATAAGTAAGTCTAATGCTAAGTACTCACATACGGTTTTGATCGATAGTTTTACTCGAAATCGAGCAAATACCGTGTGGACCGCAAAACTCACAGCTCGAAGGCTCGCATCGAGCCAGTTTGAAGGCTCGAATCGTGCCGACTTGACAATTTTTTTGACACTAGTTTTTATTATTCGTTGCTAATTTCCTTCGAACTGGAGTAAAACTATCAAGCAATCACGTAGAGTAAAAACCATGGCTCGGGCTTTCGTCCACACATTCAGTATTGCTCGATAGTTTTACTCCAGTTCGAAGGAAATTAGCAACGAATAATAAAAACTAGTGTCAAAAAAATTGTCCAGCCGGCTCGATTTGAGCCTTCAAACTGGCTCGATGCGAGCCTTTGAGCTGTGAGTTTTGCGGTCCACACGGTGGTATTTGCTCGATTTCGAGCATTAAGTTAGCAATTATAGGCACATTTTCGACCCGAGTAACTCGAGTTCGCTAAATACTCTTTTACGTTGTCGATTCAATTATTTTCCCAATTCTAAAACATTTCACTCCACTGAGCACAGTGAATGCTAATGCGGTATTCAGATTATAGGTTGGTTTTAAATTCAATCATTTCAAATTGAAATGTTTGTGTAACTTTGCCTAGTAAAATTTAAATGATATGTATTTGGCCAAATTTAAATAAAATTTTGTAATATTATACTCTCGATAGCAACAACTCTGAAAGTGTGTCCCTACTGCCTCTGCTGTCACATCTTCAATCTTAAATTACTGAATCAATTTTGATAGAATTTATAATAATAATAATATCTATGGACGCTTCACACCACGTCAGTCTGGCCCCGTGGTAAGTACCTGAAGAACTTGTGTTACAGGTACCAGACAACGGAAATATATTTAATACTTTTATACTATACATATATTTAAGATTTTTACTCGTATTATATCATACACATATTTAATACACATCCAGACCCGGGAACATTGAAATTTTTTTTTGTTCTGTTGGCGGGATTCGAACCCGCGACCCCCGGCTTGAGCTGCAACACACTCAACCATTGAGCCACAGAGGTCGTCATGGATATAATATTTATACACACTCGGGAGAGGACGTCGGGTGAGAAAAATACGGTTCGCGAACGAAATTCATTTAATCACTCGTTTCTTACGAGTATGATTCTGCAGAGATCGCGTTTATATATAATTTGTTATTCACATCACATCCAGCCCTGGCCATATACACTTTATAAAGTATTTCATTAACACACCAGTGTGGGTGTAGTTCAATGCTACATAAAGTGGCGCTCAAAGTCTGGCCTCTACTTAATTATAACTCGATTTGATGCTCATCAGCGACCCGCGGCTGCTGTAGAGCAGACGCATACTGAGTACCAAATTAAATAAAGATTCTTAAATATTTTTTGTAATCTGTACTAATATCATAAATGCGAAAGTATATCTGTCTGCCTGTTACCTCTTCACGCTTAAACCGCTGAACTAATTTTAATATAATTTGGTGTGGAGATAGTTTGAGTTCCTGGATAGGACATAGAATACTTTTTATCTAGGAAAATGTACCGTTCCCGTGGTGTCATATAGTTTTTATATAATGTGACCTCTTTATAATGGCCAATGATGAACAAATATCGCCAGTTACGAACATGTAGAGAAGCAGCTACGTTTTTACTGATACCTTGAGTCTAATTTACTGATACCCATTTCCATTACTATTTATAATATTAGATAGATAGATAGACACTTTATTACTCACATTAAATTAAGTACAATAAATTACTAAAACTAAGCTTAAGAAAAACATATATGTGGGCAAGGGCGGCTTTATCGCTATAAGCGATCTCTTCCAGGCAATCCTGCAGTCGAGGAAAATTTAAATCTAAAAATAGTATGCGGGGTAAAGATTACAGTACTTACTAAAATAAATACGTGAGTTTTAATTAATTAAATGCGGTGTTCAATCTCAAAATTAAATCAACAAATCCTTTTGCAAACATCGCAAGTTAAAAAACAGAACTTTTTTCTCTATACGTGAGTACAGAGAAAAAGTGTACTGCCTTTTCACTGCAGCTGTGAAATAATAACCCACGCACAATAATTCATATTCGAGACGAAATAATTACTGTCAGCATATATTATGAAATTTGAAAAACGCCCGGAGAAATTAAACTGGACTTGTTAAAAAAAGTTATAAAACATTTTACGAATTCTGCGTTCATTACCAGTTTGTTGAAGGTGAAAATGTCTCTGATTAAATTCAATCCACACTTGATATTATAAATGAGATAGTGTGTCTGTCTGTTACCTCTTCACGTCCAAATCACTGAACCGATTTTGCTGAAATTTGCTATAGAGATACTTTGAGTCCCGGAAAACGAGATACTTAGGATACTTTTTAGCTCTACAAAATGTAAACACGGTAAACGATTTTTGACACAACGGAGTTGCGGGCGTAATCTAGTATAATAATCAATTTGACTTTAAATTTTATATTACTTTACTAAGCGGCACAGATGTCGATTGACCGAATTAACTAAAAAGTATTACAAATATAGTTGTAATTTCTTTTATTAGTAGGGACATTTAAATAAAACTATGTTGGTGCCCAAAAGTAAATAGTTTATTTTAATAACACTGCCTTTCCGCAATCGAGTAAAATAAATTGAATGAGTGAAATATTTTCACTTTATACCCCGACGATATCTTAACGCTCAGCTCAGCGCTTAGCATAGTGGCGTACTTAAAACTTGTTAAAAGTTTGCACATTTATAAACCTCTTCGCGACAGCTCGCATATGCTTGCTATTCTACAGCTGCATATGCTGGACTTGCATATACTATGTCAGACTTGCGGCTTTATAGTTTTTTTTAATAATAATGTACAATTTTCAATATTCATATTAGCTGAATAGCAATTTTCATATAAGCTGAATAGCCACTATGCCTTTGCCTTTTGTTGTGTGGTTTCACTTTCAATTTCATACTGTGCAGTTACTAAAATAAAACAAAATAAGACCTATTTTATCTCAGTTTATATTGATAAAACCTAATCCGAAAAGTAATTTTACCAACAAATTACCTCACTGATAAGTGCTGGTATTATCTTAGTAGTTATTATCCCAGTGGTTGGCCCTTAACACTTTCGTAGCATTTTTCTTAAATGGAAATAACCAAAGCTAATAATGTGACACTCGTTGATTGTTACATAGTATAAAAAAATGTTATAGCTTTACTATATAGTGGTATGAATAAATTCTAATCGTACATTTTATGTTGTACAAGGTTTGTGCAATATTGCGGTCAAGCGACGCTCGCCGAGGTAAATCTTTTAAATGCTTTGTGAAATTAGTCGCATGTTTCTGCCTGATTGTACAGAATAACGTTAAACAGAGGCGACAATTGTAAAATCGTGAAATTAAATTAAATAATCTTTAAGATTTAATCTTTTTTTAGGAGTGCGGGCAGTAAAACAAGATAAACAAGATAGTCCGAATGTCAGTTGCAGATGCGTTGCCGCATAAAAGCCGGCAAACGTCATCTGCAACTCTTCGAATGTTGCGATTGTCCATCAGTTGACCAGTTAGCTCGTTCGCCCCCTCATTTTATATTAAAAAGATAGGCTTCAAGCATTGCTTTTGCCCATAAGCTCTGAACCTTTGGTACGTCAGTAGCATATACCGGTATCTAGCTCCTAGTCCGCCTTCACTTACCCCCAAATAAGTCGTATAGGTACTTATTTTATTTAAAACACTCGGTCCAGTTGTCACTTATAGTTTTCCATCCATAGTTTTCCATATCTTCCCTTACCACCTCTTTGGTTTTCTAATATTACTAATCTCAATCATTTTTAATTTCGTCGAAAAAACTTCAGGATTAAGAAGTTTTTACTTCCTTTTGGAACTCTGTGGGCTGCATTAGCGAGGTATCTCTATATCTCGGCGCGCAGACCAGCGGCGCTCGTGCGCGACATTGTTCATAGGCCGTTAGATTAGAGCTTAGCGCAGACGGGCTACCGAAGTCACACATTACGGCGATGATACTAAAAGTAGTGGCTGATATAATGCAACAATGAATGTAAAAAAAGTTCTGATAAAATATATAAATTATGTCAACTTAGGCATCGCGTTTCTTGGGCATTTTTATCCTGACTGGGTAAGTCCGGTCATGGCTACATTTATGAAAATTGTGCAGTAGAGTATTTACTCTACTGCACAATTTACTACCCGCCCGCAACTCAGTCGGGAACAGTTCACTTTTCCGGGATAAAAAATATCCTATGTAGACACATTATATTATAAGATACGTTTTAGCCCGGAAAAAGGTTCCCGGAAGGGTCTCGGCAATGGGCATTGTCCAAAAAAATCATATGTACTTTTTATATTTTTTTTCGTTAGAATAGGGTATCTTAAGAATATAAATTAAATAATTTTGAAATTCATTGGCTAGTTTTTTCTCAATAGATTTTTAAAGTTTCGCTCTGACGTCATCATCGCCAATTGACCTCTGCAGTATGTTTTTTTTCTTTCAATGGCTGGTTCGTCAAATATAAGTTATCATTATGTGAAAGCTGATACGAGAAGCTTACCAAAAGTTCGAAACGTAATGTTGGTCGAATTTATTGCTAATTTAACGCAATTGAAGGTCAAACTAAGGTTAAACATATTTGTTCAAAAATATAAGTAACTAATGGGTATTTTTTTCGTTTATATACAGAAAAGCGATCACTGACCTTATTCCTCGAAATGTTTATGTAATGAGCAAAATAAAAAAAAAATTGACAATCCCCATTAAGGACTATCTCCATACCAAATTTCATCAAAATCGCTGGTTTATGAATTATGCGTAACAGACAGACATGTAGACACACTTTAGCGTTTTTACTGCTACTAAAGATTTTATGTATAAGAAGTCACCCGCCAGTCTCTCGGGACATCACGCTTCCGTATTCACCGCAAACACGTACTGTCGTTATAAGATAAACACTGCAAAATTTTAATAATATTATTACCATATTATTACCATACTAATATTATAAATGCGAAAATGTGTCTGTCTGTCTGTCTGTCTCTTACCTCTTCACGCCCAAACTACCAAACCACTGAAAAGATTTTGCTGGGTGTGGAGTTACTTTGAGTCCCGGGAAAGGACATAGAATATTTTTTATTCCGGAAAAATGTACGGTTCCCGCGCGATACATGCATTTTGGCGTAACGGATTTGCGGACGTCATCTAGAATTATTTGAGGAGCTGGCGAACAAAATGCGTTAATAACATACAATCAAATTTATAATATTAGTATAGATTAATTCTGTATTGTAGAGAATCCCGTTCGCACTCACCCGCGCACTGCCCATAGGCCGTTAGATTAACCCGCACGTTGCCGCTTGAAAAATCCACTTTATCGGGTATTTTTGTCCCAATTTACCGTACACCATGATTGGGTTTTTTGTCAATCCAATTCCGACACTCGGTTTAGGATTGTACAAGTTTGTAGTATGTAAAAATTGGAAAATGTCTATTTATTTCTATTTCGATGAATTCGAGTTTTGCTAGCGGAGCTACGAGTATTTTTGGGGCAAATACTTTTGGGGAATAAAGTAATTTAGAGAATCTATTTATTTGATTATCAAGTCCAATTGCGTTGTTCAATGAAAGTTTGTGATTATGAAAGAATGGATAAACATTCATTTATCCATTCTGAACATTCTCATAATTAGAAATTTAACATCATACATATTTAGTTTATAAAACTTTTATAATACAAGTTACTTAAGATTTTTCAAAGGAATTTGCCTAGTAGGCATATTATTTTTTAAAAACCAAAAGAAGCAATGTTTTACACATCAAATTTTATATTTAACGCGGACGGAGTCGTCGGAAAATGCTCCCCTATACACAACTAATTTTCTATTCATTCGTATAAAACACGAGGCACTTCAATAAATCTGCCTTCGGCTCAAATAAAGTTTACATAATGACATTAAGTGCCTCCTTCAGATACCTTTAATTACCTTAAGGGTCTAATGACGCAAACTTTAGCCAAAAGCAAAGTTTCGCTAATTTTGAAGTTACGAGTATTTTGGAAGGAAATTCGAGGCGAACTTTTTGTGTGAGAATTAATTTACTTTTAATTTTGAATTCGCAAAATAGAAAAGGCTTGTAATCTTTTAATTTTGAGGTTTGCGTCATTAGCGATAATAGACTGATTACACAGATTAAGAAGGATTTACAATTCGTGTTCAAATGTTCTACCTTATAAATATGCGCACATTGTGACGAGGCGTAATGAGGTGGGCCGCATTTTAAAAGTTTTAATTATCTACTTGACGAAGCTCGCAACACCGTTGCGCGAAAATTTGTTTATCACATGGGACCGTACATTTTCCGGTTTAAAAAGTATCCTAGTATGTCCTTTCCCGGGACTCTAAGTAACTCCATACCGAATTTCAGAAAAATCGATTCAACGGTTTGGGCGTGAAGAGGTAACAGATAGACTGCAAGAACACTTTTACAATATTAGTATGGAGAGCGCACGGGATCATTTAGGAAAATACATAAAAGACATAAATCAAAAAGTCAAAACTATGTTGATTAATAGGTAGTAGAAATAAACAACTATAGTGTACAAATACATACTTTAGTAACGTTGTACTCTTTTTTACCATCTTCAGTCTTTTACTTCTTCATTTTATATTCGACTTAATGTATTAAAATAATAACAAAACCTTTAAAAGTAAACTTTGATAAACGCGCATTGTGCGGTCGTAGCCGCCGCTCCCGAATAAAAAACCAACTCAACAATTTTCAAGAGCTGACCTCAAAACGGAGACCCCTCCATAGGCTTTCGGCGGAACGAAGGTTTATATTCACATCATTGTCTTTTATTACCGAGTATTTTTACCGACTTCACAAGAGAAGGTTATCAATTCAATTTCAATCAAATTCAAATCAAATTTCAAAAGTGTATGAATGTAGGTAAGGCAAAGTATTGTTTAACATAGGGAATATTTCAAGTTTCATCCAAATTCGTTCAGAAGTTTTTGAGATACGGAATTTGAATTCTCAATTACGTACAATTTTTAAGTCGGTTTTATCTTTTAAAATACTATTTTAACACAGAAATGTTTCTACCGTGTTATAAAATTCATAAGTTCATTCCGATACTGATGATTGGGTCAATTTGCATAACTATGAACCGAGTTTAAAATGGCATAATAATGAAATGCAAAAAGTAATAGTGTTTCAACATGGCGGACAGTTATTGCAACCATTTTCTGTGATGATGAGGGAAGTAATCTTACTTTATTACTCTTTATTAAAGAACAATACAAAAACTTTATGTTAAAGAGCATTACGTGGTTATGTAGAACTCATTGTTACCTACTCTACTAAAATCAACGTGTTTATGAAAAGAATAAGGGCACATAGTGCTTGTTCTCCAACTATGGAGTATGGTTTCAAGTAGGTTAGGATAACATACCCTATATTTTTAACCGACTTCCAAAAAACGAGGACGTTATATTATGTTCGGCTGTGAATATTTTTACTACTTAGTTTGCAAAAAATATTTATTATAGTCTATGATTTTATCTCATCATTCACTAAAAAGTTTTTAACCAGTCCCGCATGTTACTGTTCCACTATAAAAACATTTGAGTTGTTCTTCTAGTACCCAGGAAGCATGCTTGGATAAACCACAGATACTAAGCAAGGTAACCAATAAAGTTATACAGTAAAGTTCAACAGGGGTCTCCGGTACGAGTTTTTTCTGGCCCCTGTCCAAGAGCAGTATCCTCTTTTTGGCCAAACCGATGCCAACTACTGTCCTGTGTCCTGACTTAGCTTCGCTTTTTCGCTCCACCGTGACACTTTTTTGCGAGAACTTTATGAATAAAGCCGGTGGGCGCAAGGTGTACTTTTTAATTTTTACTAAGAGCAACTGAAAGATTTATCGCAAAGTTTAACATACGGCTTATACGTGATACTAGAGAGTGCATTATTTTTAGCACGCAAGCAGCTTATTCTCTCAGCACAGTCTAGCTAGTATCAAGCTAGTATTTTCATTCCGATATAAGTTCCTGTAAGATTTGTGTTGTGCGTTGCTTGGAATTAAAAAACCTGGTGATCGAACTCGTAGAAATTGACACTACTTGTCTTCTTGTACTCCTATCACCTACCCATTGAAATAAGGTAAATAAATATTTTTGTGCAAGTAATTGAAATCAAGCTATATTTTATAAAATGAATTATGTTAATCCGTATCCGAGTCCGAATAAAGTAAGTAACACTCTATTGTATTAGGTTTTAACCTGTAATAATAGCTGTCATATTATGTTGTTATAAATAAATAAAAAAAATCGGCCAAGTGCGAGCCAGACTCACGCACGAAGAGTTCCTTACCGGTATAGAGCGAAATTAAGAAAAAAATATTGTGTTTCTTGTATGGGCGCCCGCCTTAAATATTTACTTTATTAAATTTTTATTATTAAATATTTGTTATAGTACAAATTTAATTGAGGATTTTGTGAAAATTTCAAGTACCTAGCTATTGCCATTATCGATTACGAGCGACAAACCAAAATAAAATCACGTTTGTTGTATGGGATTAAATATTAATTTTATTGTCTTTTTAGTATATTTGTTGTTATAGCGGCAACAAAAGTACACAATCTGTGAAAATTTCAAAAGTCTAGCTATAGCGGTTCTTGAGTTATAGCCTGGAGATAGACAGACAAACGGACAGACGGACAGAATAGAAAACAGTCTCAGTAATAGGGTCACGATTTTACCCTTTGGATACGGAACCCTAAAAAAGCTTATACAAACGTCAATTTTTAAGCTAGCTTCATATCATATTGTCATGACTCATGTCCTAGTTAAATAGACTGCAATGATTTCAATTTGAAAGTTTTTATGACATTGAAACGAAATCAACATTGTAAACAATAGCCTAGCTGTTGATGATGATGATGATGATGATGAAAACCCTTCTCGGTGCCCATTGTGTTTGATATTAGATCGTCGACGTTTAGTCAGTTTCGTGTTTAACGTCCGCCGTAGTCCACCGTAGTCTACCGTAATTGGGCGTCACGCATGGTCTGAGCAAACTCCATTGTCAGGCCAAACTCGAGTTTCTTGTCTGGCCTCGTACCTTACAATACCTTTACGTACCTGTTACGAAAATCCAATCTAAAACGGTTGATATTCGTCGCTACGATGTGTCACGGGAAAGCTATGAGGTGGTTACGAGATGCTACGAGGTGGCTACGAAATGTCTACGACATGCTACGAAATGCTACAAGGTGCTACAGAAGCTACGAGGAGCTACTATATTCTACGAGGAGATACGAGATGCTACGAGGTGGCTACGAAATGTCTACGACATGCTACGAAATGCTACAAGGTGCTACAGAAGCTACGAGGAGCTACGATATTCTACGAGGAGATACGAGATGCTACGAGGTGGCTACGAAATGTCTACGACATGCTACGAAATGCTACAAGGTGCTACAGAAGCTACGAGGAGCTACGATATTCTACGAGGAGATACGAGATGCTACGAGGTGGCTACGAAATGTCTACGACATGCTACGAAATGCTACAAGGTGCTACAGAAGCTACGAGGAGCTACGATATTCTACGAGGAGATACGAGATGCTACGAGGTGGCTACGAAATGTCTACGACATGCTACGAAATGCTACAAGGTGCTACAGAAGCTACGAGGAGCTACGATATTCTACGAGGAGATACGAGATGCTACGAGGTGGCTACGAAATGTCTACGACATGCTACGAAATGCTACAAGGTGCTACAGAAGCTACGAGGAGCTACGATATTCTACGAGGAGATACGAGATGCTACGAGGTGGCTACGAAATGTCTACGACATGCTACGAAATGCTACAAGGTGCTACAGAAGCTACGAGGAGCTACGATATTCTACGAGGAGATACGAGATGCTACGAGGTGGCTACGAAATGTCTACGACATGCTACGAAATGCTACAAGGTGCTACAGAAGCTACGAGGAGCTACTATATTCTACGAGGAGATACGAGATGCTACGAGGTGGCTACGAAATGTCTACGACATGCTACGAAATGCTACAAGGTGCTACAGAAGCTACGAGGAGCTACGATATTCTACGAGGAGATACGAGATGCTACGAGGTGGCTACGAAATGTCTACGACATGCTACGAAATGCTACAAGGTGCTACAGAAGCTACGAGGAGCTACTATATTCTACGAGGAGATACGAGATGCTACGAGGTGGCTACGAAATGTCTACGACATGCTACGAAATGCTACAAGGTGCTACAGAAGCTACGAGGAGCTACGATATTCTACGAGGAGATACGAGATGCTACGAGGTGGCTACGAAATGTCTACGACATGCTACGAAATGCTACAAGGTGCTACAGAAGCTACGAGGAGCTACGATATTCTACGAGGAGATACGAGATGCTACGAGGTGGCTACGAAATGTCTACGACATGCTACGAAATGCTACAAGGTGCTACAGAAGCTACGAGGAGCTACGATATTCTACGAGGAGATACGAGATGCTACGAGGTGGCTACGAAATGTCTACGACATGCTACGAAATGCTACAAGGTGCTACAGAAGCTACGAGGAGCTACGATATTCTACGAGGAGATACGAGATGCTACGAGGTGGCTACGAAATGTCTACGACATGCTACGAAATGCTACAAGGTGCTACAGAAGCTACGAGGAGCTACGATATTCTACGAGGAGATACGAGATGCTACGAGGTGGCTACGAAATGTCTACGACATGCTACGAAATGCTACAAGGTGCTACAGAAGCTACGAGGAGCTACGATATTCTACGAGGAGATACGAGATGCTACGAGGTGGCTACGAAATGTCTACGACATGCTACGAAATGCTACAAGGTGCTACAGAAGCTACGAGGAGCTACTATATTCTACGAGGAGATACGAGATGCTACGAGGTGGCTACGAAATGTCTACGACATGCTACGAAATGCTACAAGGTGCTACAGAAGCTACGAGGAGCTACGATATTCTACGAGGAGATACGAGATGCTACGAGGTGGCTACGAAATGTCTACGACATGCTACGAAATGCTACAAGGTGCTACAGAAGCTACGAGGAGCTACGATATTCTACGAGGAGATACGAGATGCTACGAGGTGGCTACGAAATGTCTACGACATGCTACGAAATGCTACAAGGTGCTACAGAAGCTACGAGGAGCTACTATATTCTACGAGGAGATACGAGATGCTACGAGGAGATACGAGATGCTACGAGGAGATACGAGATGCTACGCGATTCCAAGAGGTGGCTACGATATTATTATTAGCCAAAGTAAGCGTCAAATTATTATTATTATTGCTCCAAATAAGGACTCATTCGCAGAAATATAATAATTATTATCATATTATCTTATTTTGACTTCATGAAAATGAGTATAGACTAAAAAAAACTCGTAAAATTCTTATAGAGAAACAGTATCCAATGTTTAATCATGGCCTAGGTAAGTACCAATATAAATTATTATTATTATTATTAGCAGCCTACAGTGTCCCACTGCTGGGCAAAGGCCTCCCCTCTTTCTTAATACCAATATAAATATTTGATAAAAAAAAAATAGTTTGTGTAACATTGTTATTATGTTGCTAACCACGATAAGAATTAAAAGAAACATCACATAACCATCTAAACTTGACCGAATTTTAATGACTACACTCATTGTTCGGAGCGTAGCATGATTAGTGTGATATTTCAGACATTTCCGTGTTGTGCAGGTGGTGGTGAGTTAAGTGCACGTCGTGGACAACGTATCGCGCCACTCGCATATGCATGAGACTACTATTCATAACAACGTAGGAGAGAAAGATCAGTAGAGCCACTTTTTTATGTTTTTTTTTTTTTAATTTGAATTTTGACGTGCATTTTACACGTATGAAGGTGAGACAACTCTATAGTAGGGGAGGGGAATGTGCTAATTATGTAGTCACTCGAGCGTCATAGAACCTAGTAGGTTTTTTACATTAGGTAAAATTGAATAATAAGAGCGTTTTTTATTTCAGTGGTGGGTTCAGAAACTGCGGCCATTTTAAAGTTTTGAAAAAGAAAATATATTCAGAAAATTGCTTATTTTGGTCAGTTTTTATTATATTTTAGATAACAAGCACTAAATCATTTAGTTTAGTGCAAAATAAAACATCTGCGAAGTTTAGTTAGGAAAATATTATGAAGGTTTATTTTTTATATTTTAAAATGTTCCTACGGGCTTACCTTATCTTTGAATTGTCAGTGCTTTTTATGGAAGCTTCTTTGGGGCATACTAAATATCCCCTATCTTAATCTGACAAATTGGATGACATTTCAATATTAAAAAAAAAAAATTAACCCACCACGCGAGAAATCTTATTTCTATACCATGATAACTAGACACATGTCGGAAGCCTATACAAGCTTAATCTGACACGCTCGAGCTACTTCCGAAATCCCCTCTTCCCCTTCTCTACTACTAGGTGTAACTACGATTCAGCGAAGCATTGCGACACGTCACTGATAAAATTTTAAATTTTATTATATTCCCAGTATTTATCAAACAATAAATTATATGAACAGCAGCGTATATACGAGACACTTCACTACTATGAGACGTAAAGTGTTGCGAAGCTCTACTACGGTTTTGCAGTAAAAATCCAATTATAAACTTTAAACATAAGGGATAAGTGATAAGTAGTTTTGCTTGTATTTAATTTAATACTTTGAAATATGTGCCTTAGTTTTTGTCATATTTATAAAATATAGTCTTTTTAATAAATGCGATTTAACAAAACTTGCTATCATCTGCTAGATTTATGACAACTTTCTGTACACTTGAGTTGCTCTGTGCTCAACATTGCAAGCTCAAAACCGTAATTCTAAAAGTAGTTGTACTGATCTTTGTTTACTACGACCATCACCTCGTGAAGTAGATAATTGCCCATATACATTACTATGAAATGGTTTGCCGACGACCTACACAAAATGGCATGTAGCACGAAAATCACTTATGTTCATTATCACTTTCTCTGGCCGCAGAAAGCATTTTGAACTACTTTCCTCTCACTAAATATTTGCTCCCGAGCAGAAACACAAGGTTGAGCCCTTCAAAACCGGGGACGCCGATCTTCTAGTCGGTCTGCCTGCGACCAGTCCAAACTCAGGGCTCTATGGGACCTTAACTCGTGTTTAATAAATGCTATCCAGTATCCATACTAATAATATAAATGCGAAAGTGTATCTCTGTTTGTTACCTCTTCACACCCAAATAGCTGATACGATTTTGCAGAATTTCGGTATGTAGTTTACCTTGAATCCCGTAAAAGGACGTAGGATAGTTTTTATCCCGGAAAAATTTACGGTTCCCGCGCAATAAACAAATTTCGTTCATCTAGTTATACAATAATTTAAAAGAAGTTATAATATGTGATCATGTTACAACTCATGTAACACATTAAAATATTATGAAGTCTTAAGTATTAGATGACGTTCTATTTAACACGATCGATAATAATTATTACAAGAGTACTTGAAGAGTGAAAGCTTTACAATTTGAAATTGTAATAAGACACTGATTGTATTCACATAAATTTAAATACACAAGTAGGACTCGATCCGAGGACCTTCCATGTCACATAATACTTAGTATGTTCGAATATGGAGTGGAGTAGGTGATATACGCTTCAAAATAGGTCATTAAATATTGTAAGTAGGTTAAGGACTACTTTCAAAGTTTTGCTGTCTGATAACTTACAGGGTATAACAAAACGAAGTGATAATACTTCAGGGTGTGTACATAATATGTCTCTTATATAGAGTTAAACGTGAAAGTAGCAGCGTTGAAAGAGAAACGTTTTATTACATTTGTATATAAAAATTCATGAGGCGGCGGTGCTGACCCATACAAGTCACAAAAAAGCTCTTTTAGCGGGGCAGTGAACTCTATACATGGGACTTGTACACACCCTAAATTATCATTTAGGGGGTGACAGACACGCGAGTAAGTACGCGGACTTATGGTTCGACGATCTTATCCCCATCCCCAGGCTCGACGATCGAGCCTGGGGATTACCATGCCCCCAGGCTCGCGACTCGAGGCGCGTGTGAGCGATTCTCGTGTGTCACCGACGCGAGCCGAGTAAGTTCGCGAACTTCAAACCCGCGTACTTTAAGTTCGTACGTGTGTCACCCCTTTTACTTAGTTTTGTTACACTCTGTGTAGAGTTTAGTACAAGGATGCCTTTAACACCTGTTTCGGTGATGGCGTATAGTTTCATTGAAACCAGGACTGCCACTTAGATTTTGCAGTACCCTATAATGACTGTGTTCTTGCATTGTCGTAACCAAATTTGGAAATAATACGAGAATCAAACCCTCGACCTCCGGGACAAAAGTCACAATCTGAACCACAAGACCACGGTCCACGAAAGTGTAAAATATAATACATGATTTATAATACAATACAGTAAGATAGAGTGCAGTTATAATATGGAAAACATGATTATTTTTGTCATATAAAACCCTTCCCAGTTGCAATCTTCGAGCAAAACACTTAAAAACTAATCTCTCTCTGTTTATAAGTTTTAAGAATACATTAAAGCATAAAACTTAAGTCCATAAAAGTTAGTCGAAAAGTCTGCACGTCTTCAGATAAAATGAACTCAGTGAGTTAAAAACTAAAAAAAGTTTAATAACGAAGTTTATTAATGTTGTTCTAATTGTAATTTTAGGTGTATAATAGTTTTATATTCTTACTTTATAGCGTTTAATAAGCAGT
The DNA here is from genome assembly GCA_937595015.1 of Polyommatus icarus. Lineage (NCBI taxonomy): Eukaryota > Metazoa > Arthropoda > Insecta > Lepidoptera > Lycaenidae > Polyommatus > Polyommatus icarus. Next base: position 2,352,223 of record OW569322.1, on the reverse strand, counting down.
TTTTTGCGAAGTCTTTATGACCCAATGTTAGAAAAGTTTTAATTTCGAATCTACGAGTATATAATATACAGTCAGTGGCCAAATTATGATACTCACTTGAAAAAAGGCAATTTTTGTTTCTAGTAGGTAACATTGTTATCTTTAAAAAAGATACTATTTTTTTATACATATGCAGGTACCATTTGCTACTATTCAGCCATCTGGGGATGAAGATGAGTTTGTAAAACTCGCAGGTTCCTTCAACCAAATATAGTCGACCATTCCTCTTTGAGATAATCTCGCCCCATATCGTAATCGACGAAGGTGTAATGCCGTGGAATTCTAGATTTTTGTTAAAACCATATTAAGCGGGTATTAGCTATCTTCATATTTTTCTGATGGAACAAATATTTTCAAAAAAATATATTATTTTAATAAAAAGGTCAGTCACTATGACGAGACAGTAAGTAAGCAAACTTGCTTATCGTGTATCTTAAATCTTTATTAAAATACTAGCTGTCCCGGCAAACGTTTCTTTGCCATATTATATAAAGTATATCGCCCGTATTATTTTATTGAATTAGTGACTAAATAAGTATGTCACCATGGAAACGTCCACCGCTATCCCGTGACCCGCGTCGCATATAAATGGTCGCTTTTTATAGACCAATAATTTGCAATAAAATAAAATTGCGACTATAATTAAAGATCTAAGCTATCCTATCTCTCAAGTTGGAAAAAAGCACACATTAAAAAAAACAAACATTAAAATCGGTTAAGTAGTTTAGGAATCCATCGCGGACAAACATCGTGACAGGAAATTTAAATATAATATTAGATTTTTAATTTCCTGGCGACCTCTGTGGCTCAATGGTTACGGGTTCGAATCCCACCGACGGAACAAAAAGTTTTCAATATTCGTAGGTCATGGATGTGTATAAAATATTATGTGTATGATATAATAAAAAATTTAAATATGTGTAAAGTAAGCATTAAATATAATATTCGTTGTCTGGTACCCGTAACACAAGTCCTTCAGGTACTTAGCAGGGGCCAGACTGACGTGGTGTGAAGCGTCCATAGATATTAAGTATTTTTATGGCCTGTTTCACCGCTTCCTGATAAGGTGCCCGATAGGGTTATTTGACAGATTTTCCATACTCCATCTGTCAAATTAAGTGGTGGATAGCCTTATCAGGAAGCGGTGAAACAGGCCCTTAATCTTCGGAATAATACTAGCTAAAACATAAACATAAAATATTCGTAATTTTAAGGTCAGTCGATATATTATTGAAGCATGCAACATATTCCAAATCAATACAATAAAATCTGTTATATTGAATAGCGAATCAAATCGTATCAGTATCAAAACCGACGAACACGCAATTGGCAGGCAATGGATATTGCTGGCAGCGGACGCCGAATCTATTGCCGTGAAATATTAAGGTGAATAAATTTCCGGCAACAGCTATTTGTAATGCGCGTTTTGGCGCCAAAATCCGCGCTTACGATGGTGTCACATTGTTTATTTCCGCTTTTCGTGCTAATCACACCCGCTCCAATGAGGGTTTACGATATTTCATTCGCAGGGGTCAGGCCCGAGTGTGTCTGACTCGTGTTTTCAAATACTAACAATATACTATATATACTACCTTGATGTACATGCATCCGCCCGAACGCGCGGTTTGGTGGCTACACCGCGAGATAAAGTCCGCGTGACCGCTACTTAAATAAATCGTCTTAGGGCCTGTTTCACCGCTTCCTGATAAGGCTATCCACCACTTAATTTGACAGATGGAGTATGGAAAATCTGTCAAATAACCCTATCGGGCACCTTATCAGGAAGCGGTGAAACAGGCCATTATACTTTCGCTTGTAATCTCGTGGATATAGCCGCCAATCCCCGCGTTCGCACCGCCGCGCCGCATATAAATGCAGCCTAAGAAATCCTGCTGCTCCCTACTTACGTTTGCTAGAGTAGGAACAGTTATCGTTTTGACTTTTTTTTCTACTAATTCAACATAAATGATTAATTCCCCTTTATAACATGGTCCCTGTAAGGGGGTTACAGGCCGTTATGCAAGAACTTGAAAGAAAAATTAACATTTTTGTGTGGCTAATAATTGTGCATCTTCTCTTTTTGTTTCATTCGATATGACAGATATAGGTTATGATTACTAAGACAAGTATGCAAGTATGTTGCACAAGTTAGCCGAGAAGCTGCAAAGTTAGGATAGTGACCAGGATCCTCTCGACTAGTTATACAGCGTTGGCCAAAGTCCATGATATCAACGACGTCATATTTTCGTTTACTTTATTCCCGCTTTTCGCGCGCTCTCGACTTTTATTTCTGTTTACAACAGTTTATGGCTTGTATTTGTCCACTTATTGCACTTTGTAATGAATTGTGTGTTGAATTACATTTTTACGTTTAAATAGTAATTTAAACGTAAAAATGTAATTTTTACGTTTAATAAGTATTTACTAACCTTGATTTAGAATAAGAATAAGAATAAGAAAATTTTATTTTGACAATCACACAACACAATATTAAATTATTACAAAAATACACAAAAAAAAAATAATCTACACAAAATTACAATAATATTAAATTGCGTGACATCAAAACTGGTCCCAGCATTCTGGACTGGACCCAGATTTCTCCTTTTTGTTATTAATTTACATTAACGAGCTACTTGTGGAGGCTTGTAATTGGCTTTTTGAAAACTATCACGTATATATACTGTGTTATAGCTAGCTGTAAGCCACCCTAATATGTTAAAATAAAATAAAATAATAAAATAAATAATATAAATGCGTAATTGTGACAGTTTCTGGTCTTGCGAGAGTGAGGTGCTGTCATTGTTTGATCGTGATCTACGAAATATACCAGCGGGCCGATTCCTGTATCGTACATTTGTGAGTTAATAACTGTGTTAGTAACGAAACCGAGGAGTGAGTAACGGAAAGTGCCACTTTTTGTATTCACTTGCATACAAAAGTGAGACTTTCGGTTGCTCACTCCTCCGTTTCGTTACTAACTCAGTGATTAACTCACAAATGTACGATACAGAATCGGCCCGCGGATAATATTTACCATTAGCCTTGTATTTGTTGGGGCACCCGCCCTGCCCCCCCTTTTTAATAACACCTACACCAATTTGAGTGACGGTGGCCGGTTTAATAATGAATGAAACCAGGCCAGGTACGCAGGAGTAATTGTATAGTGTCCAGATGTGTGCGCAGTACACAAGAGCACTCTATAATCCTTTACTCTCATAAGCCAAGTGGGACGGACGACCGACACGACTAGCGAGACGACTATCAGGCGCAGGACCAACTTTTTACATGCACATCGAACGCATCATCTTAATTTTCAGACAATCAGGTGATTAGCCTACATTGTCCTTACCAAACTTGGAAATAATATTATATTTCCAACTCAGGAATCGATTCTAGTCCGAGTCAAGAGTCACGCTCTAAACGACTGGACCACGGAGGCTTATATCCTTGTCCCACTAAAAGGTAAAACGACCTAATAAATAATATAAAAAACTAGATGACCCGGTGATCTTCGCAACACCCTTCTCCTTATCTCCTAAATTTAAATTTAAAGACAAAAAATAAATGACAAGCCAAATCGGTCCAGCAGCTCTGGAGTGTAAGCGAGACTAACATAATTTAAAATTTATTTTTATTTATAAAGATTACGTCTTCCCCTTCTTAATCAAGTCTTAAAGTTATCCACAACATAACAAAGTACATCATATCAACCGCCATAACCTGGTCTGTTCATGTTTCATGTTTTCGCAAATTAAATGATCCTTCTCAGCTTATATTCAATTACTTACCGGCCGGACGATAAACACTCCAATTTACTGCGACCCTTCTTAAATAAACGTACCTGAACCGCCCCAATTTTCATTCTCTTCTTTAAATGTCATGGTTATCTTGTAATCCATGTCGACAAATGTTATGTAACATATTTTATTTGTTTATCGCTCTGGAACCGTATAAACTTCCGGGATAAAAGTATTGTACTTTATTCTTTCCTGGGACTTGTATCTCCGCACCAAATTACTGCAAAATTGGTTCAGCGGTTTGGGCGTGAAAACGTAAAAGATAGACAGACAGACACACTATCGCATTTATAATATTAATGTGGAATGTGGATACACTATGGGAAAGTTGTATCTCGGAGAAAATAAGATTTCTTAGAGTATAATATTATTAGTATCAGCCGGTTTTGAGTACTATCTAGTACTCAAAACCGGCTGATACTTAATAGAAAGTAAGCAATGATACTATAATATTATAGAGTGAGACAGCAAACATCTTTGTGTAAAATAAGAAGAACAATGCATTGAGAATTTTTTTAATTATGAAATCTGAACTTAGTTAGAAAATACTGTTTTATAAAAGAAATACTTAATTATTCAATATAATGGCAGACATTTGAAGGAGTAACTCAATAATAATTTCCTTTTAGATATTGAATCTAATAGAGTGACCACTCTATTAGATATGGAATTTTACGACGTTGAATTTTTTTTTGCTTCTGCTAGCGTGTCGGTGTAATGAAATAATAATAAAATGTTTTTAATTAACCGACTTCAAAAAAGGAGGTTATCAATTCGACGCGTATGTAATGTAATATTGCCAGAACTGCCCAGGTTTAGTATATATGTTATTCTACTTCACCGTCTGAACAAATGTGCCAAATTTCAAGTGTATGTATGTTTTTATGTTTGTGTTCGCATATCTCTGAAACTACAAGTCCGATTTTAATAATTCTTTTTTTGTTGTACTAGGTATTGTTCAACTTAGGGAACAGTGCAAGTTTCATCAAAATCGGTTCAGTAGATTTTGAGATAGGGAATTTTAATTCTCAATTACGTACAATTTTGAAGTCGGTTTTATCTTTTTAAAATACTATTATTTAGTTAGTTAAAAATTAGCGCTTTTGGAACATCGTCTATTAATGGTTTGGGAACTAATACAACAGAGGCCAGCTTTTATAAGTAGATAAGTAAATGAAATAGTGACCTCGCGAGTTTTTTATAATAAATGGATAATGTTGCTTTTTATTGATTTTATTGTACAGTAATCAATAATATCATTTTAATGTTTGCCCTTTTAGAATTCCTAATTTGCAAAATTTGTTGAGACCCTATTATAATTATCGGAAGAGTCCGGCGAAAGAAAATTAATTGGTAACTCTAGTGACGGTAGAATTTCATCGCTCATTATAAAACTGACTTCCATAAGTCTTATTTACGGTAAAGACTTTGACAGAATTCGCTAAAGTCAGATTAATTCTTTCAAATTACTTTGCGTTACAGAAACGATGCGTAAATTTTAAATATTAACGGTTTAGTACATAAGCCAAAATTATGCAGTTACTAGCTGCATCGGCAAACGATATTTTGCTACATATTTTGTGGGAATATGATTAAAGCCTCAACGTAAAATCTTCCGACTAAGCGAGGAGTCGTCATTTCAGACATTGCAATGACAACTCCTTATAGAACCTCCAACTTTGAGACAAACTTCGATAGCGCTACTAAAATTTGTGTTGTTTGGTCCGCTACAACGTTTTTAAACTGTTGTTTAAGTTTTCGTTTCGTGATTTAAGAGGCGATTAACGCAAAAAATCAAACATCGTCTTTCTCTCTTCACACTCACGCCCGTCTTTCATATGCCAGGTGAAACAGGACGACGCGGATTCATCGCCAAATTAGTTTTTTCTCAATAACTCGATAAATATACAATGCCATGTGTACAATGTCAGTTTCTCAATGATATAATTTCATACAATGTGTTAAAATATTTTAAACTTATGCACGGTTATGGCAATACATGAAAAATTTGTGAAAATTAGATTCATCTTTGTGATTTTTGCTATCGAGAAAATTTCAAGTTATCGTGTTTTTGCTAGGTCGGATCCTTGGAAATATAAGTATCTATGTTTAGAAAATGAAACAATTTGGGGCTTATTTTCAAGTATAAAAATGAACGATAAAATCGACGATTTAGTTTTAGTCGTCCCATTAAGTAGAAGTAACAGACAGACACACTATCCCATTTATAATATTAGATGTGGATACTCGCTCTGTAAATAAATTCACGCAGTAGTAAAATATAATAAAAGAGGTATGAATACACTTTTTGAACATCAGAAAACGGACGTCAAAACCACATTCATGAGTAATATCCTTAATCTGCTAATTTCTTATTAGACCGTCCCAATCTAAGCGCATTAAGGCCTCATATTTCCTCGGTGGAAATTATTCGGCCGTGAGTGCACAATCGATTACTGATGATGGATTTATACCCGGGCTGTTACCCTCTCGCTCAGTTTACTCCCCAAGAATATTTCCTCCAGAAATTCCTCTTACATTTTTAAAGCGACCATATTAATCCCGGCGAAAGATTGCTCTTTGTTTTTGATTTTACGACAAACATTTTTGCGGACGGACGAATTATGCTTATTTAAATTTAAAGCCTTTAAAACTTTGATAGTTATTGTCTTCCGTAGTTATAGCTGTCTGATGTTTTTATTTTTTTAAAGCGATACGAAATGCAAGCTTATTTAATTTAAGAACCGTAAAAAACTGTGAAGATTGACAGCAAATGTGCTGTAGTTGTGTCTGTCTGATGAATTTAATTTGAAACCTATAGATAATTTTGAAAATACTTTTTTTGAACTGCAACATAATTACAATTTACAATGAATTTTAGTTTCTTGTTTATATTTTCATAAATTACTTAAAATTTTCTTTGCGTGCATAAAAATAACATAAAGAAATAAAACCCAGTGCTGTGATATCGGACATAGCTTTCGATTAATTTCTTAGACTTCTGCCGTCTACAAAATAAAAAATTTCATTTCAAATTACGTTTAGATAAAATATCAGCTTACACTCATTGGGCCATGAAAAAGGACGGAGATTCTATATTATTATATGAAATTGAATTTTGGTTTACTAAAAATTACCTTTTAGCTCTTTCTACTTTTCTTCTAAGCTTATAGTTCACATAATATTTGTACCATGTTAAATAAATATTATAACTTTTAATTGTATAAAATTTTGCGTTAAAGGAAATACAGTCAAACAAATCAACTCAACATATTAAAATAATGAAACACGGTAAACGGCACGCTCCAAAAGGATAATACAATAATTAATATTATGTTATTTTCATTTGTGCTATTGTTTAACGCTGACAGTTTTTTTAAAGAAGGCAGGTCGCTGCAGTAGCCCTGACGTCACTACGACCCATGAGGATCTATTGTGACTCTTTCGCACTATAGTATCATCCCCACCCCAATACTGCTCATAAATTGAACGATATGATTGGTGTTGGTGCCACGAATTTCCTCTGTGGATGAGTATTCGTGGCGACCAAGGTGCCTGTTCCTGCTCTGTAGTAAAGCAGGACAGTCGAAGAGAAGGTGAATAGAATGCTGACAACTGTAGTCGTTGCAGATAATTTGGATGTCATTTACTTATTTTACTTACAAAGATACTAATACATATTTAAACGCCTTCCGATTCATGGTCCTAACGTCGTAGCTTCTTTAAACATCAACTTAGTAGCCACGCATGCCATGAGTAAATGGGGAGAGGATAGGTTGACACGTTAGTATTAACTTGCACCATGTACACTGAACACGCAATATTATGTTCATCCACTATAGGCCGGTAGAAATGGACACTAAAAAACCCTAAATTCGCAAAGCATGATGTAGTGCTGCATTTTTGGTATGTTGTTTGGATCAGTTAGGGTGATGTAAATCCCAATTTGCAATTTCGAAAAAGTTGTGCTCGCTGCGCACCACGTGATAAACTGCGAAAATTTTCGACTTTTTTCACTTTTTGCTCTAAAAGTCATAAACTATGCGTTTCCGACAAGTAACATTCACTACATAAATTAAGCTAATTAAATTAGAAACAATTTAAGCCTAACCGCAGCTCTCTAAACCTTATAACAACTAAGCTGTGGTCCTTCAAAGATGGTCCGTTTTTCCCGAAAATTTGAAATTTTTAGTTTTGCTCCCGTTTGAAGCAAAATATTGGCAAAACCGCTCGTTCTATGAGAAGGTCGTAAAATACAATTGTAGTACACAATGACTTGTCGTCCCCATGTATCACCTCGACGACTGGCTGCATCGAGCATTGATTCCCTAACTATCATTGATTCTACTTTGTACACCTCATTTCTGCGTGACTTGGGAAGTTTGTTTTGAAGCTGGAGAAACTCCTCACAGATTTCCTCCGCACAAAGGAAACAAATGCTCCGAAGATTCATAGGGCCCGATGTTCTAGAGGTGATGGGTGAGGTTGTGGAATTGGATCGCCTCCACGACGCCCACATGCTTCAATATTATGCCGAGCGGTGAATCTCTTTCTGCACGCATCGTGAACACTGACTTCGTCTAGCTTTTTCAAAAAAAGTTCATCATCTTTGAGGTCACGCTCCACACTCGAGTTAATTAGAGTTTGGATGCCACGTTTTTTTACAATCACCACTGTACTGTCACCTTCCATGAGTGCCAGCCGACACATAAAGCAGACTCCCGGTGGAACCGACATTTTTATGACTGTTTAGCCTGACTTCGTTCGCGTTAATAAGATAATAGTTTTTTTGGCTGTTCCCCTACGTTACCGGGTAGGCTACTTCCAAGTACTATCTTGTGCAATAATTAAAACCAAAACATAAGCAATGGGAGTTTTACCCAGTTTACACTGTTACCGCCTTCACCGCGTGGAGGTACTCCCTTATGTTTTGATATATGCAGAGTTTGAGTGATTGTGTTGTGCTCTAATAAAAGAAAATTAAATGTACTACAACTTTATTTTACGACCTTCTCATATAACGAGCGGTTTTGCCAATATTTTGCTTCAAATGGGAGTAAAACTAAAAATTTCAAATTTTCGGGAAAAACGGACCATCTTTGAAGGGCCACAGCTTAGTTGTTATAAGGTTTAGAGAGCTGCGGTTAGGCTTAAATTGTAGCCAATTTAATTAGCTTCATTTACGTAGCGAATTTTACTTGTCGGAAACGCAAAGTTTATGACTTTTAGAGCAAAAAGTGAAAAAAGTCGAAAATTTTCGCAGTTTATCACGTGGTGCGCAGCGAGCACAACTTTTTCGAAGTTGCAAATTGGGATTTACATCACCCTAACTGATCCAAATAACATACCAAAAATGCAGCACTACATCGTGCTTAGTTCGAATTTAATGTTAATTTCCGCCGGCCTACTACACGTTCTCAGTAAATGTGAGCTGTATGACGTAGAATGTCGGCGACAAGTCGAATTTAGTTATTTACAAATAAGGCTCTTAGTACCTACAAACATAGCCTTGTCGACCGTAACGTGATTATTATTATTGATAATCATTATGTCACTAATAAATTAATTAAAGACTTTATCACTTAATTAATAAATTATAGACCTAATTATTATTTACGCGTCCGTAGCGTGGTTGTGTAGATCGTAAATCTTGACACGGGTTTCGTATTTTGAAAACGTTGTTTACAATAATTTGGACTTGGACTAGAATTTGGACATTCCTGACCATATTATATTATGTAATTATGTACATATGTATAAAATGGAACTTTAATTTTTTTACGACAAAATATATTAGCTGATTATTATCAGTAAACAGATATTTGATTGCGGAGTGACGAAACACTGTTACGAAAAGTAGCTAAGTATAGTCGCTAGATGATGATTATTGTGATCCATACTAATTACTCATTTCATAATTAAGTGTTTATCACGACTCATACATAATGTTATACAAATTTCTATTAAAATTAATATTAATATTGTATTGAAATTAAACGTGTGAAAGTATGGCTGTTACCTTACTGTTTAAAACGCTTAACAGATTAAGATGAAACCATTTACGTTGACACTTCGACGTATAATCTCGAAGCCTGTCGTGTATTAATTTATAAAGTTAAAATTTGTATACAGTGGAAAAGTGTATATTATAATAATAAAAAGTAAATGTATAATATCTTACGCATACCTATTATTAATATTGATACTTCGAGTAGGTACTGAACTAAAAGTAGTTTTTGTCTCATAAAATTAGTTCCTGTGAGAAATTTCTGAGATTTCAAAGTTGCGAGCTAAATCTAGTATCCTATAATTTATCACATCAATAGTCTTGTGTCAGCTCTCAGCTCAGTCCTGAACGGAGCGCCTGCAGTGCAAACAGCTGCCGTCGCGAGTGTACACACTGTGCTTGCGATGAGATCAACTTACTTAGAGATTTTGAAAGCAAACACATGCTGTATATATTTTTTCCCAAGACTATAATATTATTATATCACGTTCCTTATCTTTCAGTTTATATAGCCTTAAAATTATAAAAAAATAACTTTTAATGTTACATGTTTGTTTATACCGACCATACAACATAGAAACAATCCAACATAGAAATCTCAAACCTTCCTGAGCGCCGAAACGAAAACCTCATCTCCCTGGTGATGAACATCGGCCAGCTCGTCAACCAGCGAGTGCAACGTCACCGCGGCTCATCGGGTTCCCCACGGAGGCTCGCTCGATAAACGTCCCAAAAATATAATAGTTCGTTTCACCTCAAAAATTTTACGTGACAACTTTGTAGCCTCTTACCGATTAAAGAAAAACCTTACTTCCGATCAGCTTTCCATCACAGGCGAACCCGCCCGAATATATGTTAATGAGCACTTAACATTAAGAAATAAGCAAATTTTTCGTGTGTTGATCTCATTTATAACAGTCGTAAAGACGTAATAATTTTAACAATATTTTGTGTCAATGTCGCTCTCATCTCATTCGCGCCATCTCATACTTACTTCCTAAACTATGTTACTATAAAGGAGACTATTCTGTAATAAATCAGGAACTCGCCAATACTGAATGGGATGAGATATTACTTAATAAATCCACAGAAGAAGCCGTGGACAGTTTTTATGAAGTAATATATTATGGCTTTATAAAGACACACATACCGACTAAATTCACAAAACACTCTTCCTTTCCTGTCTGGTTTAACGCTGATGTAATTCGTGCACTTATACGTAAATCTCGTCTCTGGATTAAAATCAAAAAGTAAAATAATTCCTATGATTACTTGGAATTTTCTAGACTAAAACATTACTTTAAAAATGAATGCACCAGGTGTTATAGGAATTATTTATTGTTAGTACAGGACAACATTAAAAAAGATATAAGACATTTTTGGTCATTTATCTCTAATCGTAAGCCTACGAGTAGTATTCCAGAGTCAGTAACATATAATAATAAGTCTGCTAGCGAACCATCTGAAGTTTGTAACTTATTCTCATCTTTCTTCTTCTCTGTCTTTGAGCCCTCCTCTATTCCGCATGACTATGATATTAATAGCCTCGATGTTCACCCTGCTGCAACTATTCTAACCGACTTAAAAATTAACGAGAGTGATGTCTTAAAGGAACTAAAAATAATGAATATAAATAAAGGAATGGGTCCAGACAATATCTCCCCTGTATTTCTGAGAAATACAGCAAATAATATTTATAAACCTCTCTGTTTCCTATTTAATAAATGTCTTTCCGATGGAGTCTGTCCTAAAATATGGAAATCAGCCAGAATAATTCCTATTCATAAGGGGGGCTCCAAGAAAAACGTTGATAACTATCGACCAATCTCCATATTGTCAGCTCTGTGGAAACTTTTTGAGAGACTTATTTTTAACAACATATTACATATATACACACATTCATAAAATCATTATAGATCAACAGAATGGCTTTGTACGTAAACGTTCCACTCAAACCAACATGATTATTTATCTTACTGACCTTTTTAAAAATTTAGATGCCAAGATTCAAACGGACTGTATCTATACCGACTTCCGTAAAGCTTCCGACAGAGTTGACCATAGAGTACCATAGCTTTCAACGGTATTCGTGGAAACCTATGGCGTTGGTTTCTCTCCTATGTCTCCAACCGTTCACAAAAGGTGGTCATAAATGGTTTTCACTCCGACACAGTTTTTGTTACCTCAGGGGTCCCTCAGGGATCCATACTAGGACCTCTTTTATTCATTATATTTATAAATGACATTAATAATTGTTTTCTACACAGTAACTTCTTACTATAATCTGACGACCTAAAAATCTATCATACCATAAAATGTACTGATGACCAATATAAGCTCCAAGAGAATTTAAACCGCCTTTCATGTTTCTGTCTAAAAAAACAAATTAACTTTAAGCTTAAATAAATGTAAATCAATAACTGAAACTTCATAATTTAATTTTTAACTACAACCTATGTGATTCTATACTTGAAAAAACTAATAATATTCGTGACCTATGCATTCAAATCGACAGTAAATTAACCTTAGATTCCCATATAAATAACATCTGCAATAAAGCTTTTAAAATGTTTGGATTCGTAATGAGAACAACCAAAGATTTCACTGATCCGTCCGCTTTTATGTACCTATACAAATCTTTAATACGCTCACAGTTAGAGTATGCAGTTGTAGTCTGGGATCCTATTTATAATGTCTATAAGGACCATATTGAGAGAGTACAATATGGTCCTTATAGACATTATAATTTTTTTTTAAAGATTATAATATAACACAAACTCGATTTTAAATTTATAATATTATTATAAATTTAAAATCAAGTTTGTGTCATATTATGAAAAATGTTTTAATACGTACAAAATGTTGAGCTTAAAACAAAGACGACAACAATTACAAGCAATGCTTCTGTTTGACCTCTGCTGGGTTATTATGACCATTCACGGAAAGTGAATTGCTCCAGGCAAAAGCCAGCCAACTTATTATTTTTCTGACTGGATTTACACGTAGTGATTATATACTCTTTGTGGATTTATCCAGTTTGGTTGTCTATGAATGGATTATATTTTTTAAACGTCAGACGAGCATGTAGGTGATATTAGGAAACGTCAAAGTTTAAACTTGACGTAACGACATTTTTTTTTAAGGAATGCACATATAGGACATAGCCAATGACGAACGGTAAAACTGTACCGCAGTGCAATATGTAAAAATATAATTATACATACTATAATTTATGGAATTTATTTTTTTACTGTATAATAACATAGGTGTGTTCGTTCGTCGTTTAAATTTTAAATATTTATAGGTACATAATAAATAGATTCTTTAATTGCAAAGGCGCCCGGCTGATGTAAATATTTGAAATGTTGCAACACTGTCTAACTGGGACGATTATAAACTTGGATAAATAATAATTTTTCAGTTTTTAAATACATAATCTCTATCATTTAATATCTATGCACTTAATAATAATCTCAATAATTTTTGGTTTGAAGGGAATGGCGCGAGTGTTATTTGGACTAACGGAGAAATTGTAACTCAAGATGAAAAATTCAGTTATAAAAGATTTTGATTTTTTTATCATAAATTAATCTTAAAATACACAACGAATTTATTTTTTTAATATTTAATATTTGTACGTCATTGCACTACATTAGATCCCTATTCTCCACTTTAAGTATTTCATTTTCTGGCGGCAATTTTTAATAATTTAGTGTTGCAACACTGATTCTCAACAATTTGTGAATTATGTATATGGAATAGCGTAAGTATTTTTAATGTTTATTTATTAATTATATTTATAGTATGATTGAGTAGGTACACTATAATTATATAGGTAGGTACGGTATTAGTTTAGAGCTTCCTTTAGTTCTCTGACATTGGCAACTTACTGTGTCGGCCATTATAAAAAAGAAGAAGAAGAAGTAGAGAAAAAATTTACTCCTTGTGACTTATCACTTATGACTTTCGTGAGTTTAATAATCGTATTTCGCAAAGTATTTTGTTAATAATTATCCTTAAAAAAGTCTGGAATGCATCAAACTTGTGTATTATATGCATTACAACAATATAGTTTACGTCATGTTTACGTACGTAAGTTAAACTTGAACTACGTTTTTTGAGCTTTCAAATAGGTACTATTGTAACATAAACAGGCAATTTATAAGTATTCGCTATCGCTATTATTCGTTTATTCATACCTTGTTGTATGTTGTAAGGCATTTTTACAAATTGTAAGGCATTTTATATTATTAGTAAGTACTGTGTACGCTGAACCAAATATTTTTCAGGTTGCTATTTGCTCCTAAAGAAGAAACCAATAATTGCAAGTGGGACGATAATGACAAAATCCTAAAAGGAAGATAATAATACATTCACTCAAAAGCTTAAAAACTAGAATAAATTTAATAAAAACTTGTTTTTAAATATTTTTTCATTTATTGTCTAATTCAAATATACCTACATATACTTAATATTATATTCATATGCTAAGTACTCACATACGGTTTTGCTCCATAGTTTTATTCCGAATCGAAGGAAATGACATATTTGACATATTTAATTCCAACGACGGTCAGTTTTGCCGCTCCACACGGTGGTTATTGCTCGATTTGGAGTAAAACTGTCGAGCAAAACCATATTATGTCAGCACTTAGCAATACACAGCTTTAATCAATACTGTATTTGTCTTAACATCTTATTATTAACCTAGTATCAGATAGAAAATTGTTAAAACATCTCTTTATATAACTATACATAAACAGCGGAAATCTTAAACAAGTTTTCCGCCTTGTCACTTAAAATCAAAGAAGTAGAATAAAATATCCATTGTGTAAATATTTGATTATTATTAAAGGAGTACAAATATGAACTCCTTTGATGAAAGATAAAAACAATATTATAATTTCAGCTTATGCGGCCCACGGGCCGCATGCGACCCGCCGGGACTTTATTTGTGGACCGCGTCATGTTAAACAATTTTGAAATTCACGCCCACCGGCAAAATAACGTAAAGTCTACGTGATAGATGTTAAATTTTTTCCACTTTTAAATCATTAATTTTAAAGAATGTTATTTTTTAACCCTACAAAATTTTTGTTGCGGCCCGCGCCACCAAGAACAAAACATGTTTGTGGCCCGCATGAAAAAAACTGCTTTAAACTATAGGAAATTACCTTGAGAGATCTCTCAGGCAGAGAGCGCTCAAGCGGTTAGCTTTGCGTTCTTTGTGTTATATTACCTTATATAATATAGAGATACTCACGTCTCACACAGGGGGCGTTCTGAACGCGTCAGAATTTCTCCTGTGTGACTGAATGCTCAAACGCAGAATGCTTGAACATATTGTGACCACTCTCTGTCTGATAGATCCCTAAGAATTAAAACATATAAAGTACTTAGATAACATAGGTTTTTTTTATTATTTTTGAGTAAAATTTTATGACTGTTACACTTTTCCCTTTGTACATACCATATTGCAGTCAAGAGTAGAAGTTATAAATGAAAAAAATACATATTTATCCGGAGCATGTTATACATAAATCTAAAGTTTCAATGTTTGTTTTCACAAAATTCTTGTTATATAATAGTAAGTAATGTGCCTTTGACTTTACTTCTTTAGTGCAATGTTTATCATGCATAATATTTACCAAAATACTTTTCAGGTTAACAAGGAAATAGTTTGTTTAATAACACAAAAACTATAGATGGCACTGTAGGTTTTTGGTGAAAATTCATATTTCACAGTAATTAAACACAACACTTGTGTTTCCTTATGCCTTGTATCATGACTGTGTTTCTTGTGTACTAACTGCCAATGCAGTCTTAGTTCATCGCACAAATACAAAACTTATTGTTAACTTTAACTATATTGTAGTATATACCTACTACACATCACTTATGTTATTATTCTAAGACACCTCACTAACACTAAATGGATTACTAAGGTCTCAAAGGCGTCTTCACTTATGTACTATCACTTCGTGATTAACCTGAGAATAATTGTTTTCCCGAACACTTCGAATGTTTAGTTTATATCTACTAATTATTTTATTAAACTAAAATAAATATTATATGCACTAAAATAGCTTATTATGTAACTAACCAACTAAATAGCAACATAACTCAACACTAAAAAAGTATGTAATATTAATAAAAAATTACATAATAAAAGTCAAAGTTAGTTCGTGCAATCCACTCTTAACTGGAAACCATTCAGTAAAAGCTAATATTGTTTGGCGTTTATTGAATTGCTATTTTTGACGTAAGAGCAAGCCAGCTTATGTCAGATAATGTTGTTTTTACTCTGTGGTACTCATAATTGCTCATAATACAAAAAATACTACTCATTTCACAATGGAGCAGTGTATTTTGTCTATGGTTTTGTGCTCGTATTGTGTCACGTGATCGCTGGCTGGCTGGAAAATCACTGTAAAATAGAGATCATAATACAAAAACGACAGCCAGCCACTTTAGGGGCGAAAACTGGCTGGAAATAAGAGGTTATAATAACCCCCAAAGAATAAATACGACTGTAAAGATATCATAGGAAAACTTATGTTTAATGTGCCTAACAGGCCTGTCATGAGAGCGACTCGCGCTCGCCACACGTTTGTTCTGCCCGTATGCAGAACAAATGCTGGTAAGCGAGCGCCAATATACAAATTAATGGAAAATTATAATTTAAACTTTAATGAAATAGATTTATTTAGTAACTAGCTGTTGCCCGCGACTTCGTCCGCGTTAACATAGTATAATAATAAATGCTGTCGCGCGACTGTCGTCATGTGTGTGCGCACATGACGACAGTCGCGCGACAGCGCATAGTCAGTCTCGCTGTGAGCGCTAGGAAGGTGCACGTCTTTGTTAGTGTAGGCGCACACTAGGCGACACGCGACAGCGACAGCTCGGAATCTAAGACAAGACGCTAGATGCAAACGACAACGCCGTTTCTGACGCGGCGACTAGACGCGACGAAAAGTCTTATACTGTCGCTACGTAGCGACAGTAGCTTTGCTACGTAGCGACCGTAGCATTGCTGCGTGGCGTCCGTAGCTAATACGAGTACGTAGTGACTGTAGCATTGCTACGTAGCGACCGGAGCAATGCTTGTAGCGATCGTACCATTGCTACGTAAAATACGTAGTATTGCTGCGTGGCGTATGTAGCGTAGTTTTGTTATTCGTAGTATGTAGCATTGCTACGTAGCGACCGTAGCATTGTTATGTAGCAACCGTAGCATTTCTAAGTAGCGTTAGCCACAATATTTTTTTAATACCTTCGTAGCGTATAAAAACTGTGGGTAACATTTTTTTATAAATTAGTTACGTGCTTATTTTCAATTTTATTTTAATTTCATAACAATAATTTGAAATCTACGAAAAAACTGTGTAGTGTTGTAATATTCGCGGTTAAATAAGCTTTTGTACAAAAAATACCTTTGAATGAAGATATTTGGAAATAAAAGGTTTAGGCACAGGTGTCGCGGTCAGCTGGCCGCATTATTGCATTATTAATTACTTAATTAATCAAACCCCAAAACATGCGACGTACCATCAGTAATTCAGAAAGGGGTTACAGTCATTAGTA
Source organism: Polyommatus icarus (assembly GCA_937595015.1). Taxonomy (NCBI): domain Eukaryota; kingdom Metazoa; phylum Arthropoda; class Insecta; order Lepidoptera; family Lycaenidae; genus Polyommatus; species Polyommatus icarus. The sequence continues at coordinate 2,334,790 of OW569322.1, read as the reverse complement.
CTCTGTGATTTACATTTAAAAATTTTACGATTTTTAAAAGGTATTATAATAATTTTAGCATACGGCGTACAAATAAAATAAAACGATGATTTATTTTTTAATTCGGACAGTCAAAACTAAATACTTTGCAATAGGAAAATAAATATCATTCAAACAGAATTGGATAAAAATTGGTTAAGGTGTTTTTTGAGCAAGCGCACAAAGGAACATTCCATCTCAATGATATTAGTACAGCTGATGTCACCGGTTTAGCGTAAAATTATTGTTGAATTTCGAAGCGCGTATTCGCGGAATCCCGAACAGCATTGTGCGAAGTTCGGAGCAAACAGCGGTACAGTTTCGGCAATTTATAACATATTATAATCATTTGCGTACGCAAATACACGCGTCCCGTTAATTTACCGGAATATAAGGTATTGTTTATGTGTTTAAGAGGCACGTACAACCACAGTTTCCTGAATATTAAAGCAAGTAGAAGTACTTAACGTTAAAAAATTCAAAAGCTTGTGTGTCTGCATGTCTGTCTCTTACCTTTTCGTGATTTAAACGTTGCACAGATTTTGATGAAATTTGGTACGCATTTTGAGTCCCGGGAAAAGATAGGATAGTTTTTCCCATCTAGTACAATAATACCTGTTATAAGGCGATTATTAGGGTGTCGTATCGCAACATATTTTTGAATTTAACATTTTTACAGTAATATGCTGATGTTTAAATTTAATTTCAAGAAATCTTTATCATATTTTAGAAGTTTTAAAAATCTTGATATCTGAAATATGAGAAAATCTGAAAAAGAGAAAAGAATTTAAGTTCTATTTTATTTATTTTATTGGTCTCAGAAGCCTGAAATAAATGATTTTATTGTATTTTTTATAGGTGCAGCGTGTTGGCTGTGCGTGTAGCACAGCCAACACGCTGCCGGCCTGCCTCGAGTACCCTATTACGTACATACATCGCCAATATCAGGAATTGTTTATCAATGTGTATTTACGGCGTGATTTATACGACTACTTCTTGCCCCGCTCCGGAACCAACGGGAATTAATACCGAATGTAGGTGATAGTTCGGGGGACGAACGCCGAAGGATAAATTTCGGGGGACGAATTTCGGGAGACGAAGGGGGACGATTGTTTATGTCGTCAAAAATTATGGCGTTTTTATGTATATCCGTGATGTTTTATTGCTTTATTATTTGTTGTTTAAATATCTTACTAAAGTTAAAGCCTGTTATGCAATATTTTATTTAGTGTCAAGGCTGTTTGGGAGTTTTGGTAGTCGATATCAAACAAAACGAATCATAATATGATGCTGTTTTACACAGAAATAGACACTTGTTACATTTTACTGTAAATTAGTTCTTTAGGATATATTAAAAGCTACAAAGAATATACTGGTTAATATAATATTATATATTTTAATCCATAGAAGATGAAAAATTAGAGATCATAAATTCTATTAAAATTATCGTTTCTAAGAAAAAGGATATCTACCGATAGTTTTTGCACTCATAGCAAATTGAAAAAGAACTTTGTACCAAGTGTTCACCAGTTCTCTCATTTGTATAACTGAGATAAGAAAAAAAATCTTCTTTTCTTATTAGAGATCCACGGTCAGCATTTGCCAAAGTGTTAAATTCACTTCAAGATTTTTCTTCTTTTAAATTTCCTTCTACTTGCACTTTTAATGACTTTCGCGATTCGACTACGATGTCCTATTTTCAGAAATAATTTATAACTATAGTTTGTTCGTTTTAAGCATAAAGTTAGGTATATTAACTTTATGGTTTTAAGATGATATGGGTGACAGTTTTCATATTCCTTGCTACGGAATTTTTTTAACAAGAAAACAAAAAAAATCAAAATGTAATAAATTATATTCCATCTACAAAAATAAATGTTTCCTATGATTATAAATGAATAAAAATGAAAAGTTGCTAAATACTAACTTATTAATATAAAATTATAAATATTTACTGTGAAATGGGAGTATAAAATTATTGTTACGAAAACATTTGAAAAAATGTCAGATACATGAAACGGAACTTATGTCAATAGAGATTGCCACTGTTGAATCGAAATCAAATCGATAAAAAGGGCTGCCATCTTAAAACGCCGGCGCGCCTGTGATTCATGTGAAACGTCAGTACGAAATCGATAATTTCGATTGCAATTCCTTTACGAAGTGATTCGATAATTTTTAAATTATCGATTAATTTTTTTGGCAACTCCGTACTATTGTCAATTATTATGTGTCACGCATATCATCTTAAAACGCACAAGTTGACGCCCGCAACTCCGTCGCGCCAAAATTCGTTTGTACGCTGGAACCGTACATTTCTCCGGAATAAAAAGTATCCTATGTCCTTTCCAGGGACTCAAAGCATACATACCAAATTACAGCAAAATCGATTCAGTGGTTTGTGCGTGAATTGGTAAAAGACAGAGAAGCAGGCAGACACACATTCGCATTTACAATATCAGTATGGATTTTCACAACTGCGGTGAAGCCAAAGAAAGGTACGACGGTTCCAGTGACAGTGAACATGAGTGTGGAACATTAATTAAATGGAATTTGTTTTCTAGCTTTCATTGTTATTTCGTACTTACCACTTCCTCAACGAAATACATTGTATGTGCTCGTTGTTGTAATTTTAATAAGATACTACACAATGATTTCTATTATTTCATGACAATGATATTCTTTTTCCTCTTCGCCATAGATGGATAGCTTCCGCAGCATCTTTTTATAAGGAAGATGCATTTTTAAGTTACTGTGCTGGCTGCCCATAACTAGCTAAAAGCCGTGCTTTGTGAAGGCTCCCGTCTTCACCTTGACTGACTGATGATAACACATATATACATAAATAAATAAAAATTAGTATGTTAAAGCACAAATTAATCAATAGGCGTGATAGTTTTTCCGTAAAGTGTACCACAAAATGTACATGTTGTGGGATATACTGATTATATGATACATATACACAATACACATCCATGATTCAAGAACATTTAAAACATTAGTATATTGAATGAATGAATGAATGAATGAATGAATAAATGAATGAATGAATGAATGAATGAATGAATGAATGAATGAATGAATGAATGAATATTCTTTATTGCATTTACACATAACATTTAAAGAAATATCTACAAACTTATCACTATTAATAAACTATATATAAACACAAAAGGCGGCTTTATTGCTATGCAGCAATTTCTTCCAAGCAACCGAAAAGCAGGAAATTATTTTATTTTATAAAAAGCAAATAGGCAATGTGCAAAAAAAAAAAAAATCTAGGTACATCCTACAACTAATTACTAACATCTAGAAAGATAAGATAAAAAAAATATATATTAAGTAAATAATAATAAAAAGATAAAAAAAAAATATTAACAATAACAGTTATGTATTCTAATTTATAAACCATAATATTTAGACAAATAAATATGATATAATAATAATAATAATAATAATAATAATAAAGCCTTTATTGGACAATCTTACAAACTATTTACAAAAGGATAAATCAATTATTGACACCGGTTACGAGATTGTCTTGCGTCGTCGCATAGGCCTCCCCTAGAGCCTGCCATTTCTGTCTGTCCTGTGTTAATCTTTTCCAATTGGTGCCCGCAATCTTTTTTATGTCATCTTCCCATCTAAGCCTTTGTCTCCCTCTTTTTCTTTTGTTATATCTTGGGCACCATTCTGTCACATCCCTTGTCCACTTATCTTTACTACTTCTCATCATATGACCTGTCCATTTCCATTTTAGTTTTTTAATTGATACTGTTACATCATTCACCTTTGTCTGTGACCTTATTTTTTTCAGTTTTATTTTGTCTTTTATCTTGATATCAAGCATACTGCGCTCCATGCTATGTTGGCATGTTTCGATTTTTCGAAGATTCTGTTTTGTTAGACTCCATGTTTGACAGCCGTAGGTGAGGACTGGAAGGATACAGGCATCGAAGATTTTTTTCTTTCCTTTAAGTGGTATTTCGTCATTTTTAAAAATTTCTTTAAGAGACCAATATCTTTTCCAGGCTAGCTGGATCCTGTTGTTGATTTCTTTTGATGATAGGTCTTCTGGTGAGATTATCTGTCCCAGGTATGTATATTCGTCTACATATTCTATTGGAGTACCTTTTACAGTGACAGGTATTTTGTTGGAGTTGGTCATCAGCTTGGTCTTTGTGGGATTCAACTGGAGCCCGGCCTTCATACTTTCTTTTACCAGCTCCTCCAGCATTTCTTGCAAGCTTGCTGGGTCTGTGGTGATCAATATTAAGTCATCGGCAAATCTTAGATGATTTAGATGTACTCCATTGATGTTTAGTCCATGTCTGTTCCAATCTAGTTGTCTGAATATTTTTTCCAAAACTGCTGAAAAGAGTTTAGGAGATAGTGGATCCCCTTGTCTTACTCCTTTTTCTATAGGGAAAAGCTCACCAGTTTTTTCGGTTTGTATTCTCGCTTTCATATTCCTATATATATTTCTTATTATGTGTATATATTTACTTTCTACTCCTTGGGTGCTTAAGGCTTCCCATAATTGTGAATGTTTTAGTGAATCAAACGCCTTATTATAATCAACAAAAGCAAAGTAGTATTTGATGTTATACTCTGAACATTTTTGGATAATTTGTTTAATTGTATAGATATGGTCAATTGTAGAGAAGTCACTCCGAAATCCCGCTTGTTCTTTTGGCTGGTTTTCATCCAGTAATTTTGTTATTCGATTAAGTAGAATTTTGGAAAATATTTTGTAGAGGTTAGACATGAGGCTAATTGGCCTATAGTTCGCAATGTCGTGTTTGTTTCCTTTTTTGTATAATAATATAATAGTTGAAGTAGTCCATTGATGTGGTATATATTCTGTTTGTAGGATTTCATTAAATAATTTCACTAATACGTCTGCTATTATATCGCTTGTTCCCAATAGAAGTTCATTTGATATACCATCATCACCGGGGGCTTTGCCTTTCTTTTGCGTTCGAATAGCATTCACAACTTCCTCTTTTATTATAATTGGAATATCTTTATGTTCAATTTTATTCACTTCGTCTTGGTTATAATCATTTAGTGGTGTTTCATCACTGTATAGTTCTTGATAATATTCCGTAGCCACTTTCAATATTTCCAGTCTTCCTGTCTGTTTTTTATTATTCTTATAATGTTTAATGCTTTCAATCCAAGTTCTACTTTCTCTTAGTTCTTCCCATGCTTTTCTTACTCCTGATCTTTCGATGTGGCAGTTTATTATGGTGTTCCTTAAATTTTGTCTGTGTTTTCTGATTTGTCTATTTATTTCTTTGCTGATTTTATCTATTTCTTTTTTGTTATTGAGTCTGTCCTTGAATAGATTTTTTCTGTAATTAATTAACAGTCTGGCTTCATTTCCTATTTTGTCTGATGTAGTTTTAATTTGTTTCATGTTCTTTTCTACTTCTTTTAGTTCTGTTTCTAAAGCGTCGTATTTGTCTTGGATATTATTAATATTAATTACTGTATTTAATCTTTCTTTAAGAGAATCCAAAATCGTTTGTGGAAGAGGTAGTAATATAGGTTTTTTATTGTGTTGTATGTGTCGTCTGCTTTTTTTTGGTGTATTCACATATAACTGCCCTCTCAGCATTCGATGGTCTGTGCTGTAGTTTAGTTGATTTACTACGTCAATGTTTGAGAACAGTGCAGGCTTGTTTGTAAGTATGTAGTCTATTTCGTTGCGGGTCTTGCCATCAGGAGATATCCATGTCCATTTCTTACTGTATCTTTTCTTGAAATAACTGTTCATAACTTTTAACCTGTTTTCCACTGCAAAGTTTATTAAGCGCTGTCCGTTGTCATTTCTTTTACCCGTTGAAAAACGTCCAAGTATGCCATCTTCATTTCTCTTTCTTTTTCCTATTTGACTGTTAAAGTCCCCAAGTATAATAACTGTATTATTTAGTGTTGGCATAACTTGATTAAGTTTATTATAGAATTCATCTTTAGTTTCGCTTGATGCAACTTCAGTTGGAGCGTATACTTGGACTATCGATATGGGTTTTACATGTCCGGGCAGTTTTATATTCAATATAGCTATTCTTTCTGATATTCCTCGCAATTCCAATATATGATTTTTCAGACATTTTTTTATTATAAAACCAACACCGAGTGAACCAGTTTTTTCGTTTATATGGTATAAAATGTAATTGTCATATTCCATAATTTTTTCCTCAGCTCTTCTCACATCGCTTAAGCCTATAATATCCCAGTTTAGTGTGTTCAGAGCACTCTCGAATTCCATTAATGTTTCTTCAGTTTTCAAGGACCGTACATTGATTGTTGCTATATTTACTTTCTGCTTATTTCTTATGTTATATGTATTTTTTTCTGAAATATGGTGTGGTAATAGTGTTGTATTTTTCTTTTGACTTTTTTTCTTTGTCTTTGTCTTGGCAAGCTTTTGGGGGTTGTGGTCTATTACCCCTCGGTGACCAGCCGTGTTGGGGATCTGCAAATATGATGCATTATAATAAATATTATAAATATTCATAAATAATACACTACTTAATAATATGTATACAAATATAATACCTATACATAATATTATATTAAATACCATACCAAATATATATTTTTATATATAATTATTTATTATTATATATAATTATTATTTATTATATATTATATTGCATAGTAGGGTTCGGTTCGTTCGCCATAATTGTAATTTTCTTCTCCAGTTCCCTTCCTTCTGAATTTCTTTACTTTCCTTATCTTGTGAGTATTGTATGGAAAAATGTTATTTGGCATAAATAATAGTACTCGTAAACTCAAGTCAATATTATCAAAATTTCATTTGCTGATGTAAAGTAAGTATAGTGTTGCCAGTGTAGTTTGTACTAAAAGGAATATTGGATTGAGTTTGTAGGAATTCAGTACAGTACAGGTGTCGACAGATACCAGCAATTTGTAAATGAAACCCAACTGGAGCTGTTTTAGTCAAGTTTGGATTGATTTGCTCTGCTCGTTATCCGTATTTGCTGCAGGAGAATAGTAAGATACTATATTTGACCGTTCTATATAAAAAAATAAAAAAAAAAAAAAAAATGTTTATTTCCAACATATTAATTTACAATAATTGAGTAGGACACATAGCCACCTAGTAAGCTCACGCCTGTATCAGGTGACTAGGCTCTTCCATCGCTAGTATTACAAGACTTTTATATAATAGAGACTTACATACTAAATTACAAAAATAAAATAAAGGAAAAGAAAAAAGACAAAACTACGTACTAATTTACAAAGTAATTGGGAGAAAAACCCAGATTAAAGACTATTTATGTATGTGTGGTGTGTGTGTGTGTGTGTGTGTGTGTGTGTGTGTGTGTGTGTGTGTGTGTGCGTGTGTGTGTGTGTGTGTGTGTTTGGTGTGCATACCTGCATGTGGATGAGGGTATGCAAGAGGTATGTTTTTATATTTTAAAAGTTTATTATTAAATATTATATATTTTCTGATATATTTATATTTTAATGTTCTCTACAAGTTTTTCGGTTTTATCATAATTTAAGTTAGATAAATAGTTACTTAGTGTTGTTTTTGTATCATAACATGATTTGTTCCAAAAGTCTAAAATTTTATTGAGCTTGTTATACAACATAATAGATTTACTGGCATATTGATTTTTTGCAAACTCCCTTTTTATAATAGGTATATCAATTTTATGTTTACTACGTTTGTTTTTACAACATATTTTGTCGCCTCTGTTTTTGTGTTTTTTTAATATTGTTCGTAATATATACAGTTTTCTAATCGATAGAACCTTGCTGATAGAATATAGTTCGTCAGTTGGTGTTCTTCTTTTTTTAAAATGAATTAATTTTAATAATGCTCGCTGAGCCCTCTCTACTTCTAACATTTTAGTTTTGCTGGCACCTCCCCATACAGGTATACAGTAGACCATAATAGATTCAGCCAATGCCGTGTATATTTCCTTCATTACATTTCGAGAGGACTGATTATAATCGTTTGAAGAGACATTGGGATTAGGAACTATATATCTCAAGCTTTTGAAAATCCAGGTTAGTTTCCTTATCCTATTAACTACTTGTTCCAGATGCGGATGCCAAGATAGCCTCTGGTCTACTATAATACCCAGATACTTTATTTTATCTACTTTTACTATTGGTGGACAGTTACATGGTAAGTGTGTATTAGGGTGGCAAGTGTGTATTTTTATGCTATAGTTGGAGTCTGGTTGCATACGGTTAAGGATGCTGAAGCACATATATTGTGTTTTGGCTGTATTTAAAGATAATAGATTAATTTCTAACCATCTTGCGATTTGTCTCATGCCATGTTCTACAAGTGCTTTAAGTTCCGTCCAATTTTTCCCCTTAAATATAATCGCAGTATCGTCGGCATATGAAATGATGCTAGCATTAGTGATTTTCAAATTACAAAGATCATTTATATATATTATTTTAAAGAGTGTAGGACCCAAAACACTTCCCTGCGGAACACCGAACGTTATTGAAACATCTTGGCTAGTATATTGATTAATTTTTACTTTATGTTTTCTGTTCGATAAATAGCTTTCGAAAAGGGAGAGTTCCGTGCCTCTTATGCCAATACTTTTTAACTTTTGCACAAGGATGGGTATAGAAACCGTGTCGAAAGCCTTCTTTAAGTCCAAAAATACTGCTAAACATCTTTCCCCTTTATCAATTTGTTTTGTTATAATTTCAGTAAGAGCTATGACTGCATCTTCCGTCGATCTGCCATGCCTGAAGCCAAACTGAGAAGCTGATAATAAATTGTATTTTTCTAAGTAACCGACAAGTCTGATATTTAACAGTTTTTCCAATACTTTAGAGATCGCCGGAAGAACAGAAATAGGTCTATAGTTACACACATTGTCTCTATCCCCGTTCTTGAAAACTGGAGTAATTATAGATCTTTTCAAGAGATCCGGAAAAATTCCCCTCTCGAAACAGAGATTGGCGAGGTGTACTAATATTGGAACAAGCTCTCCTGTTGCAAGTTTTAAGAAGCTAGTAGGAATACCATCCCAGCCAGGTGCACAATTATTTTTTAAATTCATGATAATATTCTTTACTTCATCAAAATCGGTCTTCAGTAACGCGAAAGAATTTAGAGCAGTAGGGGAATTACTTACTGTAGTGCTACAATTTAAGGAGGAATTGGATAATATCTTACTAGCAAGATCGGCTCCCACATTAGAAAAGTAAGCATTTATGGCATTAACTGATTCATTAGGGTTGTGTGAAATAGATAAAAGTTCTTTGTTATCAGTATGTGTTTTTCTGTTATTTGTTATCTGTTTAATGTTGTTCCAGAGTAATTTATTATTTTTAATTGATTTATTTAGTAATTCTTCTTCATATGTGCGCTTGAGTTTTTTAATTATCTTATTACAATGGTTTCTGTAGCGTATATATGTAACTCTTAAAACTTCATTGTGGCTCTCTCTTCGTGTTGCTTGTTGCAATTTATTACGATGTTTGATACAACGTAAAATACCTGGAGTAATCCAAGGCTTTAGTGTTAATTTAGATTTAGGAATTTTAAACGTTTTGGTATTTGACATAAGTATATTACCTATTTTATTAATTAAGCACTCAGTGATAATATTTGGGTCATCCTCACTCATCAAATCAGAGAGATTACTCTGTTTTAATTCGATTAGGGCCCTTTCTATATCTATTTTACTTTTAGTCGTAGCAGTAGGGCTTAGAGTTTGAGTATTTGAAATACACAGAAGAGTAGTATAGTGATCTGTTACACTAGTTTTTAAGATAGCGATATCAGCAGAGGTTTTTAATCTATTTATTCTTAGCATAAAGTGGTCTAAGCAACTTTTTTCTCGAGTAGGCAAAGTGTGTCCAGCGAGAATGCCATGTAAAGAAAGAGAGGTAAGATAATTCATCCTATTTGTGTAATCAGAATGTGATTCATTAGGTTTGTGTGCAATATTTATGTTTATATCACCCGCTATTATGATGTTCCTATTCATGTTGACGGAATCCAGATGTGAGCTGAGAGAGTTTATAAAATTGTCTGCGTTTGTATTAGACGGTGATCTGTAAATGCATAGGATGGTGTTGTTAAATATATCCACCCGTAGGCAAGAAGCTTGTGTCAATGTTATCTCTTTAATCATGGGGTTCAGCGATTGCTTGACATACACAACTACCCCGTCATTCTGGTTCACATGATTTGAGGTAGAGTAACAACAGTAGTTGTCCAATTGTGGTATTGCCTTATTAGGGCTTATTCTGCATTCGGTCAGGATTAATATGTCAGGATGAATAGAGAGATTAGCTAGAGTTATAAGGAAGTCGTCGAAATTAGAATAAATACTGCGAATATTTTGAGATATAATTAAAAGATCATTTTTATTCACGGTCAAGTAACTGGAAAGTTCTTCGCAATTGCATGTTATAGCATTAGCAATATTAATATTATCAATTTCATTTAAATTAGAAAGTTCATTTGCCATTATCAATTCTATAAATATTTAAGAGTGTCGATTTTATAAAATGTATACTAGTTAAACTTTTTTTATACGAGTTTATTTGTCGGTTATCCCTGCTTATCGTTATTTTTGTTAAATGCAAAATGATTTTAATAGACTTTTGGTAATAAATCTGTAGTATGAGTGTAAGTGTTGTGTTACATTTTAATACATAATATTTAATGTTAAAAAGCAAGCAAGCAAGCATTAAAAAGGAATGATTTACAAAACTATTATATGCTGTTATTTTCGTGACCACGGTCTTAAACAATGGGCTTACTGTTAATATTTTTACTGCTCTTAGTCACTTCATTTGAACATCGTGATGTGGGCCTGCTAGTAATTCCTGTACCTGATTTTCTGTGAATATCTGTAAGACTGGTGTTTGCTCATTTTCTCTTGCATAAACTTTTCCATAGGCCGTCCAGCAATATTTGAATTTTTTACTTTTAATTAAATCGCGTGCTAAGAAAAATAGTCTTGAATTCTTAGGTGTTAGATGCTCACATAAGTATATAGGAGTATCCACTTGGGTACTATGGCCGACATGTCTTGCACACAATTTATTGTTCCTATTTCGTATATTAAACTTTTTGCCCGCTTTTAATAAATTATTCTTCATAATTACCGATTTCATTTCTACAATTATTGGCGTATTATTCGACTGGCCTGATTTCGGTTTAAGTCTGTAGATATCATATATATCTGATTTTAAAATATTACACTCTACCGATTTAGACAGATTCACGGCCATGTCAATTAGAGCTTCCTTGTCTTCGCTAGCCAATTTTGGGACATTTCTAATTTCGAAACTAGCCTTGCGGCCCTGCATTTGTATATCTTCGAGCTTATTTTCTAATAAAGTAATGTAGTTTTTGTCCTGCTTTGCTTGTGTTTCTAAATCTATAATCCTTTTTCTAAATTCTTCATTTTGCGACGTCAAATATGCGATGGAATTTTCTATGTTATAATTGGTTAGTTGAATCTCTTTAAGCTGAGAAGTAAGATTTTTCAATTCATTTGATTGTGCAGTAGAAAAAGAAGTAAAAAGTGACTTAATTTCATTTTGGAAATCATGCAATTGTGTAGAGAGCGAGTCCTCCATCTGGTCCCTGCATCTTTTATTCCTCATAGACATATAGTCAGGTGGTGTCGTAAGTTGAAAAGAGCTATTGTAGGAATGCAACAAATCTGTCTCCGAAGCCGATTTATTTAATAAAGTATCTGTTTGTATTTTGTGTGCAGAGCTGCAGGTTGGTTGATTTTTCTCCGATGAAAATTTACTTGCAACAGACTTGTCTGCTTTTTTATTTTTTGTTGGCGTCCTTTATCTACTAAGGTTTGATTCAGACTGCAACGCGACGGTTAGATGTATTTCTAAATAATGGATTTGACTGATTCGCAAAACATCTCACGTAATGGCGCATTTTCACTGGTCGATGAGACCGCATGCGGGGTGCGGGAGATTTCTGAAAGGCATGCCACGACCAATCAAAATGCGCCAAAAATGCGCCATTAGTTGTCATAGACTCCCAGTAGTGTGTTTTCGCGGGTTCTAGATCACGATTCTGGGTCCACCCCTCCCCCCGCTCGCGGCTCGCAAACTTTCTCGACACTTTTTGTCGGTTTGAGCGGCGACATCGCCTAAAAAAAAAAGACTTTGGTGTCAAAATAGGAGTTTTGAAGCACGCCCGTTCGATTTATGCGATCCGTTTCTGCGTATTCGCACTAGTTTAAAAGTTAGCTTTTGTGTTTAACGATGAGAATGAGATAAGAAACAACGGAACGTGGTGATAGTAGATAATGAGTATCTACTATCACCACGTTCCATTGTTTCTTCATAATTACAATCGCTACTTATTGCATTGTTATGCTCGCCTCAGTGTCCTATTGTTCGACGTGGCTTATCGCTTACGTCACCTTGCTTTCTTACAAGATTTTAAATAAATATGAATGACAATTAACTAATGAATTACTGTAAATTAAAAGTACCTAATAATTAATTATGTAGGCCACCCGATCATTCGATGGACTTCGTAAACATAGGAGGCCCCCGCGTGCAAACTGAGTCTTTTTTTAAACAATATAATTAAAGCTACTTGTTAAAATAATACTTTGGTTTACTTTCAAACAAATTATTTATTTCGTATTACATAAAGCAAGATTCAAACATTTTATTCAAAAACATATCATTTTTAAGTGTGTCACTACCAAATTCAGTCTGAAACTCTGACAATGACTTGTTATGAAACTTATATAACAAATACATTAAACAGTACTCTCCACACACAGAAGTCCAATCATTTTGTAGCCTGATAGTATTATAACGCCATTTCCTTGCATTTCTATTCAAAAACATTTTGTGCATTCCCGTAGGGAAGCGACCATATGTATCAAAATATTCACCGATGCCATGTTTGTCTATGTGTGATTCTGATTTTGAGTCCGGGTTTAAATTGCTTATAAGATATGTAGGAGTCGTTATATGCATTGGCAATCGATTCGCGGCATATACGCTATTTTTTAGACTTGGATGAATCTTTTTTAAGTATGATTTTAGTTGTAAAGTATTCATTATTCGTTGAAAATAGACTTATTCATTCACTCTATCATATGATTCACACGCAAGTGAAATAAATAAGGTAAGACAATCTTATTTAACATGCAATTGACTGGGGTTTGTAATAAAAATGAAAGCACAACTTTAAAATATATTTTTGATGTTATTTGTATTTTATTTTGTAATTTAATTTTATGATTTTAATGTATTTTTTTTTTTGTTTTTAGAAGTATTTACTATGTTTTCTTACCTCTATTTAATGTAATGTTTAGTTTAAGAACTAATAAAACAGTTTTAAAAAAATCATTGTGTTCTTGTATTCTGTCTAATACACACGTAAATATAAAAAAAATGAAACATTTTATTCATCCATTCACTGCACTAGTTGCGGGACCTAGGGTTGTGGGAAATCAAATTTTGTTACAAAATTTGTGAAAAATATGGAAGAAATGCGTAACGCATCTTTTGCTCAAGTAACGTGGTGTTTTGATGAAATGCAACCATTATACAATAAAAAAAATGTTAACTACTTTCAAGGATTACCTGACTTAAACATGTTTGATGGTAAAGAGGCTAATTTGTTTATAAGAGATGATCTCATGAGAGAATCCGATGATCGGATTGTAGATATATTTACAAAAAGTAGTCACCATAGAAATTTAAGCGTATTTTATATAACTCAAAATCTTTTTCATCAGGGAAAAGGTCAAAGAGATATTTCTCTAAATTCGAGTTATATAATTTATTTTAAGAACCCTCGTGACAAAACTCAAATTCGATATTTAGCACGTCTAGTTTCACCATATAATGTAAAATTTGTTCAAGAAGCTTATAAAGATGCTACAACAGAGGCACATGGCTATTTAATGATAGATCTTATACAAAATACCAATGACATGTTTCGTTTTAAGTCTAATGTATTCCCCGCAGACAAAAACTGTTCAGTTTATGTACCGAAAAGTGGGGTTTAAATACAACACTAACTAAGTCACATCATTTACAAATAATGCTTGGAAGGTTAAAGACGCATAAAGACCTACTCATCGCTTTGCAAACATTAAAACCAAAGTATCAAAAAGCTTTATTAAAATCATGTGATGAAAATGAAATCAATTGTATATGTGAATGTTTTCATAATGTGCTTTAAGGGAAAGTACCATTAAAGGAAAAAGGATAAAAAATGAGCGATGAAATCTTTATTATTTCGAGTGTCATCCCAAGATCACCATGGGTTGTATACACCTTGAGGGATTTGCAAAATGAAGACTTAGAAGGTACTTTTTTGAACGAGAATTACAAAAAATTACACCGCCTAGCCCAACTTCAGATTACAAAATAGATAAAATAATAACTTCTCGATATTCCGGTAGCAGAAGGCAAGTGCTTGTCAAGTGGAAAGGTTATCCTGATAAATTTAATAGTTGGATTTTGGCATCTCATTTAAAACAGATATAATGAAAGGAAGTTTTTATCTAACGTTACTGAGCAACAGTTCTATACAATATTTTGCAGATAATATGATAACAAAGTTTTCAACAAAATTACCAAAATCAATTAAATTAGAAGGAGAATGGGTTGTTTGTGTTGTTGAATTTCAATATCCGTGTACAATGTTTACTGTTCAAGAACAAGAAAAAATAGTCTGTATTTCTAAGAATATGATAATGCCTAATGAAAAATATCCTTCTATTGTTCACTACAAAAAACACATTCCTGCAACCAACTATGATAATATTAATCACATTTTAAAAGCTTTAAATTCTCTTGTATTAACAAGAGAAAATGTTACCTTTCGTTACGATGAAATATCTAAGTTTGTATCTGTGACAATCGCAGATGATTCATTGAAGTCCTTAACATTGTCACCTAAGTTAGGCATTCAATTAGGGTTTGAGCTTAGTAGGAATTTGGTAGAAAAAACGTTTGGCAAACGCCCTGCAAACTTACATCTGGGACTTCCATCACAACTCTTTGTTTATTGTGATATAGTGGAACCACAGATTGTTGGAGATGTAATGACCTCTTTCACTACTTACCAGTCATGCGTAGAGAATTTGATACAATTGAAATAGATATAAGATCAAACACTGGTCAAAAGATACCATTCCAGTTTGGAACAGCGTGTATTAAACTGCACTTCAGAAAGTTATAAGTTTATAATGCATCATCACAATAATATTATAAATTGCCCATATGAAAATTATTATACTCATCAAGCTGGTTCTGGAATAGGTGTAATATATAAAGGAGTTCCTTATCAACGTGGGCATGGTGTTGGAAGCTTTTTGGGAGGTTTGTTTCGATCCGTCCTACCTTTGCTTTCGAGTGGTGCTAAAGCAATAGGAAAAGAAGCTTTGAGTGCGGGTATTGGATTCCTATCTGATATGGCGAAAGCACGACCCATGGATGAATCAGTAAAATCACGACTTAAGGAAATTAGTTCAAATTTGAAAAGAAGAGCAGATCAAAAAATTGATAAATGAAATATGTCTGGTACAGGCTATATAACTAAAAGAAAATGTCTTGGAGCCTTCGATCACTAATATACAAGATACACAATCCGCGGCAAAAAACGACCTCACCAAAAGAGCACCAAACTCAACATTCTGGTGCACTTTTGATTTAGTAGTGCTCGAACGCTCCGCCGGGAAACATGCCTCGGTGCGCGTTTAATAATTGTAAAAATCATACGTCTAAAACCAAAAAAAAGGATGGAATTTCATATTTCCGGTAAGTATTAATTTTATCCTAATATATTTCTTACAATTGTATTGTAAATATTGGTATTTCTTTAAGAAATCACCAAAAGACAGTTTTAAAATTAAGTTGTAAATAAATCAACACCAGGTATAAACCATCTCAATTGCGAATACTCATACTAAAGGTACTTATCGTAGTTTATCATGCCCACTTGAAATGTTCGGGTTATAAGCTATGTTTCTGTTCCATTTAATGGAGTCGCTATTACTATTATTTTTTTATTGAGGATTTTTTTCAGGTTTCCTCGAGATCCAGTTAGATGTGGTAATAATATTATGTTCCCATCTTCGATCAAATATAGTTCCCATTAAGGATTTTTTAAGTAGGTTAAAAAGTATGGGCGTTGGGTGATGTGAGTTGTCCTTTGTTGCCTATCGGAAAATGTATGTACACTTATGTATATTTTGGTTAATGATAAAATTAGACATAACATTAGAACAACATAATATTACAAGTAAAAAATAATTACTCCTCACTTTATACATTAAACTTCGGAAAAATAAAAAAATGGACTATTAAAATTATTACAAATTACAATCAACAAAAAAAATTTGAACAGTTCGACTCCACTCATACTTCACTTCACCCTGTTCCAGCGGCGAATTTCGGTCGTAAAATTGGATTTTTTTTTGGCACTATACAAATTTGAACTTAAATCATATACGCGGACGGTTGAATTTAGTATGAAGCGTGCATCGGACGTAAAAATTTTATTGCTTTGTAAACACAAATGTTCATTGTTTTATAAAAAGATCTTTTATAATTACTATAATTAAGGTTGATTTTAGATAAATGTATACTTCATTAAACTCTATTACTCGGGGACAGATTTTCGAGAGGTTTTGTATGAGACTGTGTATCTTGTATATTAGTGATCGAAGCTTGGAGCAGTCATTTCTTCATCGAGTGCTAAAAAGTTAACTCGTCAATATCAAGCAGATATATTTTCATAAATTTAAAAACAATGTCTTTCTTACATAGTCACTCTTGTGAATGTATAAAGTTTGAATTAGATTTATTTTCTTTACCATCAACACAAACAAGCATCGAAAGTGGAATGTGGGTGCACTACAAACCAATATCATCTTCTGGCTATATAGACTTATCCCATACACTCATTCATTTAAAAGCGAAAGTGTTAAACGAAGATTGTATTGTTGTAGCACCTGTCAACAATTGGCTTCATTCAGTTTTTAGTCAACTCGATGTTTATTTGAATCAAAAATTAGTTTCACCTCCAAACAATACATATGCTTATCGAGCATACATTGAAACTCTTTTGAATTATTCACCCGACGCCAAACAATCTCATTTGACTTGTAGTCTTTGGTATGAAGATGCTGCTGGTAAAATGGATTCAACCGATGAAAAAAATTCAGGTTTTACTACAAGACAAAAATTAGTTTCAGAAAGTAAGGAAGTTGAAATGATAGGACATCTCCATGGTGACATATTCAATCAATCAAAGTTTTTAATTAATGGTGTTGAGATGAATATTAAATTGGTTAGGTCACGTGAATCGTTTAACCTCATGGCTCCAACAGATGACGTTAAATACAAAATAAACATTACAGATGCGACTCTCCTTGTTCGAAGGACAAAAATTAACCCTTCCGTCTTACTTGCCCATCAAAAAGTTTTAGCCACCACAACTGCAAAATATCCAATAACTCGAGCCGAAGTAAAAGTTCTAACGATACCGTCAGGGGTTCAGGGCAAGACATTAGACAATATATTTTTGGGTCAAGTACCTAAGAGATGTATTGTTGGATTTGTAAATAATTCAGCATTCAATGGTTGTTTGTCTAAAAATCCGTTCAATTTTGAGAATTATAAAATGAATTCCTTTTGTTTATATATTGACGGTCAGCAAATTCCTTCAAAAGCTTTACAACCATCTTTCGATAATAATATTTTTACTGCAACCTATCATACATTATTCTCAGGAACAGGAATACATTTTCTCAACGAAGGGAAAGGTATATCTCACGATAAGTATCCGAAAGGTTATTGTTTGTTAGCATTTGATCTCGCACCTGATTTATCAGCCAATTCTTCTGTTCATTGGAATCTTGTTAGCCATGGTAGTGTTAGATTAGAAGTTCGCTTTGAATCTGCTCTAACTCAAACGATAAATTGCGTTGTCTATGCAGAATTTGATTATGTTATTGAAATAGATAAAAATCGTAATGTAAACGTTGACTATAGTAGCTATGAAATAAATATTGTATTATCTTTCTAAGTATTATTAAGTTCTTAATCTGTAATATGTTTTTAATGTGCAAATAAATGATTACTGTAAAGTTGTGCTTTCATTTTTATTAAAAACCCCAGTCAATTGCATGTTAAATAAGATTGTCTTACCTTATTTATTTCACTTGCGTGTGAATCATATGATAGAGTGAATGAAAAAGCGTATTTTTAACAAATAATGAATACTTTACAACTAAAATCATACTTAAAAAAGATTCATCCAAGTCTAAAAAATAGCGTATATGCCGCGAATCGATTGCCAATGCATATAACGACTCCTACATATCTTATAAGCAATTTGGACCCAGACTCAAAACCAGGATCTCACTGGGTAGCTATTCACATAGACAAACATGGCATCGGTGAATATTTTGATACATATGGTCGCTTCCCTACGGGAATGCACAAAATGTTTTTGAATAGAAATGCAAGGAAATGGCGTTATAATACTATCAGGCTACAAAATGATTGGACTTCTGTGTGTGGAGAGTACTGTTTAATGTACTTGTTATACAAGTTTCATAACAAGTCATTGTCAGAATTTCAGACTGAATTTGGTAGTGACACACTTAAAAATGATATTTTTTTGAATAAAATGTTTGAATCTTGTTTTATGTAATACAAAATAAATAATTTATTTGAAAGTAAACCAAAGTTTAATTTTCACAAGTAGCTTTAATTATATTGTTAAAAAAAAGACTCAGTTTGCACGCGGGGGCCTCCTATGTTTACGAAGTCCATCGAATGATCGGGTGACCTAGATAATTAATTATGAGGTACTTTTAATTTGCAATAATTCATTAGTTAATTATTATTCATATTTATTTAAAATCTAAAAGACTCAGTTTGCGCACCGCGTCGTCGTATGTTTACGAAGTCCATCGAATGATCGGGTGACCTACACAATTGATTATTAGGTACTTTTAATTTGCAATAATTCATTAGTTAATTATCATTCATATTTATTTAAAATCTTGTAAGAAAGCAAGGTGACGTAAGCGATAAGCCAGGTCAAACAATAGGACACTGAGGCAAGCATAACAATGCAATAAGTAGCGATTGTAATTATGAAGGAACAATGGAACGTGGTGATAGTAGATAATGAGGGTTAAACACAAAAGCTAACTTTGAAACTAGTGCAAATACGCAGAAACGGATCGCACAAATCGAACGGGCGTGCTTCAAAACCCCTATTTTGACACCAAACTCTTTTTTTTAGGCGATGTCGCCGCTCAAACCAACAAAAAGTGATCGAGAAAGTGCGAGCCGCGAGCGAGGGGAGGGTTGGACCCAGAATCGTGATCCAGAACCCGCGAAAACACACTACTACTCCCCGTATGCTGTATACCGCACGAGTTAACGACTAATGAAAATGCGCCCTAATTGAAATCTATCAAATCCATATACAATTTTATGCCGCGCAGCCATTTAGGATCTTGCATTTTGGCTAAATTTGGGATCTTGCATTTTGGTTCCAGAACTTAGGATCCTGATTTTAGGATCCAGGTTCCATAATTTCATTAGTGATAAACTATGAAATAAACAGTAAAATATATTGCATGTAACGGTTATCATGATATTAGATGGGTTTATTTACAAATGTACAGATAAATATCGTAACATAATTATTAATAAGTGATGCTCGTATCGTATTGTACAAATATTCCAAGCGAAGGCTTATGTCAAACATTGTATAAGTTCACAAAAACCTCAATGCTCTTATCGTCTGATGAGCCCTTTTGGGACTTAAAAAGCACTTTAAATGTTTTTTGACATTAACATCTACCTACTTTACTCTTTAAACAGTAACCTACACTGAAGAAATAAAAGATATTTATAGATGTAATAATATTATTGGTATTTAAAAAAATGTTTTGTTTTTGAAGTCAATATTTTATTTTGTAGATTTTTAGCATTCACAAGAACCGAATTCAGGACCTCCTGAAGATTTCCTCCAGTCAAGAAATTTAAACCTAAAATCTAAACTTGGACCGGGCAGAAATTGATGCTATTATCACCCAACCTAACCAGATAAAGTAACAAAACGTCATTATAGGAGCCAATATAATCAGACTCGATCGTAAAACTTTCTAAATTGTTCATTCATAATTTGAGTGTTTTCGATAGGTCAATGGATTCTGAAGGTGACTTAAGTCTGAAATTACTTAATATCATACCCTCTAGACGTCTTCATGCCCACTGAGTATCAACTTCAACAATTTTTGTCATTGTTATTTTGAAACAATTCAAAACGACTGAGGCACCTTGCTACGTGATCAGAATCGGCGCGAAAGAATCATAAGTTTCAAATGTCACCGAAAATAACACCAAAACGTTGTAATATGAAAGGTACAAATACTATTTATGTAAAGACTTTTTTTAGACTCATTTGAA
Source organism: Polyommatus icarus (assembly GCA_937595015.1). Classification (NCBI taxonomy): domain Eukaryota; kingdom Metazoa; phylum Arthropoda; class Insecta; order Lepidoptera; family Lycaenidae; genus Polyommatus; species Polyommatus icarus. Next base: position 2,314,297 of record OW569322.1, on the reverse strand, counting down.
ATGGCGACACGACTTTAATATCAAAAGCGTTCGAATTCCGTATGATGTTTGTTTTTATTTAAAGTGTTTATTATTATTCTAACCAAATTTTTAAATTTTGTCGCTTGGATCTCAATCCAATAGAATCGCACTCAGGGCCTTGTTACACCTACCTAATAAAGTGGTGAGACAGTGCTCTCGGCCAATCAAATTATTGTCTGTTTGCACTGTCTCGTCAATCTCCTCGGCATGTGGGCGCCAAGTCAATCAACCATCAGCCGCGGGGTGCGAGTTATGAGCAAGCTCCACTAGTAAAACTATTTTTTTATAAAATAAGCGGGAAACGAGCAAACGGGTTACTTGATGGAAAGCAACTACCGTCGCCTATGCATACTGGCAATTAGAAGAGCTCTCTGCGTTGCTGGCGATACGATGAAATAAACATTGCAAAAAATGTTGGACACTCGCAACATTAGAAGAGCTCTGTGCGTTGCCGGCGATACACATTGCAAAAAATTTAGAATTTGCCATAGTCGGATAATAATGGGCGCTATTTACACTACGAGCAGCGCCCGCTGTGACGATAAAATTTCTAATTTCACTTATTTATTGTAGCGCGCGACGATTCCTCCCTTTGAATGGGCGAGACTGTATTCAGTCCACGTCCAACGCAGATATTCGACAGAATTCCAGAACATTGAAAAAACGACCGTGTTATATTAATATTATACTAGTGAAGTTTGTGACTTCGTTTACTATATCGCACATAAGCTGATAAGAATTAAAGAAAACGAAATTTTTGAGCAATGATTGAGCGGATAATGATAGAGCTATGTGACCGAGCTTTGCTCGGTATTGGATAAGATACGAATAAAAATATGACATTTTCTAAAAAAAATATTCCTAGATAGATCGATTTATCGCCTCCGAAACCGCCTATATACTAAATTTAATGAAAATCGTTGGAGCCGATTCCGAGATTCCAATTATATTATATATTATACAAGAATTGGTCGTTTAAATATATAAGATATTCTGGCAACACTGTTGATCATGTCAGCTTTGGTCGAAACGAAACGAAACGAAAAAAGTATGGTCATAATCTGTCCACCTATTTGGATACCATGGACATACGACTCTATCGTTTGAGCCAAGTTCCCCGATTATAGTTTTTTAATGAAACATTATTTTTCGTTTCTTTTTCAATCCAGTCTGTTTCTTATGAAATTATGAAAAGTAGAATAAGTTCTATCTAGCTCTAATATTTTTCCAGCATTTTAAATGAGCCATTCGAATTTGGAACAGGCGGCCAAAAAACCGCGACCACTCGTCACGCGGTCACTTGAATATGCATTTCCTTGTTTAGCAGATAAACTTCGAGTTTGAATAGCTAAAATAGTTGTAAACTGACCCTTACATTTCTGAATCCGAAACTATATTTCCAGTCTACGAGTGATTTCATGTGATGTCAAGTTATTATTATGGAGAGGGTCGTTAAGGTAAATAATGGCGCATGCGAATATTAGGTGGGGTAACAATTAACTCGCCCTTGGGTCAAGTCGACATATAACATGGTTGACAATACAATAATATATTACAGTGACGAAAGTTTGCTACTTGTGCAGAAGCAAACCCTATGATGAGATTATTACAATAATTCATGTAGGTAGTATAATATTATACACCATTCGATAAACATAATATTTAAATAGCTTGCCAGCGTATATTCACTACGAGTATATAGTCAAGTGGTTTAAATAACATGACATGATTAGGGTCGTGGATTTGCGCGTTGGAAAAAAGTTGTTTCCAAGAACAGATATAGAAGGTTAACAAAAAAGATGATTATTGCTTCGGATGTAAAATGTCGCTGTAGCATTTGCTCTAAACAAATCACTAAAAAAATGTTCTTGCACCGCTGGGCGCTGCTACTTTTACAGTGACGTCTATATTATATTAAGGGACTCATATGTGTTCTAGTCTGTGGCTCAGTGGTTGAGCGCAAAAAATATTTTAAATGTTCCCGAATCATGGATGTGTATTGAGTATGACGTGTATCATATAATAAAAATCATATTATATTATATTACTAGCTGTCCCGGCAATCGTTGTTTTGCCCATATTATTTTATTGAAGTGACTAAAATATAAGTATGGTGCCATGATAGTCGTCCGACCTGGCTCTCTTAGGCATTTTCAAAAATTTAAGCTAATAATTGAATGCGCCAATACGACAGTTGAATGAAAGAAGATGACGAAAATTGAAGATGAAAGTGCACAGAGTGGAGTGTGGACACTGGATAACTATACTAATATTATAAAGAGGTAAACTTTGTTTGTATAATTGTAATGAATAGGCTCAAAAACTACTGGACCGATTTTAATAATTCTTTCACTATTCGAAAGCTACATTATTCACGAGTAACAAAGGCTAAATTTTATTTTGGAAATCGTAAGATATTTTAGTTTTTCGGACACAAGGTTTAAAAAATCAACCAGAAAAGTTACTTATTTTGCGTACGCTGCCTAAAGATAGAACCATAAAATGTTCTAATTAGTTGTAGATCTTATAAATATCTACAAAAAAGTCCGCGATACACTATACCTATGTATGTCGAGTGAGGCACACCAACCATTTTTTTATTTAAAAAATCTTGAATTTTTTCGGACTACATTTGAACGCGTTTATTTTACTCATGCTATTAATCCTTATCAAAATAAATTAATTTGTCACTAAGTTAATGTAGTTAATATTTGGTCTTTGAATGACAAAAATTGGAGGTTTGGTTTTGAAGTTATGGCGAAATTAAATGTGCGCATGCGAGAGGAGAGTTTACATCTATAGCTAAATTATTAGCTATATCCAGTGTCCACACTCCACACTGTGCACTTTCATCTTCAATATTCGTCATCTTCTTTTATTCAACTGTCGTATTGGTGCATTCAATTATTTTCTTAAATTTTTGAAAATGCCTAAGAGAGCCAGGTCGGACGACTATGGCACCATACTTATATTTTAGTCACTTCAATAAAATAATATGGGCAAAACAACGTTTGCCGGGACAGCTAGTAGCTAATAATTTAGCTATAGATCTAAACTCCCCTCTCGCACACGTACCCCCGCCTTCATGACGCCCACTTCGCAACGGGCCGTGCAGTAGAAATCGCAATATTTTAATTTCGCCATAACTTCAAAACTAAACCTCCAATTTTAGTCATTCAAAGACCAAATATTAACTACATTAACTTAGTGACGAATTAATTTATTTTAATAAGGATTAATAGCATGAGTAAAATAAACGCGTTCAAATGTAGTCCGAAAAAAATCAAGATTTATTAAATAAAAAAATGGTTGGTGTGCCCCACTCGACATACATAGGTATAGTGTATCGCGGACTTTTTTGTAGATATTTATAAGATCTACAACTAATTAGAACATTTTATGGTTCTATCTTTAGGCAGCGTGCGCAAAATAAGTAACTTTTCTGGTTGACTTTTTAACACCTTGTGTCCGAAAAACTAAAATATATTACGATTTCCAAAATAAAATTTAGCCTATGTTACTCGTGGATAATGTAGCTTTCGAATAGTGAAAGAATTTTTAAAATCGGTCCAGTAGTTTTTGAGCCTATTCATTACAACTATACAAACAAAGTTTACCTCTTTATAATATTAGTATAGATGTACGTATATTATAATAATTTCTCGTTGTCTGGTACCCGTAGCACAAGTCCTTCAGGTATTTACCACGAAGCCAGACTGACGTGGTGTGAAGCATCCATAGTTATTATTATTATTGTTATTATTCTACACACCTAAAGTATTATCAATAAATTAGTTTTGTCGCACTTTTGTTATTTTTTTATTAATATTACTATAACATTTCTTATTTTTGAACTGATAAAAGTGGTATATTAACAATATCACGAGATTATTTGTAAAGGTACGCTGAAGGTAATATAATTTGTCCTTGTACATATAAATACCATTACCACACCCCTGTGTGATAGTGGTGCATACACACTGGGCTACTAGATAAAAAAAAAAACTATTCTGGTGTTCCTAAGGACTTTAGTGTACAAACGTTTATTTTAACACGTCTGGCCACCTTAATCATTCGATGGCCTTTCAATAATAAAAAAAAAACTTTAAATAAAGGGTGTTCAAAAATAGCATTACCTGTTAAAAGCACTCCGCGTTCCGCATTGCGACTTTTTATGTGTTGCGCTAAAGTCTATATTATGCGATACGTAGTACATACCATTCATTCTAAGCATAAACATAGAGTATAGTCGTATTAATTTTTTATATATTATATATATAGAGTATATATATAAAAAATTAATACGACACCATTTTACGAGCAATAAATAAATGTAGCTTCACTTATACATATTATTATATTAAAAAGTAATTTAGGTTTTTTTTGTGGAAATGAAAGAATGTTTAATATAATAAACAAATACTTTATTAAATTATATATTTTTCGTTCTGGCCCAACACCTTCTGATAATATTGTTACGGATACGGACACGTGGTGCCATCTAGCGTCAGGCGGCAAACCAGGGAAACACAGATAACCTAAATCCCCTATTCGATACTAGATGGCGTTAGCAGTACCTTCTCTAGAAACATCCCACATTTGTTTACTTGTTTACGCATATCAGGGCTATTCTGGGATGTTCCGGAACATTCTGAAATTCGATCCGGCCCGTATAAATAGTCGCAGACAGTCGAGCCGGCAATTCAGTTTTATCTGAGCTATCTTCGAGGCGACTTCGGAGCGAAAACAAGTGATCAATAGTGAGTGATTGTGATTGTGATAGTGACTCGGCTACGACCTAGGACAGTGATAGTGCTCAGTGATTTGGATCTAGTGCTTAGTGTTTGGACTCAGTGATTAGTGTGAGCTAGTGTTTGTGAATAAAGTCTTCAAGAGAGTCACCAGGTCTTTTTCTCCGAATCCAAAGAACCCTAGCACGTAACAATATCTTTCTGGTAGTGGCATAGAATTTTTAGTCTTTGCTGGCAAAAAAACTGATCGAGATGGTTTCTGATTTGATTATTTGAGAGAGGTTTTACTGTCTAGAAGATTTTGGAGTGACCGGAATAAATAATATTCCGATGGTGCCAGGCCTGGAGAATACAATATTTATATTTGACATTCTCGAGTGAGAAGGTGCCGTAAGCGCCACACCCTACACGGCACGCACTTATGTCAAAACATTTCATTTAAATCCCGTAATAACATTTATTGCACTAAAATGTATTTAAATTGTTTCGTTGAACGATGAACCCTCAGGTTGATAGAGGTTCAAACTTATTATGATAGACATTAAAATCGCAACTATAGTCTGTTCGCAACTAGTTGGCCGCTCTGCCCATATACTCACATACCGGCAGAGCGGCCAACTAGTTGCGCACATACTATAGTAATTTTATTTAGTTCATATTATTATTTATTTCATTAACATCATTTTACTTTCATTTTGTGTACAAGCAATTTTAACTTTTTGTTATGATGGTAAAATTATTTTACTGTAATAAGTACTCATACACATGTGCCTGTAATTAGGGCTCTGAGAGGCTGACTTCTAACGTGCCTTAAATAGTAAGGTTTTAAAAAGCGTTTGATAATTTAGATTCTTTACCTATGTGTGACTTTACAATATAACATGTTTACTGTTTAGGCTTTACTTATGTGACAATTTAATGTATTCTCTATCATTCCAAGTTTCGTATTGTTGTTTTTACCGTGTCTTAAGTGGATAAACAAGGAAATCAGAAGTAAAATTTTATAAAACACGTAATGTTTATTCGACTCGTTCACTTTTGAATATCTTTTCAATTTCCGTACTCTGCCGCTGAAGGAAAACATCGCGAACTTCTAGCTGCAAAATGTATTAATAAAATATTCTGAAAACCACTTCAAGCCGGGACATAATATTATCGTGAATTTACTGTAATCCAGCTTTACCTTGTTGCAGGCATTTTAATTTATAATATTGAACTTGATCTCAACTTCTTAACTTTGAGGTTTTTTATATTTTTCTGTCGCCATAGCTCATTCCTGATGCTACAGGAAAAAACTTGATTATATAATATTTTATATTATAAAATTTACAAGACTGTGGGTCTGATTTAATTTTAGTATTAAATTGGTTTTCAAATTACTTTGATCACTAAACGTGTTCCTATTGATTTAAGGAAAATTCCGGTATAATATACGAGGACAAGCCATGAAATCTTTTGCGTGCCTAATTTTTGGCACGTGCCTGTCCACCTGTAGGGCGATTCACGATTTATATTCGGAAACTTTACCGTGCGGTCATTGGTTACTTCACTTATAAGTTTCTTTATTTCCCTTGTAGACGTGGAAGAGGGATGTTGCCTGATACAGGCTAAGCCTATTAGGTAGCTTCTATCACTGCAGTTTTACTGTAACTTTTGTTAATGTACTTAATAAAGATTATTTATATTTTATTATTGGTCAACGCCTAGCGCGGCGAACGTTTATCGGATGCAGGGTAACGAAATTCGAGTCGAATTGCGCATTGTGGATCAGGGCCCTGACACTTTATGATAGACGAAAGTTGTTACCAGAGTTGGGCATAATTGAAATACTCGTTAATCTAATTACTAATCTAATTGCAAACTAATTAGAATACATTTTAATCTGAGTACATTGTAGTTGAATTACTCCATAAAATTTGTGGTTATAGAGATTACAAAGCAATTGATTCCTAAGTATTCTAATCTATATATATGTCGCAGGAAAAAGAGGATATCAGGGATTTCACGATATCCCTAGGGATATCACGAACTCGTGGAAGATGCCGAATATTCTTGTTTGTTACGTCTTCTTACTAAAAATATCTAGTGATATGTCATTTCACTAAACTAAATCTAGTGAAATATCAGAAACGTGGATACCGCCGAATAAAAATCGAGCCACTCATTTCTCTCGCTCGCTCTAGTTCCCACACGTGACACGGGCACTAGTGGGAGTGAAACAAATGCGTCGCTCGAGCTGGCGCGGCTCGTCTAGCCTGGAGACAGACAGACAGACTAACCCTTTGGGTACGGAACTGTAAAAACTAGGATAATCAAAGAGCTGGAGTACCTGTAGTACCTGTGCCTGTACAAGAGCCTAACCAAACTAGAGATCGAATTGCCACTTTACACAAAATATTCAACTTGGTCGGCTGCTTCATTTGACGACAAAAATCAAAGGTCTGAAGTATCTGATGAAGAACCCTCAGCTGGTTTCAGCTGTATGATTCAGAGATGTTGATGCCCTCTCAGATCTGCTATAGTTGCATTACACGTGTGATAATAACATTAACTCCCACTCTGATTTTGTGGTGACGGTAGCCGGTTTCATTGAAATCAGGCCAAGAGTAATTTTATAGTGCCCAAGCGTGTGCGCCATACTCAAGAGCAATCTCTATATTCCTTTACTCGCATAACCCAGTGGGATAGAAGACTGATACGACCGGCGAGAGATCAGGCGCAGGAACGACTTTTTACATGCCCATCTAACGCATGGATCATCTAACATCTTATTGTCAGATTCAGATTTTAAATGATCCTACTAAAGTACCCGTGTGTATACTAGAGCAAGCGAGAGAAATGAGGAGCTCGATTTTTATTCGGTGGTATCCGCGTTTCTGACATTTCACTAGATTTAGTTTAGTGAAATGACATATCATTAGATATTTTTAGTAAGAAGACGTAACAAACAAGAATATTCGGCATCTTCCGCGAGTTCGTGATATCCCTAGGGATATCGTGAAATCCCTGATATCCTTTTTTCCCTGCGACATATATAAAAGAAAGTTGTGTTAGTTACGCCACTTATAAGTCAAGAACGGATGAACCGATTTGGCTGAAAATTGGACATAGGATACATTTTGTCCCGGAAAAATGTACGGTTACTGCACAATACTAATTAGAATACATTAGTAGTTTACGCACAAATCATATACTTTTATGATTTGCGCGTAAACTACTGAATCGATTTTGATGGATTTTGGTATGGAGATACTTTGAGTCTCGGGAAAGGACAAGGGATACTTTTTGTCCCGGAGAATGTACGGTTCCCGCATAATAAACTTTTATGACTTTCGCCTTTTAAACTATTCAGTCTATTTTTTTGAATTATTTTGTATGGAGATACTTTGAGTCTCGGGAAAGGACAAGGGATACTTTTTGTCCCGGAAAATGTACGGTTCCCGCACAATTAACTTTTATGATTTTCGCCTAAACTATTCAATCTATTTTGATGAAATTTGGTATTATGGAGATACTTTGAGTCTCGGGAAATGTACGGTTCCCGCACAATATACTTTTATGATTGTTCGCCTAAACTATTCATTCAAATTAAATAATCATCGTTAAGACAGGACAACGTCTGTCGGGTCAGCTAGTTTCAAATAAATCTAATTAATGTTGTAAATACAATTACTTTTGTAATTGGTTTCGACTTTCGACTCATGTAATATTTTTTTTACAGTGTCAGGAGTTACAAACACATAAATTGATAAAATTAATCGTCGGCAAAAGCAATGGCGACTTCATAGTAGCATCCTTACTGATTAATGATTATCCATACTTACGTTAAATTTCGAAAGTGTGTCTGTCTGTCTTTTATATATCTGTCTCTTTCTTAACTCTTCACGCCTAAACCACAGAACCGATTATACTGAATTTTGGTATAGAGATAGGATATATACTTTGAGTCCCGGAAAAGGACATTGCGTAACTGGCCTGGTTTCATTGAAACAAGGCCAATTATGCAGGAGTAATTTTATAGTGCCCAATAGTGTGCGCAATACACAAAAGTACTCTGGTTTCAATGAAGCCATGCCAATTAAGCAGGAGTAATTTTATAGTGCCCAAGTGTGTGCGCAATACACAAAAGCACTCTGGTTTCAATGAAGCCATGCCAATTAAGCAGGAGTAATTTAATAGTGCCCAAGTGTGTGCGCAATACACAAAAGCACTCTGGTTTCAATGAAGCCATGCCAATTAAGCAGGAGTAATTTTATAGTGCCCAAGTGTGTGCGCAATACACAAAAGCACTCTGGTTTCAATGAAGCCATGCCAATTAAGCAGGAGTAATTTAATAGTGCCCAAGTGTGTGCGCAATACAAAAGAGCACTCTGGTTTCAATGAAGCCATGCCAATTAAGCAGGAGTAATTTTATAGTGCCCAAGTGTGTGCGCAATACAAAAGAGCACTTAAGGAGTAATTTCATAGTGTGCCCCCAATCGAATTAATTTGTACGTAATCTGATTAATCATTACAAAGTATTTGTAATTCTGTAATTGCTAATCTGATTAGTTTTTGCCCATCTCTGGACTTGTTACGAACATATGGTGGGCCACATTCGTTTCTGTTTAGCAAAATATATTGATGTCGATTTTGCTCGCTGAAGACAACAGAGCAATCATGGTTAAATCTATCATGACCCATTTTTTACGAATTTGAAAAACCAACTTTGTATTTTTTTTTTGCTATAAATGCTTAAATGTAGTGACATAACTACAAGTGTACAAAGCAGCATCCACTATACTACCAAACATAACGCTTCCGAAAATAGCCAGCAAAGACGCCTTTGCAAAGCGATAACCCTAAAAACCCCTCAATTATCTCGTACATTTAATGATACTGTCCCGGGGCTGCATAATAGTTTTATGTAGCGTTTACAGGAGCAAGATAAGCGGAGGTAATGAGGAAGTTGTTTTATAATTCAGCCCCTCTAATGTATGCCGCTTAAGTGGAGCCAGCGTTATGTTAGTTCAGAGTTACGATGTTGGAAAACTGTGTTAACATCATCAGGTTGTATTTTTTGTAGCAAAAAACAGTCAGTCCAAATTACAATAGTTGGGTCGCTTTTAAGCATATTTTGTGTATTAACCAACAATTTTTTATGTTGAGTTATGAATCCAGTCTTGATTTTAATGATCTAAAAACATGCCTAATTATAATAATTTCTTATGAAGCGTCTTGATGCGTTGCTGAAAATTGGTATAGATATATTTTGATTCCCTTAAAGGGCTTTTATCCCGGAAAAATGTAAATGCGTTTATCCAGAGCGATAACCGAATTTTGATACAACGGAGTTGCAGACGCCATCTATAATAATTATATAATATAATATAGTCTTAGAAATTAAATCATTGTTAGTCGTTATCTATAACCAACGATATAGTCTATGACTGGGCCAAGACAATAGGCCTGTGGGTGGTTAGCATTGAATCAACACCCTGACGAGACCACAATACATCGTTCATTAGGGTCAATACCTAATCTGAGTATCGAATATTGCTATACTCGCCTAACGTAAATTTAGACGTAGCGACGAAATTTGAAGAAGATGGTGAGCATGGTGATGGCTGCCCAAAATCGTTATAGTTGGTACTCGTTGGGAGAGTTAAGTTGAGGGCGTTAGGCTGACGATGATGATACGGATAATATGATGAACGATGATAGAGCCCGGTAAATGGCAATTTGGTTGTTTCTTATACCTCTAGATTAATAAAAAGAAATGCAAATGTGTCAAACTAAAAAATTTAAATGGCTTTTATATTTTATATAGTGAGTTATTTCATTAACACTAAGACCAACCATAGACGGACCGCATCTTGCCGCACGGCAATCTGCTGTTTCCATACTAAATTCATAATATCCGCAATATACGGACTACCCGAGAAGTTCTTGAGCGGCCGGAACAGTTGTTCAACGCGACCGCTCTAGAGCATCTGGTCCTGACTGCAACTTGCGGTCCGTCTATGGGCAGTCTATGGCTTCAGAGAGACTTTTGAGACTGAAGCCTAAGCACTGTTAATTTTGATTAATGTTGTTGTGTAAGTAGTCTTCAGCTGACATTCCAGCTGTACTCTGCTAACATAATCCTCCAATTTTAGAGAAAGTAATAAGCTGCAGCAAATAAGTTCAGCAAACTTTATCGATGTAGAAATAAGACGCGGCATCCATCATATCAGTATATCAATGACTTGCATTGATAAATGGATCGTTGGCTGTAGATAATAGTCATGGTAATGGCTGATTGTAATGACTAGTAATAATGAACACTCACGTCTTGACAACTGCTAAGTCGGTAGTTGATGATATTATTTTAATCTCTCCATGGATGTGGGTACGAAATACTCAACTTTTTAGCTTCTCATAATCTATATCTACTATTATAAATGCCAAAGTGTTTCTGTCTATAACCTCTGCACGCTCAAACCGCTGAACCGATTTTTGCAGAAATTTGTTATGGAGATACTTTCAGCTCCAGGAATGGACATAATATATGATACTTTTTATCCCGGAAAATGTACGGTTAGAACAGCCATGATTAGTCGGCACGAGACGATTTCCGTTTGCGAATTGAGAATTCAAAAACCTTTAAAAACGTTGGTGTGATTTGTCTCCCTACTGGTGAGTAAAATGTGAACATTCATGGTGCGCAAATGCCAGTAAAATAATCGCGAAGTAAAGGCCATTAAAAAACCCACAGCCGAACATGGAAGTCGTTTAAAAAGTGGAGCTATATCAAAGGCCTAACTCTACTTGTTTCACATCAAAAACTATAAGTTACGAAGAAATCTAAGCCCGCTATGTATCAGCGCGGCCGTTTGCGGCCACCACATTCAATTACGGCAGCCGGTTTTAATTACTCGATTTGTCCATTACCGTTCGTGGTATTGGCGTGCAGTTGAACTGATGGCTGTGGTCGGCACTGAGAGTAGAGGAGCGGATAGCGATACTTGTGGGTTTAGGTACCTAGCGCTTAGAGTGACGGAGTGGATAGCAATACTTGTGGATATTATTTCGATCTAACGCTTAGAGTCGCGGATCGGAAAGCGATATTTGTGGATATTTCGACCTAGCGCTTAGAGTGGCGGAGTGGATAGCAATACTTGTGGATATTATTTCGATCTAACGCTTAGAGTCGCGGATCGGAAAGCGATATTTGTGGATATTTCGACCTAGCGCTTAGAGTGGCGGAGTGGATAGCAATACTTGTGGATATTATTTCGATCTAACGCTTAGAGTAGCGGAGCGGATAAAGATACTTGTGGATGTTTCGACTTAAGGCCGTCCCCCGAGCAAACGACCTTGGCCATACATTAGCCGCGTTGCCGAGATCGCGCCAAAACCCTATTATTTTTACTTATCTTAGTTCAAAATCGTTCTAAAAAAATTTAAAACGGCGAATATGTAGTTTATGATATTGTCGATCTATTGGCGTGAGTTTCAAATAAAAGTAATTTGTAAATCCTAAGGAAATGCTGAATGTATGCTTGAATTTTAACAAATTGGTATTACTTTGGAAGCTGATATCATGAGTATAAGAAACAAAAATAGAAAATTTAAAACGACAAAAGGAATGTTGATATACTGAAGATTATTGCTGTATTTTTATTATAACTTTGTAGCTTTCAGATTATGAGTTTATAAGGTTTTAAATACGGTCAATTACGGAATCTCCGGACGGAACGCCCTTAAGCGCTTAGACGTCGCGCGGGTCGCGGTGCGGATCCACGCTGAGACAAACCACTGTATTAACTTTTATCAAAAATTATTCTTGTGTTAGCAAATATTAGATTTCTGTTACAAAGCCATTAAAATTCTTTAAATACTCGTATAGTAGGAACAAGCATCAGATAAAATTAAATATTATACCAAGAAACAATTAAATGTCGCCGTCTAGATTTTAATGCAATCTATTTGGTCCGTAGTTGCTGAAGAATCTACTACAACCTTAATGGGATATTAAAAAAGTAATTTCTAGGTTTTTCTACGAGAAATTGATGCAGTTTTTCGCTCAGCGCTCCGCAGTAAAGAATGCCGGTCCGCCCGCAATCAGGCCTGAAGGATATCGGCAAACAATAACTCTTTGTATTACTTTGTTTCGAACTGTATTAATTAAAATATTGACAAAATGATAATAATATGATAATATGCGGATAATATGCGGATATTCTTGTATTACTTGTAGGTAAATTAAAGTAGGTTTTTTGTATATCCTCTTGGTCTCATTTTATCAACTGTTTGCGATGAATGCGATGCTGTTCCCTGTTGTCAATATTTTCTTTGAGGCTGTATCAAAGGCCAGTTTACACGGACGTTGATCTTCGTTCAGAAGAATGCCGCGCTGCGCAGTGCGGTGCATCTCGAAAACATGCAGCGCCTCCTTCACGTCCGTATTTAGCCATTCATAGTGAACTAGAGCCCCAAGACGTTTTCTATGCTTGTTTATAGAATCACCGATCAAGATGAATTTGACATAAGCGTTCGATAATAATATGGAGCCGACATTGGACTCATGGCATGTCAATTCCATACTGAGGCGATCGGCGAGTGTGTAAAGAAGCGATATACAAAACGTGTTGGCTAGGTGCTCCGTGCTAAGCTGCGGTATAAAGTTAGTATGGCCCCGTTTTAAAACGTAAACAAAATTTCCAGCACAGCTGTGTTACAGCGGATTACAAGTTTAATTCTTGAATGTAAGGGGGATTTAGTTTTGACGTTGCAATGATTTGTTGCTGCGAGTTGAAGTGTTGAAGTTTAAAGTTGGGGGTTTCATTTCGTAAAAGTATCACAACAAGAATTAGGGTGAATCCAAACGAGCGTAATTTGTGAGTTGTGAGTCGCAGAATTTCGGTCGCGTAAATATCTTTTCATATAAATCATGACTCACAAAATTACGCTCGTGTGAATCAAACAGGACTTTTGTATGAAACCGAATGCAGCAGAATTTCTGCCAGCCGAAATTCTGTGACTCACAAGTCACAACTCACAAATTACGCTCGTTTGGCTTCACTCTTAGCGTCCACACAGACGGACCGCATTTCAACTGCAATCCAATCGCAAACTGCAGTTCAAGTGCAGTTTGAATGCAGTTGAAATGACTGCAATAGAACTGCAAACCAAACGCGCAGTCGGATTGCAGTTGAGTTGCAGTTGGCGTGCAGTCGTGTGAACTGTTTAGCTTGCAATTCTATTGCAGTCGTATTGCAGTCGTGTCAACTGCATTCAAACTGCACTTGAACTGCAGTTTGCGATTGGATTGCAGTTGAAATGCGGTCCGTCTGTGTAGACCCTTAAGGTTGTTAGGATAATTAAAGTTGTTAGGATATCGTGTACAAAATAATAATTATTATATTTTGTTAATCAGTAAGATGGCCCGGTGAACTTTGTATCTTCCGTCCTTATGACGGAAGTGATATTGATATTTTCTCACCGTACAAACCTTCCAAACCGATTTGGCTAATTTTAGTCGTGAAATATTAGTGGAAGTCCAAGGAAGGTTTATATTAGAGAGAAAGTAATAGAAAATTCACCGGATCACCTAGTATGAAATAAATAATATTCAGTAAATCAGTATTTAGTTACTGATAATGAATATAGTATATTGCTGCTAAATATATTCTACTGAGATAAAACTATATCAGTGATTTAGAGCCAGCGGTGGGATAACTTCGTTTTAATCGAACGTTACAATAATTGTTTGTATTTAGTTTAAATTGAAGATTTATATCGCTTTATCTAATCGTAGGGTTAGGAAATAGGCCCCTGAGGACTTATTTGTCGTAACATGGGTCTGAGTTAGTTATTTCATACAATAGTAGGTATTAAATATATGGTCAATTCGAAGAGTTAGGAACTTTACGATGTAAGCCGTATTTGACAGAGGATTTCCAGATTTTTACTAACTGTGTCAGAAAAAGATTTGTGGTTTCATGATGTGCATAAGCTTGATTTAGTATGCACTAGGCCGCTCAAATATAATAGATCCTAGATCTTCAAGGACTTATTTTGACAAATTGACATTGAAATGAATCTAATAACATATATTTTTACAATGACTATTACATCCGCGACATCATGACATCGTCATGTAAGAAACCATCGCCCTCCTGTTAATGTTATACCATTATTAATAAGCCCATGGCCAATTGATGAATGGTCGCTGTTATCATCTTGACAGCTTCCATCCAGTTTTCCATGAAATCCAGGTGCCAGAAGATCTTTGCAGGCCTGTTATTTAAAATTATACAGGTTATAATATCATCCATTCTGTACTAACATAATAAACACGAAAGTGTGTCTCTTTGTCTGTCTGTCTGTTACCTCTTCACGCCCAAACCGCTGAACCGATTTTGAAATTTGGTATCTACGGAGATACATTGAGTTCTAAAGGACAAAATATACATTTCATCGGGGAAAAATGCAAGGAACGCGCAATAATTAATGAATCGTGCAACGGAGTCGCGGGCATCATCTAGTTATGCGATACTTGCAAGTTGCAAAATCACTGTTAACGACTTACTTTAAATTATTATAAATATTGTTTTATTATAATATTTCCCTATAAAAGCATTAAACGTGACATATTTTATATCAGGATTGGCGAAGAGCACGCAAAGTAACATGATATCTCTGTTTTGTATAATTAAAATGATTTGTGGATAACCGGGTCACAGAGGGGTAGTGAACTCATAATGGTATTTTAGCAATTTACTTTCATTTGATACCCCATTAGGTTTTAATTATAATATTATATTACAGTAGCGAACGAAGTAACGTTGTGTTTTAGACAGACACTTAGGGGAGACTAAGAACCTTTCAAATATAGGTAATCAGAGTAATTTATTTATAGGCCTATGGCGTACCTACGTAATTTGGTAGGGTTACGTCAAGTCCAGCTGGCAGTTCACGACTGACAATGATATGATATGAATAAATTTCTTAGATAGTACACGCGTAAATTCACAACGCTAATCTACACGCTAATATTAAAAACATAATCGTGAATTTTGACTCTCATTTTTCAGATCAATTAAGGACAAAATTGCAGATCCATCAGCCATCCATCCATCGGTATTGGATGAGTCAACACAACACTTTCTAACTTTCTCTGGAAAACTGCGAACTTTTGAGATATTTATTTTTCTTACCTTCATCTCCGAACGAAGCTCGGCCTCCCTGATACTTATAATTATCTAATGAAATAGGCGTGGCTGCCAATCAATGCCGTTATAATTGCAATAATAATATTTAGATTGTAGGGTAATGATAATAATTAGCATGAATTACAATATCAAAGGGTCACAGTAATTAGGTTCTATGGTAATGCGAGACGCGGCTGACCAGCGCGTATTGATCCCCGTCTAATATTATATTAGTGTTTATTGCTAATTGCTATGTAATACGACTCGATTCAAGAGCGAACGTTATTCCGTGGAAGAGGGTTAGACTGTAAAGGTTAGTCCGGTCACATTAAAAATATTGAATCTGTTAACTCAACTTTAATTTAAGGGAGAGTTTGATAGAAAAATTGAGCTATACAATATTTTTCGTTTCAAGTAAAGTCATCATTAAACTTCTCTAAATGCGTCCGATAATGTTCTATGAACTTTGTTTTCCCGCCATTTACTTGACCATGGTCATATAGCGGCAAGTTTTTTCAAGGGCGGTGTCAAACAGCGGTACAGCTCCACTCTTGCTATGAAAGTTTAATTTAGTATCGCTATCCTAAAATCGCATCGTCATATCGCAAATTGATGCCATGAATCTTATGTTTCACGGAATACTGCTAATCAGTCACTAAAACTAGGTTAAACGATGAATTTTATATAAAAAATTCGCTACTTTGTCATGACCTGACATGGAATAGTCATTACAAATGACATGTGACGTGATTTAGCCGACCGCGCCTTTGCGCACGAATTTTTCATATTAAAATCACTGCGACACACGACCACTTTTGTTAATTATATCCATTTAAATATTAACACACAATAGCAAATTCCAGTTATATCGTGATGTTTTATAGTTTATGAGTGCAGGAAAGGTTAGATACTAGCTATTATACTTGATAATGAAAGTTTATTCGTTATTTTGTAAAGTAGGTGTAGGTAGTTAAAATACGGTTTTCGCATATCAAACATAATTGAAGACGTGAGTGGAAGAATCGAACAAGTAACATTTCGTAATATACGGACAATAACTCATTTTTTCCCTAATTATTTTAATAAAACTTTTAATTTATCTACTTCATAACCTAGCTAATATATCTGGCTACACATATAATCCATAGTTTTTCTATTTAAAACAAACAACTAAATTCTTCTAAATTCTTCAAACCTCCATTTAATCGAAAAAATCGGTTGTCTGTAAAGTCGGTTTACTGACGATAGTTGAACGTGACAACGTCATAGCCTTAATAGGGCAATAAATCATTTCGTACAATAGTGACTAGTAGTTCTACAAGCTTTTAACGTAATTTATTTACAAACATAATAAGCAAATCGCTTCCGAATCTCTATAAATAGAAACAAACTTTTTCGAGTGTAACCTAAAGTTATTTCAATGTATTTCTTTCAAATGATTGTCTAAAAATATTTATAATGAGTAAAATATAATATAAGCAATACAAAACGCTACATACATTTGTGAAATCCAGTAAAATCTTCGAACAAAGCATAAGTCATACCTTGACACGTAGGAAATAGAGCACAATTTTGAATAGCCGAAATAATACTAATAGCTCACAGATTGTTTATTTATTTTTCATTCAGAGTGTGGTCAATTTATCTGTGTGGTCATAACTAACCAAACTTCTTCATACAAAAGTATTCTCTAAGTCATCGAAATACGTAATATAATCGAAACAAAGAGCGCGGCCCAGGTGGGCCTTACGGTTGTTGAGAGGATAAATGGAACGCTTCAGAGCGATCAGCGAGGTAACGCCGCATATTGCGTCATGTTTTTTCATGCGCGCAGTCGGCCCCATCGAATTATAAGACGTTATCACGTCAAAAACGGAAAGTTTTTTCATGTTACTTACCTTATTCATCCACTCACGTCTTGAATTATTTTTGTAATTTGCACGATCACATATTTTGCGGGCAGTATAATATTATAAGACACTATATTATGGTTACTACTTACTAGTCTAGTCTAATATGCAGTTACAAGTCCTACTAGTGACTGGTAGGACTTGTTGTTGTATAATATTAGACTAGGTGACAATCGCAACTTTCTCGGGGGACTCAAAGTAGGTATCTCCATAGCAAAATCTGTTCAGTCTGCCTAGCATACGCCAACGAGATATCTCACTCTCGAGATAATTAAAAACTACTCGTCTCATTATGTCCAAATCTCGACAAAACTCTATAAAATGTATTATTTCGATGATAGATCTGCGCGAGAAAAAATATTTGTCATGCTAGGTTCAATAGAGATGAAGATACAAACTATCAAACATCGAGAAACATGTAGAGTGAGATATCTCGTTGGCGTATGCTAGGCAGGCTGGGCGTGAAGGCGTAACAATAAATGTGAAAGTGTATATTATGTACGCACTTTCACATTTACTGTATTAATTATGGATAATATTAAAAAAACCTTTTTTAGTATTTGTAGCATAGTGATTGTATTTTAGATAGCAACACGTGTTGCTCGGTCTATCATCACCCTTACATCTTTTGAAAGTTAAAATGAGTGTCATTTTACCAGAATAACCACAGGCGTATTATTTGAGTCTTTAATTAGAGTGTATTGTTTGCTGCGGTAGGCTTTGTATAGGCTTAACAATTGTTAAAGGAAACAGGCGGATTGAGGTACATTGTGTTTTTATATCTAACGTATAAAATACAAAGTATATTGTATATAAGGTTTGGAAAAATCAATTAAAGTTGCGTAACATTCGACGGCAACGGTGTGCCGTGTGGTCCCTAATCCTTAAAGGGGGCGACTAACCCAATAGTTTCGATCTTATAATTAATTTTTATACTTGAAAATAACCCCCGAATCGTTTCATTTTCTAAAATTAGATACTATATTATTATATTTTGAAGAATTCAATCTGAGCAAAAACACGATATCTTAAAATTCTCTTGATAGAAATTCTCTTCATTTATTGCCATAACCGTGCATTGAACTAAGTTAATATTTTAACACATTGTATAAAATTCTATAATTGAAAAACCGACCTTGCAGATTTTTTAAATGTTATATATTTATCGAGTTATTGAGAAGAAAATTAATTTGGCGATGAATCCGCGTCGTCCTTTTTCACCTGGCATAATATGAAAGACGGGCGTGAGTGTGAAGAGAGAATGACGATGTTTGATTTTTTGGGTTAGTTGCCCTCATACAGGTTGCCCTCTCAAGAGATGTACATGATAGAGGAACGGGAATACATAAAATCGATCCTAATACCCTGTACATTATAATAACGAAATCTTGGTAATAGGTTCCCGTTGTTCCCAGTTGGGCACGCAACCAAAGGTTCCATAGACCGTTACAAAATATTGCATATAGAGTGTAGACTGTAGACTCTGATATTAGTTCTCCTGAACCCTTAAATATTGAATGAAAAAAAAATGTGCAAAAAGTGTTCCCAAACTTGGTGCTGTGAAAAGAACTGTTGCCAATATTTCAGCTGAAGCCAGTATCGGAGTGAAGCTGATAATGCTGAGTGATGACGGGCCAGAGGTCATGGCTTTACCCTTTAAATCCCGTTGGCTCGATGGCCCAGTTTTCACCAATTTAATCCTAATATAAAAAGGGTTCACTACGTCGGAAGTTGAGAACTTGGGATATTCTGTTAGAGGAATATGTGTTGTTTGAATTTGAAAACAATAGTAAGAAGAAAGAAAAATTTTGTTTTTATTAGAAAAATCGCCAAGAAAATGTATACTAACAACAATAATAATATTACTTTGGATTTAAAACTCTTAAGATAGTAATATCTATCTTCGCTTATTCTACATTCTCATCATCATCCTAAGGTACCTTGGCTGGTAGAGAATAAGCGCCGATTCACACCGGAATGGCAGAGGCGAGGCGAGCAGTTTAAGTGTCATATGATTTTAAACTTTATCTTCATTATTGTAATACATAGTATCGCTTGAGAATTCGACGCCGCCGGCGGCCGCAAGATGCCACGAGCGGCCACGAGCGTCCACGGGCGGCTGTAGATTTCTCAAGCGATACCATGTATTACAATAATGAAGATAACGTTTAAAATCATATGACACTGAAACTGCTCGCCTCGCCTCTGCCATTCCGGTGTGAATCGGCCCTGAGGCATTAAGCCTACCTTTGTAAATATTTTTTCAGACGTATCAATGACAAATTCTTTCCTCTGGACTAGGCCGACCATGTCGCGAGAATGCCGTATGTGCTTGGGCAGCCATATGGACAATTTAAAATCTTGTCCCAAGCACTACAGTATATTTAGAGGAGTGGTTACTTCGCTCTGAAAAATACTGTGTACCTAAATCCTAATTGGATGTAAAGGCCTAGTTTTGTAAACATTTGCATGAAGTGTGAATGTGAAAACATCAATTTTCTCGGAAAAAATGAAAACATCAGTTTTTTCAATATTTCCATGATACTCGATAGCAGTAGTAAGTACCTAATATAACATGAATAAAATCGGTACTTACAAATTCCAAAAAACAAAAAATCTGATCTGAAAGGGTAAAATAAAATAAAATACTTAAATAATTTTATCTAAAATACTATACTTCGGCATTTAATATATTATACACTTAGCAGTTTAATCTAAAATGTTTATTTTGAGGCAAATTACTATTTTAATATAATATTTTCTTATTTACTCCTTTGTTACTCCTTAATATTTGCATCGTTAAAATATTCCTATTTTTTTAAAACGTTACAAATCTACACTCCATGATATCGAATTTCCAGACAAGGATGAAACTAGTGTTGATAGGTAGTAAATGGTTCACAACGGTGGCGTCAGAAGAACGGAATTAAATGAGGAACAACGGCCTTGTTTATTTAGTCCCCTAGCTGACGTACGGTGCAGACGAGCGACCTTTTCTAACAATTTTATGTTATATGGGTCGTGAAATTTGTAAATTTGAAAACAGACTTCTGTCTAGACTCGAGACCCTAGATTAGGAAGCTACTTATCTAATAGCCCTGCACTCATTGCACTATTGTAAAAATATAATTAAATTAGAATATATAGTAGTAAATGGTTCACAACGGTGGCGTCAGAAGAACGGAATTAAATGAGGAACAACGGCCTTGTTTATTTAGTCCCCAAGCTGACGTACGGTGCAGACGAGCGACCTTTTCTAACAATTTTATGTTATATGGGTCGTGAAATTTGTAAATTTGAAAACAGACTTCTGTCTAGACTCGAGACCCTAGATTAGGAAGCTACTTATCTAATAGCCCTGCACTCATTGCACTATTGTAAAAATATAATTAAATTAGAATATGTAAGCTTAAAGTTAAAATTATTCTGCAATCAGAAATATCTAGTGGAATTTCCTTAGCAAAGATCAGCGAAAATAATAAAAAAAAAATTAATTCAAGATAAGACAACATTTTCGAAAATGCTTTTTTTATTATGGGATTTTTATAACCCATAAATCCCCAAGCGGCAGCCGGCTGCCGCATAACAATTTAAAATATAAAGTGTCTGCGAAACCCACGATGGAGGTGTTAAAATCATTTGAGGGCAATAAACTCAAACTCAAACTCAAAATTTTTTATTCAGAATAAATTTTTGCAAATATTTTCTGAAAGTCTACATGATGCCTACCACCGGTTCGGGAACTAACCCGGCGAGAAGAACCGGCGTAAGAAACTCGCAGGGGGCCCACTTTATTTACCAAAAAAAGTGATAAAAAAATTAATCTTTTAAAATAAAGTTTACAATGCTGTAACTTAAAATTATACAATGTCAACATACATACATAATTGTAAGTCATAAAATAATGTAGAAGTAGCCTTGCAAGCAGCCATCCTACTCCCAAGATGTGCCGTCGTTTATGAAATCATTGATCTTATAATAGGCTTTGGCACACAAACGTTCTTTGACTACTTTTTTAAATTTATTAATGGAAAGATTTTGAACGTATTTTGGGATTTTATTGTAAAGGCGTATAGGCGTACGGTCAATTGACGTACATTGACCTTTAAAAGATTTACTAACTTTACTAAGTCTGATCACCGATATTTCTAGTTTGTACTTATTTCTAGTGTTTCTTCCGTGACTGTCACCTTTGGTTGTAAATTTACTAAGATTCTTTTTAACATATAAAACATTATCCAAAATGTATTGAGAAGCAACAGTTAGAATACCAATTTCTTTAAACTTTTCTCTCAGAGACTCAAAAGCTGACATTTTATAAATTGAACGTATAGCTCGCTTCTGCAGCACAAAAATCGTATTAATGTCGGCAGCGTTTCCCCATAAGAGGATGCCATACGACATTCTACTATGAAAATAACTGAAATAAACTAGTCTTGCTGTGTCTTCGTCAGCAATTTCCCGTATTTTTCTGACTGCGTATGCTGCAGAACTGAGCCTATCTGCAAGATTAGCAATATGAGGACCCCACTGTAGTTTACTATCTAGTGTAATGCCTAAGAATACAGTGGTGTCCACCAAATCCATCTTCTCATCATTTAATAGTATATTGGTTTTAACTTGTCTAACATTGGGCAAAGTAAATTTTAAACATTTAGTTTTCTTAGAATTTAGAAGTAAGTTATTAACGTTAAACCAATGTACTATTTTTGAGAGAGCACTATTACCTCGTCGTAATTTGACTGTTGTAGCTTCACTTTAAAAATAAGTGAAGTGTCATCAGCAAAAAGTACTATCTCATTATCATTGTCCTTAACAAGATAAGGTAAGTCGTTTATGTAGATGAGAAAAAGAAATGGACCTAAAATGGATCCCTGTGGGACGCCTAATTCTATTTTGGTCCCATTGGACCTTTTACTATTAATGTCAACCCTTTGAGTTCTATTTTTGAGGTAAGATGTCAAAAGGTTGAGTGCTGAGTCCCTAATGCCATTGTGGTGCAATTTCCTGATTAATGTAGCATGCTCAACACAGTCAAAAGCCTTGGAGAGGTCGCAAAAAACCCCTAGGGCATCCTGCGAGTCCTCCCATGCTTCAAATATACTATAAAGAAGACCTATACCAGCATCCGTTGTGGATTGACCCTTAGTAAAACCATATTGATTTTTGTGCAATAAATTATTTAAGTTAAAATGTAATAGTAACTGATTTAAAATTATTTTTTCAAATATTTTACTTAGAGTCGGGAGAATCGATATAGGCCTATAATTTGTAGGATCAGATTTAAGTCCCGCTTTAAATAAAGGTACAACCTTACTGTGCTTCATCAAGTCAGGAAAAACACCACTCTTTATGCAGTCATTAAAAATCATTGATAGATGAGGAGCTATGATGTCAATTATTGATTTGATAATTTTAGTAGACATGCCCCAGAGATCAGTAGTATCTTTAATATTTATTAATTTATAAGTATCAATGATATCTTTGGGGACAATCTCTCTAAACCTAAAATTGACATTACATTCCTTTACATTGTCTCTGAGTAGTTTTTCAGCAGCTGCAGGTGAGGAGTTTAAATTTTTCGTAGTTGAGACCGGAATGTCAGCAAAAAATTTTTCGAAGACCGTCGCAACCTCTTGATCATTGGTAATCTTTTTATTTTCAAAATAAATTTCAAAATCAGAGCTACGACAGGTGACGTTTCCAGTCTCACCAGCTATTAAGTACTTTCCAAGTAGTCTTGATTTTATTTTTTGAATTTTTAATTTTATTCCTAATGTGAATAGCCTTAGCGGCTTTACAAACTTTTTTAAAAATCTTTGAATAGTTTTTTACATATTATGTTTTGAATTTATCACTAGTATTCATGCATTTCTCATCATACAATTCATATAATCTTTGTCTGCTTATTTTAATTCCTGTAGTTGCCCATACTGTAAAATTATTATTATTTTTATGGCTTTTTTAACCGTTCTAGGAATAAATACAGCATTAAATTGGGTTCTTATCATCTTAAACAATTTGTTAAATGCTTCATCTGAGCTATTTGTCTCATCCAATAATAGTTGAATACTTGAACTTAAGTTATTTCGAAACTTCTCAATACGTTTTGTATTCACAGGAACAAACACACGCTTTTCCTCTAGGTAACTATCGCAATGTATATTTAATGAGGCTAGTTGCCCACAGTGATCAGAGCTAAGCTTATTTATTATTTCTTTTTTACATGGAGAAAAATTTGTAAAAATATTATCAATACAAGTTGCCGTTGTGTCACAGATTCTTGTTGGCTCATAAAACAAGTAATTTAGGTTATATGATTTAAATAGAGATGTGAATCTAACAGTAGTAGAGTTCAAGTCAAATAAATTAATATTAAAGTCACCACAAATGATAACTTTTTTGTTAGATGCACATATCTTTGATAATATTTGTTCCATGCTTTGTTCAAAGGAGTCATATAACCCTGATGGTGGCCTGTATACGCTTACAATAATTAGTTGACTTAACTCTATGCAGACTACCTCTATTATCCGTTCAGAAGAGAGGTTCACAATGTCTTTACGTTCTTTGAATTTTAAATTTTTTCTAATTAATATAAGTGATTCTCTCTGCTGAACGAGCTTGCCACCTGGTGATCATTGAGATTGAAAATGAGTTCATGTTTTCTAAACCAGTGTTCTGAAATACAAATAATATCAATTTGAAATTGTTTTAGAAATAACTCAGTCTCAAGCTCTTTACCTACCATTCCTTGAAAGTTCTGACGCACCAAGCTTATAACATTCTTGCTATTTATATTGGAGTAGGTTTTGGTAGGATTTTTCACACTTAAGCTATTAGTGCAAGAGACATCCTCCATTGTCTTGTGGTCTAATTTAAATAATTTATCGGAACATATTCCAACTCGTTACTATAACTAGAATACTGCTCAATAGAAGCAGGAGTCAAAGAAGCCAAATTCTTGGCTTTCAAAGAAAATAAAAAATTTGATAGCATCTTTGCTATATGTCTCTTACAGTAATGAGATAAGTAATACTTATCTATACTTATATCGTTAATAAATTTACTATCTAAATTATTTATATCCACAACCTGACATTTTGGTTGTGTGTCACTTAAAACTATGCAATTGTTGTTGACAGCACTATTATACAATATGCTATTCAACCTAAATCTAATTTGATTTTCATGAGCACAGCTTTTTGTCAACATTTTTATATAGGGCAAAGTGAATAATATAATGTTTGTTAAGTTTTTAATATTATATAAACATTCTAAAAGATCAGTCATCTGTTTCTTATTTACTTTACCCCTTCTCCCGACTAGAATTACTATAGTGGTGTTAGGACAATAAGTCATAGTTGAGGCCCTGTCTATTATCTCACAGTAAGTAGCTCCGGGCATACAAAAGTTAGTGATCAATTGTCCACACATTCTATAAAGATACATACCTAAGTCTCTTCCTATTTCATCACTAAATAGGCAGACATTAGTCTGGCTTTCAGTATTTACCTTCTGGCTTTTCATATCAGGTGATATTCCTCCAGTTAAATGATTTTCTTGAATTTCTGAAATAGTATTGACTTTTAACAACGAGTTCACTCGTTCCTCATTATAGTGTAACATTTCAAGTAAATCATCCATGGCAGAAATATGTCCCTGTATTTCCTTTTTTGATAATTCATATTTTTTTGTAATATTTTCTAATGAAAACAATAAACTTGAGATTTCAGCCTGAAGGCTGCATACATCGGCCTCATAATTATATTTTATATCTTCTAATTCACTAGAACATTTCAGCAATTTATCACTCAAAAACATTTTATTCTTTGTTGTTTTAGACAATTTTGTAACTACTTTTTTATTTTTAATTGACAATTGCTGAGCTTTCTTTATAAATCTTTTAATTTTTACATATTTCTTCAGTTTTCTCTTACTGTCCATAATGCACACTGGTACTGTATCATCTGCAGTTAAATCGATGGTGCTAATATTGTTACAAGATGTGTTAGAAACAGAACACTTATTGTCTTGTATTAATTGGTTGAATAAAATCTGTGTTTGATTTGATCGCTGAATGTCTAATTGGTCTTCCAGTTGGAGTATATATTCCTCAGCGCTGTCCAATTTTTTCTTAAGATTAGCAGAGTTCTTGAGCGTTTCTTCATATTCCTCTCTGCACTGATCAGAGTGCTTTGAAGTTCCACTTTTTGTTGGTGAATATTTTCATAGTCTAAACATAACTTATTAAGTTGTGATTTTAATTCCATATTTTTCTGCAAGATAGATAACATCTCTTTTTCATTGTCATCTCTTTCCCTCAGCAGTGTTTGGCATTGGCCTTTATAGTCCTTTAGCTCCTCGAGGGCCGCACGTAGTTGTTCCTCGGTACGACGGGCCACGGCTGAACGGGTCATCATTTTGCTATATTATGTTTATTCCCAGGCACTGAAAAACAATTGTAATAGTTTAATGGCTTTATTAGCTAAATGTATCTGGTGTAAGTCACCTTTTACTTTAGATCAAAAGCAAAAGCCAGCCTCAACAAGATATTATTACTATAATGTGAAATGGAAAAATTTAGCAAAGTGACAAGAAAGAGATTAAAGAATGAAACTGAGATTATAAAATAGATTGGAAAGGTGAAATATAAAAGAAAAAGACAGTATAGACAAATTATAGTGTTAGTTGTTAGTTACTATAACCTGTATATAACTGAACACTAAATGCATTAAATTTAGGTGTTTTTGAGGATGCCTCTGTGCTTGTGTAGTGCGTGCACAGTATATTAGTGTAATGTATGTGTGGGCTTTATTGTTTTTATCTGCAACTCCGCTTCCACGACTTGTCAAGCCAAGAGAGAAATTAACTTTGCCAAGTGTGTATGGGACGTAGCTCACTAAAGTGAGCGGTGTGCAGTGGAGTTGTGATTATTAGTTAGTAAAAGATGACTATTAAGATGATAATCAAATACAATACTCCCCGGGATTAGCAATTCATAAGAAAACACATCTCCAAAATTTGAACTCGTCCAGTCGTTGACAGCTGGTACCGGGCTTGAACTTTTATTTGTAATAAAACACTATTATGCACAAACACTGCCGTGAGTATAAAGTTATAACAATTTATAGAGTTATAAATTAAGTTTCTAACACATTTACAATAGTATTTACAGCGTATAATTTAAAAAAAACTTAAATAATAGTCGGGAGGATACAAATGTACGTCTAGCTTTAGAGAGTTGCCAGCTCAAAAAAAAGCTCAAATATATTTTTTTGTGGAATTTTTAAGTTTGTTTTTCAATAGTCGCAGCGACAAACAGCCGCACAAAGTCGCACGTCTGCCCGTTCGATGTAAATGGCCTGATCCAGATCGTAACGTAAGAGGCTCTATTACAAAGACAAACATTCACAATTCACCGAACAATGCTCGAAGATACACTCACGCGATTTATCGTTTTCATAAAACTTCTTCTAACGAATGCGAAAAGGAAACTGGATATCTTTGTATTTCCCAGTATTCACATGTTCTCTTTGATATTGTATCATTTTAGGATCCTTTGGGTATAATAGTCTTATAAATATCTAGGTCATTTAAAAGTTATATTTAACGTTTTATTTACATAATATAAAAAATATCGTATAATATCTTTAACAATTTTTTGATGAACGCAACAGATAGTGGTTTTGTTCGCTTATCCTCTTTTTCTGCACCAACCGCACCTTGATGGTAACTCCTAGGAGCTATTAAGGTTATCTGTTATTTCTTTTTCCAATTTTTCTAATAAGTCACCTTTATACTCAGTTTTTTCTTTAAGTTGTTTCCTCTATTGAGAGAAAAATTATTTTAAAAGACCACTAGACGTACGACTTTAAAGTTAGATGTGATTGGTGATAATGGGCTAGATATTTAGCGTAAGATTGCAATTGGTGACAACTTCACCGGGCATTGTCCAAAAAAAATTACATGTACTTTTTATATTTTTTTTCGTTAAAATAGGGTATTTTAAGAATATAAATTCAATAATTTTGAAATTCATTTGCTAGTTTTTTCTCAATAAATTTTTAAAGTTTCGCTCTGACGTCATCATCGGCGGCCAATTGACCTCTGCAGAATGTTTTTTTTCCTTTGAATCTTATTTATAATAGCTGGTTCGTCAAATACAAGTTCTCATTATGTGAAAGCTGATACGAAAAGCTTACCAAAAGTTCGAAACGTAATGTTGGTCGAATTTATTGCTAAGTTAACGCCATTGAAGGTCAAACTAAGGTTAAACATATTTGTTCAAAAATATAAGTAACTAATGGGTATTTTTTTCGTTTATATACAGAAAAACGATCACTGACCTTATTCCTCGAAATGTTTTTGTAATGAGCAAAATTAAAAAAAAATGGACAATCCCCATTGCCAGTACTCTTAGAATTATAATGAAGTTGATCGCAATTTACAACCTCTCTGGGCATTTCCAAAGTTCACAAATGTCATGGCATCGTTCATTCATCCTACAGAGACTAAATTACCACTTTGACCTCGGGTGAAGGTGGAATATCCTCTCGATGTGTGATCGTCAGACCAGCGACCCCATCGCATGCCTGGAATTTATGGAAATTAATTTTACCGTCACGTTAAAGTACGACATGGGAATACAAATATTTCACCGAAGACATGTCATTCACTCTGAAGAGGGAAATATTTTGTTTCCTTACTCCTTAGTAAGGAAGGTGTCCTTCAGAAGACATAATATTTTGTCTTCTAAATTTTTTTAATATACTGAGTAACAATATACACAATTTCAATCCATACTAATATTATGCAAAAGTGTGTTTGTCTGTCCTCTTCGCGCCCAAACCGCTGAACGGATTTCACACAAATTTGGTATGGAGATTGGAGATACTTTGAGTCCCGAGAAAGGACACAATATAATATATTTAAATCCTCCTGTCCGGTGTTTGTTGCCTAGCTCCAAAACGATTGGATCAATTTGGTTGGAATTTTGGATACTTATCGAATAGCTCGGAGAATCGGCCAAAATCTATTTCCAAAGCCGAACAATGGTTGTACAATGTTTGCCTACTTACTCACTAAAACCACCTGCGGTTCGCCTTCAGCCGTATAACGGAGGGAAATCCCGGATCTGTCTAACACAGGACCGCCTCCACGACTGGCCGGTTTATCTCGTACCGGACTTCCACCAAAGTAAGGGAACGCTTAGGCGAACTAAAGCGTTCCCCTCGGCGCCGGGACTGACAAAGCCGGGCAGGTTCCCATCCTGACCCGGAGCCCCGTTAGACGAGAGATTGGAGGTTCGCGTAGCGACGCCTCCGCACTCCCGTCCTACGCCGGCGGAGTGGAAGAGAGGTGGGATCGTCCTCTCTGTCTCGCTCCGCGGCCTCTTTCTGTGAAAGGACGGTTTCACAGAAAGAAACCGCCGCCTGCCAGGCCTCATCACTCTCGAGCATGCAGCGTACCATGCTCGGGAGTGACAGGTCTCCACCTAGCACTGCCACGAGATCGTGGCGCTGCACGGCCCAACGATCGCACACCTCAAGGGTATGCTGGGCCGTGTCCTCCGCAGCGCCACATTCATGGCAGAATGTTTGCCTACTTATGTAGTCTTATGTAGTCTTTATTTACGCACTTGTGCCTTCCACCTATTATACAAGGTGTAACAAAACTAAGTTATAATATTTTAGGGTGTGTATATTATGTATCCTTTATAAAGAGTGCGCTGTGAAAGTAGCAGCGCTGGAATAGCAAATATTTTTTGTGATTTGTATGGGCAAGCGCCGGTCGTTATGAATATTCATTATTCCCATACCAAAATTTAAAAAAGTTACTCTTTCAGCGCTGCTATTTTTACAGTGAACTCTATATAAGTGCTACTTACACACCTTAAAGTATTATCACTAAGCTTTGTTACAACCTGTACAGCTTCTGAACTATTCGTCATACAACTAGAAGTCAAGATTTTTACGAGTATCTATATTTTTTACCTTATAGGCGGAGGTTTTGAGGCGAAATAAGC
The DNA here is from genome assembly GCA_937595015.1 of Polyommatus icarus. Classification (NCBI taxonomy): domain Eukaryota; kingdom Metazoa; phylum Arthropoda; class Insecta; order Lepidoptera; family Lycaenidae; genus Polyommatus; species Polyommatus icarus. The sequence continues at coordinate 2,284,410 of OW569322.1, read as the reverse complement.
AATATTCCACATAAAATAAATCGAATAGTCGAAGTAATAACAATTTCCTTTATCGCATATTTTGCGATTTTGATATTTTATTTCTGTTGGTTGGGACAGTTCTGATCGAGCGAAATGAATATTATGATGGTTACATTAAATTAAAGTATTTCTAGTAATTTTGTTAATAGTCTTGAAATGTATTTTGTTCAATCAAGCTTATTTATAGTTATCTAAGGCTTTTTTTAATATGTGGCGGTACCCACAATTCGCCTAACAATCCTACATCGCGCTATCCAAGTTACGGAGAACGGCAAGATATATACAACGTCTGAAATGACGTCCGTGGGCTTCGGCCTGACCGGGCATACCACCTCGCTCGGTCGGAAGATCTTCCTTTTCGGCCGCCACGAACATCGTTAAATTGGTGACCACCGACAAGAACACGCATCCTTCATCATTAACATCAATCACCAACACTCCCCGCCCCTCCGCACCACGTCAGCAGACATCAAGCATAACCGGGTCGCCTCGACCATAAGCCGCGTTGGGCGTCCGCGCCGATCGAGCCCGCGTCTGGCTTGAACGGGGCAGCCATAGGCTACAACGACCGGTCAGCAAGCAGAGCACGGGGTCCCTCTCCTGGTTATTGCACGCGTAGCTTCGGCCCACACCTGACAACACAAGCGCATCGAAGAATACCACAGGTCTTCGGGGGCGAGTGATGTGGCGGTACCCACAATTCGCCTAACAATCCTACATCGCGCTATCGAAGTTTCGGAGAACGGCAAGATATATACAACGTCTGAAATGACGTCAGTGGGCTTCGGCCTGACCGAGCATGCTATCTCTCTCGGTCGGAAGATCTTCCTTTTCGGCCGCCACTAACATCGTTAAAAATATTATAATCTTCAATAGATTTTTTCTCATTTTACTCTACTACATAAATGATATTAAATGCTGGCCGCACCTTATTTGCTATGAAAGTTCAGTGCAACAAAAATTATCCCATATTCTTCTCCGGCATTCAAATTAAAATCAGTTCAGCGTGTGTGTGAATAAGTTTCAAACAGACAAACATAATTATTATACACTTTAATAATAGTTATATTAGCTATGATTTTTAAAGAAGCTATATCGTTATTCAATAAATGTTGCAAAAATATTTTATTTTATTTTTGGCGGAATATTTTATTGAAGGTCAAAAATATAAAATGCTATCAGTCCGCGGTTGAAGTGATAGTGCGTTGTTCGCAATTATCTTGTCGTTTTTTTTTCTAGATAAAACATTCATAATATTTTTAATGTTTTTGTCGTTGTGACCCAAAAAATAAATGTATCAAAGTTTAGCTTATTCTTTTTCAAGGTTTGACGGTGTTCCTGCAGCATACGTTAAAAGTTAGATACGTTGTTGAGCTACAGAAATGGTACAAGCAAAGAACAGGGAATTTCACATTTTTTTCTGAAATCTATTGAAGGTAAAGCATTACCTGTAGTTGTTAGGTTCCCAATCACTTAATTTAAAAAAAGTAATCAGATGGCGCCAAAAATACTTTTTTATCGATGACCGAAGCCTATAGGAATGTTCATTACACCGGTACCAGTAAAGAAAAACGTTTATATCTCAAAATCTATTATTAGGGTATTGCCTGTTCTTACTTTCAGTTGCAAATATACAAAACTACCTTTTTTCTCTTGGATAGACTCTTAGATCTTGACTATTGTGAAACTGTAATTAGCATTCATAGTCCTAAGTTGTGACTCATTAGAATGACCTGCTTCTTTCGATTAATTATAATAAAAAAGTGTGGCCCATTTTTTATCAACTTATGCAATTATAATTCGCACACGTCTAGTCACACGCACTCAAACACCGTGCTGAAGTCTAGCAACGCCGCACCGATCGGCACAGCGAGACAGCTGGTAACGCCGCAGGCGCAACGCAGTTCCGGTCAGAGTGCAGGTTTTTTCGTAACGAAATTTTTTGATCCGCAATCAAAGACCGCGATAAAAATATGCAATATGTACCTATGTTAAATAAGGTTGTCACGTTTTAAACTACATAGTTATTATTTTCATAACTAAGTTTACATTATTATCATGCAAATGAAACACAAGCTGTATTATGCTCTAAACCAGGTGTTTAGGGTGTTTACCGTGCGTTAATCCGCTCCTGCTTCCCTAGCGCCCCAGCGCGCCCCTGCTTCCCCGCGGCGCACCGCGCATTATGTAACGTAACTATTCACTAAATGTGATAACACGGAATTTACATATTTTGTGTAAATTGATTTGTAATGTTTACTGGAATGCCTTTGTATTGTAATAATTTATGATTTCGGGTATTTAGCATTGTTTTGTTTGAGCATATAATTTTTTTATTATTTTATTATGGCATAGTTAGATTTCTGAGGGGCTTTTGACAGTTAATTGAACTGTCAAAAAATCTAGAATCTTGATTGGCTAACGTCACATAATAATTAACCAATCATCAACATTGTTAAGCCCGGTGTGGCCGCACATTATCCGAATTTCTGATCAGAAAAATTCAGACGCCCCGCCGGAACGCACTCTGTTCATACTTCATACAATTTGTTTTGAACCCCGCATACTATCAGAATTCTGACGTGTATCTAAAAATGTATGAGCGTGAGAATTTAAAAACTCCTTTCAAAAAACTTCATACATGCGCCAATCCCAATAAAGTTGTTAGAACGTCATGCCCCCCTCCTTTTCATTAATATTACGAACAACAACAAAAATAGCAGAACACTTAAAAACGAGAAAAATAACGGGATAACTTTAACCCAACTGGCATAAATATTTATTTTATTGTTACTTTTACAGGCTTACTAGAACAGCAAATGTTCAACATTTTGTACAATGTGTTTGCCGTTTGTTTCTCCAACATTTGAATTTAATTTTTTAACAAACTACTATGTACTCGACACGGCAATATCGTAAAGGTCCAATCGAAGCGTTATTCCGACTATTACTGGAGTTGCTCGCGATTAAAATCTGATACGGTCGCTATAGTCGTTCAAAATTATTTCACCTCGGAGTTCCCATGAAAGTGGACCCTATGTCACCAGCATAAAGGTCATGTCTGTAATAAAATAACTCCAACCGGACTGTATACAGCGTTCAGGACTTTTCAGTTGCTCGCTCACTTTCGCAGCGCGAGGGCGCGCTGGCCGTTCGACTCGGGCGTCTCGAACTTCTTGGTTGATAAAAAAAAACTTTTGAGTTTGGAATGTTTTTTGAATTGAAATCGGAACGCTTTTAAAAGTTTTTGGTGTTTTGTGATCTGTGACATTTTTGAACATGATTTTGCGCGGGATAACTGTTTTGACGTTACTTTTGTTCCTGATTGAAGGTAGGAGAACATTTTTTACTACTTTTCCTTATATAAATGGCCAGCTTACATAAACAATTTAAATTAGTCACTTGACCGGCTTTGAAAGTACTTTTTTGAATGCTAAAGGCCGACGGCAGGCATAAGCAAAGTTGTAGACCTTTTACGTTTTTGGCTAAGGTTTACAAACCTACTCCAATTGAAATATGCGAATTTCTCATAATCTTGGATAAGGTCATATGTTTTCATCTGGTAAACTTATATGTTACTTACTAACTTAATGTTTTCAAAGCATCGTAAGGCTGTGGTGAATGGGGGACGATAAAAATTTATCATTCCAAAAGTAGCGTAAATGTTGCCCACAAGCACAACTTCGTTCGCCCAGATACTTAGTTTTTATAATTATACGAGCTTTTGCCCGCGGCTTCGCTTGCGTTAAGAAGTATTATTATATACAAATTTTCATCCTCTATTTTAACCCCATGGGGTTGGAATTTATCAAAATCCTTTCTTAGCGGATGCCTACGTCATATCATCTACCTGCATGCCAAATTTCAGCCCGATCCGTCCAGTGGTTTGGGCTGTGCGTTGATAGATCACCATGTCAGTCAGTCACCTTTGAGTTTATGGAGTATGGAGTATGGATATCACCCGGTAAATCATCACAAATCTTTTCTGCACCTACATAAGAGTGTAAGGGTCAATACTGACCGCAACTCGACGCGTACATGCATTTCTAAATTTGTATTGAATTGGCAGATTGCATAGTGCATGAATAACGTCTCAAGCAATCGAAGTTTGTCAATGCAATACAAATTTAGAAATGCATCTACGCGTCGCGTTGCGGTCTGAATTGACCCTTAGTAGTTATCTAGAGAAAGACGTAATCAACACAATACACAGGTAGGTACTAAGTTATAAGCATTTATAATGAAAATCATTACTCTTTCTTTTGCCTTTGACGTAGTCGGATAAAAATATAATAAATTATATCATTCTATTTATGAATTTCACTTGTGCCGATAAACCGAAACCGCGGCGCGTCAAGACTTAATTAAACTTCATTTTCTCGTTAAAGTTAAAAATGATAGTATTTTAAAGACTAGATGAATCTAAAATTAAAATACCTGCTTAATTCGAATGTATAATATGATTAATTATATTCCTTATTTTGAAAATCTTATTTTTTAGCTATAAATATTATTATTTCAAGTTTCCTCAAATAGTTTTTTTGCTAAATATTTTTGCACGCTTCTGGCAGTGTTAAAACTCTGTCTAAACAAAATCGTCTGGCTTATTTTTTTATACTCTACAAAAATTAAACCACAACATATTTTGCAGATTGCGACAAATTTATTAAGAAGCCTAAGTAAAAATATAATATTTTTACTTAGGCTTCTTACAGACTAACGGCACGTGTCGGCGGCACGTGTCGGCGGCAGTCGGCGGCAGTCGACGGCAGCCGTTGACAGTTTATGACGCTGGCAGGGGGCCTACCACGACCTTTCCTATTACGATCATGTTTCCAGAACACTTTGTTGTATGATTACAATAACATTACCGCACTCACTTTTTAAATATAATTTTACTAAAAAACAGTAAAAAAAATACAAAACATTGTTAAATCCGCTGTGAAATATCAGCTTTTTTAAGATCGCTAGCTTGACGTTAAAGTAATGAATTCTTATCTGTCAAACGATGTCGGTTAGTAGACGTGGTGGTAGGCCCCCAGATGTGATGTACCCCCGCAAGGTAAGCGTCCACAGGTCGGTATCGTACGCAACGGACGTCTCGCATCAAACGGATATTTTTTTCACAGTACGTCCGCTGAATCGGCAGTGTACGGATTACCGACTAGCCTAGTAAATGAATGCTCAAAGAGTGGGTGTGGATGGAATAGTCGAAAGTAGAAATTTTGACTTAGGAACTTTGTTTGGACTAATTCGAAGATAAAAATACTGGCTAGTCGGTAATCCGAACGCTGCCGATACAGTGGACGTACTGTATAAAAATATCCGTTTGGTGCGAGACGTTCGCTGCGTACGATGCCGACCTGTGGACGTTTACCTTTACGCGCTACGTCACAACTGCAAGCGTGATAAACTGTCGACGGCTGCCGTCGACTGCCCTGGACGCCGCCGACTGCCGCTGACACGTGCCGCCGACTGCCGTCGACTGCCACCGACACGTGCCGTCGTCTGCCGTCGACTGCCGCCGACGCGTGCCGCCGACACGTGCCGTTCGTCTGTAAGCGCTCTTAGCCCCGCTACTCACCAGCCAGGTCTTCAGTTTCGCGTTGGGGTATAAAAGGAGAGGTATTAGACTCAGCTCGCCTCAAACACCTACCCAAAATTTGCTGCCACCTTTTGTTTTATTAGTTCTAAAAACTTAAAGTCTACGCCCTAATACGGGTGAACACTCTTGGGTTAACATTCTAGGGTTCGAAGTACACACTCCAATAAATACCGAAGTCAATAACTTCATGTATCCGACTTAATTTGTATTCACATACTGTTCCCTAATAAAAATAACGACAGTGCCCTTGAGTTTAGAAGCCTACTTGATTTAGGGCACAAAAACAACTGCTTTTAAAGAAGTAAATTAAAAACTTTCCAAGGCTGCCAACACACTTTTTGCCATTTTGTTTTTCGATAAAATATAATATTATTTTTAATTCCTTATTCCAATATCGAAATTCTATCAAAAGTTGAAAACTTTTTTAATGATATCCGATCGTCGAATTGATTTTGTTATTCGAACCAATGTTGCTTCCGTTACCTCAATAATTACCATAATTTACTAAAGGAACTGTGCAATTAACAGCGAAAATAAGAAACCATAATACTATTATTATAATAAAACAAGCTGACCCGGCAAACGTTGTTTTGCCAGACAAATCATTTCTAGTGTCAATTTATAAAGTAGATAAAAACCTATTCTCAGGAACATAATATTAAGTACTTACATACATAAAAAAATTTTGAATGGGTTGAGCCGTTTTGGAGGAGTTCGCACGTGGCACGTGAATTTTATATATTCGAATAAATATGTATACTGTATAGTATTAACATTTAATAGTCTTTACTGATTCTTCGTTGTCGGCTCTCAAAGCCTACATTGACTGTCGTCAGATCGAAATGGCTCAACGTTAAAGGCAACATCAAAATTGGAATATCATGAACGTGTGTACAGCTTGGCAGAAAAGAGTGAGTTGCGACAGCTGGAGCTTAAAGTCTATTTGTGGCAACATTAAAATTACTTGTCACTACAACACACTACACAACTACAAGTACTAATACAAATTGTGTCAAAAGTGGCATAGGGTAGCCTATAATAAAAGAAATGCACCCTCGTTTAAAAAGCACTCTTTTTTACAAGCTGTATTCAAACCCAAATAACGTAAATGTTCATTAAAAGCGGACAAAAAGAAGCAATCAATTCTTCCTCAAAATCTTTAAAATGTATAAAAGTGTAAAATATTAACAGAAAGTATTATCTAGAAGTATTTTTTGTGCTTCGTATCCAGCCGTCATTAAGTCTTTCACTTTACAACGTATCTAATGAAGTAGACCTGCGTGGGCGTGAAAATATATTATTGTTTCCCAAAATATACCTTCAAATAGCTCAGAGTTCAGACGTGTTGGACGAGGGATAATATTCGTCTTATAAGTGGTTTTCTATATTTGGTGGACTGTTCAGAAACTTTATTTGTACTTTACAAAGCTATTTAACAAAATTTAGTTTTATGGAATTTTCAATGGAAAAATCGGAGTGTGCAAGATATTATTCATTTTAAAATATTATTTTAAACGTACATAACTTTTTTTAACTTATTGTTTTGTTTGATTTTGACGAATTTTTAACAGTTGTGCAGTATACTGTATACAGTCTCTTTAAGAAAGCATGTCAAAATACTAGATTTCGCCTATTTCCAAAGTATATCCATACCAAGTTTCATCAAATTCGGCGTAGTTATTTAAGTGTAAAGAGGTAACAGAGAGACTGTCGACTGGGATCAACGCTTAAACCTTAAGGAATTGCTCAGTGAGCCAGTGCATTAGGAATTTCGAGAATAACCTCCCTGTCTACGCCTGTCAATGTGTAAGACTTCAAGCACTTTTGTATATTTCATTTGTAACTAACAATTTCATTCTTTCTTTTATTTATTTTGTACCTTGGACATCACGATACGGCAGCACAAACCTTGTTGAGCTTTGCGGCGAATATAAAGTAGGACGACGGAGAAAAATGTTTTATTTTTATTTTATTGTAAGCAATTTCTGTAACATTTAATTTTGCGCACATGTCTCGGAGAACAAGTATACTGTACTCGGCGAAACATGGCGCTAGCGGTCATTGTCTCCCTGTCAAAAACTTGTCACTTTCTATACAACGCCACGATTGACGCGTGATTTATAAGTTTTTGACAGGGAGTCAATGACTGCTAGCGCCATGTTTCGCCGAGTACAGTATACTTGTTCTCCGAGACATGTGCGCAAAATTAAATGTTACAGAAATTGCTTACAATAAAATAAAAATAAAACATTTTTCTCCGTCGTCCTACTTTATATTCGCCATGTTTCGCCGAATACAGTATAGTGCAGTATTATAAAGACGTCGTAACAGAAACCTAGCAGACGGAAAAATCACATGATTTTTTGTTATGTGGGGTACGTTCAGTAACCACGATTTTCGCACACGTCACATCTGAATCGCGTAAGATAAGGAAAGGTTGAAATGTGTAAATGTCAGATTTAGTAGTTCAGCCCCGTAATTCCCACTTGAGTACTGATCTCTTATTGTCATAGCGCCTTGGGAGGTATTCAGCGAAACGAACGTTTTTCACCAAATTTTCAAATCCCGCGACGCATATGCGGGCGAATCTGGGCCTTCCTTAAATATTTGCTTTTGAAGCTTTATCTATCTTCATAGTTAATTCGTGAGTCTTTGGGCTTTGACATTTTGAACAAAAATGTGCGTTTGGTACAATAATAATGATTCCATGTCCTACTGCTGACTAAAAAATAGAAAATTCAATTTATGTATAGCGTTGTCTAAAATTGATTGGTTACTCCTAAATATCGGGTTTAGCCTCAAAAACCTGCAACTGAATTGGACACAATCAGCTGTCACTAACTCGACCGGGTTCGTTAGCTAACTTCGTGCTTTAACTGAAAATACAATGCCCACTTACGTACGACTGAATACGACAAAACTAATATACGTACGTTGTCCTCATAGTTTTCATGATTATTTTTCCGACCCAAATATCGACCAATAGAATTGCACCATTCGACGTCACGTGGTACAACCTACATGGTATTATACTGATAATTTTTTGAAAATTTTCTCTGGTTACCACGTGACGTCGAATGGTGCAATTCTATTGGCCGACATTTGGGACGGAAAAATAATCCCCCGAATACCACACGAGCTTCAAAATTATCTGGCATTTCCCTCAAGGTTCCCTGCAAACAAATAAAGTCGTCAAGTTTTTCAGGATCCTTCATTTGTTTGCAACGAACCTATCGGGAAATACCCGATAATTTTGAAGCTCTTGTGGTATTATAAGTGAAAGTTATTAAATATAATATCATTAGTAGCTATAGTTAAAAGTCGTTAGTAATTTTTTATAAAGCTTAGTTAGCCTTAAGTATTATAATTATTAAACTAAGGTACGTCTTTTTTCAACATGTTAAAAAAAATCTTCGTAAATATTTATTTATGGCGCGGGAAACGTACCGTTTGCCAGAAAAATTAAAGCTTATATTATAAGCTCTCCCGCAATTCTACTGTTCGGCGCTTAGGGTTGATTCAAACTGCAACGCGACGCTTAGATCTTTTATATGGATTTCACAGATTCAGAGAAGACGTCTCACGCAATTGAAATCTGTCAAATACATACAAATTTATGCCGCGTCGCGCCTCACCTCGCCTCGTGTTGCGGTCTGTATTGACCCTAGGTGTAAAGAAATAACAAAGTACCTATCGTATCTATAATTGGTAAGTGTAGATTATTTGCATGTTTTTTTTCTGGTTCATGCATTATTATAACACAATATTATAAATTATAGTAAATTCCAAGCTTACTTTTCAAACGTGTATTTTTAAATGCAATTGTATAAAAATAATTATGTACTTACTTAAATAATTTACTCAAAGCTACTCGCCAACATTAAATTTTAACAATGATTCATAATAGAAAATAATCATTCAAACAAATAATTTTATACAAAGAAATGTAGGTAAGTAATAATTAAACTTTATTGTGGAACTAGAATAAAAACTTTATAGAAAATGTGGTGTCATTTTGTTTTTTAATTATTCCTCATTAGGATCTTTTGAAATTACTGCGGCGGTGAATGGAACGCTTATAACGTATTTACCACTGCTCTGTGAATAATCTTTTTTATATAGATTAAAACAGAAAACGCCAAAAATTCATATCCATATTTCCATAATTATTTAAAATGCGAACGTCTCCCTCTTCACGCCCAAAGAATGAACCAGATTTTGAAAGATACGGAGATACTTTGAGTCCCGGGAAAGAGCATATGATACTTTTTATCCCGGGAAAATGTACAGTTCCAGCGCGATCACGTCGTAGTACGATTTTTTGACAGACCACGTGTACTGACTGGAGTTCCACATTTATTACCCACTCAAAAAATCTGCACGGAACCACAAAAAGTTTCTACTTTATATAATATGTATTTTCAAAAGCTTAGCACAAAATAAAACTATAAGTACCATCCACAGACATAGATCAAGATAGATACCGCATGTGTGCCATATCGCGGTCCCAAACGACGAGCGATGCTCGTCTTTCGAAAGTCTGTTCTTTATGCTTAGAAACAGAGCGTCAATACAAAACACACATTTGACAACTTGTCAAATGTGTGTTTTGTATTGCAAGTCCCGATTCGCAGTCACGTGGTCGCGTAGGTTTGTGCTAAGCATAAGTCTGCTATCAGAATCGGACGTCAATCGGAATTTTAAAAATGCCTAAATGTCTAAAAGTGCCGTATTGAACCATAGAAATTCAAATAGTTGGCCTAGATAATGGACACATCTCGTTCTTATCATCGGTACGTCACAGTAGGTTGGACAAAATTGGCACGCTCGTTTTCATACAAATCGAGCGACATGCGGTATCTATAATGTCTGTGGTACCATAGATGAAATTGATTCATAGGCAGTTGACGGACCTAAGTTATTTGGTCGAGTTATGTCTGCCTACGTATCAACTTCTCTGATAGTTCATAATCGTTCTAACTCTATAACTGCATTGCTTTTTTTACCCTAGCGTGTCACGGGAATATAAATTGTCCAAAAAATGAGATAAGTATTTCGATGATAAAGTGTGTGGTCATTTTTCATCGCCTGATGTACTCCGACGTAACGACCTCCTATTGGAGATCGTTATCGCAGTCATTTTGATCTCAAATATAATATCGGTTTTATGTTATATTTTCGTACGCCCAGTTTCGGAGTTTGAACTGGAGTTTATAGTTTCGATACGGTTGATTTTTTAATGATGGCGTTCGCGTTAGCCAAATAAAAGAGCTAAAAATCATCAGAAACTTATTAATTTATAATCTCCAAAGAAAATAAAAAATAAATAACCTAACATTAGTTTCAAAACTATAATATTTACACATATTTTGATGTAGTCACTGACTACTGTCTAGTGACATACAGTTTACGATTAAGAGATATTATTAAGAAAGGGCAATGTTGCAATGCAAAAGAGTTTAAGAAGACCATCAATGTGGAGCAGGCTCATTACTTACTCATTAGTATCTTTTAGCCCTTCAAGGGTAATTGTTCAATTAGCGGTGGAGGTTGTTTTAGAAAGTTAACATAACGTGCCAGACATTGCGTAATCATGTGTATCCAATCTATTGTTTTGTGGGAGTATAACATGGTATCTATTACAGCACTTGTTATACATAAAGCCGCATTAATGATTACTATTAATTGACCGTACATTTAACTAAAAATAAAGCTTTTTACATAAACATGTCAAAATTGACGACCTCCGTGGCTCAATGGTTAGAGTGTGTGGCAACTCAAGCCGGGGGTCGCGGGTTCGAATCCCGCCGACGGAACAAAAAGTTTTTCAATGTTCCTGGGTCATGGATATGTGTATGATATAATAAAAATCTTAAATATATGTATAGTATAAAAGTATTAAATATATTTCCGTTGTCTGGTACCTGTAACACAAGTTCTTCGGGTACTTAGCACGGGGCCAGACTGACGTGGTGTGTAGCGTCCATAGATATTATTATTATTATTAAAATTTTAATCAAAGTCTGTCAGACTTATCTCAGCTCAGCAATTCTATCTCTAAACTAAAATAATATCATGTATATGAGTGCGGCTTAGCCTTGTTTGGCTTCCATATTATAATGTTCAATTCGAATTATATTACTCTTATTTGAATTAGTGTTCATCACATCGTCGTCGAAGTATATTATCATCAGCCTATATTCGTCCACTGCTGGACATAGGCCTCACGCAGGCCAACGCCTCCGTGGTCCAGTGGTTCAGAGCTCGGCTCTTGACTCGGAGGTCGTGGATTCGATTCCCGCGTTGAAAACATGTTATTTCCAAGTTTGGTTAGGATAATGCAGGCTGATCACCTGATTGTCTGACAAGTAAGATGATCCATGCGTCGGATAGTCATGTAAAAAGTCGGTCCTGCGCCTGATCTCTCGCCAGTCGTGTCGGTCTGCCGTCCCACTGGGTTATGAGAGTAAAGGAATAGAGAGTGCTCTTGTGTACTGCGCACACACTTGGGCACTATACAATTACTCCTGCGTAGCTGGCCTGGTTTCAATGAAACCGGCCACCGTCACCGAAACCGGTGTGGGAGCTATTATTATAATATATCAATGATCGCCAAGATGATCGACCTCCTGCTACTCGCATCCAACATGGTGGTGGAATTAGTGTCAGAACATAATATTATTTTCCCTGTTAAAATCAATTTTCCATAAACATTGTTGAAGTTGAAACACTAATAGGGAGATAATTAAAACTAAAACTTCGTGAAGACTGCGGGCGTCGTTATATCTTGGCGGAAACCCAAAAAGAAAATTATCTTTCGACTTCAATCCAAGTGTTTTGTAAAAACAACAATATTATGCAAAATGAAAATAGCAAAATAACTTGTTCAGTTGATGGAGGTAAAATTTCTTGGATTTTGTATAATTGTTTCAGCGCAATAAAATTTTGCATGTTGTAAGGCAGAATGTACCTATATAAGGCTCTGAAAAATACTGTAACATCTTATTATTGTACCTGCATTTTAAGCAAATAAACGATCTATCTATCTAGCGCAAATTAAACGCAAGGTGGTCCTTATACATATCAACATCAAAATTATAATTTACAATATAAATACTATTCAACTAATATTTAGCAGACTACGAATAATAAAAACTACGGAAGAGTAACTCCGTCAAAAAACATGCTCCAAAATACTTGTCAAAAAAGTGTACCTTAGGTTCACTTTTCATACATTTACAATGTTTAGGTGACCTTGAACGGTATAAAGGCTGACGTTACATGACAGTTCGAATGGAACCAAATTTAAAACTGTATTAGTATGGGAGTTACGTTTTTTTAATTTTTTATTATTCGTAGTTAGCAGACCTACTAATAATATTATACTAATATACTTTTACCCATATAGCCATTTTCGGTCGCAGATTTGTGAATCTGTAACAAATCGTAACAGTTTCGTAGCTAATACGACACCTTGCGACTGTGTGGTGGTTTGCTTCTACGTATTGTAACCGTGTCCGCTTGTTACAGAAAAAAATGTGTACACATGTTTTCCACATATGTAGTAACGTGGTTGTAACATGTGTAGTAAAGTTACGTAACAATTAAACACTAACTATGATAAATGTAAGTCACCAAATCCCAGTCATTTTAAAACTGTGTGTTGTGATCACTGCCAGTTTATAGTTGATTTAAAATAAAATTAATTAAAATCAAAAACTTTTTGAAATGAAGGTTTTAATTAAACACTCTAAAATGTTGGCCTATTTTTGCTCTATAACGTTACGGAACCCTATGTGCGTGAGTCCAACTGGCACTTGGCCGATTACTTAGTTATTTCTGGCTAGATTCCTTAGTCTGTTTGATTGTAGTATGTGCTACGACGTATGATCTGCATCTCCCAAATGGTATTTATTCCTGTATTGATGTAACGTTGGGGGTGATAATAAAATAAAAAATAAAGAAAAAAAACCTATTTTTAATTTAACGATTTTAAAGTCACAAAATTTCATTATAATATAATTTTACTAGTGTTATCTACTTGACATTGATGAATATTACTTGTCAGAATCTTCGTAGTTAATCACCGTTTGTACTTTTGCTGCACAGTACGTTATGTAAGTAACTAATATCAGAACTGATATTCAATTTTTTTGTGTCTGGTGCATCATCATCTGAAAAATAGTAATTAATATTAATCTATGTAATATTTATTTCGTTTGAATAAGGTACTTGGTACAAGATATATTAACTTGGAAAAGCTTTCTTTTGTCAAAAGAATTCAATATATCATTTTGTCAGGCAAAGTTTGAGAAACTGTGAAAAGAAAATCAAGAAGAGACCATTTTGAAAATGCAGTAACTTTGTGACAACTTTCCGTAACATTCCCACACAATGTCGACAGTTATCGTAACTTTGTAACTAGTTGTGCCGAGAAAATGTTTCACATGACATAAAATATTTTTTTGTGATTTATCGATTGTACGGTTTATTGCTGCTAATAATTAGTTTGCTATTAAATATTCAAGTTTATTATTGCATTAGATATAAGATTTTCAGAATACAAAATAAAATTAATAATATAAACCAACAATGTATTTTCGTGGGAATGGTTAAAATAAGATAATGAAGGTGGCGAGTTGGTAAATTTCGAACTATCCCACTAAATATACGATGAATTTAATTTCCTATTAAGATTTGGGCATAGAAAACCATACTAATGAAAAACAAAATATTTGTTTACTTACCTTGGTGATATGATGGCGATATTTTATTTTTAATTTTTTACGTCTTTTGCTTATGTCAATGTGATGTAACGAATGAACGGATAAATGAACGAATGATTTGTGGAATCTAGTTAAAATATGGTAACAATATTACGACACGGCGACGTAAATTAGAAACCGAATGTGACTGTGTCGACTTGTCCCCAATTTTAATTGCAGCGACTTCTGTTTATGAAACGGCGACGCGATTAAGTGTCAAGAACAAATAAGTCTTAGCACAAGGTGTCGAAACCGTTACGTCGAGATCCCAAAAATGGCTAAATGGGTAGGTATACCTACTTCTGATTTTTGAGTCCTGCGGCTTAAAACGTGGCTCTTGACGTGTAAGATCTGCATATAAATAGTTTTTTCCGGGTTTTCCTTCGTTTTAATACGTTATTCTAAGTTTGGTTAGATATTGGAACAATGCAGACTGATCAACTGAATTCATGCCAAAAATATGCGTAGGATGGGTGCAATAGGCAAAAAAATTGAAAAATCTCTCGCTTTAAAAAACCGAAATCGGTGTGACAGACATTATTAAAAGCGTTTTAATAGATACCTATGAAAATCATGATATACAGAAAAAGTTTGCAATCATGAATCTTTGATTACCTTATCAGCTATACTGATTACCTTATCAGCTATACGGTGTGCCCTCCGAAGGGACACAAGTTACACAGTGAAAGAAACGCTTTGTAGTCGTTTTAGTTTCTAATTAGGGTTTCTAGGACTGGCTTAACGTTGTTCTAATTATGTAGAGTACGCAATTACTGCACTAAATGCTTAAATACGTTTTTACTCCTTAGCAGTTTTGAGAGCCTGATAGTTTTCATTATCTAAACTAATTTAATTTTAACGAGATTACCATCTGATCCTTTCTAGGTTACATGGTAGTTAAGCTTTAGTTTAGAATATAATTAAAATTGTTATTATCATTTTAATATTTACCGAGGGACGTCTTTTGCCCAAAGGGTGTACGACGACGGTACGTCCATCCATCCACTTTGACATTTTAACTATTTTGCCATTGTGTTGTAACTTGTAATACTAATCTTACAATAGATGATAATTGTATAATAATATGTATATTGTTGTAGAGTGCTGTGGCATAGTGAGGATTTTATAATTCGTGTCATATGTCAGCTTTTTGGCATGACAATTAGAACCTAACCTAACCTTACATAGCTTCGCCTGGGTGCAGGTGGTAGGCAGAAACGTATCGGGAAATTCTTATTGACAGTTTTTGAAAAGAGTCCACCAGACGGTGCTCCGTGTTTGTCAGGTCTGTCCTCAGCAAATAAAATATCGAAGACCTTATCATTATTGCCGGCTAAGCGCCCTTTTGGCAGTGGGATTTAGTAGTATCTAGGTATAACTTATGTAATAGTTATTTTATAATATCTATAACTTATCATGTAAAAGTTATGTTGTAAGTTACCTTCAAAGGTCAATTAATAACGACAGAATATTATTATTATTTTGTGAAAATTCTATGTAGTACTTTAAACAATAATAAGTTTTGATAAAGCTCCAACATTATTTCATACTCGAAGAGATCAGACCGTTATCACTTGACTGCGTATTGGTCACACAAATATGACTCATGTACACTTAATTAAAAAGACTGATGAACCAAAATGTGAATGCAGAATGGATCTAACCGTGCTACATATTATAAAAGAATGTCAATCTCATGTTGATCTTAAATTAGCTTGTAATTTACCAAATAACATAAAGGATTGTTTATGTGTCAAAGGATACATACAGACCATTAATTTTGTTAAGTATTTAAATATGTATGATAGTATATAAATGTAATTATTATTGTAGTCGCTAATGACCTTGGCTGTTGAAAAGCGACTTTAAATAAATAAATGGAATAATAAGTTAATTATAGTGTTCTGTCAAAGACTCATGCGTAATAATAAAAAATAAAATTTATATTCCGTCTTCATAGAGACATATAATATTATAATATTCGGGTCTTGGTGCGGAGACGAAAATGTAATATTATGAACAAGTAACGGGGAATGGAAGGTTAGTATCACCACAGTATAAGTAACATACAGTAGATAGAGAACTAAATAGAGTCTAGCTGTCTGATTCGGGTGCACGCACGTCGCATACGTCATGTTAACCTTCTTTCAAGAAACTTAGAGAGCGGAACAATCTAGTATCATGCCATCCTCCTTGCCATCCTAAAGGCCATACATATAATATGGAGAGGCCAACTGATCTACTCATGTGTGCACGAGTCCAGTCAGATTGGCCTGCGATCAGTCCGACTTCCCTGTCTATGGATTTTAAGAGAATAGAAATGCACTTGTCAAGTCGTCACTCGCCTCTATGTTGCACGAGTTTATTCTACTCACGACTGAGTTATCCTACTGCATATATTTGTATTGTGACGTCAGTATTAGCATTTAATACGAGTATGTGGGGACTTACTCATCTTCATTCAACTATTATTAAATTCCATTATCATCTGGCAATGATCTACGTCTGATTGTGAGATTCCGCTAGTCTGGTACATTAATATTGATTAATTGATAAGTCCTCGTCTTTAGCGCCGTAATAAAATATTTATGGGTGCAAATTGGCAGTAAAACTCAAATTATGGTTTCTATGTTAGGTACCTTACCCCTCTTCTAATATTCACATAATGGTAGACATGTATATTGTATACGCTATACAATGTTTTGTATTAACTTTTGATATTAGGTAAAAAAGTCACTTCACATTTTTATTATAAGAAGGAAAAATTGTACGGGCAAAAATATATTTGTTGTTTGGTTGTAAATTTGTGTCGTTTAAAAAAATCTAGAACAACACAATCATTACTACAAAAGTAAAGTCATATTGTACCTCGTAGTTCAAAGTACAGTCTTTAACTGCCAACATTTCGGTCCCTTTGCCAGTCGAGAACAGAAATTCAAATAAAACCAAACTTCGTGGAGTGTTTTAAATAAACGCCATGAACGACCAAGTTCGGATTCACTTTACATTTTCTTCAAATATACATCCTCCTTAGATAGCACATATCTACGAAACTTTGCCAGTTGTTCTACTTATTAAAATATTTGTTACAATTTATATGCACATAACTTTAAAACAATGAAGATTTGAGTTAGCTCGTTGATCGTAATATGGTCTTGACGAGTGTCTTGATGGTCTATACACAAAATTAAATACTGACATTTAATTATATTTTGTTATTGGTCTCATAGCTTGGACCATTATAGGACTTACGCCTTAAGCAAGAGCTTAAAAATTTGCATGGATTAAGAGTAGGTCATGGATGTAAGGGTAGGTTTATATGCCTCATTTAAAGGATGCTCAGTAAGGAATAGATGAATTATGGGGATGAGTGTTGCACCGTTCGGGGCACCGTGCTGCGGCGCGGCGCCGTGTCGGAACTGTGACGCGGACTTATAAAATAAAATATCGTCCACCATGATGGAAATTGTAGCCTCCGAAGATGCTGATACAAACAGAACCCCTGGACAGTAGGTTTCTGTCGATTGTCATTTTTTCAAGCAAAGGATTGTAATTACCTGATATTACTTGAGTCTTAATTAAATCGGATTTTTAATTCGTCGTCCAATTATCCGAGGTGTGTTGCAGACTCGGCGTTTTCTAATCTTTGATGGGGAAATTAATTAATGTAATCAAACTGGTCGACACGACGAGATTTTTAAATTTTAATTACTTTTTTCTTCAAAAGGAATTCTGGAAACACTTATTTAGGTCAGCCTTCTACTTTAAAGAGTTGAACAGATTGTTAATTAAATGAACGCATCGCTGACCAATAATATGAATCTGATACAAACAGTAGTGAGTTCTTATCACGACGGCCGATTTCGAAGTCGCTTTCAATTGAGTTCGTTGAGTGATCAAACTTTGGAAGTACCGAGTTGCTCTTTTGCGCCCTTAATTATTAAGGCCCTATAGACCCAATTTTACATGACTTTGAATCAATAATAAACAAACAAATAGTGACTTTTAAAAGCCAAAAAAAATACACATTGTTTTTTACTTAATGTACTTTGACAATTTGTGGCTCGAAACATAATATTGAAAACTTCACTCGATCAAAAATAACTCCGAAGAGGAGGCTAAATTCGAATATTTTGTGATATTTTTCTTATTTTTCATGAAGCTTATGATAGTTTTACTTTCAAAAATCATATCTACGAAAAGATCATAACTTAAAGAAGAATAATTTGTGGTTACATTTTGCATTTAGGTTTATATATCTAAGTAAAAAGGTTTTTTTCTCATATTTCGCTCTATCAAGGACGCGGCGAGCGTCGTAACCGCCACTGTACAAGGCGCGCTGATATGAATGTTATTTTAATGTCCTTTACGTCGATATTCGTACTGACAGACATCGACCTGCTAATTTTCGGGTCTATAGGGCCTTAACCCCAACGAAAACAGTTACTCGAAGTTTAATTTTTGTCTGTCTGTGTGTTTCTTTAGTATCTTCGTTTCAAAACGGATACCGTATTATTTAATCTATCTTTGAGTTTAGAATCTGAGATGGTTCTTTGTTCTTGGCTAGTAATTAGCTTAAAGCTTTATATCCTAAAAAAACATTTTCGTGTTCAATGTATACTAACATATTTACGCAGAGCGAACCACGGGAAAAACTTATATGTTAGAAATGGATGGATGTAAGTGGATGAAGTGGCTAACTTATAATTTTTTAAATGTCAATTTTTTTAGAGAAAAAATGTGAAGTTTTTGTATACTTAATAACATAACATTCATATTTTTTTGATTGCAAATCATTTCCGGTCTTAAAGCGTCCATTTATGAAGCAACGAGCAGTTTAGTAATATTATTTCGTCAAAATTTTCTTTTTAAGGTTTCAGACGTCCATTACTCAGCATACGTGAGAAACGAACACTAGATGTGATAGCAAAAAACGCTTGGCACAGGGAATTAAGTGGTTTGGACGGAACCCAAGCTCGCAATCGATGATGCCGCAGCAACACGGGCTACTAATTAGCTCCGACCTGGTCACAATGACCAGAATAATTTACCGATCACGGGCTACAGGGAAACAGGGATAGAAAGGATATAGGACGAAGCGTGTTAATCCTGCAGTCAGTTCAGTTCATTGAAAGTAATCCTTATGTGGACGAGTTAAGGTTCTGTTAGAGTAAAATTAATTCGAATCTTTGTTGTTATTTTATATTCTACGGATAAATCAGTAGTGGAACAAAATTTATACATATGTGCATTGGCTGACGCTCTTACGTACGTATTTGGCGTATTAACCGGTCATTAATTGATTGAATGAACAGTGATCTTGGGAAAACCTCACATTATATAATATAACGAACTATAAGAAACTTTATGACGCCCGCAACTCAGTTACGCCAAAATTCGTAAATCGCGCGGGAACTTTCCGAGATAAAAAGTATCCTATGTCATTCAAGCTAAATAGTACTCGTAATTCAAGCTCAATTAGTTCAGATGGTTTTGGTGTGAAGAGGTAACAGATAGGAACACTTTCGAATTTATAGTATTAAGCACAGATTAGGCCACGTCTGGACTCGTGTCAATAATTAGTAGTTGTACCTTCATCACAACCTTTTAAAGGCCTGATAGACGTACGAACTTAAAGCACGCGGGTTTTAAGTTCGCGAACTTACTCGGCTCAACGTCGGTGATAGACGTTCGAACTTTAAGTACGCGGGTTGTACGATCGCGAACTTACTCGGCTCGACGTCGGTGACACACGAGAATGGCTCACACTGGATTACCATGTCTCCAGGCTCGCGGCTCGCGGCTCGTAAGTCGCAGTCTTGCTAGACGTACGAGCTAAGACGAGCTACGAGTAGAATTCTAAGACAGCGAACTTGCGCGGCAATCTTTTTAAAGTACGCGGTTTTTAGGTGACACACAGGCGATTAAGATCGTCGAGCCATATAAGTCCGCGTACTTACTCGCACGTCTATCACCCCTTTTAAAGTTAGCAGACAAGTGAAGTGCTACGAAAATAAACAAGTTTTACTGCTAATTGCATCAAAGATTTCAGATTTGTATTATTTTAGATTTGGGGCACATTCTCCAATATTTAATGGAGTCGTCAAATAATAATTGACACGAAGATGAATCCCCAAATCAGAGGGCTCCATCAAACATTCACATTTCTTTTCTAAATAACCCAGCTCTATAAATAAATATATATTGGTTGTTTGTGCGTTGTTTATGTTACGTAGTAAATCTTTGTCATAATGGGTCACAGTATTTTTTTTCAGTGAATTATTTAGCTAGGTTTTTTTCATAAAATAAGTAGGTATCTAGAATAATATCTCAAAAGTCTACATAGAATATATTATAATTATATTTTTAAGAGTTAACGAGTGAAGTTTTCAGAAAAGTAATGTGATGTACGAGTACTAAACAGTACAGTCATTTTAGTATTCAGTTTAAATCAAACGAATAATTAATTATTAGGTTAAGGCGATTTCAATGTTAATATTTAATAACGAAGTTAAAATAACGAAATTGAAAATTTAAGTGTCAGGGGAAATTCCAGATTGCTTAATGACGGTATAAACTATAAAGCTTGATAGACTAAAACTAGATTAAGATGAATTTGTAAAATTATTTTCCTTTGTACAACTAATGTTGTAAAATAGACAGAAAAGAAACTGTTCATAAAGTCCATAGATGAATAATTAAATTCGCATTAATATATCGATCGTGGGAATCGCAGACACAATAGATTTTCAATTTTTATGCGACAGCTGGGTGCCGCTTGGGGATTGATGGGTTAAAAACTACAAAATTAGCAGTTCTTTTCAACCTTTCATAAAAATATGTATAATAAATAAATAGAGATATAAAATAATTTTTGTTTAAGTACACGAAATTATAAATTAATTAATAATAACTTGAATAATTTAATATTATAAAGCTGAAGAGTATTGTTTGTTTGAACACGGTAATCTTAAGATCTACTTGACTTCTTCTTCTTCTGGGCCTATAAGTAATTTCACGCAGATGAGTTGATGTCCACGTGGAAGGACATAGACAATTTTTTTGCAGAAAATGTATGTAATGGTCTACGAATAATAAAACCAGGAAACGTAACTCCCATACTAATACAGTTTTAAATCTGGTTCCATTCGAACTGTCATGTAACGTCAGCCGCTCAAGGTCACCTAATGTATGAAAAGTGAACCTAAGGTACACTTTTTTGACAAGTATTTTGGAGCATGTTTTTTGACGGAGTTACTCTTCCTTAGTTTTTTTATTATTCGTAGGTAATGGTATTCCTTATTTAAAGACATGAGTGGATTAAGGAACAAAAAAAAAATACGATTTTTGCATAAATGGAGACCGACTAAGTTAGTTACCCACTTCATTCGCTCATGTCTTCAATAACGCGGGCGGAGCCACGCGAAACGTCTAGTATTGCTAGAAGAGCTCATGTTTAAGCCCCTAGTATTACACCCTATACGTAACTACGAACTACGTCAGTATACTCAGGCATTGTATTATCCATTTGTTTGACAGCGGTTCACGTTATTGCATGAATTACGGCTAGCTGTTAGACAATAGGTGCTGGTCATATTATATAACCTAGTTATTTAGATTATTACCTGAAATACCTAGTTGCTATGATAAACTAATATCACGTCACGTGCAGCGCTGAACTTTAAACAATAGGATGTGGCCCTGGATCGTGCTATTGAAGTTTTGTATTCGTGCCTGTACAATATTATATACCCCTGGTCATAACTACAGCCTTTGACGATCTTCCTAGGTTTTTGTTATGGATTTTTCCACGCCTTTTGTCACGGTGAGTCTGACCAAAAATATCATACTACGGCCAGTTTTCGCACCTGGCGTGCCTTCCATATAATTTCCGACGGTAAAGAGGGATTTCGCCTCTTTTCAAAGCTTCCCCACCCAAATCCTTTCATAGCATGTGTGATGACGTCAGACGTACGAACCTATATTACTATAGTACCTTTCTTCGGTTTTGTCCACACCACCTTGCTTGGTCGGAAATCTCTTTATAATCGAGATTGTTCAGGAGATATCACATCAATGTGGAATCGTGTTGAGTGTAATGGGAAAATAAATAATAATATAATAGTTTTTTGTTCAGATTTCTTATGTACATGTGAGGATAAAACAATTTTCCACAACCCCTTACAGAGGTAAAAGTAAAGTTTAAAATTTAAAATAAATTATTAAGCATATAACTTTGCGTCCTTCAACAGCAGATGGAGTTATAATATGAATCTGATGCATCATTAGTCGAAAGTAAAAACGCGGGATACGCCAAAGAAGTTTTTACTTTAGAAGCACTGGATGCGAAACCTACTTTCCTTTTCAATAAACTTTTATAATATTGGAGATGAATAAAGTTCGGACGAGCCTGTTCAAAAGAATATGGAAATTTATTAAAATAATTCTAAGATTGTTGGCCTTAAGGGCTTTTGAATAGACGAGTACACTTCAACAAGTAGCGTGTTAAAGTTTTTCTGCCCGTAATATTCAGAAAAATATACTAATAATATAGACGAAAGTATGTCTGTTTGTTTGTTACGTTATAAAGATTAAACCACGTAACCAATTTTGATGAAAATTGGCATGGGGATATTTTCTGTGCCGGGATAGAGTAAAGATTAGTTTTTGTCACGAAAAAATGTACGGTTATTCAACGAATTTAATGAAAAAGTTTCAGGCAATATTTCAGTGAATAAAATCCATGAAATAATACTAATTAGGTGTCGCATTTTTACAAAATTACGCTGAAAAAGTCTGCGATAAATGAAACTTGTACGGAATCATAATGAAGGCAAATGTCATCAAGAAATATTTTGAAAAGCCTCCATACAAAAACAGGTCAAGTTTCGTCTTTGATTCTGTTGCTCTGAAACATAATAACGTACTTATAACGCGCTTACTCGTATACTGTTGTAGTGATACACCTGTTATTTCAGAGAGAAAAATGTAAGGAAAACCTTACATTGTGTGTAGTAGTAATCTCGTAAACTTAGTAGAAACTTTTAATTCTAACAACGAAGCTGAAGGGACTATTCCCTTCATTGTAAAAAATCTCAATAGATTTGAGAGATTTTATCTTTAGTGATATTGTATGTCGAAATTATGCTTTACCTTTTTGGTGTTCTTTTGACTTTCATATCCTATTTGTTGGGATAGTTATACAACAAGTTACACTTAAAAAATTTGTTCTAAGCACTTTTATAGACGTTTAGACGAAACATTGAAGGTATTACGCCCGTTTTTACCAACTACACCTAAAATTTAGGTGTCCCTTAAGCCAATATTCCAAGTTTTGTTATTGATGAATTGACAACCCCGTAACTCTTAGGTGACGTTTATTTGAAATAAAACAACCTATTATGCGATTCATCCATCAAACCAGGTGACGTTTATAGTTTACGGGACGGATGACGACCCCGTACACTTAGGTGACGTATGTGGCGACGACGACGGTTGCCTTGACAATGAATCTGTTATAGAATGGCCGTCTCCCATAATTAATATACATATTTATCACAAACCTTCCTCTTTAATCACTTTATATATTAAAGAAAACCGCAATTAAAGGGAACAAAGGGACATGAGGACAGAAAAAGCGACTTTGTTTTATACTATGTAGAGATATACGTCACTTAAGAGTTACGGGGTTGTCAATTCATCAAGAACAAAACTTGGAATATTGGCTTAGGGGACACCTAAATTTTAGGTGTAGATGGTGAAAACGGGCATAAGTATCTCCATTTGCTTTAACAAAAGCAACTCAAAAATAGTATCATAACAAAGCTTTAGCTCAATTTATTAAGGTACCGCGCTGGCCGCCGAAACTTCACTGAACCCTAGCCTAAGTAAATTAAACATTTTCATGAAACTTGCTGGAATTGGGATAAGGTTTGACAAGATTAATCGGAAAGTCTCTGACGACACTTATACGAGGCACTTTATTGAAACGTGATACATTGCGCGCCGGACACTAAGCCAGTGCACACAAATTTCATACAAATGAAGTAATGCATTTGTATGAGCTTACTTCGTCCGTGACTATCGCGTTGGCAGTGAGATATTTCACAGAAAGCGGCATCTATAAGTCACAAACGATATTTCACTAGCCAGTAAGTTACAAGTATCATAACTAAGCACTGCGCTCCTCATCCATAATTTGTAAGCAGACATGACATACGTGCTCCTTCCTAATCATAAACTACGTACTGGAATACGCATTCATGTTGTCATAGAATGCAAAATATACACTAAAGCATCGTGCACATTGTGATGGTTGCAACGGGGTTGGTCGCATTTTTTATACAAATTTTATGACCCATCGCGCACTCGGTTGTAAAAATTGTGAAAATGCAGTCCGCCTCGCAGTGCCTCGTCATAATGTGTGTGAAGGTTATATCGGAATGTCAACAATGAGACGCAAATTAACTTCTTTTTATTTGTCGAAGCGAGTTCACTGATCGCCTGATGGCTTATACTTTGCTTAACCCTTGGGTGACGCACAGATAACGTCATTGAAAACTACATGACCCGATGAACCTCATATCACTTCCTACCTAATGTCCTTTCCTGGATTTCCACAAATATTGTAAGACTAAAATTAACCAAATTGATTCAGCCGTTCTCAAGTTCTTAAGTCATATAAGATATCGAGTCAGCCCCGTTGATATGTTCAAAAAAAGGTTGATGTTGTACTCGTATAGCTTTGTCCACACTGCGTACCTTTCTTGTTCATCAAGAGCATGCGTTATAGCGCAGTCAACAGCGCGCATGAGGCACGCCAGCGACGCATGCGCTCTGACCGTATCCAAAACTTTCGCTTTGTTCTTTTTTTTTTTGGAACTTCTTATGATATTTTACTGGGTGGAATATGTGCGGCTTATTTGGTCATAAGAAATTCCAAAAAATATAACAAAGTGAAAGTTTTGGATACGGTACGCTGTTGACTGCGCTATAACGCATGCCCTTGATGAACAAAAAAAGGCACAGTGTGGACATAGCTTATGACGAGTTTTCAAGCAACAAATTGGAGCAGTCCCACTGTCACAACAAACTGTAACAAGACTGCCAACTTCTGACGCGCCGCTATGCGAATACAATATCTGTCACTTCACTTTGTATTTTGTTGTGTTGTTACTGTACAAACTACAACAGTCCTCTGAATGAATGTTACGTAAATTTTTAAGCGCATTATACCACAAACGTGTTCAGAGTAGAGAGATGTTTTATTTCAATGAAGAAATAACACATACCCTTATATCACTCGTGTGAACGGTAAAAAATCAGGGTAATTTATTTAAGTCCTAATTTATATTATACTGGCTTTCCTATACTCTATGGGAGAGTTTAGACTTTAGAGCGGCAAGGAAAATTACAAACGACTAGATGTCGCCCGCAGCTCTGTTGCACCCAAAATTTGTTTATCGCGCAAGAATCGTACATTTTGCCGGGATAAAATATCCAATATCCTTTCCCGGGACTCAAAGTATCTCCATACTAAATTTCAACAAAATCGGTTCAGCGGTTTGGGCGTGAAGAGGTAACAGACAGACAGACACTATCGCATTCATATTAGTAACTAGATGACGCTGCGCCAAAATTCGTTTATCGCGCGGGAACCGTACATTTTCCGGGATAAAAAGTGTCCTAAGTCCTTTCTCGGGACTCAAAGTATCTCCATGCCAAATTTCAGCAGAATCGGTTCAGCGGTTTGGGCGTGACAAGACAGAAAAATGTGAAAGTGTGTCTACACTTTCACATTTAAAATATTAGTATGGATTGTACGCGCTATA
Organism: Polyommatus icarus; assembly: GCA_937595015.1. Classification (NCBI taxonomy): domain Eukaryota; kingdom Metazoa; phylum Arthropoda; class Insecta; order Lepidoptera; family Lycaenidae; genus Polyommatus; species Polyommatus icarus. Next base: position 2,258,188 of record OW569322.1, on the reverse strand, counting down.
AGCAGTTTCACAATCATGGTTATCTACCATGGCCTTATGCAAAAGCTTTGAAACTGTCAAATTTTTACACATAACATTTTGCGACTGGGTTTTGATAGTATAATTAAGACAATTGCGATTTTTGTTGAGTACGAGGGTCGAATATTGTGACCTCAATTTGGGCTTAACCTTAATTGTTAGATTAAATTAATTACAAGTACGAGGCTTTCAGGTAAGTAGTTACTCGACATTACGTGACCTCTAGGGCTGCCAAAAATTATTTTATTTTATTTATAAGCCTTCTCAGGCAACAAGCCAGCCTTTATAATATCTATACTTATAAAATTACATGTCCTGACTGACTGGCTTCGCTGAGCAAAAACTATTAAAGTTACAGCCACGAAATTTGGTGAATAGGGTTGTTTTATTGAGTAGACACCCACTAAGGAAGAAATTTTGAAAATTTTACCCCGATGAGGGTGAAATAGGGGTTCAAAGTATGACTGAAAATCCGTCATTTCCACGGTCATTTCTTGAGTTAGAAACATGAAACTTTAGTTTTAGGTTACTGATTAAAAATGAATGGATACGTATTTAAGCGTTTTTGGAAATTCTACCCCCAGGGGCGTAAAATTGGGGTTGAAAGTTTTAATGAAAGTCCGTCATTTCTTGAGTAAGAAACATGAAACTTTATTTTTGGGTTACTGATTAAAAATGAATGGATACTTATTTAAGCGTTTTTGTAAATTCTACCCCCAAGGGGGTGATATAGGGGTTGAAAGTTTAAACAAAAGTCCGTCATTTCTTAAGTCAGGAACATGAAAGTTTATTTTTGGACTGCTGATTAAAAATGAATGGATAGGTATTTAAGCGTTTTTGGATATTCTACCCCCAAGGGGGTGAAATTGGGGTTGAAAGTTTGAATGAAAGTCCGTCATTTCTTGAGTTAGAAACATGAAACTTTATTTTTGTGCTACTGATTAAAAATGACTGGATACGTATTTAAGCGTTTCTGGTAATTCTACCCCCAAGGGGGTAAAATTGGGGTAGAAAGTTTCAATGGAAGTCCGTCATTTCTCGAGTTAGAAACATGAAAGTTTTTTGACGTTTGCGTTTGACGTTTGCTTAAATAGGGTCCCGTTTTTACCCTTTGTATAAGAAACCATAAAAAAGGGGAAAACTATCCATCTTTGTTATTATACTATGTTAACGTGAGCGAAGTCGCGGGCAACAGCTAGTAATATTATATACAGGCTGTAACAAAACTAAGTAATAAAACTTTATGGTGTATATGGGTCCCTTGTAAAGAGTTCACTGTCAAAGTAGCAGCGCTGAAAGAACACAATTATTTGACAATTTTTATGGAGAAGCGCTGCAGCGTCATGAATATTGCCACATATATTTTTAAATAAGTTACTCTTTCAGCGCTGCTACTTTTACAGCGAACTCTATTCATAAAAACGACGTACCGATCATAATATTATTATGAGAGGAAAAGAAAAATGAGTGCTACCATAAAATACGGAGTAAGTATACAAATTCTACGCACTTTGACATAATAAGTATATCTTCTTCTTATATATAAAAATCTCGTGTCACAATGTTAGTCCACGAACTCCTTCGAAACGGCTTTATTGATTTTTACCAAATTTTATATGCATATTCAGTAGGTCTGAGAATCGGCTACTGGGTACTTTATATTATATTGATAAGTGCATTTTTTGAATAAATAATAGTAAATTATTACAACCTGACGGCGACCATTGTTTGTGCGACGAGATAGCGATCAACGTTGCCATGGCGATATACTTATTTATTCACTTTAATAAAATAATATGGGCGAAATACTTTATATTATGGCTAAGCAACTTTTGCCGGGACAGCTAGTATTATTATAAAAATCACTTCATTCTAGCTGGCTTGTTTTCAATGAAATCGGCCACCGTCGCCTAAACCGGTGTAGCTATTATTTGTTGTAGAATGTAGAGTATTTGCTTTACATTAACCCTGTATTATATTGATGTGGCCCGTTGCCCGTCCCTTTGAGATGTAAGACCGGAAGGACAACTATTTCCGGTGCCTTCAATCAGGCTGTATTATGATCGCCATTGTCTTTTGCCATTGTTTCAAATGATGATAATTCATAATAATAATATATGCTAATATTCTATTATCCATATGTTATAAATACGAAAGTGTGTCTGATACCTCTTCAGTCTTCACGAATAAATGACTGAACCGATTAAGATAAAACTTCGTATGGAGATACTTTAGATGTAGGATATTGTATACTTTAATTACTGTGTTCGTGTGGTATAGCTTTTTATGGTAGGTAAACTAAAAGATTTAAAATATTATTATTTCTTTAAAATTTTTAATAAACAAAAAATAATTACATTTTAACCCTTATACAAAGAGTTAAGAAAGATTTGGCTTAATGCTGAAGAAAATTTCAATTATAATATTGTTTACAAAATATTTGTGTCCCAATCACTCAGAAGTAATCCATTAGGCATTCGTACTGCCGCTGACGGCTCTCAACTCAACCATTAATCTTCAAGTTTAAATTTATTTTTACACTACGGAAAATGTGAATTTATTAGCGGCTTTCGAGAATTTAATAAGTGATTTTTATGATCCTATTCTCTTAAAGTAACATTTTTAAGAAAAGAGCCTTCAGATGATGCCCACAAGTTTGAAAATAGAATCCTGTTCTGTATTTAAAAACGGCCTTCCCAGTCTAGTTAATAATATATCTACTCTTTACGAGTAGATATAATAATTATACTATATGAACCCCGCAACTCCGTTGCGCCTATCGCACAGAAACCGTACATTTTCCGGGAAAAAAGCTATCTAATGTCCTTTCCAGGGACTCAAAGTATCTCCATACCAAAATTCAGCGAAATCGGTTCCGTAGCTTGGGCGTGAAAAGGTAATATACAGACAGACAGAGTTGACAGACCGACAGACAGACAGACGGACAAACTGACGACAGACAGACAAACTGACACACTTTCGCATTTATAATATTAAGTATGAATGCAATATATGGATTTCCGATGATACACGAAAATTCTAGAACATCCTCCATGAACAGAGTCCTTTTCTGTAATTATTATTAAAAATGGCCTTCACCATATTTAACTCTTTATCTATACATCAATTAACCCATCAAGCCCCGTAAGGCCTATATGGGCCGCGATAGCAAAATATTTCCAGGAATTGGTGATCGACGGATTAAATAGGTTTATCTTGGCCTAGACTTAATAGCTACAAAATTACGAGTAACATCTCAATATTTTCCTGCAAAAAGAATTCTCTCGAACACTTCCATACATTTAATTTGATGGAAATAAAGACAAAGAGCGAGTTGACAGGCTGTGGTAATTCGGCGCACGTAGCGTTCGTTAGCATAGACGTGAGGAGTCGGGGTGTTTGTATACTATAGTTGAAGACGGGTGAATCAGGAGGGTAACTAACAATTTGAAAATTTTTGTTTTTAAGGTTCCGTGCCCAATGGGTAAAAACTAAGACTTCGTTGTCTGTTCGTCTGTCTCCAGGCCAGACCGCTGTAGTTAGACTTCTGAAATTTTCACAGATGGTGTAAATATCTGTTGCCGCTATAACAACAAATACTAAAAGCAAAATGAAGTTAATATTTAGGGAGGGTGGTCCCATACAAGAAACGTGATTTTCTTGACCTTTTTTTGTCGTAATCAATAATGACTACAGCTAGGCACAATGGCACAGGCAGGCACAATGAAATTTTCACACTCCCATACAATAAAACACAATTTTTCGCCTTTTTTCGATCTTTAACGGTATGGAACCCTTCGTGCGCAAGTTTGTCTCGCACTTGGCTGAGATCGAGACTTTTATTTGCATAAATAGAGGCTTCAGGACCGGAAAAATGATTTTAAATAAATAACATTATGTGCAGATAAGCTGAGTAGATTAAGTAGGTAAGTTACAAGGTTTGTTCAAATTACAAGGGAAAATACAAGTAATTTACTTCATGCTATAAAATGTCAGTTATTGACTTCTTCCACTGACGTCTTCAGTTATTCAATGAAAACGTGTTACAGTCTAACTTCAGATTCTCGGAGCCCCGTGGATGCGTGCAGTAAGCAATTTCGTAGCAATCTACATCGTTCCAGGAAATATCTTAGCATTTAACATCCCTGTAAATGCATTGTCAAAGTACAAGATAGGGCACATCTAGGGCACATTACAAAGATATTTACAAAACAAACAATAATATTGTCCAATTCAGCAGCCTACCTTTGTGTAATCTATTATATGCGTTGCGGGCACGTTACTAACTTATCTGACAAACACAGATGCACCTGAGTTTATTTTTCGAGAGTGATGATAATTATCACAGTGAAAAGTTCTTCAGTAGCATTGTGAATTTTTTCAAATAGGTTCAAAATGTTAGACTCTCGTCAGGACGCAAGACCCAAAAATATAAAAGAATGAGGGCTATACTCCCTTTTGCGCTTCTGAAGAGCATCTCGCTGTTTTTCTTGCCTAAGCATCTAGAACTCTAGATAGATAAGCGGTAAATCACAATATATCCAGAAAAATCGTTAATCGTTTTCACTACACCTTACATTAGATTCCTAAGGGACTGTTCCCACTGCGAATTTAAATCGCACGGATTTTATTTACGCGAATTTATTACACTCTCATGAGATTTTTAAATGTGAATGGTGGCTAAAAATAACATCTTCCGACCGAGCAAGAAAGCATGCTTGGTCAGGCCGAAGCCTATATCTGACGTCATGTCAGACGTTCAAAATAATATCTTGTGGTTCTCCAAAACCTTGATAGCGCGATGCAGGATTGTAAGGCTAATTAAAGGTACCACCACAGATTCAATATATTACAGAAGTGCGAAAAAATTCCACGCGGTTGACATTCGCAGTGCTGTCAGTATTTAAGGCCGTGTTCAAACTTCAAACCAAACTAACTGTAAGCCGCCGAATGTGAGCAGGCTCACTGTGAGCCCCAGTGTGAACGTGGAAATAAACGGTATTGAATGTCCGCGCTTACGCCTAGCGTAATAACGTATTGTCGGTTAGGTGTGAACGAAAAAGTGAATATGTATGGAGATACAATAAGCTACGTAACGTTCGCTCCCATTCGGCGGTTGACAGTCAGCTTGGTTTGAACACGGCCTAATACTGATATTATCGACTTGCTAGACATAATATCCTCACAAAGGTAATATCAGGGGAGATCTCGGGTTTGGTTACCCGATATCGGCCACCTGCGAGGATTCTTCGCTGACAATAACGAGCTAATTAAAGGAGATAGGGTGACCGAGTGAGTTTTATATTACCAGCTCCATATGGTAATAGATATATGGACTAACCCTAGTTAGTAGTTCCAACTGATATTACCTCTATAAATGCAATAGTTTGTTTGTCTATCCGCTCCTAAATTTAGTAGATGAACGGATTTAGATAAAATTTGGTAGATACTTTTAGAGATGGGAAAGAACAAAGGATACTTAAAAGAAATCAAATCTGATTTTGTTCATGCCGTCTGACGTATGAATATTTTTACTTGTTAGTGAATGAATATTCTTAGTGACTGATCAACCTGTATTTTCCTAATTAAAATTGGAATTAGATTTGTGCAACGCGGCAATTGAACCTACTGATGATTTTGCATTCTTGAAAATACTAATCTACTTTATAACATATTGGGGCAAGTTTTTAAAAATGTCCGTAACGGCTGCCCAAAAAGTACTTATCTGCGGAATTTTCACAGAATTGAGTAATGAGCATATTATTTAAACGATGATAAGACCGATTTCGCAACACACTGGTTTCACACAATATGTCCATGGGCGGCGGTTATCGCTAACCGTATTATAATAAAATAATATTTCAGCAATCCGTCTAGACCGTTTCCGTCTATTATTATTTACTGCTCTTAAATTATTTGTTATTGCTTTTAGTTAGCAATAATGCTATCTCTTTCTAAATTTACCAATCACTCCCGTTAAGGCTGGATATATAATAAATTATGCTCCCGAGCGAACGCGCGGTTTGACGGCTACACAACGAGATTACAAGAAAATGTATGAAAATGACAGCACGACTGCGCCGCCAATTAATTTAATCCTAACATAATATATTTACTTGTTATCTCGCGGTATAGCGGCAAAGACTCTGAGAAAAAGGAAAAAAAGAAAGAAGTCGATCCGCTGGGGTATCACGTAAAAATAGCGATCCACAATCCACCATAGTGCTCTCAGCCTATCTTGTCTCTAGCGTTTATTCACCCTACCGCTACCATGTTTCAAAAAACCTTGACGTAATTTATCGTTTTCTATCAAATCGCGACAGAAAACGAAGCGACAGAAGTTTCGTAATACCTCATCCAAATACGTAGTGTCGTAACTGAGAAATTAGGAATTTTTGAAGTTAGGTTTCCTTAATTATGATATTGTCAGCAAATTCATGTTATTTTTATCACAATTATGATAAGAATTGATATTTTTCTGAAAAAATCAGTTTTAATTTTTTTTTATAAATATTAGGTTTCTCTTAGTTTTGTGCGTGTTAAATAAACAGTTGAACAGAAGTGAATCATTATTTTTTTACGAAAACTACGCAAAAATATCAAGAAAATAAAAAGTTATATTTTTCACCAGCTGTCATTTACATAAATCCAAAAATTTAAGTTACTCCTGTTTTGTCACAAGTATCTATAACTTACCTTTCACAACAGGGGTATATAATTTTTGGTCACCTTTTTATGTTTTCATTTGAGCTCGAAATCTCCATATGCTCGCTATATAAATTACTTATTTATTACACAAAATGTTTTATAAAATAAATTAATTCTTCAGTAAAAGCTGAACGATTCCATTTCATCTTTCGAGCGACGAAACGAAACGATTGTCTAAGTTATAATAAACGTGGTTGGTACTAATTTGCAGGTTAGTAGGTACTTGGTACTAATATGTCTTGATAAGCCAAAATACGTTCCTATTAATTTAGATAGGATAAAATAGGTAAACGTATTGTGGTTTTAATTTTAAAATATCCCTATAATTAAGCCAAAAAAAAATGAATGTGGTATACATTAATATCCCACCAAAAACATACCTGTTAAAATAGGGCCTAGTTCCTATAGGCTAACTGTTGGTCTAAAAAAAGAGTTGAAATCCAATCCAATGCCAAGTTCAGATGCACTTCATCGATCATAATCATCTTCATCAACAGCCTGATCCATAATACTTCTAATTTGAACTTGGCAGGTTATTTAAATGCTATTAATATTATCTAATTATATAATTAATCAAGTGTAACGCATAGCACAAAAACCTGCCAAGTTCAAATTTAGAAGTATTATGGATCAGGCTGTTGATGAAGATGATTATGATCGATGAAGTGCATCTGAACTTGGCATTGGATTGGATTTCAACTCTTTTTTTAGACCAACAGTTAGCCTATAGGAACTAGGCCCTATTTTAACAGGTATGTTTTTGGTGGGATTCCAATACTTTTTTTCAAGAAATCCTACCTATGTTTTCTTTTTGTGCTACGCCCGATATAAACAATACTTTCAATAGATGCCTCATTATATCACTGGTACATAGGAATTTTTATCTAAAGTTCATAGATGAACTGACTCACGCTTGACGATTTCTTAAATTTCTTAATTTATCGTAACACATACATAATAATATAACACACGACCTGTGTGCTAAATTTCATAACGCTAGGACATTTGGAAGTAGCCTCTAAAGTTCGTAGATCGGCCGACTCACGCTTGACCGATTTCTAAAATTTCTTAATTTTTTGTTAATCTACATTTAACACTTGACCTGTGTGCCAAATTTCATAACGCTATGACATTAAAGTTTGTATGGGCTGTAAATAGGCCGACTCACGCTTGACCGATTTCTAAAATTTCTTATTTTTTTAATCTACATATAACACACGACCTGTGCGCCAAATTTCATAACGCTAGGACAATTGGAAGTGGCCTCTGAAGTTCGTAGATGAACCGACTCACGCTTGACCATTTTCTACAATTTCTTAATTTTTCGTTAATCTACATATAACACACGACCTGTGTGCCAAATTTCATAACGCTAGGACAATTGGAAGTGGCCTAGAGGTTTTGATTACCGGTCAGTGAGTGAGTGAGTGAATGAGTGAGTCAGTGCCAAAATAAGCTATTTTTACAAGGACATATCTCAGGATCTACTGAAGCTATATCTATGAAATTGGGTATACTGCTTAAGTACTCGTAAATAATTACGTAGGTATAATTTTATCTTTGCACTCGCAATAGACACTGAGCTACAGGGGGGTCGAAAGTACGTCGAAACGGTTCGTGTAAATAGTGCACGGCATGCGCGCGGCCTGCTGGAACTAGGCTTGCGCACTTCCGTCGCTTTGATTATGTAAGAAGTGAAAATTCATTATGACATTTTATTTTTATATTATATTTACAACTTCAATGAAATTAGGTAGCCAAGGCATAAAGAAAAATATATATATAAAAGCCGATTAATTGAGTTCTTACGAAATCTTTATAAGACTGTTCCTATGTTTTTTCTAGAACATTCTACATCAAGATTCAAGTTGGCAGAAGATTTCACGAATACGCGTAGGCCATAATAATAATTATTTTTACGAACTTCAAAGGAGTACTTAAACGAGATGGTGATATTTTGCACAAAACACAAGATACCTTAGAGTAAACAAAAAACGTCACGTTTTTCACAATAAAATATAAATAGCTCTACTTCATTAGGTATTTTCTCTTCACCTCTCGAATAAAGGTCAGTTTTATATTATATTATCCTTTAAACAGGCAAAGGTAATCGCGCAGGAGCAGCCTTTTCACCGTTTTCATATACTTACATTTAATTGATATTTACTTAATTACAATTAATTAGGACAAAATGTGTTTTTCTTATCGAGTAGCAAAATCTTGATGTGTCACAAAAACGTCTTCGCTGACTTTTTATTTCACTGTATATTTTTTATTTTTAAATTAGAAACTAGGAGTAGATGAAACCTAGTATTTATTCAAATCATTAGCTGGAGAATTATAAAATAATAGTAATAATAGAAATATATTAGTTTCCCAATGAACCTATTAAGTGATAACTGATAACTGATAACCCAGCCCCTTTCATACTCCATACAAAATAAAAAAACAATGTTCTATATTATGTATGTTTAGGTCTCCATCATTTTAAAAATATGAAATGGCTCCTAGAAAAATAACCATTGTAAAATGTAAATTATGCTTCGTCTGGGGTAAATGTTTTATATTTCTATGTAAGTGTTACATAGAAATATAATCATCCGTTAGTCTACAACTAGTAATCTGTGTCCGTTAGTTTGTAATATTGAATAGCTCATGCTCGTATCGTTCTAAATTTTTTTGCAATTTTGACAACCGTTGTTAAAGGGTTACCTTCCGTGAATCAATATCTATATTGATTCATGTATAAACTTAGTTTAAAGAAGTGACATTCTGCAGTCACCAAATAAGAAGCTGACATAGAATATAATATAAAAATAATACATATATTATTTTTTTACTCTAAAACATGAGTTGCTTATAGCATGATTTAATTGATAACAATAAAAAAAACAAAATTAGTAATTTAAAATAAATGATATTAAATAATATTAGTAGCTTCATAATTTCTACGAAAAATATTTCGTAAGAAAAAAAGGTTCTTGATACATGGCGGGGTCACGGTTCCTCCTGCTTGCTCTACCACGAAACTCGCGGTCATTTGAATTTAGAAACTTTTTGACAATTATGTCATACAAACGATGCGATAGATATCGCTACATCTGTAAAATTAGAATACAATGGTAGACGAGATGCCGATAACCGCTAGAGACAGGACTGAGCATTTGAACCATAGCAATAATCGCGCGAGCGATTGCTGGGTGTCATGAATGTCACAAACAATGGTGTCAATGTATAGTGATTGATTGCAATCGTTTTGGCTGATACGTGATACAAAATTGCGATTTTGGAGCAATTGTCGCACAATAATTGCTATCGCAGTGCTCTCGCAAGATACGTGATACCGGGGCCGGTTTGTCAGATTCTTACAACCCGATCGGCCTAGCGCACATGCACAAGAATACACAAAACGAGTCCGATCAGAACAGCCTACGATTATTCCACTGGATCGATCGCCCTTTCTGTATAACGCCTATAACAAAGACAAAACACCACTTACTTTGTTTACTGCTCAAGTTGTGATACAGCCTGATGGGCACAATATTGCTGTTGATGCCTGCATTCATACAGTGGAATCACGTAACTTTTTTTACGAGCCCGGAAAACTACGGCATTCGTACATTATGTCATTACCCCAAATATCTGGGTCACTGGGGCTATCTGCTCGATGTGGGGGCTTAAAGGAAAATATTAAAAATCTAACGAGCCAGCCCTTCTTGTTGTCAAATTATTCTGATAATGCGCGATCGGGAGGCGACTCACGTCACGCCTATTTGTAAAGGACGTGTTACTATTCCGTTACTACGCGCATTGTAATAACCCTTATTGGATTATTTTGGAACAAAAATGTTTGGCCTAAAATACACTGCCTATTGTAGGATATAATAAACTTTCTGGAGTTTTTTGCGTTATCATCGGTTCATGATCATCTAAAGTTTTCAATTGTAATCGAAAAATGCTTACACAAGTAAGGCAATCATATATTTTATTCACAAGATCTATCTGCTAAACAAGCCAAAGGTCACACCGAATAAAAACTAGGCGCAGCGTATTTACGCAATTATTCAAGGTGCCTTGTATTTGCCTGTCGAAGTTTCCAAAAATAAAATGCGGTCTGATTTGACCCTAACGGAGTTAACGTAAGAAGACAAAGAAACTTGACGAAACCTCCACTACATCTTCATCCACTCCTTGCCGTTTAAGATTTGACTAAAGCAATATAAGTAATGAATAAAGAAAACATGAACAATTTAACTGTGGAGTACAACCGCAGATTCCCCGTTCACTTCGCGGGATCAGGAATTTACTTTACTCCAACTTTAGCTTATAAATACAAAGAGTTGGAGTAGTTGAGATGTTTTATATCATTTATTCAGACCGGGTTGCTACTTGCTGTTGAGTAATAGTTGTCTTCGTTTCAATTTAATATCGCGAAGGCGGTTTTTATACCTGATGAATATTTATTCGCTGTTTAAGTTCTGGTTTGTAATACCGTAAAAGCGTAATGTACGTTTTTAAAGCATCAATAGGGAGCTGGACCAGTGGAACATCTTCATACAGTAATAGGTGCCCTGCTCTTATGCACACGTTCAAACTAATCACGGTATATATTATGTTTTTATTATTCTCTATTTACTATATTAATAATTAGAACAACGTCTTTAGAATTGTTTTAATAATGTACGTCCAGACAGTCTTAATTCTCTATCGCGCAATAAATAAATAAGCCTAAGCATAATATTGATACGAAATCTAATGAGATTTCGTATCAATATTATGCTTACTACCTACTCAGGCTAATCATTAATGAGTATTGAGTACCTTGTTTTGAATTAGCTTAGTTACAATATTGATTAACACTTTCCATTTCCATTATCAGAAACAATATTTATCAATTAAATGAATAAGCCCTCTAACTTGGACTATTTACATAGTTAAGTATTCAAATATAAGGCAAATTCCTGTGAATCCTGACTCGCCACTGACCAATTAGGTTAGTGCTAACTCCTCGCTAAACACCGAGCCAGTGTAAACACGGCTTTACAAACGCTGGTTTTTGTTACAAGATTAATTAAAAAGAATATGAATTAGTGTTTTGTGACGTTTCTTTTTTATTTTAGCTCCCTTACAATGATTCAGAATTATTTATACCAAACATAACTTTAGAATCTGCTATATTTGTACGAGTATATTGTCATATTGAATAAATCACATGACAGACAAAGGCATTTTACCTTGAATCTAAAGACCGGCTACGGTATCTAGATTCAATATTGCATTTTTTTTATGCAATAAGGGGGCAAACGAGCAAACGGGTCACCTGATGAAAAGCAACTTCCGTCGCCCATGGACACTCGCAGCATCAGAAGAGCTGCAGGTGCGTTGCCGGCCTTTTAAGGGGTAATAGGGGAGGGTAGGGAAGGAAATAGGGAAGGGTAGGGAAGGGAAAAGGGTAGGGAAGGAAAAAAGGTAGGGGGTTGGGCCTCACTCACTCTCTCGGTAAACTCACTCACTCGGCGAAACACAGCGTAAGCGCTGTTTCACGCCGGTTTTCTGTGAGGACGTGGTATTTCTCCGGTCGAGCCGGCCCATTCGTGCCGAAGCATGGCTCTCTCATGTCAAAAATGCATGGACAAAGTCACTTAGACTGGCCATAGACGGACCGTAAGTTCCAGTCGGGTCCGACTGCTCTAGAGCGGTCACGTTGAAAATTGAACCGACCGCTTAAGAACTGCTTGAGCGGTCCGTGTATTGCGGATATGAATCTGCAAAATGCGGTCCGTCTATGGCCGGCCTTAATTTAAAAATATATTTATCTATTTAATTATTTAATATTCATATTCTATAGTGTGATTCGTAAACAAAAGCTTATTAATTCATTTCGTCGGCTAGAACTAACATCACCAAAATCAGGTGGTTGTATACAGGTCCACCTGTGATGTCATATATTTGTTCTGTTGTAAAAAGCAGATCGACGCTACTATACGCTGAGTGCGTACGGACAATACTGCACGGTACACTTGCGAACAAAGAAACGGTGTTGAAATTTAATATGCTACTGAATAGACCCGTTTTGTATAGATGTAACTAAGGTATTGCACGAGGTTTCTCTTACAGTTATATAAGTATCTAGTTACTCCGCTGCGCCAAGTTTCGTTTATCGCGCGGGAACCATACATTTTTCGAGATAAAATTATCCTTAGTCCTTTCCTGGGACTCAAAGTATCTCTTTACCAAATTTCTGCAAAATCGATTCAGCGGCTTGGACGTGAAGTGGTAACAAACAGACAGGCAGGCTTTGGCATTACATTAGTACGTGGATAAAGTACTAATAATAATTATTATTATTATTATAGCTCCATCTCGTTTTGATTCTTGTTTAATTAAAAAAAATATCTAAGTAATTAATAAAGTTAACTCATGCAAAATGCTAAAAGTTCAAATTATGTATGTGAGTATCTACCTTTTTAGTTTTTGCAGTTCCTGACATTTACCTCCTCTTATGTAAAGGTTGCAAACTGTAAATAACGCAAGGAGTAAGCAAACCTAATTACTTTTCCTCTACGTCATATAATATTAATTTCCTGCAAAAATATATAAAATTCCCGGAACTCCATAATGGCAGGTTAACACTATCCTAATCCAGTAATCTAGACTGGTTTGCTTAGAATGCAAACGGGTACGGTAAATACAATTTAGTGCATTACAGTACCCGCTTACATTATTCCAGTATGTATGGAACAATGTAGACGAGTACAGACTGTTAATATAGCCGGTTCACATTATAATAATGTCAAACCGCATACGTTTTGATAACGAATTTTGTCATCGTTTACGCCTAGGCCTGGGCGTAGGCCCTCTGGATTGGAATAATGCGTATGCCACTTGTCTAAACCAGTGGCATACGCTTCGAAAACGGTGACAAAATTCGTTATCAAAACGTATGCGGTTTGACATTATTATTACGAGTAGGTCATAGCTAAATTAGCGATTACTAATGTCAAAATCGTATGCCACTTGTCTAGGCCCTCTGCAATCACAGGATTGGAATAATAATGTGAACCGACCATAATAGTCTGTACTTTTTTCCCGTCGTGCTCTATCGCACAGAACAAGCACTTTTGTGCAAATAAATGCAAAGTTGCTCGGTAAGTAGAAGCCACAACGAGCGAGCTGCACGTATATCGTATTCGATAGTTTGTCGTCAAGTATATTATTTGAAATACTTTATTCTAACCGATTATTTCTATATTTGGTGAGGTTATCCATACTTCCGTATTAATATTATAAATGGAAAAGTTTGTCTGTCTGTATATTTATAACGTCTGTCTGTCTATTAGCTCTTTTTTTGACCCGATTTTGCTGAGCCGAATTTGGTATGGAGATACTTAGAGTCCCAGGAAAGGACATAAGATATTTTTTTATCCCGGAAAATGTACGGTTCCCGCGCGATAAAGTAATCATGGCGTAACGGAGTTGCGCGTGTCATTTAGAGCTATAATATTATTATGTCCAGGGTGAAGTCCTCCGCTTTAGTTTAAACTAAAATAAAGTAAGCACTAGTACCTACAAATTTTGGCGCAACTCCGTCAAACGGGCGGGAACCGTACTTTATTTTCGCAACAAAAACTATCATGTGTCCTTTCCCGAATCTCAATATATCTGCATACCAAATTTCATTTAAATCAGTTCAGACTGTAAGCGTGAAGAGGTAACAGACAGCTAGACACACAAATTTATAATATTAGTTTGAATTATCCATTCGAGTTTTTAGAGTTTTTAGTAAAACATCATAATTCTGCTTGTTTTTATTTTATATTCTTATGCTTAATATTTTTTTTTCTTTTTATTATTATTACCACCCCCCTAACATTATTAGGGCTTGTTGTCTGCTATATTATAAATAACACTTACTTAATAATTACTGATTTGCAATATTATTATGTGTTTGATTTATTTATCTTTATATGGGAAATATGAATATATGGAAAGGGATTTCCGCAAGACAAATGACAGACAGTTTAATTTTATTACGCTCTATTTATACATTGTGGAGGTACTATAGTTACCTCCACCGACCATACACCGTCGAATTTACAAGGCAAGTAAAATAAAATCATAAGAAATATCAAGATTTTTTATGATGACACCTAAGAGATTTTTATGGGTTTGGACGATTTCTCATGACAACTTAAATTAATCGCAAAACAAAGTATTATGCTTAGGAGTAATGTATACTTATATTTAAAATAGGTTATTAGTTCAAAATGCAAAATAATGGAGCTTTTCCTTAAATTGCATTTAATAATCCAACAGCAAAGTTGTAAGTTTAAATTAATATTGCAATAATCAATATGAGATTTGATATAAGGTGTCGCAAGCGCCGTTTGATCTAGCACTGCGTTATTACAAATCTTTCATTTTGTACTATTTGTGACCTTGCTGTATAATGTCAGCTGTCTAAGCAGATATAGAACACATACATATAGGTCAAAATCATAACCCTTCTTTATCTTCGCCGTAGTCGGGTAAGTTGATCCGTAAGTCCCGAACTGCGCTAAAAATATTTACCCAATTGTACCCTCTCTACCCCTTTATGCAGTTTACGCCACTCCATGAAGAAAGGCCGTTTGAGTAAGATCGTCTTACGATAAGTCGCCTTTTGAACCAACACTGCGCTGTATAGCTTTTTGATTTAAAATCGGATTGGATGAAAAGTAGCGTTGTTTAAATTGGAAGAGGCTAAAATAACTTAAAATGTATTTTCTTTTATATTTATAGTTTAAGTTTGTATTTTGTGTGTTCCCGATACTAATATTGTGTGACATTTCTTTCTTTACAGCTTTGGCATAATGGGGTCGGTTTTCTTATATAAAATTTTCATGTCGCGTTGCCGAACTCCTCAGAAACGTCTGGGCGTTAGTTGGGTCTTGGGATTGAACATTTAGTTTTTTCCATGATTTTCATTTTCTTGAAATAAACATATAATTTTAAATGTTTACGCCTGTTCGACCTAATCCTAATTTTTTATCGTTAATCAGGGATATAAGATAAAGCAAAACAACATTACGGCGGGCCAGCTAGTAATGTTATGAAAAGCATATGTATTTCGAAATCTCATCGCGTCTCATTTGCACTCTATAAAAAAAAGCAGGCTTAATGATTCGAAATTTAATTGAAAAACAGTTATTAAGTTTATCACGTAATATTCAGCGAGAATTGATGGCGTCGTTATTGGCGCCCGTATCCTTGCAAATGTAGCCGAATTTCAGACCCATCAATTTGGCGTTTTTAAGGATGGAAGGTAAACGTATGGATAAACGGGATCGGTTTTTCAATTAAGGTCGCATTTTTTGTAAATCAGCGAATTTCGGCGGATTTTTGTCGAAGTGAATTTCCGTGTTCTAGCGTGTTTTTACAATTTTGAATGAAGTTGTCCGTATGTCCACATCTTAAAATAACTGGAGTTAAGTTACGTTTGATTTTCAATGAATGTACTGCATAGTGGCAGGTCTGAATTTAAGCACTTAAGAGCAGCAATGTGGAGTAATGCCTTCGGTGATACGGCTGTCCAAGTGATAGGTGACATAACCCAACGTTCAGACGACAAAATACCTTACTATTCCAATAGTTACTCACCGTCACCCAAGCTTTAGCAACGTTTTTTCGTGGTGGGTTTGTCCCGTGTTTCCGTCGGTCCTGCGATAAATCTCTCACTAGTCGTGTCTGTCGTTCATCCCAATGGTTCACGAGAGTACTTATAAGTAAAAGAGAGCTCTCGTGTATTGCGCACACACTTGGGCACTATATCAAATCTGGCTAGCAGGGTTTTAGTAGACACGATACCGGTGTGGTAGGTATTATTATTAACCTGCGGTCGTGTATCACGCGTTTCCCGTAGTCCCACCTTCAGGAGCAGGAACACCGTTCGGGTTTTAGTGGGTAGAACCGAGGGCGGATACTACGTCCGCCCCGGGGAGTCCCACATACCTCGGTGGTCATACCCAGGCCCCGGGGATGCGTAAATGAATTCCCCCAACGATAAAAAAAGGCATTATTATTATGTTCCACGTACCATCCATGTTTGCTTGCCAGTCTCATCCGCGAAATCGATAGAAGTATATATGGAATTGGAGTAAATTTATCCTGTATGCTTGTCTTATATTTCCGTGTGAGATATTTTCACGCCATGCAGTATAGACGCAATTTATTGTCTTTGATAAACTGAGATGCTATCTATCTCCGTACACGAAAGATAGAAATTGATTTGGTTTCTTTATGTTGGATAAATTTTCGTAAAGAGTAACTTTTGTTACTTACATAATCTGGTTTGTAACTTTACTGAGATCTATTAGTGGTTTATTGTATCGTAATGAATAAGAAGTTCGAGGGAACCGTATACCTAGCGACTTCATTAGTCTATTTCATCAGCCTATGCCCTATATGATATCAAAAACAGAATAATCAAGAACTTTACACGTTCAAATTCTTTAGTCGTAGACTTTTCAGGTATTAGTCTTTTAAATTTTTATGCAAAACTATATTATGTTGTCCACCGTATGTGCCAGAAGAAAAAAAAGCCTGACTGCTTTAGTATACACAGAGTCACAGTATCTGATGGCTCATACTCATACATCTTTAAACAAACTAAACAAACTTTTTAAATCTAACGCAGTCTACAGTCCTGCTGGGTCGAAAACAGGTCAAGATGACGTCTGGATCATGTCACCTATGCATTATTCCGAATATAATGTAGCACTCCCCTTAATAATGCCCACCATTTTCACAAATATTTTCTTTGTCATAATTAAGCCCTGAGCCGCCTTTGAGCTCCATATGTAATAACGTTTTTTTCCCTCAAAGCGGTCGAGGGCTCTCTGCCTATATTAGATTGTATGAGTAACGAATAATTGCGTATTTTATTACACAAAGCGTTATTAGTAAGCTCACTAATTAGGTTTAGTCGTTACTGATTGTGTTAGTAGCTTATTGAATGGGAAAGTAGCTAGCATCTAATTAGTTCTATTAGCAGCTGTATCCTTGCGAGGGATTTCAGCATATTTTAGGAACATTTTCTATTTTTAGTTAGTTTTATTTGTGTTACAAGTTTTTGTTTATTTGGAATGAAAATAATTGCGTACCTACATCAATTAACCTAAAAGGTTTACAAAATAGGCTTCTATTCAAGATAAACAATGGTAGCGGATTTATTCGAAAGACTACGTTAAAACACAGTTTTTGTTGCAGGTAAGAATATACATCTCCCGTGAATTTTTTTTTAAGAAGCAAAAATTAAGGAAAGGTAAGAAAATTTTGTCACCATGAGACCCTTCGTCCTTACCAACAGGTCAGTCCCGAACGGACATTTTTAAATATAATTATTTTGGAGAATAAAGATAATTATGTTCGCACCGTCGCCAAAAAAATCCGGTGTCCCACTTTTAAATCGGATAACAGGTCCCTAGAAATAAATAAAGTAATTAGTGACTGCAGTAGAAAACGAGAAACATTTTTAGAATTGTAGAAATTAGAATTGTTTGGGTTTTTTATCAAGATTATTTTGTACCATAATAAACAATATGTTTAGATGGAAAAACTCGTATAAAATTCTTATTTTAAATGAAATTACAAACTGAATAGTTTTTTTTAATGTAGGTAAGTCGTAAAACAACATTTTATAAGTGAACGCGGACTGAGTTGAATCTCACGGGACGAGTAAAAAGACTTCAACGGCTGAAAATCACCTTGAATTATTAAAAGTCTCCTTGGTAACTCTCGTAACGAGTGCTAAGAAAAATCTACTTTATTATTTACCTTAAATACCTATTCAAACTATATTCTTGTTCAATTTAACACAAAAATGTGCACTGTTAAACTGTATTCGTTGCTTGTTGACGCCCCCTGACGTCTGTAAAGTAGTCGTCAGGGAGCGTATTAAGAACTTATTTATATTATACTGACTGATTCATCATCGCTGAGCAAAAACGGTTAAAGTTACAGCCACGAAATTTGGTGAGTAGGGTTGTTTTATTAAGTAGACACCCACTTTAAGGAAGGAGTTTTGAAATTTTTACTCCGAAGGGGGTGAAATAGGGGTTGAAAGTTTGAATGAAATTCCGTCATTTCTTAAGTTAGGAACATTAAACTTTATTTTTTGGATTACTGATTAAAAATAAATGAATACGTGTTTAAGTGTTTTTGGAAATAATACCCCCAAGGGGGTGAAATTGGGGTTCAAAATGTGAATGAAAATCCGTTATTTCTTGAGTTATTTTTGGGCTAATAATTTTTTTTATTGCATACGTGTTTAAGCGTTTCTGGAAATTCAACCCCCAAGGGGGTAAAATAGGGGTTGACTGTTATTATACTATGCTAACGCGGACGAAGTCGCGGGAAACACCTAGTATACTATCTTATATCTTGCATCGCGTTTTTCTATATATGGCGACGGTGCGAACATACATATATATATATATATATATATATATATATATATATATATATATATATATATATATATATACCGGCGCACTTAGAAAAACGCGATGCAAGAATGTGGCGCTAATTGCGGGAACCGCCACAAAACTATTAAAACTTTTAAGAAATACTTCGATGCCTTAGTTCACAAATGCACTAACTACATGAATGTCAACTTTACAGGGGAGCGTTTTCAAGTTTCGGAATATTGAGATCTGGATTGCATGAAAGTAGCATATATTAATTAAACAATTTTGCATGTATTCCAAAGACTAATGCCTTAGCTACATTACATCTCAATATTTTGTTATTATCATAACAATAACATTACTAAAAGAGCCAAATAAACCTATAAACCCCTATATAATACATTTGTGCACAATGTAAAATTAATTTTTACAGGTATTAAGTAAAAAACACAATAAACTTTCATAATTTACCAGGCCAAAATAAAGTAAAAGGCCCATAATATAAAAGGACAAAGGTAAGTTAAAAGGTCTAAAAAGTTTAATAAAACAGAATAATGAAACAACCAGTAATTTGTTATGATCATAATGTTTAATTTTAGGTTAAAAAAACAGTTTAAATTACTGAATACAAAGTAAGCCCTAACTATACTTACTTTGTGGGCATTCAGTATGTACAGAAGGTACATACTGAATGCCCACAAATTGCTTTGTTCAGTGATGAATTAGGTAAGGACTTAGGTATTTATTTAAGTAGGATGTGTATTGGACAATCAGTTTCCAATTTCTGTATGCCTGGAGCTACTTATACTGAAATAATGTGCAGGGCTTTAGCTATGACTTATTGTCCGAACACAACAATAATACTTTTAGTTGGGAGGAAGGGAAAATTAAACAAAAAACAAATGACCGAATTCCTAGATAAATTATTTAGTATGGAAAATATTAATAATGTTATCTTGTTTACTTTTCCTTATATACAAATGTTGCCAAAGAGATATAATAAAGAAAACTTTTCTAGGTATCAACTGAACAGCCTAATGTATACCGCTGTAAATAATAATTGTATCATTTTAGATGACTCACATAAGCAATGTCAGGTTGTAGACATAAATAATTTAGATTTTAAGTTATTTACCATGACAAGAGATAAGTACTTCTTATCTAATTTTTATAAAAGACGAATAGCCAGGTTGCTATTTAACTTTTTAAATTTTAAACCAGCCAAGTGTTTGGCTTTAGAGACTACTGCTTCTATTGAGCAGAATTATACTAGTCATAATATTAACGAATTGGAATATGTTCCAAATATTTATTTAAATTAGATAATAAGACAATGGAGGACATCTCTTGCGAAAATAAATTAAGTATTGAAAATCCTACCAATAATTCGTTAGACTCAAATATATTAAGAAAGAATAAATGTAATTTGATTTATCTGGTGCATCAAAATTTACAAGGTATGGTAGGTAAAGAACTTGAAATTGAGTTATTTTTAAAGGAATTTAACATTGATATTATTTGTATATCTGAACACTGGTTCAGACAATATGAACTCACTTTCAATTTCAATAACCACCAGATAGCTAGTTCGTTCAGTAGAGAAAATGCCATTAGAGGCGGCTCTTTAATATTAATTAGAAATAATTTGAAATTTAAGGAACGTAAAGATATTGTGAGTCTCTCTATTGAACGAACAATTGAAGTAGCCTGCATTGAGCTAAGTCATCTTATTATTGTGGGTGTATACAGGCCTCCGTCGGGGTTATTTGATACCTTTGAACAAACTATGGAACAAATATTGTCAAAAATATGTGCATCTAACAAAAGGGTTATTATATGTGGAGACTTTAATGTTAATTTATTGGATTTAAATTCCACAACTGTTAGATTCACATCTTTATTTAAATCATATAACCTTTGCAATTTGTTTCATGAACCTACAAGAGTCTGCGAAACTACAGCTACTTGTATTGATAACATATTTACAAATCTCATTCCCGATAAAAAGGAAATAATTAATAAGTTAAGCTCTGATCACTGTGGACAGTTAGCATCATTTAATGTCAATTGCGATAATAACGTAAAGGACAATCTTGTGTTTGTTCCTGTGACTACAAAACGTATTGAGCAATTTAGAAGTAAATTAAATTCAAATATTCAGTCATTGGGTAGATCAAATAGCTCAGATGAAGCTTTTAATAATTTGTTTAAGGTAATAAGAACACAATTTAATACAGTATTTACTTCTAAAACAGTTAGAAACGATAATAAAAAAACCAGATTTATTGAATGGGCAACTAAAGGAATTAAAATAAGTAGGCAAAGATTATATGAATTATATGATGAAAGGTGTAATAACAGCAGTGAATCATTTAAATCATATGTTAAAAATTATTCTAAAACCTTCAGAAAAGTTTGTAAAGCTGCTAAGGCTCTATATATCAAAAATAAAATTAAAAATTCTAAAAACAAAATTAAAACTACATGGAAGGTTATATCTGGTGAGACTGGAAACGTCACCTGTCGTAACACTGATTTTGAATTATACTTTGAAAATAAAAAGATTACAAATAATCTTGAAGTTGCGACGGTCTTTGAAAAGTTTTTTGCTGACATTCCGGTCTCAACTACAAAAAATCTAAATTCCTCACCAGAAGCTGCTGAAAAGCTACTCAGAGACAATGTAAAGGAATGTGATGTCAATTTTAAGTTTAGGGAAATTAGCCCTAGAGATATTATTGATACCTTTAAATTGTTGAATATTAAAAATACTACTGATCTCTGGGGCATGTCTACAAAAATTATTAAATCGATAGTTGACATCATAGCTCCTCATCTAGCAATAATTTTCAATGACTGCATTAGGAGTGGTGTTTTTCCTGACTTAATGAAGCATAGTAAGGTCGTACCTTTATTCAAAGCGGGAATTAAATCAGATCCGACTAATTACCGGCCTATTTCGATTTTACCGACTCTTAGTAAAATATTTGAAAAAATAATTTTACAACAATTACTGTTACATTTTAATTTAAATAATTTATTACACAATAACCAATACGGTTTTACTAAGGGCCGTTCCACAACGGATGCTGGTATAGGTCTTCTTTGTAACATATTTGAAGCTTGGGAGGAGTCACAAGATGCCTTAGGTATTTTTTGTGACCTCTCTAAGGCATTTGACTGTGTCGAGCATGCCACTTTAGTCAGAAAATTGCACCACTATGGCATAAGGGACTCAGAACTCAGCCTTTTGACTTCTTACCTCAAAAATAGGACTCAAAGGGTTGAAGTTAATAGTAAAAGATCCAATGGGACCAAAATAGAATTAGGTGTACCACAGGGATCTATTTTAGGACCATTTCTTTTTCTCATCTACATTAATGACTTACCTTATCTAGTTAAGGATAATGAGATAGTACTTTTTGCTGATGACACTTCACTTATTTTTAAAGTGAAGCGACGGCAGTCAAATTACGACGAGGTAAATAGTACTCTCTCAAAAATAGTACATTGGTTTAATGTTAATAATTTACTTTTAAACTCTAAGAAAACCAAATGTTTAAAATTTACTTTGCCCAATGTTAGGCAAGTTCAAACCAATTTACTATTAAATGATGAGAAAATGAATTTGGTGGACTCCACTATATTCTTAGGCATTACATTAGATAGTAAATTACAGTGGGGTCCTCATATTGCTAACCTTGCAGGTAAGCTCAGTTCTGCAGCATATGCAGTCAGAAAAATTAGGGAAATTTCTGATGAAGACACGGCAAGACTAGTTTATTTTAGTTATTTTCACAGTAGAATGTCTTACGGTATCATTTTATGGGGAAACGCTGCCGACATCAATACAATTTTTGTGCTGCAGAAGCGAGCTATACGCTCAATTTATAAAATGTCAGCTTTTGAATCTCTGAGAGAAAAGTTTAAAGAAATTGGTATTCTAACTGTTGCTTCTCAATACATTTTGGATAATGTGTTGTATGTTAGAAAGAATCTAACTAAATTTAAAACTAAAGGTGATAGTCACGGTAGAAACACTAGAAATAGGCACAAGCTGGAAATGCCAGTGATCAGACTTAGCAAAATAAGTAAATCTTTTAAAGGTCAATGTATACGCCTTTACAATAAAATCCCGAAAAACGTTCAAAATCTATCAATTAATAAATTTAAAAAAGTAATTAAAGAACGTTTGTGTGCCAAAGCCTACTATACGGTCAATGATTTCCTAAACGATGGCACATCTTGGGAGTAGGATGGCTGCTTGCTGCTGCTTCTACATTTATTATATGTGACTTACAATTCATGTTGACTTTCTATAAAGTATTAGATTAAGTTATTTACATTGTAAATTTTATTTTTTTAAAAAGACTAATTTTCCACTTTTTTAGTAAAAAGTGGCCCCGTGCGAGTTTCTTACGCCGGTTCTTCTCGCCGGGTTAGTTCCCGAACCGGTGGTAGGCAACATGTAGCTCAACGTTCTGAAAACATTTGATTCAAATTTATTCAGAAATAAAACGATTTTTATTTTATTTATTTTATTATTTATAGGGCATTCATCAATGATAATAAAAAACTTTTCAATTAGTCTTTTCTTCCTGAAGGACTATTATGAAATTTCACTAGTACAAACAAACGTTGTTATACTAGTGAAATTGATTTTTAAAAACACTTCAAAGGAAAAAGGCTAGTTAAAGATTACAAACAATTATTATAAAAAATATCAAATATTCCTCAAGGACAATAAATTCACAGACTACTAAGGGATACTACGTATAATAAATTCGTTAATTTAAAAAATAAAACAAAAGGACTAAGCCATAGTGGCCATATCTATAAGACTCATTAGACTAAAATGATAATCACACATGATATTTATCAGTCTTTAATTAGACGGTCACAAACAATAACTTTTGAATAAAGAGGAATTATGTAATCATAAGATACTTTCAAATAAAAAAAAATCAATTAATATTCAGTCTTTAATTAGACGGTCACAAACAATAACTTTTTGAATAAAGAGGAATTATGTACTTATAAGAAACTTTTAAATAAAAATTAAATCAATAAACATTTGAATTTATGTAAGCCCTAATCCTTGGCCATTCTACGTCAAGAAATTTGACTAAACAAAAGAAATATTAGTCATCAAAAAATATTATAGGCATTAGTAATCATTTAATTAACACCTTCACTGCGGCAAGTAAAATCTTAAACCTACGTCTGGTGCAGCGGCGGGCCAAAGTGTGCCTCCAATGATATTTCCGCCAGTGCGGGGTAGGCCTTTCTCGACCCACCAGCACAAGGTTAGATTAAATTACTATAACTTTGCGAAAACATAATGTAGGTGTACAGTTTTTGGACTGTTGGAATAACCTTGAACCCAACTACTTTAGATTTAATTCGCCCCGGGATCTGCCAAACAGGAAATGAGAAATAAACCAGGGAAAGTGGCGGGCTGATATCGACCTGAACCGCACTAGAAAGTATTTTTAGTAGAGATGGGAAAAACAAAAATAAGGGGATATCGAAAAAATATATGTTTATTAATATATTTAAATTCCTGTCTTTAAAATAATGTGTGTGCAAACAAAAACGGGCTTTGCCGTTTTTGTTTGCACATTCTGCAGTATGTTTTTTTTTTAATTTCTTTTTTGATTCGACACTCATGGTTTCTCTCAGTTTTTCATATCACTCTGCATAATTTCGCCGTTTAACGCTCATCTCAAGGACATGATCTTTTGTTTCCTGCTATCGTGCGTTGTTAATTTTATGAAATGAATAATTATTGTATTTTAAAAAGATAAAACCTACTTCAAATTGTACGTAATTGAGAATCAAAATTACCTATTTAAACACTACTGAACCGATTTTGATGAACAGTATTCCCGAAGTTAAACCGTACCCAGTACAAAAAAAGATTACTTTAATCGGACTAGTAGTTCCGAAGATGTGCGAACACAAACATAAAAACATACATAAATATGTATGTCACTTTAGAAATTTGTCACATTTGTTCAAATGCTGATAATATAGACTAAAACATATCAAAACTAGACAGTTCTGAAAATAATACATACAATATACAGGTTGAATTGATAACCTTTTATTGAAGTCGGTTAAAAAACGCGACGTACGTCAGTTACGAATTACGATTGATTGCACATCACTAACTGGCGAGGCGGACGCTCGGTGCGGTATCGGGTCGCCAACCGCCTGCTTGTACGGCGGGCCGCAATAGGCGCACTGCCGCACTGAGCTGATTTTTGACACCCCCAGTGCGTGGTAGGCCGATAACGACCTGCCATATTTTTTTTATAGGAAAGACCTATAATTTTTAACACAATCTCAAATATATATTTGCCTCTGTCATACTTTTACAAACACCTGAGATAATCCGCACCAAGTGAGAGAACATAGTTTTCTTCGTCCGCACCAGCTAAAATTCCGCGGCAGGCCGATTTCGGCCTGCCCCGCAGTGAAGGTGTTAATAAAAAAACAAATTACAAATCACTCCTTGCAAAAGCATTAATAGTGAAAGTATTTAGCATACCATATCCCTCAATATTTTTTAAATCATACGTGTTAACAACACATAACACACTGCCAAAGCTAGCGATGATAAATGAGCAGATATTATAAATGTATATAATACATTTGTGTTTTGTATTTTTCAGTAATTAGTGAACCTAAAATCAGTTACGTCAATATTTTTTTTGGATTTCTAAAAATAAAGGCGGTTAATACATTTGGTAACCAGAAACTATATTTATAACAATTGTGTCACTATGATTTTGCTAGAAAGAGACGGAGTTCCGTTATTTCAATGTGCGGAGACGAAAGAGCATGACATTTAATGTGTCTGGCACTTAAGGTGCAGTGGTTGTTGCAACTACGTAAAATGGGTTTTTTAAATAACGTTTTTTGTAAAGTAAATGTCATTATTTAAGTATAAAAAAGTACCCTGTTAAAATTGAGAAAATTTCCTATACGCAAAGGTATATCAGTACACAATTTGAAAAATTCTGCTCGATAGAAAAAAATCTCAAAGATGACTATTATAACGCTGTTTTTCATAATTAAATCATTTTATGGCTAAATTACACACTTTCTAGAAAAAACAAAAATTGTAGTACATTTGTCATAACCTAACCTAAACGATTTGATATATTTGATTTGTGTAATACTAAAAACAAAAGGTTTTTTCTCCTATTTTCTATTATCAAGGCACGCGGCGAGCGCGTAACCGCCACTGTACAAGGCGCGCTGATATGAATGTTATTATAATGTCCTTTAGGTCGATATTCGTACTGACAGACATCGACCTGCTAATTTTCGGGACTACTGGACCTTAAAAACTGAAAAATTAAAATTTTGCAGTTAATACATTTGTGAACTAAGGCATCGACTTTATAATAAGCCCTTATACGGCATGTTTCTTGCTCCGCCAAGCAGCGCACAGCTGTCAGATCTGTCAGATCTGTATAAGGTTTAATATCTTGGATGCGGGCGGGACCCTCTAAATCCACAGGCCGTAACGAGGCTTTCATTAGGACTTTATCTATAATACCTAGGGCTTAGGTCGCGGATAACTCACGAATTTTATTTCATTCTCATGTCAAATTTCGTTGGTTTTTATCGAAAGATTCTGGCTATCGTTGAACACACAAAAATATATATTATTAGCTGTTCCGCGCGGCTTCGCCCGCGTAATTTACGGATTTCACGCAACTGTACATTTTTCCGCAAAAAATAGCCTATGTACCTTCACATGGTCGATTCTTCATGTTTGCCAAATAACATAAAAATTGCTCCAGTAGTTCTTAAGATAATAATCAATTTCAAATAATTTCCCCCGTTTCTTCCACATTTTCCCCTATTTCTTCCCTTTATTAGTCTTAGCGTAAGAAAATATAACTTTTAACCTTTCTCGATAAATTGGCTATCTATCACTGAAAGAATTTTTCAAATCGGACCAGTAATTCCTGAGATAAGCGCGTTCAAATAAGAATTTTTTAAATAATTTTCCTCGTTTTTTCCACATTTTCATCTATTTCTTCGCTCCTATTAGTCTTAGCGTAATAAAATATAGCCTATAGCCTT
Organism: Polyommatus icarus; assembly: GCA_937595015.1. NCBI lineage: Eukaryota > Metazoa > Arthropoda > Insecta > Lepidoptera > Lycaenidae > Polyommatus > Polyommatus icarus. The sequence continues at coordinate 2,230,913 of OW569322.1, read as the reverse complement.
CCTCGATAAATGAGCTATCTAACACTGAAAGAATTTTTTAAATCGGATCAGTAGTTCCTGAGATTAGCGCCTTCAAACAAACAAACAAACTAACAAATTCTTCCGCTTTATAATATTATATAGTAATATAGTGTTACGGATACGGACATGTAGTGCCATCTAGCGTCAAACCAGCGAAACTGATCAAGGGAATACAGACAACGTAAATCCCCTACTCGATACTAGATGGCGCTAGATGTATGTACCTACGAGTACTTTCTAGAAATATTATCTCATATTTGTTTACGCATATCGGGTTTATTCTAGGATGTTCCGGAATTTTCTGAGATTCGATCCGGCCCGTATAAATAGTCGCAGACAGTCCGGCTGGCAATTCAGTTTGATCTGAGCGATCTTCGAGGCGACTTCAAAGTGAAAACAAGTGATCAATAGTAAGTGATTGTGATAGTGAACCAAGACTCGACTACGACCTAGGACAGTGATAGTGCATAGTGATTTGGATCTAGTGCTTAGTGTTGGGACTTAGTGCTTAGTGTTTGGACTCAGTGATTTGTGTGAGCTAGTGTCAGTGAATAAAGTCTTCAAGAGAGTCACCAGGTCTTTCTCTCCGAATCTACGAACCCTAGCACGTAACAATAGTATAGATAACATCAAGAGCCAAACATATTACAGCCTCATCCTTTTCGGAAGTTGTTTAAAAATTAACTTTCAATTTTGTTATCGCTAAAATGCGAGAACGACTGAACCGTTTTGGCTACTTTTAGTCTTAAGTAATCTTGGAAGTCCAGGAAAGGTTTCTACGGTGAAAATATGTTAGGAGGGAAGTGACACGAAGTTCCTCAGGGACACCTTGTTATACAATAGAAAATGTTTCTCTCTATAAGCTCTTGCCAATTCTACTTTTGCTTCGATTCTAATATTGCAAGCGATGAGTACTATTCCGTAAATTGAATGGTAACAGACTAAATCAAACAAGAAACGAAGATTTAATCTTGTTTGGCGTTTTAAAGAAAATAGGTATCATAAATGAAGGTTATATTTATGTAACTTATTTTTATGACAGTAAATAAATAAAACAAATAGTGTGATATAAAATAACTTAAGGCATAAAAATCAGGGGTTGTCTCGACGTCGACATAAAATGTGATTCACATGAACGGCCGACGAGAAAAAAGATTTTCCTTCGAAATAGTGACCTTACCAGTGACAATGAAATTATTCAATAATAAAAATTTGGAACAAAACAATGTAATGGCATGTTGCCATAATTTTAATTCCTTTTTATTAACCTCTGACAAAAAAGAGGGGTGTTATAAGTTTGACGGGTCTGTCTGTCTGTCTCTCTGTCTGTCTGTTTGTCTGCCTGTGTGCGTATCTGTCCGTGGCATCGTAGCATCCAAATGGGTGAACCGATTTTGACCTAGTTATCTATTATATAGATATTATCTTATCTAGTTACCTAGCGCTCATTGACTCCCTGTCAAAAACTTGTCATTTTCTATATAAACCGCGATTGACAATGAAGTATCAGATGTTGTCAATCACGGCTTTGTATAGAAAATGACAATTTCGACAGGGAGTCAATGACCGCTACCGCTATGTTTCGCCGAGTACAGTATAGACATTCTAATAAATTCAATCATAATATTGTCTGCTTCTAAAGTGCTTAACCAAAATATTAAGAATCTTGACCTACAGACTATTCTGTAGAACGTAAAAGCATTTACTTTTATAAATCTACTTTACAAACTTTAACGAAACGAAGTTTACTCAAGGCGGTAACTTCAATTACAAACTGTTTATTTTATAATAAATATACTCACAAGCTTCTTATGTTTGTTAAAATTTTTTCCTGTGCTTAAGAATTCATATTATAACTTGCTTATTAGTTCTAGTCGAAGAAACTTGGCTAGATATTGTTTTGTTTTTCAGGTGACTGCTTTCAGTTGTTTATCTGAAATTTTGTTTCCATTTTTATTTATTGTGGTAACATTTTCAATTTGTATTATTCTTTATTTCACGTTTAGTTATTTAATGTGGTCTAGAGATCATATAAAAATTAATAAATATACCACCCAGTAAAAGTTTGTAAAGGTAGGTTCCAAGGCATTATCTAAAATCTAAATAATATGGTCACTGGTCTATCAACACATAGCCCAAACCTATGGGCCCTGGACTAGCCCGATCCGGGCTGGGAATGCAGGTAGATGTTATGAAATATAAAAAAACGTTATTGCACAATTTCTGTTAGGAAACCTAATCAAACAATTTCAAAACAAACTATAGTTTTCTACCAAATTGCTGTATCCCCGAAACACTACGAAATAAGTTGCAGCAACGTTATAATAACACGTTCAGACGTCCAATTGTTTTTGAGTTAGGGCCAATGTTTCTCGAGCTCTAAAATCACAAAGCCAGCGGTGGCAATTCACAATATCCTTAAGCTCGGATTTGCTGCAATCGCGCTTGCTATCCTTACACCGCCGCAGAGCTAAACATTTTAATTTGTGGTATGTGAACGTTCCACATATAGCTCATACACAATTTAAGAGGCCGGGTACCCTTGGAATTTCTCATACAAACGTAATACCAAAATCATTTTCACATACGAAAATATTTAACATGTTTGAGTTATTTTTCAGTTTAGAATAGTAATTACCTAGGTTCCTGCACAAAAATTTACTTTAAAATATTTAAACACAAAAAAAAAAATTGTTTTAAATTTTTTTTTAGTAAATTTACTACTAAATATTGAAACACTCAAAAATAGAGTAAAACACTAAAAAATATATAAATAAATACTAAATTTACTACTAAATATTTAAATACTAAAAAATATTTTTTAGAGTTTAAATGTTTTGTAGTAAATTTACTATTTATTTATATATTTTTTAGTGATTAACTCTATTTTTTAGTGTTTCAATATTTAGTAGTAAATTTACTACAAAAAACTTTAAAACAAAATTTTTTTTTTGTTTTTAAATATTTTGAAGTAAATTCTTTTGTAGGAACCTAGGTAATTACTATTCTAAACTGAAAAATAACTCAAACACGTTAAATATTTTCGTATGTGAAAATGATTTTGGTATGAGATGAGATATTCCATGGGTACCCGGCCCCTTAAGTGAGATTTCGAGCGAATACGGTCCTCAGACTGAATCAAAAGTATAGGTCAAAATCGAGATTTAGCAGAATTTGAAGACCTTTTTCAGGCTAAGCTATGATTTATCGTAAGCATAATCTTTTTTTAAGCATGTAATCAACAACGTCGGTCTTGATATGGCCGGCCCATGATGTGCCAATTCTCTACACGTGAATTGGTACATCATGGGCCATCGTTGATAGGTTCCACTATACAAAATATATTATTATTCGAACATCTACATGAAAATGAACATAAATTACGGTGAAGATAAAAGCAATGCTACCACATGGCCAGTCGACCAATCACCTAAAAAAGACCACGCAGTGTAGAGTAGCTTTTTGAATATTGTGTAAAAGCGCTTGTGACGCACACAAACACCGTGCCGAAGTCTGTCGAACTGAAACGACGTCAGACGGACCACTGTGCCGGTCGGAGTGCGGGTGTTCGGTTTATTTTCGTTACGGAATTTCTTTCGTTCGTCGCCCGCGATATAAGCTATGCAATAGCTTAACAATTCAAGGATATCAACAGCTTTTCTCCCAGGTTTCAAAGGAACATAATATTTTATAGAAAAAATGCTGTTCTCGGTCAACCCGATACTAACAAGAGGGCAGAACATAAATAATTTCTGTCAACATAAATCAGGGGAACCCGCACACGATCCCCTATTAAGTAAGTCCCGTCTTACACTAGAATGTATAATGGAAATTTTTGATGACGATCAAAATACGTAATAGTATTTTTTATGTTGGTAATAAAAGAACTTTATTGGTAAAGGTTTGGGTAGGTAATATCGGTGGGCTTACGTCACAGTTTCCCAATTTCTTTTCGTAATCTTCGATATATGGAACGAGGTGATCCGTAAATGAACTATATCTTAGTATTATAGTTTTTTTCTGATTTTGATGATATTATACATTATATTAATTATAATATCAGAATATTATGTCATAATTGCTTACCACAACTTATGAAAACGCGCCAAAATGGAGCATAAAACGGCTATCATAATATATTTTGTAACTACAAAATATTATTCTCAAAGAACACAAAAATAAACTATACTTAACCGACAATACACATTTACTAAATAGCAGAGGCTCCGTCAAGCCACTTAGTGTAATAAAAATATATTTCAAAAGATACTTTCAAAACAAGCTCCATCCTAGCATCCTTTCAAAACGAATAAAGAATTCTGACTGCAGAGGATTGTTATTAAAATGTGGGCACCAACTTTCTACAATTTAAAGGATATTTTGTGTTTCTGCACGTGAAAATGGACAACGTGCTTACAAAATGATAATTTATTTTAAGCCAACTTTAAAAAAAGTAGGAGGTATGCTTAGCTGTGATTTGTGAACGGTATGGTTGCAATGACGTACTTAAACAGTAAACATTATAATATCGTTCTGCTGCAGGAAACAACCACTAAAATGTCACGTTGTATAAATAAAAAGAAATCTGTATTTCATCTATTTAGCCTAGCTATTAGATCAAAAATGTCAACAAGAGGCCAACAATTTTGTTGACATCGAAAGTTCATGAAACAGGAAAATTTAGCTTACAAATTATAATTATTTTTTCGCTAAGTAAATAAAGCTGATAACTTTCCTGCACGTGTAAGTGAAAAAAAAAGTGGACAATTCCTCCGCGCAAATGTAAAAATGTTTGGTCAATTGTGTTTATATATTTACATTTCACCAGATGTAATAAAATAAATTGAACGTTTCCAAGGCGAGAGCTTACGTCGAAACAAAAAATAAATGCTGATTGTTTTAAATTATTCAAATGGATTGGGTTTATACGTTCAAGTGTAATGAGAACCGTTTAATTACAGAGAACGCTTCAATATTAAAATCACTGAAATTGTTATTATTAACCTTTTAGGTCTTACGGTTTTCTTACGCAGGTTGTTCCCACCCGACTAGCTCTTGAAGAACTTTACGCAGATATTATAACTTTTTTAGCAGTTTTATTTACATTTTTGAAGAAAGAATGTTTACCGAGACTTTAAATTAAAATAAATATCTATAGGTCACTAAATAAAAGACAAAATATATGTCTAAACACAGAACCTCTTATTTTCGAAGTTGATTAAAAATCTACTCAAAACTCTCTTAGACGGTGAGATGGAAACCTAAGTCAGTGTAAATAATATTGCGTGGGCGAATATTAAAGTGGTTTCAACAAAAATATATGTGACCTTAAACACAATATAAGATCGTAGCCAGAATTAGAAGTACGATACAAAGAAAATTGTTCCTAATGTATAAAAGCTATGTCATGTCATAATATTATGTGGTCCTTGGGGGCTAAGGGACAGCCCTTCCAAAATCTAAGTAATTACTAAGTGATTCTTCTGTTTTGACATAGTTATTGGATTCATTACTCAGTGCAAATCTCGTTATCCAATATCCTTTCCCGGGGTTTAAAGTATTCTGGATTTCATGAAAATGTGTCTCTGCCTTCTACGGCGCAAGTATCAAGAGATATAATATACACTTTCAAATGCATAACATTAGCTAGTATCATATTATAAATGAGGGCCCTAGCAAACGCACATGCTATCGCGCGTTTCGCAATCGTTGCAATTTCGTTGCATCGCTACAAAAAGTCTTCGGTTGCTAGGGCTAACTTCGTGATATACAGGGTGTAACAAAACTAAGTGATAATACATTAGGGTGTGTATGTGTTCCTTGACGAGAGTTCACTGTGAAAGTAGCAGCACTGAAAACCAACAATTTTTTTCACTTTTGTATGATGGGGAAACTCTTGACGCTGGGACGCTTGCTTACGAAAGTGAAAAAAATTGGTCTTTCAGCGCTGCTACTTTCACTGTGAACTCTTTGCTAGGAACTCGTATACACCCTAAAGTTTTATCACTTAGTTTCGTTACAGGGTGTATAGTCCATGAATTTAGAAGGACAAAAAACATCAATTGCGTTCATGACTAATCTTGCAGAAAATAGGATCGGTGAATATTATACGATGCGTATAATAAGATCCGTGTATACGGTGTATATTGCGGTGTGTATAATAAGATCTTGGATACGGCAGACGATAAATAACTGTCGGCTAATTCGTCCGCCGAAACCATTTGTCGGCCGAGATTATTGGAGATTGCTGTTTGGTGGAACTCTCGCCGTGATTCCGATCTTAATTGTATGGTTTTACGCACTTAAATTACTTTACATGCATGAGATTCTGACAGAAAGCCGGCGCACTTAGCGAAGAGTTCTGGTTTTACTTACTTAAACTATTATAACCATAGGTCTCCCAATTATACACCTGATGTGTAATTGGAATACATCAACCATATCAAATCTCATGAGATTTGAAGACACAAGTGAACCGATGACAGGTGAGACGAGACAACTTATAGAAGAGTATGCATAAGTTGTCTCGTCTCTATAAGCCAGGAATAGCGATCTGAAATAAAAAATATATTGTGATTTTTTCATTTACGAGCAACTTGGCTAAGTTAAGCGTAGGTGTACACTGTACAGTATACACTATCACGTAATTATGTTATTATCAAATAAAAAGCTTCGACTTAAAAGGGCGAATAAAGCAAAAAATCATACATCGTCCTTCTCTCATACTCACGCCCGTCTTTCATAATATTATGCCAGGTGATAAAGGACGACGCGGAATCATCGCCAAGTTAGTTTTTTCCTAATAACTCTATAAATATTTACATCATTTTAAAAATCCTAGGCCAGTCCCTTTGTGATAACATTTTATACAATGTGTTAAAATATTAACTCAATTTAATTTAAGAGTACGGCTTTGGAAATATTCAAAAAGTTCGTAACATTTAGATACATTTTTGAGATATTCTTCTATCGAAAAAAATTAAGATATCGTGTGACCTAGCGAGGTCAGACCCTCGAAAATATAATGTAGTATCTATGATTATAATATGAAACGATTTGGGGCTTATTTTAAAGTATACAAATGAATTATAAATCGACAAATTTGCTTTAGTCGTCTTCCTAAATTAAAATGTGACTAACAAGCGTTACCGTGTGCTAGGGGCTAGGGCTCAAAGCATTGATCGCTTCGCTTTTACTTTGAATTTCTGTGATGGTAAAACTTTATCTGCCAAAGCCACGCCTAGCGGTCAGTTTCTAACTGCGGACCGTTTCAATTAAAATTTAAAACCCCAATATAAATCATCCATTTGCGAAAACAAGAATGCTTTCGACAATTAATATGAAAAGCATTTATTAACGTCGAACACAGGTTTGCGTTAATTAGCCCGGGAAACGCAAAATAAAAATGCACCCCTTTCAGGGAGCATTGTAATGCATCCGCTGTTCAACCCTTTGTTCGCCTTAATTAAGATCTCTCTTCTATCGAGATGCAGATAAAAATAAAAGTTTTCGATGTAAAATAAATGTTTCTGATATTTAAAACTATTTCGTTTCATTTCGATATACATTAATTTTAAGTCCCTCCAAATGAAGTATTTGCTTTGGTAAATAGTTTCAGTAGACGCTAGTACGAAATTTCAATAACATCGCACTAAGCATTTAACTAAATTGCAATTCGGTATTTTCGAGACATTCGGACGTCTTGCTATTTAAATTTAAATATCGTATATCACAGCAGATCTAAAGTCAAGGGTGGTTATTTAACCACGCGGATAGGCTTGTATTTACCAAGCCCTCTACCTAACCTTCAAGAAAAGAGCGTATTCCCTCTTAAAAGGCCGGCCACCTGCAGCTGTCCATGGGCGACGGTAGTTGCTTACCATCAGGTGACCCGTTTGCTCGTTTGCCCCCTTATTTAATAAAAAAACTAAAAACTTTATCCATAGACTTGTATGGTTTTACTATATTAACTGCCTAAGGTATGAAATTGTAAAAAATACTTGTACCACTGCCAATAACTTAGAAGAAGCCAAAAATGGAAAATATAAATAATATTTCTTAAAATCACCAAATATTTTCAAAAATATATTTACAGAGTAAGTTTCAACACAATCTATTTTTTAAGTAAATATTTTATGTGACAACATTATTATAAAACTGAAAGTACACCACACGAAGCACAGATATAAGTAGAACAAATATCTAATAATGGATAGTTAAAAGAGAAAGAGCGAATTCATAAAACATTCGTTCATGTTTTTTAAACGAATGTGGCCTTTGATATGTTAATGGATTCCACATTATACGTTACACTGCGCGCTGAAAAACGCTATATTTGAGGACACATCTCTATTTTATAGCGGAAATCTAGTTTGGATCGAGATCTTAATGTATTACAGTCCTCGTGTGATCCAATTCAGTTTATTATTCTCGGTATCAATAGAAATCATGAGGTATGACACATTAGTATTTAGTTATGATCTACCTTGATCATACCTTGATGAATATCTTAGGAGATAAAAATATACTGGCTGAGCCCAGAGTACAACCCCTTATTTTTATTTAGCACTGAAATATCACACTTCTATATCATCATAATAAGGTAAAAGATTCTTTTGCTGTTTTATCAGATTTCTTGTAAACTATTTAAATGATTTTATTAAATCAGGCACAGTCATAGAGCAAACTATGGCGTCATAATATTATACAGGCTATTTTACCCGATGCAAAAATAAGATATACAGTTCGCAAAGAATTATGGTAGTACGCGCACGAAGTCTTCTTCATCTAGAATGCAACTTTGTGCAGTATGATTTTTGCAACGAAATTCCTAATTGCATCAGAATGTTTGTTAGCAAGATATGAAGCAATAAAGTTCTAATGAACGAGCTCTGACAACCTCATAACGCTTGCTCAGTACTTGGAACGTTTCGTCGACTTGTTTAACTCTCAACTTTACAGATTTTCTTATTATTACATTCCGTTCCTTTGAAACTGCTGTGTTTGTTGAAAATTTCATTCTTTTCTTATTACTCGATTAATTTATGTGTCTAGTTGGTTCTTGTTTTGTTTTGTTCAAGAAACTTGGGACAATTGTATTCTATGCGTATAATAAGTACAGGTTTACAGCTGTTTTATATTCTAAGCGTGAAAGTTAAGATTTAGTTTATTATTATTTTTAGCAATATTCCGCGAAATACACTTCCACCTTTAAGTAAACGAAGGTTGAACACCACCACACACTCGACGCGCGTTTCGCTCCAACACCGGAGCATCCTCAGGATGTGGACTCTTCGAACAACGTCCGTCAAGAGTCGAAGACGTCGAAGAGTCCACATCCTGAGGATGCTCCGGTGTTGGAGCGAAACGCGCGTCGAGTGTGTGGTGGTGTTCAACCTTCATTTACTTAAAGGTGGAAGTGTATTTCGCGGAATATTGCTAAAAATAATAATAAACTAAATTTTAAGCTATGGATTTCCGCAAAAGTTAAGGTAAAGTCATTGTTAAAATAGTCATTGTGCACTAAACTAGGCCACAAAATAACAGCAGAGTATTCAAGTTCACCGCGCTTTAGAAAGAGGGGAGTTTCCCTCTCCTTAGCACTACGTCGCATCGGTTTACTGTTCAACCGTATTACGAATTTTTGATCAGATATCCCGACGCGAGTTTAACATTTTTATCCATCCCAAAAGAAGTGTATAACTTTGCTGAAGAAGTTTCACTTCAATTATGAAGTCACATCTCCGAAGTGGATGAGTTGATGTGATAAGGAATTGAATTTGTAAAGTACATCTGTCCCCTCTTGATTGTGTTCGCGCTCTTTACCGTGAGGGTACTTTTCAACTTTAAACCTTTTCAACAAGGAATGTGAACTTTTGTATATTCTACGAAATAAATTTTATGAATGTGAAGTTTCGTAATGCGAAATCTTTAGAATCCCCGTTCCTAGTACACAGTGAAGATTCTCAAATATTTTACGTGTTTGTTGAGATATATCTTTGGAATTTTAATATTGCGCGAATAAAATGTCGGGAACGCAATTTTAATCAGTCTGATGGATACTTATCGGAATTACAGAATCTTCGGTTATTTATTGCATCTAAGTTATTGCGCCATAACATTATTATTTTTGCGTTTAAGGGCGCATTAAAAGTAAAAAAGTTGATTTCTAGGCAGATGGCGGACGTAAGTAATTTGGTCGCGTAAGTGAAACCCATCCAACCGATCACAGCTAAGCCGACCACACGATGTAGGTCTGTCAACTGCCAAGAATCAATTTCCTCGATGGTACACTATATTTTTTTGGTCAGAAGGCTATGTTTTGTCTGTCTACAGAGTTCTGACGTCACTACGAATGGATCTATTATGACTACAGAAGTAGGATCCTATTTGCTGCTAAATTCTTCCAAAATGGCTGGACCATATTCTGTGTTGAAATTTCGTGTGCGTATCGGTGAGATCCGAATATCGGCAAAGTATTTTTTTGCCTTTGATGTGTCATTACTCATTATCATATATCCATAATTCCATACTAATATTATAAATGCCAAAGTGTGTCTGTCTGTATCTCTGTTACCTCTTAACACCCAAACCGCTAAACAACTAAAAATCCCGTGAAAGGATAAGTCCTTTCCCGGGACTTTTAGTTGTTTAGTGTTTACTCTCATCCCAGAAAAATTAACGGTACCCACGCGATAAACAAATTTTGGCGTAACGATCTAGTTTTTAATAAACGCCAAAATTAGGCTCCATTCATTGAATATCAAAGCGAACACGTCATTGATGTAAGCAAATTGCCGGCTGCAGGTCCAGAATTCGGTGTCAAGTGTGTTTAACGCTAAAATTCACTTTTTAATTATGACTAGGAGTTTATTCCCGGCAATCTCGTTCAATGAGTGAACTGTAAATAAAATGGGGTACATAAATTTTCCGCTGCATTGGAAATATGAGGACTTTGACAATATTTGCGTTAAACTTTGAACCTTTCAAATATTTTATAGAGCAAAATAAATTAAATCGGACTGCGGTTTGTACAGCTGGAAACTAAATGGTTGTCGATTTTCTTTCGCAGTATAAGTTTATACGTTAATGTATATTTTATTGTATTTATTTACTTTATTAGCATTTGCAATTTTCTTTTTGCCAGAAATTTTTTTTTGCCACAGATTTATATAAAGTACTTGACATATTATCATAATATTGATATTATTGTAAGTTTTAGGTGAAATTAATAAATATACATTTTAATTGGCTATACAGGTTCGACCGCGCAGCCATTGGTGCCACTGTTATAGTGTCCAAGCACATTATGCCGAAATTCCGTGGCGGAATTGTCGCATGATTCCGTCTGCAATATATTTTAAACTACCGTTGACACACCATGCCAAAATTCCGTCACGTTATACTGTATCATGTATGCGTTATGACATTGCTTACGTAATCGTGCGGAATTTCCGCCGCGGAACTTTGGTCTAGTGTGTTTAGATGCTTAGAGCTATATATTTTCACCTGAACACCATGAAGGCATGTATATTCCTACTAGCTGTAGATGTGCCCAAATAATAAATACGTAAGGCGCGAGCGCAACCAGTCGCCTCTGTCTCTTTACATTTCATTTATGCAAGCAATGAAATTTAAAGAGGTACATACGACTGGTTGCGTATATAATTTGCTGGTAGCTTTAAAAGCGGTCAAAATCAAATGCTTAATGTAGTTCTCTAGCCTTATAGGTGTAACGTACGTTAGACTAACTTTAAAAGCACTTCAAATCTAATAAAAGGCTGCCATGTTACTAGTATGCATTTTATTAAAATTTCTCAGTATGTGAAGTTGTCAGGAGCGATTCGTTGAGCTGCCGTTGCCGGTCGGTTTATAAGTTGTATATGCGCCAACGTGTAAGAACAATATTATTTGAAGCTTTCAAGCTGTAATAACTATGTTTGGGGGTACTTGCAGTCCGAAGTGCATTTTGACGTTGTACAAAATATTATGCTTACATCAAAGCAAGTCAGAATGACTTGCAAATTGCATGACACACTGCCTTCTTACCGCAATTGATATACTAGTAGGAAAGTAATATTATAATGTAGATAACTTCAAATCTGTACGATGCTTTTGGTGTCGGCAATTTAAAGACATACTTTGTTTTCTTAGTAGTTAATATACATTACTGATTATACTAGTTCTATTCTGTTCAACAAGTCTATTTGATATTAAATGATCTCAAACATTTTAAATTTCTAATAACTATATTATTAATGCTTCAAGCTCCAAGCGGTCGCATGCGACCGCGATAACAATACAAATCTATTGTGTCTCGTTTTTTCCACTGTCGAGGGATTAATAAAAAAAACTAGTAAGTATAATTATTTTATTACAGTAATTAATGCAATTGACAACATTTCAAAATTTTTAAGCCTTAAAATAAAAAATACCGTTTCTTTAGTTTCTTCTCCTGATATCAAAAAAATATTCCAAAAAATTTTATATTGCTTATTTACTGAGAAAATAAAGAAAAACTAAAAAATACGTTGTGACGTCATACTTACGGCATATCAGACATTTTTTCTTTGCCTGGTGTAAAATCGTTTTAAAAAGACATCATGAAGCATAAAAAAACAGTCACTGTCAAAAATGACATTTCTAACATACGAAAATACCACGATGACATTGACAGACGTCCTAATAAACGTAACAAACTTACATTGACATATTTTTTCTTTTGTAAACTGTAATGGAATTAACCATTCAGGCGTAAGTATGACGTCACTTGGCGCTTACGTCTCTTTAGAATACGAAGGATTAAAATCTATTTTTTAGGTATCTTAAATGCATAATTGTGAAAAAGCAAGAAACACGTGTCGTCTTATTTTAAGTCTACTTTCTTATAAAATAATAAAAATTCCATGTTAAAATTTTGAAATGTTGTCAATTTTAATTACATCTTGCAAAGAGACATACGTCTGTACTTAACGTAAAATTAATGAAATTTTAATGTATTTCCAATTAATACAAAAAAATATTAATTTCATGAAGTTTTCGTTTCTCAGAAATGTAACGAATATGGTCCTTCGATAAAATGAATTTATTGACGAACTTTATGAAGATACATCAATTGAAATGGCTTTTGCAATAAATAATATTTTATCGGAAAATACGAAGCCGCAAAACTTTGATTATTTATATTATATATCTGATTACGTGTGAATCTGATAACTTCTCAATAAATCGAGTATTCATTGAAAGTTTTACCTTCATCATCATCATTAGTCCATCATCCAGTGCTTATAGGACTCCCCCAATGTGCTTCAACCACCCTGATCTCAGCCATCCCTCATAGCTGAACGTCACCTTCTTCTAATCGTTGGTCCTTTCAGTTGAAGAACGTTAGTACGATACGCCTCTTATGGCCTCCATCAAATTATACTGTATATGGATACCTAAATGTACTTTAGAGCTACGAGTATACCTAAAATTAGAGCTACGTATGTAATTTACCTGTTGTAGAGCCACATAAAAGACGCTTAGCAGAACTATTCGCGTGCAATAAAAACTGCGGAAATGTGCTGTAATTTCGCGTAATGATGATGAACACAGCGCTCATCCCACGTAAGATTGATAACGTTTTGCCTCCCCCTACCCGACAACACCCGATCCGACTCAACAACACTTGGCAAGAACCGTGCCATTAACAGTAATGATCTTAGTTGCATCACATGCACGCGTCGCGGCGCAATCGACTTAAACCGACCGAAATTACTAAAATTAGTGTTAAAAGCGTTCGTGAGCTTTCTTGCTCGTGTGAGTCATACGCTGCAGCGATTTGGGTCTTATTAAATACAACTGTCATGTTAAGTCTAGTAGGCTGATTTTCACAGCACAGATATTAGACTGTATTAATAAGCCGCATAATGTACGGTTTCTGTGAAGCTCATATTCAACTTTTTTATTCCGAATTATTTTTTTAGAAATGTTTTCTGAACGTCGTTACTACTGATGCCTACCACTGCACTGTTTCGGAAACTAACCGGGCGAGAAGAAGTCGCATGGGGCCATCTTTTACCAGATAGAGAGATTATCTCTTGCGCACCCGAAGCACAGATTACAAAATATTAGTAACGTAACCCGAAATTCTGAATTTGTAACGACTGCAAAAGTAGGAGGTTTCTATGTTTCTTTTTCTGTTTGTTCTCGAATAACTTTGCCGTTTGTGAACCGATTTTGATGATTCTTTTTTTTTTGGAAAGAGGATACTTCACAGATAGTCTCATGATAAGAAAATACTGTTTGGAGTCGTTTTCTTTTGTGAAAATTATTGGAGCGAATAAGTCAAATAATTTACACCAGTTTTGCACTCTAAGTCAGTCACTAAATACCATTAGAAGCTATCGCTTTTGTTTTTATTATTTTAGGAGTAAAAGTCAGTAAGTGTTCAATACCAGTGATTAAGGAAAAACATATTTTTTCCTGAATCACTCAGTCAACTATTAAAAGTTCAAAAATATAATGTAGTAAATCTAATATATATAAATCTCCTGTCACGATGTTTGTATTTCTTTTTTTTAAATGTGTGCTTATTTCCAACTTGAGGGATAGGATAGCTTAGATCTTTAATTATAGTCGCAATTTTATTTTATTGCAAATCATTTGTCTATAAAGAGCGACCATTGTTTATGCGACGCGGGTCACGGGATAGCGATGGACGTTGCCATGGTGACATACTTATTAAGTCACTAATTCAATAAAATAATACGGGCGATATACTTTATATTATATGGCAAAGAAACGTTTGCCGGGACAGCTAGTATACTTATAAAATTCTCGTGTCACAATGTTAGTTACCGTACTCCTCCGAAACGGCTTTACTGATTTTTACCAAATTTTATATTATGCATATTCAGGTCTGAGAATCGGCTACTGACTACTTTTAATATTGATAAGTGCATTTGTTGAATAAATAATAGTAAATTATTACAACTCGAAACAGACGGCGACCATTGTTTGTGCGACGGGATAGCGATGGAAGTTGCCATGGTGACATACTTATTTAGTCACTTCAACAATATAAAATGTTATTTTATTGAAGTGTCGACTAAATAAGTATGGCACCAAGTAGTGCTAAAGTAGTCTTTCGCGCACTGATACCTAGTTAACAATAATAAAATATCGATGGTCCCGTTTTTTCAGTTTCGATACTTTACCTAAAGTATCGAAACGCTATCGTACTTTATAGGAGAGCGATTTAAAGTTTTTTTTTTGCATAATTTTGCAACGGGTGATTAAATATTTATAAAAACCACCCAAGTGCGTGTCGGGCCACGCGCAATATAGGGTTAAATACTCAGTAGTACCGTTAGGTTTTGATAATTTTTGTATTTTTGTATAGTCAATGAATGTACATTTATAACGTGTTTTACACTACTACAACAACAACATCATCTCAGTTATGTTCCAAAGAATTTGTCAAACTCAAAGTCCCTTTAAACTTCTCCGAATACTATTTTTTTTTTGCTGATCACCTATAACTCAATTATTATGAATTATTCTTAGCCGTGATAGTTTTCTATTTAAATTCAGCATATTTTATACTTCCGCGAATTTTTTCACATTTTCAGAAGCAACCGTTTAGCTGGTAGAAGGGTGGAGATTCTTAACGATTTTTCCACTTTAAAACTTCATATTTAACAAATCGATCCCTAAATCGAAAAATGAGCTACGAATACTCATATTATTATTTACTAAACTTATCACACAGCGTGTACATTCTTTTAAAGCTAAATCGAAAACGGTTAAGCTAAACACAGAAAATTTTTGAAAGTTAAATGTAGCACATAAAGTTTTTGAAAGTCAAATATAACCCATACATAATACATTGTTCTTCATCTCGCTTGCTAGTGTCCATTTCTGTAGTTGCCCATTATAAGCCAGTATTTGCTCTTCTGTCGAAAACATAATGTTAAGAATAACTCTGACACTTATCACAGATATCCTACTTAGGAATAAGAAATCCAATGTTCATGCCAACATTAATGATGTCTGTGTACTGACGAAGGGTTTGCCTTAGTTTGAAAGCTGGCCCATTCTTTGTGTAGAGAAAACATCCTGTTCATATCTATATATCAATACGCGAGAGAAAAACTTTGAATCCCTTTTGACGAAAAATGGGAAAACGTAACTTAGGTGAATGAAATTTTGCACATTTATACCTAGTGTATATGGTGAAGGAGTGCATCGAGCTAATATTATTTTGAAATTATGCTTTTATCATACATTTTTTAACAAATAAAACATAACACACACTACAACATACCTACACAGAAAGAAAGATGACAGATTTTTGAGTGACAAACCTATACATACGATTTATTATTACATACGATATATTACACTTTTTTATTTATAGTTGTTAAAAAATAAGTGTTCCCAAACATTCACTTGATAGCATTTGTATTTTTTTTTGTCATGCGCCTTCAAAATTGGATATTCAAGTCGATTTTTTTTTCAATTAAATTTCTTAATATTTGTATGCCATTCGAAGCAATTAAAAGCAACTTTTGTTATAAAACCACTTTCATAAACGCAATATTTAATATACCTATCAAATAAAGTTCTATTCCAATACGTACAAACTACGGAAGAGTGACGTCATAATTTCGTTGCCCGTTGTATGGAGCGTTTCGGGCAGGTCTATTTTATGAGATGTATGAATTGTCATATCTTGATGAATTTTTAAGCTATCAGAGTCATTCTTTCAGCGATGTTTATATTTTTCAAGGACCTTTCAATTCCCAATAAGAAAGAAAAGTCATTATGCCTATTCTTATAATAATAATAAACATTTATTCAACAAATAATCATACCCCACTACACTTAAATACACATATTACACAAAAAAGATACAAGGTACAAAAAAAATACAAGGAGTAAAAAAATTACATAGGTAAAAAATAACAAGAACGAGACTTTTTGAAATTGATGGACTATGTGCTACATTCGACTTTCGAAATTTTTTAATTGTCAACATGGAGACGTAGGTTTATTTTATTATAAACGAAAACCGTTTGTGTTTAATTTTACTGTTTTCGATTTAGAATGTCATTAAAAATTAAACATAGATTCAGTATATCGCGCTTCCCTTGGGAAAATGATGTTTTTCTTGACCAAAAGAAGCTTATTTTATTCTCTGCCCTTTTAAATAAGTCTATGACAAAAATCAAGTAGATGGGTTACTTCGTTAGGGTGTGAGAGAATGATAAATACAATATATTAATATCGTTAAAAATAGATGAAATTTCATACAAAAAATATTATTTCATTAAAAATCCAGGTTTATTAATCACTAGATGACGCCCGTAACTTCTTTTCTTAAAAATTTATTTATTGCATAGGAACCTATGCAATAGTATCTCCATAACAAATTTCAGCAAAATAGGTTCAGTGGTTTGGGCGTGAACAGGAAACAGACAGACAAATATAATATATACTTTTGCATATTATGTAATCTTTTTAATATTATAATTTTGCAGTTTGTTTGTTGGTTTGTTTGAACACGCTAATCTCAGGAACTACTGGTCCGATTTAAAAAAATATTTCACTGTTGTACAGCCCAATTATCGAGGAAGGTTATCTAGTAAATAAAAATAAGTCGGGTTTTCCTTCCTGATGCTATAACTCCAGAATGCACGAACCGATTTCCACGGTTTTGAATTTTAGAAAGGTTTCGTGAGGTTTATAGAAAAAAAAAAACTTCAAGAGAAAAGCAGGTAAACAGAGAATACAGGAAAAACATCATGTGCCGGGACAGCTAATATTATATAGGCTATATTATTTTATCACGCTTAGACTAACAAGAGCGAAGAAAAATTTTAAAATTATTTCAGTGTTAGATATTCCATTTATCGATGAAGGCTTAGATATTTTATCACGCCAAGACTAGTAGGAGCAAATAAATAGAGGAAAATGTGGAAAAAAACAGGGTGAATTATATGAAAGGGCTTGTTTGAACTTTCTTTCAGTTTTAGATAGCCCAGTTATCGAGGAAGGCTATAGGCTATATACTATATAATAAATAGCGGAAAATGTTGAAAAAACGGCGGAAATTATTAGAAAAGGGCTTATCTCACGAACAACTAAAGCATTTTTTCTGTTATTTGGACCAGATAAGAAGTAGACCACGTGAAAGGTCATAGGCTTTTTTGTGAACTAATTTTTCTGTGAAATATCTAATTCATGCGGGCTAAGCCGCGCGAAAGGTCTAGTTATTTATAATACCACGTATAGAATCGAAACGGTCATTTTCGACAGAAATTATATAGGTACTTATGAAGAAACAGCGTACATAATCGAAACTGGTACGTTCGATACTATTGAGAAACGAAAACACGCCCTAAGCAATCAACTCTGCCCGTTTTGATAATTTACACGGTAAACCGGTGGTAGGCATCATGTAGACTTTCAGAAAATATTTGCAAAAATTTATTCTGAATAAAAAAAATTTGAGTTTGAGTTTGAGTTTTGAGTAAACATTTTTATTGAGTCCTACCGCATAAAGATAAAGTAAAATCGAATTAGTGTCATTTGTTAATGACAAAATGTACTGTCGCGATAGTGCTAGTTTCGTCCTATTTTTACGCTCACCGATACAGCGTAATCTTACGTACTTTGACTTTCTTTATTATATACGACGCATAGACTATTACGTTTAAATAATATTATACATCTCTAAATATAGGAAATTTTCCAAAATTTTTGAAGCTGTATTAAAAAATATACTATAAAACAAGCTCAAAACACGAGGTGCGCACGAAGGATTCCGTACCGTAGCGAAAAATGAGTTTTTTGTATGGGAGCCCCCCATTTGAATTTTATTGAAATATCATTATTTATTATTAAAGTACACGTAAGTATATCTAAGGATTTTGTAAAAATTTCAAGTGCCTACCTGTTGCCATTATTGATATATCGAGCAAAAAATACCATAAAAATCACATTTGTTGTGTGGTTTTATTTTGTTTTTAGTATTTGTTATTATAGCTAAAAGCGGCAACAGATATACACAATCTGTAAAAAATTCAGAAGTCTAGCTATAGCGGTTCTTGAGCCTGGTGACATACAGACAGACAGACGAAGTCTTAGGAATAGGGTCCCGTTTTTAACCTTTGGGTACGGGCCCATAACAAGTAAGTATCTAGCCGATTTCAAATTGTACGTAATAATAATTGAGATCCCCACAGAATCTACCCTATCTCATAATAAACGACCTCTGTGGCTCAGTGGTAAGCGCGTTGGACGCTCAAGCCGGGGGTCGCGGGTTCGAATCCCGCGGACGACGGAACCAAAAGTTTTCAATGTTCCCGGGTCTGGATGTGTATTAAATATGTGTATGATGTAATAAAAATCTTAAATATACGTATAGTATACAAGTATTAAATATATTTCCGTTGTCTGGTACCTGTAACACAAGTCCTTTAGGTACTTAGCATGGGGCCAGACTGACGTGGTGTGAAGCGTCCATAGATATAATTATTATTATAATGAACCGACTTTGAGGAAACCTGCCGTATTTAAATACCTAAGTTGAACAATATCTTGAACAAAATAGGAATTACATTTCCGTAGGTATGCGAACACAAACATAAAAAATGTACATGCATACATACACCAACCCACACGTTGAAAAACACTGCCCTAAATTGAGCTAGTGCAACGAAAGGAATTACTTACTTACAAGTCTACTTGTAAGAGTGAGTAATTCAGGAGATAAAACATAAAAATTAAAAACACACATACACACATTTGTTCAGACCCTGATATTACATAGAAATATTACATTGATACGGGTCGAATAACCACCTTTTTCTAAAGTTGGTTAAAAATAACCATATCATTATAAAAGTAATTAGACAGTCAAAGATGCAAAGAAAATGTTGCAGGTGGGCATTGGGCATGCCTCCGTATGTGTACGTACTGCGAGTCTATAATATATAAAATATACAAAATAAAAATACGGTGGAGTTATCTACAAATAATTACAATACTGTATGATAGACGATAGTATTTACGGTTGTTGTTGTGCTAATTGTAAGGTACTTCTATCGAGCCTATTTTGGACTTGGTTTGCGTCACTTGTTAGCAATGATATTAGCAAATATGTATTCAAAATGTTGCGAGAAAAAGTTGTACGGTCCGACGTCAAAGAGCGCCAGAGCGCGACTGAGCGCACGAGCCACGCCTTTGCGCCTGCAATTTTATAGTTTTTTGATCGTCGTTATTTTATACATAATTCAATCGAGTCCAAAAATCGAATGTTCCTAGATATATTCTGTGTCTTTCATTCAGTACAAAAATTATCTGAAAATTCCAAATAATTGGAACATAGTAAGGAAATTTCCATAAAAGAAGAGGAAACTTTGGGATTTTTTTCTATCAAGTGAAGTTAATGATATTGTGTAATGGAATATATATTCTACTGTGTTAGATCCTTAACTAACACATCTATTTTTTTCAGAATTTAAATTACTATATTTCTATGTCTCCTGTCACTTTTAAATCTTGAAAATCGTCGGTTTCTGGGAATACGCGGCCTTAATTGCTTTTACCGCATCAGCTTTGGAAATAATAATTAATAATTATATTAATAATGTCATCTTTGCTTTTCCTTGTTCTTTCAGGAAGGTCGGCGGTCGTAAAAGTAATTAATTATTTTTTCCTTCTTTTTTAAATTAATCTGCCTGAAAAATAACAACGTCATCACGTTTTAGGGGTGCGTAAGTATTTATATTTTATAAGTCACTGCTCTAATAATAATAATATTATTCTGAATAAGAATTTCCTTATTGTCTTTACTCTCCTGAGGAACGCTAGCCAGTACAGTATAATCTATAGTGTACTGTCTAGCTAATCTCGAAACGAAAAAACGCGGAAATCGACCGCGTTGGAAATGTTATTTCCAATTTGGTTAGGACAATGCAGGCTAACCACCTGATTGTCAGACAAGTAAGATAATCCATGCGTCGGATGGGCACGTAAAAAGTCGTGTCGGTCGTCCGACCCACTGGGTTATGAGAGTAAAGGAATAGAGAGTACTCTTGTGTTACTGCGCACGCACTTGGGAACTATAAAATTACTCCTGCATACCCGGCCTGGTTTCAACGAAACCGACCACCTCACCGAAACCGGTGTGGGAGTTATTATAAATATTTGCGCGGGTGATAATATGCTTATCAGGAATATTAACTTCCCAGGTGAATGGTGGTATATTATGACTAGAGACCGGATTATATGCAAGTGCAACATAAAAAGCTTGTTATATGCTTGCAAATATGCATGAAAAATGCTTGAAATATGCACGGAAATTGGCAGAATATGCAAAATTAAATGACAATATGCAAATTCAAAATCCGCATACAATTAGTACTTAAATTATTAGAATATATAATATAATTACCATATTAAAAAGAATATTAGAGTAACCATTAATAATTTTATACTGTTTATACTGTTGTTGTTTATACTGTTAATATGTTTTCCAAGACTTTTGTTTAACAAGCGAAAAATCTAAATATTTTTCGTAATAATGTCCTATTCCTATCCTGCTTAAAGTATGCCAAAATCTTTACCGTATATTGGGAATAGTCAGTCAAATATACGAACCACGTTAAAATATTGTTAAATTCTACAGTATTACGTATTTTTGAAACCTAAAAATTGATATTACTAACATAACTTATAAGTTTTAGTTACGAATAGGAATGTTACATAATTGTAAACTTTTTAATTAAATAAATCGCTACATCTCCTCACTTGGGAGCTGTCAACTATAATAGTAACCTCTCGCGTCTGGCGTTTAACTAACCTTTAGCTGCCGTCGACTTGTACTCAGTTTTCGAAACTTAAATTGCTAAGTTACGTAGCGACGGCGTACGGTTAGGTATTTTTAACTTCAGTTAATACCGCGGTTCTTTGATCGTGGCCACCCAGTTTGCAAACTGCACTATTAGTGTTAGGAACTCTGTATGCTCTACATATTATTATGTGGGCGCCTTAATATTTTTTATTCGGTGTAGATTCTACGAACTACATATTATATAAAATCCTACAAAGAGGAAAAACTTTTAAAACTTGTTTTTGCATTGGAAAGGTTCCATTTTACCATATGAGTTTGAACCCAAAAAAAAAGTGCACAGTGCATATTATATTATCTAATATATACAAATCTCCTGTCACGATGTTTGTCCGCGATGGATTCCTAAACTACTTAACCGATTTAATGTTGTTCTTTTTTAAATGTGTGCTTTTTTCCAACTTGAGAGATAGGATAGCTAAGATCTTTGATTACAGTCGCAATTTTATTTTATTGCAAATTATTTGTCTATAAAGAGGCAAGAGCGACCATTATTTATGCGACGCGGGTCACGGGATAGCGAGGGACGTTGCCATGGTGACATAGGTACTTATTTAGTCACTAATTTAATAAAATAATACGGGCGATATACTTTATATAATATGTCAAAAAAATGTTTGCCGGGACAGGTAGTAAGTATTATAATTTGATTATATTGTCAGGATTCGACGTTACATAGCTATCATAAAAAAATTCTGAGATCAAAGTTTTAAACAACATCCGAACTAATATTATAAATTTAAAAGGTTGTATATCTGTCTATATCTCTGTATGCTGTTTTAGGTGGAAAATATTTTATACGAAAATAAGGCACATTTTATTACTTACGTATTTTTTATATTCTCATAAAGAACTTCGAAAAATATTATTGTTTACATTAGATAAACTTTTTCTCTTGAAAAGGCAATTTTTTTTACTTAGTGGATTTAGATTTTGATACAATAGTAGTCAACTAACTTCCGCGCGATCAGAGGCCGTAGCCAAAGTTCCTTTCGTTAAAAACGATGACGAAATTTGTTATCAAAATGTATGGGATTTGACATTAGTCTTCCCCAGCGAAAGGTCATTAGCTTTGTCCACACTGTGCCTTTTTCTGTTCGTCAAGGGCATGCGTTATAGCGCAGTCAACAGCAAACGTGAGGCATGCCCGCAACGCATGCCCTCTGACTGTATCCAAAACTTCAAAAATGACAATGTTGGCGTTGCGTTCGTTGACACGTTCAAATTGAATTCAAAATTGAAGACGAAAGCGCATAGTGTAGACATAGCTATTTAGCTATGAGTTATGTCAAACCACATACATTTTGATAAAGAATTTTCTCATCATTTTTACCGAAAGTTACTTTGTCTAAGGCTACGTGTAAGGCCTCAGAAGTGACACTTACACTTAGAAGTATCATAATATAATAAATATGTGGTATAATCACAATAAAAATAATTACATTTGTTATTACATTAGTGATATCATTCGTCTATTTTTTGTCAAGCGTAAATAGCATAATAGTCGGTCAACTGTTCATAACTCGAAATATATTAGATATCCAGTGCCATAATTGTAGTGTTATGTTCGATACGAGACAATAACGTAAATACAGTGGTGTCCTTTGTAACGTGGTTAAAAGACGTATAAATTACCATTAATTTTTTAAGGAAATTGTTTCTTGTGATCGTCATGAAGACCCTTAAAGAAAAATTACTCGTGCGTAATAGCTACGCGCGAGTAATTTTTCTTTATTTAAGGGGGCGACTCACACAAAATTGTAGATTTTATAATTCATTTTTATTCCTGAAAATAAGCTCTGTTTCATTTTCTCAACGTTGATACTAAATTATGTGTCCAAGAATTTTATCTGAGCGAAAAACGATATCTTAAAATTTTGTCGGTAGAAAAAATCACAAAGATGCATCTAATTTTCACGAATTTTTCATATTATATTGCCATAACCGTCCTAAGTTAATATTTTAACACATTGTATAAAACTCTATCATTGAGACACTGACCTGGCGGATTTTTAAAATGTTGTACTCGTATATTTATCGAGATATTAAGAAAAAACTAACTTAGCGATGATTCCGCGTCATTTGCCAGGTGAAAAAGGATTTTAACCTGGCATATGAAAGACATCCGCGAGTGTGAATAGAGAACGACGATGTTTGTTTTTTTGGGTTAGTCGCCCTCTTTATTATTGCGATAACAATGTTAAAGTGCCAACAGATCCTTGGAGCTCTGTGCGCGTTGTACATTACTAACAGACTGGGAGCGGGTGTTCGGCAGACTTGCAGTAAAGTGGCAAACTCCACATTAATGCGAGGTATACTATTTCTTACTTCATCATCTTCATCTGCCGCTGATGCAATGGGCGTTCATTATTCACAAGACGCACCAACATTGGAAGAGCTGCTCTTCTAATGTTGCGAATGTCCATGGGCGACGGTAGTTGCTTTCCATCAAGTGACCCGTTTGCTGGTTTGCCCGCCTTTGATAAAAAAATATATTCAATCCTTAAATGCGTTGCACTATGCGATATAAGGCGATATTCACTCATCGGTGTATAATAAACAATTTACAGCAAGCAGCTGTCCTTAGCTAATGTAGCAGAAAATGGAATTCTCATGCCGCGACGCAGCCGGTTGTGGAATACAATTAGTCTCGTATCAGTCACAAATGCAAGGATATAAGAATATTATATACATCTAAAGCACTATGGTTCTCAAACTTTTTGGTGACGGAACCCTTTTAAGAAGGGACGATTTTGACGGACCTCTTAAAATATTGTCTTTGAATGAATTATTGTCTCCATGTTGGTGTCTGATGACAGTGAAGAGTGATGACATTTCTAAAAACAATTTATGTATTACTAGCGGAGTCCCTACGATGCCTTGCGAAGCCCCAGCAAATATAGCTGATAATCTTTGAGAATAACTGCCCTAAAGGATCCCATAGTCCCAGGATAATATGATGAAGTTGAATGGCATAAAATATATTGACAGACAGTTGTCGGAATGAAAATTTATTAGAAGCGCGCTTATTAGTTTGATGGCTAAAATCACATACAATATTATTTAAAATAATTGGTAAAAATCAGGATATGTACCTAGATCAAAAATTCATAGGATGGATAGAGTTGACAGATAGCACGGCGCGGCGTAGTGAGGATATTGTGATCCATACTAATATTATAAATGCAAAAGTGTGTCAGTTCGTCACCTTTTCACGCTCAAACCGCTATTATTTTGATGAAATTCGGTATACAGTACACTTTGCCTGAGAAATGACATACGATAGTTTTTATCCCGGAAAATTGTACGGATCCCACGTCAACGAATTTTGGCGCAAATGGAGTTGCAGCCTTTATCTATACTGTACTCGGCGAAACATGACGGTAGCGGTCATTGACTCCCTGTCAAAAATTTGACATTTTCTATTTAAACTGCGATTGACAGTGAAGTGTCAGATGTTGTCAATCGCGGCTTTGTATAGAAAATGACAAGTTTTGACAGGGAGGCAATGACCGCTACTGCCATGTTTCGCCGAGTACAGTATAGTAACTAATATTTCCCCCTCTTTGTGCTGCGCGGCGAAAATGCATGTCTGCTTCTGGTTTTGAATTTTCACTTCTGACATACTGCAGACCTCCGTGCGTTTATTTTTATTTTGGTTTTTTATTTTCTTTCTCGGGATATAAATGTTAATGCGATATTCCTATGAGACAGTAAAAAATCCACTTGTGGCTTCTCATTTCGTATTAGAATATGAATAACTCGCTCAGAACCTTCAGACAATCCTGATTCAATTTGAATCTTATGTCGTGTACAATATTTTCATATCCGTAGGGAGTTATTACGTAGAGCCAGCGATATTCGCCTATTAATTTTTATTGAAAATATACCCTTTTAGGCTCTTGCTGATAAAGAACATAAGATAACTGTCGTAAAATCTACGTTTTTATAAAAAATTAGGATACCAGATGCAGTGAGCATTATTATTTTAAAAAAATATATTATCCTCCTTATTTTCTTCATGCAATATTATCTTTTTGTTCTTGGAAATATAGTTTTATTGTATCGTATTTCCATCCAAATATCTTAATGTATTTGTGCGTATGCTGGGACCAGCTGCTAGTCTAATCTATCGCTTTCCTATCGCGTATGAGTAGTAGAGTGCCGACGACAGTGGCGGGACAATGCAGCTCTCGACCAATCAGCCGAAAGCACCGAGTGCTCACTATCTCGCCACTCTACCCGGTAGGTGTAACCAATAGCTGCTGACCAAGCGAGCCGCCTCGCTGCGGCAGCCTCGCGCGCAGTTGCTCGGTCGGTCAGTACGTGTTAGTGCGCGCAAACGTATCGAGGCGCCTTTGAGCATCGACCAAAAACCGACAACTTTTGGCTCGGCCGCGGCACGCTCGGGCGGGGCAGCGAGGCTGCTCGCTTGGTCAGTACGCGGCTAATCCCGTACAATGTAGGTACATAATATTATTGTGACGGGATAACTATAATTGTAGTGTGTATTGTTCTATTGCGTCACGCTAACTTCCTGTCGCCGCGTGGAATTCGATCTCGAACAAAACTTACCCCACAGCCAATGTCACTATTTACACCGATTTCCTTCTCTACGAACTATCTTAGAGAGTTCTTCGTCGTGGTCACCAGTTTATAGTACAAAAGCTGGGGTCTTCAAATTAAATACTAGATGCGCTGAATCCCTTTATTGCACGACAAGTTAAGTTGGCGATGGGCACACGACTGACTCTCGCAGGAGCTAACTCGCCAAGACACAGATATAACTGACTTTACAAATATGCAATTACCGATAATTATAACACACACTACACTATATAATAGTTGCCAGCATGAACAAAAGAACATCAATGACCTATTTCCCTATCCGTCTTCAACTACCATCGAATCCACATTTTAAAATTTAATTCGACGGCAATTACACATTCACAGGATTAACTCCCACCCCTCCTTTGTCCGCCGCCACTTTTTAAATTGATTTCGCCAACAAAATATTCCCGACGTTTTCCCACCTTCCGAAACGTGCGAGTTTTATCGAGAAAGGGGTGTGTCAATTTGCATTACTGGATATTACTTTTGACTCAATTTATTTGGACGTTTCAATAAGTGCTACCAAAGGAATTTAACGTGAAACGGTTGGGTAATTAAATAACTGACGCTAGCTTTGACCCGGGCCTTTATGACCCGAAAATGTAAATTTTATAAATATGAACGTGTTATGAACATTTATCATATACTGAGAACGAGCTGTGGCTAAAACGTGGTTCCATTTTATGAATCGAAATGAATAAAATACAGGGTGTAGTGATAATACTCTAGTTTAGGCTGCGTACGTCTGGCGTGTCCTTTACATAGAGTTTACAGTAAACAAACATTTAAAAAAAGTTACTTTTTCAAAATAAAGGTGCTGCACTTTTACAGTACACACAGGGGACTCATACATTAATTTTAATATTAATGTATGAAAATATTAATAATATTTTAAAGTCATTAATTTTAGTGTATTTAGGATCAAAGTTGATTAAAATTCGTGTAAAGGTATGTTGAAAATTATTAACAATTTTCAGTAAGTATCAGAAAAATACTTCCGATTAATCTTTTTTCGCTAACAAAGGCTAGAAAATCCCGGACTCCAAAGTTTAATGGAACCGTTTAGCAGTCTTTAGAAAGTCATTATAGGAAGTTATTTCAATGACTTTAGATTGCTCTCCGGCTGTTGACATTTTGGACGTTAGCGCTCTAATCCCGGGGGATTCCCCGCTATGGCCGAAGTACCGCGCTGAAGGGACGGAAATTGTATGGTTTAACTTCGCACAGTAGTGGTGTTAAACTACACGGAGATTTGGAATTTGTCACGTTGGTTGTTTGGAATACTTCCATCTTATATACGAGAAGGTACTGTCAGAATCTGCATAAAAAACAATTTCTCTGATATGATAGCAGATGTGGGCCTACCTACCTACGTTATTAGCTTTGTCCACGCTGTGCCTTTTTCTGTTCGTCAAGGGCATGCGTTATAGCGCAGTCAACAGCAAACGTGAGGCATGCCCTCTGATCGTATCTAAAAACAAAAATTACAATGTTGGCGTTGCGTTCGTTGACGCATTCAATTATTGAATGCGCCAAAACGAAAGTTGAGTTAAAGAAGATGACAAAAATTGAAACGAAAGCGGCTTCGGCGCGGATATTATGTCAAGCCCTTCTACGACTACGACTTGACATAATCCAACCAAATTACGTAGGTCTATTTTTGGTACCTTACTGTCACACTCAGAGACGAATTTTAATTAAAAAATAAGTGTCCCCAAATCGGCACGGTGGTCACAATTGGTTTGACTCTATTTAAATTAAGATTTTAACATAGTGACATAATTATCAGTCAAACTCTTCATTAAGTTCAATTATCATCACACTAATCACACTATCACACTAATATTATAAAGGCGAAAGTTTGTGAGTTTGTATGTTTGTTACTTCTTCACGTCTACACGGTTGAAGCGATTTTAATAAGATTTGGTATGGACTTAGTAGATACCCTGGATTGACACATAGGCTACATTTTACTGCGGGAAAATGTCACAATTTATTTTCCCTAATAAATCGCGGGTAACACTGCGAGGCACAGCTAGTCAAAATATGTATCTGAGTACGGCAGTTAGAGTTTTGTTTTAAAAAACAATGAATGCCAATAGCTTTTGTAGTGTCATCAATCATCAATCGTCAAGTGCCAGTAATTAAGTAATGGGCATTGTCCAAAAAAAATCACATGTACTTTTTATATTTTTTTTTCTTTAAAATAGGGTATTTTAAGAATATAAATTAAATAATTTTGAAATTCATTGGCTAGTTTTTTCTCAATAAATTTTTAAAGTTTCGCTGTGACGTCATCATCGGCGGCCAATTGACCTCTGCAGTAGGTTTTTTTTTCCTTTCAATCTTATTTATAATGGCTGGTTCGTCAAATATAAGTTCTCATTATATGAAAGCTGATGCGAGAAGCTTACCAAAAGTTCGAAATGTAATGTTGGTCGAATTTATTGCTAATTTAACGCCATTGAAGGTCAAACTAAGGTTAAACATATTTGTTCAAAAATATAAGTAACTAATGGGTATTTTTTTCGTTTATATACAGAAAAACGATCACTGACCTTATTCCTCGAAATGTTTTTCTAATGAGCAAAATTTAAAAAAAATGGACAATCCCCATTACCTTATTTCCAAACTCAGTTTCACAAAAATGAAACCGTTAAAATAATTATGTCGGTTGTTTTGACGAAATAATTCAAATGCCACCGATTGGATTATGGAGTGTTAACTGTGTTAATATAAATTATTCGGGCCCTCGTCACTAATATAACGTCTATTTGCAAGTCACGTCGTCGGAGTTGGGCGTGAGTCGTGAGTCGGCAGAACTTCAGAATCGCCAGTAATCTATCATTTACATTTGATTTCAGTGTGGATTCCGATTGAGTTTCTTTAGATATTCTTATAAATGCTCAAGGTTTTATCCGCCTATGAAACTCCTTAGTAATCGTACATTTTCCTTCGATAAAAGGTATTACGTCATTCCTCATGGTATAATGGCAAAATTTCATCAAAACCGTTTCAGTGGTTTCGGAGGCTGTACATTGCTCATTCAATTTTTTGAATCGTTATATCTCAAAAATGGTGGCTCTTAGAAAAAAAAGTATAAAGACATTTTTATAGATAATTATCTGATCTACAAGTTTTGTCTGAGCTGATTTTATGATAAAACTTACCGTTTTGCTGAAAATCGCGGAAAACCCGTTTTTGTAACCTTTGACCCCGAGTAAATTTTTTTGCACGTGCCGGATCGATGAGGACTTTTCACATTTCCTTTATTATAGTGTATCGAACAATCCTACCAATATTCAGCCTTGGCGGAATTAATGTAACCTCACCCCTATTTTTAAGTCTAATTAGACCGGACTATAAGCTCTTACTCTTTATAATTATTATAGTTAATCCATACTTTTTCTAAATGTGTCTGTCTGTCTGTCTTTCTATCTGCCTAGAACGGTTACTTCTTTACACGTGCCGGATCACTGTTGAACCGATTTTGCTGAAATGTTGTATGGAGATACTTTGAATTCCGGGAAAGGACAAAGTATACTTTTTATTTTGGTAAAATGTATGGTTCCCGCACAATACCCTATTCTATGTGTCTTCTAGTTTCAAATATATATTTTTTGGTAAATTCAGTTAGACTTTAATATCGATGCATATTGCATAAATATCATTCCATCAACATTTAAAGGATTTCCGGACTCTTTTTGTTGTGTGGTGGTAAACAAAATGTTATGTTTTACTATTAACCCACATCAGTATCCCTAAAACGAACTAATCAACCTTATAATTGCATCATTTTAGACCCCACCTAACCTCCAATTAAATATTTACCTACCTCAGTTTTCTTACATAAGTAAAAGAAACGTTTATTCTATTATTCGTAGTTTTTCTGTAATGGTGTTATGACGTTTTTACTCGCAATTCCACTGATATTCTCGCTAGATCTCCATTATCCTTCCATTGTATTGGGGTGATCTGAAGCGGATTCCCGGCACATAATTCAAAATACTATAAGTATCTTTTATTAGAGGCCGAAACTGAAAGTTTAAATCACTGAGAAATTGTTGAGACTTCGACTATTATAATGCTTCCTACAGCGATTTGGGTGAGAAGCCGTTATCTTTAATAACAGAAAATAATAAAAAATCCGTCGCAACTCACGTTGCAAGTGAATTGACCTTTGTGATTTCAGAGTTCCTAATTTAAGTAAGAGTTGGCTGGCATTTAGCATCCATACTTACTTAATATTATAAATGCGAAAGTATCTCTGTCTGTCTGTCTGTCAGTCTGTCAGTCTGTCGGTCTGTTACCTCTTCACACCCAAAACGTTGCTGAAATTTATTATGGAGATACTTTGAGTGCCGAGAAACGACATAAGATACTTTTTATCCTGGAAAAATGTACGGCTCCCACGCGTTAAACGAATTTTGGCGCAACGGAGTTGCGGGTGGCATTTAGTTATACTATATTATTTCATAATCAATTTTATGTACATTTTATAGAGGTTTTAGTATACCCGCTGTTACAGCCAGGGCAAAACTTTTTTATGTCTTTAGAAATCTAAGGTAAGACTGGGTAAAGTAATTTTTATAACGACATAAAATGTTTCCCCAATCTTTCGAGTCCTATGGCATATTGTAATGATAGCTTTGTAACTTTTGTCAAATATAATATTATTATATTTACTTTAATATAATACGAACAACTAGTTCTCTTACGTAATATTAACTCCTACATTTAAACTAAACACTTTTTATTGTCCTAACGCGGGGAACCTTGAAGCCCTAAAACTAACATTATTTGCGTCGTTTCTTATTACACTATACACGTCTTATTGACTATAGATTTTACCCGACTGCAAGGAAATCAAAAGTAATTATTTAAAAAAAAATCATTTTCAAGATATCTACTTTAGCATCAACATCAAACTTTCCATTATGTAGGTTGTAACTTACGTCAGTATTTTACTTGGGAAGTATCAGCAAATAGAAACTGCCCACATGTCGTCCTGTATATTTATTGTTTCCGGAACTTCCCCGATAAACTTGTGGACGTCCCCCGGGAACCCCTTTTCATCCCGGATTGACACCCTGGAGATATCACCGCATCACAGTTTTTGCTGTGGGTTTATAAAATCCCACTTCATTCTGTACAGTTATTTTAGTAAAGTTTGCATAATATTCTACAAGACGTTGCCTGCTACTTCTAGGGCGATAACCAAATTTTGGCGCAACGAGTGAAATTTGGTTATCGCCCTGGAACCGTACGTTTTTCCGGGATACAAACTTCTTTCTGCCTATAAGAATGCGAAACAGCCATCACTAGAAAAATGTCATGTTGATTGATGATGGTGGGTTAGGTTAGCTAGTTTCAAGTACCCACAAAGTACACATTCTTGTAGGATTGTAGTAACTTGGTAGACTTGCTGGTGGATTTATCGTTTCGACTACTTTGTATTAGTGGGGAGCACCACGGGGCTTTTAGTGGGTTGACTCTGAAAAAGAATTAAAAATGGAATCTATTAAATAGTGCACATTACAGCTCGTAAGCGCTTTGTGGCAATTCTATTTTACTACTTCCCTCCTTATTCAGAAGTAGTTTAGGTTTCAATTAATAAACTATGATATCAAATAATAACCGAACATATCCGACCACT
Source organism: Polyommatus icarus (assembly GCA_937595015.1). Taxonomy (NCBI): domain Eukaryota; kingdom Metazoa; phylum Arthropoda; class Insecta; order Lepidoptera; family Lycaenidae; genus Polyommatus; species Polyommatus icarus. Next base: position 2,198,724 of record OW569322.1, on the reverse strand, counting down.
TACGATAATCGCATCGTGAATTTGAGGTCGTGAAATAAGAGATCCGAACTAAATAGCTATAATGGTACCTACTAGGCAGGGAGCGGGCACGCGGTAAAGCGGTCAGTTTTGCGTTCTTTGTGCAAGAATACAGGGGGCGCGGCATTCTGACCGCGTCAAAATTGCTCCTGTGTGACTGACAGCTCGAACGTAGAATGCTAACGCAGAATGCTTGAACGCGGGAACGCTCTCTGTCTGATAGGTTCCTACAAGTTTCAGTAAGGAACTTCTTTTCACATTAGGATTCCGTAGTTACTATTTTATGGAACCCTGGTCCTTAATATTTGCGAAAAACGCGCATAAGTTTTGTTCATCTATACATGAAACAACATGAAACATGAAACCTTGTAAATCTTTAAACATAATATTATTTTGTAATCATTCCCTTTTTACTAAGTTTCTAAGCAAAATGATTTTAAAATAGTTTTTATTAAAACTCTGATATAATGACCGGCATTACTCTAGTTTGGTTTGCAGACAGCGACGAGCAATATATTCTCTGGAATAGGCATTACATCTTTGTCCATATGTGTGAGGGAGGTGTGGCTTGAGATAATCTATAACCTAGATCAGGAAAACCAAATCTGTCCAGTGTTCACTGGATGTAATAAATAAGTAGCGAACCTTTTAAGTGAAAACGCTTTGAGCATTTTTTGTTTATTACTCTTTCCAATAAAGCCATGTGCAATTTTGAACTGGTGTCAGGAAAGACATAATAAAACCTGATTGAAATTTACCGTAGAAGATTTCTACAATTACATTATTCCCTCAAGCCCCGTTTGGCCCATATTATGGGCCGCGACAACAAAAGATTTCCTGAAATTGGTGATCGAAGGATTATAATTAATGTGAAAGTGTATTTGCCTGTCTCTCTATTACATTTTTACGCCAAAATCAAAGAACCGAGTTTGCTAATATTTAGCATAGAGATACTTTGAGTCTCTGGAAAGGACAAAGGATATTTTTTATCCCGTATAAAATTCAGGTAACTAATTTTGGTGCAACAGAGTTTTGGGCTTCATCTAGTGATAATAATATAAGCCTTCTATGCCTTATGTTAATTTTTACTTCTTTTTGTATATAATATGAAAAAGTTTTAAATTGTAGTATTATTTAAAACTTTTTCATAAACAGCTTTGTGAATAAAGTTTTAACGTAAATACTGCACTTCGTATTCCAAGAAACATATCGCGCCAATACTTTTCAGTACTTATATGAACGTGGCCGTTTTCTAAAGTGACCATATATCATGATAATCGATCTCTCAAAAGCTGGAACATTGAGCCAACATTTTTATTCGTCAACATCTGATTAATGATGTTGACTTTCAAGTTTCAAGTGCTCGAGACCGAGCGACCTTCGATTATTCTCCGAGTATCTGATCGAAATGTTAGTTACGTAACGCTTGTTATACTTAATAATAATATAATCTATACTTGAGCAAATATTGTTTGTTACATAAAATTTTGATGTGGCGATGTTTGTAAATAAACTCGTTCGAAACCCACTCGGCAGGACCCACTGTGTTGACATTTCGTGGGTCTGTTTTTTTATCAAACTAGCCGACATCTAGTTTACATAATATTACCCAAAAGTAATGTTTATTGCATAACAATATTTACGAAGTCAGCTAGTTTTGGTTGGTTTAAAATAGGCTTCGAAACTAGAGAGACCATTTTAATAGACACAATATTATGGTCACCCGTAGGCCAACAGTTTCTGCAGTTGCTGTTATTGTGATATTGTGAAGATGTTTCAAGCTTTAAAGAGCAGCTTGAAAACTTCAACAATAAGTTGGTGTAGCCTACTTCTGTGTTTGCAGAGAGCATGCGCAGTAAACTTTCTAGTCCATGTATATTTATCTAAAGGTACCAAAGATAAGATGTGGTATTTATAAACTAGGTGCTAAGGATTTTTTATTTGCATAAACATCTTGAAAGATGCTTATAGCTGATCGCACATTACGTAAGCGTCGAACGCACCTCATAGTACATGAAATGCGGCGCGGACGGTACGGAAGAATGTGCGAGGTTTAACATCATTTCATACAGCGAATTCTAAAATGCAGCGCGTTCGGCGCCCGCGCTGATGTGCTGTCACCTTAAAACGCAAAATCAATCAATCAAAAGAAATGGTTGTTGGTTGTTCAAATGATAGTTGTTTCAGATGCTATGTGCAATATTTTATTCAAGCTTAATAATAATAAGTAGATTATTGTTCATAAAAGGTTAAAAAGAGCTTCTTCCAGGTAAACAAGATATTACTGTCTTTCAAGTGGCACGCTTTTGTTACAGGTGTAACGAGTCTTCGCGACGTCCGTCTCCTGGTAGAGCCCACCACCGTGGTTCGCGGTGGTACAGCGGCGCTGGTGTGTTCCCGCGACATGCAGGGAGCACCGCTCTACTCCGTCAAGTGGTACCGCGGGAACCACGAGTTCTACCGCTACACACCCATGGAGGAACCCGACACGAGGGTGTTTGGGCTGCCTGGGATATATGTGGACGTAAGTATGATGAGATGAAGGGAACGCCGCTCCGGTTGTTTGGGTTGTCTGGGATATTTGTGGACGTGAGTATGATGAGATGAAGCAGCCAGGTGATGCTGGTGTTCTTGGGCATGCAGGGGGTGCCGCTCTACTCCGTCAAGTGGTACCGCGGGAACCACGAGTTCTACCGCTACACACCCATGGAGGAACCCGACACGAGGGTGTTTGGGCTGCCTGGGATATATGTGGACGTAAGTATGATGAGATGAAGGGAACGCCGCTCCGGTTGTTTGGGTTGTCTGGGATATTTGTGGACGTGAGTATGATGAGATGAAGCAGCCAGGTGATGCTGGTGTTCTTGGGCATGCAGGGGGTGCCGCTCTACTCCGTCAAGTGGTACCGCGGGAACCACGAGTTCTACCGCTACACGCCCATGGAGGAACCCGACACGAGGGTGTTTGGGCTGCCTGGGATATATGTGGACGTAAGTATGATGAGATGAAGGGAACGCCGCTCCGGTTGTTTGGGTTGTCTGGGATATTTGTGGACGTGAGTATGATGAGATGAAGCAGCCAGGTGATGCTGGTGTTCTTGGGCATGCAGGGGGTGCCGCTCTACTCCGTCAAGTGGTACCGCGGGAACCACGAGTTCTACCGCTACACGCCCATGGAGGAACCCGACTCGAGGTTGTTTGGGTTTCCCGGGATATATGTGGACGTGAGTATGATAAGATGAAGGGAGCGCCGCTCCGGTTGTTTGGGTTGCCTGGGATATTTGTGGACGTGAGTACTGAGTAGTGAGTCATGCTGAGATGAAATAGGCAGGTGAAGCTTGAATTTTATGTTTTTCTCGTCAGGGTGAAATTATTTTTCATTAATTTGTTCCCTACAAATAAACGCACTACGCATTACGCTAGATACCGGCATTTACGTCGCATTCTATTCTGCCAAGGATTGCCAAACATGGCTTAGTAATATGATAAAATTTTACGGTACTTCAGGTAAAAATACCTACATATTTTTTTATCATGACTGTGCCTTAAATGACGAAAGATGAGTCTACACTCTACAGTACAGATACCTGGAACTTTTAATGTGCCGCTTTAATGCGCACGGGCCGTAGTTTTTGACAAACAATCGGATTAACGAATCATTTTTCATGGAACTGATTACGAACTTTTGAAATTTAATTAAAAATGAGCCCGTTATTGGCGAAGTTTTATCTTCCGTCGTAATGGGGTGATTTGTGGAATCGTGATCGATGCGAAAAACTGAGAGATGTAATCAATATCAGCTATTCATTTTAAACATATGTAGATTCACTTATAATTTATTTATTTATTTATTAAGTTAATTACAACGGGTTGCCCCAATTACAATAATTAACTACAATCTTGACTTAAAATTAAAACTTAAAATGAATTATGACAATGTTACAATACGTATACAAATTAAGTTAAATAGTAATAGAAGAAACCGTTTCGTACTTATTTTCACAAAAATCTAACACATGCTCTCTTCACATCTATCCACTTATGAACAAACACATCACATTTAGGATTGGCCGTCAGAAGTGCCTGTTGGGTACATGTAAGGTACACTTTCTTAAATAAAAATCTGAGAAACGCCTTTTGGATTTTTTCCAGCATCAGAATTGATGTAGCTGTGTAAGGAGCCCAGACACACGCATCTGTTTCCAACTTGCTGCGTACTAGTGCATTGTATAGCAGTTTTATAACGGCAGGATTTTTAAAATCCTTAACGTTCCGAAGTACAAAACCAAGACGTTTGAAGCTGTCTTGAGCTGTCGCATATATGTAATCCTTAAACGTAAGAGTTCTGTCGAAGTATACCCCCAAGTCTTTGATACTATGGACACGGGAGATAATATGACCATCCATGGAATAATCAAAGACAATTGGATGCAGCCTCCGCCCATAAGTCATTACGCTACATTTTTTCATATTGAACAAAAGGTTGTTGGAAATACTCCAGCGTTTTACAGCATCCAAGTCCTTTTGCAAGAGAAGACAGTCATAAAGAGATTTTATGATCATAATGATCTTGAGATCGTCGGCATACAGTAAACACTTAGCAAACTTAAGGTTGTAAAATCGTTAATAAATATAAGAAATAAAAGAGGGCCCAACACAGACCCTTGACTTACACCAGAGCGTGTATGATAGGGGGCACTCTCAAAACATCCATACCTCACATATTGCATTCGATCACGAAGATAGTCAGCGAAACAACGAACAAGGCCAGGAGAAAACCCATAATATTCTATTATTGCCATAAATTCGAAAGTATGCCTGTCTAGTCCATCTTCAAGCGTCAAATAAAAATTGGTTTGTAGATACGCGGTTAATAAAGTAGTTCGCTAAGGATTTCACCAGAGGCGTAGTTCTAGTTAATTAAGGTTAAGGTTATCGTCAAACATGGAGTCCATTATTGACTTTAACAACAGATTTGACAGTTAATTTCACATTTCGTTATAGTTAGTTATAGTTACAGTAAGATGGTGAAAACCACCAGTTTTCATTCGAGCGACAAGCTTTCATTATCATTTATCGTTCAAATTGTATAATATTATTATGTTGAGGTTAAAACCTAATAGTTAAATATTTTAGGGAGATTTTCTTCTTTTTAGAGTGTTTAAATAAAAGCTGTTTTTCAAAAAGATTTTGATTATAATTTTTAAGATTTTGATAACCTCTTTAGAGTGTCAAATATCTCTACTATGATTTTCATTAACACAATATACTAGTCTCAAAATATGGTGAAAACAAAGCAGTAGAACTGAAAATGCCTCGTAAATTGGAGCTCGCCGTTACACAATCCCATAACGATATTTTTCGTTTCGCCAATAAAAATATTACGACTTACGTGTTACTCTCACATAATATTGGAAATATTTTCCCGGTAACGACCTCAAAGACCTTATCTCGTGATAGTTCAATCAAGTTCCTTATTGAATATCAATCAATGTTTATTCAAATTAACGATCCTTATGCAAGTTTTACGAAAGTTTACGTTCATTTTGTGTATTTAATATGATTATTTTGTTACGTTTCTAGAAAATAAAATTGAACTGTAGTTTAATTTTTACGCTACGAAAATTCACGCTAGTTTTTAATTAGCGTATATAAATCGCCCATGACTATTAACAATGTCGGATGTGCAAAATCGTCATTTTTATTTTATTCCATAAAACATGTCCTTATAACCAAGGCTATCATTAGCTGAAAAGATAAAATCTATATTATGCATAGTTTCTGAAATAGCTACATTAAAAATGTCGTATATTACTAAGATAGTCCGCTAACAATGTCGGATAGTCACTACCTACGTTGTTAACGGGACGCGGGGGCGAATGAGAGCGCTCGATGTGCCACTTCCGACTATTTTAACGGAGACAATGGACGTCGCGCTGTCACTTGTCTTTTTTGCAACCTTAGTTATATTTTTTTAATTTTAGACGCAATTTTTAATGTGTAGACATCAGCACGGCCAATCAAACTAGGTACTCATCGAAATTAAGAAAAATATAGTAATAGGGAAAAAATGCTGATGTATGTATAGGAGTAAACCTACTATCCAGAACAGAGAAGCTTGTGCAGAGAGTTCAAAATGCTTGTGTCCGTTTCTGCTTTACAGTCCCTCCACGTGCTCATGTAACTCCCTTCATCAATAATGCAAATCTCCTGAAGATGAAGGAGCGTAGGAAGTTGCATTTTGCTTCACTGCTTTTTGATATTATACTATCACGAACGCCTTCTTACTTGTATGAAAAACTATCTTGGGCTAGTGATGTGAGTATGCGTACCAGAGCCTCCCAGTATCGGATCATAACACCAAAGCATAGAACAGCAGCATTTCGTGGTTCGTTTAGATATGCAGCCTCCCGCTGTTGGAATAACCTCCCTCCTCCTCTACGGGCGCTGAAAACAAAAGCTTCGTTTAGTCGCCACTACAAAATTCACTTACTTACTTCTCAAAAACAAGCGAATACAATACCTGAAACTTATGCACCACGATCTGCATTGTTTAGTTATCCAACGGCGGGGCGATCTTACTAATCTTTGTTTACAGACGATGCCACTCTTTACAAGCTTATTGGTGTTCTGTACCTATTGTATTTTTGAGATAATATCTTAACTTTCCTGTGTCTACCTAATGAATCTATTTGCTAGAATATTTCTTGGGGTGGGTTGCACCAACCATTTTTATTTAAATTATAAATATATTACTCATATAACTCGGTGCTGTTTTTCATAATATATTAGTCACCATTTTAAAGTTGAATAACTCTATTTCACAAATCACTACTGTAGAAACTAGTAAGCAAACGTTTGTTTACAAATAGTTACACCATAAATCATATCTTCTTCTTCTTTCTTTCATCATGGCGGCCTTAACAAATTGCCAACGCAGGATGGCTACAGCTGCATACAGCAAAGAGCCAACTGTAGGACTGAGGCATTAGTTTTTATTTTGTTATTAATTAATATTATTGTTATGTAGTGGTTATTTAATGTGATAAATTCCTTGTATGCTAGTTATTGTTTATTTTTTATTTATTTTATCTTTTTTTGTTTAGTTTCATTTTATTAGAGTAAGTATAGTATAGATTTTACGCCTTATTTTGGGGTGAAGTCACTCATTGGCCCTGGCAGAATACCAGTGCAGCGAGCTAGCTTGCTGCGTTTAACTGAGCCTGGGCCAATTTTGACGTCACACAATATAATATGTATTGTAGTTGTAGAAATTAATGCTAAGTACGTCGAATTATTATTGTTTGCTTTACATAATATGTTGTGTGGTATCTAAATAAAGATATTCTTATTCTTATTCTTATTCTTAAATATTAAGAACGAAGCTAACACTAGTGCGGAAAATGGTATTTACTATTCTTTATTATATTCTTTAGAGATTTTGAACAGTACAGCTTATGTTTTATTGCTTTAGATTTGATTATAAGAAAAACATTTATCTTCATTAACATTTTATCGTAGGTCATTTAAAATTGTTGGATGTGCAAGATCCAACGTTCTTAACCCGTTGTTTAAAATGTGTTAAATGTCGGTTGTACCATATACGACATTTTTAATCGGTTTTATAAATGGTTAAATTGTCGGTAGTACCACTTCCGACATTGTTATGGGGATTTATAAATTGGCAAAATGTCGGTAGTATAACATCATAATCATTTCACTTATTTTTCTAATTGGTTTACTGCCATTTGGAGTTTGTTTCATATCTGTCGGTGCTTACCGACTTTAAACAGTTTTCAGAAAGCTTCAAAATAGGTCATTTTTGTACGAAAATTAAGTTTTTGTTGGCACACATACCCAATGAATGAATATAATTTTTTAGTTAAATAATCGTGTTTTGACGATCTGGTATCTAATAGCTGATTTTCTCGTCATTTTTTAAATTCATAATAGCAATAAAACGAGCTATACTGTTAAAAATCGTAAAAAAGGTATTAAAAGGACCTTTTTTCATACTAGGTTTAACTTCAGTCACAAGATTTCCATGAGCATTTTTTTCCTATACTATTATTATAATTTTCTCAAAATCAATCCAGCTACTCAACGAGAGTAGCTGGATTGATTATCCTTGTTGATCTTGTAAATGTAAATGCAGAGCTTGCAATTTGTCTTAACAAACATATAGATTTACTCAGATTGTGTAAAAGTGAAATTATTCTCAAAAAATACCAAAGAATAAGTAGAGAATCTCGGATGAGGAAGACTGCTTTTGATTAATTAATCTAATAAATATTCATCTATGTTTTTCATGAAAATGACGGCTGTGGTAGTACGTAAGTGCCCTAAAAATGTAGAAATTTTTAAGAACTACGATTACGCGAACTTTGTTTCGCTGACAAATTAATGGACCTGCAAAACAGTCAGTCCTTCGTCAGTATTTTCTGTATTTCCCACACATTTGGGAAAAATAATCTCTCCAGCGTATTTGGCAGATGTCGGATCTATAGCAAGTTTTTCCACTTGGAAAATATAATATTTTGCATTACAAATTCATGGTAGCCACCGCCATTACCGCGTCAGCGCCTTGTTTTGAGCTTTAATCAAACTGCCCTAACTACTAAAATATTTGCCCCATGGTAATAATTTAAAAGACAATTCTATTCTCTACATAATCACAATTAATAATTTGATATTTATTTAGGTAAGGATCAATTGTTAATATGCAAAACAAGCCACGCTAGTAGGAGATGATTTGAAGTTAATTTTTTAATGAAGGAAATGGTTATTATTTGTTAACCATAAAAGATACATATATGCTGTCCTGGATTTTTTTGTAGATAATGATGAACGCTATAAGTATTTTAATATTGTTTCTATGAATCGGCTGTATTTTTCGCAGCGCAAGCGAAATAATGTAATTTATTGCAAATTTTTACCACTTTGGGTTATATTATTGCGATTTTCGGTATGATCCCTAATATTTTTCTGAATAATACACATGTATGTTATTTGAAAACAATGTAGCTTACCAAGGGTAAAATAATTTTTAAAATTAGTTCAGTAGTTATTGAACCTATTCAATACAAACAATAATATAAAGTCTTTTCCAAACACGAAACAAACTTTTCCTCTTAATCACTGACAAAAAATTTTATTAATTTTGTTAAGTTAATTTAAGTTATGGTATCAAAAAGTTAACAAAATAGTGATGGCAATAATTTTTAATTTCAATATTTTAAGTTAATTTACAGTTAATTTACATTTCAGAAAAAAATTTATTTTCTGAACTATTAACGTCGTAAGAAATATTTTGTATTCTCATACATACATTATTTTTACGTTTTATTTGAAAAAAGTCCTTAAAAATATATATTTTCTTTAAATTGTTGTCATTTTTGTTGGTAATTTCTACATGCGACATATTTTCAATATAAATTTATCGCTTAACAATGGCGTAAGTGTCACTTCCGACATGCAATCATGGATTTTGTACAAGCAAAAATGTCGGTTCTGGCACTTCCGACAAATCAGCATTACTCGTACTCCGTTAAAAAGGTCAGAAGTGACTTTTCTCATATTTATTCATAAAATACGGAATACTCCTAATAATATACTAAACGTAAATAACTTATAGAGCAAAACCCTGAAATTTCATGATTCTACTTGAAATATGTAAAAAGTTATTCACAATTTAGACTTTGAATCGCTCTTCTGTAAAGTTGCTGTTTTTCACATTCGACATTGTTAATAGTCATGACTCATGGGCGAAATAATAGTCGTATTATTTAAATGCTGACAATAAATTATTGGAAATGAGGCTTCTTAAATGAATATTCAAATCAAGATATATTTTTAGTAGTTGGCTATTTAGGAATTATTTGTTCTCATCATCACACTACATGATTTTTCAATAAAATATAGATACTGCAGTCGCCAGAGGTTTTAACCTCCGAAAATTGTAATAGTGACTGGATTTTTGTTTTTGAGGTGTCGTTTTCTTTTTTACACTATAACTTGCAAAGTTTACCAAAAATTTTTTTGTGCTTTTAATTTTTTAGTTACTTAATTAAAAATTAATATTTCACCATATAAAACCAGTCCCGAAAAAAATTTTTTTTCTTGTTCCTGTTATTTAATGACTCTTATCCGATTGCTTACGTTGAAAATTAAACAAATACACAATTTTAAAAAAAGAAAGTTTGCTTTGCTAAGCTAAATACAACTATAAGGTTTTTGCAAAGTTTTTAGAGATTAACGCTCGTCGTAACCAAGATAAAAGGGTTTGGGTAGATTTAAGGGTAGTAACGAAAAGTGTGTTAAACTTACTTGTGCGTATTTAATTTTTAGAGAAATGATAACTTTTAAGTACTTAAAAACGTTTAAATATCTCCAACAATGTGTAAAATAGACCGAAAATATTTTTCTATATTTGTTGAGAATTTATTTAAGTGAGAGCTAAAACTTAAATGCATCGACAAATCAAAGACTTTTTCTAGTCTTTGAAATATATTTAAGCTTCCTACTTAAAGCCAGAAAAAAATTGGGTGCTACAAATCTCACGTACATACTAAAGACGCATGCTGCGACCTATGTTAGGAAAATGCTTACCTGAATGCAATAAATATCAGTTCTTAACCTAATTTGTATTTTTTTCCTTTAAGTATGTTTTAGCAAATATAATTAATAAAAAAAAATGTATTCTGTAAAAACCTAACCAAAAGAAATAAAATACAGATTTTCATCGAAATATCCGTGATAAGTTTGTGCTACATTTTCAGAAAATGTAATAAATTAAGAGCTAAAAAGTTATACACATTAAGAAACAGAAGGCTTTGTTAAGCCTAAAAAATAATTTTAAACTTCCTATTTAAAACCAAAGAAAAATTGGAACGCCTTTACATGGCGAGGCACACAACAAGCACATTTAGAGGTATGCTCATCTACATACAAAAATATTAATTTTAAATATAAATTATATATTTTTGACGTGACAACGTCTTAAATTAGGTTGCGGCTGGGAGTCACTTATGAAAAAGTGTAACGCTCGGTAACGTTACGATGAGTCACCGAACGAGAGAGAGGCCCGCCGAATGCCTTGCGTCTCTCTCCCACACGTTGTCACGTAAAATCTTCGCCCGTAAAACCGACTTTACAGGCAACCATTTTTTTCAACTTATTTTCTTTCTTTGGAATATAAGCAACGATACAAATCAAAAAAATAATAATATATTTTATTGTTTTGCTATATATTTAAAAGAAAGAAATACGCATATTTTCTTCAAAATTTTACAGTTTATGAGTTTACTTGAAGTGGAAGAGAATAATTTAAAAATCAAAAGCACAACTTTTCAATAGGTAAACTTTATTGTTTATGTTATCAGCTACACATTCCTTTTTTTCTTTTCAATTTTCATCCACTATTGCAAAAATCGGAGGTTTGCACGATTTTTACGCTCTGGGAACTCCACTAAGAGTTTAAATTGAATTAAAATAAAAATAGTATTTTAAAATCAAAATAGACAGATATAATTCAGATCGGTTTTCATAAAAGGATTAAGACTAGCTTTATTATGCCATGAAAATTGAAAGATGGTCCTCGCAAAATAAATGAATTTCAGCGCCAAGAAAGTTGCAGGTATCTAACAGGGTTGCCATGTAATATCTAACAAGGTTGCCATGAAATATCTAACAGGGTTGCCCTGTAATATTTAACAGGGTTGCCATAATATAATATCTAACAGGGTTGCCATGTAATATCTAACAGGGTTGCCATGTAATATCTAACAAAGTTACCATGTAATATCTTACAGGGTGGCCATGTAATATCTAACAGGGTTGCCATGTAATATCTAACAGGGTTGCCATGTAATATCTAACAAAGCTGCCATGTAATATCTTACAGGGTTGCCATGTAATATCTAACAGGGTTGCCATGTAATATCTAACAAGGTTGCCATGTAATATCCAACGGGTTTGCCATGAAATACCTAACAGGGTTGCCATGTAATATCCATCAGGCTTGCCATGTAATATCTAACAGGGTTTCCATGTAATTCCAGATGAACCGGTCGAACGGCACCCAGGTGCTGCTGCGGCGCCTGGAGCTGGGGCTGGCGGGGAACTTCAGCTGCGAGGTCACCGCCGACTCGCCCTCCTTCGCCACGCAGATCGCCACCAGGTTCATCGATGTTATAGGTGAGTACCAACAAAAGCAATTTTGTTTGTAAACGCATATTATACAGAGGGTAATAAAACTAAGTGTTAATAATTTAGGGTTCCTTAATCTTTATATAGATTTCACTGTGGAATAGCAGCTGAAAGATTATTTTTTTATTTCTCATAGGAAAGCGTCCGATTGTCATAAATGTTCCCATACAATAGTAAAAAAAAACTCTTTTAGTGAGAATACTTTCACAGCGATATAGTAGGCTATATAAATTATGTATAGTATAAGCACAACATTTATAAAATAATTATTTTATTACTACGAGTAATTAATACTTTGTTACTACATAGCAAACTGTATAGGAATGCGTAACTGAAGCTACGAACGTATTCGTAGCACAAGTTCTACGGCGTAGCGTTTACGTAGCACCACACCGTAAACACTAAACGCCCTTATAATCACGTAGACAGCCTTGAGTAAATGTAATTTTTCATTTCATCCACCCATAATATTTTACGCAAGGCGTTCTATAAAACAATTTCAATCTAAAAGAACAACAAAACACGGATTACAGAAGCCCGAGTTAATTCAAAACGATAGACGATATTTCGCAAACAAAAGCTTAAGTAGTTGTATCCGTTGAAATATTTCGACGAGCATTTCTCAAGTTCGTCGCTTCGACGACCGATTCCGACAAAGGTTTAAACTCCACTCTGTCAGTTCGCTGCAATCTTGACAAACTTTTACAACAATTTAATGGTCCCCTCAACTTCACATACTTCAGGAAGTGGTTGGATAGTGGATACTTCTGGTGCTAACAAAAGTATGTTTTGACGTTTATTTGATACTAGATGACGTCCGCAGCTCCGTTGCGCCAAAATTTGTTTATCACGCGGGGACCGTACATTTTTCCGGGATAAAAAGTATCGTATGTTACGGTATGTCCTTTCCCGAGACTCAAATTATCTTCATACCAAATTTTAGAAAATCCGTCCAGTGTTTTGGGCTTTAAAAGAGGTCACATAAAGACAGACACTTTCACATTTAAAAAAATAATATAGACTCCAGCTTTAGAACGTTTCGCTTGATCAAATTTAGTATCCTATAATCTTTAGAAACTCAAGTCAGTGTCAAGCCTTGTTAAGGGTGAAAATTAAAATAATTTACATTTCGATTGACATTGCAAGTGAAAATGGATCATATTTTGTGTTTAAGTGAATTTGTCCATCTTTTCCTCCTTATTTTTTCACTTCGGATTTTTTTAAATTCGGTATGGATACATCTCGAAATTTGAAAAAAAGTAAAATTAATAAATAATTAAATAGTTTTATAACGGGAAACGGTTTCAGCGCGATAATTTTGTGCAAACAAAGTTCCGAGCAACATCTGGTAACTTTATAAGACGTCCAATTAGCGATTAATGACGTGTGCTAAAGCCGGGATAATATTAAAGGCTGTCACTTCTATCTTATAGTGATTATGTGTTACAAGCACAGCATAATATTTGAGCTACGCCTTCAGCTAAAATATTGAGAAAAATGTAGAAATATTTCATTAAGTACTTCAGACTTTTGAATTGAAAATTCTTGGATATATTTTTACTATAAACCAGACTATAACGAGAACATTATATACAGAGAACAGATATTTGAGATAGTAAGATTTTTTTTAATTAAAAAGACTTACATATTGTTACTACAACGAAACGTAAATATACTTCACACAAAAATATTGCAGCTTTTTCAGCAGAATATATTTATTTTTAATGATAATAATAATTTATTTGCCACAGTGAAATGTACAATACGATCTTCATAATTAAAACTTACAAGTGTTGTAATTGTAGTCCTTTTTTATAAGTTTATGGTATTCCTCATTTTGATGTAAAATGAAAATCGCTGTATCATTTGATTGCATCAAATAGGTACTACTGTACCGATTTTAATGTAGTATCGAACATAATAGACTAATATCACCGCAAAATAACATGCCGTTAGGTTTCACACGTCCACAGTCGCGTAGCGCTAGACAAAATTATCAAATCCCGTTATTTCCATAATTACGAAACAGCTAGTTCCCGAATAATTAGGTCGCGTATAGCCAGACAATAATTATAGTCTCAATTTAATTCTCACCTAATATTGTATTTAGTCACCATTTAGTGTTACACAAAGCCGATTAACACATGATTAAATTAATAGGATTAGCATCAATCACTGATTGTTAGATAATAATCATGGTGTGGGTTAGGAGGAGGTAGGATTAGTAGCTGATAATGTTACACGAAAAGGGTAAAGTGCTACAAATCAGTTTAATAGCACCTACTTTTAATTTTATGGTGGTTGAGTTCACGAGAGTCACAGTGTTTGTGCGCGAACTCCTCCAAAACGGCTCAGCCGATTTTATGTAATTTTGTATATGTACTATCAGAGAAGTTGATTCCTAGGCAGATGGCGGACCCTCATTCGACCGATCACAACTAACATTCGAATTGACATAAGCCGACCAAACGACTTAGGTCTGTCAACTGCCTAGGAATCAATTTCCTCGAGTATACAAATTCATTAGGTTACTGTTTAATGTTGAATAATAATTAATAACATTCAAACTTCAAAATAATTTATTCAAAATAGGTTTACAAAAACACTTTTTGACGTCAAAGATAATTAAAATTTCGATTTAAAAACACAATTACATTAACAGATTTCATAATATCAGGACAACATAATAATTAAGAATAATATATTATTAAAAATTAAAACATTACATAAATATAAAATCACTAATATAAAATCACCATAAATAATAAAATCACCAATGTATGAGGAGCAATGAGCAGAATAATTCAGGGAAATATAAAAGAGATCTAAACCCAATTAATATCTTTGTCATTTATGTAATGATCAACCTTATAATATGCTTTTCCGACTAGCACTCTTTTCACATTTTTTTTAAATTTTGTTTATGTTATTTCATGTGGTATTTTATTATAAAATCTTATACAGTTGCCCATAAAAGACTTACTTGTTTTAGTTAAGCGAAATTTAGGAACATGCAGTTTATTTTTATTTCTAGTGTTTCTATTATGGTAATCACATTTTTTTTAAAAAGGTCTATATTCTTTCGAGTGTACATAATTATTTCATATATATATAACGAGGGCAAAGTCATAATTTTAATTTCTTTAATTTTTTCTTTAAGTGAATCTCGACATTTCATTTGATATATTATATCACGTACTGCACGTTTTTGCAAAATAAAAATACTGTCCAAGTCGGCTGCTGATCCCCATAATAAGAGCCCATAAGACATCAAACTGTGAAAATATGCAAAATAAACAAGCCTTGCTGTATCTACATCGGTTAGTTGACGTATTTTCCTTACAGCATAAGCAGCAGCACTAAGTTTAGACGAAAGATGTTCAATGTGACTATTCCATTGTAATTTCGAGCCTAATCGAATGCCTAAAAAAGAAGTTGAGTTAGTCAAATTAATTTTTTCGCTCTTTATTATGATTTCGGATTCGAAGAATCTCACACAGTTCGTTTTTTTCGCATTAAGAACAAGATTGTTTGCTTTAAACCACTTAGCCATTTTTTTCAGTGTGTTGTTAACATGCAGAAGCTGACTATCTTTCCGATCTACTTTAAAAATCAGTGAGGTGTCATCTGCAAACAATACAATGTCATCACATTCGTCAATTACATACGGACGATCATTAATATAAACTAAAAACAAAAAAGGACCAAGTATAGAGCCCTGAGGGCTGAGGCACACCGATCTGAACGAATGACCCCGACGAGATAGTTTCTCCAAATACCTACACATTCTTTTCTATTAGACAAGTAAGATTTTATCATATCTAATGCTTGGCCACGTATTCCATAATAACTAAGTTTCTTAAGTAGTGTTTGATGGTCCACGCAATCAAAGGCTTTGCAGAGATCACAGAATACTCCAATGGCATCCTGTGAGCCCTCCCAAGCCTCCAATATCAATGATATTAGCTTGGCTGCAGCGTGAGTTGTTGATCTCCTTTTTGAGAAGCCAAATTGCTGATTATGAAGAATTTTGAATTTAGCAAAATGTGCTAATAACTGGTCAAGCATAATTTTTTCAAATATCTTGCTTAGTGAGGGTAAAAACGATACCGGTCTGTAATTTGAAGGGTCTTCTCTACAACCATTTTTAAAAAGCGGAATAATTTTACTAATTTTAAATAAACCAGGGAAGTGCCCTTTTAAAATACTATCGTTAAATGACATTGCTAATATAGGCGCGGTAACATCAATGCTGTAATACCTTGACGGAAATGCCCCATAAGTCTTCAGTACTTTTTAATTTCAGTGTTTTAAAAGCTTTTTTAATATCCGCTTGATTAACTGGTGTAAATTGAAAATTTTCTGGTATATCAATATTAACATTACTTTTCAATAATTCTAGTGCCTGTTTAGATGAACCCCGAAGACCTTCAGTTATTTTTATGGGTATATTTGTGAAATACTCCTCAAAGCATTGTGCACTCCCAGTTTATCTAAGATGATAGAATTATTAATTTTTAATTGAATTCATTACCATTATTTAATTTACCTATTTCAGTATTTATAATAATTGATGGAAGACTATACTCAATACGAGATTTAAATCTTTTTAATTTTGCTTCAGTTAAAGGCCTTAAGCTGTGAACAGATTGTCTTTGAGTTACTATAATGGTCTGAGATGACACCGGTAATCACATCATTTTTTAATGTACTACAATTAGTCCAAAAATTATCGATACAGGTAGCTGAAGTTGGAGTAATTCTGGTTGGCTCTTAAAATACATAATCCAGATTAAATGACTCAAAAGTGATAATAGATTGTTCCTATGCGTAGATTCCACTAAAATGTCGATAAATTAATGTCTCCACAAACAACCAATGATTTGTTACACATAAAAATTTTACTTAATATATTATCTTCTATTACAGTGAAAAGATGTATATAGTTAGCACCTGGCGGTCTGTAAATGCATAAAAATAAAAAGTCATTAATTTCTGCACATGCTACCTAACACACCCTCTCTACAGTGTAGTTGACAATGTCATTGCGTTCTTTGAATTTAATGTTATCCTTAATAAGTATTAAACAACTACCACCCTCTGATGAAGCCCTATTAAATACACTGGCAATCTTATAACCACATACATTAAAATTCATTCGGTCTTTCTTGAGCCACGTCTCCGTGATACACAATAAGTCAATTTTATATTTGTCAGTCAAAAGTTCAAGTTCAAGTATTTTGCCAGAGAAGCGATTCACATTCTGATGAAAAACAACTATACGATTCTGCTGCTTCTTTGTCGTCCGATTTTTTGAGATAGGTGTGTTCGTTTTTAAACTTTTTTCATTATTTAAGCAAGTTCCGCTTCCCGCTGTCAGTTTTTTGACGTTGTTGCTCAAGGTGTTGAAATGCATCCACTCCGAAGTTGGAGTGGATGCATTTATAATAACCTAATAAACCAAATTTACTGGTGTATGTAAGTACATACACCAGTAAATTTGGTTTATTAGGTTTCTTTGGGGCTGATCTGTGTGTTTGAGTCAGTGATTTAGTTGGCGAGTCCATGCTTTCTCTTTTTCTTTTATTCGTGTCTTCGTTTGGCTCTCTAATAATTATTTTATCTCTGAATAAATAGAAAATC
The DNA here is from genome assembly GCA_937595015.1 of Polyommatus icarus. Lineage (NCBI taxonomy): Eukaryota > Metazoa > Arthropoda > Insecta > Lepidoptera > Lycaenidae > Polyommatus > Polyommatus icarus. The sequence continues at coordinate 2,180,857 of OW569322.1, read as the reverse complement.
TTCCCCTTCTTCTTTCTTTTTGTAATTGCGGTAAGATTTCCTTTCTTTTCTCTAATATTTCCCTGCTAAAATCTTCTTTTACATACACACCCTCTCTTAATTTTCTTTTATTTTTTAGGATTTCATTCCTTTTTCAGTTGGTAGTAAATGTAACTATTATTGGGCGCGATTTTTTGTCCTTACTGCCACGTCTATAAGTCTTATCAATTTCATTAAGATCGATTTTGATGTCCATATCTTTTTGAATTATTTTTGCGATTAGTTCAATTGTGTATTCCTTGTGATTCGTTTCCTCTATGCCGAAAAATATTAAATTGTTTTTTCGTTTGTAGTCTTCCATGTTTTTTCATTTATCTTGTAAGTCCTTGATGTCAGATTTTAACTTCTTATTTTCTTCAATGATTAAATTAAGTTTATCGTTAATTTTTTCAGAAACTTGCGTTGTAACAACTTCAGTTATCGTCTTCGTTTGCGCCGCCATCTCCTCCTTTAGGTTATGCCAAAAAATTTGCATATTTTGTGGATCCATATTTCGTGATAAATATTATTAGGTAGTTATTTTTGACAACGAGCCAAATGCAAGAATCCAGTGCGCTTTAGTGTCTGCACGGCAGAACAGTTCCGTTTTAGTAATCTCGAAAGAAGTAGAAGAAGAATACACTTGTCATTTGTCAACTCGTTAATGTCAATCAAATGTCAATCTTGAACAATGACTCGTGACCAACAATTAATCAACACTTTTACTTGCTGTTTTGTTAATGAATTTAGGTGTATTTTGTTGAGATAATAGTTTTGGTTATGAAAACGACGTCAGTGCGGCTTTCAACACTTTCACTTAAGGTTTTCACGAAAGATTACACTTTACTTGATTTATTTCACAGAGGATAACGAAAACACGTATTTGTAGCTTGACAACCGGAACCGGAACTTAGAAATGGGTTTCAAAACAATTATTAAGTGATTTATTTTGATACTAGATGACGGCCGCAACTTCGTTGCGCCAAAATTCGTTTATCGCGCGGGAACCGCACATTTTTCCGGGATAAAAACTATCCTATGTCCTTTCCCGGGACTCAAAGTATCTCCATGCCAAATTTCGGCAAAATCGGTTCAGCGGTTTGGGCGTGAAGAGGTAACAGACAGACAGACAGACAGACAGACAGACAGACACAGTTTCGCATTTACAATATTAGTATGGATATGGATTTTGTTCTACTGTGTTTGTATTTCAGGGAAAATGCTTAAACTTTACACACCCATTTTATGCACATTGTGCAAAATAATTAAAACAATAAGTACAGCTGCAATAAGCAAGACAATATTACACCCAGTTCTATAAAACCAATTGCAATATAAGTTCCTTCGTCTTTTGAAGCTAAAACTTAGCACCTCGTCGGCACATGCGTTTGACACCGCAGACTCACGCTGTATATTACCCGCACGAAACCCGTCACCCGCAAGCGGTACTTATATTAAATATCATAAATTCTCCATTCTGTCTTCTAAGAGTTTTAACACGTAGTTGAATCGTCATCATCATTCATACAAGTACTGCAGCAAGTATTTAAGAGAAGACGCCTGCGTAGTCCAGTGGTTTAGACTTTAGCGTGGCAGAGGTCGTGGGTTCGATTCCCGCGTTGGAAACATGTTATTTCCAAGTTTGGTGAGGACAATGCTTTTCGATCGGATTCGATTGGCCTCCCCGTATATACCCGGGGCTTAAAATGTGACGAAGATAGAAATATAATCCAGCTCTGAGGCTTAGAACTCCGCTATGATAGACGAAATTTTATAGGGTATGCTCTGATCAGATTCATTGTGAACAAAGATGATCCGTACTATGAGCATGAAAAGTCCTTCGCCTCTCTCTATCTGGTTATCAATTCCTAATAGTTGGAGGATAGCTCAAAATCAAGTAAGGAGTTTCAATTTAATGCTTAGCAAAAACGGTTATAACTTATAAGTTATAACTTATAACAGAATAAAACAGCTAAATAAAAAATCTGCTTTATCGCCAAGGTAGCTCTATACAAGGTTTATTTTATATTTGAATTCGAAGATAAAATGAGATCAGTTGAAAATACTGTTTATAATAACGTGGAAATAACAATATAATATAGCGAACCATTCCAAAAGTCTCCTTAAATACGATAAGAGTTTTATTTTTAAATTCTCATTCACAAGACAAATAATACATTTCCTTTTGAAATATAAATAGAAGCACACGTTGTACAAACACATGGTATTTTGTCCCGCAATACCTAAGGAACGAGAAAGCTAATCAGGTTACGTACGTTCGGCTTTTCGTGAAATTGCCGAATTGTACTCGATTATGTTTCTAATATTGAATTTCTTTTGAGATATTGGCCTTTGTTGTTGAGTTGCACGTGTGTCTGTAATCCCTTTGACTTTGAATTTTTATATGTGGCCTCCTTTGAATGGTGAACGCTAAGCTGAGGAAAGATAAATTGTGTTTACCAACGAATAATAAAAACTAAGGAAGAGTAACTGTGTCAAAAAAATTGTCCACGAGTCTATAAAATGTGACCCGAATACATGCATACTTTAATGCATGTATTCGGTACATAATTTTGTGTAAATATAGAAGTGACAATTAATGTCATCGTCTTTATTTCCCTTTGAGTGTGTTTCGTTGCTATTGTCATATTTTAGTGTGCGAAAAGGAACCAAATTCAAAACGGTTGAAGTATGGGAGTTACGTTTCCTTAGTTTTTAGGTACTATTCGTAAGTGTTACCTATAATATCTAATACATTTAAAAGTATTTTACATGCTTGTTGCCACAATTTTTCTAGCCAAAAAACCAGCTGGTTTTCACAAAAACTTCTAAAGATAATAATTATAATATTGCAAAGGTATTCATTAAAAATATATCTTTTCTGGTAAAATTAAAAATAAGTGTATAAAAATATTATTGTTATTTCTAACGAATTATTTCTATTTCATTTATCATTTTGTGTGAGTCTGAAAGTCCTGTATATTTTATGTATGTCAGTGGGTCCCTTCCAATCTCTGTCCGGCAGTATTTTGCTGTCGACGCCAGATTTAGTGCCGCGATACGATAGTACGAATAAATCGACTCCTCGTATCTGTTAGGATGGGCACATAATGTGTGAAATATTTTAGCAGCGGTGCGAAAAGTCGTAACTCATTTTTAGACAAAACTGATTTATATTTAATTAATAATAATTATTATTATTGTTCTGTTTTTTAACCGCATCATCGTAAAATACAAAACATATTAATATACATTAATAAGATTATGGAGGCGTCCCACAAGTCCCACAACGTGTGGATGTGGATAAACAACTGCCGTATCTAAACGTTCCACATAATGTGGAACGTTTAGGTATATCATACACAACAAAAACTCCCTAACTTTTAATCTGTGCTTTTGTCGTTACGGTTATATCGTGTACTTGCTGTTGACTTACTTCGCTATAACACGTGACGTAGCGAAGTTGCTGTGGCAAAGTGTTTTGCCAAGTTGCAATTAAGCAACAAAACAAATATACGACGCTTATGTAAGTATATAGTCTGTACTATAGACTGAGGAGTAAAGATTTAAAATATTTCAAAAACATTTTGTAAATCAAATATTGTGGTTATTCATCGCTCGCGCAATTTTGCTTGGTTTTCACAACTGGAGAAAACTATATTATATTTTATCTTTTACTCACTGTCAATTTCTATAGTAACCACTTAAAAAAAACTCATTTCATACAAGTGCCTGATATGAGGTGCTCGACTATCCAACTTTAAGAATACGTTCAATAATAACGTCTCCTTGACTTCTCAGGTCACCCTTAACACGAACTACCTAATGATTTTGTTGGGGTCAATTTGTACTTGCGCAGAACCTCGAAGCTCGAATTGCATCGAAGCGACTTACGGATATTGAACATAACAATTTCAACCTTAACTTCAGATCGTAATGCGCACATTACATCTGAGATTTTAAAAAGACGCGTGCATTCGAGATTCGCGAATTCGCACATACGAGCGAATTCGCTGGAATGCACGCGATTCCAGCGAATTCGCTCGTATGTGCGCAGTAATATTTTGTGCGTCACGCACGTTTTTGTTACCTAGCCGAGTGTACCCACAACCTCCAGTCCGGAGTCATGATGATCTTGCTAATAGCATTTGACAATCTACGTTTATCAATGATAATGACAGAGGAAAAACTACGATTGCTAATAATAATCATTAGCAAGATTGTATACAGTTTCAGTCTCTTGAGTCAAAATAAGAACTTACTTTTATAAAATTACTTTTATTAGTTTATATTATATGTGATTACCAAACTGTAATGTCACAACCTTTCTTTATGATTTTGTGATGTTTGAAAAACAAAAAATATACCCGCGAATGTTAAATATGTCTGGGAAATATACAAAACTGAAAACGCACACAGTTTTCACAGTTAAATAATCCTTGTGTATATTTTTTTTGCAAATGGAAAAAAATGTATATTTTAGAAGCCTTTGCTTCGGTCTGTTTCTCCTATTTTGGTTTAAAAATTTTTGATCTATCTTATCTCGAAAATTCAAATGTATAAACTATAAATCAAATAAATCCTATAATTCAAACCTTTGATATCTTTTTTGCTATTTAAATAAGATGTACTACTAGAGGATAATATTTTTACTGTATTTTACTTTATAATATAATAAATTAATGCATAAAGGGAATTTACGTTTTGTAGGCTCATAAGAACTGCCACACCGGTTTCGGTGACAGTGGCCGGTTTTATTGAAACCAGCCACAGCCAGGTAACGTAGGAGTAATTTTATAGTGTCCAAGTGTGTGCGCACTACACAAGAGAACTCTCTATTCCTTTCACTCCCATATCCCAGTGGGGTGGAAGACCGACACGACTGGCGAGATATCGGGCGCAGGCCCAACTTTATATGCCCATCCGACGCATGGATCATCTTACTTGTCAGACAATCAGGTGATCATCCTGAATTTTCCTAACGGAACTTGGAAATACTTGTTTCCAACGCGGGAATTGACCCAACAACCTCCGGAGTCATGAGCCACGCTCTAAACACTGGACCACGGAGGGATGTAGGATATGATTCATCAGTCCTCCTCATAATATATTTTAATAATTTCTAGACCTTTAAATGTAAGTTTAAATGGACGGAACTTTTACATAGCTGAAAATTACGCGTCAAAAAAATATCATCAAATATTACATAAACCTAGTAACAATTTCCATAAAAAGATTTATATAATGATATTATACGTAACCACGTCTTATGTTCATAACATTAAATGCAAACTCTGCATTTCATAGTACTATATTAGCTATGTAGAAACACCCTAAACAGAAGTGATTTAACCTCTAGACGTTATAAATCATGTAGCCGAGTCCTAACAGTCTTTATACCCCATAAATCGCGGGCGCAACGCGGGGTTCGAGTCTGGTCACTGTATTGTGATATTCTGATGTACGGCCGTTTGAAGTTGGAGATTCGCCGTAACGACCCGCCGGATGATTTAAACGCCGCTTAACTACCGCTAACAGTAGCTTAATGCTAGATCTATGGCGTGATTTAAGCGCCCATTTTGAAAATCGAATAAAAATACTTTACTACCCGGTAAAAAAATATGTTGGTAGAGCTGATTTTGATGACAACGCGCGGCTGAGTATCGCATACTATACAATTATTTTGACGATGTGAGTTTAAATTAGGTATTTGTGTTTTTCCATATTTTAGCACCTAAATAAATAAACCGATTTTGATGCATTTTTTTTCATTTGAAAGTTAAATTAATCGAAAGTATTCTTAACTAATCATCTTAGCTCATGATCTCGCTTCTTGCTAGTAGACTCACCACTTTTTAATTTAAAATGCCTGGAAAATAGAAAAAGTAACATTTTTCATGCCTGTGCTATTGTTAAACACCTGACAGTAAACACTTCATACCCTTAGCGCTTACATAGAGTCCACACTCTTTGTTCTTCCTACCGGCGCTAACAAAGAGCATTATTGAAAGCTAAGCGTAGTAATGACTTATCTCAATTCTAAAGATTTAAATCTCTCTAAATACTTAGACTTACAGCATGAATTATCTAAACTAGAGAGAATAGAGATTATGAAGATTTAAATCTCTGTTCTCTCTAAATACTTCCTGTGGAGATAATCCCTTGACAAATATACTTTTTTCCGTTTGACGTTAGCTTCATGACCCAAGCTGTCCCACGGGGACCGTACCTGGAAAAGATGAACCGCCAGGATGTTCGGCATAATTGATAAACTAAATTATGTTCTTGGCAGTTGAACATTAAAGTAATTTAATAGAAAGTTCCCGAAACTTCGAGCGAGTTGAGATGAGGTAGTTTTAGGAAACTGCGGCATGATAATTAGAATGTTATTATCTCGAATCTGAAATAATTAAGATCTCTCTAAGTTTATTTGTAGATGCAGATACGGTGAACAATATGTGAACAATAGGAAAGTAAACCAACGTTTGCCGTTTCATTATTTTTATGCACCTAAATCGTTTTTAGACTGTTTCACAATATTATATTTTGAACTGTTTCATTCAATCATTATAATTGTTCATATTTAGTCGAAAATGTTTCCTTTAATCCGATATCGGTTTACTATAATTTTAACAACAAACTAAACAAAAATTACTTCAAATTATAATTATTAACAATTTGCTTGTTACACCTGTTTGTATTTTTTTGAATTCGCACTTTTATAACTATTTTGTAGTACTGAATTTATGTTCATAGGCCTTAAAATAAATATATAATATTTTTACTTAAGTATATTATTAATTGTTATATTTTCCTCTCCTAGCATGCTTGTATTATTTAATATAACGAATATTATAATATTACGCACAGACAATAGAATATTTATTAATTTGCTTGTTATAGTTTTTTGTGCTGGCAAAATTCAATTTCTTACGCAGAATTGATGTAGAAATCGCGGTATCTGTATATTCTGTCAGCACTGTACCTGTGCAAAATTTCATCGATATCTGTCCAGTACTTTTCGAAAACATTCGTCTAAACATTTTTTTTTCCTTTTTGTACGACGTGATAAGTATCATTTATTTTGTTCTTCATTGATGTAATAATGATTGATGGTTCCGTATTATCTCGAATACAAAGACGGTAGGAAAATTTTTCATTTATCACGCAATTTTATCTAATAGAGTAAAGGTCTTTAATATAAGGACGTCAAAAAATAAGGTACCATCGAGGAAATTGATTCCTAGGCAGTTGACGTCATGACGTGATCGGCTTATGTCAATTCAATGTTAGCTGTGATCGGTCGGATGGGTTTGACTTAACGCGACCAGATTACTTAGGTCCGCCATCTGCCTAGGAACCAACTTCTCTGATAGTACATCTACCTAATTTTGAAGCTCCACGTTGTCACCTGTAATTCATAAACACAAAGTACAGTAAAAATGAGAATATAACTAACATTTCGTAACATTAGAAGCATATTATACAACTTTTTCCCTTATAATTTGAATTTAGTGTATAATATATTTTATAGAAGTGAAAATAATTAAATATTGTCAACGGCTTTATTTCGTAAATTTGAGTTTTAAGTATTTCGTACTCTTTTGTCATATTTAAGTGTACGAAAAGAAACCAAATTCAAAACGGTTGGAGTATGGGAGTTACGTTCCTTACTTTTTAATATTCGCAGCCTGAAATCAATAAACACATAATATATTAGCGCAAGTATTATAAGGTAGCGCAAGTAAAGTACGTCACTAAAAATATAAAATCTCAAAATTGGCAACTACATAGTTAGCAAAGTAAAGAAGAGATCTGAACTCCCAAAATTCTCGTTCTAGATTCATAACAATAAGAATGTGTGTCGCAGATTCGTATTCAATCGAGTGCATACGAAATCGAGTCCGAACGGACAAACAGAAGTGCTATGAATAATTCCACTACAAGTCGGTCCGCAGAGTCCTCGATTTACAATTCGACTAGAATTTTGAAGATCGTTAGCGCTAGTGATTGCGAAGCTGAGGATAGGTACCGAGAAACATTTTTCCATTTTAGAAAATAACTTTTTCTTGTGAAATGTCTTCTTTTTTCAAAGAAATTGATTCATAGCCAGTTGACAGACCTTTAACTTGAATTGGTCGTATAATGTCGATTCAATGTTAGCCGTGATCTGTCGGATGGGTTTGACATAACGTGACCAAATCACGAAGGTCCGCCATCTGTATAATATGAATCAACTTCTCTGGTAGTACTTTTGCATCGTGTACGTTTGTTTATAAGTTGGTACGAGTGTCACCCCATCAGTAAGAGAATCATAATTTGAACACCGTGCTGTGTGCGCTGAAATAAATTAACGTAATTATAGCACAATTATAAAAATATAATCTATACTTCTTTACTAATATTATAAATGCGAAATTATATCTATCTCTCTGTCTGTCTGTCTCGCTTTCACGCCAAAACTACTGAACTGATTGTAATGAAATTTTGTACACAGATAGTCTAAAGCATGAGAAAGGACATATGCTACTTTTTAACTGGAAAAAGGGGTTGTAAGGGGGTGTTTATGCGTAAATTTGTTCAAATTATGTTAGTTCCAAAAACTCATAACAGATGGCGCCAAGAGTCGCCTAGATCACGCTATCGCTTGCTCATACGTATTTATATAAGAGGTGGTATAATATTGAGTAGAGATATTCGTTTCTTTCGATTGTTATACCTACACGTTATTAAAATTTAAATTTTGTTGACACCGCGCGCTATAAACTGAAGTCCACGCGGACGAAGTCGCGGGCAACAGATATAAGCTTTTATATATATTATAATATATTGTATTTAAATGTCTCCACATTTAAATATGTTAGATAAGCCTGTCCTTACCAAATCAAAGCTTGTATGAACTCACAGTAAATACGTTGTCAGTTGTCACTAATTGCCGCACTCAAAACAACTGTTAACTTTTAATTATTACGTTTGTGTTTATCAGTGCATAGCCTAATTTGGGTACGTTGTTGAAAGAGTTTGTCTAATTTGCTTTATGAAGCTATTCAGCTGAATAAACTATTTTGTATGTTTATTCGTTAGTTAAGCTACTTGGTTTGTGAAACTGACCAGTTAAGCTTGTAAAACTTAAAGTTTTAGTAAAGTTTGACTAGTAACAAAATGTAAATCTTATTAGTAGTGCATGGCAGAATATCATGCATAATACCTAATATACACGCTAATCATAATTTTAGGTAAATATACAGAATACAGATATTATTTTACAAAAGAAAATGAAAAAGTGACGCACTTATTATTTTTCAACCAAATATTAATACAGAGTGAAACAAGAAACATCGTAATATTTTAGGATGTTTATCATTCTCATGTATAGCAGAGTTCATTGTGAAAATAGCAGCGCCGAAAGAGTACCTTTTTGACGTGATAACGTCTTATAATTCGATATGGGGTGCGCGCCCGAAAAACATGACAGTTCATGCGGCGTTACCTCGCTGACAGCTCTCTCAACAACCGTAAGGCCCACCCTGGGCCGCGCTCTTTGTTTTGATTATATTACGTGTTTAGATGACTTTTGTTTAGAGAATACTTTTGTATGAAGAAGGTTGGTTAGTTATGACGTTTGATACATTGACCACACTCCGAATGAAAAATAAATAAATAATCTGTGAGCTATTAGTATTATTTCGGCTATTTAAAATTGTGCTCTATTTCCTACGTCAAGGTATGACTTGTGCTTTGTTCTTTTTTTTTATTCATTAAGGGGACAAACGAGCATACTGGTCACCTGAGGGTAAGCAACTACCGTCGCCCATGGATACTTGCAACATCAGAAGAGCTGCAGGTGCGTTGCCGGCCTTTTAAGAGGGAATACGCTATTTTCTTGAAGGTTTGCAGGTCGTATAGGTCCGGAAATACTGCTGGTGACAGTTCGTTCCAGAGTTTCACAGTGCGCGGTAGAAAGTTACGCGAAAAACGCACTGTGGAAGACTGCCACTCATCAAGGTGATGAGAATGGTATGCTTTTCGCGTGGGACGATGACGTGTTCGAGGATTTTACTGGATTTCATGAATGTATGTAGCGTTTTGTATTGCGAATAGTTTATTTTCCTCATTGTAAGATTTTTAAACAATCATTTGAAAGAAATACATCGAAATAACTTTAGGTTACAGTCGAAAAAGTTTGTTTCTATTTATAGAGATTCGGAAGCGAGGTTTAAGGATAGTTGAACGCATAGATATAGAATATACTGACGTATAGATCACCTGACAACCCGAAAATGCGTGACGATTTTTGATCTGTCAATGTGTGCGTGTGCTAGTGATGTATATTTTACTATCGATAGTATAGTATTTAGCTATCGATAGTATAGTCCGTTCGAGTTATTTTACCTGAGTTTCTATATGAAACAAATAATATGCAACTTTGACAGATTTTGTATTTCAAATTAGGTATCATAAATTTTAATTATTGGCAAAAAAGGTGACAATTTAATAGTGATACACATTTTCGTTTGGAATGATTTTTCAATCGTCGGATATGTTATGACATGAGGTTCTTATAGGGGTAAATAACATACTTACACATATGACATAACACATTATAAAGTTACTTATTTATTACTCAGGTAAAATCTATCTGGTAAATCAGCCCTTACATTGAAAGTAAACAACACACATAGTACTATATTATATTTTATTCTTAAAACACTACACGTACACTATTAAAACCTATCGCTATAGGTTATGTGTGAAAAGTTATTGATAAATAGCTTAGAACCTATTCTTGTTTATTATTATGCAAAATTTCATAAAAAAATGTCAAGCTGTTTTGATGAACTCTTCCAACAATGAGACTCAAAAATTTTATGCAAAAGACAAAAATAATTGCTTTAGTAACAAGTGCAACAGTATGTCAAACTTACTGGTACGAATAATGTTGGGATAGCTCCTTTAGCCAAAATTGTATTTATTCTACTTTTTATTTTAAAATTTTCAATGAAATGTTTGCTACATATTGTTGAATTTTTCGTGGGACTCCAACCAACACGCCCAATCAATTTTAGCCATTTTCCTCTAATTAGGGGATCTTGAGGGAATCTGTAAAACAAATGATTATGAACAAGCAAACAGCTTTGCATGGGTGCAATTTATTTTATATTAATGAAAGCTGCATTCAATGAGTATTAGATTCAAGTGACTGATCTGTGAAACCTTGATTTTATACTAGGTATGTCAAAAGATTAATAATATTTAAAAATAATCGTTAAAATAAGATAATATGTCCTTTTAAGGTGATAAATATAAAGGTAAATGATTTTTATTTTAGTTTATGTTATTGTGAAATATCGATAAGCATATCGATAAATTTGATTCAAACACTAGCGTATATGTAAAAAAATTTAATGAAAATTTTTTCTTCAAAATTTGTGTAATATAAGAACAATAATACCTTAAGTTACGCAAAATATTAAAGTAAAAGGGCGGATTCACAATATTTTATTTGAAATAGAGAACTAAAGACAGAATATAGCGAAAATAAACACATCGTAGCAATTAGGACATGAAGATTAATTACCTGTGAAATGTATATTTTTCAGGATTTTTCTTATGATTTACACTGAAATCACTCACAGAACAAGTTACCATTTTTATATGTAATAGTATTTGATGAAAATAATAAAGGATTTAAACAATAAATTGCAAATACCGAAAGGGCATAAAAACGTGTGACGACTTGTTGACGACCTGTCAAATGAAAGTGGTTAAAGTTTTCATGAGACTGCCTCTCTCTTTTCATCTTGTTATAATTCCATAACGGATTTTCTTCTCTCTCGCACTCTTTGTTGGTCTTTAGCATCATACGTTTATGGTTGAACGTGACAACGTCATACGTTGTCACGTTCCCCCGATGGTTGCTCGCCTTGTCGTGGCGGTGGGGCTCTAGTAACCGCGGCTTGGACAACCGCGGTGAAGCAAAGAGGCAACCAGGGCCGGCCGGTGTCGCCGCCTGGCCCGAGGAGGGCGCTCCCAGCGGACTGGAGGAGTCCGCTGCGGATGCGCACCGAGGTGGGGCCGCAGAGGAAGAGGCAAGTAGGTATTACGGTGCGCCGCTTGCCCTATCCTCTGCGGCCGAGGTGTGGTCGGTGGCAGAGCCACAGACCTGATTTGCCACATGGCCTCGGGGAAGTAGCAGACTCGGGGGGCGTCTGCTACAGCCCTGGTGGGGGCCGAGGAGGAGAGCGCACGTGCTGTGCGCCGATCGTGGAGTCTTCGGGCCGCTGGCGGGGTCGCAGATGTGTGTATCGTTCCCGTGGCCCCGTCAAAAGGCGGCGTGGCGGAAGATGGGGGGGGGGGGGGGGGGGGTGTTTAGTGGGTAATAAAAAAATACGTTGTCACGTTCAACTATCGGCAGTAAACCAACTTTACAGACAACCGATTTTTAAACTTTTGTATGGCCTAATTCATGACGGGCTGATTCATACAAATCACAAAAATTCTCTTTCAGCGCTAATACTTTCGCAGTATACTCTATACAAGGGACACATACACACCCTAATGTATTTTTACTTTGATTTATAACATCCTGTATAAGTGTATATAATATTATGTGTATAAAATATAATGTATAACCTTTTATCGTTTTGGGCTACGTGATAAATATTCCATTAAATATAACCGCATATTCGGTGCGCAGGGATTTTCGCTGCTAAGGTCCGAGACCGCAGAATTTTGTGTCCAGTTTCATGGCTCGCCGCTACCACGAAATAATGTATCTTAGTTTATTCATTTAATAAAGTATGACTTAAAACTTTGGGAATATTTTTTTAATAGTGTGGTTAACATTTTTTAATTTAAACTTCTTTGCGTCGGTATCTGTTCATTAAATAGCAGCAGATAACCAAAAAGTAATACGTCTACAATTTCACATTAATTATAAAATCTAAATATTATATAGGTAACTCAAAGGAGACTGACTGACTGACATAGTGATATATCAACGCACAGCCCAAACCACTGGACGGATCGGGCATATGAAACGCGCGCGGCTTACGACAGTCGTAGGCGGTAGGCCGCGCGCGTCTTTCGCGGGCCTCGGAAGCGGTGCCATACATTTTCATACGCTGACTATGGTCGCGAGCGGCCGACCACAGTCGTAGGTCGTGCGCGACCGCGATCGATCGCGATGCACGGAATTGTACCTTAAAGCTCGTCACAGACCTAGCTATAATATATATTAATATATTTATAGCTAGGCATATTACTATATATTTTCTATACTAATTTTCTCGTGACCGCACACTCAGCTATGCGGATTTAGTATAGAAAATATGCCTAGCTATAAATATATTAATATATATTATAGCGAAGTCTGTGACGGGCTTAAATCGCGGTTTATATAGAAAATGACAAGTTTCTGACAGTGATCGCTACCACCATGTTTCGCCGAGTACAGTATAATTAGTTCAAACGTATGTCGCATTTTCACTGGTCGATAGGGCCCGCATGCGGGGTGCGGGAGATATTTCTGAAACGCATGCCACGACCACAATAGACATAACTACCAGTAGTTCGACTGCAAAGAAATGGACAGGTTTCGCTGGCTGGTATAATTTATTTTTAAAAATAAGATTTTGAAATTGAATTCTGACAGTTTTCTTTGCATGTGCCAAAATATAAACAACAACTAAATTTGTAGGTAGCGACCACAATAGACCCTAGCGACGACTTTTGTCATAATACGTCAAACTTAAATTTTTTTACATCAGTTCTGTGTCGTCGACATACTCTATCATTCTGTTTACTCTGCCACGACCAATGACAATGCGCCATCATTTGTCAATTAGTTGTCATAGACTCCCCGCATGCTGTATAATATAGCCTACGAATAATTTATTATTTGTAGTATAATATAGCGTACGAGTTAGGGCGCATTTTCATTAGTCGTTAACTCGTGCGGCATACAGCATACGGGGAGTCTATGACAACTAATGGCGCATTTTGATTGGTCGTGGCATGCATTTCAGAAATCTCCCGCACCCCGCATGCGGGCCCTATCGCCCAGTGAAAATGCGCCATTAACGACTAATGAATGCGCCATTAGTTGTCATAGACTCCCCGTATGATGTATACCGCACGAGTTAACGACTAATGATAATGCGCCCTACGGCTGTTTTGGCGAGTGGTCAGGATGTGACGTGCTAGTGCAAAAATATACTATAAGACGTATTTCAACAGCACAGCCGAGGACTATGAGTACTAAATGATGCCCGCAACTCCGTTGCCATATTTGGATTATCACACGGGAACCGTACATTTTTTCGGGACATACAGGCAGACAAATCCACTTTCGCATTATAAAATGTTAGTTCAAAATTAGTATAAGTAGTTAGTTCTCTATTACCTACTCCATACATACATACATGGAATTACATACCTTCATCAGAAATACGTATTACTTTATTCCGCTTTTTCGATCGCTCCGCTATACAACTTCATCGTATCAAGATCGAAATTTACATTTCAATCGATCTAGCCCTGAATACATACATATTTATTGGAACCAACACGCTGTATTATGTACCTAATATAGCACATTTCAAGTAACATAGTTTATATTTTTACCAACGAATTTGGTAGCGTTAAGATTTTTAGCGAAATTATGAGTCGCAATTGAAAAAAAATGAAGGTCTAATAACTATAAACTGGCTATTTGATCAAGCTTTGCTCGGTATTCGATAAAACACGATTAAAATGACATTTTCTAAAAATGATTCCTAGCCAGATCGATTTATCGCCCCCAAAACCCCCTATATACTAAATTTCTTGATCATTGGAGCCGATTCCGAGATTCCAATTATATATATACAAGAAACGATAAATGTAAAAATGTGTATAAAAACTTGTTACAAGCCTCGTGGTTTGGATTATCTACTCGTATCCTAGCTTGGCTTTTATCATATCAAACTTTAATGCTAAAAGTACACAATATGTATTTCATATTCTGTTCCTCCAACTAAATCCTAACTCCGAACAGCACACACGAAACAAAACTATAACGAAGATGGAGTATCGTATATTGAACCGTCATTTCTGTGATTTGCATCATTTATTCCAATAACGATGAATCTAAACGAGCCACTGACCCAAAGGTGCTCGAGTTTGATGGATGGATTTTGATAGAGATGCTGATTGATTAGTTTTATAAAAAATGTAGTAGCAATACAGGATCCCTTTATAAATGAGATAAGACTGGAGTCCGGGGATTTGCCGTTTGCGCTCCACCGAAATATATTACTCGATTAACTCCGCCGGTAGATAGCACACGGAACCCACAATCCTATAATTTACTGAGGTAAAACTTTGCGGATTTGTAAAAACTAGGATTACCGATGCTCTAAACTTATGGTATTTTTTCTAAGTTTTTAAAGAGAAGATTTCAAAGGAGTACGAAATATTGCAGCTTCATTTTAAAGGATAATTAAAACAATTGCTCTTGAGATATACCTTTCGTTTCTGCAAAATCAGCTTTTACTAGACGTCAATAATTTAAAAAAACTTTCTTGAAATAAGACTTGCAATGTCATCAATTAAGAAACGATGATTTATAAGACTCAAATACTCTACAGTCTACAGCATCAGCGAAAATGCGATTTTGATTTTTGTAATAACGCCTGAAGGACATAATGAGGGGTAGATGTCGTTAAAACTCGCCAACTCACGTCACCGGTCCCACCCTCATTATCCTGCCGTAATGACGTCACGAGTCAGTTGGTAATTGGACATAATATATATTATAACTATCATCAAAAATTGTGGATCATAATATCTAAGCGCCACGTCTTGAGTTTTAAATATAAAATATCTTGGTTTGTGTGGGTTTTTTTAGTTAATGATCTGTATTTAGTCATCCTTGTTGGTTTAGAACCATTACGCAAAACTAATAGCGTTATCGGACTGTCCCGGAGTAGGGCAGGCAGGGCAGGCAGAATGGATACGGAAATAGCCGAACAAAACCGATGATCCACGAAGCCCGTGGACTTAGTACTAGTGCAATACCACAGAATACATATTAGTTTAACAAGCAATACGTAGTTTATGTTCTTAATTTAAACATCGGATATTTTCGTAACCGTTCGGCCCGCCCTGCCTGCCCTGCCCGGGGCAGTTAGTTCTAGATGTCGAAAACGCTATAAAATTAGTGCTTGCTTCTGTGTCAAATTGAAGTCAATAAAACTGTATCCAGCCGCACTCAGAGACGAATACTGTAATTAAACAAAGAGTTTGATATAATATTATTATATAATTGTGTAGTGTACATAGCGGAACTTCTTTGATAAAACCTTTTTTATATTATTTTGTACTCTTTAGTTATGATTTTTTGACTTGTTTACCTTTTGATAGATTTTGTCATTATATTAAAATAATTAAACTTGAACATCGAGTGCGTGATTTCCTTAATTTCTCCTTTGCACCTTCCAAACTAGAAAGCTGAGCAAGCGATTCACCTCGCAACAGCGCGAGTACCTTGCTCACTTCAATTGTATTGGGTATATTATGTCAAAATTTTAATTTTATTACTGTTAGGAAATTAATATTCATACACTAATTATTTGACTGTAATTAAAAGAAGATATACGTGACAGATAGACACGAAACTTCGTGTAAAGGAAAAACTAAAACTAAATACCTATATTATAAATGCAAATGTGTGTTTGTCTATTACATTTTCACGTCCAAACGCTGAGTATGAATATAGTACTCGTACTTTGAATCCCTGGAAAGGAGATAGGATACTTTTTATCGCGAGAAAATGTACGGTTCCCGCGTGATGATTGTATTAAGCTTTTAAATAACTTGCACATTTCACTAATACTAATAATAGGAAACCGTTTCTCTAATAATATAATTAATACTCAGGCCATAAAAGTTAAAATGGAATTGGCCCGTGAGGGAAGTTTGTAATGGCCGGAGTGCCCGCTACTATCGAACTCCACAACTCAATTTATTATAATTATAAATATTATAATCAAATTGCTCCATATGATGGTTAAAATATAACTAGATGTTGCTGGTAACTTCGTCTGTGCAGAAGGTTTATTATATAATTTCGACTTTATATAAATTCGTCTTGCACTTGGCTGATTATTATTATATAATAATAATCGGCCAAGTGCGAGTCGAATTCGTGCACGAAGGGTTCCATTATAGACCAAAATTAGGCCACAAATTGTGTAATAATTAAAAATGATATATATATATATATATATATATATATATATATATATATATATATATATATATATATATATATATATATATATATATATATATATATATATATATATATATATATATATATATATATATTATATATATATAATATATATATATAAATTTATGTAGAGTAAAGTGACTTTTGTAATTATCAGCTTCGATAACGATAATTAGTAATTAATTGAAAGGTCAGCATATTTCCGCCCGGGAGAGTATTTTTCAGCGCAACAAGAGAGTTGTAACATCTAATAGGGTTATATTTCGCCAACACTGGAATTCATTCTAGTCACATCGATGTTCTGTTGTAGACTCTACGTCATTACTTTGTTGGCATACGAATAAATAAAACTTTGAGATGACGCCCGCAACTCAGTTGTACCATAATTAGTTTATTGAGCGGGAACCGTACATTTTTCGGCTTAAAATTATCCTATGTTCTTTCCCGGGATTCAAAGTGTCTCCATACCAAAGAGCAAAATGGTTTCAGCGGTTTGGGCTATTCATGTTGAATATTCCAAATGTTGGTAACTTTAAAGTTAATCATAATAATTATGCTTTAAATTATTTTATGTAAAGTGTACACTGTAAAACAAAATATTCAATTATATCCTTGTATTATTATGTTTAACAAAAAATTAAAACCGACTTCGAAGGTAAAAACAATAGTAATAATATTAACTAAAAAGTTTTAAAATATTTTTAATTATTAATTATTTTATTTTTTAATTATTTTATTTTTATTATTTATTAAAGTAATGAAGACTGTAGTATGTACATAAATAGTTGAGATTTAGACGAATTCTGAAAAAGGCACTATCAAAAAGTAAGAGTTATTTTAATACTTTTTAGTTAATATTATTACTATTGTTTTTACCTTGGAAGTCGGTTTTAATTTTTTGTTAAAAATAATAATTTCACTCTTTTTAGTTATCTACAAAATAAAGCTTTATGCGTAAATAACCAATACGAATGTTATCTATTCACACTATGTTACTGTAAGCGAAATTGTGGTAAATGCTTGCAGTTATCTTAGCGATGCTGCAATTTCCAAACTTTTATCTTTAAAGGTTCAGGAATTCTGTTCAGTGCCTTTGGGCCAAGAGACACCTTCTAATGAAATTTCTCTTATTCGTAACATAATATGTTTAAATTACTAGAAACAACATTTTAACCACTATGAGTGTTTTGATAAATTTCAAGGATTTCCCTCGATTGCTCATAGATCCCATCATCAGCTCACCACTTTCGTAATTGTTATACAAAATTAAGATTATATCCTATACAACAACACGAGAATTTCGAAAATCGGTCCACAAACAGCGAAATCATCATCAAAAACAACTGCTTCAATGCAAAATATCGCGAAAAGTACCAATAATTGGGTCATAGTGTGTTGGCCCATGGTATAATAATTATGGTTGCGACGATGATGATCAATCAAATTGTTTAAACAACGCCGAAATCCCCGAACCTGTACCTATAAGCATTCAAAAGTTCTGTTCGGTACCTTCGGATCCAGGGTATAACCTGGTGCGAAGTCTTACTTTTTGGTAGCATTTACCTCGAATGCTTTAGAAAAAATCGAAATCACTATATGTTTCAATACAAATTTCAAGGAGTCCCCTCGATTACTTATGGATCCCATCATCAGATCACCACTTTTATGAACATGGTACCAAATTCGAATCAAACCCTATACAACACAAAAATAATTTTGAAAATCGGACCACAAACGGCTGAGTAATTGTTGAACATACATAAAAAAATATACATACAGCCGAACGTATTACCTCCTCCTTTTTGGAAGTCGGTCAAAAACTAAAAGGATTAAGTAATTAAAACTGAATTTCAAAATAATAATTACTAACTTTTAGTGATTCATCTAGTTATGAACACATCGCAGTCTAACCCTAACGAATGCAGGCTTCCTTTTCATTTGGTTAACAAGCGGTCTGGCTCCAGCGAAGACCTATTTAGTTATTCTATAATTAAATGTTCTACTTCATTCACAACTTTAGACATATAATTAAATTCTTATTCAAACAGTATAGTCGAAACTTTAGTAGCTAGGAGCTTGTGTGTTTTGTAAAGCGTAAATTACTAAACCTCACAGTTGAGTACAGCATAGAAAACGACTAAGCAATAGTAATTAGTAATTACCTAATCTAGGATCTTCGTGGTCAAGTGGATTAGAAGTTAGAACGGATTCTCAACACGAATATCGTGGGTTCGATTCCAATATTGGAAAATAAAAAGTAGCTTCTCCGGCCGACCGTGTTTATCATCCATCCCACTGGGTTATTACAGTAAAGGAAGCAATTAGAGTGCTCTTGTGTATTGCGCGCACACTTGGGAAATATAAAAACCGTTGAATTGATCACAGACTCTGATCAATTCGGAGTATTCCCCATACTTTACCCATACAAATTAATAGAAACATAACTAATAATATAAATGCGAAAGTGTATCTGTCTGTCTGTCTACTCGACCTCTTCGTGCCCAAACCACTGGACCGATTTTGCTGTTTGGCATGGATATACTTTGAGTCTCGAAAAAGGACACATGACACTTTTTAGTTTTTATCTCGCAAAATGCACGGTTCCCACGCGATAAACTAATTTAAAACGGAGTTGCGGGCGTCATTTAGTAGTATTTATAATTTCAACGTAAAAGTGGAACAGACTGATGATCATGAATACAACATCAATACAACAATTTCAATATAAAATTATATGAATTAATATTGAATCACAGTTTCGATGCTCACATAATTTTTGGTAATGACTAACCATAAATAATAATTATCATAATTGATAAAATAATATGCGGTTGGTTTTACTTGCAAATAATAATAATTGCCGTATTGTAATATGTTTTTGATTACTGGTTGATTGTGGTGGTTGATTAACTGGTTAAAATAGATACAGAAAGGGATAAAGCAATAAGCAATTATTTGGTCTAAATTAATGGTACGGAACCCTTTTAATATGGGTCTGTCTATTGGTCTCACTGTTATTTGGTCTCATTTAATAATTAATGTCTAATAAATTAATTGACCAAAAAGTTCAATAATAATAACGAAGTAAATTTCAGAATCCGAGACAGCGGGAATTGTTTTAAATATTCCATCAGTGGCTTATTACATAAAAAATTATTTTTAACAAAAAATTAAAACCGACTTCCAAGGTAAAAACAATAATAACATTAATATGAACTAAAAAGTATTAAATAATTTTTACTATCTAATAGTGCCTTTTTCCGAATTCGGCTAAACCTCAACTATTTCTGTACTCAATCTTCATTATTTTGAAGTCGGTACCAGATAGCTGAATCTTCAGTCCTCTGACAGAATATTTAAAATTTTTTGAACTGGCACCGACTTCAAAATTATGAAGATTGAGTACAGAAATAGTTGAGGTTTAGCCGAATTCGGAAAAAGGCACTATTAGATAGTAAAAATTATTTAATACTTTTTAGTTCATATTAATGTTATTATTGTTTTTACCTTGGAAGTCGGTTTTAATTTTTTGTTAAAAATAATAATAATTTCACTCTTTTTAGTTACACTAGTACGTAAACCTTCGCGTTATTTTACCTATTTTATTACAATTTGTTAAGTGTTGAGATTTGTAAACTTTATATTTTCTAAGAAAATTTAGTTCCGCAATTCAACAACAGATGTCGTTGTTAAGCATCTACATCGCGGTATTGCTTACTCGACGGTATTTGATATAACTAATTCGCTACAATAAATTTTTTCTTCTCGCTCACACTCACTGGTTGTCTTAATTGATATTACGCCAGAGGGATTAACGTCCCAGGGTAACCCTACAGAACCATAAGACCAGTTTTAGGCGTAAGACGTAGACGTCTTTTCTTTACATTAAGAGTCACAACTCACACTCACAAAATAATATATTATCAGTGAAGTGAACAGTAGTTAGTAAAGTATTCGATCTGTATAATATAAAGTATTTAAATATCTGTCGTTTGCCGCCACGCGCCGCCCGCGCGACACCGTCGCCTCTGTAGCGCCGACCGCCGTATATTAAACAAACAGGTGTTGTTATGTAACAATACATAATTATTATTACGAGTTAGTATATCCATACCTATGCCTTGCAGTACTACTATCTATTCTGTGCCATGAGACATTGGTGACCTTAACACGACGTGGTAATGATGATGATGATGACGATGATGATGATTATGATTATGATGATGAATATTAATTGCATAGTAGCATATGCTTTCTGTTCTTAAAACAACGCCGAAACTCCCAAACGTGTATCTATAAGGAGTCAGGAGTTCTCTCAGCATCTTCGAAACCATGGTATACCTTGACCCAATATTTGACTTTTTGGTAGCATATTCTTAGTACACTTCACATAAAACCAAAATCACTATATGTTTCCATATAAATTTCGAGGAGTTCCCTCGATTACTCATGGATCCCATCATCAGGTCACCACTTTTGTGAACATGGTACCAAATTGGAGTGAAACCTAATACAACAAAACAAAAATTTCGAAAATCGGTTCACAAACGGCGGAGTAATCGTTGAACATACAAAAATAAAAAAAAAAAAAAAAAAAAAAAAAAAAAAATATCCACAGCCGAACATATAACCTCCTCGTTTTTTGGAAGTCGGTTAAAAAGATCAAAATAGGTCCATCCATTGGGATGCTACGAAGCCTCACACATAAAGAGAGACAGAGGCGTCTTTACAACACGGTGTTATTAGTTCTATCATTATTTTTCGTCGAGGGTTAAAAAGAACTTAATTCCTAATACTGACATCCAGTATTCAATATAACATAGAAATATAATGGCCTAGGCTATTTTTAACGACTTCAACCAGTTAAGCGCGTCGTTAGCGCTCAAGCCGGGGGCCGCGGGTTCTCATCCCACAGCTAACGGAAGAAAAAGTTTTCAATGTTCCTGGGTTACGGATGTGTATTCAATATAATTTATTATGTATCATATAATAAAAATTTTAAATATTTTAAAATATTTTATAAAGGTATTAAATATATTTCCATTGTCTGATTCCTGTAACACAAGTCCTTTAGGTACTTAGCTCGGGCCAGAGTGACGTGGTGTGAAGCGTCCATAGATATTATAATAAAATTACGTTCAATTTTTTCTTCATAAAATACCATTAACATTATACTTATTGTTCGGGACTTAACGCGACTTATATTCTAGTAGACTAATCTGAAATGACGCGCCACACCACTTCAAAGTTGATATAATTATGAAACATTTTTGTACTGTGAATACGAGGGAGGGGCGCGTCATTTCAAGTGAGACAAGCTCTAGTAATGTAGTAGTAATTAACTCCAACCTGGAATCCAGTGATTAATAAGTGCGAACTGCGTGTGTCACCTTTGTCAATGAAAGTATGTCATTCGCCAGATTGTAGTTTGTGTCACAGGCGGGAAGATGTTTACCATGCTTTGGTGGAGTGTGCCCGGGTGCGGGGTGGAGTCAGAGAGGCGCAGGTTTGAGGCTGATGCGGGGGTGGCGCTGAGGCAGCTCGGTTGCGTGAGCGCCATTCTCCCTCAGCCTAAAGATCCTGTTTGCCTTGGGGCTAGTAAATTTGTATTTATATTTTATTAAGTGTAGATCTGATTAATACCTCTTTGTAAATCATTAGTCATTACTCATTACGCATGAGAATTTTGTAATTTTGATTTTTATGAGGCTGGCATTGTCGGTTTCAACACAAGCCTTTTAAATAAATAAATAAAAAACCTTTGTCAATAAGTATAAACCCGGATACAGTGAGTGTTGTGTGTCGCACTGAGCCTACTGACTATAAATACATTGGAACACAAATGTTGGACAATTCGAGGGTAGTCGTAGATCAGACCGCCCAATGCAGACGACGACGCCGCGCTCCTGCAGTCCCCTCGTGACCACGGCCGTTGCAACACGGCCGAAACGTCGAGAAAAGTATGTAGTAGCATTACTACTAGAATATATGTCGCGTTAAGTTCCGAATAATAAATATCAATTATAATGCAACGCGAAAGTTTTAAAGTTCATACCATTAACATCTTGTAATCTTAAAATTTCCAGCGCTGCCGACGTCGACGCCGGTACTGGTGGCCGACAAGGACCGGTACCAGCCGGGCGAGCTGCTGCGTGCCAACTGCACTTCGCCCCCCGCGCGACCCCCCACCAACCTCACCGTATACGTCAACGAGGAGCCGGTAAGATCTAATCCCACCAAAAACATACCTGTTAAAATGAGGCCAAGTTCCTATCGGCTAATTTTAGGCCTAAAAAAAGAGATAAAATCCAATTCAATGCCAAGTTTAGATGCACTTCGTCGATCGTAATCATCTTCATCAACATCCTCATGAAGATTTGCAAGTCGTATTGGTCCGGAAATACTGCTGGCGACAGTTCGTTCGAGGTTTTATTTGTGGTGTTATTGTGCGTGGCAGAAAGTTGCGCGAAATGCGCTATAACGAGAATACGCCAATAAGCATGGTCCAAGCGTCGAGACGAGCCACAAATTAAAGTTATACTCGTGTTTCGTCCTCGAGATTAGTATCTAAATATTATTTTCTATAACACAATGTAGTATCGCGTTAAGTGACACCACCTCGCACTATAGTTGAAAGCTGTCAACACTCAACACTCAACACAGAAAAAAAAATCGTTATCCCCCACCCTACCGAACTCAACTTCCCCCAGACCGGAGGCCCGGCTTCATTCGCAATTTAGTGCTCAACCACTTCGCATCTCATTTGGTTTCACGTTTAGTTTATTTACAAATTTAAAATTGTTTAATTTAAAATTAAATATTAAAATTTTAGTAGTAAAACAATAATAATTAAAAATGTCTAAAAGGCAAAGTGACGATAATAATTTCGATTATATAGTAAAAAAATTGAGAAAGTTAGAAAAAGAAATAAAACGTGATCGCTATTATAATAGAAGACCAAGATCCAGCTCCAGTTCGTCAAGCAGTTCTTCAAATTCATCAATAGCATCAATCGGAAACGTACCGGAAGTTCTTAACGGTAAGGATTTAAAAATAACTTTTAAAAAATCATTATTATAACCAATTCCTTGCATCAGAATAGTCACCAGGGCTATATAGATGTAGTGGGTCAACGGTTATTAATATTTTGCATCAGAATAGTCGCATGGGCTATATAGATGTAGAATTATACAAGATATTTTTTATTTCTTGTATTCCAGAAACGGAAGGCAATATAGCAGTGGAAATAAATAACTCTTTTCCGATCGAAAACGCTGTTCCGGATGTACCGGAACAGCCATGTCCGGGAACTTCAACGGATGTTGTTCCCGTGACCGAAAATGTTGCTTCAAATGATGAAAGGCCACAAAACGAGTTCATCGAGATTTTAGGTGAAGACCCGTCGACGGCCGTCACCTACGGGCCTGAAATACATAAAGAAATTGCATCCAGATTTACGCACATTTGTACTTCCGGTTTGGACAAAACTAACCGAAAACTTTTAATTGAGAAACATAAGATCCCAGGCAATTGCATTAACATTGCAGCGCCACGTCTTAATGCTGAAATTAAAGCGGCCCTATCGGATTCAGTGGTCAAACGCGACAAAGCCATCGAATACAGACAACACCAGATGGCGGCAGCTATTTCGTCGTTAGGATCTATAATGTCCAATCTTTTAATTAATAAGTGCGATAACAACGCTTTAATGCGAGATCTAATGGATCTGGGTCGCTTATTATGCGACATTCAGCATTCTCAATCGACTGCTAGGCGAAATTTAGCCTTAAACTTCGTTAAAAAGAATTTAAAAGACCACCTAGATTTGACAAAGATTGACAGTTATCTATTTGGCGAAAACTTAGCCGAAACGTTGAAAACTGCTAAAGCAGTTTCGAAGTCTAGTTTGGACCTGAAGGCAGAACAACAAAAACAGGTAAAACCTGCACCGACAAGGCATAATTTAAACTGGAAGGCGGGGACCTCGGCTCGCAGACAGCCGACGGGCCAAGCGCCGCGCCATCAACAGTCTGCGGCTACGAGGGCTCCACCTCCGAGGCAGGCTGCTCAAACATACTCGCGGCACTCCAAACAGAGCCGCCGCCAATAGACGAGGTACGTTACGCAGGCAGACTTGCTCGATTTTATAAACAATGGACGCTCATTACATCTGATCGGTCCGTATTGTCCTTCATTAAAGGATATCAAATTAAATTTAACGAACCAATTCATCAAAATAGTGTACAAGTTTTAAATTCACCTTCAATAGAATTACAAGAAGCCGTTGATAGTTTACTATTAATAGGTGCTATTTCTCGTTGTGAACCTTGTCAAGAACAATTTGTATCCCGTGTATTTTTAATACCTAAGCCAAACGGAAAAATGAGATTCATTTTAAATTTAAAGAATTTGAATACTTTCATAAATACCCGTCATTTTAAGTTAGAGGATATCCGTACAGTTTTAAAATTAATCTCAAGAAATTGTTATTTATCTACCCTCGATTTAAAAGATGCATATTTTTTAATTAATATTCATCCCGATTCACGAAAATATCTTAGATTTTCTGTTGGTCATGAATATTATGAATTTAATGTTTTACCGTTTGGTTTATGTACAGCTCCATATATTTTTACCAAAATAATGAAACCAGTTGTGAAATTGTTACGATCGTATGGTTTGTTATCTTCTATGTATTTAGACGATTTAATTTTAATTGGGGGTACTTATGAAGAATGTGTTAAAAATGTAGATATTACTCGAAAATTATTAAGATACTTAGGATTTATCATAAATAACGAAAAAAGTGTGATACAGCCATCAAAATCGGTAAAGTACTTAGGTTATATTATTGATACCAATAAATGGTCCTTAAGTTTACCGCCAGAAAAAAGAATGCGAATTAAATCTGAACTTTTTAAAATAAAAAATTTAAATCGTTTTAAAATAAGAACATTAGCTAAACTTATAGGTTTGTTAGTTTCTGCATGTCCGGCAATAGAATATGGCTGGTTATATACCAAAGAACTCGAAAGATGTAAATACCTTAATCTAAAAAATAATGACGATTACGACAAAATTATGTCCCTGCCCGATTCATTATTGCCGGACATAAATTGGTGGATTAATAATATAGATCATTCTTCTCATAAAATCAAAGATGACCAATATCGTGTGGAAATATTCTCTGACGCCTCAACAACGGGGTGGGGCGGGTGTTGTGATGGTCAAACTGCTAACGGTCGGTGGTCTACTACAGAGTTAAATCTACACATTAATCATCTTGAACTTTTGGCTGCACTTTATTCCCTTAAAATCTTTGCTAAAGATTACAGGAACTGTCAGATATTAATGCGTATCGATAATACCACAGCAGTCAGTTATATAAACCGTATGGGCGGTATACAATACCCGCACCTTTCTAGAGTCGCCAAGGACATATGGCAGTGGTGTGAAAACCGTAAAATATTTGTATTCGCTTCTTATATCAAATCGAGTGAAAATACCATAGCTGATAAAGAATCTAGACGAATTCATCCAGATATAGAATGGGAACTATCGGTGGATAGTTATAAAACGTTAGTGAACACACTTTCATTTTTTCCCCAAATTGATTTATTTGCTACTCGAATCAACAAAAAGTGTAGTAAGTTCGTCTCTTGGCATAGAGATCCAGACGCCTTTGCTATTGATGCCTTTACCTTGGATTGGTCTAAAATAAATTTTTACGCCTTTCCCCCTGTAGCAGTGGTTCTTAAAGTATTGAGGAAAATTGTTACAGATAGGGCAAAAGGGATCGTAGTTGTACCGGATTGGCCAACACAACCCTGGTACCCCATGTTTACACAATTGTTGACATCAAAATTAGTGAGAATAAATTCTAATAATTTTATTATACCTAATTCCAGAAACATACACAGCCACCTTACCCTGGTTGCAGGAATTTTATCGGGAAGGCGATGCTGCAAAGAGGTATCCCACAATCCGCAATAGAGATAATGATAGCTTCCCTGTCGGACAATACACTCAAACAATATGATGTTTGTTATAAAAAGTGGTATGTATTTTGTCATATTAACTCTGTTGATGTTTACCAGCCGTCTATCCCGGTAATATTAAAATTCCTAACGGAAGTTTATAATGATGGGGGGCAGTATGGAACTATTAATAGTTATCGATCCGCTTTGTCATTAATTATCCAAAATAATTTATCAGCTGATGATAGGATCTCTAGATTTTGTAAAGGTGTTTACAAATTAAAACCGCCATTGCCTCGTTACAATTACACATGGGACGTTAGTGTAGTGATTAATTATTTAGCTTCATGGTTTCCTAATCAAAATTTATCCTTAGACCAATTGTCTAGAAAATGTGTCACATTGCTTGCTCTAGTAACCGCTCACAGAGTACAAACTATCTCTAAAATAAAAATAGATGAAATTGTAATTTCTAATAATCGTGTTATTATAAAAATATGTGATTTTATAAAGTCTTCTAGAATAGGCACAAAGCAACCAATTTTGTATTTACCGTTTTTTGATGAACGCCCCGAAATTTGTCCAGCTGACACTCTTAAAGTATATATAGAGAAAACAAAAGATCTGCGAAAGTTCAAAGAACTGTTTATTAGTATTCGCAAGCCTCATAATACTGTTTCCAGCCAAACTATTAGCCGCTGGATAAAATCAACTTTAAAAGATAGTGGAATTGACGTATCTATCTTCTCATCCCATAGTACTCGCCATGCTTCTACCTCGATGGCAAAAAAGCTAGGTGTTAACCTCGATGCCATCAGGCAAACTGCAGGATGGAGCGGCAATTCCACTACCTTCGCTAAATTCTATGACAGACCAATTGTAGAGAATCATAATATTGCTCTAGCTAAGTCTTTGTGTTCACTGATTAAATAAGATTTATTATATCTAGCTTTAATTGTTACATAAAGTATAAGAAGTTGTTATAGCTCCAAGAATTTTCTATTTCTGATAATAATGTTTAAATGTACTCATAATAAAGGTTTTTTATATATGAATACCTGTGTGATATTTCTTACTCTAAACATCTACATTGTGTTATAGAAAATAATATTTAGATACTA
Source organism: Polyommatus icarus (assembly GCA_937595015.1). Lineage (NCBI taxonomy): Eukaryota > Metazoa > Arthropoda > Insecta > Lepidoptera > Lycaenidae > Polyommatus > Polyommatus icarus. The sequence goes on along the minus strand of OW569322.1, from coordinate 2,152,466 downwards.
ATCTCGAGGACGAAACACGAGTATAATTAATGATTAAACGAACTTACTTGTACGTGAAGTTCTATCATAATTATACGAAGTGTTTCGTCCGAAGAGATTAGTGATACCCACCCACCCAAAACAGCCCTTACATGAGTCTAAGAAATATCACAATAATTATTAATGTTTATCTCAACTAAATGAAGCCGGGCCTCCGGTCTGGGGGAAGTTGAGTTCGGTAGGGTGGGGGATAACGATTTTTTTTTCTGTGTTGAGTGTTGAGTGTTGACAGCTTTCAACTATAGTGCGAGGTGGTGTCACTTAACGCGATACTACATTGTGTTATAGAAAATAATATTTAGATACTAATCTCTTCGGACGAAACACTTCGTATAATTATGATAGAACTTCACGTACAAGTAAGTTCGTTTAATCATTAATTATAACTTTATGGCAATATACTTTATGGCAATACCTATCTATTGGTAAAAATACTATTATAATACTTTTATAATACTTTTTCGTATTAGTATTTTTACCAATAGATAGGTATTGCCAGTTTTTAACAAGCTGTGAAGTGTGTATAGTCAAAATTATAATCTATATTAATCCTTCGATCGGAAGTTCTAGAACCTAGAATTCCCATTGTATTCTCTTGTTCTCGCGATCACCGGTGCTCGCGCGGGGCCTGAAGGATTAAGTATTCATCCATTTCTAACATCAAGCATCGCCTGAAGCTAGCGAGTGTTTTAATTCTATGGTAATACAGTAGTCAACACGATAATATTATGATTCCTGCAAATTATTAATTAGTATACACTATACCTACTAATAACCAATCCAAGAGTCAAAGCTCAAGACTCCAACGCACGCAGCACTGTTCATTCATAACCTAAGGAACAATTACTAATCCTTCAAAAAAACAATTCCAGATCAGCGCGCTCGAGACCAGCCTGCTCTCATCTGACAGCGGCCTCTTCACATCGCGCGTGAAGGTGGAGGTACCGGTGACGTCGCGGTTGTTCCCGGCCGGCCGCCTGCGAGTCGCGTGCTACGCGTCTCTCTACCAACTGTATAACAAGTCCGCAAAACTGGACTTCCTCACACCGGAGACTGACCCGCGGCCTGAGAGAAGTAAGTATCTAGTTGAGAGAGAAAGAGAGAGATAGATACGTGTTTGTGACATTGCGACTGTTCCCTGCCCGCTGCCTGCGCCAAGCTGGACTTTCCCGCTCTTGAGGCTGACCCCAGGCCTGAGAGAAATGAGTATGAGAGGTTGAGACGGAGAGGCTGTCTGTGTGTGAGTTACGACTGTTCCTCCCCTGCTGGTAGGTACTATCAGAGAAGTTGAGTCCGAGGGAGGCGGCACACCTACGTAATTTGGTCGCGTTATATCATATCCAGCCGACCGATCATAACTAACATTGAAATGACATGTACCGGCCAAATGACGTAGGTCCACTGCCTATGAATCAATTTCCTCGATGGTACATCAAAACCGCTTGTTGTACTTCCGTACATCGCAGACTGAGCCTCGACCTGAGAGAAGTGAGTCATCGAATTGAGACAATGATGGATAGAAAATGTGTTTGTGTGTAATGCTGTTCCTGCCCGCCTGCGCGTCGCGTGCTATGCGTCTGTCTACGAGCTGTACAGCAAGTCTGCGAAGCTGGACTTCCTTACATCGAGACTGACCCTTGGTCTGAGAGTAGTAAGTATCTGGTTAAAAGGGAGAGAGAAATAGAGTGTATTATGGCCTGAGAGAAATGAGTATCAAATTTATGCAATGAAAGATAGATAGAGTTGTCTGCTACCCTGCCCGCCTGCGCGTCGCGTGGTACGCGTCTCTCTACCAGCTGTACAAGTCTGCCAAGCTGGACTTCCTCACACCGGAGACTGATCCGTGACCTGAGAGAAGTGAGTGTCTGGTTGAGAGTGAGAGAGAGACATAGAGTGTATTATGGCCTGAGAGAAATTAGTATCGAATTGATGCAATGAAAGATAGAAAGAGTTGTCTGTTCCTCTGCCTGCCTGCGCGTCGCGTGCTGCGCGTCTCTCTACCAGCTGTACAACAAGTCAGCGAAGCTCGACTTCCTTACATCGGAGACTGACCCTTGGTCTGAGAGAAGTGAGTATCTGGTTAAGAGAGAGAGAGAGAAATAGAGTGTATTATGGCCTGAGAGAAATGAGTATCAAATTGATGCAATGAAAGATAGAAAGAGTTGTCTGTTCCCCTGCCCGCCTGCGCGTCGCGTGTTACGCGTCCGGCGTCCCTCTATCAGCCTGCTGTACAAGAAGTCTGCAAAGCTGGACTTCCTCAAACCGGAGACTGACCCGCGACCTGAGAGAAGTGAGTGTCTGGTTGAGAGTGAGATACGTATGTCTGTCCGACTACGCGTCGCGTGCTACGCGTTCCTCTACCAGTTGTACGACAAGAAAAACTGGGCTTCCTTAAACCAGAGACTGACCCGTGGCCTGAGAGAAGTGAGTACATATAGGGTTGAGAGAAACAGAAATAGAGAGTGCCTATGTGTGATGCCTGTTCTTGCTACACGTCCCTCTACCAGCTATAAAACAAATCCGAAAAACTTTCCCACACTGGAAACTGACCCGCGGCCTGACACAGTATCGATTATCGAGGTGAGAGAGTTTGTACCAAAAAGAGGGAAACGAAAGTACCTGTGTGCCACCCTGGGAGTGTATGAGTGATTGGACAGAGCAGCCTTTCCCAAAGTGGGCGATAACGCCCCCTTGTGGGCGCTGAAGGCCTAAATGAGGGCGGTGTAGGACCCAGAAAAAAAATGGAGGCGTTGTGTATATGATGAATTAATTATGTGCTTAAATCTAGGAGCATAAGTTTAACGCCTATGTACCATCAAGGAAGTTGATTCCTATGTATTTGAGAGACCAACTTCATTTGGTCGATCATGTCAATTGTAATCTGTCGGCTGGGTTTGACGTAATGCGCCCAAGCTACGTAGGTCCCCCATCTGCATAGGAATCAACTTCTCTGATAGTACCTAAGCAAATACAAATGCATATCAGCATTTTACACTCCCGCACAGCACTCAGACGCTCATTACCTCGTCGTATTAATTGCGTCGCTTACAACCGTACGAGGCACAACCGATAAATTACATCGCAGCCGAAACAAATTTCGGTTAATCTACAGAAAGCGGGGTGATATTAAGTAAGCCTCAGAGACGTTGTACAGGAGATATCTCTTATCCATATCCATACTTCCATACTAATATTATAAATGCGAAAGTGTGTCTGTCTGTCTGTTACCTCTTCACGCCCAAACCGCTGAACCGATTTTGCTGAAATTTGGTATGGAGGTACTTTGAGTCCCGGGAAAGGACATAGAATACTTTTCATCCCGGAAAATGTACGGTTCCAACGCGATAAACTTATTTTGGCGAAACGAAGTTGCGGGTGTCATCTAGTTCTTCATAAATATATTTTCAAGTTGATTAATTGTTTCGTTGTTTTTGTTTTACTTGTATATTTTATGTTGAGGCTACACACGGGAGGACAAAATTATATGCGGCCTGTTGAACGACAAAACCTTTTTTTGCCTATTTTGTTTTGTAAGCCTCGCTCATGATTCTTCTGCTGTTCTGAGCAGACTGATGGACTGAGCTGATACTAAAATGATCTGGCTGAATTTTTTTTTAATACACTTTTTATGAATTAAGTACTTACTCTAACTAACTTCTTATTTCAGTAACCCTAAATGGCGGAGCCTCGACCTGCACCTCGAACCAGCTGCTGCTGCTATTTCTGCTCATCATCCCTATCCTGGTGAAGGAACACCGCCAAGAACCCGTGACACACGACGATGATAGCGAACAGAACAGAATAGTCCTCGTCGGAGGCTGAGCGTTACCTATTTTTAAAGTTATTAAGAATTTAACTAGGTACTGTAAATTATTTGACTGTAAGCGCGTGTTCAAACCAAACTGACTATACGCAGCCAAATGTGAGCAGGCTCACTGTGAGCCCCAGTGTGAACGTGAAAATATAGATGGTATCGAATGTCCGCGCCTACGCCTAGCGTAATGGCGTATTGTCGGTTAGGTGTGAACGAAAAAGTGAATATGTATGGAAATACAATAAACTACGTAACGTTCGCTCCCATTCGGCGGCTCACAGTCGGTTTGGTGTGAACACGGCCTAAACATGCTTTTATCCGACAGAGCAAATAGGCAATATTAAGTTAGCTGCTTGGAAATGCAATTTTAAACTGTTCTTGTATAAAATTGTATTTTTAAACCTAAAAGGGTTTCCATTTGAAGTACATAGTTCTGAAATACACAAACTAGCGACATCTAGCGAGCAGTACTGAAAGTAAATTTCCATCGCTTACTGTGCGAAGTTCTATAATTGCTTACTTTTCGCAAGGCAATTTATTGTTATTAAATATGAAATTTACATTGATATTATAAATTTGTTAATTGATTCATTTAATATTCCTTTCTTTCTTTTACTACATATAATATTTAGAAAGTTTTAAAAGCTTAATAGAATTACATAGAAATTACCTTAATTGAATGCTCTGTCGTGCTTACTAAGTCGCTACAAGTTTAATTGTATGATATCTAAGTAAGAATGCTGTTTAAATAAGATTTAACATAATAGTCACAATCCTATAATAGCAAAATAGAATTTAAACGAAATTAAAGCAACTCTACAATAGTATGTTTAAATAATGTAACGAGAAATTATTCTGTGTTCAACAGGTAATGATTTTGTATATATAATATCATTATATTATATTCTTGCGACAGCAACGAAATAAGCGAAAGTTGTAAACTGCTTTAAATCATGAAATACTTAGGTACTTAAAATACGTACCTGCTTCGTTGCTATCGCAAGAAACGTAATCATAGAAAAATTTAAAGAGATTTTCAATTCTTGTTCGTAGGATGTTACGTGGAACAAGGACTAAAAATCAAGCAGTTGATAACGGAACGAAAAATTTAACTAAGTACGACTTTGGCTAAATAGTGTAGGTATACAGAATCTAAACTATAATATTTATTGTTGATTAAAATGTACTTATTTAAAAGTATAAAGCTTAATACTGCCATATTTTTGTCAAATAGTCTCCGATCTTTTTTACCGCAGAACTTAATTTTCCGTCAGGGTTAGCCAGTCTTAATTATACATCCTGTTCACGCCTGCGTGTGTGTGGTGGTTTGCCACGGCTCAGCTGGCTACTCACTTAGAGTGGGTTGCACCAGAGTCGTGGTTATATTTACAGTAATTATGGTCAAAGCTATGTGGTTATAGTTAAGGCTCACTTTAACTTTAACCTTAGCTTTGACCACAAAATTTGACAGATGTCTGTTGCGTTTATTTTATTGTTAAAGCTACAGTTAACGGAGTTTAGAGTATAAAAAAATTAGTTATCCGTGAATGAACCCGAATTTAAAAATTTAATAATCCGTAAAAATCAACGGGAAAAATATTTGTTGCAACAGCACTGTGAGCCATAGTACTATCAGAGAAGTTGATTCCTATGCAGATGGGGGACCTACGTAGTTTGGTCGCATTACGTCAAACCCAGCCGACAGATTACAATTAACATTGAATTGACATGAGCGACCAAATGACTTTGGTCTCTCAAGTGTATAGGAATCAATTTCCTCGATGGTACATTTTCACGCAAAAATTTCGATATAAGTTTGGTTAAATATGGCGTCCATTTTTTAATTTAACCAGAGATTTGACATTTTGAGTTGTAGTTATAGTTAAAGTTATTGTTAAAGTTACAGTTATAGTTAAAGTAAGTTGCTGCAACCCACCCTTTTTTTCTTATTTATTAGGGCCACCCACCCTTAGTAATTATAGTGTTGCATGTAACTTATCAGGTACTGCAACAACATGCTAGTGGTTTGTATGTGTGCCAATGGGCGATACATGACATTCTTTGTGAGTACCTGCTTCCTCAACTTTCTTTGTCGTTAGTCAATTACTACAAAAATAAAATACTTATCCATCTGGGTACATTGAGGTTACAACAATAATATGTCTCGCCCAATGAGGTTGTTTGAAATTATTCTATTTGTTATCAGGTGCCAACTATGTAGACTTAGGGTCTATCTTATCAAATAGGCATATTATCGTGACAAATTACAGCTATATCGTGACATATGATAGTAGTGTGACACGATACTACATACTAGCACCTGGTGGCAAAGAGAATTTCAAACACCCTCAGTTGACTAATTTTTTCTACAGAGTCAAACGCAAAGCTGAGATTCTTGAATCACCGCATTACAGAAATCAATCAAATCAAAAACTGTGCTTCCTAGAAGCCAGCCAAAATTCATCATTGTCTAAAATTTTTTTTTTTTTGTAAACTGGTAGAGATTTCAGAATTATGAGCACATCTTGCAAGCAGAACCGATAGTAAAGTAAGAAGAAAATATAAGTGATAATTATTTTTTTCCTCTTTTGTCGTAATGTATTTAAAAAGCCTATGTTCACAGTTGATTACGATTTATTATCTACGATAGGCTGTCTTTTATATAAGAAATCAAAAGTCTTTATAAATTTCTCTCACATTACATAAGAAATGAGTGCAATCAAGATATTATAGTTACAATGTAATTGAAAAACTACAAGTTATATTATAAATAGAAATACCTTCTATAATAATACTATGTCAACGACATCAAACAAAGTAGCATACAAACAAAGAAGCATACCTAGTATAATATTATGCTACTTTGGTTGTAAAAAATAACTGTATAAGATTATGTTATTAATAGTTCTTACCAAAATAAATGTACCAAAGAATACGTCTTATGTAAATATAATTACACTCTGTTATTTTTAATTATGACACAAAACATAACTTTTCTTAAAACCTTACAAGAAAAGCTAAGCGGCTCAAAGTACACTCGGGGAAGTTGATTCCTATGCAAATGGGGGATCTACGTAGTTTGGTCGCATTACGTCAAACTCAGCCGACAGATCACAATTAATATTGAATTGACATAATCGACCAAATGACGTTGGTCTCTCAACTGCATAGGAATCAACTTCCTCGATGGTACAAAATGTACTTTGAGCCGCTTAGCTTTAAAGATTATTGTAACTTCTTAATCTACAAGACGTTATGTTACCAAAATTGTTCAAGCGAAGCACGAAAGAAAATTTTATGTTTATCTTATTGTCATTTGTAGCTTTAATATATTACCTCAAAGTTTATTTGAATTCATAAAAAAAAATGTTGGATCTACGTAATTTGGTCGGACTAATCGGCTAATATCACGACTAAAGCGCATCACAGACGGTGAAGATAATTTAAAATATATATTATCTTAGAGAATATTTTAGAATATCGCTCACCATACAAATCCTATGAACCATCACACACGACGAAGTTAATTTATATTTTATATCTTAAGATATGGAAATATATATTTCGTACCTTAATATTGTATCTTAAGATACGAAATATATATTTCGTATCTTAATATGTTATCTTAAGATGCAAAATATATCTTTATGAATAGGTACAGGGTGTTTTTGTGTCGAGCAGCGGGCTCATCGGTGATCGGACGCACTAGTAGATGCAGTGTTGCCAGTGCTGTATGCTAGAAAGTTACATACCTACTCTCATTCGAAAAGTAACATTTTGATGGAAAAAGTAACATTTCGGATAATTTTAAATAAAATTGACTTATAATTTATTGCTTTATTATTATTATTATTGCTTAAAAAGCTCATGAATCGAAATGAATGTTTCTCTTGAATTTCTAAAATACTCCTGAAACTTCTTCGTGGACAGATATTGATAAGGGTCTACACAGACGGACTGCATTTCAACTGCAATCCAACTGTAACTTGCAGTTCAGGTGCAGTTTGGATGCAGTTGACACGACTGCAATGCGACTACAATAGAACTGCAAACTAAACAGTTCACACGACTGCACGCCGACAGCAAATGAACTGCAATCCAACTGCGTGTTTGGTTTGCAGTTCTATTGCAGTCGCATTACAGTCTTGTCAACTGCATTCAAACTGCAATTTGCAGTTGGATTGCAGTTGAAATGCAGTCCGTCTGTGTAGACCCTAAAGGTTAAATTCGCCGCAGGTTTTTCTCTTTTTTATGTGAGGCTCTATTCAAATGTTTCTCCTTTTGGAATGTGCTACTGCAATCTGCATTTCACATTCTATATCAGAATCATCGTCTGAGAAGCTGTCTAACAAATCAAGAAGTAAGACAGTATCAGTTATTAGTTATCACTCATAGTCAATCACCCTGTATATAGAACTCTAACAAGGAATACGTGTGGCACCAACGCAGACTCGTAAGGAAATGAACATATTTTTAATATTATCGTATCTTAGCCGTGTGTGATAGCTTAAGATACTATAATATTTTATATTTGGGCATCTTAAGATAAAATATTATATTATCTTCACCGTGTGTGATGCGCTTAACAATGACTTGAGACACTGACCATAACCTGACCCAATAATGTACTGTATGTCTAATGTCCGCTATAAATCGATTTCCTTATGGTACCTATATTCGAATGTAGAATTGCATAATTTTTAGGTTTATGTTCTTATTAAGTACATAAAATATATCAGGTATTTGAAGAATTTAGCCAAGATATTTAAAAAAATCTCAAAAATTACAATATTACGTGTTGCTATTAATATTGCTAATTGTACTTAATTATGTAATTGTTATTCGTTTGTGTAACTAAAGCACTTCCAAATTTTTAGTCGAATGTTAATAAATGATTTCTATTTTATGCAATTAAATCAATTAAGTATGTCCCTAAGATTGTAATTATAATGTCACGATGTGGAATTCATTGTTTATTTGATATAGGTAGAAAGTAAGATTGTTTTTGATATTGTAAATTGTAAATATTGATATAAATAAAATTTTAAGGTCCTCTTTTGTGTGTTAATATTTCTGTCTGAAAATCACTGTGGTTCAACCTTTATCAGGTTTTTCCTTGTCTTACGAGATCTTCCTTCCCTATCCGTTCCAGTACCTCCTTCAGATAGAAAAGGTAGAAACTAGAAGGGCTTGTCTAACTTAAGTATCGGATACACGGTCGTCAACGGCGGTTGTCAACAGCAAAAACGGGTAGGGGAATTGTGCTTAAGATGACATACTTTTTGTTTGAAGGTAAATATTTAAAATTAAATAAGTCACATGAGATCAGTAACTTACTTTTATAAATAAATGGTTCATAAACAACGAAATTAAACAGTTTTAGAAAAATCAACTCAATATAACAGTGAAAAAAAAAACATAAATTGCACGCCAGGTCGACAAGTGTAAGATGACATATCGATATGGTAAGACGACTTACTATTAAGCCTTAGACTTTGATGGTATGTCGTCTTATACAATACGTAAAAAATACAAGCTGCATCAGCGTCCCTCTAGTTGTCAGTGGTGTAAGGATTCTTTAGTTCTTCATCGTCGACAAAAAATATACAATGCTTCTTTTACCGATTTAGCGGAGACATAATGTAACTATAGTATGTCATCTTAAGCCGACGTCTAGTATGTCATCTTACCAAATGAGTAATAGTCGATACATTTACATTTTGTAAAAAAATAGTTAACGTTAGAACACGCTTCTATTAATATTTGTAGCCTTTAAGAATACATGTCCATCATAACAATTTGTTTTAAAAAAAGATTCTGACCTTATACGTTTTTTCACCATAAAACAAAAGTGTAAGAAAATTTTTCTCTCATCAAAATTAGGAACACCTTTATTACTTTGTAAAGTACGGTCCCTGTCCGGCATACTAAGTTGGGCTACTAGGGGCACACTGAGGTGCTCCATAAACCGTCACAAGTTCACAGAAAGCACAATTATTTCAACGAATTTTGCCGATGTGTCATCTTATCTGACTATGTCATCTTAAGTACAATTCCCCTATGCGCATTGCCAGCCACACTGTTGTCAACGGATTGTCAACCACAGTGTTGAATAGATTTTGAGTGGTCGTCAATCGCCGTTGACGATCGTCTATCAGATGGTACTTTAAATTTTAAAATGACGCGCCCCTCCCTCGTATTCACATTGTATTCACAGTAGTATGGAGTATAGATGGAAGAGAACTATCCTTTATGGGGGATATTTGAAAAGTGTCCAGCTGTACGCAGTAAAGTTTAATAACAGTTGAAAGTGGCGCTAGCTGCAGCAAAGGGTATGGAATGAATGTAGCCGTTGGTGACAAAATACTTAACACATAAATATAATAAATAAATAAAATACATAACAAAAAAAAAATAATACCAGGGTGAATTTCAACATGTCCATATTTTTTTTTCATTTCGGTGAACTTTTTTGTTTCTATGTTTTTTTGAGTTTTTACCGAAGTTTCCTCTCAATTTTAATGTTTTATGACTAAAAAACATATGACATAAAAATTAAATAATAAATAAACGTAGCACACACGTTTATATTTTAGCTGGCACCGAGATGAAAAAGTCAGTCACCGAGATGAAAACAAAATTCACCGAAATGTAAATTCACCGAAATAGTATAAAGCGTGATTGTAAAACAAGCGAAATAATGAATTTTTATGAAAAAATTTTGACACTTTGGGTTATACTTTTGCAATTTTCGAAATTAAGTATCTCTAATATTTTTCAGAATAAAACATAGCCTATATCCATCACGAAATCAGCTATAATTGCACAACTCTTTTGCCTCCGTGACGTGCCGACTTCGATCACTAATATACAAGATACACAATCCGCGGCAAAAAACGACCTCACCAAAAGAGCACCAAACTCAACATTCTGGTGCACTTTTGATTTAGTAGTGCTCGAACGCTCCGCCGGGAAACATGCCTCGGTGCGCGTTTAATAATTGTAGAAATCATACGTCTAAAACCAAAAAAAAGGATGGAATTTCATATTTCCGGTAAGTATTAATTTTATCCTAATATATTTCTTACAATTGTATTGTAAATATTGGTATTTCTTTAAGAAATCACCAAAAGACAGTTTTAAAATTAAGTTGTAAATAAATCAACACCAGGTATAAACCATCTCAATTGCGTATACTCATACTAAAGGTACTTATCGTAGTTTATCATGCCCACTTGAAATGTTCGGGTTATAAACTATGTTTCTGTTCCATTTGATGGAGTCGCTATTACTATTATTTTTTTATTGAGGATTTTTTTCAGGTTTCCTCGAGATCCAGTTAGATGTGGTAATAATATTATGTTCCCATCTTCGATCAAATATAGTTCCCATTAAGGATTTTTTAAGTAGGTTAAAAAGTATGGGCGTTGGGTGATGTGAGTTGTCCTTTGTGGCCTATCGGAAAATGTATGTACACTTATGTATATTTTGGTTAATGATAAAATTAGACATAACATTAGAACAACATAATATTACAAGTAAAAAATAATTACTCCTCACTTTATACATTAAACTTCGGAAAAATAAAAAAATTGACTATTAAAATGATTACAAATTACAATCAACAAAAAAAATTTGAACAGTTCGACTCCACTCATACTTCACTTCGCCCTGTTCCAGCGGCGAATTTCGGTCGTAAAATTGGATTTTTTTTTGGCACTATACAAATTTGAACTTAAATCATATACGCGGATGGTTGAATTTAGTATGAAGCGTGCATCGGACGTAAAAATTTTATTGCTTTGTAAACACAAATGTTCATTGTTTTATAAAAAGATCTTTAATAATTACTATAATTAAGGTTGATTTTAGATAAATGTATACTTCATTAAACTCTATTACTCGGGGACAGATTTTCGAGAGGTTTTGTATGAGACTGTGTATCTTGTATATTATTGATCGAAGCGTGCCGATGACAAGAAACGTGTCCATTATCAAGGCCAATGTTTCTATTTGAATTTCTACAGATCAATACGTCCATTTTAGGCATTGATGCATTTTTAAAATTCCAATTTACGTCCGATTCCGATAGCAGACTAAAGAACAGACTTTCGAAAGACGAGCATTGCTCGTCGTTTGGGAACGCGATATTTCACTCGAAGTATACACATGCGGTATCTATCTTGATCTATGTCTGTGAATAGAACAATGTATTTTATTTAAAAAAAATCATGTTACAATCGATTTTAATTACAAATAACCAAAAATATTAATACTGGGAAATAATTGACACGTTTGCTTTGAATAAAAATTACCACGCGCCAACTTCACGAAAAGGTATCTTTTAGTGCTTAGTTAAAATTTTTCGTTATAAAAATATACTTAAGTTAAACATTGAGAAATTAAACAGTTAAAGTAAAAATTGAGCAACTATTATTCTAACATTATTATAACCAAAACTACTTTTTGATAGGATTCATTAAATTCTAATATTAAATAATCATATTATCTCGTACTGTTTTTGCTAATCAACAAACAATATTGACTTTTGTTGATTTTGTTTATTAGTGTAATAAACAAAATCAACAAAAGTCAATATTTTAGGTAATCCTAATAAACTACATGAGGTCAAAATGTCAGTTCTGAGTTTCTTATTCATAAAATGAAATATAAATATTGTGTCCTTATATAATATTAAAAGTTTAAAAAAAATACACCGATGAAAATGTTGGGACAGTTTTATTTCTCCCGCTATTTTGAAAGTATAACGATTGAGATTATGAAATTTGTATTGATTATACCTCCATTCTTTAAGAATCCAATAAAAGAATCCGTTTGTTTGTACCATAAATATTTTTTCCTCGGCTGATGAAATTAGGACTAAAAAGGTTGTGACAGTCATCGAGGGGCCTAATTTCCACCTTTAGAATTTTTTATTTTTATGTTCTAGTAATCGAATTAAAAAAGTGTCTGTGAATTTTATTTAACCCTATAAAGCCATTTCACACCCCCAATTTCACAGTAGCCGCGAAAAAAAAGCGATTGGGAAATTCACCCACCAATGTATTTTGAAAAATATAACCTAAAATAGCTAAATAAAAGCTGCTAAATGATTTAAAATTTACTCTGTTGCTACTGTAGCGCCACCCAAATTTCACACTAATTTAACGCATTTCAGCGGACACTTTTTACATACAGAGATAGTTCTCCCTCATCTACACTCCATACACAGTGGGTACCTCATTTACATCAACTAGTGATGTGGTGGGGCGCGTTATTTCAAATTAGACAAGCTCTACGATGCTAAAAAATCTATATTTGAATGCAACTACGGACGTACTTTGAACATAATTTATTATTATTATTTATCAAATTAAGTTTAAGTACAAACGATGCAAAGTGGTACCAGGCAAGCTTAAGTTATGAAGAAATTATTCAAGAAGAGATTCACCCTACTCAACTATTACGAGTATAGATGCCGCTATTCTATTTTTGTAAGTTCTACCCAGCTACTTTTTGGGCATTAATTTTAAGTATAAGAAATTGTTAACAGCGACAACTACGGCCAAGTAAAAATAATTAACATGTAATTTAACCTCTTTATGACTCATGTGTTCCTGGCAGTTAGGTTCTTCATCCAGTTGTTATGTCTATGCGTCCATCTTTAGGATAAAAATGTATTTTTCTGAATATTAATTATTAATTTCCACTGTAGAAGTAATTAATTATTTTTTTTTGGAAATCCAAAGAAAATAAAATTACGTCTCCAAAATATGCAATCAACTTTGCGATGGGTCCAAAATGTGTAAGAACATACCAAAAAAACTGTCTTAAGGTCTTTTCAATCGATCCACAAATTTAAATTTTAGGGGCCGACAAATCGATATCACAAAAAGTCTAAAAATGTTATTTATAGTTCGAATAGCATTCGGATTTTTTCAAATGCAATTCCGTGAGGAATCGTTTTGAATGTAAATGCAAATGATTTACATATACAAAACAACGTGCGACGGACACAGCTACTAATTGTCTCCACAAATGGGAGATATAAAGCAGTGCAATTAGGACGCGCTAGAAAAATCAAATTAAACCTCTAATGAACAAACATCGTCCATAGTTTGTTCCCTGTTGGCGTTACAGAGTACCCGCTTGCAGAGACTGCTGGAATATTTTGAACCTAATAAATATTACATTATTGTGTTAGAAAACTAAGCAATGATATGAATAATAGAGAATATATTTTATTGCTTAATATATAATAATCTCATAAGTAACTGTAGTTTGTATTTTTTGTGTGTATCCGAATAGATAGTTCACTTTAGAGAACTAAAGTAATTTCAACTCATTTCAATTGCACTTCCATTTGGATCTACTGTTTTTCCTTTGGATAAGAATCTCACCTCCAGCTGCGTGACACACAAAAAACGATCCTATACATACACCAATCAACCATCTTACTTTACATCTACGTATCCTTTGCATGTTTTAGTTATTTTAAAGTAGCACAACAATGTGTTATTTTATCGCATGAACGTAGAATTTGTCTCTGGGTTTAAATTTAAAGAAAATGGCTGTATGTTATCACTAGTAGCTTCCTTACAATACTCTTACTCCAATCCAGTAGTTGAATAAAGTGCTGTATTATTACTGGATTAATGTTAACGGACGCTGGAATGCAATTTAGTACATTTTCGTTTATTCCAGCGCTCGTATACATTATTCTAGTAGTTATCCAGTGCTGGATTAGATAACTGGATTAGAATAATGTAAACCGGCCATAATGCTCACTCTAGCATTATCACGTACAAGCAAAATATTATACATAATATTAGGCTATTATTTCATCTAATTAGTGGTCTCTATGATCGCCTGATCTGTGTGGAGGTTTTTCCGCCGCATAGTTCGCGCGCCCCGCAGCTTGCACTTAGCTAAGAATTTTATTCTGGGTTAACTCTGGGTCAATGCAATATAAACTCAAATTATTAACCCTTTGAGCCTGACGTGTCTGCGCGATGCAATTTTGGTAGCAAAGTGAGATAGTTTGATGAAACCTTAAACACTTTTAACTAGTTGGTGTGATGAATATTTAGATTGTTAAGACAATAATTTATATTAAAACTAGATAATGCCCGCAACTCTGTTGCGCCAAAAATCGTTTATCGTGCGGGAACCGTACATTTTTCCCGGACAAAAAGTATCCTATGTCCTTTCCCGGGACTCAAAGTATCTCCATGCCAAATTTCAGCAAAATCGGTTCAGCGGTTTGGGCGTGAAGAGGTAACAGACAGACAGACAGACAGACAGGCACACTTTCGCATTTATAATATTAGTATGGATATTTTGTTAATAAACAGAAATAAGCTGCTAAATCTTTATCCCTTAAATAAAGTTCATTTATTACAAATTATCTCTTTGTGAAACATAACACTCTGATTAGCTAAAGGATAAGTTTCTCTATGTGTAAAAGCGAAAGCGATAAGTGGCGGGTTTATATGGTGGTGGTTTCTATCACAAAAATACACCAACGTTATTTTTACCTCTAGATGTTTAAATATCTTAATGAAATCTAAATAAATAATAATCGGCCAAGTGCGAATCAAACTCGAGCACTAAGGGTTCCGTACCATTATAGAGCAAAATTAGCCCAAAAATGGTGTGTTTTGTATGGGAGCCTCCTTAATTATTTATTTTATTTTAATTTTATTATTAAATATTAAAGTACACATAAAACTAAGGACCTTGAGAAAAAATCAAGTACCTACTTGTTGCCATTATTGATATAGAGCCAAAAAGGCCACAAAAATCATGATTGTTGTATGGGAGCCCCCCTTAAATATTTATATTATTTTATTTTTAGTATCTGTTGTTATAGCGGCAACAGATATACACAATCTGCGAAAATTTCAACTCTCTAGCTGTTACCGTTCTTGAGTTACAGCCTGGAGACAGACAGACAGACGGACATACAGACGGACGGACAGACGGGCAGATAGGCGGACAGACAAACGGACAGACAGACGGACAGACATCGAAGTCTCAGTAATAGGGTCCCGTTTTTACCCTTTGGGTATGGAACCCTAAAAACAGGTTTCAAGCATCACAAAAGGAAACCGAGTTTAAGTATCACTATAGAACCTTCTTCAGTAGCAAAGCCTTCATCAGTTATTTAGCACTAACAGCTGTAAACCGCTTTGCTCATGGCAGAGGGATTGAGGATTTTTCTTCGAGAGTCTGTGCATAGTGCAGTTACTTCCAGGGTATTTGCACCGGGATTTACGTATCGACAGACGCGAAATTGTTTTATTATTCTACCTTACTTATATCATTAAGTATTTAACTTTTAAATTACACAGATTTCTGTTTCTAATTGTTAAAAAATCACGTTTGCTTGTTAGTGTGCTTGTTAGTTTGCTTGTTAGTCCTTAATGCTATTGGTGAAAACCTGTCATTGGCTTTTTGTTTTTTCTATTCGTTAGCTATTTAAATAAATAAATAAAACATTAAATAAATAAATAAAACAGGACTCGGGTATTACAAAACATAAGTCAAACGCATACATTTCCGGAAGTCCCGCTCAAACTTTTCTGCCAAGATATTAACGTTGCAAATGTATGCACGTATTCTGAATTTCATAGCAAGTACCTATGTAAATTGAGTTTTAACGCAAGAAAAACGTCTAAGGACCCTTCATATTTTCGCCGGTAAAATCTAAAAAACGCCATGTATCGCCGGGCTGTTATACAAACAAAATAACGGAGCTAAAATGATCGCATAGCAATTCCTCTCAATCGATTCACAAAACGAATTGTCAAAACTGTCAAACTCACGAATGCCAAATTTAGACCAATTATTTTGTTTAAATTCGTACTAATTTGACATTCATTTGGTCTAAATTCCTATTAATTTGACATTCGTGAGTGTGACTAATACAATTCGTCTCAATGATATTATATAAAAAAACTCAAAGCAGATATGTTACTACCGCGCGCATTGTGAAGCCATTAAATACGGGCCAATTGACCCGTCTTTTGTATAGTCTGTCTCTTTTATGTAAATGTCATTTCGTATCTTTTGTTTCACTTATCTGTCAAATTTGACAATTGAATTTGAAAATTGTTCGGAAGCAATTTAAGCCGGAAAATAGTATGAACGTAACAGATCTGTATTTAGTTGAATATCATTGATTGGTCTAAATTCGTACTAATTTGACATGAGTGAGTTTGACAGTTGTGACAATTCATTTTGTGAATTGATTGAGAGGAATTGCTATGTGACCATTTTAGCCCCGTTGGGCGCTGTAGAAACAATTAAGTAGTTAAGAAACACATTCAGGCCGCGCAATGGTAAATTTTATGAAAATAATTATGAGTGTAAAATATTACAAAAGACAAGCTTCCAATTAATTCTAGTTAATACGACTAGACACAAATGCAATACCGTATCACATCTTAAGGCTCTTCTTGCTCATGTTCTGAGGCTAGCACAAATATGGGATAAAGTTGGAACGGATAAGTTGTCTCTCGTATTTCGTACTTATGAAAGAGAGCAACATTTAACCCATCGTTAGCTTTAAGGCTGGATTTAAATGCGTCCGCTCGAATGTATGGCTACACCGCGAGATTACAGGAAGAATTAGTACTTTAAAAAAATCGTTACTTCAAATAATGATTGCTTGTTGATCTAGCTGCGTAGCGGCTTGTTCGCGCGGACGCATTTAAATCGTTGGTGCAAATGGCTTAAAAACGCGCGGTACACCGCCTGTGTGGGGTTCCTGTTACGCAAGAAAAACTTACAATAGGAATTCCAGGATCGGGCGAATGTCACCGGCTCCGCGTGTGACGGAGTTCGCGACTTCGTTAGTATTTCCTCGTCGTTAATTTGTAGATGTACAAAGTTAAGAATTTGCTTTGTTTTGTCGAAGTTCTGTTTGAGTTAGGCCGTATATGCTCGGTTTGATTAAGTCCTTGATGTGCTGTGTTCTTTAAATTAAGTTACAAAATTGTTTTCGCACGTAATAGATTACGTTACAAATAGAGGTTTTTTTGATACATTCTCTTTGTTTTGGTAATGAAGTAAAGAATTTTACAAAATATAATAAACCCACACGCACATACATGGAACTAATTTTATACAACTCTAATATGTGAAAGTCATTATACCGTAATAATCGGTTATAGATTTACAATAAACTATGATTGTAGGTTTAATTAATAATTCCAATTATAAAACTCTGTCACTCATGCACATAATTATAAGGCATTAACATTTTTTCGAATACATTTGTGTTTCTTGTCGAGCCATGAGTTTCAAATTCACTTTTCTTCTGTGCTTGTTGTATTGCGTCGAATGTTTAGCGGATTACTCTTTGAAGGGTTCTGCCGTTGGAGTCACTGGTATTGTTTTGTAATTTTAATACAAAGCTTGATGACTGCCGCCACGTATAGGTTTCTATCAATTACATAAGGCATTTGGAAAAGTAGGTTCAGCTATTTTACAAAATCGCACAGAAAGGAAAATGGCACGTTGTTTGTAACAATAGTGTTGCATAATAATTAAGGTAGTAATATAAGGTGCCTTATATATTAGGATATACCTATTTTATTCATTTTTAAATATTTAACTTTATTGGTAGTTTTAAAATGTACTGCAATTTGATAGCAGACTAATGTGAAAGAAATTTTGTCAGAATAGGCTTCTGGACAATCTACAAGTAGTTAGATATAATACTAGCTGTCCCGTTAAAGGTTGCTTTGTCATAATAATATGATAAAGTATTTCGCCCATATTATTTAATTGAAGTGGCTAAATAAGTATGTCGCCATGACAATGTCGATCGCTATCCCGTCGCACAAACAGTGGTCGCCGTCAGTCTCAGGTTGTAATAATTTACTATTATTTATTAAACAAATGCACTTATCAATATATAAAGTACCCAGTAGCCGATTCTCAGACCTACTGAATGTGCATATAAAATTTGGTGAAAATCAGTAAAGCCGTTTCGGAGGAGTTCGTGGACTAACATTGTGACACGAGAATTTTATATATAAGATTAAACTAAGAACTTGCATAAAAACCTATGAGACCCCCCCTGTCCCTCCTTGTCGAAAAAATAATTCGTTGCTTTGACTACTTATAAGGAAAGATTCGCATTAGGAAGAATTATAACTTTGACTAGGCGATGTCCACAACACCGTTGTAACAGACTGTAAACCAACCTTTCCCCAAATGGGCGATAACGTCCCCTTGTGGGCGCTGAAGGTCTAAAGGGGAGGGGTGTAGGACCCAGAAAAAATGGGTGCGTTGTGAAGAGGCTTGGGGGGTGATTTATTTCATCTGGATGCATTTTGCATGCGCTAAAACATAATTTGTTTTCAAAGTGGGCAGTAGACAAAATAAGTTTGGGAAACCACTGCTGTAAACCATCCCATGTCCTCTCCCGGGCTTTCGATAATCTTCATTGTAATAGGTTCATGAAGAGATTAAGAACAAACAGACACGCCGCATTTATAATATTACATCATAATATTATGCCAGAGATTTTTAACGAAGGACATGCTTAGCAGTTAGCATTAAACAATATTTATTTTATTTTATTTTATTTATTTGGAAAACATACAGTGTATATTTAATGTATAGAAGACTGCATAAAATCTTGACACCATTTACATGTTTTCACATTTAGAAACTAACAAATTACGAAAGCTTACAAAAAAGATACTTAAAGAAAACTGATAGCTTATAAAAAGAGTACATTACATATTTACAATTATTATGACTTTAGACAACTAAAAGGAGATCGATAATTAATATTAAACGACATTCAGAGAACACCGTCGAACCAATGCTTAGATATAAGTCTTTTTGTGCTGTTAACCGTTGAGTTAAATACGTCTAAGTCAAAACGTTTGTGCAAATCGTTAAAGCTATTACAAGATCTTATAAAGAAGGAATTTTTTCTATAATTTGTGTAGGAAAAAGGGATGTAAAGGGGATTATAGGAGGACATTCTAGAAGATCGACCGGGAACTTTGATGTTAATCTTTGAGAGTAGGAGAGGGGAGTCTATTTTTTGTTGTGCGATTTTGAGCAGTATAGAGATGTCCGTTATTCAATAATACAATCCTAGTAATGTTCAAAAATATAACATTTTTAAACTTTTTAGTAAGTATCTAAGTTTATAAATCTGTTATTTTTAAACTTATTTACTAATATGTGGCATTTTCAGTGATCGACGACGTCTGCAAGCTGAAACCGAAGATGAGTGGCGTAGTCTGTTACGCGTACATACCTCAATACTACTTTGATCCCTCTTGTATGTGCTGTAAGAAGTTCATTTATGGCGGCTGCGGCGGCAACGGCAACATGTTCAACACGGCGAGCGAGTGTATGTGGACTTGCGCCAGGTGTATTGTATAGAGATGATTAATTATAAATTATAAATTTAAGATAATAAGAGTGTAGTAGAGTGTTGAAAAGCAATAACCACTTTTTCCTTATAATTTTAACGAACCCTTTAACTTACCTTCATTATCTAGCTATACATTGAATCTGTTTTTTTTTATTTCAAATCATTTGCCGGTCCTAAAGGCCTCCATTTGTTCAAAAAACGACAGTTTTCAAATTATTTGTTAAGTGGGTACTTTATCCACCCATGTCTTCAATTAATAAGGAGGAATAAGGAGTTACAATAAACTATTAATATAAGTTTTATTCATTCCAATTATAAAACTAGGTTAGTCATAGCACAATAATATTAGTGTTAACATATTTTTTCGAATACAAATGTATTCGAAAAAAAAGTGAAAAAAAAAAGTGTTTCTTGTCGAGCTATGAGTTTCATATTCATTTTTCTTCTGTGCTTGTACTATTGCGTCAAATGTTTGGCGGATAACCCTCCAAAGGTCACTGGAGTCACTGGTATGGATTTTAATTTTAATACTACGCTTGATGACTATCACTACGTAGGCTTCTATAATTTACGGCATTTTGAAAAGCAGGTTCAGCCATTTTACAAAATCTCACAGGAGGGAAAATGGCACATTGTTTGTAACAATAGTATTGTTACGGATACGGACACGTGGTGCCATCTAGCGTCGGACCAGCGAACTTACCAAGGGAACACAGGCAACGTAAATCCCCTACTCGCTACTAGATGACGCTAGGTGTATGTACCTACGAGTACTTTCTAGAAATATCTCATATTTGTTTACGCATATCGGGTTTATTCTGGGATGTTCCGGAATTTTCTGAGATTCGATCCGGCCCGTATAAATAGTCGCAGACAGTCCGGCCGGCAATTCAGTTTTATCTGAGCTATCTTCGAGGCGACTTCGGAGCGAAAACAAGTGATCAATAGTGAGTGATTGTGATTGTGATAGTGACTCGGCTACGACCTAGGACAGTGATAGTGCTCAGTGATTTGGATCTAGTGCTTAGTGTTTGGACTCAGTGATTAGTGTGAGCTAGTGTTTGTGAATAAAGTCTTCAAGAGAGTCACCAGGTCTTTTTCTCCGAATCCAAAGAACCCTAGCACGTAACAACTGGTGTCGGAAGTGAGATTTGGAGATGCCATTGACTCCGAGAGAGGACTTCAAGGGGAGTGTCAGGACAAGGGCGCAGCGAGCTGCTGCCATTGACTTCGAGAGAGGAGTTGGCGGTGGAGCTGCGGAGGCCATACCCACTGGGGACCAAGCTCCGCCCACTGCGGGGCAGGCCCTACCCGCTGGCCCCGCCCACCAGGCTCCGCCCACTGACCACGCCCCCCAGGCTCCACCCACTTCGGGTGAAGCCACGCCCACTGACTCCGCCCACCGGGACCCGCCCACTGACCACGCCCCCCAGGCCCCGCCCACTCTGGACATGACCACGCCCACCGGCTCCGCCCACCAGGCCACGCCCACTCAGGCCACGCCCACTGGCCCCGCCCACTGGGCCCTGCCTGCTCAGGCTCCGTCGACTAGCTCCATCCATCCTGCCACGTCCGTAGTTTCTACGGCCCCTCAAATGGCTCTTCAATTGGAAAGTTTAATTAAATTAATAGAGCTGCAAAGAGCTGATATTCAGGCTTTGCAGGAGTCCCAAAAAGCTGAAAGTCAGGCCTTGCAAGATTCTCAAAAGGCAATGAGGGAGTCACAAGACCGCAAACTTGGCGCTTTACAAGAGTCACAAGAGCAACAAAAGGACCTCCAAGAAAAAGCACTTGGAGCTATAAAGGATGTAAGTGACACGGTGGTTAAGCTCCGAAAAGATGTCGACATAATGGACGAACGAGTTACGGGGTTAGGATTGGATGTGGAAAATGTGAAAACCGGCCTCACTGAACTTCAGAAGAAAGTAGTGCGCCTGGAAACCACAGGAGTGGCGGTGTCTAGTGGAACTACCGGAGTGGTGCAAGTGGTACAAGGACCAAGAGTTAAAGTGCCACCATACGACGGTACTACTTCTTGGAACGCTTACCGTCAGCAATTCCAGACGGTTGCTTCTGCCAACGGATGGACTGACGAACAATGCCTGACCGCTCTCACTGTTGCGCTCAGAGGGCAAGCTTTGTCGGTCCTGGAAGCACATACAGGAAAAGGGTTCCAAGACCTGATGGAGGCCCTTGAATCCAGATACGGGGAGCGACACCTGGAGCACGTGTTCCGTGCTCAACTTCGTGACAGAGTCCAACGCTCAGGAGAGGGACTACAACAATGGGCGTTGGAAATTGAAAAACTGGTCAAGAAGGCACACCCAGGAGCCGATTCCAAGATGATCGACACGAATATTGTGCAAGCATTTGTCGACGGAATCAGGGACCTCGAGGTCAGAGCTGCAGTCAGGCTACGTCACCACACCTCGCTAAAGGAAGCATTGGCGCATGCTTTGGAGGTCGAGGCTGTTCGCCGTGACATACGACAGACCCATAAGATCCATGAGGTCTCTGAGGACGTTAAGGAGGTCAAGGCTCCCACAAAGAGAAGTTTTG
The DNA here is from genome assembly GCA_937595015.1 of Polyommatus icarus. NCBI lineage: Eukaryota > Metazoa > Arthropoda > Insecta > Lepidoptera > Lycaenidae > Polyommatus > Polyommatus icarus. The sequence continues at coordinate 2,129,646 of OW569322.1, read as the reverse complement.
GAGCCATGTGCTACAAGTGCGGTGAGAGGGGTCATCTTCAGCTAAACTGCCCGCAGAAGGAGACCCAGATGGCAAGGATGAAAAGGCTCGAGGAACAAGTAGAGGAGCTGAAGAAGCAAGGAGCTTCGTCCCCTGCCCGGGATCAGGGAAACGAATAAAAGCCAGGACTACGGGGCGAGTACTGGCTGACGCGGAGGAAGCCCCGATAACTGTTATCTCCCAAGCATGCAGCGGGAATAGTCTTGTGATTCAGGGGACTATTAACAGGACGGATTGCAAAATGACTCTAGACACAGGAGCCTCTAGAACGATAGTGAACCCAAATCTAGTAAAAGCCGCAAGGAGACATAAGAGGAGAATTAACTGTCGGCTTCTTACTGCCTCCGGTCAGCCAATACCCGTCCTGGGAGAAATGTCAGTTACGATTAATGTAGGGGGGTCCTCATACCCTCACGACGTTATCGTGGCTGAGATTATGGATGATTGCATCTTGGGGTTGGATTTCATGAAGAAGCATAAGTGCAGGATTAATGTCGCTGACGGAGTTTTCAAGTGCGGTGAAGAGGAAATTTTCATCCTTGGAGGCGCCTGCGGGAAAGTTGAATGTGTAAAGAAAGTCATTATACCTGGACGTGCAGCAGCTCGGGTGCTGGTGAAACTACCGCCAGCTGGAAAGAAAAAGTCAAACAGATGCGTGTTGATCGAAGACACGCCTACCAAGACATCAGCGCAAAAACTGATGACGGCGAGAACCCTTGTTAGTGGAAGCAGTATCGCTGTGGTCAGGGTTTTGAATCTTGGCGATCGCGAGATCTGCTTGAACAAAGGTGACGTCATTGGAAAGTGCGAGGAAGTTGTCTGGATGAGAAAGTGTAGTTCGATCACAGGCTCAGACTCAGCAAACAGCAGCAACTATGGATTAGTGACTGAGCTACTCGATGACTGCAAGAGTAATCTGACTTATTCGCAGAGCATGAAAGCTAAGAAGTTTTTACAACGCCACGCGAATATCTTCTCCAGTCAGGAAGGCGACCTTGGAAGAACGTCGATGGTTCAGCACAAGATAGATACCGGAAGTGAGAACCCAATTCGTCAACGAGCAAGACGGATACCCATTGCAAAGGAAAAAGAAGTTGAAGGCCTTTTGGAGGACATGAGAAGGCATAAGGTAATTGAACCGTCTGCAAGTCCGTGGTGCTCACCTGTTGTGTTAGTGAAGAAGAAAGATGGCAGCACAAGATTTTGTGTGGACTACAGGCGTCTCAATGATGTCACTAAGAAGGACAGTTATCCATTACCTCGAATCGACGACACTCTGGATACCTTGAGTGGCATGAAATGGTTCTCGACCCTGGACCTGAAATCTGGATACTGGCAGGTGGAAATTCATCCAAAAGACAAGGAGAAGACAGCTTTCTCCACCGGTAAAGGTTTATGGCAGTTTAACGTCATGCCCTTTGGATTGTGTAACGCACCTGCCACATTTGAGCGACTCATGGAGTGTGTACTGGCAGGCTTAGTTGGAGAGGCTTGCTTAGTCTACTTGGATGACGTCATCATTGTTGGCCGCGACTTCGAGGACCATTTGCGAAACTTAGAACGAGTTTTCGCCAAAATAGAGGGGGCCAAGTTAAAGTTGAATCCGAAAAAGTGTCGTTTGTTCAGGAGTAAGGTCAATTATCTCGGCCATATTATCTCCAGTGATGGAATCCAAACGGACCCGGAGAAACTGGAAGCAGTTCAAAATTGGCCAACCCCTAAAAACAAAACCGAAGTGCGGGCATTTCTCGGCCTATGCTCCTACTACAGGCGTTTTGTTAAGGGATTCTCAGAGATAGCCAAGCCATTACATCGGCTGACAGAAGATAAACGACAGTTTATTTGGGACGAGACTTCGGAAGATTCTTTTCAGAAACTGAAGCAACATCTGTGTGAAACACCAATCCTGGGGTATCCACAACCTGAAGGTCAGTTTATAGTCGACACGGACGCAAGCAACACGGCCATTGGAGGGGTGTTATCTCAAAAACAGGGTGAAAGAGAAGTTGTAATTGCATATTTCAGCAAATCTTTATCTAAGCCAGAGAGAAACTACTGTGTGACAAGAAGAGAACTCTTGGCTGTCGTAAAGACGCTACAACATTTCAGCAAATATCTCATCGGGAGACAGTTTTTATTGCGAACTGATCACGCAGCCTTGAAGTGGTTACTACAATTCAAGAACCCAGAAGGCCAAGTAGCTCGATGGATTGAACAACTCCAGGAGTATGACTTCAAGACGGAACACCGCAGCGGAAAGGCGCATGGGAATGCCGACGCACTTTCACGAAGGCCGTGTTCAGAAGACTGCAAACATTGTGTTAAGCAGGAATCTAATGAAATTACATTAAAGTTAACGAAAACAAGTCCTTTGGGTCCATGGGAGAATGATGCTATGAGGGAGGCTCAAGAAAGAGATGACGACCTTCGGCACATCATCACATGGAAGAAACGGGGTGACGTAAAACCGATCTGGAGTGAGGTTGCACCCACTGGCGCTGCCACTAAGGCGTACTGGGCGCAATGGGACAGTCTGATACTTCAAAATGGAATACTTTACCGGAAATGGGAGAAGACTAACGGCAGAGAGTTCCATCTTCAGATAGTTGTCCCAAGGACGAGAGTACCAGATGTTCTCCGTGAAATACACGATGGCGTATCAGGAGGTCATCTAGGTGTCAAGAGGACGTTAACAAAAGTGCGAGAACGATTCTACTGGTTGCATTGTCGAGATGATGTGCAGGATTGGTGCCGCAAATGTACTACTTGCGCTGCAGTGAAGGGCCCACAGACAAGGAGCCGTGGGAACCTGCGCTTGTATAACGTTGGCGCACCGTGGGAACGAATTGCAGTTGACGTAGCTGGGCCATTTCCTGTAACGGAATCGGGAAACAAGTATTTTATGGTGGTCATGGATTACTTCACAAAATGGCCCGAAGTGTTCGCCATACCAAATCAGGAAGCTACAACGGTTGCTTCTAAGCTAGTCGAAGAAGTGATATCTCGCTTTGGTGTGCCTCTAGAAATCCATTCCGATCAGGGCAGGAATTTCGAATCGCAGGTCTTCCAGGAAGTATGCAGAATTTTGGGAATGCATAAGACGAGGACCACCGCGTACCATCCACAGTCTGATGGAATGGTTGAGAGATTTAACCAGACCCTTGAGAGGCATTTGGCGAAATTGGTAGATGACAAACAAAAGGATTGGGACAAGTATATACCGCTCTTCCTTCTGTCGTACCGTACCGCCGAGCATGAGGGCATAAAAGCTACCCCGGCGTATGTCAATTACGGTAGAGAACTACGAGTACCAGTAGACCTCTTGACAGGAGGGTCACCGGAGGAACCAAAGACCTTACCAGACTATGTCTGCGATTTAAGGGAAAAGATGCGCTATATACACGCCACGGTTCGGGAAAATGGGTTACAGTCAAGTGAGAAGATGAAGACCAGATACGACCGGAAAGCGAACACGAGCGGCTTCGAAGAAGGGTCACTGGTGTGGCTGCATAACCCAACTCGCCGAAAAGGGAAATCTCCAAAGTTACAGACCAAGTGGGACGGCCCATACAAAGTGGTTACCCGATTGAATGATGTGACTTACAGGATCCAAAAGCAACCAAGAGGGACATTCAAAGTGGTACACATAGACCGTCTGGCGCGTTACCATGGCAGTAACAACGATGCTCGGGACGAGCATCTCTAAGAGGGGAGTAGTGTTACGGATACGGACACGTGGTGCCATCTAGCGTCGGACCAGCGAACTTACCAAGGGAACACAGGCAACGTAAATCCCCTACTCGCTACTAGATGACGCTAGGTGTATGTACCTACGAGTACTTTCTAGAAATATCTCATATTTGTTTACGCATATCGGGTTTATTCTGGGATGTTCCGGAATTTTCTGAGATTCGATCCGGCCCGTATAAATAGTCGCAGACAGTCCGGCCGGCAATTCAGTTTTATCTGAGCTATCTTCGAGGCGACTTCGGAGCGAAAACAAGTGATCAATAGTGAGTGATTGTGATTGTGATAGTGACTCGGCTACGACCTAGGACAGTGATAGTGCTCAGTGATTTGGATCTAGTGCTTAGTGTTTGGACTCAGTGATTAGTGTGAGCTAGTGTTTGTGAATAAAGTCTTCAAGAGAGTCACCAGGTCTTTTTCTCCGAATCCAAAGAACCCTAGCACGTAACAGTATTGTTACATTAGTACATATTAGTATACATATTAGTTGGTATTGCTTGACACTACTATATGTATTATGTATGTACTTATATATAATATGTATACTGTGGTACCACAGTACCACAGTATGGTATACTGTGGTATCCTGTGTTATTGCGTAATATTATAATAAGTGTAATATATTGTAAAAAAATGTACCGGAAAAATGTACGGTTCCCGCGCGATAAACGAGTTTTAGCGCAACGGAGTTGCGGGCGTCGTCTAGTTAACTATGTGGCATTTTCAGTGGTCGACGACACTGCAAGCTGAACTTGGATTCAGGATCTTGTTCCGAGCACATAACTCGATACTACTTCGATCCCTCCTGTATGTGCTGCAAGGAGTTTGTATATGGCGGCTGCCGCGGCAACGGGAACAATTTCCACACGGATGAAGAGTGTATAATGAAGTGCATCCTGCGAATAATAAAACCTAAGAAAACGTAACTCCCATACTAATACAGTTTTAAATTTGGTTCCATTCGAACTGTCATGTAACGTCAGCCTTTATACCGCTCAAGGTCACATAAACATTGCATATGTATGAAAAGTGAACCTAAGGTACACTTTTTTGACAAGTATTTTGGAGCATGTTTTTTGACGGAGTTACTCTTCCTTAGTTTTTATTATTCGTAGGATGCACTTCATTATACACTCTTCATCCGTTTGGAAATTGTTCCCGTTGCCGCGGCAGCCGCCATATACAAACTCCTTGCAGCACATACAGGAGGGATCGAAGTAGTATCGAGTTATGTTATGCATCGGACATATTGTAACGAAATGATTTATATATATGATTAGATGAAGTGGTTAACATAGCATAAGCAAAAAAGTTTTTTTCTCTATAATTTGAACGAACCTTTACATTACCTACTTCATCATTTATCTAATTATACATAGAATACAAACTTGTTTGATTCGAAACCATTTCCCCTTCTCGGGAGCCTTGCCTTTAGGCTTCCAAAAATACGACAAAAACGTCAGTTTTTAAATTGTTAATGACATTATATTATTATACTTTACTTTATCTATGCTACCTTTGGTCCTTACCATAGTACCGAACATTACTTCTATTTATACATATTCTTCACAATGAAGCACTGCAAAACAAAGTCCTATTTTAAATACACAACAGTTAGATACCAACCTAATCCACTTATGCCTTCAATTAATCCTTCAAGCCCCATGATCGCACCGGTGATCGCGACAACAATAGAATACAATAGCATTTACAAGAATCCGCGATCGAAGGATAAAATCAGAAAATATTTTGTTGTTCCATTTTCAATTCTTTTTATTTTATTTTATTAGGAAAACAAACAAGAACTTATACAAAGAAATTACAGAAGAAATTCGTACATACTAAACTTAAAATAAACAATAGGATACTCCACAAAGTTTTCACATATTATTACTTTTTTAAGAGCCTATAGAGGTACTATCCCACTGCTGGGCAAAGGTTCCACAAGGCACATAATATAACTAGAAGAAAAAAAAATACGTTTTAGCGCTGAGCCGTAAAATACGTCAAAAGCTATGTCCACACTGTGCCATTTTTTATTCATTAAGGGCATGCATCATAGCGCAGTCAACAGCGCACGTGAGGCATGCCCGCGTTGCATGCCCACTGACCGTAACCAAAACTTTCGCTTTGTTCTTTTTTTCTGGAATTTCTTATGACCAAGTAAGGCGCAGATTCCACCCAGTAAAATGTTTTCGTCGCACATGTTACAATAAGTTGACAGACACTGCAACTGAACAAAAATGTCAATGTTGGCATTGCGTTCGTTGACTTCGTCGTCGTTATTGAATGCGCCAAAACGAAAATTGAATGAAAGAAGATGACGAAAATTGAAGGCGAAAGTGTGCAGTGTGGATATGTCCAGAGCTAAACGTCAACACAAAAATTAAGCTAATCGATCGATAGCTTTATTTTATCCCAAACAAGTTACACCGAAACTACTTAATTAATTTAACTTCGCGAATTTGTTTTATTACAGAACATTTTTATTTTTTACTTCGGCGCTCTCGTAAATGTTATTCTGTTTATTCGTTCCATTTTCGAACCGTTTGATACCGCAATCCTGCAATCACGGAGTTTTATTAGTCGTTTGAATAAAATAAATTTTACATCCATTTCAATCATAACTTCCAAAATCGATTACCACCATATTTTTATAGCAAAATAAACTATGGGAATGGTTTTGTTTTGTTTATTTTATGAATTATGAGTTTCGTGAATTACGAGTTTTTGGTTTTGTTTGTATTTTGGTTCTGTTTTGTGGAAAGTTTCAGGTATAATACTTTGGAGGATGTAACTGAGGCCCACTCACACAATAAAACCAGAGGTAAGGTTTTTTAGTCCTAATTCATCGTTTATCTAAAATCTAAATGCGTAAACAAGACTGAAAAGTGTCAAGAGGTAACATACAATATACACTAACGAGCACTTGACAAACGAAACCCATTTTACGTAGATGGATAATAAAACGCATTTTCAGTGATCGACAGGACCTGCAGGTTGAAGCCCGAGGAAGGACCTTGCCGGGCGAACCTCGAGATGTTCTACTTCGACTCGTCCTCGATGAACTGCACCAAGTTCACGTGGGGCGGTTGCCAGGGCAACGGGAATAGATTCGCAACGGATAAAGAGTGTATGTCGCAGTGTGTGCGCACGGGGGAGCACAGAGGTAAGGTATCCGCATTGTATGTCGTCTAAGTGCAGGGGTAGGTTCGATAGGTTTACATAAAGGCCGGCAACGCCAGGTGCGTCTTTCCATCATCTGACTCGTTTACTCGTTTTCCCCTTATTTCATAAAATTATAACGATACAGCCCAAGTGTTGGTTCATACCAAAAGTAGTAGTTAGTACGAATAATAAAAACTATTCTAAAAATTGTGACATTGGATGGAAGGGCTTAAAAATCATTTAATTAATTAGCTTTGTCCACACTAGGCCTTTTTTTGTTCATCAAGGGCATGTGTTATAGCGCAGTCAACAGCGAACGTGAGGCAAGCCCGTGACGTGCGTTGAAATTGTAGCGCTCGCTATGACACTTTTCTTTCAACGCGGGTGGATTTTGACGCATTCAATTATTGAATATGCCAAATATTGGAGTTCCCAGAGCGTAAAAATCGCGCTAACCTCCGATTTTTGCAATAGTGGATGAAAATTGAAAAGAAAAAAAGGAATGTGTAGCTGATAACATAAATAATAATGTTTACCTATTGAAAAGTTGTGCTTTTGATTTTTAAATTATTCTCTTCCACTTCAAGTAAACTCATAAACTGCAAAATTTTGAAGAAAATTTGCATATTTCTAAATATTAAAATATATTATTATTTTTTTGATTTGTATCGTTGCTTATATTCCAAAGAAAGAAAATAAGTTGAAAAAATATATAATTTCGATTTAAAATTAATATTTTTGTATGTAGATGAGCATACCTCCAAATGTGCTTGTTGTGTGCCTCGCCAGGTAAATGGCGTTCCTATTTTTCCTTGGTTTTAAATAGGAAGTTTAAAATTATTTTTAGGCTTAACAAAGCCTTCTTTTTCTTAACGTGTATAACATTTTAGCTCTTACTTTATTAAATTTTCTGAAAATGTAGCACAAACTTTACACGGATATTTCTAAGAAAATCTGTATTTTATTTCTTTTGGTTAGGATTTTACGGAATAAAATTGATTTTTTTATTAAATTTTTTTCATTAATTATATTTGATCAAACATACTTAAAGGAAAAAAGTACAAATTAGGTTAAGAACTGATATTTTTTGTATTCAGGTAAGCATTTTCCAAACATAGGTCGCAGCATGCGTCTTTAGTATGTACGTGAGATTTGTAGCACCCAATTTTTTTCTGGCTTTAAGTAGGAAGTTTAAATATATTTTAAAGACTAGAAAAAGTCTTTCATTTGTCGATGCATTTAATGTTTTAGCTCTCACTTAAATAAATTCTCAACAAATTTAGAAAAATATTTTCGGTCTATTTTACACATTTTTGGAGATATTTAAACGTTTTTAAGTACTTAAAAGTTATCATTTCTCTAAAAATTAAATACGCACAACAAGCAACTTTAACACACTTTTTGTTACAACCCTTAAATCCACCCAAACCCTTTTATCTTGGTTACGACGAGCGTTAATCTCTAAAAACTTTGCAAAAATCTTATAGTTGTATTTAGCTAAGCAAAGCAAACTTTCTTTTTTAAAAATTGTGTATTTGGTTAACTTTCAACGTAAACAATCGGATAAGAGTCATTAAATAACTGGAACAAGAAAAAAAATTTTTTTCTGGACCGGTTTTATATGGTGAAATATTAATTTTTAATTAAGTAAGTAAAAAATTAAAAGCACAAAAAATTTTTTGGTAAACTTTGCAAGTAATAGTGTAAAAAAAAATAATGACACCTCAAAAACAAAAATCCACTCACTATTACAATTTTCGGAGGTTAAAACCTCTGGCGACTGCAGTAAAACGAAAGTTGAATAAAAAGAAGATGACGAAAATTGAAGATGAAATTGCATAATGTTGACAAAGCTTTTACTATATAGTCCAGATAAATGACAATATGATACTTAAATCAATGTATTGCATTGACATTCAGTGTTATCAACTTATCATACACATTCACACTTTGGATGGATTTTCAGTGCGTCCCCAATGGTGCAGACTTTCATTTGACTACGGCTACTGTTTCGATCAGCTAGTGCGGTGGTACTATGATCCACTGTACCGCGTCTGCAAGAAAAGAATGTACTCGGGCTGCGGAGGCAATCAGAATAACTTTAAAACTAAACGACAGGTATAGAGTCTACTACCTTTCTTCTGATTCATATTTTCAGACTTAGCTTGTCCCTCGGGCACCCGTGAGATCATATCAAAGGGTTTTCGTAGTTAGTTACCGCTATTGATATTATTATAATAGTTGCAGAGGTGGAAATGTGTGTTGGGTCATTTGCCCGTTAAAAAATCAGGTATAAAATCAGGCCGCACTAAAATGTTCACAGTATTTACCAATGCGTGTCGCCGTTTGATCACTTTTCAGCAACAGTGTACCCTATGCATAATTTGCAGTATGCACTTGGTGTCTCACTATTCCTCGCTGTACCAAAACTACCTACCTAATTATATAGCATAGTATTTCCTTATGTACCGGTTACACTCAGCCTATGCTGCTGCTCCTGGCGCTGCCGGCAACATGGCTTTACTAAGAACAATATTTTGTCGCTGCAAACAGAATTAGAAAGGAATACCTAAATATTTAAAATAAAGCTTTTTTTAATTTATACTATTCCTGAGCGTGTAGTTCGAAAACGGATGAGAATCTGGAAAAACTGTATAGAATCTAATTTATAGAAAATTTAATAATCTTTAATGTCATCATAGAATATTTTTTGCTACAACGCATAGTTTTTTAGTTATTGATGAAAAACCAAAAATTTAGACCTTTGTCCGGTTAAACGGTTAATCGAACTTTAGCTTGAGAGTATCATTCGATTCGACATAGTTGTACGACTTGTGGGGGTAAAATCCATACTAATATTATAAATGCGAAAGTGTATCTGTCTGTCTGTCTGTCTGTTACCTCTTCACGCCTCAACCGCTGAACCGATTTTGCTGAAATTTGGCATGGAGATACTTTGAGTCCCGTGAAAGGGCATAGGATACTTTTTATCCCGGAAAAATGTACGGTTGCCGCACGATAAACGAGTTTTGGCGCAACGGAGTTGCGGGCATCATCTAGTTATTTATAATTTCTTTCGTTTTATAAAAAAGTAACTTTTTTTTTAATTTGTAATTTCAGTGTAGCGAGGAATGTATTTATTTAAAAAGGATATTAACTGATGCAGCCGTTAATTAAGCTGCGGACAAAGCAACAGCCAAAGCAGTACAGGAAGAAGTGCATAGCAGTATATAAGAGGTACCGATAAAGTCGGACGACAAAATAGAAGTATGATTTATAATATGAGCGAAGATGCCAAAAACTTAATGGAAAAAAAAGATACAAGATACAAGGACATCATTTACTTAAAGTATCGATCGTTACGAAAACAATCCGGCGTATAGGTACTAGAATACACCGATGCGGTTATCGTAATGTATTAGTGTCCATTTCAGCGCTTATCAAAATTTTTGTCGGATCCCGAAAAAATGCTTTGTCTTAGAATTAACTTCCTTCATGCTGGTGTTTAACGACATTTTAATAAAATTAAATTAAGAAATAAAAAAAAAACCCGCCAAACAACTTTAAAAAGTAATGAAATAATATTTTATAATTCCTGATGTAAAGTGATATTTAAGTCCATAATAATTGTCACGGTATGTCGGGGGACCGCCAACAGCGAATTTTGAATTGTCTCGTTTCGGTTAGCTGTGAACTGACCCTTAAACTATAATGTTATGTGATATCAAACATCTACATTAGCGGTCCCCCGACACACCTTAACAACAATTATTATGGACTAAAATATCACTTATAATTCCTATCAACAGGATCATAACATTATCCCAATGAATACAATCTATGAATGAGGCGGCCCATATGAGTCCAAACATGACCCCTCCACTTTGGGTTCATATTATGGAGTTTATCTACGTCTTACTAGGTGTCGCAATTAAAATGAGCCCAAACACGAAACCATTGCTCTAAGTTGGTGAGGAGTTGGGCATCTTATTAATAAAAATAATAGGTGATGCTGCAGCACCATGTCAACTTTCCATTAATGTGTCTACATTTATAAATGTCACGAACTAGAATGCAAAAATATTATAATATATAGCCCACCAAACGACTGCAAGTTGCAAATCACGGCCCTTCACGAACCAGATAAACCGCGATTTTCCAGCACTGAGCAGGCTGATGATGATGAACTATACTTAAGAACACTCTCGATCATGTCAGCTTTCAAACAAAAAAAAATCTAGATCTAAATCGGTCCACCCGTTTGGATGCTACGAAGCCACAGACAGACAGACAGATAGACACGTCAAACTTATAACACGTCTCTTTTTTGTTGGGGGTTAAAAACAATTCATGAATTGCTTGTGGAGCCCCTAAAATGCCTTTGCGGAGCTTTGAGAATAGCTGCTCTATTCTAACATTGCAACGAGTTATCAAAAAGCTCATAAAAGCTGTCTTTGTTATCAAAGCTGTTGAAGCGCAAGCAAGTATCGAAACTGCCCCGTGTACCTATTATTTTCCTCTATGATCGAAACCTAGGAGAATAATAATACCTCTGCTATGTGCCTTGTGCTACAACTAGAAACATTACAATTTAGTTACTTGAGTTTGAAATGTAAAATAGACTTTAGGGCGCACAATATGAATATTATGTTGTCAAATTGTAAAGAGTTGTAAATATGACCTTATACATCTAAGAAATAAGTGATTTTAAAAACAGATAAGATAGTTATTAAAATTCTTAATTCGTAAAACTTTTATTAATTTTTTTTCAGTCGTATTTTATTCGAACGTTTAACAACGTCACTTGTATGCTAAGTACTCACATACGGATTTGCTCGATAGTTTTACTCCAAATCGAGTAATAATAACTGTATGGACCGCAAAACTGACAGCTCGAAGGCTCGCATCGAGCCGCTCCAAGAATTGATGGAACCGGATCGAGCCGGATTGATGGAATGAAATATATCGATTTAGGGTAAAACTATCGAGTAATGCTGAATGTGTGGACGAAAGCCCGAGCCGCGGGTTTGTCAACGTTATTGCTCGATTGAGCAAAACCGTATGTGAGTACATAGTTTAGTAATCTAGAGCGTTAATAATAATAATATAATACAGTTATCAATTATCATGTATGTGTCTATCACTACTGATTTAAATAGGCTACTTGACCTAATTTTTTTCTTCATGCTAATCGCTTCATAATCATCCATTTTTACAAAAAAAAACTAATATTTTAATATTTTACACAGTAGAAACCCATTAAAATGTTTATTGAAAAATATGCCTCTTAAATGGCGCCGAAAACACTGTCCGCCATAGTGTGACGTCATACGCTTTGTATTTTTAAATCTCTTTATTGATTTTTTTTTAATGTGCTAAATGTACGAGTCTAAAAGTGCCCAAAAATTATAAAATAATTATATAAGAAATTAAACATCATTTGTAATGTTGAAAACTTTTGGAGAAAAGTTTTGGCCATTTCATTTCCCGTCTACAATAAATGGAGATAATATATATTAAACTGATGTTTTATTTGAATTATTCAAGAAAATTTATAATAGGCTTATCTTATTATTTATGTACAAATAAACTTACATATAGCGAGCGCGATAAATAAAAGATGTTAAATTAGTATGAGGATGACGTCACATCCAAATCGGAAGTACCGCAAAAGCGTTTTCGTCAGTACAATTCCTATTTTCATAAAATCATATTTTCAAATCGACTTTAGTTATCAATCATAAGATTTTATTTGATAATAAGGGTGAAATACGGTTTCCTAGGCGAAGTTCTACTAGAAATATGCATTTGTTCAATGAAATTGAATATAGGTCAAGTAGCCTAATTTATATTTTCTTCTTACGTCACACGTCTTTTGATGGCTTCTTCTATACTGGCGTATGTGAGATCGACACTGAAATAAATAAATAAATTTTAAAACTTTGGAAAGCTGTATTTACCATCACAATATGTTGGGAAATGTTAGTTACCCCACTTAATCCACTCATGTCTTCGATTTAGGTGACATCCATACTAACATTAGCGAAAGTTTTTTTGTCTGTCTATTTTTCTGTTACGTCTTAACGCCCAAATGGCTAAATCGATTTTGCTGAAATTTGGTATAGAAATACTTTGAGTTAAAAGGACAACTTCAACTCGGAATAACGTACTGTCCCGGGCGATAACCAACTTTTGGCGAAAGGGGTTTTGCGGGCGTCATCTATTTAGTTAATAATTATTTGTGACGCGGTTTGTAGTATACTCACTATCCGTTGGAGACAGACTTGATAAGGTTGAAGACGTAGGACGGACAGGCTTGGGGATGCATGCAGCGCGCGTGGAATAGCGTGCCCTGGCTGAGGCAGTACAGAATCAGGGGCAGATTCACCTTCTCCGTGATCATCTTCTTCTCATACAGGGTGGTGGAGAAAATCTGCAGAAGAGAATCATCAAACCGTAATATATTTTTCTGCGTTTGGTTCTCAAGTCTTTACTATATTTTTACAATATTGGAATCACAATTAAGACAAATATCGGGACAGGAGAAAAACCATTACTTATACTTTTTTTTCAAATTCAAACTAAAAATCTATAACTTTTTTGTATAGAAATAGGAAATAGCTGAAAAATATACAAAAAAAAAATACGAACAATTTTCAAAGTATAAAATATAATATTAATTTATATCAATGAAAACTGAGTTAATAGCACCCTTTGTATTACGTGTTTTCTAGTTAAACCAGGATGGAAAAGGTAATAGACAGCTTAGAAATATACGAGATCGCCCTGGATTAGTGCTAAGAGACTACTGAGTGCTTTGTGCGTTTGAATTACTAAGAATTTTGCTGAGTTTACTAAAGAGCTCAGCAATATCAAATTATTCAAAGGAAATTAATTATGGTATTTCAAACTCCTACATCACGTCCGAGCTATTTCAAACACCGTGTTTACGCTCTATGTTAAGGGTTGATGCAAACACGCTACTTTATTAGAATACCTTCACATTACGTCGTAAGCAGTGCGGCAGCAGCGCTGCAGCCGCGCGAGTTCCATATACAAAAGAGAGCAAGAAAGCCACTGATCATTTTCGCTTGGTAACTGCCTTATAAACTCCTTTCGACCTTCGAGGTGTAGGAGTTTTGGCCAGTGGGTGTGGTCTAACGGAGGTTCCGGTAGAGACTCCGGAACGAAGCACGTGGTCGTCAACACGTGACAAAGTATAGTTTACAAGTATACAAAAATATGTATAATATTAGCTTTAAGGCATTTGTAATATTATGGGCTTATTGATGGCGAAAGTATGAATAAATAAAAATATGTATTAAAATATGAGCAAAGAATAAACAGTTACAGAAACGTAAAGGCTTTTCCATCACTAAATTGAATTGTTTTGTTGGATGATCTTTTGAAGTAAATAGATATAACTACCTGAAATGGTCTCGGTAACATGTGGCCAGTCTGCGCCGAGCCTTACATTAACGTTTATTACAGCTTAACGTCGGATAAATTAAACGTTGGCTTAGAGCCATCGACGCCCGAAAATGGCCAATACCTTCTGTGTATCTTAGACCGAAATGTACACAACACGTATACTATATTATTATGCACGCCCCCATGGTCCAGTGGTTACACTCCAAAGTGTAGGTCTTGACTCGGAGGTCGTAGGTTCGATTCCTGCGTTGAAAACGCCTTTATTGGTAATTTTGGTTGTTTGGTTACGCCAACGGGATGGGCATGTAAATGATAATAATTATTACATTCTCGCACTACCCACTTCCCTGCCCAATTTGTATGGTTTGATTCATGTGGATCCTCGCTCGTTGATAGTTCTATGTACGTTCAGCATTGGACGTTGATAGCGGATAATGATGATGATGATGATTAATTTAAGGAAATACCAATTTGCATTGCAAGAACTAAGAAAACCGGTTTAAGGTTTAAATTGTTTTGGTCATAAATATCCGTGATCGGAAGTTTTTATTGAAACGGTCCGGAATTAAAATATTGTAATCTTGTTTTTTGATGGCTATCAGCTCTCTTGGATCCTTGGAGTTCCTGTCAGATAGACCGTAGATCCAAAATATAATTATTTAATGATAAATAACAAATAACAATCATACACCTGTGACAGTTACTCGTACTGTGCTATAATATACCACTGAAACTGTTTTATAATAAGTATCAGTATGTTTATCAGTTTAGCACCTAAACCGTTGGACTTGGTCTCAACCCCAACTTAGGCCGAGTCGTCGAGGCGTCGAAGACAGAGCCCGATCTAGGGGGGTGCGAGCCGGGAATTAGCCCAGAGCGGCAAAATAAGGGCGGCATAATTGACATGTTCCTTTCTTCCAACCTAGCTATTTATAGCCATTCACTACCTAACTTTGAGATTCCTTTGAGAACCTTCCAAGTTTCAACTTACTTCAGGTTGGATAGTGGAATGTAAACTCCTTAAAATTTAAATATTCCCCTCATCATCCCCCAACAAAACCAGCTCATGACTTACATTGTTTTCTGTATGTTAAGAGTGGTGAAAATTATCTTTGCCCAGAGTGGCTAAATAGCTAGATCGGGCCCTGGTCGAAGAGCAAATACGCGCGTCAACGCGCGACGATGCGCGTTTCCATATTTTTATAGCAGAAATCAACTTATATTATGAAACAATAAAGATGAAATTCCTTTGGCAAGGACATGACACTTAGATATTGGTGAGCCTAAAATTAGTCTCTATACTGACAAAGGATTGCAAACTCACTTTGAACGCGCCAGATAAGGCCGCTATCGCGACTCCAAGGCTGGGTTTGAACAGGAAGGACAGGCCCGCGAGAGCGCCGGCCGGCAGCGCGTGCGCAGCTGAGTCACTCCCCCGCTTGTGACACAGCCAGCAGACGATAAGCTGGAAACGAGGCCACGTAAATATGGAGACGAAATCCTTAGAATGATAAGGTAAGTACTGGAAGTAGGTAGGGTGTGGTTTTGATACTTGTCAAACGTTTTCAAGTTAGAAATGAAATGCATACTTATTTAAGTAGCATAATATTTTAGCTTTGGATATTTCTTTTGATCCGATTTTTATCTATTTCGGGAATCAAAGGAATGCTCGAAAGGTCTCACGGTTCACCTAACCCACCTGAGGTATATTTTTAAATAACTTCCAAAAATCAGGAGGTTATAAACATTAGGCTGTGGATAGATTTTAAAGCTGAGCTCTATTTTTTCTTGGCTTCGGAGAGATATAATTTTTCAAATTAAGAACTATTAATGCAGTAATTAGCAAATTATTATTATTATGGGTCCGTATATCAGAAAATCAGTAATATCTTATTTCATACATTCGTACTCTGTAAATACCGATATAGCTGCCGAGGAACATGGCCAGCTTGAGGTGCTTCCCGCCGAGGCTGCTCAGGGTTGCCAGCGGAGACTTGACGAGTGGTCGCAGCAAGTTCACCAAAGTAAACGCCAGCCCTGCGCTGAAGTACGTTGCGGTGCCCTGTAAAAAAGATGATTTTTATTGCATTGAAAGGATTCTAAAACAGCCAGCAGCATTTTTTATATATTATTATGTTATGTTTTAGTTTTTACTTATTGAATCTATTAAATTCGAGCTTAGTCGGCTTCAAACTCAAGGCAAACCTGACCTTGAGTTAGTATTGCAAACAATACTCCTTCGAAACGGATGGACCAATTTTTTGAAATGTTGTGTACATAGGTCGGTTATTAGGATACTATGATTACTATCTATGTTTCAAAGGTACCTGTCGCGGCCCAGCAGCGACCGTACACGGACAGTTTTGTGCCTTTAATTAACTTTTTAATTTTCGTAAATAATCTGTGTACTTCTTCTTCTTTTTTATTAATGGCTCCTTAGTGAATCGCCAATGTCAGAGTGCGTTGACAAAATAATCTGTGTAACAATTATCTATGGACAATGACATTTGACATTGACGTTTGTGCAAAGTGACTAGTGAAAATTTCAAAAATTCATATTTCATTCGTTATATTGTCTACGAATCCGGCCGGCCGGCAGCGCAGATAAGCGCTAATTCGAGAAATATACGTTCGGACAATTATACGAAAAATCTCAGCTCAAAACTTCGTAGAAGAGGAAAGCCAGCCAAAACCGTACGTTGCTGCCTAAATAAAGTATATAATATGACAAAACAAAGTATACCGGTTCTACTAGAACTAGATCGTTATCGATATTGGTCAGGTGTATGAGTTGTATCGCTCTGTCTTTTAAAAATATTATGTGGTAGAGTGAATCCGTTGACGACTGTACCTTTGGTAATAACTAGTAATTAGTAGCAGGGCCATTATGGGCCTTCCCTACGGAGATTCCGTAATTTACCGTATTTAGAGCCTTATAAACTCATAATTTGAAAGCTACAAAGTTATAATAAAAATACAGCAATAATCTTCAGTATATCAACATTCCTTTCTCCGTTTTAAAATTTTTATTTTTGTTTATTGTACTCATGATATGAAGATGCTCATGATATGACAGGAAGCTGTCCAAAGTAAAACCAATTTATTAAAATTTAAGCATACGTTTAGCATCTCCTTAGTATTTTTAGAAATTACTTCTATTTGAAACCTACGCCAATAGATCGACAATATCGTAAACTACATATTCCTCGTTTTAATTTTCTTAGGATAGTTTTGAACTAAGATTTAAAGTAAAAAAATAGGGTTTTGGTGCGATCTCGGCAACGCGGCAAATGTATGGCCAAGGTCGTTTGTTCGGGGGACGGCCTTAAATAATGGTTTTGTTTTATACTTTCATAACATTTAGTGATTGTGCTTCATTAAAATCTAAATGAACAACAAAGGACAAACCTTCAAGACGTATTTAGAGCACGGTCCACTGTGCGGACAAGGATTCTCTCCTGCCGCTTTGTGTTTCACTTTTTCCGGAGTATATAACCTGGAATTGGCACGGAAAAAAATTAAAAATATTCTGTTACTTTAAATCTTAGGTTGATTAAAAAGAAAATCACTTGTGGCACCTCTGGTTGTGGTAGCTCAGGGAGGACAATTATATAATTATTGCATTTTACTTTTTTGCCTCCTATTTAAAAATCGTTTGGTCCTCTGGTTTGACTACAACATCACTCAACAAAAGCTATAATTACGAATAGTGTATATAGATGTGTTAAGTTACTTAAGTTTAATGGTTATGTTAATTCTTTTCACGTCACGCTTGTAGTATTTTGAAATATTTTCTATTGTTATTTATATTTTTCTGTCCTGCTTTCTACTTACCTTCAATTCCAGCTTTGCTTTTGTATGGCTGGTCCATACCGAAGCGAGGCTGGCTAGTTAAGTTTAAAACAGTAAATTGACATCATAGAATATTACAACGATGTCAATACTTAAGGTTATAATTCTATGGAATATAATGTTGTATTACCCAAAGACTTCTATTTATTTGGTCTTACTACACCAAAATTATTATTATTTTACATAACATTCCTTTAATAGGTTTGTTTGAATTATTATCATCTATTAGCTACTCACAACATATTTTTATTTTAGTAACGTGAATCTTATTTTACTTTCAACAATTACAATTATAATTACCAGAGTAATGGCGTCCGTTTTTCTTTTTCTCCTTCTAATCTCATAAGATAGAAAAGAAGAGAGCTTCCCAGCATAAACAAAAGTGTCATTTTAAGCTTTGTTATCCTTATCCAACCAGTCTGTTCTAATGATCTTAGCCAGTATTCCACAACCTGGAAAAACAATTCAATTATTTTGATAAACTTCTTATACAATGAACAAAATTATAATAAAAAACATAAAAAGGATTACAGAAGGAGAGTTACATTGATAATTATTATATTATAAGTGAAAACTTTTAAGCTTTGTTGTGCCCTATTTTTAGGATGGGTAAAATTGTAGACATTAGTTTTTTTTTATTGAATAAGGGGGCAAACGAACAAACGGGTCACCTGATGGTAAGCAACTACCGTCGCCCATGGACACTCGCAACATCAGAAGAGCTGCAGGTGCGTTGCCGGCCTTTTAAGAGGGAATACGCTCTTAAAATGGCGTAAGCGTAACAAAATTACCATATTGCAGAACAAATTGACTACGAGTCCTCTTCTAGAAGGAGGTTCTAGCAGGATGAACAGGCCGTTCAGCATGTTGGGTATCAAGATGTATGTGTAGTAGTTGAATCTTCGTCCTAATAGCCATCTGAAAAAAAAAACATCAAATAAATTTATAAGGTACGTCCTTATTTGGTTTTAAGGAGGTGTGGGCATAATCTAGTCAGTTATAAAGAACAAAGTATTTCGCTCATTTGTTTTTAAGTAAATATAATAATATATTTAGATTTTGCCATTCTCACAATCTAGAAGGTACGCATACAACCTCTACTATATTGTGTCAGGCTATCCTGGGATTCCTCTCCAAGTAGTAAGCACCTTTTCAATGACTTTTAGCCATGATTGACTTATAGAGATCTTTGCTTTTAGCTGAACAAACGACGTCTCGTACCTGTCATATCCTCAGAAAAGATGAAGATTGCCAAGAATTAAAAATTACAAGCCATTGTGTAGTCATACTATTCTGTGTATTCCTGTTTAACGTTGAGACCTAAGTGTTAAACACGCTCCATTCTTCTGTATCGGCCGGAATCCACATTACTCTAATTGCTCGCCCCACTTTCTGTTCACCTCATAATTGAAAGTGTGATTTTATTCCGCAGGGTTGTCTATTTCAACAATTGATCTCAAAAATTGTTTTTTTTTTTACAAAAGTAGACAAATGCTACTCAGACAAATTATGCTGAATACTCGCTATAATATCTGTTTTTACAAGTTATCTAAATGATAAGTTGTAAAAACAGAAATTATAGCGAGAAATAATAATATCTATGGACGCTTCACACCACGTCGGTCTGGTCCCGTGCTAAGTACCTGAAGGACTTGTGTTACACGTACCAGACAACGGAAATATATTTAATACTTTTATACTAGTATACATAATTTTATATTTAAGATTTTTATTACACTATCGTACACATATTTTATACACATCCAGAGTCCAGACCCGGGAACATTGAAAACTTTTTGTTCCATCGGCGGGATTTGAACCCGCGACCCCCGGATTGAGCTACCAACGCGCTCACCACTGAGCCACAGAGGTCGTCAACATCATCATCACATAATTCAATTTACAAACCTTTACAGTATATCTAGCTCATTACTACCAAAACAATTTTAATGAAAACGCTGGGCCAAAAAACACCAAAATTTCACCATACTTTAGAATTCAACCGCGAAATTGCTTTTTGACCTGAATATTAACCCAAATATATATAAAATCACATGACTTAACCATTGTAAAGGCCTTCCGACCGGAGACCGGCGCCGGAAGCCGGATATTCGACAGCCCTGCTCATGTTTTCCTAACATAGTGAACTCTTTAGAGAATCCGCTGAGTGTGGTTCTTTTATTCTGGAGGCTTTTCTAAAATCGGCCTTTTAAAAGCTGTACGATGACAAGGTTCTCTGCGAGTATGAGTATCGCTTCTAACGTGTTTGTGTGTGATGTTGTGTGTAAAGTGTTTTCATCTGCGAAGTGTTATCACATATCACTTTGAGGATCGTTATGTGCTACAAGGGAAATTTCATGGGCAGTTGACGGACCTACATCATTTGGTTTTAATCATTCCATTTCATCTCCATTCCACCGCTGCGCACGCTGTACACGGCCACGCACACGCGTGAACGTGCATGGGTTTATTTCTTTGACTTGACACAATTCGTACGTAGCGTGTGCGTGGGTTGCAGTGGACACAGTCACATATTATATTTTCTTATAGTTCTTGCAATCTAAGAGTGCGCGTCGCCTTTATTTGTAGTTGGAAATGTGAATAGACATTTTCGTTAGTGTGTGTACCCGACGGAGCAGTCAGTAGCGAGCGAGCCATGTACGCGTGTATAGATATGGTCACTCACACAACTAAGGGCGACGCGCACTCGTAGATTGCAAGAACTATACAAAGCGAAGCTTGACACACGTGCGTAGCCTCTCCGTGTGCCGCGGTGGAATGGAGCTCTTATGTCAATTCATTGTTAGCTGTGATCTATCGGCTGGGTTTGACCATAACACCAAATTACGCAGGTCTGGCATGCCTATGAATCAGCTTCTCTGATAGTGTTATGAGATCAATTATTGACTCATAAGCAAGTTGGTGGCTCATAGTTGAAAATTCCTGCATTGAAATACCAAAAAGTTTTCAAGTAAACAACAATAAAGCTGATAGCCGATTGGTCACGCTGTACTTGGTCACGCTTGATACATATGATGATAAGGCATAATGATGATAAGTCCACTAGGGAGAAAAGGAATCTTAGATCCTACTTAAATACATTAGCACTATAAATGTAAGGAGCTGGCCCGATTTCAAAGTAAGCGGCAACATTCATCCCCCAATTTTCTACGAGTGTAATTCCAGAATTACCAGTTACATTTCATCGCATTGTAACAAACTACACATTTGGGCCGCGCCGGGGCGTCCGTGCGTACGTTTTCAAACTAAATCCGCTGTACTGTTGTATTGTCTGTCCACACTTAAGCCGCAGTCCTTTGTATCCGGGCTTTAAACAACTTAACGTTTTATGCAACTAAGTTTCCCGTCCCAGTGGCTTTGCTGTGGGAATTTTAGGATCAGCTGTGAGCATGCATCGGTGAATCGGCAGAATCCTACCCAGTGAAATACAATTATTATGATCTTTACACATATTATACACTTAGATGTATTATCTTTTAGGATCAGAAACCCAATCGCCTAATGTTACATGCGAACTTACACTAGTATGAAAAGAGCATGAATGATATATATTTCTTCCAGCTACTACTAAAAACCGGGCCAGTTACGCAGGAGTAATTTTATAGTGCCCAAGTATGTACACAAGAGCAGTCTCTATTCCATTACTCTCATATTAACCCAGAGGGACGGAAGAGCGACACGACTGGCGAGAGATCAGGCGCAGGTGTCGATCCTCTTCTTTTTACATGCCTATCCGACGCATGGATCATCTTACTTGTCAGACAATCAGGTGATCTAACCAATCCAACCAAACTTGGAAATAACATGTTTCCAACGTGGGAATCGAACCCACGACCTCCGAGTCAAGAGCCGCACTCTAAACCACTGGACCATGGAGGCGTTATAAACGGCACCATGATAATATCAATATTGCTTTACTATGAGAGCTAATATTATGTGTAATTTTGTTGCCGTTTTCTTAAAGCAATCCGGTCAGTTGGCATCCGTCCCAAAGCTTGTTTTTTTTCTAAAAATATGTTTTTTTTTTAAGGTGGCCTACTAATATTTTAGTACATTAAAACCGACTTCCAAGGTAAAAACAATATTAACATTAATATGAACTAAAAAGTATTAAATAATTTTTGCTATCTAATAGTGCCTTTTTCCGAATTCGGCTAAACCTCAACTATTTCTGTTCTCAATCTTCATTATTTTGAAGTCGGTACCAGATAGCTGAATCTTCAGTCCTCTGACAGAATATTTGAAACTTTTGGAACTGGCACCGACTTCAAAATTATGAAGATTGAGTACAGAAATAGTTGAGGTTTAGCCGAATTCGGAAAAAGGCACTATTAGATAGCAAAAATTATTTAATACTTTTTAGTTCATATTAATGTTAATATTGTTTTTACCTTGGAAGTCGGTTTTAATTTTTTGTTAAAAATAATAATAATTTCACTCTTTTTAGTTACACTAGTAGGTAAACCTTCGCGTATATATTACGTATCTTATTACAATTTGTTAAGAGTCACAGTTCACACTCACAAAATAATATATTATCAGTGAAGTGAACATATTGTGCTAAGTAATTTAACAATTTTAATACTTCAAACCCCAAGCGGTCACCGGCGATTGCGATAACAATAGAAAGGCTATTGTGTCTCGTTTTTCCACGATCGAAGGATCTATCAGATAAAAAATTGTATAAACTTGTATAGGATGTAGCGTAGCTACTCATCTAATATATAAAATTCTCGTGTCACAGTTTTCGTTGCCATACTCCTCGGAAACGGCTTGACCGATTCTCATGAAATTATGTGAGCATATCGTGAGGATATTGGTCTGAGAATCGGCCAACATCTATTTTTCATACCAAAAATTATTTATATGGCAAAACAACATTTGCCGGGACAGCTAGTAATATAATATAATATTATCATAATTATTGACAGCTGTTCTTGTAATCAAGAATTCAATTTCATATCCATTCAAATCAATACTTAGTGCGCTATCTATCGATTAATAAGTATAACTAATTAAAAAGACACTTATTGACTTTGTTTAGTTTAAATGCTCTTTTTAAAATAACTTTATTTTAATTCTATATTTTGTCTATTAAAATTTTATAAAGTAGTTAGTAAAGTATTCGATCTGTATATAAAGTAGTAAAGTATATTCGATCTGTTGTCCCGCCACGCGCCGCGCGGCGGCGCCGCGATACCGTCGCCTCCGCGGCGCTGACCGCCGTGTATATTTAAACAAAGTGTTGTTATACAGTATAAAATTATTATTATTAGTATATCCACGCCTATGCCTTGTACTATTATCTATTCTGTGCCATGAGACATTGGTGACCTTAACACGACGTGGTAATGATGAAGACGATGATGATGATAATGATGATGATGATTATGATGATGAATATGAGTTGCATAGTAGCATATGCTTTCTGTTCTTAAAACAACGCCGAAACTCCCAAACGTGTATCTATAAGGAGTCAGGAGTTCTCTCAGCATCTTCGAAACCATGGTATACCTTATTATATATTTGACTTTTTGGTAGCATATTCTTAGTACACTTCACATAAAACCAAAATCACCATGTGTTTCCATATAAATTTCGAGAAGTTCCCTCGATTACTCCTGGATCCCATCATCAGGTCACCACTTTTGTGAACATGGTACCAAATTGGAGTAAAACCAAATACAACAAAGCAAAGATTTCGAAAATCGGTTCACAAACGGCGGAGTAATCGTTGAACATACAAAAAAAAAAAAAATCCACAGCCGAACATATTATAACCTCCTCGTTTTTTGGAAGTCGGTTAAAAATGTTAGCCCCTTACCTAAAAAAGCAGGCGCCGCTTACGCTCGTGGAGCAGACGAGCGCCCCCAGCAATGTTGACCTCAAGTAGTACTCTAGCGCTCTCCGCACATCCTCGCAGGTTTTGAATTTTTTGCCTTTTAATACATTTTGGACCTGAAATGCAACAATTTAATGTTCTTAATACAAAAAATAAACAACTGCGTAAATTGTAGTAGAGCTTGTCTAATTTGAAATGACGCGCCCCACCACTTCAAAGTTGATATAAATGAAACATTTTTGTACCGTGAATACGAGGGAGGGGCGCGTCATTTGAAGTTAGACAGGCTCTGCAGCAGGTTTAATAGTTCGAAGCTACACCTTCAATTCTCGGTGTGCTGTACTAAAATTATTATAACGAAGCAATAAGAAATGTGTTCCTGTTACAAATTAAAGGCCTACTATCAAAAACTTCATAAATTTAGTGTACTTTAAAATAAGTATTAACTTTGTGCTACACATTTACAGACTTATTATGCGACTAACCCAAATTTTCGATTTTATTATTCATTATTATACTTGAAAATAAGCCCCGAATTGTTTCATTTTCCAAAATTAGATACTATATTTTCGAGAATTCGATCTGAGCAAAAACACGATATCTTAAAATTTTCTCGATAGAAAAAAATCACATCATTTTTTTGCCATAACCGTGCATTGAACTAAGTTAATAATATTTTAACACATTGTATAAAATTCTATCATTGAGATACCAACTTAGCGGATTTTTAAAATGATGTTACATATTTATCGAGCTATTGAGAAAAACTAATTTGGCGATGAATCCGCGTCGTCCTTTTTCACCTGGCATAATATGAAAGACGGGCGTGAGTGTGAAGAGAGAATGACGATGTTTGATTTTTTGTGTTAGTCGCCCTCTTAAGATAAGATTTAAGAACTCTACATTTAAAATTTGTACTCCAAATGAAAACTTACCAAATGAACTACCAAATAAAACTTCGCGCTGCCAATGAAGAACTGCAATATGGGCCAGACGTCGAAACAACTTTTAGTCCACGGGTGTACTATCTGGCTGCAGTGGAGGTCGCGGCAGACTGAGTCGAAGAGGTGCTTGCTGATCTCTGCCATCTTGGATTTCTGTAAAAATAAATACAGGTATCCGCTTAGCAACAGATTGATGCTGATTGTGAAAATTATATTATTAGAGGTGCTAATGTTGTTAATGGGCAATTTTCGTTTGTCTTTAACATCTTCACGCTAAGCTGATTAAGGTAAATAAAGTCATTAGAATACGTTCACCCATCAATCCCCAAGCGGCATCCAGCTGTCGCATTACAATTGAAAATCTATTGTGTCTGCGATTCATACGATCGAGTTATTAACTATTAAGTAATATTACGTCCGTTTCCGGGAAGCTTCTCTCCACTCTAGGCGTAGAGACTAATAATCTAGGTATGCCCATTTCGAAAAAAAAAGCCACACAAATGTAGTTGCAGGCAACATTATTATAATCCCTAAAATTTAAGTAGAAGAGCAATGACTTGGCAAGAAAGGACAGCTTATAAGAAACACTGTCATTAAAATTTTACCAGTAGACTAAACACCAGAGTTTAGAGGCAAAAGCCTTTATAATTTTTATCTAAATAGCTCCTATCAAAAAACTTGACCGCTATTAGTTGAGTTGTTTATGTGATAATAATGAAAGTGTAGGACGAACGAGCGGCCTACACTTCCATTATTATCAATTACTTAAATAGATCGAGAATTAGAACAAGAAATCTCGCTCCCATTCTTTCATTACGTTCTAGTATGTCCTCCCATACAACAAACAGGCAACAGCTAGACACTTGAAATGTTCACAAAATACTCAATAATAATTGTACTTATACTTTTATATCAATAAAAAGGAAAAAAAAATAATAATTAAAAAAAAACATAATTTTAGCCTACTTTTGCTCTATAATACGGAACCCTTCGTGCGCGAGTAGCAAGAGCTTGCAAGAGATTTTGTGGGTGCAAGTTGCAACACATTTTACGGTATCTGAGGTTTTTTAAGAAGTTTTTATATAATAATTATTATATTTACTACCACTTTTGATACACTGAAGTCAAAACGATAGCCAATCAATAACGAAGTTAAATAAACTCAGGATTTTAAGTTCTTGTAACTTAGGTATTTAAAAAAGGTTACTGCCGTTATTTCGGTTTTGGTTCGCTGTTTCGCTACGGCCTACAACACGGAAGCAAAGAAATTTAATTAACATTTTTTAGAGTTATTTAATTTTAGTTATAATGTCAAGTGAATTTAAATATAAATAATAAAATATCATGTAGGACATCATCACGTAGGACAGTACTAATTAAGGGCAACTTATTCAATGACTAAAAAATATAACATAAATAATATTAATTGCATTGGTCAACAGAAACAATACCCAATTATTATTATTATTATTCAATTGTAATATTATGGGCTTTCCTGTTGGTTTAAAGGAATACCACATTAATGTTTTGAAATATTTGAATAGGCTTACATAATCTATAGTAACAACAAGTAGTAATATTGCTCATCAGTGATCAGTCATCAGTCTTATGACTAATTGCTAGTTTGGACTCCAAATATAATATTATTTTCAGCTACATACAATATAGTCAGGAAACCCCAGAACAATTTATTTAATATATATAAAGTATCAAGCTAATTTTTGTGAGTATCTTCATTTTTATAAGACAAACAACATTCTTATCTGCGAAAAATCAAATGAAAAGTCAACCAAGTTTTGTGGATTATAGAACCCTAAAACTACTGCTAATACTACTAACCTAACTAGCTGATTTTTTGTATATTGGTAGGTTAATAGTTATACAATTTAAGAGTAACATTGTCCTACAAATAGAACAAACAATCCATAGGTATTTGAGGACCATCATATCAAAGTATGAAATCCTTTCTATTTCTGTTAGCTACCACTTTCAAGATTTTTCGCAAATAAAAAAGTTGTTTGTCTTATCAAAATTAAGCTACTCACAAAATATTAGCTTGATAGTAATAAAAAAAATTGTTCTAGGGCTCCCTGACTAATATAACACTGACTGCTCTAAAACCTTATTGCTCTACGTCTTCTTAGTTACATCTCATTGCTGTGTATTTAATGTAACAATATTTCGTCGGGTATTTAATTTTTAGGGTTCCGTACCCAAATAGTGAGGGCGCTCTAGAACAAATTTTTTGTGATTACTAACAAGCTAATTTTTTGCGAGTAGCTGCATTTTGATAAGACGAACAACATTTTTATTTTCGAATTCGAACTCACAAATTCGAACAGAGATAGAAAGGATTTCATATTTTGACTTGATGGTCCTAAAATATGGATTGTTTTATTTGTAGGACAAGGTTACTTTTAAATTATATAACTATAAACCTACCAATATACAAAAAATCAGCTGGTTAGGGATCCGTTTTAGGGTACAGTAGTCAACCAAGTTTTGTTGATTACAGAATAATTCTGTAAATTGTCAATAATAACAACAGGTAGGCACGTAGGAAGTGTTCATAAAATACTCAATTTTATTTTTACCTAAAAAATAATATATTAAATCAAATTCAATAAATAATAAAGGAGGCTCCCAAAAACAAAAATTTTTGGTTACTTTTGCTCAAAAATTACCATTTAGTAGTAAGATGCCTGACTGAAATACATATCATACAAAAATTGGTCTTGACTCTTGGCTGATTTTATATATTTAGAATATTTATTTTTTAGATACTTACTCAATATTATACTACAATATTTTCGGTACAACAAAAACCTTATAAAATTTTGTAAGAAGAAATTATTGATAAAAATAATATACTTACGTATAATATTCAGATGCACTTGAAAATCTTAATATAAAAAATACACTTTAAAAATCATTAACAACAATTATTAACTATAGCATTTTTTTTGTTTTATCTCGTTTTTAGCTCTGTTATTAATATTATATTTTCAAAATCAATACACGGGAAGTTTGTATACTTATAATATTATAATATAATATGCCTGTATGTATGTATGTATGTAAGTGCAGCTCGCGCGCGCGACGCTAACTGAATGAACCTTGCTTGTAATTGTTTGCACAATTACATCAATTGTAGTATAAATGTATTGTAATATCCATACTAATATTATAAATGCGAAAGTCTGTCTGTCTGTCTGTTAACTGTTTACGCCAAAACCGTTGAACCGATTTGTATGGAGATGCTTTGGCCTTTAAGTCCCGGGATATAAAATGTAAGATATCTCAAAAAAAAAAATAACGAGATGACGCCCTTAAGAGGCCGGGTACCCTTGGAATTTCTCATACATACGTAATACCAAAATCATTTTCTCATACGAAAATATTTAACATGTTTGAGTTGTTTTTCAGTTTAAAATAGTAATTACCTAGGTTCTTGCACAAGGCGGAATTGAATTGCCCTGTGGTACCCGTCCCCCCCGCACTAGGCGCATGACGAAGGGCTGGGGGGGTTTTAGTGGGTAGACCTCTTGTAGGGAGTCCCACATACCCCCGCCCCTTTCCCCGAAGGGGTGGGGGATACGCAAAGTATTTCCCCTCCTAAAAAAAAAAAAAAAAAAAAAAAAAAAAAAAAAAAAAAAAAAAAAAAAAAAAAAAAAAAAAAAAAAAAAAAAAAAAAGGTTCTTGCACAAAAATTTACTTCAAAATATTTAAACACAAAAAAATTTTTTTTTGTTTAAATTTCTTTTTTAGTAAATTTACTACTAAATATTTAAACACTAAAAAATAGAGTGAAATACTAAAAAATATATAAATAAATATTAAATGTACTACAAAATATTTATATACTAAGAAATATTTTTTAGAGTTTAAATATTTTGTAGTAAATTTACTATTTATTTATATATTTTTTAGTGTTTTACTCTATTTTATAGTGTTTAAATATTTAGCAGTAAATTTACTACAAAAAAATTTAAACAAAAAAAATTTTTTTAGTGTTTAAATATTTTGAAGTAAATTTTTGTGCAGGAACCTAGATAATTACTATTTTAAGCTGAAAAATAACTCAAACATGTTAAATATTTTCGCATGAGAAAATGATTTTGGTATTACGTATGTATGAGAATTTCGAGGGTACCCGGCCCCTTAACCCCGTTGCACTGAAAATCGTTTATCGCGCGGGAGCCGTACATTTTTTCTGGATAAAAAGTATCCTTTCTCGGGACTCAAAGTATTTACATACCGAATTTTAGCAAAATCGGTTCTGCGGGTTGGGCGTGAAGAGTTGACAGACAGTCAGACAGATAGACATTCGCATTTATAATATTAGTATGGATAGTAATACAGTAAACCTTTAATACTAGACCGCCTATCTCGGAAGTAATAATATTATAATACGACTTTACTTATACCCTACATCATACATGCAAGTAAAATTGTCTCAGTGTTGAGCAAGTTAATTTGATGTACTTAAGTACATGAAACTTGCTCAATATTTAAATAGTAATTTAAATAGTACCCCAATATAAATACTTAATACTTAGTATTTATATTGGGGTAGGTACTATTTAAATGTTCGAACCAGTTTTAAGTGTCAAAAACGTGCCCATTGTTTCGAATTGTCTGTTTATTGTCCAATTTAGAATACAAGAGCAAAGATCTAAGGTCATTAGAACTGAATAACTTCGAACTTCATTAAGAAAGCGATTTATATAGAAATGTATATAAATAATAGTAACTACACAGATGACACCCGCAACACCGTTGCGACAAAATTCGTTACATCGCGAGGGAAAATTTCCTTTCCCGGGACTCAGTGTCTATTTTTACTTTTTGTTGGAATGGTATATCTATACCATTCCAAATTTCAGCAAAATCGTTTTAGCGGTTTGGGCATGAACAGGTAAAATACAGACGAACAGACACACTTTATTTATATTCTGCAAAAAAAATTACATTAGACATAATAATTATTAATATTCTACAAAAAAATAAGTACCAAAACTTTTTTTATTTTTGAGTGGGCAAAAGTCATCAAAAATCTTATCTCCTTTTATAATGAGACTGAATTCAAAAGAATCTTCATTTTTACGACAGGCTAGACGCCATTAATGTACAAGACATTAACGATAACATTTTTATATCTCTACGGCGCGCGGCGTTCTTAAAACCCCCATTCAAATGATAGCTCTTACATTGATTGTCGGGAAAAACAAGGACGTTAGGAAATGTTAATGACGATTATTTTGTGAGGCAATAGAAATATTATTTGTCACTAAGAAGTTGATATACTGTACTCAGCGAAACATGGTGGTAGCGGTCATTGACTCCCTGTCAAAAACTTGTAATTTTCTATATAAGCCACGATTGACAATGAAGTGTCAGATGTTGTCAATCGCGGTTTATTTAGAAAATGACAAGTTTTCGACAGGGAGTCAACGACCGCTACCGCCACGTTTCGCCGAGTACAGTATAGTAACTTTGTTCATTTATTCGCGGGAACCGCATATTTTTATTTTTGAATTATAGGTACAAATATTTATATTTGTACTACCTGCAGTAAAAATAATTATACAATAGAATAGAATAGAATAGAATATACTTTATTGCGTTCAAAAATTGTAGTACAAACAAATAATATACATTCAACAAGGACACATGAACACAAAGGCGGCTTTATTGCTAATGAGCAATTTCTACCAAGCAACCTTTGGTATAGGAGTACAATAACAATTAATGTAGGGTATACTGTGCACTAAGATCTAAAAGTACTTAATGAAACTTAACAACTAAATTATATTCTAATATATTGTACCTAATTCATATATAATACCTATTTTATATATTGTAATCTAATATATATCTATATACAATATATATAATACCTAATAATTACACCTAATAATTACACAACCACATTCTAATACACAAATAATAACTAAAATATTGTTATAAACTAATAAATACTCTATAGTCTATACTTATTCATAATGATCTACTGAACATACAAAATTGTGTGAGTAAAATAAAAAAAATTAAAAAATAAAAAAAAAATAAAAAAAATAATAATAATAATAATAAAAAAAAAAAGGAGAAGGATAATTGACGTAATTTGTGATGACTGAATTGTCCTATCAATAGTACTCGCGTTCTATTGACAGTTAGAAAGCGAATCTAAATAATGTTTTTTAACTAATGATTTAAAACTAGAAATGCTTTTAGCTTGCCTTATTTTAGTTGGTAAAGAGTTCCATAAAAGTATCGACCTGACCGTAAAGGACTGTCCATAAAAAATTGTTTTATGGTTAGGGATTTGGAGAAGGAGATTGGCAGAAGAGCGCAATTGTTTGGGATCCGATGTTCGGAAGTTAAATCTATCCTTAAGGTAAGACGGTGCCCTTGGATCATGTAGCAAAGTGTACAAGGAAGATAGAACACGCGTATTACGACGAAGACGTATGGGCAACCAAGAAAGCCTAGAACGGTATTCCGATATGTGGTCGAATTTACGCAGACCAAAGACAAAGCGAATTGCAATATTTTGGAGACGCTCAAGCTTATTTAGTTTTTCTTGAGTGAGGTCTACATAGCATATATCTGCGTAATCTAATATGGATAAAAATAAGGATTCGGCAAGCATAATTTTGGTTTTAATCGGTAATATGTTCTTAAGCCTTCCCAGTGAGTGCCACACCGCGTACACTTACTACTGATCATTGAGATATGATCGGACCATGAGAGGTGTTCATCCATGAGAACACCTAGATTTCTTACCTTTTTACTAAAAGGAACAGGAGTACCACACACGAGCACCGGAGGGAGGTTCACCCAGTCAATCCTTGAGACTAATCCCTGGCTGCCAATGACAATGATCTGCGACTTATTAGGATTAATAGTGAGGCCGTTACGCTTACTCCACTCACAGATTGTATTCAAATCACTATTAAAGTTGATAACTTGCCTTGGAAGATTCCCTAAGGAAGACTGAGTGTAGATTTGGAGGTCATCTGCGTACAGGTGAAAGAGAGAAAACTTAAGCATGACTGTTATAGAGTTTATGAACAAAGCGAACAGAGCAGGGGATAGTACACCACCTTGAGGAACACCATCAAAGATAGTGGACCAACAGGAAAATTTGTCATTCACTCGAACACGCTGTCGGCGCCCCCCAAGGTAGCTTCGGAACCAACTGAGGACTGTAGGCGAAAAATTAAGAGCCTTAAGTCTACTTAAAAGAATATCATGGTCTACGCAATCAAAGGCACGACTGAAGTCAAGAAGGGCAAGTAAGGTGAGTTGCTTATTGTCCATAGCACATCTGATATCATCCGTGACCTTGACTAGTGCCGTGGCAGTGCTATGGCCAGGTCTGAATCCTGATTGGAAGGCGCTAAGAAGACTGTTTTTATTTATGAAAGTTAATAGTTGCTGCTGGATTGACCTTTCTAGAACTTTAGACAAAAACGGCAGTATCGAAATTGGGCGGAAGTCTGTTGAAGATGTGGGTTTACTTTTTTTAGGCAATGTGACGTTAATCTAGTATTTTTTATTAAATCCACGTCAAAAATCGACTTAGGACGAAATATTAGAGTTATATAAATCTCCTAATCTCATTCGGTGTTTGACCCCTAATTCAATTCTCTCTGAAATATTATTCAATTGTCTCCTAAATTTCCAACCCACCTAATACATTCTGATACTATCGCGACCGTCAAACCTCGCCGATAGATATATATTTCATCAGCAAATGCAAAACTCTACGGAAATTAAAATTGGCGCTTCGCCAGGACCGCTCCACATTTATTCTGTGTTTATTACCTTTAAGGGGAAAGGGCAGAGATCGCCAGATAAAGGTTACAAAGAGCCAAGATGGCGTACGCCAAATTCGGTCAAACGCTTTCATAAGCCTTATATAACTTCAGCATGGACTAGTATGAAATTCATTAAAACATGGACACTAATGGACACGTCATGAATCATGATCTTAGTAGTTGTTTTTATCAAAATACATCCAATACGAAAAGTAGTAGATGTATTTTGATCCGCTCCACTTTTCTATCTAAACTTTTTTGGCCAATTTTTAAAAACCTAAATATTCTTTTTTTCTTAACTAGGAGCTAAAAAGTTACATGTTACAACTTAGTCATGACAAATACATAAAATTTGGAAGTGGTAAACACGACTCACACCATTGTTAATTAGAGATTTTAATTTAGTTAAAAACAGAAAGATTATTATTGAGTTAAAAGTTTCAGAATTCAATACAGATAAATATCAAATAATACTTTAACAATATTGGACTGAGCTCTGGTGTATCTCGACACGTTTGTTTCGGCGCTTAAATTGAATATACTGGCGACTTCAGGGATGTTACAGTTGCAAATGTTTCTGTTTACAAACGTGGACAATATCTAACAGAAAACAAACGGTCTTTGTCAACAAGTTTTATAACGCCTTTGATAGTGGGAGCTGAGAAAAATATGACGTGAAATGATGGGTGGTTCTATACTCTATAGAATAACATGGACGCTGTTAAGCTACTAACGTATTGTGTTATGAATGCAGTCATGTTTTTTGTTAATTTAGAACATGACTTAACTCATAACATAACAAAAATGTTAACATACACGATTAATGCATAGTTGGTCGATTCTCCTAAAAAGTCTTATGATAATATAATAGTTTTAATATGGTTTAGATATGCATATATTTTCTCGATATTATGAAACTAGAAAATGTTGCCTATCCATACTATTACTTTTAATGCGAAAGTATATCCGTCTGTCTATTACCTCTTGACGCCCAAACCACTGAGCCGATTTTGCAGAAATTTGGTATGGACTCCCGGGCATCGCGAATTACGAAGTTCTCATGTAATTTGATAACAGCAGCTATTCTCTTTTAAACGCGTTCTGATCAGTTAAAACTCCAAAATCAGTTTATTATAATTTTCATTATATTATAATTATTATTTTATTAGTATATACTTATTTTATTATATTATTATACTAGATGACGCCCGCAACTTCGTTGCGTCAAAATTCATTTCTCGCGGGAACCGTACATTTTTTTCGGGATAGAAAGTATCCTTTCCGGGACTCAAAGTATCTCCATACCAAATGTCAGCAAAATTAGTTCCGCGGTTTGGGCGTGAAGAGGTAACAAACAGACAGACATACAGACAAACTTTCGCATTTACAAAATATTTATAATACTATGAACTATTTCAATTCTAATTTGATATTAACATTATTAATTATTATACAGTATCAAGACGATTCGTTTGCAAGTCAAAGGTTCAGGTTCAGGTTTCTACGTAAAATTCGACAATCAAGATTCTGATACAAGTTTAAAACCTATTCATATTTTTACTATTGGCGCCTTTTTACGATAGAAGTACAATCTTACAGATAAGTAATTTTAATATTGGTGTCCGTTTTATAATTGAAAATTGAATGAAATAGGTAATGCAAAACAATTATTTAAATCGCGTTCATTTCTCACGTTTTTATACTTCCATGGTTAATTTGTGGTTTGACTGTTTAACATTACGGCAAAAAGTTTTTATTGTTGAGTTATAAATACAGAAATATAACAATGAAGATGTTAAAACCAGCTAAGAATTTCGAAAAAAATCGTTTCTCGCCCTAAAGTCGTATATTTTTGAGCTGAATTTATCAGTTGATCGTTTATTTGGTTATAACTGTGCGACTCTATTGTCCAACAGTTTTTAAAGTATTTTACATAATATTATGAACAATAATTAGGTATCTGTAAAATAATATAATTAAGGGAGAAGACCTAATAGCAGACACTATAAGGAAACATGCAACATTTGAATGTTATAAAATATATATTTATGAAAATAAAGGATTGATAACTTCTTCCATGTCTTCAGTATCTCTTACAAAATAAAACTATTATAATTGTTCTCTGACAAATCAATTAAAAAATATATTATTGGTCTTTTTGTAAACTTAGTCAAAAGCACTAATAGATGACATCACAAAAAACGAACATCACTAATAGTAGACACCAATATGAACTAATAGTTGACATAGAAAAATACATTACATTTTACATATTTTTTTCTATTAAATTAGGTCTTTATTTGCCATTTTTCAAAATATTTCATTTACTTCATCATAGTCACTACATGCATCAGAAATATTATCCACGTTGTCTTCAGATTGTATTCATTCTTCTTCCATGCTGAAACTATCTTTCCTTTTATTTTTATTTTTCATATTTTTGAAGTGAAAACTTCTTTAGCGGCGTTGAGCACTTTTGTGGGATGGGTAAAAACTGTGAAACTCGCGTCAGATTCTCGTGCTGATCGAAAAACCTTGGAAAAACCGTAAGACGGTTGGAGAGTAGTGTTTTGTGTCGAACTCGAACTCGAATTCGAACTCGAATTGATTGTAAGGTAATTAAGTAATTAAAAAAAACCGGCCAAGTGCGTGTCGGGCCACGCGCAGTATAGGGTTCCGTAGTACCGCTAGTTTTTGACAATTTTTATATGGTCAATGAACGTATATTATATAGCGTGTTTTATACTACTAACAACATCATCTCAGTTACTTTCAAAGGAATTTAAACGAAAATTCCCATTTATACTTCGCCGAATACATTTTTTTTAGTTGATCGACTATTACTCAATTACTTATGAAGTCTTCCTAGCCGTGATAGTTTTCCTTTTAAATTCAGCATATTTTTTCACATTTCCAGAACCCACCGTTTAGCTGGTAGAAGGGGGGGACACTGGACTCTAACGATGTTTTCCACTTTAAAACTTAATATTTCACAAACGGACCCCTAAATCGGAAAATGATCTATAAATACTCGCAATATTTTTAAAAAACCTATTCAACGACACCCCACACAATGGAGTGGGCGCGAAAAAAAATTTTCATCCCCGCTTGATGTGCAGGGGAGGTACCATAAAAAATATTTTGTTGCCATCATTAATATGTGTATTCATACCAAATGACAGCTTTGTAGGTCTCTGAGTAAAACCGCGGACAGACAGACAGACAGACAGACAGACAGACAGACGGACAGACGGACAAACGGACAGACGGACGGACAGACCGAAACTATAAGGGTTCCTTATTGACTACGGAACCCTAAAAACGATTTTTTAAAAATCGTTTTTCATAATAAATGGGTTAAAAATTTAATCGATTGTAAGGGTTTTGTAAATTAAAAAAACGATTTTTTAATAATCGATTTTCACAAAAAATTAGTTAAAAATTTAATCGATTGTAAGGGTTCCGATTAATTAGAAATATCGATTTTTTTAAAATCGATTTTCATTAAAATTGGGTTAAAAATTTAATCGATTGTAAGGGTTTCGATTAATTAAAAAAAAACGATTTTTTAAAAATCGATCATTTGAAAATCGATTTTATGAAAATCGATTTTTTAAAAATCGATTTTCATAAAAAATGGGTTAAAATTTTAATCGATTGTAAGGGTTTCAAATTAATAAAAAAATTTATTTTTTTATTAATCGATTTTCATAAAAAATGGGTTTAAAAAATGCAGAACGTTAATAATCAAGTTTTCACTTCTGCCGGCACTCCCGGAGTGCAACCCGTCTTTTTTCCTAGCAAATTTATTTTCAGTCTTTATTCTCCATGCTTCTTTTGCCTCTTCTTTTTTCTTCTTTCTTTTCTCAGCTCTCCTTTTTCTTTTTTTTTACTAAACTAAAAAACTAAAGTAATCGATTTTTAGATCAGTACATGGTCTAATATTAGACACGTCCATTTTTAGGTGCAGTAGTTCTAAGTTCTTAGATTGTTAATAGAATTATATTTTCAGAGAATAGTGATGATTTTTGCAGTAGAAGTACAAAATAATTTGAGTATGTATTGCAAAACTCAAAGATGGGATCCATGTCATCTATTAGGTTTTTTACATTTTCAAGAACTAATAGTAGACACCCTTTATATTGTTAGGGAAAATGGATAAAAAATCTTAAATAAACATTAATTAGTGTATACAACATGACCATTAATCCAATGAAATCAATAAAAATTACAAAATATCAAAGAAATGTATTCAAAACTTACGTGCAAAATTTCGCCTTCCTGAACCTATTTGCTAAGAAATTGCCGAGCGTGTGTTGACGCGGTCATATTATTTACGAAAACTGATCCCATTTTAAAATTTTGTTCCCGAAGGCGTCTCTAATATATTTTTTCAATTCAACAGATAGCTTGAGAAGCTTATAAAATTTACAGTGGTGAGAAATAATTAGAATAATTCTTATTTTTATGGTATTTTTGTCAAAAGTGTCATCTATTAGTTCAGTGTCTAGCATTAGGTCCTCTCCCTTATAACAGATTACAATGTCTATATCTCTATAATATTGTATTCTATGTATCTCACATAATATTGTATTCTATAAATAATAATATTATAATAATTATTAGAATATTTTTCTAGGCCAATTGTTAGCGCCCGTTTAAAGGTTCTTGCGTGAGAATTGTTTTCATTATCTCTATGCAATCAGAGTATTATTTTCATTTTAATATAACATTATAATCACAAACATTGTAACACTACTGCGAAATTGCTGTGACATTGTTGCAAAATAGATTAAATTATTATTTTTTAACAAAAAATTGAATCCGACTTCCAAGGTAAAAACGATATTCTTTTTACTCTTTTTATTTACAAGACCACTTTATATGTACCTAAATAACCACAACAAAACTTAACTATTCACATTATATTACTGCAAGCGAAATTGTGGTAAATGCTTGCAGTTATCTAAGCGATGCTGAAATTTTTCAAACTTTTATCTTTAAAGGTTCAATCTTCGAAGTGGGTCCTCAAAGAGCGGAATTAATGATCAAAGACATCTGTCTCAATGTATAAAACTATGAAAAACACTAATAGTAGAGGAGGTCGTGCTCATTTTGAAAAGTCATTTCATACCGAGCGAAAATCGTAACAATAATAGTATTCTATTAATACATATGAGTTTTAATCGTCAGCTACTTCAGTATGGGTAAATAAAAAATTGAGAGTATCTCAAAGTTGTTGTTGGGAATCATATTGAATTGACATTAAAAATATCCCAATCCGCACCCAATAAAGGTTCATAAATCTAGATTATACACATTTAGGTTCGGCAGGTGTTATTTTAGTTTTAGTATATAACAACAGATGGCGTTTTACAAGTAAAATCTATATAATTCTTCCATGCAAATATTGACTATGATCGAATTAATTACTTAAAATTGGTATGTGAGACAATTTTATTGTTAATTCAATCGCCGTCAGCTGAATGTTTACAGGTGGAAATGTCGTCTACGCGACGCCCTAGGATACATTGAGCGCGGAGTATGGTTATATTGGTTATAACTTATATCGCTGGCTGACGGTTTTTCCACCGTCATAATATTAACGACTGACAGTTTTCTTTATTATTAACAAAGTAGAAACATTCACCTGTATAAATTTTGTACGGTATAAAATGACTTTAAATTCATTTACGTACATTCAGTAACGCGACTGACGTTGAATCCCCCGTCTGCAATACGGCTGACCGTGATTTTTTTGGTTAAACATGACCTCAATAATCATCCATCAAAGTTTCATACGGTATAAAATTACTTTTAGCATAAAGATTTTCGACAACTTTGAGACACTCTCAATGTACAACCCACCACGGGTGCGGCGACTGATGCTTATTATGTTGATTGATAAATATTAATCTACTACTGGACAAAAATTTGGTCGGTATGAATAACGTAACCCCTAACATATTGTACCAATGAGGAGGCCGGAGATCTGTTCACCACCTTCGTGTATTATACCATGGTATATTATACTGGTGCAAAATCTAATTTTTTGGTGAGATTTACTTAGAATACTTCATATATATTATATCCAAAATCACCATTATACTATTATGTTTCCATTTAAATTGAATTACTTCAGCTGAATCGAAATCACAATGTAATCCAGATATTTTGGTTTTTTTTAATATTAATTTCGAGGAGTTCCCTTGATTACTTATGGATTCCATCATCAAGTCACCACTTTTATGAACATGGTCCCTAATGGGGATTGTCCATTTTTTTTTAATTTTGCTCATTACAAAAACATTTCGAGGAATAAGGTCAGTGATCGTTTTTCTGTATATAAACGAAAAAAATACCCATTAGTTACTTATATTTTTGAACAAATATGTTTAACCTTCAATGGCGTTAAATTAGCAATAAATTCGATCAACATTAGGTTTCGAACTTTTGGTAGGTTTCTCGTATCAGCTTTCACATAATGATAATTTGCATTAGACGAACCAGCCATTATAAATAAGAATGAAAGGAAAAAAAAACATACTACAGAGGTCAATTGGCCGCCGATGATGACGTCAGAGCGAAACTTTAAAAATTTATTGAGAAAAAACTAGCCAATGGATTTCAAAATTATTTAATTTATATTCTTAAAAAACCCTATTTTAACGAAAAAAAATATAAAAGTTCATGTGATTTTTTTGGACAATGCCCATTCGGATTATAACCTATACAATAGCGAAAAAATCTTGAAAGTCGGTCCACAAACGGCAAACTGATCGTTGAACATACAAAAAATATATATATAAAGAGACAAACACATAACCTCCTCCTTTTTCGAAGTCGGTTATAAAATAATAATAATATCTATGGACGCGTCACACCACGTCAGTCTGGCCCCGTGCTAAGTACCTAAAGGACTTCTGTTACAGGTACCAGACAACGGAAATATATTTAATACTTTTTTTTATACTATACATATATTTAAGATTTTTATTATATCATACACATATTTAATACACATCCAGACCCGGGAACATTGGAAACTTATTGTTCCGCCGGCGGGATTCGAACCCGCGACCCCCGGCTTGAGCTACCGACGCGCTCACCACTGAGCCACAGAGGTCGTCAAAATAATAATAATAATAATCTTAATGATTTCTCAACATATATAGAAACAAATGCTTAAATAACAACCAAAAATGCAACGCAATAGAAAGCTTTGCTCTTTTACACGTCGCAGGCGCATGAAATTCTGAATTAGCATTTACGAAGTAAGATTTAAAAAAATCTACTCGATGTAACTCCCTTTTTGTACATTTTTACCTTTCAAAAACAAGTAGGATTTTAAAAATACATTATTTAGTTGATTAAAATTAATTCGTTGATGAAAAACATATTAAACTTTCGATCGCGGATTCTTGGAAATCTACTGTTGTCGTGATCACCGGTGATATTATGGGGCTTGATTGGTTAATTTATACACACCTTGTAAACACCATACATAAGTAGTTAATCTAAAACTGAAAACATTGCATTGGCATGTTAATGTACGTAAAGTTCATCTTTGATTTAATCAACATTTCACCGCAAAAAGCTGGAATATCCGAAATCCCGGTACTGCGAATCGAGAAATTTGATTTTGCGCGTCATTTCAAGTACGCGGCCCAACTGGCTTTGACATGGCCTGATAACGAAATGATTAGCTGCAATCATTAAAGATAGAATAATATGCCACTAGATAATGCCCGCAACTTTGTGACGCCAAAATTCGTTTATCGCGTGGAAACCGTTTTTACGTGATAGAAAATATCCTATGTCCTTTCCTGGGACTTAAAGTATCTCTATACTATGGTACAGAGATGATACAGCATAATCAGTTCAGCGTTTAGGGCGTGAAGAGGTGATTGACTGACACACGTTCGCATTTATAATATTAATCCTTCGATCGCGGATTCTTGGAAATGCTATTTTATTCTATTGTTGTCGCGATTACCGGTGCTCTTATGGGGCTTGAAGGATTAAATAATTAGTATGGATTGTCTAATGTCTATTCCAACTTGTGGCGGATTGGCTATATCTTCCCCTAAATCGCCTAGTCAGTCTAGTGTTAGAGATTTGTCTCGATGAAGTAAGTCAGGTTGAATTTAGGTTGAGGTCCTGACTTTAATGAATACAACCTGCTGTGGCTAGGTTGAAGCATCGTAATGCAGTGAAGAACCAGTAATTTGATTGCACTGCGTCTATTACGTCCTTACTCAGAATTTTGTCAATAGAAGAGGAACTACGTTTTGAGATAAATCATCTGTTTTTTATATAAACTGCCATGACCTTATAATATCGCAAATTTTTCTACGATACTTAACTTTGATGTGTGTCTGGAATACTAACAACCATTCTAATTCATTAGCGCTAACTGAATCATGGATTAAATACAATGTAATCTCTCTTTTTCTACGTGCTTATTAAAATAATTTATATAGAAATCATCATAATTCAGCAATTAAGAATAACCCAGCCTAGAACAAATACATGATAAAGTTTACACCTCAATCCCATTACACCTGATTTTTTGAATCCAGTGACTGCATACATACACTAGTATTTACCACAGAATGTAGCGTTTCCAACGTCATTTTTAACGCCCATAACGCACCGCAATAATCTACTAAAGCTAGAACAGAGCGATTTAGTTTTACAACGCGCCCGTGAATGGGACATGGCAGCGGAATTGACGAGGAGTACTGCAGGGTGCACCGGTAACACCGGCGTTGTTTAGTCCCGCACCGACATATTAATTGTATTGGCAGAACGCCAAACTATATCTTTAAATGGCGTATGTAATTTTTGATGTTGTTATTTTGATGGAAGATTCTTTGAAAGGGAAATTGTGAGTGGTTTAAAGTTAGGTTTTTATTATGTCAATAGTCAATTTTTTTTATTTAAAATTGGTATTTTCTAAACGCTTCGTTAATGCTGAGAATACGGTAAACAACAGTGGGGTGAAGAACCGTCACCATGTTGAAAAAAAAACGTAGGATATTTTTACCCAAAAAGATAAAACAAAATATATATTTTTAAAATGTAATTAAAACATTATTATTTTGCGGTATTCGTTTAAAAATATTTTGCAATCACAAAAACTGGAAAGGATTTGAAATAAAATGTAAGAAAGTAACAGAAACAAAACAAAACTTTTTTATTGAAACTGAATCTATCACTAACCATCGATGAACAGTGTGCTCAAATGCATCTAAAAATACTCAACCGTCAAACGGTTGAGTATTTTTAGCTGCGGTTTTTGCGAGTGCCAGACATATTTTCCGTATTTGAATTTCAAATCTTGACATTTATTGTGACGCCTCGTATGTGAGATTGATACGGAAGTTTTAGTTACATGGAAACAATGTGCAACAATAAAATGTTGTGCCGATACACTGTTGATTTTGTTATTTGGATATCAAAACTTTGTCTTTTATTAAGATTAAATTAACTGTAGCAGATACTACTGGCGCATGCTTAAAATACAAACTTTTAGCTATTGTAGTGGCGACGGGCCACTTAACGCCAAAATCCTGAATCGCACTATGGAAGTTCTTGGAGTTACAGCAGCTATAATAATAATATTATTATAGCTGCAGTACATCCACGGACATTAAGGCGCTGTGCAGACGACGGGTGGTGGGCCGGTCAACTTCGCTGCGTAACTATACGCCCGTCAATGTCTGCAGCTGCCCGCGCTGCGTACACAAAGCACACGCCGTCTGCGTTAGTACTGGTTTGTGTGATCCATAGGGAGCAGCCGCGGACATGCGGCGCGGTCTTTTTGCCCACCGTGTGCATTGGTAATCTATACATATAATAAATCTGTAGAATTGACAATTCTGTACATTAAAGATTTAACGT
Source organism: Polyommatus icarus (assembly GCA_937595015.1). NCBI lineage: Eukaryota > Metazoa > Arthropoda > Insecta > Lepidoptera > Lycaenidae > Polyommatus > Polyommatus icarus. Next base: position 2,086,870 of record OW569322.1, on the reverse strand, counting down.
TGTTAGTGGCGGCCGAAAAGGAAGATCTTCCGACCGAGCGAGATAGCATGCTCGGTCAGGCCGAAGCCCACTGACGTCATTTCAGACGTTGTATATATCTTGCCGTTCTCCGAAACTTCGATAGCGCGATGTAGGATTGTTAGGCGAATTGTGGGTACCGCCACAAAGATATTCAAAAAATAATAAGCGGAGGGTGTCACAACATCGCTATAGAAGCCGAAAAGTTAGTTAGATTTTTTGTCTGTCTGTCTGTCTGACTGTCTGTCTGTCTGTATGTTTGTTCCAGCATCACACGAAAAACTACTGATCCGATTTGAATGCGGTTTTCGCATATATATTTGTCTTCTTCCAACTCAACATCTGGTGTATAAAAATGTTCCCCGCCACCCCTCTAAGGGGACGAAAGAGGGGGTCAGATTTTGTTTTAAACTTTTGCTTTAACACGAAAACTACTGATCCGATTTGCATACGGTTTTCGCAGATATATTTGTGTTCTTCCAACTCAACATCTGGCGTATAAAAATTACTAAGGGGGGTCAGATTTTGTATCAAACTTTTTTATTTAATGGATACTTCATCTACTGTGTTTTCCAACTTAACATCTGGTGTATAACATTTTTCCCCCCACCCCTCTTAGGAGACAAAAGAGGGGGTAAGATTTTGTATCAACTGATGAAGTAGAAATACTTTAAATGGCAAAACAACGTTTGTCGGGACAGCTAGTAAATAATAATATAGGATTCCCTTTGTGCGCTCGTTGGCGGCGAAACTGACCGGCCCGCCCCGCCCGTTCGTCTGCAAAGCGCCTTACTAGTGGGCTTGGGTTGACCAAGCATACCTCGCGCGATCACCTAAGGCTTCGGTATCACCTAGATCTCACTTATGGATAAAATCCCGTAATTTTTGCTCAAAATGGAAACGCAATTAATTTGTTCATTTGCATAATTCAGTTGTATGACAAACATGAAATCGGGGGAATATAATATGACACGGCCGCGAAATGGGTCAAACTAATAACAGTCAGTCGTCGACGGTCGACAGGCGATAATTAACAATTAGGCGGCAAACGAGCACCACATCGATTCTAATTAATTACGCACTACGGTCGCCAAACGGCCATCGACTGCCAAAAATATACACTGATTAGTTACTGCACTGATAACAATAGATACTAAGTAACAGATAGAACACTTACTACAAGAAGTCGCAGGCTGATAGTAGACATTTAAGGCCTCTATATCCGCCAATGACCTTGATCATTGTCTGTCAGTGCGAATATCGACGTAAATGACATTAAAATAACATTCATAACAGCGCGCCTTGTACGGTGGGGGTTACGACGCTCGCCGCGTCCATGATAGGGCGAAATAGGAGAAAAAACCTTTTTAAGGCTTAATATATACATATTTCAAAAAAGTAAAAAAACCAAATTATCAACTTATGTATTGCAAAGCAGTAGATATTTTTTATATATTCTTTTAATAAATAATGAAGGAGTAAAGTGGTTTCATTCAACGATTTGGAGGTGATTTGGTTTTTTATTTCTTTATTATGTGATACCGATAGAAAAAATATGGCAAAACCACGTTACGTATCATATCATGTAGATTACTAATTATTTTTGTCAGATATAATTTCTCTATTAATGCCGATGAAAAGTGGTTTCATCTGCACGCTTTTTTCGCGAGAGGAGCCTAAAGCGCATCACAGACGGTGAAGATAATATAATATTTTATCTTAAGATGCCCAAATATAAAATATTATAGTATCTTAAGCTATCACACACGGCTAAGATACGATAATATTAAAAATATGTTCATTTCCTTACGAGTCTGCGTTGGTGCCACACGTATTCCTTGTTAGAGTTCTATATACAGGATGATTGACTATGAGTGATAACTAATTACTGATACTGTCTTACTTCTTGATTTGTTAGACAACTTCTCAGACGATGATTATATGATAGATAGAATGTGAAATGCAGATTGCAGTAGCACATTCCAAAAGGAGAAACATTTGGATAGAGCCTCACATAAAAAAGAGAAAAACCTGCGGCTTTAACTTTTAGGGTTTACACAGACGTACTGCATTTCAACTGCAATCCAACTGCAAATTGCAGTTTGAATGCAATTTACACGACTGCAATGCGACTGCAATAGAACTGCAAACCAAACACGCAGTCGGATTGCAGTTCAGTTGCTGTCGGCGTGCAGTCGTGTGAACTGTTTGGTTTGCAGTTCTATTGTAGTCGCATTGCAGTCGCGTCAACTGCATTCAAACTGCACTTGAACTGCAATTTACAGTTGGATTGCAGTTGAAATGCAGTCCGTCTGTGTAGACCCTTATCAATATCTGTCAACGAAGAAGTTTCAGGAGTATTTTAGAAATTCAAGAGAAACATTCATTTCGATTCATGAGCTTTTTAAGCAATAATAATAATAAAGCAATAAATTGTAAGTCAATTTTATTTAAAATTATCCGAAATGTTACTTTTTCCATCAAAATGTTACTTTTCGAATGAGAGTAGGTATGTAACTTTCTAACATACAGCACTGGCAACACTGCATCTACTAGTGCGTCCGATCACCGATGATCCCGCTGCTCGACACAAAAACAACCTGTAGGTTACGAAATATATATTTCGTATCTTAAGATAAAATATTAAGGTACGAAATATATATTTCGTATCTTAAGATAAAATATTAAGGTACGAAATATATATTTCCATATCTTAAGATACAAAATATAAAATATAAATTAACTTCGTCGTGTGTGATGGTTCATAGGATTTGTATGGTGAGCGATATTCTAAAATATGCTCTAAGATAATATATATTTTATATTATCTTCACCGTCTGTGATGCGCTTTAACGCGCGTCCACCATCAGAAAAGTTTATTCATAGGCAGATATACACGTAACATGACTATTTATAGCACATGTATTTTTTTGACGTGATAACGTCTTATAATTCGATGGAGCCGGCTGCACGCACGAAAAAACATGACTCATGCGGCGTTACCTCGCTCTGAGGCGTTCCATTTAGGGCTTGAAGTGCAAGCGAGAGCGCGAAACGAGCGACAAAGAGGCACGTTGTCACATTCAACTATCGTCAGTAAACTGGATTTACAGACAACCGTTTTTTTAGGAAAGATCTATACCTATCGCTGCAGAGGTAGTGTCTACGCAAAAATCTGTGCAAGTAATGCAGCTGTATCGTATTAGTTTCCGGAGTTATGTCCTGGAAAGCCAACGGGAAAATACTACCTCTGCTTATTCCCATGAATTAATATTCCTTTAAATATTTTTAGCGGATATTGTGCTAAGATATTCCGCGCAACAATGAAGAAAACTGCTTATCTGGTAGCCGTCAGTCTAATATTTTATGCCGTCACTTTTATTTCAAAAGGCGGGAATGAATGTCTCTGCTATCTCGTTCAGGTTCAAAAGGCAGTGTCAGCCGTCTCCGGCACATAATGGCCGGACTTCGAGAGCGATTGTTCGGCGATTGTTAAGGATTCCGGACATTCCGGATCGGAGATGGATGTTTTTGTTTGACAAATTCTAAGATTTTCTATAATACTAGCTGTCCCGGCAAACGTTGCTTTACCATAATAATATAAAGTATTTTGCCCATATTATTTTATTGAAGTTACTAAATAAGTATGTCGCCATGGCAACGTAGATCGCTATCTCGTCGCACAAACAATGGTCGCCGTCAGTCTCAGGTTGTAATAATTTACTATTATTTATTCAACAAATGCACTTATCAATATAATATAAAGTACCCAGTAGCCGATACTCAGACCTACTGATTATGCACATAAAATTTGGTAAAAATCAGTAAAGCCGTTTCGGAGGAGTTCGCGGACTAACATTGTGACACGAGAATTTTATATATTAGATTTATTAATTTTATTTTTATAAACAGAATTTGATTATAGTTAATTAGACTAAGGATAAAATAAATAGACCCTGCTCACACTTGCTTAATAAGGCTCGGTTAGGAAAAGCAATATTGGTAGGTAATAATGTCACTCTACTCCGAAATTCTCATTTTCGGCACTTAATACAATATTAGCAATTTTAACTCTAGGTTAATGAATAGTTTTCAAAGGCATCTAGAGTTTTCATAATAACTTATAAATAATAATTGATCATAATCTATACATATAATAAATCTGTAGAAATGAAAATTCTGTACATTAAAGAAATTCTAAAAATAATAAGCGGAGGGTGTCACAACATCGCTATAGAAGCCGAGAAGTTCGTTTTTTTGTCTGTCTGTCTCTCTGTATGTTTGTTCCAGCATCACACGAAAACTACTGATCCGATTTGAATGCGGTTTTCGCAGATACATTTGTCTTCTTCCAACTTAACATCTGGTGTATAAAATTTTTCCCCCCCACCCCTAAAGGGGTCAGATTTTGTATCAAACTTTTTTCTTTAATGGATTACTTAATATTATTTACTGTGTTTTCCAACTTAAGGGGCCGGGTACCCTTGGAATTTCTCTTACAAACGTAATACCAAAATCATTTTCTCATACGAAAATATTTAACATGTTTGAGTTATTTTTCAGTTTAAAATAGTGATTACCTAGGTTCCTGCACAAAAATTTACCACAAAATATTTAAACACAATTTTTTTTTCTAATTTTTTTTTAGTAAATTTTCTACTAAATATTGAAACACTAAAAAATAGAGTAAAACACTAAAAAATATAAAAATAAAAAGTAAATTTACTACAAAATATTTAAACTAACAATATTTTTTAGTATTTAAATATTTTGTATGGGTATACCTAGGTAATTACTATTTTAAACTGAAAAATAGCTCAAACATGTTAAATATTTTCGTATGAGAAAATGATTTTGGTATTACGTTTGTATGAGAAATTGCAAGAGTACCCGGCCTCTTAATATCTGGTGTATAAAAATTTTCCCCCCAACCCTCTTTGGGGACAAAAGAGGGGCTAAAATTTTGTATCAACTGATGAAGTAGAAATACTTTATATGGCAAAGCAACGTTTGCCGGGACAGCTAGTAATTAATTATTATAATATAGAGCCTATTTGTGATCCCCGTCAATCTTAACTGGTGCACAGAAATAAAAGTTGTTTGACATTAGAACGTTTTGAACCATGTTTCAACAACGACCACTAGAAACTCGGTAAAATTAAACTTGAATAGATACCTCACTGACTGTTATGGAATCAATACGCGGTGAAATAATGGACATCGCAAACAATACATTTGCTTTGTGGTGTTGTGATCTGTGGGCCGGTTAGTTAGACCCAAGTTGCGGCCGGCTAAATCATTAATGGCCGTGTTTGGCTCCACTGAAACGGCTCATATTTTGACCTCTTGAATAATTCCAGAGAAGAGCATGGTTCTCTGTAAACTGAATCGTCAGTATTGCATAGGCATGGGTAGCACAGGAATGGAATGTGTAAACGGTATGTCATCTCACATGAGACATTATGCGTGTGTTCCGAAATCTAACCCAGTACACTAGCCAGTGATCTTGTCTTGAATCCGATATATTATATATTATAATACAATTAATAAAGTAGTAGAATGGCTAGATAAAAATAACTTAAATATAAACTTGACTAAGACAAATTATATACAATTTCATAACTATGGTACTAAACTAAATGATCTGAATATTAATTACAAACATGAATGCATTCAAAAGGTGCACAGCACTCAGTTCTTAGGTATTTATATTGACGAAAATCTTAACTGGAAGGCTCACATAGAGTATGTATGTAAGAAATTAAATAGTTACGTATATGTCCTACATAGACTGAGACAAATATTAACCTTACCAACTGTACTTTCGGCATACCATGGATATGTGGCCTCAGTACTCAGATTAGGACTATTACTTTGAGGGAACTCAAGTGACATTAACAAAGCATTTATAGCGCAGAAAAAATGTGTACGGGCCATATGTGGTAAGCCCTCATATGAGTCATGTAAGCCTCTCTTTAAAAAATTAAGTATTATGACGCTTCCTAGCCTTTATATATACGAACTAGTAAACTTTGTAAAAACTCACTATAGTCAGTTTACAGAGGCTAGGGAGATTTACCCGAGAACAAAAAGGAAACCCAAACGTCTAGTATTAGATATCATTCCCAGAACGAATTTATATCTTCAAGAATATTATGCCATGTGCATGTGTATAAAGGCGCATAATGCTACCCCAACAGCCATAAAATCCCTACCTTATAATAAATTTAAGAAAGAAATGACTAAATGGCTAAAGCTAAAAAATTATTATTCCGTTACAGAGTTCCTAAATGATAAATAACATTTTCCTATATTACACTTTTGACATTAAATTACTATGAAAATATCTGTAATTATAATTATACTATTGACATTAAATTATTGTTTTGAAATCAACTGAAATGTAATATTAGGTAGCTCGTAAGATTAGGACATATTATTGTAAGAAGGGTTTATTAATTTGAATGTTGTAGTCTATTGAATTGTTTATTATATCGAATTATTTATAAATTATAATATAAAAGGTAATTTAATAAAAATTTATGTATTAGAATAAGTACCTAAGAATTTGCATGCTATATTATTAGTGAAAAGTGTGATCTAAGAAATACTATTAACTGTAACACCAAAATGTACCACTTTTGAAGCAAATAAAGAAAATAATATGAATATGAATATGAAAATATTGTTAGTTGGTCAGACAAGTCCGCTGGTCAGACAAGTGTGACTATGGCGTCAATTCTAAGCGTCATTTACTCTGCTCAGTGCACTGTTAAATTTTAAAACTTACTAATTATTAGTCGTATGTGTAAAATTAACTTTATATCATTGAAGTAATTAATCCGTTGTGTAACGTAAAAGTATATTATGCGCACACTTCAAATACGTTGCTAATGCCCGTTTTCACCAACAACACCTAAAATTTAGGTGTCCCTTAAGCCAATATTCCAAGTTTTGTTCTTGATGAATTGACAACCCCGTAACTCTTAGGTGACGTATATCACTACATAGTATAGAACAAAGTCGCTTTTTCTGTCCTCATGTCCCTTTGTTCCCTATAATTGCGGTTTTCTTTAATAGATAGAGTGATTAAAGAGGAAGGTTTGTGATAAATATGTATACCTATTAATTATGGGAGTTCGCTATTTTAGAAGTAAAATATCAGACGGCCATTCTATAACAGATTCATTGTCAAGGCAACCGTCGTCGTCGCCACATACGTCACCTAAGTGTACGGGGTCGTCAATTCATTCCGTAAATTATAAACGTCACCTAACGGTTTGACGGATGAATCGCATAATAGGTTGTTTTATTTCAAATAAACGTCACCTAAGAGTTACGGGGTTGTCAATTCATCAATAACAAAACTTGGAATATTGGCTTAAGGGACACCTAAATTTTAGGTGTTGTTGGTGAAAACGGGCATAGTGTTTTTTGATACCGCCTTCCTACGTTAATAGCTGCGTCCAAAAATTATTTATTTGTATTGGATTATAGCAGTTAAATTAAATAAGTGAGAAAATAACTACTACGGTTTTTTAAGTTTTATTGAGACATTATTATAGAACACTACTTTGGCGCAAATAATAAACTCTGTATAAACCTAATTAATTTGGTTAAAATTTATTACCAACTTGGATAATTATAAAGAGTTAAGAACGATATAATAAAGCTGCCTTCAATAAAACATTAGCTCGTATATTTGGTTGAATTTTATAAAGTGGACTTTGGACCGCTTGTGAAATATTCAGGAGAAATATGAGCGAACGTTTCAGGTATACCCAAATTATATGCAATGCTATGTTTAGCGAGTCCCTGTGGGAGCCGGCTTATAAATGAATACTAAATCGGGTTTTATTTGGACGTATTTGATGTGAATCTAGAATTTTGAGCATACAGGCACACCTTTAATTGATGCATATTATGAACAAGTGCTAATTTACTATCAGAGAAGTTGATTCCTAGGCAGATGGGGGACCTACGTAGTTTGGTCGCATTACGTCAAACCCAGCTGACAGATAGCAGTTAACATTGAATTGACATGATACGACCAAATGACGTTGGTCTGCCTAGGAATCAATTTCCTCGATTGTACATTATAATAACGAAAGTGATGATAATCTTATCTTGTATTATTTTATACTATGTTACCCGGTCCATCTATTACAAATCTATAATTCTTAAAAATCGGATCAGTGGTAAGGAAATTGGTAGATAGACACGTCACACGAGCATATTTGATACATAACACGTTATATACTACAATATAATATAATTGATAATAAAATAACCGTCCTTAGTAATAAGCCCTCAGGATACAAACGTTTCGTCCTACGTGACGGTCTCGGAAACCCTCACAGGATATCCGCGCTAATAAAAAGATATTTGACATCATGTCCTCTAGTTAAGTATCTGGCAGTTAGATAAACACATTGCTACGTTGGTTTGAGGTTAATCAGCAAAGTTATTTTAATTTTTGCAACATCGAAGAAATTAATTATTCATAGGTAAATGGACCTACTTAAATTGTTCGGGTTGTATCAAGCCTTCTCTATGGTTACATTACGTTATCAAGCTATGGTAAGCTCTACAAAAAACCTTGATAAGCCATGCGCTTACAATTAATTTCTGATGGTAGAATTTAGAAACATATTTTTTTAAATGGAAATCATCTCAGGAAATAATAGTAACATCAAAAGTATAAAGTAAAAGAATTGAACGCGAGCAAAGCCGCAGGTAGCTAATAATAAAATCATGTTGTAAGTCACAACGAGTATGCACACTGAAAATTACAGTACATAAGAATTCAGAGCCCACATTTGATTCCAGTACACTTGGCCGATATCGCTCGGAATGGAATTTGTAATAAAATAGCCTTTTTGTTTGGATACAGTGCATGATTGGCAAACTTCCACGGCAGCAGCCTTAGCCTGTCATTACGTAATATTATTGCTAAACTATATCGTGTACGCGTTGTTAAATGGAAATTGGTCCAATTCTAGGCACCGCAACGATTCCGTATATCAGTATGAGATCTAAGAGCGAGGTTACACTTTTATTGCGTTGCGACTTGCTTCGTTGCAACGATTTTTTAGGATTCTGTAGTCAACATACTATACCCTTATAGTTTTTGGTCTGTCCGTCCGTCTGTCCGTCTGTCTGTCTGTCCGCGGTTTTGCTAAGAGACTATAGGACCTACAAAGCTGTAATTTGGCATGAATGTACATAATATTAATGCTGCCGACAAAATGGTATACGAAATCTTAAAAAAATATATTTCTTTTATGGTAGGTACCTCCCCTACACAGGTGTCGTTAGATAGGTTTTTTAAAAATATTACGAGTATTTATAGATCATTTTCCGATTTAGGGATTCGTTTGTGAAATATTAAGCTTTAAAGTGGAAAAAATCGTTAGAGTCCAGTGTCCAACCTTTCTACCAGCTAAACGGTTGCTTCTGGAAATGTAAAAACATTCACGGTAGTAGGAAATATGCTGAATTTAAAAGGAAAACTATCACGGCTAAGAAGACTTCATAAGTTATTGAGTAATAGTCGATCGACTAAAAAAATGTATTCGGCGAAGTATAAAGGAACTTTTCGTTCAAATTTATTTAAAAGTAACTGAGATGATGTTAGTAGTAGTGTAAAACACGTTATAAATGTACATTCATTGACCATACAAACATTTAAAAAAAATAGCGTTACTACGGAACCCTATATTGCGCGTGGCCCGACACGCACTTGGTCGGTTTTTAAATATTTATATAAAACTATATGACCCGCGCAACTCCGTTGCGCTAAAACATTCTATTGCACGGGAACCGAAGTTTATTCCGGAATTAATATAGACACCATTTCCTACATATAATATTAGTATGGATTTGGGGGCAAACGAGCAATTGGATCAGCTGATAGAGAGTATAACTACCGTCACCCAGCCAGCAGCATCAAAATAGTTGCACATGGGTTGCCGGCCATGCAGGGAAAACGCTATCAAAATAAGCATAGTACATACATTTGCTGAAACGACGCACATCAACGCGCAACGACGACATCGTAACGCCTTCTTTACTCGTCCACGTCATTCACGTCCGTGGCGTCATTCCCACAAAACTCCGAGTCTGAAAGTGATGAAAAAAACATGTTTTATTTCTAAACGGAAAATAATATTTGCAGAAAGTCTACATGTTGACCTACCGGCTACCAACGGCTTGGGAAGAGAGAAACCGGCGTAAGAAAATTGCAACTATGGCACAATATAAAAATCGCATCAACGCTGCTGCGGCGACGCTATGAAGCTGCAATATGTGGCCTCGGTCTTAGATAAGAGATCGTTGCATTTCTAAACTCATGCTGTTTGGCTGTTTAGTGTCTAGGATGGCGCCCTTTGCCAGTGAAAATATGAACGTTAACTTTCAAAAGACAAAAATATAATGTAAGTACCGACTTGTCTCGTGGCTTGTATCATAGATCTTTTTTTTAAGGTTAGGCAGGTCCTAAAATTTCGATTTAATTAATATCATTTGTATTATATCTTGTGATTAGAGCCTTAATCATAAAAAATCATGGAAAAACAGTAATTTAGCAAAAATTTTTTTATGCAAGATAAAATAAAAGAACTGAGAGTTATCCAAGTATTTGAATTTTGAATTGGTGACATTATTATTTAAATTTTAAAGTAGAAACAAATAAAATTAAATGGAGATAATAGAACATTTTCATGACAAGACACTATTGAACCCTATTAAGCAGTGAAGGGAGCACACAAACTAATGGACTTACAACTTCTGTTGAAATAGTAACCAGCATAAATACTGTTTTCGTGAACTTGGCCTGTTTGAGTTGGGGACAAACGCGGGGGCCAGCCTACACTGGTCACGGCTGAAAGGGCGCTGTTGATCTTTTGTTTATTGAAATTACTTTTGCTGATTCTCTTTTATTTTTATAGAATTTTGTTGCTCTCTCTAAGCCTTGTAATTTAGTTTCAGCTTTTATTTTTTTAACCGACTTAAAAAAGAAGGTTATCAATTCAACGCGTATGTAATATCAAATATGTATGTAATATTTCCAGAACTGCCTAATTTTCGTATATGTTAGTCTATATCAGCGTCTGAACCAAATATGTGCTAAATTTCAAAGTGTATGTATGTAAATATGAAATGTGTATGTATCTGGAACTACCATTCCGATTTTAGTAATTCTTTTTTTGTTGTACTAGGCATTGTTCAACTTAGGGCGTCTTAGGAAATAGTGCAAGTTTTATCAAAATCGATTTTGGAGATAGGTAGTTTTAATTCTCAATTACGTACAATATTGAAGTCGGTTTTATCTTTTTTGACCCCCGACAGAAAAGAGGGATGTTTTAAGTTTGGCGTGTCTGTCTGTACAGACAGACAGACACGTCTAACTTATAACAGACAGCTGTCTGTTTGTCTGTCTGTATGTGTATCTGTCCGTGGCATCGTAGCATCCAAACGGGTAGACCAATTTTGATCTAGTTTTTTTTTGTTTGAAAGCTGACTCAATCGAGATTGTTCTTAGCTATAGTTGATCACCATCAGCCTGCTCAGTGCTGGAAAATCGCGGTTTATCTGGTTTGTGAAACGCCGTTAGCAACTTGCAGTTGTTTAATGAGTATTATATTTTGCATTCTGGTTCGTGATATTTATGAATAACATACACATTAATAGTAAGTTGACCTGGTGCTGCAGCATCACCAGGTAATTAATAGGATACCCAACTCCTCACCGACTTAGAGCAGAGGTACAGATATAAATAGTAAATATTTGCATGCTGCTGCTGCAGGATCACCTGGATTCTATACGAGCCGAGCTCCATATGAATTCAGTGGAGGTTTCATATTTGGGCGCATATTGACGGCCTCATCCAAGAGGACATATTTTCTCAGAGTACAGAACAAAAATTGTTCTGTATTCTGAGCATATTTTGGTATGATGTGAGTATGATGGTATTCAACACCAATGACATGTTGCAGACCAGCGGTATTCATTGCTATGCAGATGACAGTACAGGTGATGCTGTATATACCGGCTCCCCCAATATTTCTCGGCAAAATGTCACTGAGAGTCGAAACGAACTTGTGTCTAAGGTAGAAAATTCATTGGAGAAGGTCTCTGAATAGGGTAGACGTAACTTGGTCCAATTCAACCCCGCCAAGACACAAGTCTGCGCATTCACCACTAAAAAGTCACCAATGGTCGTATATCCTCGTTTCGACGGCACATCTTCAACCATCTCCTCTAGCATTGAGATACTTGGGGTTAACATAATATCGAGCGAAGTCCAGTTCCGATATCATCTAGAGGGTAAGGCCAAATTAGCCTTGAAGAAGCTTGGTGTTCTTAACAGAGCGAGACAGTACTTCAGTCCGGACCAATGCCTACAACTCTACAAGGCGCAGGTTCGGCCTCATATGGAATATTGTTCTCATCTCTAGGCAGGGGCGCCAAAATTCCAACTGCTCCCTCTGGATCGTATCCAACGAAGGGCCGCTCGAATTGTTGATTGCCATAGTGTTTCAAACAGCTTGGACCCCTTGGAATTACGCCGAGATGTAGCTTCGCTCTGCATCCTCTATCGGTTGTATCACGGGGAGTGCTCTGAGGAATAGTTCGGAATCATACCAACTGCAACTTTTCGCCATCGACCCACGCGAAAAACATACCATCCTCATCACCTTGATGAGTGGCAATCTTCCACAGTGCGTTTTTCGCGTAACTTTTTGCCGCACACTGTAAAACTCTGGAACGAACTGTCACCAGCAGTTTTTCCGGACCTATACGACCTGCAAACCTTCAAGAAAAGAGCGTATTCCCTCTTAAAAGGCCGGCAACGCACCTGCAGCTCTTCTGATGTTGCGAGTGTCTATGGGCGACGGTAGTTGCTTACCATCAGGTGACCCATTTGCTCGTTTGCCCCCTTATTCAATAAAAAAAAAACATAAGGGATATGATCCTGTTGATAAGAATTATTCTGCAAAAGTTTAAAAAGCATAAAATAAAATAAAATTAAGAAATTTAAAAAAAAACCCGCCAAAAAACTTTAAAAAGTAATGAAATAATATTTACTGACTTTAAGTTTCAATAATTCCTAAGAGTAAAGTAATATTTGAGTCCATGATTGTTGTCAAGGTATGTTGGGGACCGCTAATGTAGATGTTTGGTTTTCCTGGCAGGCGGCGGTCTCTTTCTGCGAATTTGTTATATCGCAGGAAGAGGCCACGGAGCGGGACAGGGAGAACGATTCCACCTCTCTGCCGCTCCGCCGGCGTAGGACGGAAGTGCGGAGGCGTCGCTATGCAAACCTCGTAACCCTCGTCTAACGGGGCTCCGGGAGAGGATGGGAACCTCCCCGGCTTAGCCAGCCCCGGCGGCGAGGGGAACGCTTTAGTTTGCCTAAGCGTTCCCTTACTTTTGGTGGAAGTCCGGTCCCAGGTAGACCGGCCGGTCGTGGAGGGAGTCCCGTGTTTGTTAGATCCGGGATATCCCTCCTTATACGGCTGAAGGCGAACCGCAGGTGGTTTTAGTGAGTAGGAGTCTCACATACCCCCGGGGTACCTAACCCGGGGCACCCATGATAGGTTTCCCCTGCGACATCAAAAAAAAAAAAGAAAAGATGTTTGATTTCACATAACATTATATTATGTAGGGGTCGGTTCACAGCGAAGAGCGGCCGAATCTAGAGAATTAGCGACTAAGTATATTATGGCGATACAAAATGCAAAAGTCGCTGTTGTCGTAGTTTACATGGCGGTCCCCCGACACGTCGTGACAACAATAATAATTATGGACTTAAATATTACTTTACTCTTAGGAATTATTTAAACTTAAGGTCAGTAAATATTTCATTACTTTTTAAAGTATTTTGGCATGGCCTTTTTAAATTTCTTAATTTAATATTTTTTTCATACCATTAATAAGTCATCAAAACATTTACTCAAGAATATTATTATGAGGAATATTATACCATTTTTGTCGTACTTACCTGATTCTGAGAAAATCGCATTTCTAAAAGATGTTGACAATTTGTTTTGTTGTTACTTCGGGCGCATATAAGTAGAATTTCTGACAGTGGGATGTAGAAAATATAATTGAATACGGTATGATAAGAGTCAAAAAGACATATTATAATGTTATTGTGATTCTTACAATATTCTACGCACTTACCTACTCGTACAACGTAAGACTACAATGCATGAAACACGAATGAATTTTGTAAAAGATATGAATAATTCAGAAGTTACAATAAACTCGCATTTTCAACATGTCGCACGAAAAATATTGAAAAAGAATCAAAAGCCGCCATCATTTAAATTTGGAAAACGCGAAAACAAAATGGCGGGAAAGTTAATCCATTACGCGTCGAACTCTTTTGTCTTTGATAAGGATAATGCTTGTAACAGCCATTCATCAAATTTTATTGCACATAAATTCACATATAAAGCTCAAAATATATGAATATGTTTATTTTTTAATTTATGCCCCGTGTGTGAGCAGATGGGAACTTTTTCACAACCTTTTTTGACCTTTGACCGTTCTTCATACCTCGCAATTAGATTTTTTTCTGTTTTCTCACATTGCGTAGGTCTACGACTTGGTAGTAATTTCTGTAAATAAATTTCTTATTTTCTTACCTCATACCGATTTATTTCTTCGTTAATTAAGTATAATTACATATTTTAAACAGGCTAACAAACACATTTGAATTTTCCCGTTTGAATCTTGAAAACAAAAACAATCTTCTTTTGATATTAAACAACATTCTATATACTTACAATGTTATAAATCAGTTATATAAATACGAGTGCATTTAGTCAGTAGATCACTAGCTTAAAAAATTTAGGCCTAGATTTATTCAGGCCAAAAATGAAATCCGGCTATCGCGTTTCACAGTCCATATCTGTTGGCTCGGACCCGGCGTAATGTATTTTGGAATTATAAAATAACGTTTTTTCCATTGCCAATAAAACCCTCTGTTAATTTCTTAAGCTAAAATGATCAATAGAATAAATAATAATAATAATAAACATTTATTCAACACATACACATTACACCACATTATAACGGACATTTGATTCACATGGCACAAGTAGGTATGAAAAAAAAAAAGATAAGTAATAAAAAAAAGTACAAAAAAACATAAAATGGGTTGTTTTCTTTTTATCATCTCCACCAGACGGTGCGACGGTAGACACTCACTAATTTTCTATTGGTTCCCCACCGATTTGAAATTATCTGCAGGTTGGCATTACTGACTACATGTTGGTCGTGTTTCTAAAAAATATCAGTGTACTGTCAAGTGTAATATCAATCAAAATATCATAATCCTAAGCGATCATTGGCCTAAGCAATTAGACCAGTATACTGGTAACAGCTTAGGAACACGCTTGCACTTGTCAAACTGAAAACATGATAACTGAAAGAGTTTTCTACTTCTACTTTTTATTGTCGGTGTGGTTTTTATTATTTTTCCCCAAATTGTGTTATTTGGGTTTTTGATGTTCATTATTGGTAAAATATTAGCCACTAAATATCTGTTATCTTGCACAAGTGTTTACATGCTTTAGCCCAGTTATGTAGCAATTATTGATGGTATTCCCTGGTATTACCGATAGTTGTCTACCCATATGCCATCTAGTTACTAAAATGGAAGCTGTTTGACAATCAAATTAAAAAGCTAAGAAAATTCCTCATTACAGTAGCATAAAATTAAAAACATAAAAAAACATGAAAAAAACATAAAGTAATGAAGTTTACAAGTTACAACTACTTACTGAAAATAGCACATTTACAATGCGGTGCAATGCGAATGCCGCCGAAAAGGACCTCACTCAGGTGATGATCGCGGCATACACCGCGATCCCTGGTATTCTGTGAGGCCTTGCTTGTTGTCAATCGCTCGACAGATGTACACTGGCGTCAGTACAAAGTTACAAACTAATCAGGAAGAACACAAATTATATTAAACTATAAATATATTACACACATGATATTATTCATTATATAGTCGGAACTCACAAGTAAATAAAATAAATATTAAACACATAATAATTATTATAATGGCAAATTATAACAGTATCTAAGCAAGAAAAATCTAAATATTATATTATACTAATGATTAATTAATATTATATTACCCCTACACCTAATTTCACGCCACTACTGCAACCTGACGTCACAAATCGTAATAATTATCGTAATAATCGCTCAAAACAGCTGGCGCCGGGCTGTCGGTCGGTGACCTAGATCCTAGCGAGATAAGACTGGCGCGCGCGCCGCACACTGCCAGGGAAGCCTACTTTGAGCAGACCTACTCCGGGATAATTATTATCTCTTGAGATAATTAAATAAATATCATTAATATAAAAACATATATAATATATAACGCAGCATTTTTGTCATTGGTTTAGTAGGTAGGTACTTTATAATAGCGTGAATACAAACTGTATCTATTAAAAGCTATGTCCGCACTATGCACTTCCATCTTCAATTTTCGTCATCTTCCTTTATTAAGCTTTCGTTTTGGCGCATTCAATAATTGAATACGTCAACAAACGAAACGCGATTGTCATGCGAAAGTTTTGGATACGGTCGGAGCGGATGCGTCGCGGGCATGCTCACGTGCGCTGTTGACTACTGTCTGCGCTATAACGCATGTCCTTGATGAACAAAAAAAAAAGGCACAGTGTGGACATAGCTAATTATTATTATCTTAAAATGTAATTTTATCTCCCTTTTTAAAAAATCTACCAAATAATGTTGTCTTCGGCTTGATAGCAATTCTGTACTTTGAGACTGCATCACAAGTTCGCTGCACACTTTTTAAGAATCTCAATTTTGTTTGAGGCCAATATTATAATATTATGTACCTGTTATAATTCTTGCTATCTACGAGTGCGCGTCGCCCTTAGTTGTGTGAGTGACCATATCTATACACGCGTACATGGCTCGCTCGCTACTGACTGCTCCGTCGGGTACGCACACTAACGTAAATGTGTATTCACATTTCCAACTACAAATAAAGGCGACGCGCACTCTTAGATTGCAAGAACTATATTTTATTAAGATGTGAAAAGACAAAATATAACAAGTTCATTTGTCCTTATTAGCATTAGATCATAATATAACCATAAAGTTAATATACCTAGCGGAATAGAAAAACAAAGGCCTGAGCAAGCGAGATGCCACTATCAGTAACACCGCGTGGTAAAAAGAGACGTGTGATACATGACAGCAGCACTCTTTTTTTGACGTCCAGTCGGCACGTGCCGCACGTTGTCAATATAATCTCATAGAATTCATGTTCAATCATACTTGTGTAAGTGTATACGTACACATATTTTTCACACAGATGAAAACCAATTTTGGTTACGTTTGACAGCTCGAGATTGTTGCTCTATTCCGATAGGTATATTAACTTTATGAATATAACTGAAAACTTTGGCATACCTTGTCACCTTCTAAAGAGATACCGATGTATTGAAGCTTATGATGTAAAATGTTATATATTCATTTACCGTAATAATAAATGAAAGCATTTACCATCCATGTCCATTCCAAAACATGAATCTGCATTATAATTAAAATAATATTAAATTAAAAAGCATAGATATTTCTATGTTTTAGCTTCCTTTGTTTGCCGAGAGCCCGCCACCCTCAGTCGGTGGCTGGACAAATAGAAAATTTTCCCACAGTGCTAATAGCTTACACTGAGCTCGCTAAAATATTTCCGTCATTATAGGGCGGGTAAGGCGGGCGGCGAAAAAATATTGTTCACGAACTACTAAAACATATTGAAACGATCTTATGTTAACCGAGTGTAAAATTTTTTGACATTATTCTTTACTGCTTTTACTTACTGATTTTAAAAACAAATAAAAAAACTTTTTCAAATACAAATATAATATTAAAAAACAACCAATAATATTGTAAATGTGAAAGTGGGTATTTGAGCATTCTTGTATTAATTGTGTATTTGTGTATGTGTGTATTTTTAATGGGTTACTTTGTATTCTTTAGGAGGGACATAGGTTGGCTTTTAGGGTTCCGTAGTTTGTATATTTTATCATTAGGCACATAGACGCTAATAAACACTGAACCAATTGGGTACAAATAGATAGAAACATAACTCGAATACATACAATAACATCATTTGAAATCCATTTACTTCTGCAATAAAATAAATAAGGCCCTGGATACACCCTTCCGATGGCTATATCAATTTCTGTCGCAGCCTAAAGACCCTATACACTGGGCATATTGATGGATCGCGGACCCAATACATTATCTATATTATGTTTCAATAGAATATGTTTATTGTATACGATTAATCAGGGATTTGTATCGAAGATGCTACTAGCTTGGATAATCCTTCTTAGTTTGCGAATGTACAGTCACGAACATTAAAAGTTTTTAGCAGATCAGATTGTTGCTTACGACATTCATACTTACTTACTAATATTATAAATGCAAAAGAGTGTCTGTCTGTCTATCTGTCTGTCACTTCTTCACGCCTAAACCGCTGAACTGATTTTGCTGTGTATGGAGATACTTTGAGTCCCGGGAAAGGACATAAAATACTTATCCCGGAATAATAAACGAATTTGCCGGCATCATCTATAGTAATAAAATAATATTATAATATTATACTTACTTTTGTAGGCCAGATGTCTAAGTGAAGTGACTGACATATTTTGAGATACAAGAGTCGGGCCACAGGTACAGAATAAACTGCAAAATAAAATAGACGAGAAGGTAGAGAAAAGACTTAAATTGTCCTATGTACTTGAACTCTTTATTAACACATTTTACGGATAACACATTTTTTTAAAGTTGCAGAATTTTTAACTTTAAAAACATGAAAACAAATCATATCTTATTGGCCGAATTTAGAGAGGTGTTTTGGTGCGAAATATGGACATTATCTTATGAACCTTATAGCGTAATGTAGTGGACAAAATAATCTCTTATTAGAACTTAGAAGCCAATAAAAATATTTAACATAATTACAAAAATATTTTCGCTGATGTCCCTTTTGCATTAATGGCGAAATTTTGTCGTAATTAGATTACTATACATATATGTTAATGTTTTTTAATGCTAAGTACTCACATACGGTTTTGCTCGATCGAGCAAAACCCGCGGCTCGGACTTTTATCCACACATTCAGCATTGCTCGATAGTTTTACTCTAAATCGATACATTTAATTCCGTCAAGCTTCCTTTTCGAGCCTCCGAGTGGCTCGATGCGAGCCTTAGAGCTGTCAGTTTTGCGGTCCACACAGTATTATTATTTATTACTCGATTTGGAGTAAAACTATCGAGCAAAACCGTATGTCAGTACTTAGCATTAAGACGTGCTACAAAAATACTGAAATAATACACTTTAAATGATTATTATTATTTTTAACAAAAAATTAAAACCGACTTCCAAGGTAAAAACAATAATAACATTAATATGAACTAAAAAGTATTAAATAATTTTTACTATCTAATAGTGCCTTTTTCCGAATTCGGCTAAACCTCAACTATTTCTGTACTCAATCTTCATTATTTTGAAGTCGGTACCAGATAGCTGAATCTTCAGTCCTCTGACAGAATATTTGAAACTTTTGGAACTGGCACCGACTTCAAAATAATGAAGATTGAGTACAGAAATAGTTGAGGTTTAGCCGAATTCGGAAAAAGGCACTATTAGATAGTAAAAATTATTTAATACTTTTTAGTTCATATTAATGTTATTATTGTTTTTACCTTGGAAGTCGGTTTTAATTTTTTGTTAAAAATAATAATAATTTCACTCTTTTTAGTTACACTAGTACGTAAACCTTCGCGTATATTTTACGTAATTTATTACAATTTGTTAAGTGTTGAGATTTGTAAATTTTTTATTTTCTAAGAAAATTTAGTTCCGCAATTCAACAACAGATGTCGTTGTTAAGCTTCTGCATCGCGGTATCGCTTACTCGATTACATTTGATATAACTAATTCGCTACAATAATTATATTCTTCTCGCTCACTTCAGAGGGATTAACGTCCCAGAACCATAAGACCAGTTTTAGGCGTAAGACGTAGACGTCTATTCTTTACATTAAGAGTCACAACTCACACTCACAAAATAATATATTATCAGTGAAGTGAACAGTAGTTAGTAAAGTATTCGATCTGTATAATATAAAGTAGTAAAATATTCGATCTCTCGTTTGCCGCCACGCGCCGCCCGCGCGACACCGTCGCCTCTGTAGCGCCGACCGCCGTGTATTAAACAAACAGGTGTTGTTATGTAACAATACATAATTATTATTACGAGTTAGTATATCCATACCTATGCCTTGCAGTACTTCTGTCTATTCTGTGCCATGAGACATTGGTGACCTTAACACGACGTGGTAATGATGATGATGACGATGATGATGATTATGATTATGATGATGAATATTAATTGCATAGTAGCATATGCTTTCTGTTCTTAAAACAACGCCGAAACTCCCAAACGTGTATCTATAAGGAGTCAGGAGTTCTCTCAGCATCTTCGAAACCATGGTATACCTTGACCCAATATTTGACTTTTTGGTAGCATATTCTTAGTACACTTCACATAAAACCAAAATAACCATATGTTTCCATATAAATTTCGAAGAGTTCCCTCGATTACTCCTGGATCCCATCATCAGGTCACCACTTTGTGAACATGGTACCAAATTGGAGTAAAACCAAATACAACAAAGCAAAAATTTCGAAAATCGGTTCACAAACGGCGGAGTAATCGTTGAACATACAAAAATAAAAAAATAAAAAAAATAAAAAATAAAAAAAATAAAAAAAATATCCACAGCCGAACATATAACCTCCTCGTTTTTTGGAAGTCGGTTAAAAAATACTGAAATTCGCCAAATGCCGCTTATGAGTCAAGTCATTCAATATTTCCGTATTAACTGCCAGCAGCTGTAATTGTTCTATAGTTTAACTAGGTGAGGCCCGCTACTGCGATTCGTCAAAATACGTCTATGACGCGGGAACTGTACATTTTTCTGGGATAAGAAGTATCCTATGTCTTTTCTTGGGACTCAATTCTCTAAGTATCTTCATACCAAATTTCGTCAAAATCGTCTCATCGGTTTCATTTGAGGGTGAAGACGTAACAGACAGACAGACATACTTTGGTATTATACAAGGTGTAACAAAACTAAGTGATATAATACTTTAGGGTGTGTATACAGTATATACACACCCTATAGTATACTTTAGGGTGTGTATATACAAACACTAAACTATTATAGATGTGTTCCTTGTAGAGAGTTCACTGTGAAAGTAGCAGCGCTGAAAGACCATTTTTTTTACTTTTGTATGGGGAAATTCATGACGCTTGGGCGTACAAAAGTGAAAAAAATTTGGTCTTTCAGCGCTGCTACTTTCACAGTGAACTCTCTACGAGGAACACATACACACCCTAAAGTATTATCATTAAATTTTGTGACTTCATGTATAGATTAGTATATTGTATGATAATATTATAATATAAATTATGAAATAGATTAATCTAGCCAAATAATTTTTCGACTATTTAATAAGATATTTATCTTGTATTTCGTAATTTGTACGTCGGTTTTGTATTTTAGGGATGTTATTGGCGACGTTTAATGGCTGACTACCCGGGATTGAGATGGCCCTCGTAAATCGTCCCCGGATGTCATTAGTTTATTAATAAAAGTTGACTTATATTATCATAGTTATTGGCTCCGTAAGGGCCAGCGCACACTATAATAAAAATCTGCATCCGTTGGGGGTGATTTATACAGTGTCTTCAGAGTAAACTGAACCAATTGTAATGAAATTTTGTACATAGATAGTCTAAAGCTTGAGAAAGGACATAGGCCACTTATTAACTGGAAAAAGGCGTTGTAAGGGGGTAAAAATGCGTAAATTTGTTAAAATTAAGTTAGTTCCAAAAATTCATAACAGATGGCGCTAAGAGTCGCCTACATCTCGCTATCGCTTGCTCAATAAGTCTTTCTATAAGAGGTGGCACCATATTAAATTAGGTTTTTCGATTCTTTCGATTGTTATACACTCTAGTAAATAACTCACTACTCAACACTTTATCTATGCAGTGACATTACCTTAAACCTACCAATAATAAAACATAGTTTATGGGTAAAGCTAAAGTTGTGTAATGGGAGGCTAATTAAGCTTTAAATTTGGTATAAGTAAATAAAGTTAACTTTTTAATTAAATAAATAAAAAAATGAAATATTATGTGCGCACTGCACAGCCGTTTTTGGATATTTTGATTTAAGGGGTATCAGGGTTTTAAACTGAAGTCCACGCGAGCGAAGTCGCGGGCAACAGCTAGTATTATTATATTTCAATAAAAAGGAAATTTTTTAGAAGTCACATAAATAATACTATTATCATTCATGAAACTACTAATAAATCAGAAGTGAGACAGTATTCTCAAAGCACAGAACAAAACAGCATGTCTAGAAAGTGAAGGAAAGCAAACAAAAACGTCGAAATAAGTGGAACGAGTCAGCACCTACCCTAATGGTCACTATTGGTAAACATATAAAAAGTCCATTAGACGGCAGTATATTTCGATACAAGTAATAAATATCAATAACATATTAACAACATAGGAAAAACATGTGATAAACATGGCCGATATAATATATCTTGTAAAACATTAAATGGTAATAATGCGAATACAAAATGTCCACTAAGTCGCCAACATTAATCAGGGAACGTCTTCTGATGTTCATGAAGCTATAAAATAAATGCTGGCTATTTATGACGAAATATATTTGCTGTAATAAAGTTCTGTCCATAAAAATACTGATCGCAGACCCACAAGGATCTTTTGGTTTGGATCACAATATGGTCGTAGGTACATGGATTGCAACGCACACAAAATCGGTTAGGTGTCAATAGAGACTATAGCAGGACAAAGAGCAACCACTATTGGACCCGACATCACACTGCCGGCCATCGTTCGTGCGATGCTGGACAGCCAATACTTTTGGAGGGCAGTCGGGACATTCACTGAAGCGGTGATGTCGTCGAAGGAGGAGGCGTAGTGCAGGCGAGAGGCGGAGGCGCACGATCCTCGGAGAAGGCCAAGGCGGAGACCAAGGGCCAGACATGGTCACGACGTCCCGCCTTAGCAGGGGAGCTGGGCGTCGGAATGGGGCTGCCGTCGCCCACTCTCGAGTCGCCCACTCTCGAGTCGCCCACTCTCGAGTCACCCACTCTCGAGTCGCCCACTCTCGAGTCCCGGGTAGGCCACGATGCGCTAGGTGTTCCATCAGCGCATCATCGCGGAGTGGTGTGGAATGTGGTGTTTCCACGAGTGGGGCCCAAAGAGGCAGAGGTGGTGGTGCTGTCGTGTATCACGCGTTTCCCTCAGGAGCAGGAACACCGTTGGGGTTTTAGTGGATAGTACCGGTCGCGGATATTACGTCCGCCCCGGGGAGTCCCACATACCTCGGTGGTCCTCCCCAAGCCCAACGATAAAAAAAGTCAATAGAGATTCAAATCTGAAGCAAAATTATGAATCTTGGATGATACTGACAGGAGAGAGTGAGCGTAGATGGAAAATATCCGTTTCTCAATTTTAAGTTTAAAAGATGACATTGTTTTTTGTTTTGGCCTAAGCTACGTCGAAGGTGACTTGTAGCTGCAGTAGTTTAGTCAGTAACGTTACTGTTGCACACACTAATTTTATGCCAAAGTTTATGCTCTAAACATGACTATGTTAGCTCCTACTGAAACATACATAAAAAGATAAGCTAAGAAGTTAACACAAATCTACATCTTTATTAAGACGAGAATATAAAGTCGTTACAAAGATATCCAAAATTCTATTCAAAGTGAAATGGAACGCTATCTCGTACTGGCGGGATGAGGGTGTATGGTGTATCCAATACGGACGTGTACGCATTGTGCCCGAATATTCATTAGCAAACACCGCACGGACCTGAATGGAGCCGATTACTGGTAGCGAATGCGATGCAAATCCCGACCAAACTGATCTCAACAAAATACTGTGCAAAAGTCTTTTGATCTTTAACTATTCTTTGATGGACTTAGCAGAGGCTACGGCCATGGTGGATAAAGGCGTAACAATTCTTTATCGGCTCCTCGACCGAGGATCTCAAAAAATAGAACTACTCAATCTACTCATATTATAAGGGTGCGCGCAGGTCTTCGTCTTTACGTTACTGTAGCTCAATTTTGCAAGGCTAGCTAACAGTTTTGGCATTTAACAAAAAGTTTTATAGCTTGGAGTATAAAGACTATTGGACTTAAAGATTCATTCAAATAAAACAGAATTCTGAAGAGATGTAGTAAAAATCGATGAAAGATCTTCACGTAAAACTTGCTGCCGCTACTACATGATACCGTTTTATCACCATAAAAAAGGGGATAAAAAATACGACATAATCAGCCATGTTTATGCGTAAATGTAAATCGAGACATAACAATATTTTTCATTACAATCTGCGACAACACGACTTCATATCAGGCCGTACCTCACCTTTAATGGACCGTGAACGATGTAGGCTTCTTTTTAATCGCGATATATCTTTTCACACCAGCGTCACTTTTGAGCGGAGTTATGAAAAAGTTTCAGCTTGCATCCGCGAATTCCAACTCTCAGTCAACACAATAGAGTACCAATTGGAGTGCAGCTAGGCGATTGATTAGAAACACTTATGCCGTTTTAAGCGTATCGCTACTTAACCTAAGATATGTACGGGAAGATTGATCATGATAAATGGATGGCTTCAATTATGTTGTATTTCTTATCTCGCCGGTACTCACGGTGACATTAGATTTATTACCGCAGCTACCTCCGAGCAGCTTGGTAGAGGGGATTAGGAATTACTATTAGTTATTATATCTATTTACCATTAATGATGCGGTAGTTGTGAGTTGTGAGTAACGAATATACAGTTTATGTTTTTGTAACGAAGAATTCGTTTTTTGACTAGAAAAGATACTAAACATAATAATATTATCTAAATAATAAATATCCGATAAATCTAAAAAGTAAATAAAGAAATAAATAAATAAATAAATAAGTAAACAAATAAATCTAAATACTGAGAAATCACGAATTCGAAATAATATATAAAGTGAAATAGCAAAAATAGCTTGATAAAACTATAAATCATAATAATTATTGTTTATCTCGATTTATCTCATAAAAGCCAAAAGTCATAAAGCCAATCAAATCCAAACGTAAAAATAAATTAACCTCCACAAAACATTTATAATAAATGGAAAACAAAAACAAGGGACCCCTAGACCGCTTTTGTTAGGCAAATACCTTCCTTTATAATAAGGGATTGGCTAGGTTAATGCAGGGCTTAAATTGCCCCAATAGGTTTAATGGGGACGAAACCTCGCGCCATTTTGGGTCAAAACCCCGATCACTTGTTAGTTTAGGATAGTTTGTCTTTACATAATTATAATAATGAATTTCATTACTTACCGCTCACTGTTGAGCGTTTGATAAGTATACACATGGCTTCGGAGCTCGCTAACGAGATTTCAAATTCTTTGGGAAAGTGACGTAAGTGTAAGAAAATTGTTTTCGATTAGTGAAAAGTTATAATGCTTAGCACAAACCTACGCTTCGTGGCAGCGTTAATACAAAACACACATTTGACAAGTTGTCAAATGTGTGTTTTGTATTGACGCTGCCGCTTCGCAGTCGCGTGGTCGCGTAGGTTTGTGCTAAGCATAAAGGATGTAACATCTATACTTATTATAAAATGAAGTCACTTTTTTCCCTCATGTCCCTTTGTTCCCTTTAATCTTTAAAACTACGCAACGGATTTTGATGATTCTTTTAGTGTTATATAGCCCATTTATCGAGGAAGGTTATAGGCTATATTTTATCACGCTAAGATTAATAGAAGCGAAGAAATAGAGGAAAATGTGAAAAAAACGGGGAAAATTATTTGAAAGGGCTAACATGAACGCGCTAATCTCAGGAACTACTGGTCCGATTTGAAAAATTATTTCATTGTTAGATAGCCCATTTATTGAGGAAGGCTATAGGCTATATTTTATCACTCTAAGATTAATAGAAGAATGTGGAAAATTATTTGAAAGGGTATAATCTCGCAAACTACTGGAGAAATTTTTATGTTATTTGGCACAAATAAGAAGTAAACCACATGAAGGATCGTGATAGGCTATCGATTTTAATCATTTTTTCAGTGGCTATATATTTTATTCCCGTACGACGCCGGGGCGGGTCGCTAGTAACTAATAAACCTTAAAAGCTTAGGGTGTGTCATGACTCATGTGTAATGTGTAATACGCTCCTGATATAGAGTTCGCTGTGAAAATAGCGGCGCTGAAAGAATTATTTTCTTTAGGTCCATTATTTGGGCAAATCAAAAGCAAAGAAATCAAAAGTAAGTAATTGATAATCATTACTATGGACAGTGAACTTTAAACTACAGGAAGAGTAACTCCGTCAAAAAAAGTGCACCAAAAGGCTACAAAATGTGACCCGAATACATGTATACTTTATGCATGTGTTCGATACACATTTTTCGTGTATACAACGAGTGACATTCAACCAGGTTGACATGATAATTATTGTCAAACTCATTTTACAATTTGTTTACTTACTTTTTACGTAGCTTTTTATAAAAATTTCGTTTTTAAAATGCCTAAATGCCCTGTGAAATGGTGTAGAAGTCATACAGATACGACTTTTAATACAGGAATAACCTTTCAAGTTTCATCAGTAAGTGAATTTTTTTAATTATGCTTATGTAAAGTTCTTGTATTTTTTCCGACCCAAAAACATGCCCAAAAAGATGGTTTATTTAAGTTGGATGCCAGGGTATTTGCGTAAAATTAAGCTGGTCTCTTTGAGTTTGTCTTACTAAGTTTACATGTTATTGTAAAAATGCAATAATCAAAAATAATATAATTACAAAATTTGTACAAAGTCGCCATGGACAGTGTTATGCAAGATGTAACAATTTAATCATAATTCATAAACGAGGGTCTGACTGACATCAGTATGGAGTATCTTATTTTTATAATGCCGTTCGTACTTCGTTTAGTAAGAAACGAACCGAATTGGATGCCGAGTCATTACTCGTTAATGTAGCATACACTTTAATAGTCATGACATATTTTGTATGAGTAATGACCGAAAATTAAAGATATTACGAAAATCTGCATTTGCACCGTAAGTTTTTTATTTCAATTCTGTAATAATTTAGCACATAGATTTTTCTAATCTGACAACGTCTTGTCTAGGTGCTCTGAAATATGGATAGTTTTAAATTCGTCCGAGTCGTACAAGGTTTGTTCAAATTATTATATATTATTATTATCGATTACTTAAGGATCAGAGGGAAATGTTTGATTTTAAAATAATAATTATTTATAAATTATATATTATAAATTATTTATAATTATTAATTATAAGTAAGTATTATAATATAAAATGTATTTTATTGTTTATGTATGTTTATTTTTTATTAATTATATATAATTAGGTTTATTAATTATTTATATATAAATCCATTTATTTTATCGTTAATCCCTTGTATCTCATTACCACGAATGCGCCTGTATTTACATTCTCAGTATCACCCTAAGGTTGGTTGGTAGAGAATGCCACAAGGCATTAAGCCCGCTTATGTAAATTGCATAAAGTGTGAATAAATAAATAAATAAATAATTATTATGTACTCCTTTCTTCGTGATAGTAGATAATATTATGTTTGGTGTATACTGCATAATGCCATCCGCTTTTGACAATTATTGTACACGGCTTTGTTTCATAAATGTGACAGTGACAATAACCGCGCAGGCTGTCGTCCAGCGCGCAATATTATGATACGTTACCTGGGAAACGACCTTGGCGAGAATCTGAATTCTCATATTTTAGTGTTCGAAAAGGAGCCAAATTTAAAACGGTTGAAGTACGGGAGTAACGTTTCCTGTAGTTTTGTTATTCGTAGACTATGGATGACGAATATTTTTGTCATAATTTTACTGTCAACAACATAACCAGAAAAATAAAAGTTATTTTGACTATCGTTTTTCGTTTTTGTTTCCAACTTTCGCGATTAATAATAACAAAGCCGACCTCAAGATCAACACGGGAGAGCAAAAACAGAACATACGTCAGAAACAACATAGATCTTGATATGCAAGAACAAATTGTCCCGAATCCTGAACAAACATGTTAATATATTAGGCACAATATTATCAGAGCGCACAATGAGGTGGGCCCACTATCGCTCACTGTCACTGAGGCATTCATCACACTGAGGTATACGGCAAAACTTCATGCAAAATTAACGTAGCTCTTATATTAACGGAGTTCTGACTCTCGGCCAAGATTTTTTCAGGTTATGGCTAAGTAATATCTTCTATTAAATATCAAATGGACATAATGTATAATTCGTATATTATATTAAACGTGACATTTAAAGTAGCAGGGCTTTGTAAACAGCTGTTTTGTTTGTAAATTCAGAGAAGTTAATTCCTAGGCAGATGTCGAACCTACTTAATTTGGCCAGTTATGTCAAACCTAGCCGTCAGATCACGGCTAGTATTGATAACCAAATGACGTAGGTCCGTCAACTGCCTAGGAATCAATTTCCTCCATAGTACATTAAGGTCATTTTTTTTAAACTATACTCTGTTTTAAAAATACTCGTACTTATTCCTTTTCTACTATGCTGATTTCTAAGAATCTAGAAATATCTAGGTCATAAAACTTTATATAGGATCACCACTTAGGTAGCCTTTTACGGGGCGTTAATGTCCGCCTATTCCTTACAATTACACCTCCCACGACCGCATTCAGTTGAGATTGATACGAGCTATACAACTTCCGTGCTATTTTCCTAAGCTTGGATGTATTCTTATTTCTAGAAAATGAAGTGCAAAACTAAGTTTTAGTTATAGCTTCGTGTGAAAACATCATAAGATTTTTATTATATCACACTGTTCACACATAACCATGTTATGACTAATGAGCCATGAGCCCATGACCCAAAAACATTGAAAACTTTTTTGGTCTATCGGCGGGATTTGAACCCGCAACCCCCGACTCAAGCCGCCACACGCTCAACGCCACATAATTTTAAAACATTTTGGATTATTATCGTTTAACGTAGGCTACCATAAACATTTTTTCATTAAAATGGTAAAAACGTTTTATTAGCAATTAGCAGCTATAAAAATGTTCATTAAGCTATGAATTTATTGTAATGAAACATCGTAACACAATTTTATTAACAGCTGAATATTCTCGATCCGCTCAACTCGAAGTTACTGGCGAAGTAATTAAATCATAAACAAGGCACAAATAAACAAAGTTGAAAATAGTTTTTACTCAATAAGTGGGGAGTCCTAGAATAACTAATTCAATTTCGGTGCAAGACGCTTTCGGCGCACTATTATTTTATACTTGGCGCGGTCTTTCAATTATAAAGCAAACAATGAAAAACTTTCTGTAAATCTACGTATTCAAATTCCGCGGCTTCATTTGAATCCCGTTTTGCAAAGGAAAAGCTTTGGAGCAGATTCGTTTGTACAGCGGCAATAAACGTATGGGTGGATTTATCATTGCAGTATGTATGTTGGATTTATCTATGTAGTAATAATAATTGTTGTCTATATCTTAGTTTAGTTTAATTTGTATGTACTAATATAGTTATTGTAGTATTATTAATATAACGTCTATGGTGCGAGGTACTAGAATGAGAGTATTTAAATGCCAATTTATAATGAAAATATTATTATCTTAAGGCCGTCCCCCGAGCAAACGACCTTGGCCATACATTTGCCGCGTCGCGTTGCCGAGATCGCGCCAAAACCCTATTATTTTTACTTATCTTAAGTTCAAAATTGTCCTAAAAAATTAAAACGGGGAAAAAGTAGTATATGATATTGTCGATCTATTGGCGTGTGTTTCAAATAAAAGTAATTTGTAAATGCCAAGGAAATGCTGAATGTATACTTGAATTTTAATAAATTGGTATTACTTTGGAAGCTGATATCATGAGTATAATAAACAAAAATATAAAATATGAAACGGGGAAAGGAATGTTGATATACTAAAGATTATTGCTGTATTTTTATTATAACTTTGTAGCTTTCAGATCATGAGTTTATAAGGCTTTAGCGGTCAATTACAGAATCTCCGGAGGGAACGCCCTTAATAACTACGTTAATTGGTCGAGTTATGTAGCAAACTGCAAACGCAATCACGATTATTACCCGTCCAAATAAACCCCCAAGCGGCACTCGGCTGTCGCATAACAATTGAAAATTTATTGTGTCTGCTATTCCCACAATCGAGGTATCATCTGGGTTCGCCATCTGCCTCTCTGATAGTACAACAAACACAACAAAGTGCCAATTCTCAGTTAAATACGACATTGCAATAAAACTATCAATATACATTTACATCTGTTGGGGTTGGCAGTATTTACCGCCGCCCTGCGTTTGACAAATTTACGACAAAATCGCGTAACCTGCGCCATGTTTATTCCTTACTGCTGCTCCATGAATTACCCCGGTCCCCAACGACAGAGGGTTTTGGAGAATATCTGGATTTCTAAGAAATAATAATATCACTGTATACCATGCTATTAATACAGTTAAATGTAGCTCAGTAGATGTCAGTCTGACTGGTACATCTTCACGCTTAAGTTTTGATCCTATTAATATTTGAGATATTATGTTCCGGAAAAGGATATGACATAAGATTTTATTGTGGAAAATGTACGGTTTCCACGCGATAAATAATTTTTTGCGCAACGGATTTGCGGGCGCCATTGGCGAAACATGGCGGTAGCGGTCATTGAAAAAACTTTTCAATTTATATATTTAAAACCGCGATTGACAACATCTGACACTTCATTGTCAATCGCGGTTTATATAGAAAATGACATGTTTTTAACAGGGGGTCAATGACCGCTACCGCCATGTTTCGCCGAGTACAGTATAGTAATAATATATTATAATCTTCAATTGACATTGAATTTTCAAGTGAAATATTTTCAATTAGTGACTGATTAATGCGATCGCTTAATGGAAAGCTCTTCGGTGAGTTATCGCCTTGAGAGCGTCTGAGTGTCTGTTGCCACTTCACTGTGTTATTAATTTAAAGTTTCATTATCTCAATTTCTTTGAAAATTTGAATAAATTCATATTGCCATAAATTCGAAAAGTGTTACCTCTAAAAACAGAGACAAGTGGAGAGCTGCCCTATCCCAGAAAGCAAATTTTGGTGGTCACGTCCCTCAGCCATGAGGATACGACTAGGAGGAAGGAAACTCTTAACGCTTAAGCCGCTGAGGCGATTTGGATGTTATCGAGATATTTTAAGCCTTCAAAAGGACACTTCTTTTTATAATTTAAAAGCATATTAACTTGAAACGACATGTGCCAAAAGGCTGATATCGTCAATGATGATTGACCATGATCATTGCCAACTTTCTGGTTGGATTTTGCTTTGGATCATTATCGATGTTGAGTATCCAATATACAAAAAAGACAACATCTTAACGCACCGCTAGTTACGGAATTATCTTTTATAATAATATAAAAAAAAATCATCAAAATTTTTGTTTAATTTCACCCGTCAGAAAAGGTTTCTCTCAATTATTATACATAGAAAATACCTTCTTCAGTATCGATAAGCCCATAAAGTATTTTGTACCTTTGATTTTACTGTCAGAATTTCCGCGCAAAAACATAATTCCATAACGTTTTTCCCCGACACGTATATAACGAGATCAGCAAAAATGTCTCCCACCTCGGTATTTTGTTCACGTGCGTGGCAGATGAGCGCCGTAAGGACCTGCATGTCGTCCCGAGCTAACCAATTTACACTTAACACAACCTTTATTAAAACTAGAAAAATCTTGCAAACTTTTGTGCAGTTTCATGGCTCGTATTACCTCGGATTATGGCTACAAAGCTAATTGCGGTATTTAATTTTCTAATACTGTTTTGAATTTTCAGGTTTTAATATCATGAAACAGTTTACTCGCTTATATGGTATTATAATATTATTATATGAACTTATACCTTATGCTAACTTATTTTGTTGTTCTCATTGGTGTGTTCAACTAAAAACACACTAAATTATACTCTACCATATCACGTGATAAATATTTTGAACCTTACCATAAAATTACTTTATCAAGATCACAGACATAGATTGATCTATGTCTGTGATCTAGACATTAAAAATCCATAATTCCATACTGATATTATAAAAGCGAAAGTGTGCCTGTCTGTCTGTCTGTCTGTCTGTTACCTCTTCACGCCCAAACCGCTGAACCGATTTTACTGAACGGGATGGAGATACTTTAAGTCCCGGGAAAGGGCAAAGGGTACTTTTTATCCCGGAAAAATGTACGGTTCCCGCGCGATAAACGAGTTTTGGCGAAACAGAGGCCGTCATCTAGTACGACGTAAAATCAATTTCGTACACTCAGAGGTACAAATAAGCATATAGGGTCAGACAGCACGGCAGCCACGGTAAGCGTCTTTGCGTATTTTTTTTTTTTTTTAATCTACTTTTGGTCCAGGGGGTTTTTGTCATTGACATGTCAACCCCATCGTATCCGCCTTAACGAAATTCACTCATCAACTTCCAGCAATAAATTGTAAATAGCCAAGGCTGCATTAGACCTAGGCATGTGCAAACAACTCAGGATCCATCCCACATCTAAAAGATTTATATTAAATTGATTGATGAGTAAATTTCTTTTACTTCTATTCTTGACACATTCCATCAAAACATGCCAGACATCATCTATTTTATTACAACTTTCACAAATAGCTGAATCGTCTTTGCGTAATGTAAGTGAAACTCGTATTAATTATTTAAAAACTGTAATTTGAAATCGACGTGATACCCATGCTTCTTCGCATGTGCAGTCATAGCTTGGGTGATATCTTGTATCTTTTTGTACACATCGCTAAAGCTGACATTGGTAAACTTCTTTATTTTGCTGTGCGGCAGGGGTCTATTAAGAAGTTCCCTTCGGATGTATTCTGGTGGATCTGAAAAGATTATTTAAATGTTTTCATACAAGCTTAGGTTCGTAACGGTGCGTCCACATTTGTATCATTTGCGATCTCCGATCAGATCTCCGTCGCGATCATCGCGCCATATCAAGATATGAGTGTCATAGTATGGACGCCTATTAGATCATTCTGCCGATCAAGCGTGTATTTGATATGACAAGTATCAGATCGCGGTTAATAGCGATCGGGGCGTATCATGATACGCGTATCACTTTGACACGCTTCGATGATACGCGACGGAGATCTGATCGCACAAATGATACAAATGTGGACGCACCGTTAGGAGCGGGGCTTCACCGAGTTTCGTTTAAAACTAGTTCTTATGAGTGTGTCAAGAAGCAAGCTAGCCAGCCGGTGGTAGATATTTTGTAACTACATTTCGGAATATTATTAAAGATATTATGAACTTTATTTTATCTATTGTTCTTCAGAAGTATACAATGTCAACCAAAGAAATACACAAAAACCAATCTACACTCATGAAAAGTCCCGAAAAAAACTTTATTCGAGAACTAGCTGTTGCCCGCGACTTCGTACGCGTGGACTTCAGTGTACTTAGAGCGCGCGGTGTCAACAAAATTGGTGTCAAATTTAAAAGCTTTTTAAAACCCTGGTACCCCTTAAATCAAAATACCCAAAAACAGCTGTGCAGTGTGCACATAATATTTCATAACTTTAGCTTTGCCATAAACTATTTATCATTGGTAGATTTAAGGTTACGTCACTCATCATCACTGCACAGATAAAGTAGTGTGGTATACATTATCAACGTTTATGACAATCGAAAGAATCGAAAAACGCGACATAACATGGTACCACCTCATATAGAAAGATTTATGAGCAAGCAATAGCGCGATGTAGGAGACGCACGGCGCCATCTATTATGAATTTTTCGAACTAACTTAATTTGAACAAATTTACGCATTTTCACCCCCTTACAACCCCTTTTTCCAGTTAAAAGCCATGTCCTTTCTCAGGCTTTAGACTATCTGTGTACATAATTTCATTACAATCGGTTCAGTAGTTTTGGCGTGAAAGCGAGACAGACAGACAGACAGATAGACAGAGATACTTTCGCATTTATAATATTAGTATAGATAGATTTATTTATTTTGACAAACAACTTCCTCAGGTTTATAAATTATAGCTGATACCTACGACTTCGTCTGTCTATTTCGTTTTTAAGTTTTTAAAAGTTAATTAAGATATTTAAAGTACTTCTGCGTAAATTATATTTTTAGTTTTATTTTCTTGCGGCAGAAGAACATACATATTGATTTTCTCCGCAACCAGATCTTGACAACGCGACATATAGTTGGCCATGTGAGAAGCAGTCTTGACGTAAATCGATACGTCTACGTGTTTAAATGTTTGCCCCTGTGATTTATTAATTGTAACGGCGAAAGACAGTTTAATTGGAAATTGAATTCTTTTAAAATCAAAAGGTAAATCATTAGGAATCATTGGGATCCGGGGAATAAGCACTGTATGGCCAACTGCTGGACCAGTCAAAACTATTGCAACGATTACGTTATAGTGAAGAAATCAGATCGGACCAGTAGTTCCTGAGATTAGCGCGTTCAAATAAGCTCTTTCAAATAATCTCCCCGTTTTTTCCACATTTTTCTATATTTCTTTGCTCCTATGAGTCTGATCATGATAAAGTGTAATAATTTTTCAAATCGTACCAGTAGTTCCTGAGATTAGCGCGTTCAAATAAGTTCTTTCAAATAATCTCCCCCGTTTTTTCCACATTTTTCTCTATTTCTTCGCTCCTATAAGTTTAAGCATGATGAAATAAAATGTAGCCTATAGCCTTTTTCAATAAATGGGCTATCTAATACTGAAAGAATTTTTCAAATAGGACCTGTAGTTCCTGAGATTAGCGCGTTCAAATAAGCCATTTCACATAATTTCCCACGTTTTTTCCACATTTTCCTCTATTTCTTCGCTCTCATAAGTCGTAGCGTAATAAAATATAGCCTGTAGCGTTCCTCGATAAATGGGCTATCTAACACTGAAATAATTTTTCAAATCGAACCAGTAGTTCCTGAGATTAGCGCGTTCAAACTATTACTAAATAAGCATTTCATATAATTTTCCCCATTTTTTCCACATTTTTCTCTATTTCTTCGCTCCTATTAGTCTTAGCGTGATAAAATATAGCCTATAGCCTTCCTCGATAAATAGGCTATCTAACACTGAAAGAATTTTTCAAATCGGACCAGTAGCTCCTAAGATTAGTGCGTTCAAACAAACAAACAAACTCTTCCGCTTTATGATATTAGTATAGATTCTAATACTTTTTGTAAAGTTAAGTTTTCAAGGACATATTCATACATTTAAAAAAAAAATAAAAGGGCTAGTGAGCAAACGGGTCACCTGATGGAAAGCAACTACCGTCGCCCAGGAACACTCGTAACATCAGAAGAGCTGCAGGCGCGTTGCCGTATATTTACGCCTTACGAAATAGGTACCCTATAGGCTATACATATACGTCTAGGTATATTGGCAATATACTCAACACATACTTATCGGCGCGTAATACTCGTACTGAGCCGCCACTGCGAGCGCGAGCGCCAGAATACCGACCAACATCACTTCCGAGCGCTGTGTGCTCAGCCTTTTGTTTTGTACGCCAAACACAGAGTAATGTAGCGTAGAGACGCATTAACAACTGCAGTTGGATAGATAAAATTGTTATTTAACTTTGATTTATTAAAGGGTTTGCCAGCAAACTATGGAATTTATGTCAAAACATTAATTAATCCTTCGATCATCAATTCCAGGAAATCTTTTGTTATCACGGCCCATAATATGGGCCTTAAGGGGCTTGAGGGATTAAGGTTAAGTAACTATTAAATCTTTCTAAGTAAGTACAGCCTTAAGTCTTGACCAATGTGAGGAATTGTTGTATATTATAATTAATATTATGACACAATTTTGTACATTTTATTAAAAGTCATGTCAGATTAATCTAGATACGACAGTTAATGTAATTATAGGTATAAATAAACAATTACTTTATTTTAAATCTATTCAAGGTATGAAACTGAGTAGAGAAAGTAGTTCTTGTATTAAAAATATCTTGTGATCTCTTCTACATGGGAAATTAAATGTTCAATTTAATATCCTATTAGGAGTTACAATAATATTTCTTAGAACCTAAGACTTTGTTATGAAGATGTCATTGATTTTAAATATTCTAGAATAAGATATATAGTTAAGGTATCTTTTTCTCAAGTGAACTCGATCAGTTTATTATACGCGTAAGCGCCGCGTATTTCCCTGGCACTTAAGACCTTTGGTTCGCGAGTATCTCGTGTGCCGATTGCTGAGTCGTCTTAATTAACAGGACTATAACTAAATCATAATGGAATGCAAAATATGTGCTTCCAATCTCAGCATTGAAGAGTCCCTAAAATGTGCATCTTGCAAGGCAGCCTATCATTATATTTGTGTGGGATTGAATGACGCGGATTACAAAAAGATTTTGCCTATGAATAAAGCGAAATGGAAGTGTTCTACATGTAAACAACCAAAAAGGGTGGCTGAAGGTTTGGGAACGAGCCCAGCGAACAAGTCTACCCAATCTACTGTGGAAACATCAGCTGATCAACCGCAATCTATTATCAATATTGATGCAAATTCTTTAATGTGTCAAATAAATCTCCGGTTTGATACTTTGTCAGATGCTATTAATTCGCTAAAGTCACACTTTACTGAAAAACTAGAACACTTTTCTACTATAATTGGAAACTATGAGTCAAAAATATCTATTATGGAGGCTTCTCTTGTCACTGCTCAGGAGCAAATTAATGAGTTGACCACAGAAAAACTAGCTCTTAAGTCGGAAATTGAAAACCTAAAGTCTAACATTAACAACATTGCTTTATGTAATAGTAGGAATGAGCAATGGGTAAGAAGATCTAACATTCAAATCAATGGAGTTCCCGAACGCAGAGATGAGAATTTACTTAAAATACTTAAAAATCTGGCTGAAAAATCTGAATTCCAGCTAAGCGTTGAGAACGATATTGACTTTGTCACACGCATTGCTGTAAAAAATGATACTAGTGATAAGAGGCCAAAGCCAATTATAGTCAAATTTTTAGCTAGATATAAGAAAGATGAGTTCCTATCCTCAGTACGTAAGTTGAAGAATCTCAAAGCAAGTGATATAGGCTTTGTTGGATCTACTGGCCGTATTTATTGCAATGACCATTTATCTCCTACAAATAAAGCACTTTTTGCAGAGGCTAAAAGAAGAGTGAAGGAAAAAAAGTGGGCTTTTATTTGGGTTAAAAACTGTACGGTCATGGTGCGAAAATCTGAAAATTCACCGGTATTTCATATTACTTCTGAGGATTGTTTAAAAAAAATTACATAAGAACGAAAACAGACGTTATTTTGTGTTTAAAATTGATGGGTTTAGAAAAATTATCACAACATATAAATTTTTTAACACTATGCAGTAAAAGTTTAAATGCGATTTATACTATTACATATTATTTATGGCGAAAGTTACTTGTTATAACTCAGTTTCTGCTACTAATATGCATCGATCTGACATTTGTAACTATAAGCATATTTTATTCAAAATTAAAACTCACTAGAATTCATAGTAACATAAAGAATTGTAATACTTGTTTAGTTAACATTGTAATAGAGTATAATTTTTGGCAGAAATGTGTTGCAAACACTCAGATAATTCTTATAGATTATTGTATATTTGTGTTTGTGGTAACCTTTTGTTTTAAGTTAGGTCATCAATCTAAAAAATATTATGAAGGATACTATGGCAGCAATAAAACTGTTCTTAGGATATTGTATTGCTTTCGGCAGTTTATAACTATAAGTAATCTTATTTTTCTTACAGTCTGGTACGTTGAATTGCTATTTTATGAAACCTATTATTTTGAATTACACAAAAAGTATGAAAATTACTGTTATAGTCTTACCTTAATGTTATTTGTTATTGTTACTTGCTTGTGGCAGCGACTGGATACGCCAGGACAGCTTAACATTTTATTTTTGGAATATGTTTTGATACACATCTCACACTTAGTATTGCAACATTGGAAAATCACTAGTAGCAAAATGTTATATACCTCAATAACAAATGAATCACACTTTATTAAAAATGTAGTTGCAGTTACTATTAAGGCATCAACGTTATTAACTCACTATGAATATTAGCATTTATTATCAGAACGTACGAGGTTTGAGATCCAAAACAAGCCAATTGTATAGAAGTATCCTAAAAAATGACTACGACATTGTTTGTTTAAGCGAAACTTGGCTGCTCCCGGGTATATCAGACTACGAGCTAGTCGACCCTAGGTATACTGTATATCGTAATGATCGGGATTACGAACGTGTAGGGCTAACGAGAGGTGGCGGTACATTGATAGCCGTCCGAAAAGGGCTAACTGTCGATATGCGGCGCTCGCGACCATTACCTGACATACCTAATGCTGATATCACTAATGTCGTTATTGTACTGGACGGGAGTAAATGTCTAAGATTGTTTTGTTGTTACTTCCCTCAGAACCGACATCATGAATCGTCTTGTCTTACATTTTATGAGTATATATCGGACTTAAATATGGATTTTACAGACGATTCTTTTCTACTGGCGGGTGACTTTAACATAAAAGATGCAATGTGGAATTTTACTAATACTGAAAATAATGTTTTGCTCCTTCAAAATCCCACAAATAGCAATATGGTAAACGATTTAATAGCATTTATGTCGTTCAATAGCTGGTCCCAATATAATGGCATTAAAAATATGAATGACAGATGTTTAGATCTTGTCATTTCTAGTCGTGAATGCAAAGTTGTGCGTACGGAACCACTCTGTCTGCCAGAGGACAGTCATCATCCTAGTTTTTATATCTCATTGAATTTTCAATTAACCAGTAATTCTTTGCAGCCGGCTTCACGAATTGTAAGACGCTTTTTTAGTGCCGGCTATGACACTATTAACAGGGAGATTGCTAAAATCGATTGGCAATCTTGTTTATCGGGAGCAGACTTAGACTCAGTAATAGACATTTTTTATGCAAAAATTAATGAAATTATTAATTCATTTATTCCATCGAGAAACGTGTCAGGATCAAATCGCTATCCCATATGGTACTCAAAACAACTAATAAGAATGCTAAATAAAAAATTTAGGGCCCATAAAAAATGGAAAATATATAGTAGGAATTATGATTATGAAAATTTTTGCGAGTTGCGTCGTTGGACTAAATCTCTTGAAGAGACTTGCTACAACACTTATGTATCAAAAATTGAAACTAATATTCGATTTAGTTCTAAGCCCTTTTGGACATTTATTAATTCAAAAAGATCTGCAAGTGGACTGCCAGACACAATGTACCTGGATGATGAAGTTAGTTCCAATGGTCCTCAAATATGTAACATGTTTAATTCTTTTTTTCAGTCGGTTTTTGAGCGTGACTCTGAGGACGTACAATGCGATGCCCCTGAATCTAATAATGTAAATGTCATAAACACTGTTGAAATAACAGAGTTTAGGGTTAAAAAATATTTGAAAAATCTAGACGTGAATAAGGGCTGTGGGCCAGATATGATTCCCCCATGTTTCCTTAAAAATACCCGCGAATCAATTTCACTTCCTCTTTCTATAATATTCAATAAGTCCCTTAAGCAAGGACTGATACCATATGTTGAGGACAGCGGCCTCGCTCCCAAAAAACGTATAGTGAGTGCATATAAACTAATTAAAGTGATATGTGAGAAATAGACTCAGTGCAAATCAGTGTTTTTACAAATAGACTTTAGAAAGTGAATTACGATAAAACTGTGGCTCCCTAAGAGGTAAAATGTGATTGGTTTAATGGATTAATAAATTGTCTAATAGATGCAGGAAAAATTAGTAATGTAGCCTAAATAGTTTGGAAAATATAAAGAAAAGTTGTGTGAAAATGTACGTAAATTGTGTTAACTTTTAGATTCTCTTAGCTGTAATTTCGTAAAATATAAGTTGTGATACTTAGATTAAGCTAAACATTGTGGAAAATTGAATAAAGAATCTTCCGAAATGCGTTTTAATTACCTGGCTCACGGAAAATGGGGAAAATGGGGGAAAAATAGCCGTCTCCGATAGCAAAAGTGAGACAGAAAAAACAGTCTCAAACTGCGAATCGGAGCGGCTCTCTATACGGCATTCTCCCGAGCCAGGTAAGCGAGGCGCGTTTCGGGAGCAATGTTCTCCTCGACTCTCGTGTGTTTTATTTACGCCCCCGCTCTGCGAGATTAACGGTGTAGCCTTGGTCTTCGAGTCCGATCCGAGCCAGCGGCGAAAAAACCTATGGATGAATACAGTCTCGAAAAGTGAACTTGGTCCTTTGCGATCCGGATCTGAAGACGACACTTAGAAGAATTTCAAGAGCCAGCTGGACTTAGAAAAATCCACTGAAGGCGACACTTAGAAAATTTTCAAGAGCAAGCTGGACTTAGAAAATTTCACTGAAGGCGACACTTAGAAGATTTTCAAGAGCAAGCTGGACTTAGAAAAATCCACTGAAGGCGACACTTAGAAAATTTTCAAGAGCAAGCTGGACTTAGAAAATTTCACTGAAGGCGACACTTAGAAAATTTTCAAGAGCAGGCTGGACTTAGAAATTTGGGAAGACCGGACCCGAAGAAGATTGGACTCGAAGACTGGACTCGAGGATACAGGTCTACACCACCAAGGGGAAGCAAGGATTCGTAGATTTTGTTATAAAACCTACTGAAGTTCCTTGAAGATTGAACATTGAACATTGAAGATTGAAGATTTAACATTGAACATTGAAGATTTAACATTGAACATTGAAGATTTAACATTGAACATAGAAGATTGAAGATTCAATATAGAAGATTGAAGATCCAATACAGAAGATTGAACATTGGACATAGAAGATTGAAGATTCAATATAGAAGATTGAAGATTCAATATAGAAGATTTACCCATTGAAGATGGTCATCACGAGGAGTCAGAGCGGGGCTGAGGAGAACCAGCAACCAAAGATATTCTCGGATCCGCCCAGGTCGCCGTCTGCAGCCGCAACCAGCCAGCCGCCGACCGAGGGGAGGGCGGATCTGCTTCAAACCGTGTTG
Source organism: Polyommatus icarus (assembly GCA_937595015.1). Classification (NCBI taxonomy): domain Eukaryota; kingdom Metazoa; phylum Arthropoda; class Insecta; order Lepidoptera; family Lycaenidae; genus Polyommatus; species Polyommatus icarus. Next base: position 2,045,601 of record OW569322.1, on the reverse strand, counting down.
AAGCCGAGGCCGGGCACTAGCAAGACACCCGCGCCATCGGTACCTGTAGCCAGGGAGAAGGCTATTTCAATTGGGTCGCGTCGATCGACAGCAAGTGTCGTCGCGCGCCTCCGTTACGAGGCGGAAGAGAAGCTTGCCGCACTCCGTAAAAAGGAACTGCAGATCGAAGCAGAACTTATCAAGAAGAAGCTCATCGCTGATGTCGCCACTGCTGAGGAAACCAGCAATCCCGACGACGACGAGCCTTCAGAACAGGTGGAGCAACGGGTCCGAGCCTGGCTAAGCGAACATGGTCCTGACAACGAAGAGACGACCGAGGAACGGGTCGTGCCAGAGGAAGGAGGGGACGCGCCGAAGCCAGAAGACATGCCACCTGCGGGAAAGGGACGCGAGCCGCAGAGATCGAGGTTCGAGCGGCCGATACAAAGCCGTCTTCGTTCACCTACGCCGCCTGCAGCCGGGATCAACGGGGTGGAACAGCTTGCCGACACCCTGGACAAGCTGTTGAATCAACGACAGCCGCGCCATCAGACGGAGTTGCCCATATTCACGGGCTCTCCTTTGGAATGGCTGCCGTTCAAAGCAGCCATGGAAGATACCACCGCATTCTACAAGCTAAAGCCGATCGAGAACCTGGCGCGCCTGAGAAGCTGTCTACGGGGGGAAGCACGAGAAGCAGTGGCACCGTTGCTGAGCATCGCAACACCACCCGAACAGATCATGAAGACTCTGGAGCAATGCTTCGGCCGGCCCGAGGTGATGGTCGACCGCATGATGGAAGATTTGAAGAAGCTTCCGAGGCTCGGAGGCACGGCGGCAGAGCTCAACCACTTCGCGGTGAAGATCCAGAACATGGTGGCCATCCTGAGGAAGTTGAAGCACGGGTACCTCTTTAATCCGTTGCTTGTGAGAGACATCCTGGAGAAGCTCAGCCCGTTCGAGAAGAGCAAATGGTACGACTACGCAGAAGAGACATCGCGCTACCGGAACGAGCCCGATGTCGTCCTTCTCTCTGAATTCTTAATGAGAGAAGCGGACAGAGCGCTGCGCTACGGATTCACCACGGCTCCGGCTGCAAGAAAGGAAACATCGCGTCCACCTCCCAGCAAGAACGAAGTTAGAACGAGAAGACCAGTCTTCGCGATAGCAGAAGAGGGCCAAGGCGCACTGAGCCACGGCCAGCTAAAGAGAATGCGCGAAGAACCAACGAAGTGTCCGATGTGCACCGACCGCCACGCTCTGTTTCGCTGCGCTGCTTTCAAGAAACTGAGTGTGCAGAAGAGATGGGACACAGTCAAACAAGAAGGGCTGTGTTTCCTGTGCCTATCGAGCCGACACAGAAGATACAACTGCAGAGCGAAGCAGTGTGGTATCCAGGGATGCAAGCGGCCTCACCACCCACTACTACACGAAGAGAGGTCCGACGGCGCTCCACCGATCGAGGACGCCGTAATCACCGCATCGGTTGCCTCCGACCGTGCGGTGAAGCTGAAGATGAGAAGAATTCAAGTCATTGGGCCACGGGGCGAAGCCGACATCTTCGCGCTGTTCGATGAGGGCTCGACGGTGACTCTGCTGGATGAAGACGTCGCTAAGGCTATCGGCGCGGACGGTCCACCGAAGATGCTGCGCATGCACGGGATCAACGCCGAGAGAAGGGAAGAGAGAAGCCGCCTCGTACAACTGGGCGTACGAGGTCGCGACGGTACCAGACACGACATCACCGCGAGGACTGTGAACGGGTTGAATCTCTTAACTCAATCCGTTCCGGAATCCCTTCTGCAACTCGCTCACCTGCGCGATCTCAAGAACGAAGAGATGTGCTACGAGAACGAGAAACCCCAACTTCTCATCGGCACGGACAATTGGCAGCTCATCGTGTCTCGGGAGCTGAGAATCGGGAAGAGGAACCAGCCTGCAGCCTCTAAGACGAAGCTTGGATGGGTGATACATGGCAGCATCCCCAAGCGCATCATAAGGCAGGACGAGAACGAAAACATCCTGCACATATCTACGGTGGAAACCAGAAATGATCGTCTGGAAGAAATGGTGAAGAAACACTTCGACATAGACGCTTTGGGAATAGCGGCTAAGGCGAAGCTGAGCAACGAGGAACAGCGAGCCATCGACCTGTTTGGCAGAACGGCCAAGAGAACGGAAGACGGTCGATTCGAAGTGGGACTCCTGTGGCGCAAGGATGGCGTCAAACTGCCCCTCAGCTACAACAACGCGCTGAGGAGGCTCAAGAACTTAGAACGCAAGCTCGACAGAAACCCCCAAGATGCGGTGCAGTATCGTGGGCAGATGGAGAACCTCATACGAAAAGGATATGCAGAGAAATGTGACGGGACAGAGGCCGGAAGCGAGAACACATGGTACCTGCCGCACTTCCCGGTCAAGAACCCAAACAAGCCGGGCAAGCTGCGCTTGGTCTTCGACGCGGCGGCCAGAACGAACGGCGTGAGCCTCAACGATCACTTACTGGAGGGGCCCAATCTACTGACATCCCTGCCGAGAATATTGTTCCGGTTCAGGGAGGAAGCCGTAGCCGTGAAAGCAGACATAGAAGAGATGTTCCTACGCGTGAAGATCAGAAAAGAGGACCAGCCGGCGCAGATGTTCCTGTGGAGAGAGGGCCGAGAGGAGCCGCCCTCTAAGTACAAGATGACGGTCATGATATTTGGGGCATCGTGTTCACCGTACCTGGCACATTCAGTACGGAATCGAAATGCAGAAGAACACGCAGAATCGTGCCCAGAAGCCTACCGCGCCATCACCGAAGCCCACTACATGGACGATTATGTGGACAGCTATCCAGACCATGAGAAGGCCAAGCAGGTCGTGGAACAAGTGGACCGGGTGCACAAGATGGGCGGATTCCACTTGCGAGGATGGACGAGTAACGATCGACGAGCGCTGAAGGGGCTACCAGTGGACCGCCTGGCTGATGATGTGGCGCAGCCTGTCACCAAGGACGAACAGAAGACCCTGGGAATACTGTGGGACTCTCGAGGGGACACGTTGAAATTTAACACGTCTCTATCGAGAGTCCCTGAAGAGGTCCGAGAGCTGCAGCGTGCACCGACCAAGAGAGAGGCCCTTAGCACGGTGATGAGCATCTACGATCCGCTGGGGCTACTGAGCTGCTACACAATCACCGCCAAAGTCATCCTACAAGGTCTGTGGCGTCAGAAGCTGGACTGGGATGAGCCGCTGCCGGCGGAGTCAGCCGAAGACTTCACTCGATGGCTGAGAGACATGGAGCACATCAGCCACCTCGCGCTACCCCGGAGCTACAACGGGGGGAGCCCCACAAGAAACCGGCAGCTGCACGTGTTCTGTGACGCGAGCAAAGACGCGTACGCGGCGGCCGTCTACTGGAGGCTGGAGCAAGAAGATGGAGAAATTCGAGTGATGCTGGCCGCAGCCAAGGCTAAGGTGGCGCCACTGAAGACACAGACGATACCACGACTGGAGCTGCAAGCCGCTCTGGTGGGGGCGAGGCTCGGGAACGCCGTCGCAGCTGAACACAGATGGAAGACAGATACGATTTTCTACTGGACCGACGCTCAGGTGGTTCTGTGGTGGATACAGAACGGAAGCAGAAAATACACACCATACGTCGCACACCGATTGGGAGAGATCGCCGAGCTGACTTCCGTGCACCAGTGGAGGTGGGTGAGCACGAAAAATAATATCGCCGACATGGCCACCCGAACGGGCTATGTCACGAAGAGTGAAGAGGATCCGTGGTTCAATGGACCAGACTTCCTGCGCAGGCCTGTGAACGAGTGGCCCGCGGAGAGTCCCGTTCAAGCCGAGGACCGAGAGGAGCACGTCGCCTTCCAGACCACGGAGGCGAGCGAAATGGACTGTCTGCCAGAAGTGAGTCGCTTTTCAAAGTACGAGCGCCTCGTGAGATGTACGGCGATGGTTCTACTATTCGTCGAGAAGTGTCGTGATCGTCAGGCCAGTCTCGACGTGCGGCACCTGGAGAAGGCGGAGAAGTTATGGTACCGAAAATCCCAGCACGATAGCTTCGCACGGGAAATAGAGAAGATGAAAAACGGAGGGACGGCGCCAAGGTGGAGCTCCTTGTACCGGCTCAACCCGGTGTACAGGGACGGCCTGCTCACTCTGGACGGGAGGATCGGAGCAGCGCAGGTGCCGGACGAGATGAAGAACCCAATTATCCTGGACGGAAGACACCCGTTCACGAGACTGCTGGTGGCTAGGGAGCATGCCAGAGCCGGACATGGGAGCCGCGAGAGAGTAGTGAACGATCTAAGACAGAAATTCTGGATCCTGAAGCTACGGCCGACGGTGAGGAGCGTCATTCACAACTGCGCCTTCTGTCGGATGAGGAGGGCGCACCCAAGAATCCCGCAACCTGGAGACCTGCCACCGGAGCGCCTGGGGGCGTTCCAGAGACCATTTTCCTACTGTGGTCTCGATTGTTTCGGCCCAATGATCGTTACCATTGGCCGACGTCACGAGAAGAGATGGGGAGCGCTGTTCACCTGTTTGACGACGCGAGCGGTTCACCTGGAACTGGTGGCCTCGCTGTCGACCGATTCAGCATTGATGGCGATGAGAAGAATGGCCGCACGGCGAGGATGGCCGGCGGTCATGTACAGTGACAATGGGACAAACTTCAGAGGCGCAGACGTCGAGCTGCGACAAGCGTACGCCGAGTGGATGCCGGCTATGACCGAGCTGGGCCTCGTACACCGCATGAAATGGAAGTTCACTCCGCCAGGGGCGCCGAGCCAAGGAGGCGCCTGGGAGAGACTGGTGAGGTCAGTGAAAACCGCCCTACTCACCACACTGAACGAGAAATCACCGAAGGAAGAAGTGCTCCAGACCCTGATGACCGAGGCGGAGTACTCCGTGAACGCTCGACCGCTCGTTCACGTTTCCGTGGACCCCGACGACCCAGAGGCGATCACACCGAACCATTTCCTCATAGGGTCATCCACAGGACAACCATACATCGGGCCGTGCGTGCAGGCCGACAAGAAGACGTGGAGGGTCGCGCAAGCCTTGGCGGACGAGTTCTGGAGGCGATGGGTGAGAGAGTACCTGCCGACGCTCACGCCCCGTTGCGGGGCCCCGAGGAGCGGCCGCAACCTGGCCCCGGGGGACTTAGTGATCGTCGTGGACCCCGCGCTGCCGCGTAATACATGGCCGCGCGGAGTCGTACACCGTGTCTACCCGGGCCCGGACGGACGAGTGCGTTGCGCGGACGTGCGTACTCGCAGCGGAGTGTTCCGCCGGCCAACATCAAAGCTGGCGGTAATAGAAGAATCGCCGCCGGAGGAGCGGCCGGCGCCAGGAGAAGAGCCAGCGGGCCTAGTCAGCCCGCAGTCGCCAGAACGAGTCGCGACGGGCTCAAACAGCTCGTGCTCAGCCGGGCAGTCACCAGCTCAGCCGGGCAATCACCAGCTCAGCCGGGCAGTCAGCGGCGGGCCGAGTCAGCCCGCAGTCGCCGGAACGAGTCGCGACGGGCCTAACCAGCTCGTGCTCAGCCGGGCAGTCAGCGGCGGGCCAAGTCAGCCCGCAGTCGCCAGAACGAGTTGCGACGGGCTCAGCCAGCCCGTGCTCAGCGGGGCAGTCATCGGCGGGCCGAGTCAGCCCGCAGTCGCCGGAACGAGTCGCGACGAGCTCAGCCAGCTCGTGCACACCGAGGCAGCCGACAGCGAGACCAGCGAGCCCGCAGTCACCGGAGAAGGCTGCGTAGACCCTGGCTACTGCGCCGGGGGGAGGATGTTGAGGACAGCGGCCTCGCTCCCAAAAAACGTATAGTGAGTGCATATAAACTAATTAAAGTGATATGTGAGAAATAGACTCAGTGCAAATCAGTGTTTTTACAAATAGACTTTAGAAAGTGAATTACGATAAAACTGTGGCTCCCTAAGAGGTAAAATGTGATTGGTTTAATGGATTAATAAATTGTCTAATAGATGCAGGAAAAATTAGTAATGTAGCCTAAATAGTTTGGAAAATATAAAGAAAAGTTGTGTGAAAATGTACGTAAATTGTGTTAACTTTTAGATTCTCTTAGCTGTAATTTCGTAAAATATAAGTTGTGATACTTAGATTAAGCTAAACATTGTGGAAAATTGAATAAAGAATCTTCCGAAATGCGTTTTAATTACCTGGCTCACGGAAAATGGGGAAAATGGGGGAAAAATAGCCGTCTCCGATAGCAAAAGTGAGACAGAAAAAACAGTCTCAAACTGCGAATCGGAGCGGCTCTCTATACGGCATTCTCCCGAGCCAGGTAAGCGAGGCGCGTTTCGGGAGCAATGTTCTCCTCGACTCTCGTGTGTTTTATTTACGCCCCCGCTCTGCGAGATTAACGGTGTAGCCTTGGTCTTCGAGTCCGATCCGAGCCAGCGGCGAAAAAACCTATGGATGAATACAGTCTCGAACACCATATGTCTGGAAAAGATCACTAGTTGTTCCCATTCATAAAAGTGGTGATAAGCATAACTGTAAAAACTATAGAGGAATTTCTAAATTATCTGTTATACCAAAGCTTTTTGAAAAAATTATTTACGATTCAATCTTTCCCCTTATTAAACCCCACCTTACCTACTCCCAGCATGGTTTTGTTAGTGGAAGATCAACAGAATCTAACCTCAACGAATTTATTGACTACGTCTGTACAGCCATGGACAAGGGTCACCGTGTAGATGCCGTTTATACCGATTACGCAAAGGCGTTTGATAAAATTTCTCATAGAATACTTATTAAAAAACTGGCCTATTTTGGTATTCATGGTGATCTCTTGCGATGGATGGAATCTTACTTGCGTAATAGAAGCCAAGCTGTTGCAATTAAAGGACACACTTCTAATTTTGTTCCTATCACTTCAGGGGTTCCCCAGGGATCTCATCTTGGCCCATTAATGTTTAATATATTCATTAATGACGTGGTAAGCTGCTTTAAGCACTCAAGAGTTCTTTTATATGCTGATGACAAAAAAATTTTTTGTATAGTTCGCACTATAAGTGACTGCATTAATATGCAAAAAGATTTAGACGATCTATGTGATTATTGTACTAAAAATAAATTACATCTTAATGTTGATAAATGTCTAACTATATCCTTTTCTAGGAAGAAGAAATCATCATTATTTAACTATTCACTGTTTGGTAAAACTCTTAAGCGTGTTGATAAAATCAAAGATCTCGGAATAATTCTGGACCGTGAACTAACTTTTGCAAATCATATAAGTAGTATTTGTAATAAATCTTTCAAAATTCTTGGTTTCTTGTTTCGACAGGCTAACGATTTTAAACAACCAACAACATACACTATACTCTATAACTCGCTAGTCAGATCAGTGCTTGAGTATGCGTCAACTGTTTGGAATCCCTTTTATTTTAAATATATTGATATGTTAGAAAAGATACAAAATATATTTCTAAAAAGATTTCAATACAAGTTTACAAATATTAACAAAACTAAAATATTGTCCTTGGATAAGCGGAGAGGTTTAAAAGATGAAATGTTCTTATATAAAATTATCCACAACATGATAGATTCTCCATACCTCCTAAGTCAAATTCTATTTAGGTGCCCGTCTCGTACCCGTAGTAGCTCAACATTTGTTACACCTGTGTGTAGATCAAACTATGCTAAGAATCGCTTTATTGTGAGAGCGTGTGAAAAACATAATCTTAATTTTAATGAAATTGATATATTCAACTCAAAATTTAAAAAATTTGCTGCCACAATCAAAGAAATATAGTTGATTTCTTATAATGTACATATTTTTGTTTCAAACAATAATACGTAAAATTGTGTGAAATTTCCTTAAGAAACTTTAACATCATAATTCATTATTCATAATTCGTCGTGTATTTTATAATAATTATTATTGATTGTCAACCTTTGCATAAACTTCTTGTATTACAAATAATTGTTGATCCATGTTACTGTAATACTTATTTGTGAAAACTTTATTGGCTCATATGTACTACTTTACCATTTACAGTTGCTTGTATTAAAATGCTGTTTGTTTTCCAATAAATAAATAAATAAATAAATAAAAGATACTCGTATACATAATATTATTATCTACTTATATATGAATACTGAATTCTATAAACCTAAAAAGCACCTACGAGGGATGTTAAATTTGAAATGTTTCACGTGTGTGCTCGAACTCGAAATTTTATGCAATAAATAATACTTTTGAAAATAAATTCCGACTTTATAATTCCTTATGTCAAAACTACTAAACCGATATTTATGAAACCTGCAGTACTTCCAAGTTGAACAATACATACCAGAACAAAAATGAATTACATCGTACTTCTAGATAATAATATGCAAACACAAACATGCACACATGCAAACTTACACTTAATTTGAAAGGCACATTTTTTATTCAAATGCTGGTATAATACAAACATAGTGAAAACTGGGCACTTCTGGAAATATTAAATGCATACAGGTCGAATTATTGATAACCTCCTTTTTCGGGAGACGGATATCTTATAAATCACTTTCACTGCGACCTTATAGAATCACAAGGCTGTTTTATCTACTTACAATAATTATTGATATGCGTCTTAAATTTGAACAGGTGTCTGTGCCACCAAAATCTAAAATGTCACTAAGACGTATCATTTTATATGGCTTGGGAACAATAATGTGGCTTTTTTGAACATCATTGCATGGGAATGAAAAGTTACATTGCTGGTGTCATTTTGTTTTTTTTTTGTTTCATTAATGGCAACTACGTGGCATCCACGTATTCTTGACAATGCCAATGTAATAGTCATGGACGTACCAAATATTATGGTAATATAATATGTCGTGTCTATTATTTATAGGATCAATGTTTTATTCTTCTATTTCTAATAATAGGGAATAAGAATAAAATTCCTGGGCATATTCTATTACTACATTTAATACTATAAAGCAAATTATTTGCCTGTGGCGATTTCTCCTTTGAATGGATATTTTGCTGCGGAACTACTTTAGTAAAAATGGGATAAAATATGAAATGATGTTATGGATGAGGCTGCTATTATTGGCTGGATATTTGTTACGGTTTGTATAGGCATTATTGTATAAGCAGTTTCTGTGTCAGATTCAACATTAGCAGCCTCATCACAAGACAAGTCAAAGAGTCTTAATAGTAGTCCAAAAGTTGGAGCTTTGTTAACAAAGCCAAAGCTTAATGTCAATTTCAGGATGTACTATCAGAGAACTAAATGATTTTCACGAGATAATTAATATTATCTGAAACATTGATCTTATAAATATAAAATTATAATGAGGACAAGCTGTAGAACTTAATAGTCGCCGTTTTATTTGAAGACTTTTAACAAAAATATTTTGTTAGGAAGTTTTTATTGGCTTATTTTAATGTTGTTACAATTAAGTCATAATAATATTCCTAGGCTTTTCAGCAAAATATTCCCCCGTCTATTTAATTGCCAGTATTAAAATTAAAGCCTCTGCTCGTGCGTTAGGCTATAAAATTTGTAATGTAGTTACTATAAACAAAAGTACAACTCGAAATTCGCGGACCAGCTAAATTCAGTTTTGTGTTGTACGCGTGAACGTGCTTAATTGCCTCACACGTTTTGGGAACTTACGACGTTTCGTATGAGGTAGTTTTCCCGGAAGGCGTAAGATGGCGTAAGACTCCTTCAACGCAAACGTTTTGTGTTTGTGTTCCTATGTTTTGTAAAACTGTTTCGTGAATTCGAGATAAAGTTTACGACTGTAAAGCTTCGGTCATACTTACACGTGAATGTTACTTAAGGTTTATGCGTCAAAATTAAACTTATCCCTTACAGTAATTTTACTTTATGACTACATAATCATTTACATAGATACGTTTCATCAAAATACGTTCATCGGAAGTTTGAGATACTATTAATGACACTTAAACCTCAAAATCCTCCTAATATTCAAGCTTGTATTTAGACAGCTAAAATCATTACCATTCTTTTCAGTTCGTTAAAATTATGAAAAAGTTTATGTTCAGCGATATTCGATATTATTAGCAGGTTATTGGTATCTTATATTAATAGCAAACAATTTGTTACGAGAGCTGTAAGTAATGATGCATTTAAGTTGCAGTTGACTCCGGAATTTCCCGTAAATCAGGTAACAACGTATTAGCAAACTTCCTCGCGATCGATGGTCAGACGGTAGGAACAGCTGCCCGCTGGTCTCTTCCATTTGAATCCGAATGTTCTAAAACTCGAACGCCCGGTAAAATTTGGGACAGGTCAATATTGATATTGACAATTCGTCAGTCAAGTTGTCATCCTTACTCTGATCTGATTTTCAGATATCCCTTATTTTCAAAAAAAGACGGTCGAACGGACGGATGAACTCGACTCGAACTCGGTTGTCTGTAAAGTTGGTTTACTGACGATAGTTGAACGTGACAACGTCATAGCCTTAAATGGAACGCCTCAGAGCGAGGTAACGCCGCATATTGCGTCATGTTTTTTCGTGCGCGCAGCCCATATCAAATTATTGGACGTTGTCACGTCAAAACCAAAAAATATGTCTTTTAAGGAAAAATTCACAGTTCCAGAGCTAGTGAAACGAAAATTTGGCCATGAGTAGCATTGAATTCACAAGAAACAGTTGAAACTGTCCACCCTGCCAGGGCCCTGGACCATTTAACATTGTGCATTGCTATAGCGTAAGCGTTATCTACTACGTTTGTAAAATACATATAGTACAAAACCATCTTTTGAAGTTTACATTTCAATCTTATTAATTTTTTCTTGAATTCATTCCACACGCTGCTCTTTTAGCTCCAAATGGAGCAAACCAAATAAGGCGCTGTAAGTTTGTAAACTTAGCAGGTTCAGGGGCGATGAATCAATGCGACATTTGACGAGTTTAATTCCCCGTTGATTTACGCGTTAAATTAACCGCTAATTAGTACGGTCAGCGGGGAAACCGAAACCCCACAACTTTGATTCATTTGACGACCATTTGCTTTGACGCTTTCTGCCGAACTTTTGTTTTAAGTAAATTCTAGAGTTAATAAATACTTTAACTATGTTTATACGACGCGGACGAAGTCGCGGGCACCAGCTAGTAAGCTGGTGCCCGCGACTTCGTCCGCGTTAGCATAGTAGATCACACCCCAAGTATTATTTTTCAATCATAACCCTCCTTTTTGCTTCGCCGTAGTCGGGTAAAAAGTATTCAATGTACAGAATTGACTTTCCTACGATTTTATTACATGTATTTAATTTAATAGATGAGTTAGTTTTTTCCTAAAAAGGAGAAATAAGACGCAATACAAACGCCACGAGACTATTTCGTTATAAGCAACATCCATGAGGGGAGGGGGGGGGGGGGCGCAGTGCCATAGGTGATATCGTTAAAATTTATAGCCTATGTGTTGACCCGACTTCTAAGTAATATTCGTGCAAAATTTAAGGTAAATCCATCCAGTAGTTTCTGAGTTTATCCTTGACATACATACAGACAAACAGACAAAAATTCTAAAAACTATATTTTTGGCTTCCATGTCGATCGTAGATCACGTCCCAAGTATTATTTTTCAAAAATAGTCAATGTACAGAATTTACTTTTCTACCATTTTATTAGGTATAATTTGTATAGATAGTTTTGATGTTTTCTTTTTGCGACTTTATTTGTAAAAAACTAGACAGAAAACTTTTCTGCAGTAAAAAGCAACATACGTTCTGATTGACTCTTCATCTATGCAAAAAATTAAATATTATGTAAATCGATAATTTAACTCCAAACAAACAAACGAATGTACCCTCTTTTAAATAATATCATTATAATAAACCTTGTACAGATATGAGACGTAGAAGTCCCCAACAGCTAGTCGGAGAGACCATGATGATGATAACAGTAAAAACAATAACAAATACATCGTGGAGCCCAACAGCTGGACACAGCAGTGTAACGTTTCGTGTCGGGGAGAGGTCCTGTACAAAATAGTCCCGGAGCCGGAGGGGGATAGAAAATTATTTACAAGTCTGTCCCGCTTATCACGTCGGGGTGAATAGGCGTGACGTATGGCCCGCGTCACGCTCAGTTAAATATCTCGGCTTTTTGTTGGCTTGGACAAACGATGTTTTGGTAGTTTTTTTTTTTTTTTTTTTGAGATAATATTTCAATGGGTCGCCTTTACTACTAATACTACTGGTATGTAATAATGTGATAATTATAGTAATGTGTATCGGGAACATTACGATTTTAATGGATTCGAGATTTATGTTACTTTTCCGCACCTCAATTACAACTTTTACAAGATTTTGGTCAGTAAGGGCCTGTTTCACCGCTTCCTGATAAGGTGCACGATAGGGTTATTTGACAGATTTTCCATACTCCATCTGTCAAATTAAGTGGTGGATAGCCTTATCAGGAAGCGGTGAAACAGGCCCTTAGTTACGTAATAATATCTTATTGATCTGGTAATATACAAATAATATTTTTTAATGTTTTAATACGATTTTGTTAAATTAACAAGCCATTTGGTGTATACGCCTTTACATATATTTAAAGGCAAAATAACATTCGAAATGCTGCTATTAATAAGCATATTTACAATTCGCAAATATAATCACACAACTGGATAGTTGTGTGATTATATTTGCGAATTGTAAATATGCTTATTAATAGCAGCATTTCGAAAGATTTAATTTTGATCTATTATTACAGCTGTTAATGGATATTAACAGCTGTAATAATAGATCAAAATTAAATCTTCTAAATTTTCTTCGTAACATAACAATCAAATGAAATCAATCGAACAAGATTACATCGATATTGTGACCATAGGACGGCCATCATCAATCAGCCGTTCAAAAGTAAGAAAGATATAACGTGGTTACCATTGTCCCGGCCCTGTGAGATATGAGCCGTGACGTTGACAGATCCCCGCGGCATAATGACTGCAGGTAGACCCTGACGGCGGATCTTAAACTATTATACTATTAAACTCATGTAATATAATTATATAGGTTGTCATTGACGTTGGATCTTAAATTATAATACTATTACATTCATGTTTTAGTATTATAATTTAATAGTATTGATTTCCGCAGAATTAAATGTCACAAGTGACGTCGGATCCTAAATTATAATAAAATACTAACAAACTCACATTGCTAATAGCAAATAATAATAATCAAAAATTGCCAGAGGGCCTGTTTCACCACTTCCTGATAAGTGCCGGATAGGCTATCCACAATTTTCCAAAGTCTATCTGTCAAGTTAAGTTGTGGATTAAATTGTGGCCCTTAATATTCTACGGGCATAATGATATTGCAGGTAAACCCTGACATCAGATCTTAAACTGTGATATCGACTTGATCTTGAGTTTCAAAAATGTTAGTAGAATCTGCATGCACGTCTAATTGGAATCACATTCTCTGTAAAGATTAGGTCAGATTCAACTTTGTACCTGCTGTACTATGACGTTGTCTTAAAGCTGTTCACTTAGTACATATTATAATACACAGCCTCTATTTTTGTACCAATATGGACAAATATCAGGTTATCTCGAAATTGCATTGTTGATTTATAGTAATAATATACTAGAACACTTCTTACACGCAGAGAACAAACTTGCGAAATCCGGACATTTTCCTGCAGAGAATATGGACAAAATATCTATTTCATATTCCAAAATTCTTTTATCACGCGGGAACCATACATTTTTTCGGGATGAAGAGTATCCTATGTCCTTTCCCGGGATTCAAAGTATCTCCATATCCAGAAAATTCGGTTTAGCGGTTTGGCCGTGAAGGTGTAACAGATAGCCACACTTTTACAATTTTTAATATTAGTATATATAATGTAGTATGGATTATTTACATCACGACTAGTTCATTTAAAGACGTACAGTTAGTCAATACCAAGTCTGTAAGGATGTTAGTTATTCTGACGAGCCGGCGTTGATTAGAGCTAATCACCACACATGAAGCGCGCCATGCATACCGGATTACATGGAGTTAATTGAGCATGGGAATTGGAGATGTTTGCGGCATGGCGATCACTTATCAGGTGCGCCGCTGCTCGTTGAATGATTTGCGAACAGAGTGAACATGTTTTAGAAGATCTCACTACACAGTTTTTGCATTTTACAGTGCTATTGATCAGTTTTTACATTCAATTATTTTTGAGAACCATTAATGACTCCCTGTACCAATGCCCAGTTTTTAAGGATTTGGCCATCCAAAACCAGTTGAGTGACATTTTGCTCAAATTGTTTTTATTACAGTTTTAGAATTAGTTTTTTATGCTCTACAAACTAGTAAAACCCATTTTTCTCTAGTAGCATCCATTACAAAGCTTTTGGATAAAGTTACTTAGTGCTCAATTTTTGACACAATATAATGAAATGAAATGTGGATGATTATTTTTTGATTTACGATTTATCTCCAAGAAAAACCAGTCATTGGTACATAGCATTTTTTTGATTTGAGATTTTGAATCCAATAAATTATAATAGTAACTTTATTGGTTTTACCTGTAACCTTTTTCTATTGAAGATAAACTTTATACAGCTAAAACCAGCTAAGTGTGCGGTATAATAGTGTGTCGCGGACTTTTTTGTAGATATTTATAAGATCTACAATTACTTGGTTAACATTATATGGTTCTATATTTTATATTTGGGTAGTGTACGCAAAATAAGTAACTTTTACAATGAGCTTTTATGGTTTAATTTTTACACATTGTGTCCGAAAACCCCTAGAAATATCTTACGGAACCCTATTGACATAGATACTCTACAACCAATCGAGTTAGATTCTTGAAATTTAAAAAACACACAATATCATTGTTAAGATGTTGTGTCTAGTACCTAACTCAAACATAATATATGTTACAAATAAGTGAAATTTAATACGAAGATGTGTCTGGATCCAAAAGCATTGAACAGAACTCGTAAACCTTTAATCATAAGTTTGGAAATTTCAACACTCCATTTTGCTTACAGTAGTATTATATTATAATATACTTAATATGATGTATGATTGACGTTCGTAGTGGTTATCTACATTTTATGCATAAAGCCTTGTTTTGTAGATAACAGCTTATATGAGTAAAATTATTATTTTTTTAACAAAAATTGAACACGACTTTCAAGGTAAAAACAATATTCTCAAAATGATCTAAAAAAGTATAAAATAATTGTTATTCTTATTAGTGCCTTTTTTCAAAATTCGACTGAACCTCAGTTGAGGTTCAGTCGAATTTTGAAAACTTTTGAAAATTTTGAAAACTTTTGAATTTTGAAAACTTCAAAAGAATGAAAATTTGGTGTAGAAGTAGTTACTTCTACACCAAATTTTCATTCTTTTGAAGTCGGTACCGGCTAAGTTCTATGTCAAGTATCTCAGGGCTGAGCTGGTATCGACTTCAAAACGATGAACCCTAATTCTGTAGAACCACCCCCGCACCCAGAGACCAGAGAGTGCTTTACTTTCCCTAATTCCGAAAAGCTATAAGACAAACCAATGCCAATTTTTACTACAAAAAAAGATTTGATCACTCTGTGTGAAAAAGGGAATATTCTTAAGGAATATTCCCTTTTTCACACAGAATGGTTTCACTATCTGAGAGCAGAAAATGATATTATTGATCGAGTTCTAGATGTGGCAGTGTCCGACTTGGAACCTAGTGATGAAGAGGAGTAGTCAGGAGAAACGACTGCCCAAAATGACATTTTTTTCTCTTTATAACCTTGTTTTGGTATGTCTGATCTGTTATAAAATGTTTTGATACTAAACATACTGATTTTTAAAAATAAAACATTTGTTTTTATTAAAAAATACTCCACAAATTGTAATCTTTTACTAATTACAAAACATGTCAAGCTATATTTTTATCAAGAATTCTTCATATTTCGTACAGGTAAAACCGATTAAGTTTCCGTATGGAGCGATAAATCTTGAAAACTAACGATATTTTTTAATATATTTCGAGATTTCAGTGAATCTACATATAAAATAAATCTAAATGAAGTAAAAATACAGCAGTAGATGCTTTACCTAATGAAATATACGAGAATGTAGTTTTACTGCAAAAATCAGTTAAGTGACATAAATTACGCGACATCATATTTTGAATCACATTATTATCATCCATTTTTATAACATTTTGTATGTTTCTTAAAATAATGATAATCAATAGTAATTGAAGCTTTGAATGATATAAAATAGGTACACACAAGTCTGCGATATCATACAAAAAGTTATTCTCAAACCTTCAAATCAAGTTTTCTCAAAATGAGATTTTTGCACATTAGCGGTTTTTGCAGTAATACGACGATTTATTCAACGGTTGATTGGATAGTATTCTAATATTAGCCAATCGAATGCGCTAGCGGCTAGGGAATAGATTTTCAGTCAATAAACCTCAGAAACCGTGCATAAAGCGAACAGTTTCAGTCAGCCTCTCCATATTTGGCCGAAGCGATTAAGAACGTAAAGAGGGCTTATTCGTCAATGATTACTCATGATTGACGTAAATCGTGCATGATATAGACAGTATCGCAATCATGGTGGTAGTTATTGTCCTCCATAGCCTCCATACCACATCGTAAAGTGCACCATGTATTAATGTAGTTGCAAATAAACTTTATTATTATTATTTTTGTGTAAAGCACTCCTTGCTCACGGGCAATTAAATGCCGGACCTTTGGAAGGCATTCGTGGGGCCGAAGCCAACACGTAGAGGCCCGTTACACAGTTTTAATCTAAATGTTATGTGACACTAGCCGGCGACTCTCCCTGTCCGCACTATAGGAGTACGACCAAGGAGAGCCAGCGGCCAGTGTAGGACTATTGCAGGAAATGGAATTAAAATGATATCGGGCTATGGGAGTGAGGTGCTAGTGGACTGGGTAACTGGGACTATGGAAGGACTATGGCGTCTGCCGATACAACGTTGTAACATGTATCATAAAGTTGGCAGACGGTGACTCGCCAACTCTTTGAATGGGCCCCTCAAAATGGTCGCACGCATCGGTGCACCGAGGCGGCAACATTGACAGAGCGGCTTGAGGCAGGAGAGGTGTCGCTGGACTTTAAACGCCGATCATTTGCACCCTCAGAGGGTCCCATCACGTCGCCCACTCGCCACTTACGCTTCACATCCTCCCTCCGAGCCGAAGCTCTCGTCACTCCACTCTGACCGGCTGGATAAGGCAAAGGTAAAGGTAGGGCCTGGTTCTCCGTCAGTGTTCACTCCGGCCGGCCGGTGAAGGCAAGCCGGAGATGGAGAACAGGGGCTTCCCTGGGAGCACTCGGGTGCGTGGGGTCGCTACTCCCCAACAGCTCGCCATAAACTGCCCTGCGGGCTTATTATTATTATTATATTATTAAAGAAGGTTATTTCCGTTATCTAGTAAACAATATAGCAGCGGGATATGACGCCCGCAACTCTTAATATTCTATGTCCTTCCCTGGGACGCAATCTTTCTTCATACAAAATTTCATCAAAATTGATTCAATGGTTTAACTCTTTGTGTGCGTCTGTATGTGTATTTTCACGTACACAATGTACAAGACGTTAGTACATATCTAAACTACACCTACGCGTCTCATTACTGCGTTCCTTTTTATAACCGTGTACAAATAACTAATTGCCTCCCGCAGGCTTTGTGAAGGGTCTAATTAGTAATTAGTTCCGTCGGTACGTCGGGACGTCGGGTTCGAGCCTTATTTCACCAGGCTTCGTTACCGACACTATTGTGAAGCGAGCCTAAGACGGATTGCTAATTATTTATATTCCACAGAGAGAGGAAAAATTGCAGAAGTTTAATCTCAGACTATATAAGTGTAATTTAAATATTATAATATTTATAAACGCGTCGAAACTCTGTCCGTCTATGAAATGAGCTCCAGAAAACAACAAAGGATAATAATAATAGCTCCCACACCGGTTTCGGTGACGGTGTCCGGTTTCATTGAAACCAGGCCAGCTACGCACTGGTTATTTTAAAGTGCCCAAGTGTGTGCGCAGTATATCTTGTATACTCTCTATTCTTTTACTCTCATAACCAAGTGGGACGGATGACCGACACGACTGGCGAGAGATCAGGCGCAGGACCGACTTTTACATGCTTCATCTTACTTGTCAGACAATCAGGTGATCTCCGCTCCGTCCGTCACTTAGTATAATGGAAAATATCATTGTTTTGTCCATTACATTTTACTGTAACTTCGATCACATGGCAGACATAACATAAATCATAATAGGTACGGGCCGCCTGGTGCCACGTCAAACCACGTGTCATTTAAGATTTATGTAACCTAGAATTTTGAAGTGTCAAGTGTCATAGACTAAAATTTGTTGTTTTTGTTTTTGAGCTAGGATGATGTTAGATGTATCATGTATACAGTTTATTATAATTTTTATGTGGACCGTATAATATATCAAGTGTTTTTGAGGTTTTTCTAAATTATTATTTTTTTCCGTTTATTTCACATTTAGGCAAAGTGTATCTTAATTTTTTGCAGTTTTTTTTTGTTACTTTTTTGTTTTTTTTTTGATTTATTGCTAGCAGACAGCTTTAATTATTGTGATGTCACACCTTTGGTCCCAGCAGAAAACGAGTGCAGCAGAGTCGCTGCTAATGCTGAGCTGGGTCCAGTTTTGACGTCACACAATTTAATATTATTGTAATTTTGTGTTCTTTATTTTATTTTTTAATTTTTTTGTGTATTTTTGTAATAATTTAATATTGTGTTGTGTGATTGTCAAAATAAACTTTTCTTATTATATTTCTTATTTGATCAGCCTGCATTGTCCTAACCAAACTTGGAAATAACATGTTTCCAACGCGGGAATCGAACCCACGACCTCCGAGTCAAGAGCCGCGCTCTATACCACTAGACCACGGAGGCGATGCCAACAAAGGATAGGTTCACTATCGAAAAGTAGCAGGAAACACTTAAAAACACCAAAATGAAAAGTTGACAGAGCCCTAACCAGAGTTATACCCATATCGGTAGCCATCAGTGAACAGGTGAGACCTGGAGACCTGAAACACAGATTGTATCCTAGCTTAGGCTCCAGTTCACACTCCAATTTAATATATTGTTATGTTAAATACTATATTAAGTTGTGTGTGAAAAATAAATAACTTTTTATCTTTTTTTATCAGTACTTGGCAATAGAAAAAGTAGAAACCAGATAAAGGTGCTGCTTTAGTACTCCAGCAAGCCTTATAAATCGATACCATGGAGACGCCTGCTTTATAGGTAGCACTCCAGCTAGTCTTATAAATCGATACCATGGAGACGCCGCGTTGCATCTAGAAAAGAACTGAGACAACTGAGAAACATGTATAATACTCGCATTATAGTGCCATGTTAACATACGAAGTCTACTATTCTTTGACTCAGTAAGGCTGGATTTATATGCGTCCGAGCGAACGTGCAGCTTGACCGCCATACCGTGAGATTACAAGGCATAGTATTTACCTATATTTAGCGACTAGCGCGTTCGCGCTGTCATTTAGCGTTTAAACACACTAGGCCGGAGTTACGCGGCGTAAATTCCGCATGATTGTGTCCGCAATGTCAAACGCATAGAAAATACGGACGGACGGAACGCGACGGAATAGTGAGCCATCGGTAATTTAAAATACATTGCGGGCGTAATCATGCGGAATTTACGCCGCGTAATTTCGGTCTAGTGTATTTAGACACTTACATACAATTGCTTGGAATTTCGCGATGCGACCGCCAAACCGAGCTTCCGGGCGGATATACTGAATGTAACAAAACAAAACTAAGTGTTAAAACTTTAGGATTTGCATGAATCTCTTATATGTATAAAGTTGGCTTTGAAAGTAGCAGTGCTGTCAGAGTATGTTTTTTATGTTTTGCATGGGAACGGACGCCGAGGCGCTTGCCTATACATATCACAAGAAAATTGCTCTTTCAGCGCTACTATTATCACAGTGAACTCTAAGGAAACCCATACACAATTACATATCATAACGTATTATCACTAAGTTTTGTTAGAATTTGTATATCGAGCCTATAAGTACCATAATTCCAATACACAACTTCAAAGACCTCAAAACACTTCGGTTTGTCGGGAGTATTTTGTGAGTTTCGAATTTTCTCGGAGCCTTCATCAAAACTGACGTTTTCTTTGTGGGCTCCAGTCACAGTATGATTTGATAGACACTTTTACGATCATTCGCAAGAATGTCGTAAAATAATAATATTATTAATAGACAATAGACTTTTCACATTATTACTAGATGTTAGCAAGTTCATTCGCACAAAAATTTGTTTTGCTTTTAATCCTTCGAGCGGGGATTCTTGGAAATGCTATTGTATTCTATTGTTGTCGCGGTCACCGGTGTCCTTACGGGGCTCGATGAGTTAAATATATTCTGTACTAAAAACCATTCGATGTCTTTTTTCAGAACTTAATGAATCTTACTTTACGGTACTGCTCTTCATAAAGTAGAAATGGGAAATCCTACAACTAAACTACAAGAAAAAGAAGAAGAAGAACTTCATTAGCAAAAACAAAACCCCGTCGAACGATCAATTTACTTTGCCGCGAATTTCAAAGACGGGCTAAGTGCAGAGTAATGAATCCCAGAGACAGCGTGGGGTTAACGGGAGCTCAATCAAGTATGTACAAAATTAATATGCCGGTCATTAAGTACCCATTACCCTAATCGCTGCCGGCAAAAAACTCGCCACCTGCGCTTACAACTACCCGCAGGTAGAGCTCAATTTATCCACAGTAACTTCTTGTGCACTTGTTGTTTAAGTTCGAAGTATTTTTGAAACAGTTGATTAAGTTTTTCGCTATGCTACAACTAAAATCTATCTTCTATACATATAATAAAACTGTAGAAATGAGAATTCTGTACATTACGAGTAAAGATATTCAAAAAATAATAAGTGGGGGGTGTCACTACATCGCTATAGAAGCCAAAAATGTGGTTAGATTTTTGTCTGTCTGTCTGTCTGTCTGTCTGTATGTTTGTTCCAGCATCACACGAAAACCACTGATCCGATTTGAATGCAGTTTTCGCAGATATATTTGTCTTCTTCCAACTTAGCATCTGGTGTATAAATTTTTTCCCCCCCACCCCTCTAAGGGTACAAAAGGGGGGGTCAGATATTGTATGATAAACTTTTTTCTTTAACATGAAAAGTACTGATCTGATTTGCAAACGGTTTTCGCAGATATATTTGTCTTCTTCGATTGTGTTCGAAGAAGACAAATATATCTGCGAAAACAAACAAAAAATCCCCCCCGCCCCTCTGAGGGGGGTCCGATTTTGTATCAAACTTTTTTCTTTAATGGACTTACTTCATATTATTTACTGTGTTTTTCAACTTAACATTTGGTGTATAACATTTTTCCCCCCATCCCTCTTAGGGGACAAAAGAGTTCATCAGTTGATACAAAATCTTACCCAGATTTTGTATCAACTGATGAAGTAGAAATACTTTATATGGCAAAACAACGTTTGCCGGGACAGCTAGTTTATCTATAAATATAAAGCTCAAAGGTGACTGACTTACATGGTGATCTATCAACGCACAGCCCAAACCATTGGACCGATCGGGCTAAAATTTGGCGTGCAGGTAGATATTATGACGTAGGCATTCGCTAAGAAAGGATTTTAATCAATTCTACCTCCAATGGGTTAAAATAGGGGATGATAGTTTGTACATAACAATACTTCGTAACGCGAGCGAAGCTACTTGCAAAAGCTCGTATAACATACATTTTTTTTTAAAGAAGGCAGGTCGCTATAGCCCTGGCGTCACTGCGACCCATGAGGATCTATTGTGACTCCTTCGCACTAGAGAATCATCCCCAACCCAATACTGCTCATAAATTGAACGATATGGTTGGGGTTGGAGCCACGAATTTCCTCTGTGGATGAGTATTCGTGGCGACCAAGGTGCCTGTTCCTGCTCTGTAGTAGAGCAGGACAGTCGAGGAGAAGGTGAATAGGTGATTCATCCTCCTCCTCACAGAATCTGCAAGTCGTTATGCTACAAATACCCATTCTGTTTAGGTGTTTGTTGAGCTTGCAGTGCCCAGTTAGGCTTCTGGTAAGGATTCTTAATTGGTTCCTACCCAGGGTGAGCACTAATTCCGATAGTTTCTTGTTGAAGCCAGGAATTAGTGCCTTGGAGTGTTCAAGGCCAGGGGTCTCAGTCCATTGCTTCCTGCATAGTCTGTGACCCCATTCTTTGAGCACTTGCTTTGTGGTACTGGGAGTTATACCACAGACTGGTTCTGGGCCATTTAATTATGAGACTCTCGGCCCCAAGCCTAGCCAGTTCGTCAGCGGTTTCATTGCCGGGGACGTTACTGTGGCCCGGGACCCATACTAGGCGGATGCTGTTGTTTCTTCCCAGCATGTTTAACGTCTCAATGCATTCCAGAACTAACTTGGACGAGACTTGACTATCGGAGAAGATAAACACGTTTTTATTAACTAGGGCCATCTCCAGGCTTTCTAGTGAACAACCGAGGATAGCGAAGACTTCAGCCTGAAACACGGTCGTAAACTCCCCCAAACAGGCGTATTTGCCTTTCGCTGTCCTGCCTCCGTGGAATCCGGCTCCCGCACGGTTGTCTTTCCTTGATCCATCCGTGAACCAAACTATGTCGCTAGGGCGGACATCGATTATGATTTTTCTTTCCCAGTCCTCCCTGGAAGGTATAAAAACCTGGTATTGCTTCGAAAAGCTATGCACCTTGATCATGGCATCTGATGGCATGGCCATGACAGGTGATTCACTGAGAGACCAGACAGTTCCAGCTGTCGAAATGGGGTGGAGGTCCAATTCGTCCTACCCGCCGTCCTGGTCCTGAGAGCCACCTTTTTGGCCTCCATCTGAACAAGCAGAGGAAGCGGAGTTAAGTTGATCAGGGCCTCGAGTTGACGAGAGTGCACCCGTGATTATTAGACATGCCAGTCTCTGTACGCTGTTTAGACTTTTATTACAGTTTACTTGTTCAGCCTTTTTATGCCACACTACGCAGCCATATGTGGTAATCGGTCTCACTACGGCTGTATATAGCTATAGCATTACCTTCGGCCGAATACCCCATTTAGAGCTGACAAGCTTCCAACAGGAACCCAGAGCACATCTAGCCTTTTTCGTAATATACTCGATGTGCTCATTCCAAGTGAGTCCTTTGTCTAGGATTACTCCTAGATATTTGACATCACCCGCAAACTTAATAGTTTTCCCGAAGAGTGTTGGGGGTCTTAGTCCCTCCAACTTCGTCTTTTTGGTGAAAGGTATCAAGACCGTCTTATCAGCGTTTACTGTTAGCTTGACCCTTTGGCACCAATCCTCGACGACTCTTAGTGCTGACTGCATCAACCCAGCGATCACCGATGCGCATTTTCCCACCATCATGATCGCCAGGTCGTCAGCGTACCCTTGAGCGTAGTAACCTAAGAGGTTCAGTTCCCTTAGTAGTTCATCCACTACCAGGGACCATTCCAGGGGTGACAGCATACCTCCTTGTGGGCAACCTTGTGTCAGCCTGATTTTGAGTGTCAGGTCCATGATAGTCGATGAGGCTACCCTGTAGTCGAGCGTGGCTTTGATCCATTTCCTAAGAGTTGGATATATATTCTTTGAAGCCAGGCCATTTGTGATAGAGCTGGTTGAAGTGTTGTCGAATGCGCCTTCAATATCAAGGAAGACACATAACGCAATCTCTTTATCTTCAATTGCTCTATCAATCCGATCTACCAAGTCCATTAGGACCGTCTCGGTAGATTTGCCTGTTTGGTAGGCATGTTGTATGCAGCGGCATTTTAGTGAGATAGGTGTCCCTTATGTGTAGGTTGACTACCTTCTTCATTGTTTTAAGCATGAAAGAGGTGAGGCTAATTGGTCTGTATGGCTTTGGTAGAGCTTTGTCCCTGTCCCCACTCTTGGGTATGTAGGACACCCGTGCCTTTGTCCATGCCAATGGGATGTAGCCCCACGCGAAACTTGCTCTGAATATTTTCAGTAGCATAACATACATTGCGATCGACAATATAGTAAGTTTGAGTAGAGTACCGATAGTTTGACTACATTAACTGAAGTAATAACATGAAATGAAAAAATAAAAATGTTTTCTTTTTTCTGAATAAACCTGAAACAAATACATTCAAAACGTTCTACTTGCTGCCTAGCACCGGATTAATTGTTTTCATATTATGCGATATGAAGGTCTTTGCTTTAGAAAACTAATTTTGCTGACAACAATTATGCTGACACGGTGGATACAGATGTTCAATATTTGGATAAAGAAGAGCTGCTGGATATTGCAAAATACTTCGGTCAATGCAAGATAATGTTTGGCTTCTTATCATATTGGTGGAATTAGTAAAAATGGATGCGGCAAATTTAGTATATAAAGCATATTTTCCATAAAACTATCCAACATAGGGCAAATCGAACTAAAGCTTAAATTTTGTTAAAAATTGGAACCTTTTCACTTACAACATAATATTAGTTTTGAATTTTAGCTGTAAAGAAACGAAAAAGACTGCAAGACTTTTTATTCCGACAAACAAAATATTATGATTTTAGAGAAAGAAACATACTATAGGTCTACCAGGATCTGATGGCAAAAAGTGAGAAAAGGAATTGACTCCAGGAATGCCGGGGTAATTGGACCAGACCTATACATAATATTGTATCTAAACAGGGTGTAACAAATCTAAGTGATAATAATACTTTATGGTGTGAAAAGACTAGGTACTATCAGAGAAGTTGATTCCTATGCAGATCGGGGACTACGTAGTAGTTTGGTTGCGTTACGTCAAACCCAGCCGACAGATCACAATTAACATTGAATTGACATATTCGACCAAATAACGTTGGTCTATCAACTGCATAGGAATCAATTTCCTCGATGGTACATCACGATTCACGATATTATAAAATGACCATTTCTCACATGACTGTGGCCAAAAACATCCAGAGACCTCATTCAATTAAAAACTACCGCATCCATCGCTTACAGCGATTTCCAATTTGCATTGCATTTGACCACTATTAACATTTTAATCAGTAATTTACATTAATTAAGCAAATTAATTCAGAATTAGCCGTAGGTGCCGCGGGCCCATTATGTTAATCGTCCCTCCTCATTTTATTTACAATCACTTGTTTAAGCGTTTACTTAAAATGCTAATTTTGTACCCCTCAAAATTTTTGCGAGTCCTGACCAGCGGTCCTGACATTTTCATAAAACCAGATGGGAATGGAATATTTAGTAGTTGCGTCATTTTAATATTAATTAATTTATTCTAAGCGCGTACATCATCAACAGATTTGACAGACATGTACGTCTTAATATCCACAATTCGAAACATCATAATATTTCAGGATAGAAATAACGCAAAAATATTATATTAGTTTACAAGCATTTGTGGAGAGCCTATAACTCACAAGCTGTTGCCCGCGACTTCGTCCGCGTGGACTTCAGTTTATAGCGCGCGGTGTCAACAAAATTGGTGTCAAATTTAAAAGCTTTTTAAAACCCTGGTACCCTTCAAATTGAAATACCCAAAAACAGCTGTGCAGTGTGCACATAATATATATTTTTTAATTAAACATTTAATACCAAATTTTAAAGTTTATTTAGCCCCCCATTACACCACTTTAGCTTTACCCATAAACTATTTATCATTGGTAGGTTTAAGGTTACGTCACTGCATAGATAAAGTACTGATTAGTGTGTTTAACAATCGAAAGAATCTCAACTCAACATGGTACCACCTCTTATAGAAATACGTATGTGTAAGCGATAGCGCGATCTAGGCGACTCTTTGCGCCATCTGTTATGAATTTTTGGAACTAACTTAATTTGAACAAATTTACGCATAAATACCCCCTTACAACCCCTTTTTCCAGTTAAAACGTAGCCTATATCCTTTCTCAGGCTTTAGACTATCTGTGTGCAAAATTTCATTACAATCGGTTCAGTTGTTTTAGCGTGAAAGCGAGACAGACAGACAGAGATACTTTTGCATTTATAATATTAGTATAGATAGTATAGATTAAAGGGATAAGGAATAAGGCATTAATTAATAAAAGGATTAATTTATCTCATGCACATAATAATATTATGTGCAACAGTATCATTACAACAAACTAATAATAATACACGTGTATGAAATTCAAACGAAAACAAAACCACAAACGTCGATACTCTCGATTTCATTTCCTGCAAATCGCACTACCGGCGGAATGAAATATTCGGGTGACATAAAAAAGATCGGGCGCGACTACGCCTCTCTTCCGTTCATCCTTTGCCGGGGGAAATTGTCGCCATACATCGAGACTTATCTATGGATCTATTTACAGAACTCCCTTCCGGTACGATTGCAAACACTTGGCTGAACTTCACGAATCTTCTGTAAAATTCATTAAACGGCAAAACTGACAAGAGATGGCGCTGAACGAATAATCGCGCTATCGCGATTGTCGTATTTTTGAATCAATTTCAAATCAAAAAAAGTATAAAAATTAACGACCTCTGTCATCTATGGTTCCGTAACTCGTGTCGTGTCTAGTCGCTGGTTCGCACCTTGCCGAGAAAAGTTTTCAATGTTTCAAGAATATATTTCATCCATTTGGATATGTATATTATAATTATCTATAAAGCATAAATAAAATCTTATAAGTAACGATACCGTAACGTTTGCTGCTTCTAAGAGAATGATAAAACTTATTACGAAGATTACTTTAAAATCAGGATCCTCGTGATATTGTGCTAGGATATTGAGCGTATTGTATGTACTATACAAATGTACTAGGGCTTCAGCAATATTTCAACTCTATTCATATGGAACCACTAGTGTTTTCTGTCTCGGGTCGATATTAGGGCCCCATCTAAACTAATATTGAAATTATATCTGTCTGTCGGTTTGTCTGTCTGTCTGTCTATTTGTCTGTCTGTCTGTCTGCTACCTCTTCTCACCCATATCAAGCCTGAACTGATTTTTCTGAAAATTGGTATAGAGATCTGACTACCTCATGCACAAAACAAGTCAGCAGCATATCTAGAAAAGTGCACAACTGCGATAAATATGTTTTTACTCCAACACTACGGACTGATAATGATAAAACGCAATTAGTCAAAGTACAAGTATCGTCGGATAGCCGCAGCTTTGTTTGTAATGAAGTTAGTTGTTCGCCCCCGGATACTTGACCGAACACCTCAGACTTGATACGCAATTTGAGGACTTGTAGCGTTGTTTCAAGGACGATGGACAACCAAGACTTCTTGATTACGAAGCTGTATATCATAATCAATTATTTAAAAAAAAAGTTAACTAGGTATGGCATAGCACTCTTTGTGTATTATTATACTCTATGGTAATTCCAAGTAGTCCCGACAACGGCATGCCAATAGGCTTGATGACTAATTTTTTTTCTTATTGGTAAGTAAGTAAGTAAGTGAGTCTTTATTTCCAAGAAATTGGTTACAATGATCTTATTATAATTATTTATAGTTCACAATTTCTGCCTCCAAGGCGTGGAAATTTTTTTTTTTTAAGTCTAAGAAAAATCATGCTTAATTACTATAATAACAATAACAAACTAATGATATTAACAGAATCTGAAATTAATCATAATACAATTTATAATAAAATATTAAAGTAAGATATAAACATGACAATTAAATTAAAGTACAAAAAAAATCATAGAATGTGATTATAATACAATTAATTAAATTACATGTCTATCAAATTAATATTAAAATTGGTAAAGTTTATTCCGATTCCTTAAAGAAAAATACAATTAATTAAATATTAATAATTATAATTTGAGATATAATCATGACAATAAAAATAAGAATGAGGCACAAAAAAAAATCAAACAAAGTGGTTAAATACAATAAAAGTGGTTAGAATACTAAAAAATACTAAAAATTGGTAATTGAAAGACCCTTAAAAAATAGAAACATTGCTGAAAGAATGACTCTCATAGCTTAAAAATTCACCAAGATATGAACAATTCAAACATCTCATAAAATAGACCTGCCCGAAACGCTCCATACAAAGTGCTACGAAAGACTGACGTCAGTCTTTCTTAGTTTGTACGGATCGGGAGAGAACTTTGTTCGATAGGTATATTAAATATTGTGTTTATGAAAGTGGTTTAATACCAAAAGTTGCTTTAAATTGCATAACTTATCGAATGGTATACAAATATTAAGAAATTTAATTAAAAAAAAATCGACTTGAGTATCCAACTTTGAAGGCGCCTAACAAAAAAAATACAAATGCTATCGAGCTGAAATTTTGGTAACGCCTATTTTTTACCGTGCTTTCTTTATTTTATTAACAAAATTCGCTAATCTTTGACCTTGTCATCATATCTATTGCCAATGTATAATGTCTTAACATAGGAAGATCATAGAGGTATCCCTGCTTTGTGAGGAACCGGTAGTTTGATAGTGTCCAGGCCTCAAGGCGGAAAAAAGGGCGTTGGGAGGTTTTAGTGTGTAAATGTCCGGAACTCTAAGCCGGAGAGTCCAACATACCTTCGCTAGCTGGCG
The DNA here is from genome assembly GCA_937595015.1 of Polyommatus icarus. Taxonomy (NCBI): domain Eukaryota; kingdom Metazoa; phylum Arthropoda; class Insecta; order Lepidoptera; family Lycaenidae; genus Polyommatus; species Polyommatus icarus. Next base: position 2,017,032 of record OW569322.1, on the reverse strand, counting down.
GGGGTTGCCTAATGCATTTACTCTCCTTAAAAAGGAGAATATCCTTATATTATAAAATGGGGAATACAATGCAGTACGATTTTCAATCCAAGTATTTTTATAATAAGCTTTATCATATTGTAGATCCTTCAAATCCCTTTTAAAATCGGTTCCAGCATTAGCGAGAAACGTTTACAAACCGCAGTATAAAATATCAATGTATTTATTTATTGGCCATCTTATCCGAGCTAGAAGTACGGGGAGGCTGCTAGTGGGTACATAAATCTCCGAAACGGCAATGCAAATGTTCTCAGGCCTCCGTTTTTATATCGATCCTCTGTTTATAGTTCCGTATTACACAACTTCTCCAGTTAAAATAACAAAAACTTTCCCTTACAAAAAGACTTTATGGTAACGATTTTGTTGTTTTGTTTATTCGATCGTATTTAATATTCTTGAATATTCGTGGTATTTACTTTTTCTTACCTAAAAAATAGGATCAAATACTGAGCATACCATTAGATATTTCATTGCAAAACTAACTATATCCTTTCACGGTCACAGAGAGCCTTTTCTTTGATAACATTATGGAACGCTAAATATTTGTCGCTAAATATTTAAGCTGCTGCACCTAGCGAGTCAACAGAATGTCCATCAATTCGTAACTATTCGTTTCGGTATTTCGGCGGGCCAAGGCGAAACTTTTGTAACAGAACAAAGATCTTCGGATGACACACTTCCTTTGTATTGACTCGCTGAAACAAAGATTTAGTGGAACGCAATAAAACACGGCGCGTATCGGCACAAATAATAAACTCGACTAAATCGAGTGGCCTGAGTTATGTGAAAACTTGGCCTGATACCGCGCGAGCTACTCACATACACGGATGTAGAGACGACGGATGAGTCTCTTTTCGTAAGTATAATCTTAAAAGTTTTGATTAGTGATAAATAAAGTTTCGACAGTTGTTAAGTAATGAAAATTAAGTAGTTGCTCTAGTTTATTTTAAGTAGAGCTAAATAATGAATCTCTGCATTGTGTGATGGCCTAAAATTAATATATTTTTTTATGTATGACTTCCAAAATATTATATGACACTCTTACGAAGAACGCAAAATAGTTTCGTATTATAATTAACATACCTCAAGTAAAATTAAAAATGAATGTAAATTAAATGAAAATTCTGGTGTATGTACTATTTATCAGAGAAGTTGATTCCTATGCAGATCGAGGACCTACGTAGTTTGGTTGCGTTACGTCAAACCCAGCCGACAGATCACAATTAACATTGAATTGACATATTCGACCAAATAACGTTGATCTATCAACTGTGTAGGAATCAACTTCCTCGATGGTACCATGGAGGATATTGATACCTAGGCAGTTGACAGACTAACGAAATTTGGTGGGATTATGTCAAACCTAGCCGATCGATTATTACTACTATTTAATTGATATAATGTGACCAAATGACGAAAATCCGTCAACTGCCTATGAATCAATTATTTCTTCTATGGTACTTAATTTTTACGCAGTGTATAACTATTCGAAGTCACATGTCCGTCTGTCTAAAATTTCTCAAAGACAAACAAACAAACCTTGTAATATTATACTCGTAATTAGTTATACGCATAACACTCAGTATCCTAATTATTATTATTAGTCATCGCCACTAACAGCTATTTTGTACGCCACATCTAGTAAACTATCTGTAACTTTTGCCGCCATAAATAATAAGTGAGCGACCGGAGGCGCCGCGGCTGCGAACAAAAAGTAACAAACATCCCTTAAATAAAGAAAACAGCAGCATGTGCGAGCAACTGTCGGTGCCGCACGCGCCCGCGCCGTGCTATTTACGGGATTAACACATTTAAGTTCAAGACATTAAGCCTATAATCGTGTTATCGGGATTAGCTTCTTAAATTAAGTGGCAGCTTTTTGGAGGATATCACGAAAATAGCTGTTCGTACTACAAAAAAATAAGACTTACTGTTCGAGACTGTATTCATCCATAGGTTTTCGCCGCTGGCTCGGATCGGACTCGAAGACCAAGGCTACACCGGTAATCTTGCAGAGCGGGGGCGTAAATAAAACACACGAGAGTCGAGGAGAACATCGCTCCCGAAACGCGCCTCGCTTACCTGTCTCGGGGGAATGCCGTATAGTGAGCCGCTCCGATTCGCTTGTTTTCTGTCTCACTTTTGCTATCGGAGACGGCTATTTTTCCCCTATTTTCCCCATTTTCCGTGAGCCAGGCAATTAAAACGCATTTCGGAAGATTATTTATTAATCTTTCCACAATATGTACCTAAATCTAAGTTTCACCACTTATATTTTAACGTAATTATAGCTAAGTAAACATAAAAGTTAGCACAATTTACACCTTTTTTCACACAATTTTCTTAATATTTCCCAAACTATATATATTACACAACTAATTTTTCCTGTATTTATTAGATAACTTATGAACTTATTAAATTAACTTCATTTTATCTCTTAGGGAGCCACAGATTTATCGTAATTCACTTTTTAAAGTCTATTTGTAAAAACACTAATTTGCACTGAGTCTATTTCTCACATATCACTTTAATTAGTTTATATGCACTCACTATACGTTTTTCGGGAGCGAGGCCGCTGTCCTCAACACTTACCTAATCTAAAACCTTGTTTCGTGTCGCTTATCTGTAAGTATTTCAGATCTCCAGTAACTATTTCCATTAAATTATACTTTTGATGTTGACAGCGTAAGGAAACCTACAGAAAACACAGCCAAAAATAGTATTGTTTAAGACTAACAACGTCGATGCTAAATATTTTAAATCCCTGCATTTTTTCACTTTGACCGTTTTGTAACAATGTAACCACGCCACAAAATATTGCGTGTTAATGAAATAAACTATCAGAAGTCTATTAAAACTCAAATTAACATTGGACAATTCTCAGACCTACCCGATACTCAAACAAAATTTCGTGAAACTAGTTCCAGTCGTTTTGGAAAATTTGGCAACAGATATCGCGATCCGAGAATTTGAAATGAATAAGATAAAAAAAAAATTACACCTGAATGGAACCGTAACATTCAAACTCAATTTCATATTTGAACTTATTAAATTACATGAAAGGTACAATTCAAAGGTTCCAAATGGAGGAAACTTTCCAGACGTGCATTGAAGAGTAAGATAAATATCCCTTTGGCGAAAGATTCCTTGCGTATTGTTTTTGGAACAACAGACTTGCAAGGTGAACCCCCGGGCTATTGGACTAACTGACGTACAGTTTTACTTCCTAAGATAACCTTGGAAAATATAGAAAAATGTTTGTAAAAATACTAGCTCGAGAATTCAGGGTATTACTTAATTCTATTGAATAGGCAATTATATTTCAGCACTCTATTTTTGATCTATTTAAAAGACCTATTAAGAATTTGGATGACCAGATTCGTTTTGTTCACTGCAGTGAGCAGTTTGGCCCGCAATTAGTCTGACCAGATGCAATCAGCCTCCACGTCTATGGAGGTCTTTAAGAGCTGAGCCATGCATATAATACATAATAATAACTCCCACACCGGTTTCGGTGACGGTGGCCGATTTTATTGAAATCAAGTCCAGTTACGCAGGAGTAATTTTAAAGTGCCCAAGTGTGTGCGCAGTACACAAGAGTACTCTCTATTCCTTTTACACTCATAACCCAGTGAGACGGATGACTGACACGACTGACGAGAGATCAGGCGCAGGACCAACTTTTTACATGTCCATCCGACGCATGGATCATCTTGCTTGTCAAACAATTAGGTGACCAGCCTGCATTTTCCTAACCAAACTTGGAAATAACAATAATAATTTATGTTTCCAACGCGGGAATCGAACCCACGACCCCCGAGTCAAGAGCCGAGCTCTAATTAACCACTGGACCACGGAGCCATGCAAGGTATAATAGATTTGATTGCATAAAATAATAATAAATTGAGGATAATATTATAGCTATGAATGTACTATCAGAGAAGTTGATTCCTAGGCAAATTGGGGACCTACACAGTTTGGTCGCGTTACGTGATATGTCAAACCCAGCCGACAGATCACAAAACATTGAATTGACATGATCCGACCAAATGACATTGGTCTATCAACTGCATAGGAATCAATTTCCTCGATGGTACATTTAATTCGAAAGTTTGGAATAATTTAATCAACGCCAAAATAAACTTGAATACTTTTAATACTGATACCGCTTCAAGAAGTGTTTTTAGCCCTATGTAATCCTAAAAATTAATCCTACATAAATTAACACCAACTTTTCACCTCAACCTTTCATCGTCGTAAAATATTAAATCATATTAGTGAACATCTAACAGATATTAAACTTTATTGTAAGTATTTAGAGTCTCTTTTCCTGGAAACATGAGTGATGTTTACGCAAATGAATCAGTCATAAATGTTTTTATTCGTTCTATTTAGGTTTCGTTTTCTTAAGTAAATTCCTAATCGTTAAGGGCCGTTTGCAAGTGACTTATTGCCTGTGATCCACGAAATCCTTATTTATTAGCGTTAAATATGTAATTTTGAGTTTTCACATACTTACATCACAGAATATTATTTTAGATGTACTATCAGAGAAGTTGATTCCTATGCAGATGGGGGACCTACGAAGTTTGGTCGCATTACGTCAAACCAAGCCGACAGATCACAATTAACATTGAATTGACATGATCGACCAAATGACGTTGGTCTCTCAAATGCATAGGGATCAATTTCCTCGATGGTACCTACCTTGAATCAGATCTAAATGTTCCTTTTGGTCCGCGGCTGGATTCTATTTCAGCGTTATAAGCAAAAAATAAACTAACCAACAAGTTCTCTTTATGTTCTAGTACTAGGAAAGGATACAGGTTACTTACAAAAGGATACAATTTACTTGTTTTATGGAAAAAAATACGGTACAGCATATATTTTAGTCACAGATAATAATATATTATACTGGCTGTTGGCAGCTCAAGCCGGGGGTCGCGGGTTCGAATCCCGCCGACGGAACGAAAAATTTTCAAAGTTCCTGGATCATGGATGTGTATTAAATATGTGTAGTATAAAAAGTATTAAATATATTTCCGTTGTCTGGTACCCGTAACACAGTCCTTCAGGTACTTACTACGGGGCTAGACTGAAGTGGTGTGAAGCGTCCATAGATATCATAAAAAATTATTATTATATCACCTAATATTTTGTATTTTGCAATTACACTCTAAAGGTATGGTCAAAGAAAATGAAAACCGGACATGGTCGTACATCGATCAAATCTTTTACATTTAAGGAGTTTGCAATGTTTAGTTTAGTATTTTGGAATCAATGGTTTGTCTGGATGAAGCTGTAAAAACACTCTGTCTTGTTCTACATTCTCGGGTTTTACAGTGGCACTGTTTTTATTGTCTTTTGATTGTTATCCATCTAATTCCAGGATTTAATTCGACAAGTTTAGTTCCGTATTGTCAATATGGAGAGTTCTAATTCAGTGTATTTTTGGTTGGGTTTCACGTATATAATCTCAGTGACTGATATTTTATTTTAATTTAGTTTTTTAAATCTTCTTAACATTAATAGTACTCATTTTAGTTTTTATTTTGTTACAATAGCATTTTATCATAATTATAGTAGATAACAAATAATTTATCACAGCAAATAATGTATTCATTAAGTTTTAACTGTACAGTTGGCTAAAGTTTAGAAAATATGCGTATGGCGTACCTACACGAAGAAGCAGTCAAAGATTTCAACACCATCAATATTTTACAACAAATTGTACATTTAGACATATTCCAAATTCTCAAAGTTTCTCCATTTGGACATACATAAATATTTCCAGCAAGACAAATTGGGGTATCCCAAACTAGGGACAAATTTTTAAGTTAATTTTAGATTTTAGAGAAATGGAATCACTTAAGATGAAATGGAATGTGAGCGAAATAGCGTCATTTTGTTTACTCAGGAATGACGGGTAATGATCCTACATAGCTCAGAGCGATTACTAAACATTTTATATACTTAAATATCTAAACATTAATTATTATCATAATGTGATTCAATTTAATATTTACAAAATGTCACAATGATGTTATTATTTTTGTACAGAATATTTCAAAAGTGATAATATAGTAAGCCGAAAGGGGGTGACTCAAGGGGTAATTTTCAACATCTTTTGGAAATCGCGAACAAAAATTGATTTTCCATAGAAACATTGTTGGTTACGTGACATTTTTACTATGGAAAAGCAATTATTCTTTAGCGAATTTCCAAAAATCTTTGAACAAAAGTTGTTCAGAATGACTCCCTGAGTCACCCCCTTTCGGCTAACTATACCTCTTTTAAAATAGCCTGTATAATTAAAATTGTTAGATTAGAAGTCGCGATTGGTATAATATTTCGGGACTTTATTGATCGCAATCAGACCGTAACACGTTACTAATTTATTGCTAATATAATTATTGTATATTACATGCTATTTACCAGAGACCTTAAAGTTATACACGGCCTATACTATCTTGATTCTTGTTAAAAAATAATACGTAACATAAAAATCATAATTTGCTATCAATTCACTTAAATTTTTATAGAACCCATAAACTATCCTTAACATAAACACTTGTACAGTCGTGTGGAAAATAACATAAATCAACACGCCCATTAAAATAGACAACGCGTAAAATATCATTTTTACTGCTCCGAGGACGAATAAAATGAAGTTTTTACTTTTATGTGTGATTAATATAAAACAGTTAAGTCGCTGAAACTGTTCTTTTACGATTGGGGACTTTTCGTTTCGTTTTTTACGATTACCACTCAACTTATTATAATTAATGGTGAATTACTTAATTTAGTTGTTTTCGCATAAATTTATATTTTTATTGTATTACAATTTAAATACTACTCACATAAAAGTGTGCATTTAAAACATTAGTTAAAAAACTGAAGTATTAGTTTCCACATTACACTTGTCAAAAAAGAGAAGACACCGAAATATTTTTTTTTTAATTTTTCAAATAAATGAGTACAAAAACCTTATTATTGTAAACAAAAAATGTGTCAGAGCGTTAAAGTGTACAAACGTTCTCTGTGAAAATACAAGGCGCGAAAACTGTCATTTGATCGTGATTATGTTTGAAAAATTTATTTCAGCGTACTCTTTCTAGCGTCATCATCGTCTTTCGTTATCAGCGTACTAGATATCAATTGACAGACTGTAGGTAAGTAAGTTAATTATGTTTACAACCAAAAATTATCGAACTAAATTCGAATTTATTTTGTCGACTGCTTTAAATTAGGTTATTTTAAGACCCGAACAAATTAAAGGGAAAAATCGGTGATTTACGCGGAACAAGAGATAAGACGTCACTTTGAATTAGCGGCTGAATCTCACTTAACGAACTGAATCCCGGCTTAATAACCACCTCGGCCATTAAGAAATTTCATCTCTGAAACGTACCCGAAAGAGACAGTTAATTTGGTGTGACATAAATAAAAACGGAACGAGGGGCACCGGCTTCGGGGCACTGCGAGGGGCGGGGGCCCTCCGCGCGGGGCCCCGAGGAAAAAATAACAAACATATCTCTCAAAGTAAGAAAACAAACAGCGTGTGTTAACATCTGTCCTGGCGCGGGCCGGTACAATCGCTCACAACGGTACCTTTGTACTCTTATGTTTTAAACGTGACACAAAATAAATATGGCCCTATTATATCTTTTACTTGCAGTGTTGATTTTTTTTATGCGCTATGTCAAAATGATATTATAAATGTCAATATATTCTATTTTATTATAACCTTGAAAGTTATTATAGTTATAATGTGAATCGTCAGTAATAAACTTGACCTGAACTGTGATTTGGCATTTTGATAGGTTTTTTTATGAAAAAAAAAGATGCAAGATCTTTCCTTAGAGATGAATTTCCGAAAGTCAGATCTGACGATTGGATAATGGAATTGAAAGTAATGATTATAACAATTTTGTACGTGAGTGTACAGAATGCTCGAAATTCTATACGTCAGTGTTGATTGCAGTTAATTATAAATTCGTCTCCCTTGTATTGTTTGAGCTATTTTTGTGTTTCTCGGACAAAATTAAAGCAGGCAAAACCATCTCTTAAACGAATGATAATAAAGCGTGAAATCGGGGAGCACATTACAGACATATTGAGTTTCTTTTATCAGCACCGAATCTAAATCAAATCGGAATCAGTGCTTAGTTCGCCTTTGAGGGCATTACTTCCGCCAATAAAATACTTTGCTTCGTCCGGCTCGTGCGAACCAAAGATCACTTTTGTCTGTATTTTTTTTAATTTCTGTTTTTTTTATAAAATAGACTAAGAAACGACGAGATTTGCTGATAGTAAGCGATCACCACTGCCCACGAGATTTTGCATTCCTAAAGGAGCAGTAATGATTACTGAATTTTGTTTTCGAGTCCTTTTTCGCTTAATATACCATCGCAGTAATCACAGTCCATCAGACTATCCATTCGCTTGCCAGTTGCCACTGTTATTTTATTAAAACCGTCTGTTTCTCTATGGCCATGGCCCCCAAACCATTCTGTTTGTGGTGCTAAAGGTAACATCATGTGACTTTACATAATATTTTCAGAATCAGAATCAATATCATAGAGAGATCACATCACATCAAGTACAGTCAAAGATCTTTGACTCTACTATATAGTTGCATACTCCTAACGTAACTTAACATTATATTTTATGTTTCTTTTTGTTTCCAGCCACCGTTTTAAGCCGACTACGGCGAATCTAATAAAAGTAGTTTTTCCAATAATGTAAGTAATGACCATGTCATTGATTCGTCATAAATTCATAATAATAGGTACAGGTAATTATAGGTATAGGATAACTAATTTGTGTTGGATAACATTCTTCAACTTTTATTTGTTAACTTTGATAACACCCACTCAATTTGAGAACCCCTCGTGGAGCCTTAATTAGAGGGTAATGTGGATCTGAAGTTTGGGAACTTTCAATAAACATCCAGCGTTATTGTTGTCAACCTAATGAAGATTGAGCAGTGGCTGTTATGTATCATTTCTGTAGTTGAATAAACTTATGTTAAATAGTTAAGTATAATATAAAAAAAATATATTCTAGCTTGAGAGGTACCTTGAAAATATAAATTTCCTTAGTCCAAGTAATCCTTTGTGTCGTCTTTCCATGTTAATTGTATCATTATGTGTTTCTTGTGTACAATAAAGAGTTAGGCGCATCGCAGACGACAGACTCTCCGTGACGCACTTTTTAGTCTGTGGGAAATAAAACCTATGCAATTATATGCAGTAGCGCCCACGACCCGCAAAAAGTCCGCATATAATTGCATAGGTTCTATTTCCACAGACAAAAAGTGCGTCACGGATAGTCTGTCGTCTGCGCTGCGCCTTAAATAAAATAAAATACAATAAAAATGGAACTCACACTAGTTTCAGTGACAGTGGCCGATTCATTGAGACACCAGCAGCCAGCTACGCTAAAGCCTAAGTGTGCGTGCAAAATAATTCTGGAGCACACTCATTTCTTTCACTCTCATAATCGAGAGAGAGATTTGTCACAGAAACTTTACATGCCCATCCGGCGGCAATAATATTGACTCTACAACAACACACATGTAGATTTTTAGAGTTTATTTTTAAATAATTACAATTTTATGTACTACATTTGCCTGCTATTTTTCCGGTTGAATGGTCCTGGTCAGGTCGAGTCACCACACGGAAAACTATACGATGTATTGAGCACGAGGGGTGTCTATTTCTTTACAGGTGTTACTATTACTGCAATATTATTGTATGAGTAGCATTATACAGACTTAAATTAAGTCTGTATATTGCTACTAATATTGTTATTAATATTATAAGATTAATGCTAATCCTTCAAGCCTCATAAGAGCACCGGTGATTGCGACAACAATAGAATACAATAGCATTTCCAAGAATCCGCGATCGAAGGATTAAGTAACCTTACATTAATAACGAGTACGCGTGAGTACTATAATAATATTATGTCTGGGTGCACGGTAGCTAGTTCACCCGCCGAGACGAGCCAAGCGAAGTTCAAAGGCACTACCTACCTTTTATCAAAGTGTTTTGCAGTTTTTTTGAACCTTCATAATAATATTTTCCGTATATAATGCCATAAATAGACTAATTAGGCATACAAAGTATCAATTGAGTAGCTCTTACACTTTAGATTTTATTGATATTTAAAATACACGGATTTCGTCACTGACTCACTGATGATCATCAAAATGTTTGGTTACTTCCTGAAGTGCTAGAAAGCTGAAATTTGGTACGTAATCTAAGTTTAGTATACAAACAATAAAAAAATCATAAACTTGTAATTTTCGTCCCCCATTTCGATAATGTAACTAAAATAAGAGTTGGTAACGGAAGTTTAAATATTAAGAGACTTTGACTAATTTTATGAATTAGGACATGAAATTTTACACGGGATGGTTAATAACTAAAACCTCTTAATAAAAAATAAAAAAACACTAAAAAGAGTGCCTGGCAAGTACCAACTTACAAAAAGGACTGATGTAAAATGTTACCTCGATCACCACAAAAGGTTTGCCCTGTGAAAAAGACATTAGGTCTAATGTAGAGCCAAGCAAGCAAGCGAAACAGCGAAGCCGTACATACTTACTGATATAATGTAGAATTTGTTGGAGTTAGGGTCGAAAGAGTTAGGTCGCGTAGATTCAGAAGCTTGGCTCTACATCAGATCTGATGTCTTTTTCACAGCGCAAACCTTTTGTGGTCGTTGAGGTAATATTTTACATGACATATTTTTGGTGGGATTATAATATTATTATCCTAAGTATACGCTAAACCTTAAAGCTTAACTTGTACGATTCAACCGAAAAAATTCATTTACTTTAACAATATTGATGTGGTTGGGTAACTCCAAAACAAATTTCATTTGAGTCTCGGAAAAGGAAATACCTACCTAGGATAATTTTTATCATAATTATTATTAAGGGCCTTCCTTACGGAAAAAAGTCTTATAAACTCATAATTTGAAAGCTATAAAGTCATAATAAAAATACAGCAATAATCTTCAGTATATCAACGTTCCTTTCCCCGTTTTAAATTTTCTATTTTTGTTTATTATACTTATGATATGAGATTCCAAAGCAAAACCAATTTATTAAAATTCAAGCATACATTCAGCATTTCCTTAGTATTTACGAATTACTTTTATTTGAAACACACGCCAATAGATCGACAATATCATAAACTACATATTTCCCGTTTTAGTTTTTTTAAGACAATTTTGAACTAAGAGGGTTTTGGTGCGACCTCGGCAACACGTCAAATGTATGGTCAAAGTCGTTTGCTCGGGGGACGGCCTTTATATCAATTTATATTTTTAAACTCAAAACAATATGGCACAAGCAGTCTTGGATAGTAATAGGACATGCAAAGAGTCGGCAACTTTTTAAATGCCGATGCCCATAACAATGCAATGCAATTTCTTGTCATACAAGTGATTATTCTGTTTTCCTAACCAAACTTGGAAACATTGCTTCAACGTGGGAATCGAACTAGCGACCTTTGAAGATCAGAACTGTAAACCAATGGAATGCAGATGCAATATATTTTGCTTATAAGTAACATGAAGTAAGTCGAAGAGAACAACTAGTATCGGATATTATAATCTAGATTCTCCGCGATACAGCGACCATGTTTATCAGTAGACAAATCTCTTAAACCGTTCCGAACTACTCCCCGGGTTTTGCATAAAATTAATCAGGCACTATGGATCCTCTTAAAATGGAAACTAAATATTTACACGGCGTCTTGGAAGGGCCATATTGATTCAGGTGCCCTTTGAGAAAGTACAGCTGGCCCTCAATATAATGGGGGTATCAGTGACTTCAAGATTGTATGGTTTAATCTAAAAGATATTATTCGACGTCGACCTTTTAGGCAGTTACCTGCCTTCACTAATAATATGGTGTTTTCTCTAACTACAATATAATATTTGCGCTTAAAAAACAATAATTTTTTTTTTGTGAAAGCGTCGATACAGATACGAACGGTCTTAAGGGGGCGACTAACCCAAAATTGTCGAATTCATTTTTATACTTGAAAATAAGCCCCGTATTATTTCATTTTCTAAAATTAGATACTACATTATATTTCCAAGAATTCGATCTGAGCAAAAACACGATATCTTTAAATTTTCTCGAAAGAAAAAAATCAATAAGATGCATCTAATTTTGAAAAACCGATCAAGCGGATTTTTAAAATGTTGTATATTTATCGAGTTATTGAGAAAAAAATAATTTGGCGATGAATCCGCGTCGCGTTCTTTTTCACCTGGCATATGAAAGACGGGCGTGAGTCTGAAGAGAGAAGGACGACGTTTGATTTTTGGGTTAGTCGCGCTCTTAAGGCCGTTACCTTTTCAGGCTTAAGCGTGAAGAGGTAACAGGGCCTGTAGATAACTGGCAAAGCGCTAACGCTAACGCTAGCGCTATAAAATGTATGCGATTTGACATATATGTAAGTCATCGCTTCGCTAGCGAATACTAATATCAAATCCATACATTTTGTAGCGCTAGCGTTAGCGTTAGCGTTTTGCCACTTGTCTACGGGGGCAGACTAACACACTTTCGCATTTATAATACATATTAGAATGGATGCAGTACACTATATGTTCAGTGTTGTCAATCATAGGTTCTTCTGTGTAGCTTGGTTCGTATAATGAAAACTAATAACTTAATAAGTCATACAAGATATTCAATAAAGTACCATCGAGGAAGTTGATTCCTATGCAGTTGAGAGACCAACGTCATTTGGTCGATTATGTCAATTCAATATTAATTGTGATCTGTCGGCTGAGTTTGACGTAATGCGACCAAACTACGTAGATCCCCCATTTGCATAGGAATCAACTTCCCCGAGTGTACATTAATATTAGTATGGATAAAGTTAAAAAAAAGCTGACAATACCTCACTAAACATTTGTATCACAAATAAGGATATCGCCGTATCAAAATATATCCAACAGAAAACGTTACTCAAGATCAGGTTTAATATGAGAGATATTCCTCATATGTAGTGAAACATTCTGTCTGTCCCGGGCAACAAAAGGGACTTAATTTGGATCTGCATTAGGACCACTCTTGTGTAAATCGCCTCCATTGTCCTCGTAACGATACGCCTAATAATAATTTCAATACGCTCACTGCCACGTAGAGTTATGAACTTGTGATCGTATTATCATACCATTGTGAATATCTATTAGTTTCATTGTTGACGAAGTATTTATTTTATTATTTCAATTAGTTAATTTAGAAAGAAATGACAATTAGCATTGAAACACGAAACAAAATATGTGAAACTCAGCAAAAAAAAAACTGAAAAAGTTTGTTCTTATCTAATCAGTCATCAGCAACAAACAAGTTTCTAAAAAACCTCTATTAATTAAGCATCAAATTCACATTGACTTTTAGGCCCCTTACACAATGCGACTTTTAACAGCATGCGAGTGCGACGACAGCAATTTTGGCATTGATGCTGTCGCGCGTTAGTATCGATACAGTTGAACGTTACCATCGATACACACGCACGACACCATCGCATCGCGACACCAACAATGAACAGATTTTGCTTCTGCATCGCGACAGCATCGCTACTGTATCGTGACTGTATTGATACTTAAAGTACTGCAAGTGTGTAAACCATTTGCGACTGCTCGATGCTGCATCGTGACAGCATCGCCACTGCATCGCTGATAAAAGTCGCAGTGTGTAAGGGGCCTTAACGAAACAAAATTATGAATTACCAAATGCCGGAAATATCATGTACGAAGGAGCTAAGATCAAGAAAATGGAAAATGCCCTCTCTATTTCTTTCTTAACTCTGCTAGGAAGTAACTCATTCACTTGCTGAAGATATAAATCTTTTGTTAATAAACCTATCTGTTTAGGGTTGGGCCGTATTGGTTTTGTGACCAAACAATGTATTGCCCACAATACCCTGCGGCCTGCGTAAGAAATTCACAACAATGCCAGCCCTGAAACGGAAAAGTCTTTAGTGAAGACGGATATTATCCTTTCGATATACCTATCTACATAGTGCATAATTGAAAATGTATACGTGTTATAAAAAAAGTGGTCAGAGATTTAGTCAACAGGCCGTAAGATACATTTAATATTTTACTTTGATTTAATGTCAATTTTGACATTAGCTCCACATACACAAACTGTTCATTCATTTTAAATGAAAGTTAAGTTGAATGTCTCTAAGCGCAGCCATTCATAGACTTTTATAATGTCGTACTTTACAATTATTTTTATTATATTTTTTATTTATTATTGACAAAAACATCGATAGTAAAATTACTATGAGGACCTTGCAAGTACTATTCGTTGTTTCCTATAGTAACAATTAATAAACAAATTGCAATTACCCTCGTTTCATTTAATTGTTAAACATTTTCTTGTATCGTTAGAAAAGTTTTCATCCCTTTCTAATCTTCAGGCGTACCCTGGAAAAGCGTTTCCCGTCTCGCTCCCCCGACCGCTCGGCTGGCACAGGACAGATTCCTTATGTAAGTCAGTGCTGTCCCGAACCCCGCCACGGTCGGACCTGTGCGCCGCGCTCCTAAAAATGCATCGAAACGCCGACATGTGATTTATTTTCCGCGCGTACGTTGTGAAAATGAAAGTGCCAAGGCTCCTGTGTGCTAAATTGACATTTTTATAAGCTCGAAACTTTGGACTCGCTTAGCTAATTTTAGAACATGTTAAGTTTGATCCCTAAAACTTATGTTGTGCGCGATACAAAAATAGGCCCGTAAAAGCTTAAATATACGGCGCGACATTAATTTTAGAAGCTCCAAAGTTAATCGTTTGTCAACGGGTTTATTTGACTTAAATAGATGCCGACAGATTCGGCGGAGAGTTTCAGATGTTCGAAACGTTTTAGAGGCTGTAAATTAAAGATGATAGATTAATTTGTGACGATGAAACGACGAAGAGTGTAAACTAATTAAGTGCATAGAGATTTATAACAAAATGGCCTGCGACTTGAAGAGATTGCGATGGCATTCGTACATCTTGAATGCAATTATGCTTATCGTGTCTACCACATACGGTAAGTGAATTTAGTTGTATTGTATCCAGATTCGTGTGCTATAAAATTAGCTATGGACATTTAGTTTTAAGTAAACATAATAATATTATATTATCAATTATAATTATGGGTACATAAATTATCATATTTTCTTCAATATTAATTATCAATACAATATGTTTTAGCGACCACAATTATTAGGCCTTTGTATACACACTTTTTGGGTATTTGATTAAAAACAATTTTCTCAAACATCACACGTGGGTGTGTGTGAAATGTGGAGAGTAATATGCCTACTTACAAGTCACACATAATACGGTGCGTGGGTTTTGAAGTGGGTATTTTTTCGCTCTATTTATTTCAGATGCCTCGTGCACTTAGCAGAAGCTTTTAAACTACTTTCAGAACTTACTCGGTGTGAATATTTATTATTTAGAAAGAGAATACTTTTGTTGCGCTTTTATTCCTTCTGGAGGTGGAGTCGAGCTTTTTAGTTAAGTTTACTTTTGAATATTTTAAAACTTTCTAGCACTCAGGTAGGTTAGGTTAGGGCACGGTTTATTGTATTTTGAATGCTTATTTAAAAAATGAGTTAATAATTAGTAGATAAGTTGCTTGCAACTAGCGCTGTAATTAGTTTAACGCGCCAAAACGCTATATATTATGGGAATAAAAACTATCCTATGATTCCTTTTCCATTAGAGGAGTTATTGTAAGAATTTATACTCATAATAGCAATAGGTATTCTAGAATACAATACAAGCTGAAGGACTTCAAGATCCCCCGCAGACTACAGACTTTAGTCGGCCGATAGATTAACCAAATTGGGGTTTCAGTACATTATTATCGGCCGATACAATTCGTTTATTGTGTGCACTTTCATACATCATCGTACTGATTAAGTTTTCGGTCAAACTATCGGTCGACTAAAAGTTTGCAGTCTGCGGCGGTTCTAACGCAGACTTTATTTAAATATGACTTTATAAAGACACTATTCATTTGTTTGAACCGTACATTTTCCGCAACAAAAAACTCTCTTTAGATGCGCTTGCACAGGCAATAATTACGGCAGTAATTGCTCGGCGAAACAAATGGAGCGATCTGGAGCAATTAGTGGAGCAATATGGAGCAATTTCTTTCATATCGCTCAATGTCATATCGACGCTCAAATATTCGATGGCCACATCACTCAATATTGTATTGCGCAATATTGCTGCTTGTTGCCGCAAATTGATTGATGTAGTCGTGACGTCAAAGTTGATGAGAATTGACTGGAGTTGAGCAATTTTAGTTGCCCGTACAAGCGCACCATTATATCCTTTCCTGGGATATAAGACAGTTTTACCAAACACCAACACTTAATACCAAATTTCAGCAAAATTGGTTTGGCGGTTTAAGCGTGAAGAGGAACAGACATACAGACATACTGTCGTATTTATAATACTAGTGAAGTATGATATTATGAAGACTAAAGTATTCTCTTGAATGTTTGCCACGATCTTTTAGTTGAGCAGAATAGACAGATATGACTGATTGCTCATGCTGATCAGAACTGTATCAAAGAAAATAGGTTACAATAACCGCGCGGCGTCTCCGTTGTTTTAATTTTTACAACTTTACAATTTACAATACACTGGATAATATTCTAGAGTGTACTGTATGAAATAATATAGTTAATAGATTAAAGTAGATTACTAAGTATTTCTTGTGAAAAATAATTACTAAATAATAGGTTACTTGACCTACTTTTTTTCTTCATGCTAATCGCTTCTTAATCATTCATTTTCACAAAAAAAAAAACTAATATTTCAATATTTTACACAGTAGAAACCCATAAAAATGTTTATTGAAAAATATGCCTCATAAATGGCGCCGAAAACACTGTCCGCCATAGCGTGACGTCATACGCTTTGTATTTTAAACTCTCTTTAATGAACATTTTTTATGTGCTAAGTGTACGAGTCTAAAAGTGCCCAAAAATAATAAAATAATTAAATAAGAAATTACAAATCATTTGTAATGTTGAAAATTTTTGAGAAAACTTTTGGCCATTTCATTTCCCGTCTACAATAAATGAAGAAAATATATAAAACTGATGTTTTAAGTAAATTATTCAAGAAAATATATTTTACAAATCTTTCTAGGCTTATTTTTATTATTTATGTACAAAAAAACTTACATATAGCGAGCGCGATAAATAAAAGATATTAAATTAGTATGAGGATGACGTCACATCCAAATCGGAAGTACCGCAAAAGCGTTTTCGTCAGTACAATTCCTATTTTCATAAAATCATATTTTCAAATCGATTTTATTCATCAATCATAAGCTTTTATTTGATGACAAGGGTGAAATACGGTTTCCTAGGCCAAGTTCTACTAGAAATATGCATTTGTTCAATGCAATTTAATATAGGTCAAGTAGCCTATTGATATATAACATAATTAAGTTACAAATTATTATTAGTTTATTTTAGTTTATATTAGAAATATTGACAACTATAATATGACACCCGCAACTCCGTTCCGCCAAAATTTTTTGCGCCGAATTTTTTATGTCCTTGTTGGGACGTGTAGTGTTAATAGACAGACAGACAGACACTGTCACTATCACATTCACATAATATTGGACATTGGTTTTGGATTATTAAAATAAGTTAAACATTTTCGCGAATAATTAAGTTTTGTTTTGCTATAAACTATTTTTGCTCCTGACTAATGTTTCAGTGCAATAAATTCCATTGTAGTTCTGGTTCTGGCAATCTCCACTGAAGTAGGTCGAGCTCTTGTTTTTAAGACAATCCGTATATTATCTAGTAATTAAGTTAATGAATTATTGAGGCTAACGATCCCGCTCGAGACGTCTTGATTCATTAGCAGATTTAACTTCAAATTAAGTACATAAATTCAAACCGGCTAATAAATTGTGCTGCATTTGGGTGCTATTCTCGGAGATCGTACTTCCGTGTTCCACAGGATGCGTTTTTACACTTTGATCTTAAAGTATAGTAGTGGGTGTCTTTCGGATATATCGTTTTGCATACGTCACAGACGTTCCATCTAAGACATTTTTAACTACTAAGAAAATATCAAGAACTCGGTAATGCGAAGCGTACATAATGATGAACATCTGAAATAAATGAATTGAATTGAAATAATGGTGACAAGAAGAGAAAAATAATATAATGTGTGTTGCAAACTTGTAATTGGCATTCAAAATTTTTATTTAAATAATTAATATTATTGTCTGTATGCTGTAAGTTTTCCAAATAAAATAAATAAATAAAATAAAGCAAAATGTAATTTTGGTCACCTCGTAACTTAAAAAAAATATTCCACAATTTGTAACATGTTTCGAATAACTAATTAGGTACCTATAGCAAGTCGCAAGGATCATTCTGAACAACTTTTGTCCTATGACTTTTGGAAATTCGCAAAAACAAAATATGTTGCTTTTCCATAGTAAAAAGGTAACAAAGTTTTTATGGAGAATCAATAGATATTGGTGGATACACTTGCGGGCCTAGATTAAGATTAAGTAACTAGATGGCGCTTGCAACTCCGTTGCGCCAAAATTTGATTATCGCACGGAAACTGTACATTTTTGTAATTTATAAAGTACTACATACCTTTTAGGAAAATCGGTTCAGCGGTTTGGGCGTAAAGAGGTAACAGACATACAGACAGACTGTCGCATTTATAATATTAGTATGGGTATTCAATAGTTCCAAAGAAATTAATTCTATTACATTTTAGTCTTAGCGGGCCTTAGACGAGAATTTTATTGCGCAATATCGCGTATTGCGCAATATTATGATTGACCGTCTTAGGGTTGATATTGAACATCGCGAGCCCTCAATCTAATTGTCAAATAAACTGTTCAATAAAATTGAAGCGTCATATTGCACATTGCACAATACAATTGATCGTCTAAGAGCCGGCTAAGAATGACATTTCTATAAAGTATGAGAAGTGAGAACGGTTCACAAACGAATAGATAGCAATCACGGACAGTGGTAGTATTAGTAAGACGAAGCCTGTTGTTAGTTCAAATGGCTGTGTCTCTGTGCATTTATTTGCTTATAAAACGTTTGAGTCGGACGAGACAGTCGGATTTACAATCAGGACACAATGGCTTTTTGGTAGTAATTGCTCTGGGCCTGACAAGGAAATCGCTTATCAAATCTTGATTCATTTTAAGGGCCTACGTGCACTGTGCAGCAGCGGCACAATCGGAGATTAAAATACGAATATATGTTATGTTTTTCTGTCTTATTCTATTTTGATCAAAGAGAAGACTATTATAAATGCGAAAGTCTGTCTGTCTGTCTGTCCGTTACCTCTTTACGCTTAAACCGCTGAACCAGTTTTGCTGGGTATGGAGATACTTTGAGTCCCGGGAAAGGACACAGGATAATTTTATCACGAAAAAATGTACGATTCCCGCGTGATAAACGAATTTAGGCGCAACGGAGTTGCCGACGTATCATCTAGCGACTAATAAAAACTAAATAGGTACCTTAAAATGTCCCATATATAATTATTAAGATACACGTTATACCAGATAATCGAAAATGTAAATGTCCAAAAATTTTTCTCTGCAAAACTTATTTTGTTAACAATTTTCGCATATTATTCATAACATTTGCCGCCGAATTGTACAAAACTTTTAATGGAAAGTTGTTAAGAGGTTCTTATCCTGAGATGTCTTGAAATTCTTTGATGTCCACCACTTATAAATATAAAAGACTTTCGAGTCTATGGACCGAATTTGTAATAAACTTGGGTTCAGGAATCTTGTACTAATAAAATCAATTTTATTCAATTCAGTAGATTGGAAATAAAAAAACATGATTATTAAAATAAATATTTGAACATTGAGTTATTAATTAAGAAGGCAAATTTAGGTTGATAGGTGCTTAATAATTGTAATTTTCTCAAAAATTTATGATTTATTAATTGTTTTCAAGATCGTTTTGTACAAAGTAAAAAAATAACTTGTTTTACTGAATTTCAAAAATCTTTCAAAATATTATCAGACGTCATGTCTCACAAAATTAAGCACAATATTAAAAATAGCAAACTAAAACGATGAAAAAAATGTTCATTGTCTAAAGTAAAATATTTGTTCAAAATAAGAATATGTCCTACAATAAATTACATAACAAATTCTCGTATACAAGTTTCATACAAGTAATACTTGTAATTTTATAAGTATAGATAGGCTAACAATCTATACTTATAAAATTACAAGTCCTGACTGACTGATTCATCATCGCTGAGCAAAAATTGTTAAAGTTACAGCCACGAAATTTGGTGAGTAGGGTTGTTTTATTAAGTAGACACCCACTAAGGAAGGAATTTTAAAAATTTTAACCCGAAGAAGGGTGAAATAGGGTTTGAATGTTTGTATGAAAGTCCGTCATTCCTTAAGTTAGGAACATGAAACTTTATTTTTGGGTTACTGATTAAAAACGAATGAATAGTACGTATTTAAGCGTTTTTGGAAATTCTACCCCCAAAGGGGTGAAATTGGGGTTGAAAGTGTGAATGAAAGTCCGTTATTTTTTGAGTTAGAGACATGAAACTTTATTTTTGGGCTAATAATTAAAAATTATTGGATACGTGTTTAAGCGTTTTTGGAAATTCAACCCCCAAGGGCGTAAAATAGTGGTTGACAGTTATTATACTATGCTAACGCGGACGAAGTCACGGGCAACAGCAAGTTCAAATATAAAGTTGGCACTAATGTTATTCTTAGAATACCGTGTCTATTAAAGTCTGTCGAAATTCTCGTTTAATGAGCTGTCGTAACCAAAATATAGCCTGTTTTACTGTAATTCACAAAAGGCTTAATTTTAAATTTAGCTAAGGTATAACACAGTCTCTTTTATTAAGTGTGAGTAGTATCTGTATGTGTGGTTTCTAGTGCTTAAGCACTACATGACGCCCGCAACTCTGCTGCGCCAATATTCGATTATCGCGGGGAACCGTACATTTTTCTGAGATATAAAGTATTATATGTATTTTCCTTTGACTATAATATTGTGTTCATACCAAACATCAAAATCGGTACAGAAATTTACTTACAGTGGCTTTTTGAATTTGTTCTACTATGTTTAAATTAATTTTGATCCAAGTGGGAACCGGCTTATTAAGTAAGACTAATGTTGCACTATGACAGAACAATAATATAATCCCACCAAAACATTTTCTGTAAGATGTTGCCAAGACGACCACATGAGGTTTGCCCTGTGAAAAAGATATCAGATCCCATGGTGAGCCAAGCTTCTGAATCCAAACGACCCTCTACCGACCCTTATTTCAACAAATTCTACTTATTATTGTCATTAAATATGGCTTCGCCGTTTCGCTACCATCGTGGGAGTGATGCGAGCATTTAGTTTCTGATCTGAAGTAAGTAACGAAATAGTTATTATTGACATCATATCCTGAGAATATAAACTGTCTTGTACATACATATCGGACAC
The DNA here is from genome assembly GCA_937595015.1 of Polyommatus icarus. NCBI lineage: Eukaryota > Metazoa > Arthropoda > Insecta > Lepidoptera > Lycaenidae > Polyommatus > Polyommatus icarus. Next base: position 1,995,447 of record OW569322.1, on the reverse strand, counting down.
TAACTCTATGAGGGTTCAAAAAAAAAAACGATGAAACACTCCGAGAAAAGGTAGTTAGTGCCCTTGCGCTTCGCTTGGCTCCTCTCGGAGGGTGTACTGCTGTGCACCCCGATATAATATTATAGTACTCACAACTCACTCGTACCTACAAGTAATAAAGCTGATAGGTAAATATGTTATTGATGTAAGATGAATATTAAGTTAAGTACTTAATATTAATCTTATATTAATAATAATATTAGTAGCATTTTACAGACTAAAATATTTAAGTCTGTATAATGCTACACATAGTTCAATAATATTAACACCTGTAAAGAAATAGACACCCCTAGTCGGTGCTTGTTTTGGCGGTGGAAATACCGTGCCCCCAGATATTTAGTTCAAATCTTGCTGGATTTTAACTAAATATTTGATTTTTTTCTGGATCTAAAACAGAATGTAGTAAAATTAAGTTTTAATGATCACTAAAATATAACCTCTTCAATTTTCTTCATTGTGAAACCCCAGAGCTCTTCTATATTCTGTAAAAATGTTATAAATCAGGCAAAGTAACATGAGACGTGATACGTGAAAAATTATTGTCATCATAAAGTAAAGACTCAAATAGGTTAAGCCTCTGAGATATTATCTAAGACATCACCTTTTTATCTGAGAATATATTCAATTTATTATGATAATGTATAACCTCTATTTTCAAGGGTTTCATATTACCTAGCTTTTCGGTTTATCCTGTGTTATTAGGAAAACCACTAAAGTAAGTGGGCATTAGGTTCTTCTTGGAAGGAACTAAATTATTATGGTAATGGATGGTTCTTATTATGGAGATAGTTATATGTAGATGATGTCCAAAAACAACAAACTTGATAAGATTCGAATCGAGCCGCTCGATCTAGCCTAAGCTAGTAGGCAAGCCTGGCTTCATTATTGTACATTCTATACTAGATAACGCCTGCAACTTCGTTGCGCATAAGTCGTTTATCGCTCAGGAATTACCCTTTTTGCCGGGATAAAAAGTATCTCATGTCCTGTCCTTGGAACTTAAAGTGTCTTTATATCTAGCGATTTTGCTAGGTAAAAATATATAGATAAGTTCAACAGTTTGGGCGTAGAGATGTAACGGCGAGACAAACTTTCGCATATTTATAATTGTTGAGGACAGCGGCCTCGCTCCCAAATAACGTATAGTGAGTGCATATAAACTAATTAAAGTGATATGTGAGAAATAGACTCAGTGCAAATCAGTGTTTTTACAAATAGACTTTAGAAAGTGAATTACGATAAAACTGTGGCTCCCTAAGAGGTAAAATGTGATTGATTTAATGGATTAATAAATTGTCTAATAGATGCAGGAAAAATTAGTAATGTAGCCTAAATAGTTTGGAAAATATAAAGAAAAGTTGTGTGAAAATGTACGTAAATTGTGTTAACTTTTAGATTCTCTTAGCTGTAATTTCGTAAAATATAAGTTGTGATACTTAGATTAAGCTAAACATTGTGGAAAATTGAATAAAGAATCTTCCGAAATGCGTTTTAATTACCTGGCTCACGGAAAATGGGGAAAATGGGGGAAAAATAGCCGTCTCCGATAGCAAAAGTGAGACAGAAAAAACAGTCTCAAACTGCGAATCGGAGCGGCTCTCTATACGGCATTCTCCCGAGCCAGGTAAGCGAGGCGCGTTTCGGGAGCAATGTTCTCCTCGACTCTCGTGTGTTTTATTTACGCCCCCGCTCTGCAAGATTACCGGTGTAGCCTTGGTCTTCGAGTCCGATCCGAGCCAGCGGCGAAAAAACCTATGGATGAATACAGTCTCGAACAGTGAACTTGGTCCTTTGCGATCCGGATCTGAAGACGACACTTAGAAGAATTTCAAGAGCAAGCTGGACTTAGAAAAATTCACTGAAGGCGACACTTAGAAAATTTTCAAGAGCAAGCTGGACTTAGAAATTTGGGAAGACCGGACCCGAAGAAGATTGGACTCGAAGACTGGACTCGAAGATACAGGTCTACACCACCAAGGGGAAGCAAGGATTCGTAGATTTTGTCATAAAACCTACTGAAGTTCCTTGAAGATTGAAGATTGAAGATTGAAGATTGAACATTGAACATTGAAGATTGAAGATTTAACATTGAACATCGAAGATTTAACATTGAACATTGAAGATTTAACATTGAACATAGAAGATTGAAGATTCAATATAGAAGATTGAAGATTCAATATAGAAGATTGAAGATTCAATATAGAAGATTGAAGATTCAATATAGAAGATTGAAGATTCAATACAGAAGATTGAACATTGGACATAGAAGATTGAAGATTCAATATAGAAGATTGAAGATTCAATATAGAAGATTTAACCATTGAAGATGGTCATCACGAGGAGTCAGAGCGGGGCTGAGGAGAACCAGCAACCAAAGATATTCTCGGATCCGCCCAGGTCGCCGTCTGCAGCCGCAACCAGCCAGCCGCCGACCGAGGGGAGGGCGGATCTGCTTCAAACCGTGTTGAAGCCGAGGCCGGGCACTAGCAAGACACCCGCGCCATCGGCACCTGTAGCCAGGGAGAAGGCTATTTCAATTGGGTCGCGTCGATCGACAGCAAGTGTCGTCGCGCGCCTCCGTTACGAGGCGGAAGAGAAGCTTGCCGCACTCCGTAAAAAGGAACTGCAGATCGAAGCAGAACTTATCAAGAAGAAGCTCATCGCTGATGTCGCCACTGCTGAGGAAACCAGCAATCCCGACGACGACGCGCCTTCAGAACAGGTGGAGCAACGGGTCCGAGCCTGGCTAAGCGAACATGGTCCTGACAACGAAGAGACGACCGAGGAACGGGTCGTGCCAGAGGAAGGAGGGGACGCGCCGAAGCCAGAAGACATACCACCTGCGGGAAAGGGACGCGAGCCGCAGAGATCGAGGTTCGAGCGGCCGATACAAAGCCGTCTTCGTTCACCTACGCCGCCTGCAGCCGGGATCAACGGGGTGGAACAGCTTGCCGACACCCTGGACAAGCTGTTGAATCAACGACAGCCGCGCCATCAGACGGAGTTGCCCATATTCACGGGCTCTCCTTTGGAATGGCTGCCGTTCAAAGCAGCCATGGAAGATACCACCGCATTCTACAAGCTGAAGCCGATCGAGAACCTGGCGCGCCTGAGAAGCTGTCTACGGGGGGAAGCACGAGAAGCAGTGGCACCGTTGCTGAGCATCGCAACACCACCCGAACAGATCATGAAGACTCTGGAGCAATGCTTCGGCCGGCCCGAGGTGATGGTCGACCGCATGATGGAAGATTTGAAGAAGCTTCCGAGGCTCGGAGGCACGGCGGCAGAGCTCAACCACTTCGCGGTGAAGATCCAGAACATGGTGGCCATCCTGAGGAAGTTGAAGCACGGGTACCTCTTTAATCCGTTGCTTGTGAGAGACATCCTGGAGAAGCTCAGCCCGTTCGAGAAGAGCAAATGGTACGACTACGCAGAAGAGACATCGCGCTACCGGAACGAGCCCGATGTCGTCCTTCTCTCTGAATTCTTAATGAGAGAAGCGGACAGAGCGCTACGCTACGGATTCACCTCGGCTCCGGCTGCAAGAAAGGAAACATCGCGTCCACCTCCCAGCAAGAACGAAGTTAGAACGAGAAGACCAGTCTTCGCGATAGCAGAAGAGGGCCAAGGCGCACCGAGCCACAGCCAGCCAAAGAGAATGCGCGAAGAACCAACGAAGTGTCCGATGTGCACCGACCGCCACGCTCTGTTTCGCTGCGCTGCTTTCAAGAAACTGAGTGTGCAGAAGAGATGGGACACAGTCAAACAAGAAGGGCTGTGTTTCCTGTGCCTATCGAGCCGACACAGAAGATACAACTGCAGAGCGAAGCAGTGTGGTATCCAGGGATGCAAGCGGCCTCACCACCCACTACTACACGAAGAGAGGTCCGACGGCGCTCCACCGATCGAGGACGCCGTAATCACCGCATCGGTTGCCTCCGACCGTGCAGTGAAGCTGAAGATGAGAAGAATTCAAGTCATTGGGCCACGGGGCGAAGCCGACATCTTCGCGCTGTTCGATGAGGGCTCGACGGTGACTCTGCTGGATGAAGACGTCGCTAAGGCTATCGGCGCGGACGGTCCACCGAAGATGCTGCGCATGCACGGGATCAACGCCGAGAGAAGGGAAGAGAGAAGCCGCCTCGTACAACTGGGCGTACGAGGTCGCGACGGTACCAGACACGACATCACCGCGAGGACTGTGAACGGGTTGAATCTCTTAACTCAATCCGTTCCGGAATCCCTTCTGCAACTCGCTCACCTGCGCGATCTCAAGAACGAAGAGATGTGCTACGAGAACGAGAAACCCCAACTTCTCATCGGCACGGACAATTGGCAGCTCATCGTGTCTCGGGAGCTGCGAATCGGGAAGAGGAACCAGCCTGCAGCCTCTAAGACGAAGCTTGGATGGGTGATACATGGCAGCATCCCCAAGCGCATCATAAGGCAGGACGAGAACGAAAACATCCTGCACATATCTACGGTGGAAACCAGAAATGATCGTCTGGAAGAAATGGTGAAGAAACACTTCGACATAGACGCTTTGGGAATAGCGGCTAAGGCGAAGCTGAGCAACGAGGAACAGCGAGCCATCGACCTGTTTGGCAGAACGGCCAAGAGAACGGAAGACGGTCGATTCGAAGTGGGACTCCTGTGGCGCAAGGATGGCGTCAAACTGCCCCTCAGCTACAACAACGCGCTGAGGAGGCTCAAGAACTTAGAACGCAAGCTCGACAGAAACCCCCAGGATGCGGTGCAGTATCGTGGGCAGATGGAGAACCTGATAAGAAAAGGATATGCAGAGAAATGTGACGGGACAGAGGCCGGAAGCGAGAACACATGGTACCTGCCGCACTTCCCGGTCAAGAACCCAAACAAGCCGGGCAAGCTGCGCTTGGTCTTCGACGCGGCGGCCAGAACGAACGGCGTGAGCCTCAACGATCACTTACTGGAGGGGCCCGATCTACTGACATCCCTGCCGAGAATATTGTTCCGGTTCAGGGAGGAAGCCGTAGCCGTGAAAGCAGACATAGAAGAGATGTTCCTACGCGTGAAGATCAGAAAAGAGGACCAGCCGGCGCAGATGTTCCTGTGGAGAGAGGGCCGAGAGGAGCCGCCCTCTAAGTACAAGATGACGGTCATGATATTTGGGGCATCGTGTTCACCGTACCTGGCACATTCAGTACGGAATCGAAATGCAGAAGAACACGCAGAATCGTGCCCAGAAGCCTACCGCGCCATCACCGAAGCCCACTACATGGACGATTATGTGGACAGCTATCCAGACCATGAGAAGGCCAAGCAGGTCGTGGAACAAGTGGACCGGGTGCACAAGATGGGCGGATTCCACTTGCGAGGATGGACGAGTAACGATCGACGAGCGCTGAAGGGGCTACCAGTGGACCGCCTGGCTGATGATGTGGCGCAGCCTGTCACCAAGGACGAACAGAAGACCCTGGGAATACTGTGGGACTCTCGAGGGGACACGTTGAAATTTAACACGTCTCTATCGAGAGTCCCTGAAGAGGTCCGAGAGCTGCAGCGTGCACCGACCAAGAGAGAGGCCCTTAGCACGGTGATGAGCATCTACGATCCGCTGGGGCTACTGAGCTGCTACACAATCACCGCCAAAGTCATCCTACAAGGTCTGTGGCGTCAGAAGCTGGACTGGGATGAGCCGCTGCCGGCGGAGTCAGCCGAAGACTTCACTCGATGGCTGAGAGACATGGAGCACATCAGCCACCTCGCGCTACCCCGGAGCTACAACGGGGGGAGCCCCACAAGAAACCGGCAGCTGCACGTGTTCTGTGACGCGAGCAAAGACGCGTACGCGGCGGCCGTCTACTGGAGGCTGGAGCAAGAAGATGGAGAAATTCGAGTGATGCTGGCCGCAGCCAAGGCTAAGGTGGCGCCACTGAAGACACAGACGATACCACGACTGGAGCTGCAAGCCGCTCTGGTGGGGGCGAGGCTCGGGAACGCCGTCGCAGCTGAACACAGATGGAAGACAGATACGATCTTCTACTGGACCGACGCTCAGGTGGTTCTGTGGTGGATACAGAACGGAAGCAGAAAATACACACCATACGTCGCACACCGATTGGGAGAGATCGCCGAGCTGACCTCCGTGCACCAGTGGAGGTGGGTGAGCACGAAGAATAATATCGCCGACATGGCCACCCGAACGGGCTATGTCACGAAGAGCGAAGAGGATCCGTGGTTCAATGGACCAGACTTCCTGCGCAGGCCTGTGAACGAGTGGCCCGCGGAGAGTCCCGTTCAAGCCGAGGACCGAGAGGAGCACGTCGCCTTCCAGACCACGGAGGCGAGCGAAATGGACTGTCTGCCAGAAGTGAGTCGCTTTTCAAAGTACGAGCGCCTCGTGAGATGTACGGCGATGGTTCTACTATTCGTCGAGAAGTGTCGTGATCGTCAGGCCAGTCTCGACGTGCGGCACCTGGAGAAGGCGGAGAAGTTATGGTACCGAAAATCACAGCACGATAGCTTCGCACGGGAAATAGAGAAGATGAAAAACGGAGGGACGGCGCCAAGGTGGAGCTCCTTGTACCGGCTCAACCCGGTGTACAGGGACGGCCTGCTCACTCTGGACGGGAGGATCGGAGCAGCGCAGGTGCCGGACGAGATGAAGAACCCAATTATCCTGGACGGAAGACACCCGTTCACGAGACTGCTGGTGGCCAGGGAGCATGCCAGAGCCGGACATGGGAGCCGCGAGAGAGTAGTGAACGACCTAAGACAGAAATTCTGGATCCTGAAGCTACGGCCGACGGTGAGGAGCGTCATCCACAACTGCGCCTTCTGTCGGATGAGGAGGGCGCGCCCAAGAATCCCGCAACCTGGAGACCTGCCACCGGAGCGCCTGGGGGCGTTCCAGAGACCATTTTCCTACTGTGGTCTCGATTGTTTCGGCCCAATGATCGTTACCATCGGCCGACGTCACGAGAAGAGATGGGGAGCGCTGTTCACCTGTTTGACGACGCGAGCGGTTCACCTGGAACTGGTGGCCTCGCTGTCGACCGATTCAGCATTGATGGCGATGAGAAGAATGGCCGCACGGCGAGGATGGCCGGCGGTCATGTACAGTGACAATGGGACAAACTTCAGAGGCGCAGACGTCGAGCTGCGACAAGCGTACGCCGAGTGGATGCCGGCTATGACCGAGCTAGGCCTCGTACACCGCATGAAATGGAAGTTCACTCCGCCAGGGGCGCCGAGCCAAGGAGGCGCCTGGGAGAGACTGGTGAGGTCAATGAAAACCGCCCTACTCGCCACACTGAACGAGAAATCACCGAAGGAAGAGGTGCTCCAGACCCTGATGACCGAGGCGGAGTACTCCGTGAACGCTCGACCGCTCGTTCACGTTTCCGTGGACCCCGACGACCCAGAGGCGATCACACCTAACCATTTCCTCATAGGGTCATCCACAGGACAACCATACGTCGGGCCGTGCGTGCAGGCCGACAAGAAGACGTGGAGGGTCGCACAAGCCTTGGCGGACGAGTTCTGGAGGCGATGGGTGAGAGAGTACCTGCCGACGCTCACGCCCCGTTGCGGGGCCCCGAGGAGCGGCCGCAACCTGGCCCCGGGGGACTTAGTGATCGTCGTGGACCCCGCGCTGCCGCGTAATACATGGCCGCGCGGAGTCGTACACCGTGTCTACCCGGGCCCGGACGGACGAGTGCGTTGCGCGGACGTGCGTACTCGCAGCGGAGTGTTCCGCCGGCCAACATCAAAGCTGGCGGTAATAGAAGAATCGCCGCCGGAGGAGCGGCCGGCGCCAGGAGAAGAGCCAGCGGGCCTAGTCAGCCCGCAGTCGCCAGAACGAGTCGCGACGGGCTCAAACAGCTCGTGCTCAGCCGGGCAGTCACCAGCTCAGCCGGGCAATCACCAGCTCAGCCGGGCAGTCAGCGGCGGGCCGAGTCAGCCCGCAGTCGCCGGAACGAGTCGCGACGGGCCTAACCAGCTCGTGCTCAGCCGGGCAGTCAGCGGCGGGCCAAGTCAGCCCGCAGTCGCCAGAACGAGTTGCGACGGGCTCAGCCAGCCCGTGCTCAGCGGGGCAGTCATCGGCGGGCCGAGTCAGCCCGCAGTCGCCGGAACGAGTCGCGACGAGCTCAGCCAGCTCGTGCACACCGAGGCAGCCGACAGCGAGACCAGCGAGCCCGCAGTCACCGGAGAAGGCTGCGTAGACCCTGGCTACTGCGCCGGGGGGAGGATGTTGAGGACAGCGGCCTCGCTCCCAAATAACGTATAGTGAGTGCATATAAACTAATTAAAGTGATATGTGAGAAATAGACTCAGTGCAAATCAGTGTTTTTACAAATAGACTTTAGAAAGTGAATTACGATAAAACTGTGGCTCCCTAAGAGGTAAAATGTGATTGATTTAATGGATTAATAAATTGTCTAATAGATGCAGGAAAAATTAGTAATGTAGCCTAAATAGTTTGGAAAATATAAAGAAAAGTTGTGTGAAAATGTACGTAAATTGTGTTAACTTTTAGATTCTCTTAGCTGTAATTTCGTAAAATATAAGTTGTGATACTTAGATTAAGCTAAACATTGTGGAAAATTGAATAAAGAATCTTCCGAAATGCGTTTTAATTACCTGGCTCACGGAAAATGGGGAAAATGGGGGAAAAATAGCCGTCTCCGATAGCAAAAGTGAGACAGAAAAAACAGTCTCAAACTGCGAATCGGAGCGGCTCTCTATACGGCATTCTCCCGAGCCAGGTAAGCGAGGCGCGTTTCGGGAGCAATGTTCTCCTCGACTCTCGTGTGTTTTATTTACGCCCCCGCTCTGCAAGATTACCGGTGTAGCCTTGGTCTTCGAGTCCGATCCGAGCCAGCGGCGAAAAAACCTATGGATGAATACAGTCTCGAACAATAATATAAGTATGGATATCATTATGTATTTTCATCCAGAGATGTTCATACATCTAAGATTCCTTGGGACAGAAAAGAATAATGAGGAGTAAAGAAGACCTCAAATGCTTTGTGATAGGTTCTGCTGTCTTTATAATTATTTTTACGTACCCGCATTTATGTGTCCGTTGTCTGAATGCTATAGCGTACAAAAGAGGGCGTTTTGAGACAGATCAGATTACTTTGAAGTTTTTGTCAGCGTATAATATTTTTGATGTGGAGCGTCTTCAGGCGCGTTTGATGTACTTTAAGGTCGAGACATAACAACGTCAACGAGAGAGCTATAACAGGAACATTTTTACCCGATTACTGTGAAGACAAATGAAAGAATAATGTTTTTGCCAGTCTATGTATGTTTCATGTATGTACTACCTATGTACCCTTGTAGCCGCTTGAGAATTGGTCCTATTAAGCAGGTTATAGTTTTCCAAACTTGTGACTTGTTCATTTTTAGTGATTAACGGCAGGGCTTGAAAAATGAATACGCAAAGTGCTACAAACTGATTCAAAAGAAATTGTTAAAATGTTACTTATTGCGAAAGTACAACTAAACTTAACTTCAACCTAATAATAAATTTCCAATCACTTTACTTAGAATAATAGAGAAGACAATATATAATTATGTATTCTAAAGACGCATACATAATACCTGTGCATAATTCGCCGAGAACTTATAGGTCGGCTTAAGATGGCTTAGCTCAGAGTCTGCAGCACAGATTACCAACTACTTACCTATTAGTTAGGAATTCTTCCCATTCAACTACTTAAGGTTTAATATTTTATTGGAATTATTCTACCGGCTTGCATATTTTCCTTCCGGGTCGAGAATTTTCTTTGTTGTTTTTTTCTTGGAAAGAATCGTGGATTGAAAATTTTGAATTCTTTCTCAACATAAAGTCCATTTCCATCCACTTTTAGCTAGAATAATTTACTTATGGGACTAGGTGATATTAGGAATAGGACGTTGGTAACTGCAGGTATGCCTTTACCCTGTATTAATCCGATATATTATTAATTTTACTCATGTTTGCTGTTAGGAATGTGAATGAGATATCTTACAAACATTATGTTTGCAAGATATTTCATAGATTTTTTTCTGAATAAATCACACTTGAATCTCTATTTTACTCCAACATACAAAGTTAAAATCTAAACGAAGTCTTCTCGACGAGAATAAGACGTAGAATTATCTCTAATGACATGTCTGTCTCGTAAGTCAGTTTAAAATAGAAATAACATTAAAAGATAAAGGGATCGGGGGAGACCATAAAGAAATTGGAGTATGGACGACGAAGATAATGGCGGGGTTCGGAATACCGTCGCCACGAAATTATATACCCGAGACCTACTTCCAGTGGAAAAGTGTCGGAAAATTACATCCAGCTTTGGCGGAATTATACACGCGCTTTTAAAGAAATTGTTAACAATGCTGCGAAATGAACACTGTATAAAGACGCATTAATTTCTGACAAATGACGTCTGCTTGTAGTTAAGTGAGGATAATTTTGTACTATTATAATATCTACCCTTAAATACTAAATATATTATTAATGCGAAAGTCCGTCTGTTTGCCTTTTGGTCCTGCTATACCAATTTGGAAGAAAATTTATGTAGAAATACTTTGAGGCCTGGAATATAATAACTTACAAACTCTTATTTACGGTATCGAAAAAATGAACAGTATCCGCGCGATAGCGACGAAGTTGCGGGCTAAATCCAGTGCTAAGGCGCGTAACTCAAAGTCAAAATACATTTTAAAACAATTTATACATTTTTAAAAAATTAAAGTATCCAATGTAGACGTAATTGTTTTAATCAATTTAAAATTTACTTTATATTTACACTAATGTAAACATTACATTTTCGTTAATATGCAAACATTTGCGAAAAAGATTAATTAATCTAACGTGCTCCAAAATTATAACTGAAAATTTATTACAATCATAAAATATTAACTGAATTTTCGCAAATAATATTTTAAAGCTCGAAGTTTTTTGCCACTTCATGGAGGCTCTCCGTACATTACTTTTATTAAGAGCATATTTAATTAAAAACATTTTTTATAGATAACATAAAATTTGTTTTAATGAAATTCATTTTTTCTAATTATCTCTTATATTATGAAGGTTGACTGTATCAAGTTTATATTTTTTGCTATAATTTACCATTCATGTTTATGAAAATGCATTTCAAATACTTTTGTGTCGATGAATACTGTCTAGACTTAAATGTATTTTTCACGTAGAAACTACACATAATATGATATAGGTATTTTATTTCAGCTTTAAAACTGTAATTCAATTCTTTTCTACCTCGGGAGTGACTACTCATCAAATTATTTTTTGTTTACTATCTTCACCTTCTTAATTGTCTTTTATAGATTTAGTATCACCCGCATGAGTTAAAAATGATTACTTCTCGCTTTATATTCCAAGTAATAATTATAAACATTACAATCACTTTAAAAGAGTAGTTAAACAATAAAACCTACTGCAATTATAACGATCAATATATTTTTGATATAAGTCTAATTACGTAGGTTGTTTACTAGAAGGGTAACAAGAATGATTTCAGAAAAATGCTTTTAAAATGAGGTATTGTTGCTATGTCAGAATGCATTACTATTAAATTGGCAAATTTTTTCTACTAAAAAGTAAAAAAACTATGCAAGACGAGACACAAAGATTGTTTGAAGACAAAAAAAATCCACGAAGAATAGACAAGACGTCATTTTTGTGTATAATAAATGTACCAACTTCTGTGCGGCTTATGCTGTACATACAGGCGATGACGAACTTGTGAAACACATAATTCGTCTAAAATTACCCATGTTCGATATCGATTGTAAATGTAATATAGAGCTTTGCACTTATGTTGACAAAATATGACAATTGGCCTAAGGGCCGGGACACAAAAACACGTACGGCGACGTACGGTGTCGTACGACGTCGTGCCGTAAAAACTCACGTAGAAATTCATGATGAGTTTCTACGGCACGACATCGTACGACACCGTACGACGTCGTGCCGTGTTTTTGTGTCCCAGCTCTTACGTAGAGGCATATTCTATAGACTATAGAGGGGCTCTCAGAATGAACCCTAAAAACAAAAGGATATAATCGTAAAGTTAAATCATCCGGGTTAATTAGCGCCGGTAGTAAAACTATCAATCCATTATTACATCACCCCACTTAACCGGAGTTTATTCCACGAGTAAACTACCGTGACAGCTAGATATAAAGTATATTCTTGTTGCGTCATTACTAAAACCGTTTTTGAGGTAGAGATCTCAGCAGTAACTTTATTGTATTTGTGATGAAAGTCCTAACTTTCATAACAATAAGGTAATTTGTTGAAGTATATTCAGTTAAAAAAAATCATTTTAGTAATGACGTAACGAGTATAACCTAATAGTAGTAACAAGGTTTGGAAATATGCATTTTTTTGGATTCGAATCTCTCTTAATTCCTCCTACTATAGTGGTAAATCAAAACCATTTTACCCCAAATGAGATGCAAATCTAATTATTTTATTTAACTAAACAATTATTGTCTAATTAATGACACTAATTCAACGATCAAAACGACTGCAAAACATCGACTTCCAAGCGTATGATAAAATTTGAGTTGGTTCTAAGTATTATCATTAATAAATGAAACAGGTAGGGCACTTCGGGCGTACCACAGGGTTTCCGTTTCGTGAGGCCGACCGCAGGAGTGGGTTATGAATACAACTTTATATTAATCACGTCGAAAACACAAACTCTGCATTGTTGTATCTTCAAAATTTTGTTTTACTTAACCTCCCCGTTGTATCTTATTAATAACGTATTATGAAACGTAGAATAATAATTTCGGATGGTTAACTTTGTTTTTGTTCGCATCCTGTTTTAAGGGTCGCTTAGCGTTATTTTTCTTATCCAAAAATTGTATTTATAAATGTATCTTTATAAAATATTGTATCCCATCCACATTTATATTTATGTGCAACCGAAATTACAAAGAAAACATCCTAACTTTATGAGCCTGTAGTAAATAAGTCGGTTACACTAGAACTAACTTTGGAGCAAATAAATTTTACAAAACAATTTTGGCAGCCCTACAACGAGTCAAAGTTATTCAATATACGACAAATAGATAAGAGAGACGCAACTTTCACGCAGCAGATGCCTCGAACACCGCCATATTAGATTTTTGGGTCCATATTGGGACGTTTTTCTTTCAAATCATAACTCTTGAGTCTTTTAAAGTATATTTTTATGTTTGTAATTTTGTAGTTATCATATTTCATATTATTTATTGATTTTAATGGTATGTTGCAGGAAAATTGTAGTATCCGTACAAATGTTACATACAAAAATGTATAATATTACTAGCTAAGCCGGCACACGTTGTTTTGACATTTACGTAATTACAGGAATGAAAAATAGATGTTGGCCGATTCTTAAACATACAAAACAGACATTTTTTAATAGTACCGGTCCAGCCGTTCAGGAATATTTTGTATTCAGAAACACCGTGACACAATAATTACGAGATCCTGCAGATTACTTTATACAGGACGAATTGAGTGCGCACTTTGCTTTAACACATCAAGCCCCATACGAGCACCGGTGAACGCGACAGCAATAGCATTTCCAAGAATCTCCGACCGAAGGATTAAGGAAACTACATGATTCAGCATAATATTACCTTTTGATTGATGCAAATTACCTTTTGATTAGCGGTGGTGTAGGGTTGGTCCATTGCCGTAATGCGGGACGGCCACGGCCCACGGGCCAAGAGCATTCTGAATGCCATTTGTTCCACGCTCATTGGATTTTGTGTATACAACACCTGTTACTCACTCCCCTAGGTGTGATTTAATAGTCTTTTTAAGGTGCCACATAATGTAAATAAGAGGTTATGCCACGTATGACCACGTGGCCGGTGGCACTGGCACGTTACAATTATATAACCTTTGTAATTTATAGTACACTCCATGTTTGTTTTGTTCCAGTTACCATACGTCAATTGTCATACCCATAGACAATTCTCAGTTTTTTTTTCCTTTTCATGTTTTTGGCACATAATTCAAAATATCTTTTACATTTAATTACTCACCTTTATATTTTATTCTCTTTTTTTATGATTACTTTATTAATTTATTATGCTTCTTGTTTGTATATTTTGCACTACCTATATATATAGTTCTATATTATCATTGTGATGTCACTTTTGGTCCCAGCAGAATATCAGTGCAGCAATCTTGCTGCTAATGCTGAGCTGGGATCCATTTTTGGCATCACACAATATAATGTTAAATTAATCGTACTTTGTCCTTGTTCTTGCGTCTGTTTGTAAATATTGTGTTGTGTGATGTGCAAAATAAATGTTTCTTATTCTTATTTGTTAAGTAAGAGGTAAAACATACATACAAATAACAAAAATATCAAGAAGAACAAAATACCGAGAAGAGCAAATATTAAATAGAGAATATAAGTGAAATATAAACAGCAATAACAGATAGCAGTACAGCTCATACCGCCGTTTGTTCAATAACTCATATCTTGATCTTCCAAGCTCCTTAAAATTGTATCAGATAACCAATATTTCCTTTATATACGGCCGATACTTGCTGTACAAATTGCTCCAATAAAAATAATACTGGAGGAGATGTTTGTTCGAGTGTAAATATTTTAATGATTCATCCATACTAATGTTATCATTTGCGATAATGTGTCTGGCTGTCACCTAGACCACAGAACCGATTTGTCACGGGAAAGTACGTATTATACTTCTTATCACGGAAAATGTACGGTTTCAATGTGATAAACTAATTTTGACGCAAAGGAGTTGCGGGCATCATTTAGCATATTGTTATAAGCATTTGAATGATAAATTCGTGACTGTGAAAAATAAAGTGTGACAGTTAGACTTTAAATACTATTATACTTAGTAGTTTAATCAATCAACTATGTTTGGATTGTGTTAAGAAATCACAATAATATTATGTTGTTGATTCTTATTGTACGGACGGACATTCGTAATTCGTTCAGGTGACGCCAAGCCCACGCGACAGAACACTGTCTCATAATTATTATAATTGTCTTGGCATAACACGACGAAATAACACTAGTCCCTAATTTTTTTATTAAAAATAGTGCATCCATGTTAATTGTGAAATTAATAAATTTCACTTATTATTCTTTATTTTGGCCGGTTTACATAATTCCAATCCAGTAACCCAATCCAGCGCTGGATTGCTATTGGATTGGAATAATGTAAACCCGCTATAACATGAAGTATATGAACTAACATAATTTTATAAAAGAAAAATTATGAAAAATACGTTGCATATTAATTTAATATTATAAGAAACCTCTTTTGAAAAGAGTTAGAACAGCGCGCATTCATGATCGATCACCATCCACCACTCGCCAGCTAAAGTAAAACGGTTGAATTCTTTCTAGAACATTTTAAAATAGAAACGGCTTCTTAGATCATTACATCTACCCATACTTATATTAGAAATGTACAGATAGTTTCCTTTTTTCCTAGTATTTAGGTAATACAATGGTTGCTACAATATTTTCCACAGTTCTTTTACCTGTTCATGCGAAAACCATATTATCGATCTAGAATCGATCTTGATGAAACTTGGTATAGAGATACTTAAAGTCCCGAAAAAGGTCTTAAGAGTTGTGTCCAAAATACATCTAAGGGCTAACCCACACGTACCACAACCACACGATAACCACAACCACACCACAACTACACCACGTGGTCGGGCGTATATATTTCGTATTGTAAATGAACTGGACTATTCACACGTACCACATTTTGCAGTCGTTGTCGACCACTTGTATGATACGTACTGACCACATCACAACCACAAGCGAAATAGCGGCCGACGGCCGACCACATCGCAACTACAACGTTGCGACGATGCTATGACAATGTGCGCACACCGCTCGCGCTCTTTCCGCCCTCCGTTTCATTGACTTTCGTACGTAACCACATCGTAATTACTGGCAACAACGCAACCACGTCGACATTTTGTCGGTACCACAACGCAACTACAAAAAGCTGCAGCGACAACCACTGCTTGACGGCATTTTGTCGTTGCGACGTGGTGCAGTTGTACTACGTGTGGGTTTGCCCTTAAGCGCAATAAACAAATTTTTGCGTGACGTATGTGTCAGTTGTGTTTTACGCCGCGCAAAACTTTTAAAGATTCAAAAATATGTAAAATATACACAGGGATCCCGGTGTTTCTTCCTTGTGTTTGGAAAAGGAATAAAATGTTGGCCTCTGAAGTTATAAATAAACGCGACAAATTGGAAAAAGAGAATCTTTCGAACTTCTGGGCTTACCGACTCGTAGCAAGTTTAATATCATGCAAACTTGTCGCAAAGAAAGATTATCCCAAATTTTCTTGCGTTACCAACTTGTGAAGCATTTTGGTATTAGTATTGGCAATAATAATCATGTTTAATTCTACCCAAGTTGGCTTAGTGTTAACTTTTTAACCCTAGTTATTCATCTATGTCACTATCGAATCGAATCTGCATAAAAATTTGTGACTCGTTTCGATTTGATCATATTTCATGTCATAATCACTATTCAACTATTTTAGCGTCTATGATGGTCAATAGCTTTGTCCACACTGGACCTTTTTTGTTCATCAAGGGCATGCGTTATAGCGCAGTCAACAGCGAACGTGAGGCATGCCCGTGACGCGCGTTGAAATCGTAGCGCTCGCTATGACACTTTTCTTTTAACGCGGGTGGATTTTGACGCATTCAATTATTGAATATGCCAAACGAAAGTTGAATAAAAAGAAGATGTCGAAAATTGGAGATGAAATTGCATAATCTGGACATAGCTAATGGGCGTTAAGTCGGTTCTTGAGTAAGAGAGACCAAGTGGGTACCTTTCATTCCTTATCAATAGAGTGAGCAATAATAGTAAAATTAATCTCTAAAATATCATTACTCACAGCTGCTGACAACTGATAACCAAGAGTAACTGCCTACTTAAATTCAATTTGTAGTAAATAAACAAAAATCTGTTTACCTCTAAAGTAATTTGCAGAGTAATTTAGATTGTTAAGTGGAATTCGACAAATTCAATAATGTCGTATGTCTAGACGAGTCGAGTTTATCGACACTCCCGAAACCAGTACCTATTCAATAACCACAATGTTTCTTTTGAGTGTATTAACTTGAAAATGACTCGAAATATTATACTGCCAATAGAACAGTTACGGATACGACATACGAATATTGATAAACTAGATAGATTCTGCGCGAACTCCGTTGCGCCAGAATCCATTTAAATCACACGGAAAATGAATTTTTTTTTCGGGATGAAAAGTTTCAGCAAAATCAGTTCAGAATTTTGGGCGTGAATAGGTAACAGACATACACACACATTTTCACATTTATAATATTAGTAGATCGTAGTAGTATCGCATAAAAAAGCAAAGCATAAAAGCTTAACACTTTGCACGTACTTAAAACGTCTTTTATCAAACTAGCGTTATCCATGGCGGTCTGTGGCGACTACAAAAAGCCTTTTGCATCTAAAAGATAACCCAGTTTTCGTCATGTCTGAGATGACAAGTCCTATTTGTTGAGATCCATGAGAGCCGGGATAAAAATAAAATTTTGCGCGGCTTCCCGCTTATGAAATGACTTTAAAAGTTTGCGATTAAATTAGCTTCGTATAATATCTGTTTATACGAGTATGCAAGCAAAGAACAATAATTTTAAATTCTATCCGTGTGTTCTTAGATTTCTATGCATAGAAAACAAATGGTGGATGTAAATAAATATTTTATTTACATTTATTATTATGATAAAGCCTAAAGATAAATAAAAAAATATAATATATTCCCGCCCAAGTCCCAACTCAATAATTTTATTATAAATAATCACATCGAAGATATTTTCTCTCTAAAACCCGTAAAACTTAGAAAAGTATTGACGGATGCGTATTTCTCGAGCCCTAATAAACAAACATAATGTTAGGGTGTAACCATGTAAACAATGTAAAAATAAATCAGATCAATACTACTATAAACAATTAATATTATATTATTAAAAATTATTTTTCTTTTTACTTTTGCAGTGGTCTTTTTTATAATATATTTTTTAACAACTTTATTATTATTCACAGCAAGTTAATCTATAATATATAATTTTTTATGTTCTAACGTCAACTTTTAAGTTGTAGCCATGCAGAGCTTAATTTTCACTTTGCTTTACTTTTTATATTTATTAGTGGAAACTAGTTATTGGGTCTTAGTTTTGTAATAGTTTTAGTTATAGCTTTATCACTATGTAGCTATAAGTTTTCCTAAGAAAATAAATAAATAAATATTATATAATTATTTTGTTATGAAGCAATCTGATAGATCAGGTCAATGACCTAAACATAAATGAAACAGCAATTTACAGCATTACCAACCGAAGCGGCAATAGTGAAAAAATTTAAAATTCCCAACAACGTAGCGTTGGAAAACATAACGAAATTTATCTAAAAGCAATTTCGAAGGCGTCCGGTGAAATAGAATCAGTATTAGTGAGGTCTAATGGACTCGCTGTGAATGCGGTTCTAACTACGTTAGGAGACGAACACGAAGACAAATTACTTGTCCGAGAGGTTTATGTTGGACCTGCACGTAATTGAGTTGGAAGGCATTAAGTTTCATGCAAATTGCATTCGAGATCACATTTTTGACCATCTAATTTCATGCATGTACGAGAATTTACGTGGGCTAATTTAAATTATAATAAAGACAGGATAGGTAAAGCTTTAATTTGTACATGGTAATTTTTAAGAAAGTTATACTAGGTAAGTATGTGTTATTTGACAGCAAAATTAAAAAAAAATACTGGTGAGTAGGTACTAATGTTACGTAATATGATGGAATTGAACCTTACTAGACTTCGCAGAACACATGTAGGTAATATAAACTGGCTCATATAAATTAAGTTAAACAAAAAATATAAGAATTGGATCGTAAAACTGAATTCACTCTCGATAAAATAAGGCATTTCAAAGAAATTCATCAACAAGCTTAATCGAGTTACAAAAGCATAAAAATGCAAAGTGAAACAAGCGAAATAAAAATTCATTGAAATATTGCATTACTCGAAGCTAGAATTTTCCACAAAATGTATTTCAACTACATTTTACAGAAGCATAAAAAGTCATACAATAAGATGCTATAAATATTTTTCACAAAAGAAATTGTAGCTAATTTTTCCGTGCATCAAGATCTCTGTTCTACACGAGGAATTATTATTAATTGCCGACATTAGTGAAACTACATTATGGAAAGTTTCCGCTCAAGTTCCTCTCATTGTCTCGTCTTTCTCTTTCCCTATCTTCGTGGAATATACCCGTCCCATTCGTCCCAAATCTATTTTGAATTTCACATCCATTAAATTTATTTCTTCGAATGCTTCAGTAAACAGGTTGTTACTTTTCCTTGAACTGTATAAAAGATTTCGCAAATTTAAAACGGATTCCTTAATTTTGTGACATCTTAAGTATTTTATTTATTTATTTATTTATTTATTAAAAACTTTATGCACATACAAGTACAAAGGTGGACTTAATGCCTAATGGCATTATCTACCAGTCAACCTTTGGGCGATACAGAAACAAAATTGTATAGGTGCCAGTCAAGTTACCAGAATAAGAAAAAAAGAACTAAAAAAAACTAACAACATGTAAATATAACTTATAAATTATACAAATAAAATATATTATATTAAACTATACTTATCATAAATACACTGATATATAAGATATATAAATAAAACTACATATAATTATATATGTACTTATAATATATTATAAATACATATTAATATAATATACATTATTACAGTCAATAGTAATAAGTATTTAATATTTGCCAAGATATAATGGGTATTAAATTAGATTTGATATACTTAACAGCTTACTATAGATTATTAAAACTAAGAGTCCGCCAATTGCTTCAAGTAGAAGTCACGAACTCTGCGCTTAAAAGTGTCTCTTGTTTTTGACATCCTGATTTCCGGAGGAAGAGCATTCCAGAGAAGAACAACCTGGATATTAAAAGAAGAGTGGACGGAATTAGACTTGTGGGAAGGGCAACTTAAAAGCTGATTTGAAGTGGATCGGAGGTTTTTATCGTGCGTGCTGCAAAAGGTACTGAAAATGAGGGGCGAGATATTCGGGAGTATGGGGATGATGCAGCAGTGAATATAGCACACATAGCGCCCGCACAGAGCGGCGCTGGCGTACTGGTAACCAGTGCAGCTTAGAGCGGTACGAAGAAACGTGATCGTATTTCCGAAGGTTGAATATGAATCGAAGACAGTTGTTAAATAATCGATCGAGTTTGTTGAGTTTGTCGGCATTAAGATCAAAACAGCACACGTCACCATAGTCGATTATAGGGAAAATGAGGGTCTGGACCAGCAAAGTCTTATTTTGTAGGATTTAACGTCCGTTAATTTCAAACTTTTAGTAATTTATTTAAAAGTGTTATTTTTTAATATATAAACCTGCTATATAGTACTTATGTACATACGATATTACTGTAACATAAAATAAGAAAATTGGTGTATGTTGGCGACTGGCTGGATAGATAAGTGTTTTATAATTTTTTACTATTTTGAAATCTGTACTTTTCTATGTCATATTTTTGCTTATTGACATTTTATATTTTTGTTATCTAGACACACGGTAGCGTGTCAAGCCAAGTTCAAGTAAATACAATTTACTGAGACTCGAGTGAATACAGTTGTCGTTGCAGTTCGAGTGTATCATTAATTATTATAGTTATTATCATCTTACATTATTACTAGCTGTTGCCCGCGACTTCGTCCGCGTTAACATAGTATAAGAAAATAACAAAGATTGATAGTTTTCCCCTTTTTGTGGTTCCTTATACAAAGGGTAAAAACGGGACCCTATTTAAGCAAAAGTCAAACGCAAACGTCCATAAACTTTCATGTTTCTAACTCAAGAAATGACGGACTTTCATTGAAACTTTCTACCCCAAATTCACCCACTTGGGGGTGGTATTACCAGAAACGCTTAAATAAACGTATCCATTCATTTTTAATCAGTAGCACAAAAATAAAGTTTCATGTTTCTAACTCAAGAAATGACGGACTTTTATTCAAACTTTCAGCCCCAATTTCACCCCCTTGGGGGTAGAATTTCCAAAAACGCTCAAATACCTATCGATTCATTTTTAATCAGCAGTCCAAAAATAAACTTTTATGTTTCTAACTTAAGAAATGACGGACTCTCATTTAAACTTTCAATCCCTTTTTCACCCCCTTGGGGGTAGAAATTCCAAAAACGCTTAAACACGTATCCAATCATTTTTTATCAGTAGCCCAAACATACAATTTCATGTTTCTAACTCAAGAAATAACGGACTTTCATTAAAACTTTCAACCCCAATTTTACGCCCCTGGGGGTAGAATTTCCAAAAAGGCTTAAATACGTATCTATTCATTTTTAATCAGTAACCTAAAACTAAAGTTTCATGTTTTTAACTCAATAAATGACCGTGGAAATTACGGATTTTCATTCATACTTTGAACCCCTATTTCACCCCCTTCGGGATAAAATTTTCAAAATTCCTTCATTAGTGGGTGTCTACTCAATAAAACAACCCTACTCACCAAATTTCGTGGCTGTAACTTTAACAGTTTTTGCTCAGCGATGATGAATCAGTCAGTCAGTCAGTCTGTCAGTCAGTCTGTCAGTCAGCTAGGCTATTCTCTAAGGAACACGTTAAGGCTGTGCTCTCCGCTGTTATCACGGATGTCGCAGTCGTGACATCGTTTGCTGTTACCACGGCTGTAGAATTCGTATTCTCTAAGCTCTATTAGCTCGTCGACGATGTCTCGGCTGCGTGAGCGCTCGGCTGTCGGCGAGGCTGCGGCTCAGATAGTGGACTCGACTATAGATACATTTTTGTCTTAGGAATTTTAGTTATTTTGTCGCTATTAACTCTATATTATTAGAACTTTTATAGTAATAATCATTTGCACTACATACTTGAACAAAATCAAATAGACAAAATCATTAATGCATTGAAAAAATATCCAAAAAGTTGAAAGTACCAAGATATGAACCTCGTATTTATAAAGTTCTTGTAGTTAAATTTAAAAAAAAACTCGCTTGACCTTCTATATACTTACGTATGTAAACAAAATATAAACAAAAGCGCAAACCAAGGGACATGGAATAGATCGAACTTCATTTAGTTTTAAAATAAAGAATTTCTACTACGCGATAAGAGGTAGTGTACCTCGGCTCGAGTGACCCGCGCCAACCACTTGAAATATTTCGTGGAACATATTTCATAATAAACATTGTTAACAGTCTTCGGCTAAGATTCGTGAAAGTTGGATTGCTGTTTAGTATAAATCAATGTGGTTTAATTGTATAATAAGTGAAAAAGTAATTATTATAAAAATCTAAATGTGCTGCATAAAATTACTAATAAGTATTGAATACTTGGTGCGCCTGTATCCGCGTATGTTTATTGAACTCAGTGTTCACTATAAGTGTAAAAACTTGATAAAACGTGGTATGTAGAAGAAAGTTAGAGAATAAAACGATTTATACAAAATGTGAATTTCAAGCCTTTTGTGTGTGGAGTTACAATTTTGTCATGTACCGTATCGTACTCGCAAATCGGGACTCGGGACTCTAGCGACTTTTTAAGGTAAGAGTGTTAAAGAGAGTTTTAAAGTGATTTAGCACTTTACTTTCGGTTTTTACGTAACAAAAATTAAAACTGTACAATAATTAGGGTATATATTTGAGTAAATAAGTACAAAATCATACAAAATCTTTGGCGACAGCCACGAAATAGTAGCTTTTCGATTGACATTTAAAGTTGTAGGCGTACGCCGAGGCTGTAATCGAAGCTGTAGGCTGTTGAGCTTAGAGAATACGAATTTCGAACATGAAATGTCAAAAAGTGATTCCATATCACCTCGCTTTCAGCCGTGCGGCGCTAGTGTCGAACAGCCCAGAAAACATAAGCAAGTGAATACCGATCTCGATCTCACGGCTGTAACAGCCGATGCGATTGCGGCTGTTTTGATTGTTGCTCTTAGAGAATAGCACTGCTGACACGTAATTTCATAAGTATAGATTAAAGATTATTTTCATCTTCGTACACATAGTCCACCTCTCCCGTCGTTATCAGTGTATCCTACTATCCTACTAATATTATAAAGTCGAAAGTTTGGATGTATGTATGGATGTTTGTTACTCTTTCTCGCAAAAACTACAGAACAGATTTTAATGAAACTTTACGATAATATAGCTTATACATCAGAATAACACAAAGGCTACATACTTTAACTGACTGTCTAGGTGCTATATTCATTTTTTTTATGTTCAACGATTACTCCGCCGTTTGTGAACCGATTTTCAAAATTTTTCTTTCCTTGTTTAGGGTATCATCACAATTTAGTACCACTTTCATAAAAGTGGTGACCTGATGAAGGGATCTATAAGTAATCGAAGGAAATCCTCAAAATTTATATGGAAACATATTGTGGTGACTTCGGAGAAGTATTCTAAGCATAATATGATACCAACAAGTAAGATTTTGCACCGGAGTATACCATGGTCTGAATGATGCTGGGAGAACTTGGTACCATATTCATACTCTCTGACTCTTTATGGATACAAGTATGAGAGTTTCGACTTTGTTTTAAGAACGTTAAGCATAGGTATGCTACTATATAAATTACATTCATCATTATCATCACTACCATCAACCATTATATAACTTTAATATGTCGTCCCATTTTGACCTTATTATTGGAACTTTTCATAGTTTTTTATATAACAATTAAATCGCGGGTAATGCCGCAGCAATTAATTTAGTACCAAGCCACCAAAATAATATTATTTTCTTCCATTTTATTTTAATTGTCCATCCATTTCATGTAATACGTATTTATTTATGTAATTGTGCTTCCGCCTTCCGCATATGAAAAAAAAATTTGATCATTACTCGCTCTTTTTAATATGTTTCATTCTCGCCTAATTTATAGCATCAAACATTTTAATTCCGCCATAACCATTTTTTGTGTTCTAAAAAGATAGGATTACGAGATTCCACGAATAAATTGTAAGCAATATGTCGTGAAATATTGCGGGCAGACTTAAAATCATTAATGAGACGTCCATAAATAACGGTAGAGGCTTAATTACATGCTTTTTTAACGCACTCGCTAAATCACTTTGTACATGTGTTACGGATTTGGATAACGCCTGTTTCCCCAGTTTTATTTTCGTCTCGAACAAATCGCTTTGAGATTTTTTAATTAGTTCATTTACTTTTTTATTGACTTAGGGGAAGGGGGGGCATGACGGGGACGCGAGGTAAGACGGGATCACGCAATATACAAGAAACTAGACTCTTGCGAACAGAAAGCAATAAGCCAATAGGAAGCCATACTCGATCAACCATCAGCGCGACAGAAACAGTGAGTGGGAGTTCACGCGTTTTTTGTTTACAAACTAAAATCACGTTGAGTGTCTCGTCGATCTAATTTTACGCACTTAAAAACGTCCTTACTGTTTGGTAATTATGACTACCCTACTAATTATGTCTTTTTTCGTATGTGGTTGTTAGTTTTGTTTACTTTGTTGTGGTATAGTTGGACAAACGTTCAGTTGATTATTTTTTTTTGGGAAATTACTTTTTTCTAAGTCAGCCTTTGGGGTAAGACGGGCTATTGGGTTTTCTGAAATCATCCGAAGGTTTGGTAGGCTGTCAGCTTTGTGGACGTTGGGCTCACAATGGTTGTACTGGTGTGGATGATGAAAACACTCAAGAAATTCATATTTGTATTTATTGTGATTAAATTAGCTTACCCCATCTTGCCCCATTTTCATAACCCCATCTTACCCCATGGTAAGGGGCAAGATGGTTTTTCGAAAGGTCCTATTAAATCTTTTATTTTATAAAAATGCTATAAGTTCATCTCTCAAAGACTATGCCAAATTGTAGTTAGATAAATAAGCCATTATGCTATAAATAAATAAATATAATAAACGTAATGATTGTACTGTATTTTTGGTATGTTCCTAAGATACCCCATCTTCCTTCCCTTCCCCTAATAAATTATGTTCAATTT
Organism: Polyommatus icarus; assembly: GCA_937595015.1. Classification (NCBI taxonomy): domain Eukaryota; kingdom Metazoa; phylum Arthropoda; class Insecta; order Lepidoptera; family Lycaenidae; genus Polyommatus; species Polyommatus icarus. The sequence continues at coordinate 1,970,296 of OW569322.1, read as the reverse complement.
ACTTTGTACGGTGTTCGATCAGGAAATTAATTTTAATGTCGGTCACTTTTAATGATCAATTTTGATAGACTAAGGTCAAAAACAAACACTTGTTGATATAATTAATACCAATTCCTTTTGCATTTAGACATTATACTCAATTAAAATATTTAAACAGTATATTGCTAAGCAATCATGTGAACAGCCGTTTCAAAGCTAGAGGAACGCTGTTTATACGATAAATATCCTTTGAGACGCTGTAAAAACTTGTCAAAGAAAGGAATCCCGAGGAGTTTTACAGCTAACTAAGTTAGAACTCATTACTATAGAAGCGTTGAACCTGGAAAGTGCAAAGTACGTTAACGTTTCTATTAGCAGCGAGTATTAAGTATAAGTTTGAAATATATTACTTTCCCAGTCATACTTTGTCGTTCGCTTTTTTCACAATTTACAGTGTCAGAGGAACTTTCTTCATTATATGTGATAAAAGTATTATATCGTTCCCACGTACTATACTTACTTAGGGGGCGTCCACAAATTACGTGAGGTGTTTTCTTGAATTTTGTGACCCCCCCTCCCCCCTTGGTGAGATTTCGTGAGAGTTAGTTCAACCCCCCCTCCCCCCATAAATCTCACGTGAGATTTTTCAAAATGTTGGTTTATTACGTAAACGTTTGGTTTGACAGTTATTAGATTTTCTTTCGAACGAATTTGTGAATTATCGTAATCGTAAAACGATTACACTTACGATTAAATCTTAAGCATGCGTACAATCTGGATGAAATGAACCAAAATAGTATTATTTTGTTCAGAAAAAAATTTCGTGAGATTTGCCGAGACCCCCCCTCTCCCCAACGTGAGATTAGATGAGATTTGACTCGAAACTCTTTTTGCAGTTTTCAGATGTCTAAATTCGTACTAATTTGACATTCGTGAGTTTGACAGTTTTGACAATTCATTTTGTGAATTGATTGAGAGGAATTGCTAAATGTTACCATTTTAGGCTGCGTTTCCACTGAAGCGGAGCGGAGCTTAGCGGTGCCCGAATTGACCAATCGTGCTATTCCAGCGAAATGACAGCGAAGATTTCGACTATGGTGATTGGTCAATTCGGCACCGCTCCGCTTCAGTGGAAACGCAGCCTTAGCCCTGCTGAAATCACACAAAACTTTGTCTTTGACTACACATAATATTATTATGATACATGGGACAGAAAAATAATAATTTTAACATTACTGCATACGAAAATATTTTGATTCCACACCAAATTGCGTTCCCCGGTAATGACATTGACGATGACATGATCAAAGCAGCATCAAGCCGTCATTTCGCCGCAGCCTGATAAATTGTCAACATACCCCCGTTCATTAGTAACCTCATACCTGATTGCTTATCTTGTATCTGGGGCTGGATAAACATTTGATTAACTATTGACATTCGACTTGCAATGTGATATTAGCTTGTACGAGGTAAGTAATTGCATGTGGTTACAGCTTTGATCTTATTTGCTTTGAATAATTATTACGGTGGTTAATTTTAATCTGCTGTCAGATAAATTGTTTGTTTTTTTAAAGTGTGGATACTTAAATGTTCAAGGTGCCTGATTCACAATGCGGTATTTCACTCTGTTTTGTGCGCGTCTGCCAATGAACGCGCGTTGCACCCGGAGTTGACCTATAATAGCGCGATAATATTATTTAAGTCAAGTAAGACGGGAAATGTGAATAAGCTCATCTTTGAGGCACGATTCCATTTAAAAACAAAAATAAGGCCATAAAGCAATTTTAAGATAATATTATTATATTTCGCCGGATCAAGATAATATCTCGATCGTGGAACATTCGAGGTATTATCGTGTTAGTGTACGTTCCCGGCGCTTACTTACAGAAGGATTACTTCCAGGCAATTTACAACATTATAATAATATTATTATGTTAAGGCGAGATAGAGTAAACTTGATACTATTATTTATAATAAGTATCACAAATGATTTTATTGACTGAAATTATATTTTACATGTTAAAAGCTACATTTTGGATTCAGATCAAGTTTTGATATAATATTAGATATAATATGCATTGTATGATAAACTGTTTAATTAAATAGGCCATCTTCATGTGAGAGTTTACTATTTTCGTTTTACTAATCAACGCTTGCATTTCAGCACCTCACACTCGTAAAGCGAGCAACATCAAAGGATAGCAATAGCAAAAAGTCAATAAATATCTGTCAGCGAAGCAGCTGTTGTGCGAAGTTCGTGTTTCTTAGCGCACAAACAAATTACCATCACAATTTGCCGCAAGTCGAAAACTCTGTTCTGCCGCAAACTCGGATAGGTCTGAAGTGCGCCGCGTGTTGTAGCGGTTTTTGATGAGCGCCAACTTCACAGTTTAACCGTCGCTTAGATATCCCCCCTGAAACTTGCATTGAAATGCTCTTGTGAACGTAAATCAGCGCCGTATCAACTAACAAGATATACCGAACTGGGGAATTTAGATAAGCGGTGAAACTCTATTAAGGAGCTTATCTTCTTTGCGTTGCATCCATAATTTTCGTTTTAGCATTGCCGGAAGAAGCAACAAACACTCTTGATGTTGCCGTAAATGCGAATAGGTACGTTGTGTGAATAAAATTTATAAGTTGAATTAATGTTGTCTTCGAAATGTAGAATAAATCATAATACAAAACAAAGTGATTATACTTTAGTGTGTAGATGAGTTGACTGTGAAAGTAGCAGCTTTAGGAGTAACCTTTTTAACATTAATAATTGTATGGTCAATTTCTTGACTTTGGGCGCTTCATACAATTCACAAAAAATGCCCTTTAAGCGCTGCTACTTTCACAATGAACTCAATTATATGTGTATGGGTAATGGGACACATAGTATACACCCTAAAGTATTACTACTTGGTTATGTTACTTTGTAAAGTAGTGCTTTGAACTCGAAAGGCCTACCCAGATTAATAATTGGTTTTAATTATTGTTGTAAATATTATTTCTCAACGGGAACTAAGTGGTTTCAGTAGTTTCAAACTGTGACAGTGTGGTTACAACATCCATAACACAATGTGCCTCATTGTCATAAAATCATTCCTGAGAATTTTAGTTTTGTACATAATTTATACTATTTTATAACAATAGTGACGACCTCTGTGGCTCAGTGGGTAGAATGTATGGCAGCTCAAGCCGGAGGTCAAGGGTTCGAGTCCCGCCGACGAAACAAAAAGTTTTTCAATGTTCCTGGGTCATGGATGTGTATTAAATATGTGTATGATATAATAAAAATCTTAAATGCATGTATAGTATAAAAGTATTAAATATATTTCCGTTGTCTGGTACCTGTAACACAAGTCCTTCAGGTACTTAGCACGGGGCCAGATTGACGTGGTGTGAAGCGTCCATAGATATTATATAAAATAAAATATTTTGTAATTTTGGACCACGTGGGTACGTCTGAAAATGAGAAAAAGGTCGATTTGTATATAATAGTATATATTTTTAAATTACCTATGCTATCTGCTGCAGGCTACAGACAGTTGGTATAGAATTAACGTGGTCTAGACAAAGCTTTGATCTTTACCCACAGACGACCATTGGCAACAAAGTGAGGCCAGTATTTTGCTCCAGCATCCATTATTTTCTTGGGCCTGGGTCTATTTTGCACAAGAGAACGTAGATAGATAATTTCAATAGTAACTGGATCATCTAATTTCCAAACAATTCATCCTTTTCGTACCATGGTTCCATAAGTCGATTAGTAAAATTAAGTTAAACCACATAACATGATGTATATTATACCACTCATCCATTTCTATGATGGTGGTTAAAACCAAACCAGACACTAAAATATTTTATAGGGCCCGAGTATGTGCACAATACACAGGTACATTCTGTTCCTACCGTTAATGTTGATGTTATCCAGGATGACGGGCGACTGGACAAAGATGAGGCAGAAAATAGTAATTTTTACATGATACTCTTATAAGGAAATCAGCTGATACTCCTGCAGAATTAATTCGACCACAGTGTCCTAATCACAAAACAGCATTTATCTATCACAGAAATCGAACCTACGACCGTCTAGGTTCTCGGGTTCATTTGTGGAATTAACTCAAACCGCATGTATGTACATCATTAATAAAACGCATCAATGGATAATCGCAATAATGAAAAATATGATAATGGTGTACGTTGAATATTAAAAACTTGCTTCGAAATTATTGTGAAAATGCAAACACAGTATATTACTATATTACAAATCCCCTCTTTAATCCCCTGTATAAATTCATATCCATATAAATTTATTCCGACGAACGAACTGTTCCCGAGAGTAGGTAAAGTAAATATAATCTTCATAATGTAAGTCGGGAACAAAGCAGGTTGTAGGTTTCGGCGGGACTTTCGACTGCAGCTTTCATGTTGACGAATAAAGTCATTGAAATAATAAGTAAAATGTCGAGTATTGGCTGAATAATCAGCTAAATACCTACGTTTTTTACTTCTATTTCATAAGGCTCTATTATAAGTATTGTAATAGGTAATTCTGAGCTTACACCGTCACAATAGACATAACTACACACCGTAGTCAACCTGTGGCCTATCAAACTCACTTTGAGGCCTCAACTCATTACTTCAATATGGGTGACATAACATTCACTAGTATTATGAGACATTATATACACTATTTATAAATTAGTAAGAATGGAAATATGGAGTCAACCTAAACAACACAAAGCAAATACTTCAATATCAAAAGTGATCCAACCGAAGTTTTCGATTATAATAAATATTAAATTACGCGTAGGTATCTCAGAATTCGTCTTCTTAAATATTAAATTTAATCATCTGAAGTAATTTAGAATGAGAACGCCCCAAGTATGATGTAAATTAGTCTACTAAGATTGATGCAAAATTAATAACTCATTCCGATATCAAAGAGGTTTCATTTCGACTTTGTGAGTTGCTACACCTTTGTGAGCCTTCGTCTACTGAGGCGAAATGCTGCCTAAGTAGGCATCATAATAGACGTTTTAATACGAGTATTAAATCGTTATAACAAACGGTATGTATAATTTAAAAAAGGTACGACACATAAAAGCACTAATAGGAAACTATATACGTGAAGATTTTTAACTAAGTGAGCCAAGGTGATCCAAATCTAGCAGATGATCAAAGTCATGAAAATGTAAACTTTTAGCACCAGCTGTCATGTTAGATGCCTAAGCTGAAAGTTTCTATTTTCTACATTTTTTTTTCTAAAACACACGTCTTTGTGATCTGATACCGTGAAAATGATGATACATTTTTCCAACATTATTTCCATACAATATTTTTAAGGACAAGGCCTTGGATTTAATACGCATAATACGGTACACTCCGCTGGGAGCAGACTCAGTGGGCATGAATTCCGACCCGCGCAAGAACCATTCGTGCTGAAATCTAGCTGTACGACTCAACATTGCCTGTACAGAGAAGACATTATCTGAGTGTATACAGACAAGATATAATTCAAGACGTGAGTGGAAGAATAAGGTAAGTAACACGAAAAAACTTCCCGTTTTTTTGCTTAAATTTGCTATTTTTTTTGAAATAGAAAAAAATATGGATTATATGTGTAGCCAGATTTAGCTAGGTTATGAAGTAGATAAGTTATGAAGCAGATAAGTTACAAGTTTTATTAAAATAATTAGGGAAAAAATCAGTTATTGTCCGAATGTTACGAAATGTTACTTGTTCGATTCTTCCACTCACGTCTTCAATTTATGAACTTTTCAAAATCGAACCAAGCATATTGATAACTATTGGGTAGGCTTTAAATACAATTCCAGGTCCAGAAAAGGATTGAAAAACAACCCGCACGTAATTTTTTCGGACTACAATATTATAATCATACTTTTTTTATTATATTATATCCAAAATGGATTTAAGTTTTTATGTTCAAATCGACTGTTATCTAAAGACGCGGCGCGACGTGATCTTGGTTTTATCACGTTTTATTTCGTGTAGTCCGGTTGGCTGTTAGGGTCAATTCAGACCGCAACGCTACGCGACTAGTAGATGCATTTATAAATTTGTATGGATTTGACAGACTTCAATTGCGTGAGACTTCATGCAAGACTGTTCCGCGCTGCGGTCTGAATCGACCCTAAGGTTCAAACCACGCGACGCTGCATTTCTTGTATGAATTTGACACACAAGATTTGCAAGACGTCTCATGCAATTGAAATCTGTCAATTCAGTACTTTAGCAATGCATCTGCGGGTCACGTTGCGATCTGGATTAACCCTTAGACGTAAAATAGTTCAATATTGTGGACTGTATGACTTTTGTTGATATTTGAGTTTTGATGACTTTAATTAAATCACTTTTAACTATTTACTTTGTTTATTAATTTTAAATTAAAGCTAGACTATTCACTATGTGCACTGTACCAATGCAAAGGGCAGACAGATATTCGTTAAAGTTTCTGAAGCCGCAGTTGCCGTATGAGTCCTAAGCCCAATTGCTATTCTATCACACGTTGTGATCACACGTTGTGATAGAATAGCAATTGGGCTTAGGACTCATACGGCAACTGCGGCTTCAGAAACTTTAACGAATATCTGTCTGCCCTTTGCATTGGTACAGTGCACATAGTGAATAGTCTAGCTTTAATTTAAAATTAATAAACAAAGTAAATAGTTAAAAGTGATTTAATTAAAGTCATCAAAACTCAAATATCAACAAAAGTCATACAGTCCACAATATTGTCTGGTCCTTCGAAGCGCGCAGTCCCGGACTCGTGGCTGTTAGTTTGTCTACGCCTTGTATGACTTGTCTACTTCTGACAACATCGAAAGGCATCAGCCATCAGCCATCTAATATGGGTGGTTAAACACGTACAAGCATTTGATTGAGCAAATATTTATAATTAGTTTGAAGACCTCGAAGGACGTTACCCAGTAACAAGCTAATTTAATCCGAATTCCACATGTTTATTCATTCAGACATAATGCTTGATAATAGTTCCGTGAAAGGGCTCGTTAGATCATATACTGTTCCTTCAAGTTATTTCTATACATACTGCGATCAGATCAAAATAATACTAACTTTTATATTATGTTTCGTTTGCGTTTCACATATTATTATTGTTTATTAGTTAATATTATAACGAGCTAATCCTAGTGAAATATACGTATTTGGAAAATCTTGAAGTAGTTTGATAGTAATAATAATAATAATAAAGCCTTTTATTTCCTTGATACATATCATTTTAACAAACATTTTTCAATAAACAATTTCATCTATTCTAAACATTAATAAATAATATCGCATGCATAATTAAAATTAAAATTATAATACTATTCAAATTCAAAAACAAAATCAATATTAAACAATAATCAGAACAATTAATAAATAGTAATAATAATAAAAATCAAACTTTACAAAAAATAATACCGATTCTATAAAAATCTAAAATATATTCCAATTCATTTGTTTTATAAAGTTACAATTTTTTGCAGTTTATTGCATGTCAATAAATTAAATTAATTTCTTTATTACTAGACATCGGATTATATGCACGATCAAAGTGCCGAAATATGCATGCAAGTATGCACGAAAAAATGGCCGAAATATGCACAAAATATGCACAATCAAAAGTCACTTAATATCTCTCGATCGCGGATTCTTGGAAATCTATTGTTATTCTATTGTTATCGCGGTCAAATTCGATCGCTTGGTGCTTGACGGGTTAAAATGTATTACTTTTTTGAAGAGTTTTCCACCGGAAATCCGCACCGCACCAATTTTTACAATTTCATCAAATCCAGGATTTTTAATTTATCATACAGCACCAATGAGAATTTTCCGATTGTAATCTTAATTCGTAATGTCCATGGAAGTTTATTAAATCGTTAACTACTTTATTCAATTTTTTTGCTAATGTTGCCAGCTATAATGAAAAATTTATTTCTAGAAAAATAATGTACCTATTGGATGTATTACATTCTTTAAATGGGGATGGGGCCACATATTTGAAGTGATTTGATCTATCGTACCTATGTTTTGTGGTCTCGATGTGCTAGTTTGGAGACTACAAGGCATCTACAAGGGCATAAAACTACCGAAATATGCACTATCAACGAAAAATTGCTAAAATATGCACTATCGCCTAAAAAGTGCCATTATATGCATTTGCATATGCAAGTATGCAAATGCATATAATCCGATGTCTATTTATTACTTTTGTTACATAATTATTATCATTATTTTTTTGATGAATTATTATTTTTAAGTTGTTCTCTATATCAAGGACCTCTATAGTGTAAAGGCCTCCTCCACATCTCTCCAAACTATTCTGTTATTTGCCTTATCTATCCAGTCCTTTCCCGCTGATTTTATAATTTCGTCGAGCCATCTTTCTGGCGGTCTGCCTTTACTTCTTTTACCCGCAGGTCCTTTCCACAAAGTTATATTTTTGGCCCATCTGTCATTTGTCATACGTGCAACATGACCAGCCCATTTCCATTTTAGTTTTTTGCTGTGTTCTAAAGCATCTATAAATTTTGTTGCTTTCCTAATGTCTGCGTTTCTAAGTGCCTAAGTCTTAGATTCAAAATGCTTCTTTCCATCGCTCTCTGTGTTGTTGCTACTTTGTTTCTCGTCTGTTTATTGAATATCCACGTTTTCGATCCATAAGTGAGAGATGGAAGTACACATATATCTATTATTATTTTTTTTTAATTTCATTGACGTGTTCGGCTTGAGAATTTCTTTGAAACTCCAAAATTTATTCCACGCCATATTAACGCGTCTCAGCAACTCATCATGATGTCTTGATTTTTTAAAAGATACTAATTTGCCTAGATATGTGTACTCCTGGACATATTCCAAAGCCACATCTTTTATACATATTGGTGTTTCAGTGCTATTCGTCATAACTTTGGTTTTTGTTGTGTTAAGAGCTAGGCCTATTTCGTTGCTGACAAAATTTATTTCTTTTATCATTAACTCTAATTTTGAGGGGCTTTCAACAAATAGCACAATATCATCTGCGTATCTAAGGTTGCTTAAGAATTTGCCATTAATGTTTATGCCTTTATTTTCCCATTTTAAGGACTTCATGATGTCTTGTAGCACGGTTATGAAAATTCTTGGGGAGAGCGGGTCCCCTTGACGAACGCCTCTACATATATCTATTTTGCTACCTTTTTTTGTCAAGAATTACTCTACTTGTGCTTTTCTTATATATGTATTGTATGAGCTCTATGGTGTCTGATGGTACTTTACATTCTTGCAAGGCTCTCCACATACTGTTGTGGGAAATAGAGTCAAATGCCTTGGCATAATCGATGAACGCTAAATAGAGTGGGCGATTCATCTCTGCATACTTCTCTATCACCAATTCTAATGAATGGATATGGTCTATAGTTGAGTATGTGCTCCTGAATCCTGCTTGTTCCACTGGCTGGTACTCTCTTAGATAAGCGTTCTTCGAGATAAGAAGCAAATAACTTGTAGAGATTTGATTGCAAACTGATTGGTCGATAGTTACCGATATCATTGGGATTCCCTTTTTTGTAGAGTAGTACTATGTCTGAATTTCCCCACTCAGAAGGAATTTTTCTTTCGTCTAGGATTTTATTGAACAGAATGGTTAAAAGTTGTGCTAATAAAGCCAACCCTGCTAAAATTACTTCCTTTGATATATTATCGGGGCCGCTACTTTTATCCTTTTTTAGTGACTTTATCTTAGTTACGAGTACAATCTCTTGAACTGTAAATCTTTATGGCGCTTGCCGATTCTTTGTAGGCGTAGAGATTTTTATAAAATTCTGTGGCAGCTTCTATTATTCCTGACCTCGATATCGTTTCTCTATTGCTTGTACTATTTCTCGAGGAAGGTATCCATTTTTCTGTGGTTTTTAGTTCTCTTAGTCCCTTCTTTACGCTCCCTGACTTCTTAAGATGTTTTTCTATTTTTGATAGTCTGTAATTTTGATATTCTTTTCTGATCAACTTATGGATGTTTTTATATAAATAACTTTTCTCTAATTTTTCTGTAGTTGATAGATGTTTTTTGTTTATAAGTTTATTTCTTCTTTTTATAAGGTTTTTAGTTTCATCTGAGATAGTGTAGTTCCTTTTTTGGTGTGTGCTTTTATTACATGATTTTATAGACTTTAAGCTCTGGTCGATTGTTTGTTTAATTTTTTGATAATATGTCTCTACATCATCGTTTTCCGCTAGATTAAGACTTGAAATATTTTGTTTAGTTTGATAGTATTTGAAGTGAATTGTTATTCAAAATATCATTAAAAGGACACCAGCCATAATTGACAGAAGAGTGCGAGTGGAGAACAGCTGTCTTGTCTCATGAGAAAACTTAAAACAATAAAATGGCGGCATTACTTACCATTTTGGCCGCGCGCTAAAAATCCTTGTGAAGTTATGCATCTTGTTGTTTTGCATGCTTACAATTATTCGTTTTTCATAATAAACACAGTAATTTACTGGCAATTTTTAGAGATAAAACTTAAGACTTCTGCAAAGAACGAGTGAGAATTTTTCAGTCATACTGTACTATCATTGCGAAAGGGAAATCCTACCTCGGACAGTGATTACTGTATGATAAGTTCAATAGCCTTCTCGTTTTTGGAAGTCGGTTAAAAACCACACCGTACAATTTATTCACGAAATAACCCATACTTTTGATCAAATTTAAATATTGAATCCCAATTATGTGTTAATATTGCAAGCTATTTTCGTGTTTAAAATTTAAAATTGGCATATTAAAATATTTTATAAATAAAGTGGATACCACAATTATTAAAAACCTCATTTTCCTATAATAAAAGCTTAATAGACTTGCATATAGTCAGTTTATTATTTCTATCGTTTAAGTTTACCTTATTTCAGCTTTTCTTTTATGTGTTGTAGGCTGTTATAGTTGTTAAACTAATATGTATTCTGTGGCTGTAGTCAGCCTACAACACAATATAACAACATTACGTTACATAAAACTACAGTGTTTCGATGTTAACATCTTATTTAGTTTGCAGTGAAGTCTTCGAACATCTTATAGCCATGTTCACCGATTCCTTCATCTGATTTAAATCAGACTTGCATCTTTTCGCACGTCGTTGTGGTGTGAATAATATATTTAGTCTGGAACCTGGTGTTTCGGTCTAGCCAGCTCGGCGGCCGGGAATCTATTTTGGAGATGCTGTCTTTACCTTCCTTTTGCATTGCGAAGTAACGTATTCTTAGGACGTAGGACAAAGAGGAACAGAATGTCTTTGATATTCAAAGTATCTTATAAGCTAAACGTTTGACTTTAAGACTTATTTCCAGTTTCTGAGATTTTAAGCTATTGCAGGGTTTTGAGCGCGGTGCCTGAATATATAAATTCTGTAACGAAAAAACCTAACACCCCCGTTATCATGCCCTTAACACGTACAGGACTTAGGCCTAATTTCATCAACAACGACTGTTAAATTTAATGCTCGAATTAGTATTACGTTACCTCTTTCGTTTTTTCGAAGACGTGACATTTTAACAAGCTGTTAACACTAACAGACGTTGGTGAAATCGGGCCTTAGGGGCATTCCCTACGGAGATTCCGAAATTTACTGTATTTAAAGCCTTATAAACTCATAATCTGAAAGCTACAAAGTTACAGTAAAAATACAGCAATAATCTTCAATATATCAACATTCCTTTCCCCGTTTTAAATTTTCTATTTTTAACCGACTTCCAAAAACCGAGGAGGTTATATGTTCGGCTGTGGATATATATTTTTTTTATTTTTTTTTTATTTTTGTATGTTCAACGATTACTCCGCCGTTTGTGAACCGATTTTTGAAATTTTTGTTTTGTTGTATTTGGTTTCACTCCAATTTGGTACCATGTTCACAAAAGTGGTGACCTGATGATGGGATCCAGGAGTAATCGAGGGAACTCCTCGAAATTTATATGGAAACATATGGTGAATTTGGTTTTATGTGAAGTGTACTAAGAATATGCTACCAAAAAGTCAAATATTGGGTCAAGATATGCCATGGTTTCGAAGATACTGAGAGAACTCCTGACTCCTTATAGATACACGTTTGGGAGTTTCGGCGTTGTTTTAAGAACATAAAGCATATTCTACTATGCAATTCATATTCATCATCACATCATAATCATCATCATCATAATCATCATCATCATCATCATTACCACGTCGCATTAAGGTCACCAATGTCTCATGGCACAGAATAGATAATAGTACAAGGCATAGGTATGGATATACTAATAATAATAATAATAATTATGTACTGTATAACAACACCTGTTTGTTTAATACACGGCGGTCAGCGCCGCGGAGGCGACGGCATCGCCGCGCGGCGCGTGGCGGCAGACGATAGAAAGAATATACTTTACTACTTTATATGCAGATCGAATACTTTACTAAATACTTTATAAAATTTTGATAGACAAATATAATTAAAATAAAGTTATTTTAAAAAGAGCATTTAAACAAAACAAAGTCATTAAGTGTCTTTTTAATTAGTTATACTTATTAATCGATAGATGGCGCACTAAGTATCGATTTGAATTATTGAATACTTGATTACAAGAACAGCTGTCAATAATTATGATAATATTATATATTATGAGTGGCTACGCTACATCCTATGCAAGTTTATACAATTTTTTATGTGATGAATCCTTCGATCGTGGAAAAAGGAGACACAATAGCCTTTCTATTGTTATCGCAATCGCCGGTGACCGCTTGGGGCTTGAAGCATTAAAATTGTTAAATTACTTAGCACAATATGTTCACTTCACTGATAATATATTATTTTGTGAGTGTGAATTGTGACTCTTAACAAATTGTAATAAGATACGTAAAATATACGCGAAGGTTTACCTACTAGTGTAACTTAAAAGAGTGAAATTATTATTATTTTTAACAAAAAAATAAAACCTACTTCCAAGGTAAAAGCAATAATAACATTAATATGAACTAAAAGTATTAATAATTAATTTTTTGTGAAAAATAATAATTGTTTATTATATTCATGATAATATCAGCTTCCAAAGTAATACCAATTTATTAAAATTCAAGCATACATTCAGCATCTCCTTAGGATTTACAAATTACTTTCATTTGAAACTCACGCCAATTGATTGACAATATTATAAACTACATTTTCCCCGTTTTAAATTTTTTTTGGACAATTTTGAACTAAGATAAGTAAAAATAATAGGGTTTTAGCGCGATCTCGGCAACGCGGCAAATGTATGGCCAAGGTCGTTTGCTCGGGGGACGGCCTTAATCTATTTACCAGCCTTAATTGTCAAAAACAAGTTACGACTTTATGTGTTGCAGTCGATGTTTACTAATACGAGATAACTGCAGAAACATCTAAGTTTAGATTGTGGAGATATTGCTGGCTGACGTGTTTACTTGCAATGATTATGTTTGTTATCGACTCTACACAGAATAAATATAATTTGAATGTTTCAATATTTCGTTATATCTACAATTTATTGACTATATTTTATGTGTGTAAACAAAATATTTGCGTGTTTTTGCGAAATCTTCACTTCTTTTGAAGGTTGTTTATATTCGATCATTCATAAACTACAAAATATTTCATAAAATATTGTGCTGTAAAAAGGTTTCCTATTTAGCATAAAACGATAAAATTTATATGCGCTGTAACATGAATTATTACCTACTAATAAAACGGAAGGTAATGGTATCCAATTATTGTTTGATTTGTTTTCAAAATTCGGTATCCAATTTTCTGGAGAAACTAGGAACATCCCCCCTAGACAAGCGGCAAGCGATCATCGTAAACGCTAACGCTAACGCTACAGAATGGATGGGACTTATAATAATACACAAATGAAACACAATATTACTTGCACTTATATATATAATAATAATAATAATATCTATGGACGCTTCACACCACGTCAGTCTGGCCCCGTGCTAAGTACCTGAAGGGCTTGTGTTACTGGTACTAGACAATGGAAATATATTTAATACTTTTATACAATACATATAGGTATTTAAGATTTTTATTATATCATACACATAATACACATCTAGACCCAGGAACTTTGAAAACTTTTTGTTCCGTTGGCGGGATTCGATCCCGCAACCCCTGGCTTGAGCACCAAAGCGCTCACCACTGAGCCACAGAGGTCGTCGTGTTGACAACATGACATTAGTATACGCTTGCGAAGCGATGACTTATGTCAAATCGCATACATTTTGTGGCGTTAGCGTTTACGATAATCGCTTGCCACTTGACTAGGGGGGCTGGTGTCGCCAATACAAAACTTTTACCCAATAATTTACATGTCATGAGCTGCCAAATTTTCCTTTACGTTAGTATATACAAAGAAAGTGCTACCTACTACGCTCAACTGAAAGTTGTTTTGCAACACATTTTACTTGACATAATATCGTGCTTACCACCTATAAATCTGTAAATTCTGCTTTAAAATCACTTACCATCATTCACATGACTCTTTAATCCTATTTAATCTCTTGAAATATGACATAAACTTCACCATTAGTACTCGTATAAAATTAATACCGCTATAAAATATTTCTCCTCTTATCCGCCATTACTAGGAATAAATCTTTCTAGATTCATCGGCAAACGAGATTTACATTCTATGTCGTTAAATTTATGTCCGATTCCATTCACTTTGGTTATTACGCCGCATACATCACTAGAGGTGTAATTACTCCGGGTATAGAATTTTATTGCCTCGTCTCGTGTGGATGATGATGATGATGATTACTAGCTAAGGACCGAGCTTTGTAAGAGCTCGCATCATCACACCTTGACAGACAGACCTTGACAGACTAATGATCTACATATTATAAAAAAATACTATGTTAAAGGACAAATCAATAGGCGTGATTATTTTTCCAAGTGTACCACAAAAAGTTCAGGTTGTGGGTGGTTATAGCTCGCTTCGCTCGCCCTGAAAAGTGAAAACTAATTCCAAGCAGTATTCATAATATTTATAAATATAAATACGGAGAATAAAATTAAACATTTTTGTTGCATTCCTCGAGTTGAATATATTCATAATATATTCCACGCTCACCTTCACCTAATTACAATGTTCTCACGTGAAGGGCCGTGAATTGGTCTGAATTGACTCAACAGTTGCACAATATTTTATGAGCCACTCTCATAAATATTATTAGAGGGTCGAAATACTTTTTCCTTAATGAACACTTGTTACACGAAACATAATTTTCTCGTTCCAGAATTCCAGAGGAACGCCCGGGGAATCACAAAGAAAATTTAAATTTAGAAACTCCGAAATAGCTCCCCAATGTTTCTAGAACAACACTTAGGAGGTACAATAAATGTGACAGGTCTGATTGCTTACACACGCTGCACCACAATGAAACTCCCGGTCTATTTTTAAATCATGGAGGAGTCCTTATCGGTGGACGCATAGTTCGGGCACATTATGAAAGGCCGCAATGTGTCGGGCCGCTGCGCTAAATGCTAACCTACTAAAATTTGTCAAATTTAAAATTGTGTGCTTCTCTCGTATTTACAGTATCAAATTTTCTTAATTTCAAGCTACAAAAGCTCTACAGGTGTCTGGCCAGGCAGTAGCGAATGAGAGCAAAGCGCAGTGCATTAATGGACTTTGAGCCTG
Source organism: Polyommatus icarus (assembly GCA_937595015.1). Lineage (NCBI taxonomy): Eukaryota > Metazoa > Arthropoda > Insecta > Lepidoptera > Lycaenidae > Polyommatus > Polyommatus icarus. Next base: position 1,954,645 of record OW569322.1, on the reverse strand, counting down.
CCAGAATCAGCTTGATATGAGCAAATTGACGGGGCGCAGCGGGCCGCATCGCACGGGCTCAAAACCGCCTCGCAATAATGCGCTATGTTCCGAGTCCTGACTCCTGACACAGTGTGCAACATATTATTTTCATACAAATTGTATTCAAGCGATAGAAATGGATTTTTGCGCTCCGCTACGCTGCGGCTCGACATAGTGTGCGTGAAGGCACACAATAGGGACTACTAGGGATGCCACATTACAGGTTAAAATATGGAAGTTCTAAAAGCTTCGCTGCATAAATGTTACTCGATAATAAGTTGTGTTCGGACCGAAATAGCAAAATTATGCGCTTAATGCACCGCGGAGAATAATATTTTGATGCGTGGAAACGGCTACATAAGATTTAATCAAAACATCACGATTTAATGCTTTTCGAGATGACTAATGGCTATCAAGCCCAAGTAGTAACTATTAGTAAAATGAGTTATACTCAACAAAATTACTTTTACAGTTGAGTTTTACACGAAAACCAATGGGTATGTTGTACTGTATTTAATACATAATGTGTAGGTATTTTTGTAGGTAATATTATTACCACTACGTACCTCAAGCTCACATTGTGTTCGCCTATAAGTCTTAGCTGCAAAGAAACAAAGAATAGATATTTCAACAAGGTTTGCTACGTAATAGGTTCCCAATTTCTCTCATACAACGTACTTAACAGCATTCGTGGTAGTTTATTTCGAAATAGAGAATATACATTCTAGTTCAGCCGTTCTCAACCATTTTTATACGGGCCGCAAACACGTATTAGCCTTGGTGTTGTAGGCCGCAACCAAAATAAGGGTTAAAAAATAACGTTGTTCAAAATTACCGATGAAGTAGTGCAATTATTTTGCTACTTATTAAACAAGAGCTACACTGTTTTTGTTGGGCGCAATAAAATATTAATTTCCCACTTTATCTTGAAACAATATATCTTTAACTTTAACTTTTGGTAGTAAGCCACTGGTAAAGTCCGGGAATGCCACTGTATGCGGCCCGCGGGCCGCTGGTTGAATATAGCTGTTCTAGTTGTATACGCGACCGTAAGTGTTGGCACATAACAAATAGTTTAAATCGTAGCAATAACAGATATTTTATGTTGGCATCGACTCGGGTACGATGTTAAAACGCTTATTGAATATCTGTACTACATGTTCGGTTTTTCACTGTGATAAAATTGTAAATAATACTTACGCTCTTTGTTTGTTTGTGGTTAAAATAGTTAGGTTAAAACAGCAATATATTAAATTTTATTTACTACAGTGTTTTAATAAATATGCTTGCGTATGAATTTATACTAAAAAATTTACCAAATTAAATTTTTGCAAATGTATTTAGTATGAGTGTGCAAATTAAAACTAAGTTTTTAGACAACTCACATTGCATTTAAGACAACAACTGATACAAGAAACATAGGTTATTATTTCTTTTTTTCTCTTGCATTTTTTTTGTGTATTTCTGATTACTATCATGTTACTCGTATTGTGTGGTGTTTTTAAATTTAAATGTACAGAACTTTGTGTAATGTCCAGATTACTGAACAAACGTTTATTTATTTATTTCTTTATTTTATACTCGTATGATCCTTAAAAAGATATAGAACACTTAACTCTACTGCGCGTTATCAATAAACAAGCATATTTTTACTGTTACAGTAAATAGACGGTGCAATAATAATTATCACTAAAATACGACAAAAACTAATCATTAACTAAAAGCATCGATAAAATAATGAGTCGAAACAAAACCTACAATGTAAATCTCTTAAGAATCCGTTCATAGGCTTTCAGCCGCCATTCTCGTTCACCCCATCTCGGAGCTCTGACCCACTTCGTAATTTAAAATTAAAACCCAAATACTATCTTTATAAATGGACAGAAAATATATCAGTGCCAGGCGCAGATATTACACATTTCATATGCCACGCGGACTCTGGCTGTATCAGTCAGCGCTGAAATGCCGGCGCGGCCTCCCACATATATTTCCGACATATTTGGAAATGAGGATGAGGTATTCAACCTGCTTGAAATAGCTCAGATTTTGAGTGTAGTTTTGAGTTCATTATTTAGGGGTTTTATCAACTACGAAATAATTGTTACTTTTCGCTACCAAAACTAAATATTTTTTGGATACGTAATTCTATTGGGTTCTTCATTTTACGTTGTTTAAGTGATGGAAACGAGTAATGAAGTAACAGACAAACACAATAATGCTAGTAGTGCGCACGTATACAAAAAGCAGGTAATTTACTAATGAATAGTAACCCTAGCTAAAATAAAAGAGATTCGATCGTAAATCACTTCAGTAATCGCCTTCCCCTTTTAACCTATACTAATCTAAATGCTTAGCTGCATTTTCGACGTGCTTTTAAAACTTAAAAAGATTCCGAATGATTTGTTGCTGAAGTATATTTGGAAAACAAAGACGAGCATTCCTCAGATCCGGTGATTTATGGCTACTCCGTGTGACTAATCCATATTAGAATTTTATAAACTGAGTGAAACTTTGTAATTTATTATCTGGATTAGCGGAGTACGAGCGTTCAAGTTTATGTCATTTTAATATCAGGTTCTAGAGGAAAGTGATTCATGAAGATTCTATTTGACGTAGGTCGTAGAGAGCTGAATCCAGGCAGTTTTATAAATGTGAAATTGTGTCTCTCTGTTACGTGCTCGTACTAAAATGATTAAACTTGTTTATATAATAAATTTTATGTTTGGTTTAAATACATCCGGAAAATGACATGGTATAGTTATTACGTTTACGATTACATGATACGTTTTCACGGTGATTTAGAAAAATCTAGTTTTCTACTAAACAAATATTTGAGGGTCTCCATATTTATTATTGTTTCGATCAGAGACTCCCTAAAGACCGATTTCGATTCTAATAATCCTGGTCGACGTTACTAGACTAGTTTTGTGCATCCTGGTGGGTTATTATGACCGCTTATTTCCAGCCAGTTTACGCTCAAAATGTACCGTAATAACCCACCTGAGTCAGTCCGTCGGCCTCAGAACAGATCGACTGAAAGGATCAGCCTCATCGTATCAGAAGGCCTGAAACTTCCAATAAGTAAAACAAAGTACCCACTACCCATCTAATTTCGCCATTATCACTCAACAAAATTCCGGTTGCCTACTTCATAATCTAAACACATTAGCCGCGTTTGATGGCGGCTCAAACAAATAAACATTACTGGAATATCTGTTCCGCAATAGTCTTTGTGCGCTGATTTACGTTGCTACATACAATATTGATTTACGCCAACTATTTTGTTTAGAATATTGGTTGGAATTGTTAGTTAGGCTTAACGCAAAGTACTATTAGTAAATGCTCCTACATTTTCAAATATTTTGAATTGTCGCTTCACTATGCGATTTGATTAAAAAAGCATTAACCAACTTTTTGAAATACAAAAGGAAAACAGTGTTCTAATTTTTTACGATTTATTATGTGCATATTATGCTGCGCCACTGTTGAGCATCGCACCAACTTTTTCAACAAATATTTATTGGATTTTATATTATTTTTCAATATAAGTTATGTGAGTATACGCCAAAACTTCATTCGAAAACTACAGATCTAAAATGAATATGATATTTTTTCTCGAAAACTTTCAATCAATTGTGAAAAGTGTTCCCGAACTTGGAGCTTGAATATTTTAGCGTTATTTTCTCCCAAACTACAAACTTCAAACTTATAAGCTGTCATCGACAGTTTATGAATTTATATTTTAAAATTTTCTTCCAATTTTTATTAAACGCGGGAAAGGGTGAGGACGAACGAATTTGACATAGCATGTATAAATTGACTTGACTTGAAAATAACAAGAAACATTTATTTTCCAAGATTCGCCGTTTTGACAAACTTTGTTGCATCTTCTTTGACCATTACTGATCCTGCCAACATTTTAATATTTTACTTCTGTGATATACCATATTTTATTTGCAGTCTGTACCACAAAATGTTTTGATACCTTTATGCTTCGATATTCAAAACCCTACGGAAAAACCAATCAAGTTTTTTTTTTTCATTTCAATATTTGTATCCGGATTTTTGTTTGCGGTCGAGCGTGTTTTAAACTGTGTCAGTACCACTAAGTGCTGCACTCTTTAGTTTTAATAGCTCGCTTTAATGAACTAACATGTTTTTGGTCAAAAACAAATTGACTACAACTCACTAATTAATCGCGACTCACTGCCGAATTTATTGTGCAATTAACTTTAGTCGCACGCGGTTTTGTACGCGATTATTTGTTTTTATTTATTGTATAAATGTTTTAATAAAATACATTTAAAATTAAATTTGTTGCGAAAACAACAACACACTTAAGTATTTTAGTGTCGCCATGATTTTGAATATTTTTCACATAAAGCAATTTAAACCTTCCTTGATATACTACTGTTACTAAAGTCCAGGTATCAGATCGATGGAAATACGGCTTTTTGAACTGCAACTTCCAGTCTTTTATTTATTAAAGTTAAATTAAAGTTTCGAGCAATTTATGATATCGGATGCATTTTTTACAAGATGCAAAGATGCCAATCTACAAATTTCTCTCCATCCGATGACTATACTTTACAATCTAACATTTGGACCCAAGTTTCACTACAATTTCACGCCGTCACACTCCAATCAACAAACAACTTTACAAATACCTACATCCGAAAGTAATTATCTGCTTGATATAGTTTTTGGATATGAGGAGTGTTGCTACATAAATTACTTTAAGCCCAGACCCGAGGAGCTGGGGCAAACCCGGGGTAAACCCCCCTCGGATCCCCAGTGGGTCCCGTCGCTTTGAAATCTGAGAAACGCGGCACATAGCAATTCGTTTTATTACTCTCTATTTTATAATAAACAGCGAAACGTGATTTATGTTGCAAGTGTTTAGTTATTTGAAAATTCTTTGGTAAAGATAGTTTTTTTTAATTTTATTATGGTAGAAAGATAAAAAATAATACTTATGTAGGTCGTGCATAGCTTTAATGTCAAATGGCCGATACATGAGAAAAATGTCTACTATTAAAACACAGAATAATGTCACAGTTTGATTGCGATCTACCAATAACAATCCGCCCTACCAAGGAGGCCTAAGATGCGCAGCTTAGATAGAAGCTATCCTAGGAGATATTCTATTTTTGCCAAGCAATTCTATTATATTGCGTGCTCTTTCATTTCAAATATATTTCTCTTTCATGTAAAAAAAAATATTCAGAACATCATCCTCTTAATTCTCTTTACAGTTTAAATTAAATTGATACTAAATAGAGTTTCTTAGCCCAGCTAGAATACATCATTACATACTCTGTGCTATAACTAGACATAATTTGGGTACCGCAGTGTTACGTTGTTAGGAAGTCATTTCCGTACATCAGGCGAGGTAATTGGTCCCCGTGATATATGGGGTAAGATACCACCTGTATACCGCCTCTATGTAACAGAGGAACAATACTCTATGTGATGAGGAGCTAATATGGATCGTTAGTCAAGTTGATTTTGAAGTAGGATATTATCAAATTTATGATTTTTTTTAATACACATATCTACACACACTCACGTTTATTAAAAGTACAACATTCAAACGTGACTTCGAAGATTCGATTTTTAGAGTTAAATTTTTTATGGAACATCAAGAGAAATATTACATTATTATATTTTATTTCCAAATTCTTAATATTAAATTTGTTGTAATCATTAATTAAAGTCCTACAAGTTCAAAAAGCCCCACCAGGGCAATGTCGATAACGAAACAAAAATGAAAAATAAATAATTATTAATCGACCACAACAAAAGTATAAGTTCAAATAAGCATACTTCGGGATCTAATAAAAAAGATATTCGAATGGGTCAGCGGAAGAAAATGAAGAACATTTGACCCTATTGCAAATATAATGTGTCCTTAACAAGGAATGTCAGTACGTGCCAGTAGTCAAAGCTGTCGTGTCGTTTGATCGTCCGGGTCGATTTCATTTTATATCAAATATTGCAGCTCCTGTATGAATTCACACCGTTCTACTCCGACCTTTACTGAATAGGAACATGGGAATATTCCGATACACAGTATTTAATATCTACCTCGTTTTGTCGAAGGACCAAAATATATATTCGATAAGCTGTTCTCCGTTTCTCCTATTTCACTTGTTTACCTAATTATAGTTCCCTTAAGAACCCAAGTCCGCTATTGAAAAAGAACATTTAGGTACCTAATTTTCTTCGCTAACATAAAAAAATGTTATACATAAGTGAAACGAACGATATACTTAATTATATTATGAAAAATATAATAACTAAAGATTTTATGAATTTCAAAACACGCAGTAGATTAAAATAAAATGTTAACATGAATAGACTAAGTACCTGCGATATTGTACAAATTTTTATAATTACGGGCGGAGATGTTTAAAAATAAATTATACATTCTCATAATATCTCAATCCAACCCAAGAACGAATAAAATGAATAAACATTTCGAACGATGTGATACTACTGTTCGCTACACAAAAACAAAGGGACCCCTTATCTTCGCGATCTGTTGAGTGACCAGTGGAATACACAGCCCAGTATTTTATTGGGTCAACAATCAATAATCTGGAGGAATTCTAGTCAATAGAGTCTTGAATTACCTAAAATTAATTACTTTCTTTGCAAAATAAATCAGACAATCACACGGGAATTTTACATTTCTTTGTAAAAATGATGCCTTCTTTTTAAACTTACATTAAATCAAAATCGTTTCAGTAGCTGCGTGAAGGAAAAACAGATGCTAGACACAGAGACATATTACGTCTTTTGCATTTATAATATTAATTTGAATCAACATTTTGTAGTCCTAGTATAAAATATGAAACAGATATACAGCGAATAAAAAATAGATGCAAGTGTTAAAGTTTACAAAATTAAATTATGATTTGTATGTTTTCTATGCAGAATTATTTAAAATTTGTAATGTAAATCCGAACTCTTGTCGACGAGCATTTCAACAGTCTACAATGACAAGGTATTACAGTGGCGTACAATACTCAAAATGATATAACTATTGTAATAAATTCCATTAACAATGGAAACAAAGGGTTACGCGAAACACAAGCCAAAACGGAGTTTAATTACCGAATTTCCAAATAAACATTGTAAAACAACAGAATATTTTACGATATCAAAATTGTGTCAAATAATGTTGATCTTTATTGAGTTGTCAGAATACCGAAGCACTTCCAGATAAAAAGTGTAAAGTACCGTACGCAATAAAATAATCTACAAAAACAAAATTGGAGATAAAAATATACAGTCTTACTACAAAAGATTAAAACACCTGTTGAACAGTTGATTAGAAAAAAATCAGTACCTACATAATAGTCTCAAAACAATTGTTCAATATATTATGTTTAGATCTTTTGTGGTAAGACCGATAGTGTTTAATAAAATAGTAATGTTTAATAGTGTCTATTATTGTGTTGCCAGAATATCGAACTAAGCCCATAAAATAAAGTTTATGATACTTATATATTTAAGTTTATTTACGGAACGCAGGTCTGTATATTATTATAATAATTCTTATAAGTTAAATTATGTGAATAATAATATAAATAAAGCTTTTATAATAACGTCATGAAGTAAACATAAACATAGATTAATTACAGTTATATTATGTAATGTTATATATACCTATCTTAATGTTATATAAGACTATAAGTATATCATTTTCAGTGAAAGTACCAAAGGCTCAATAAAAGCTAAAACAAATTGAACAGCGAAATGAAATTTTCTTATAAGCATTGAGTGGATATTTCCATTGCTGTTCTGAACGAAGTGAAGGAGTAAGATCTCCTTTTTAATTATTTTCCGAAGATATAACAACCCCTGTTCGACACGGTATTCAATTCAGCACAAGTCACAAGCGGTCTGTTAAGTCAATAATATTTTATTTTAAACTACAACTAATTTGAAATATTTTATTATGTCTTCTATATTAAAATAATTATTATTACACCTGTAGATAATTAATACAGACCTTTTTTTTGCGTTGGGGGAATGCGTGTACTTTAGACTAATTCTAACATAGCCACAATAATTAGGTTTGGTTTTCCCAACAGTCTGTATGTTAATCTGGACTAGGCATCTAACACACCCCCCGATGGTTGCTCGCCTTGTCGCGGCGGTGGGGCTCTAGTAACCGCGGCTTGGACAACCGCGGTGAAGCAAAGAGGCAACCAGGGCCGGCCGGTGTCGCCGCCTGGCCCGAGGAGGGCGCTCCCAGCGGACTGGAGAAGTCCGCTGCGGATGCGCACCGAGGTGGGGCCGCAGAGGAAGAGGCAAGTAGGTATTACGGTGCGCCGCTTGCCCTATCCTCTGCGGCCGAGGTGTGGTCGGTGGCAGAGCCACAGACCTGATCTGCCACATGGCCTCCAAGTAGCAGACTCGGGGGGCGTCTGCTACAGCCCTGGTGGGGGCCGAGGAGGAGGGCGCACGTGTTGTGCGCCCATCGTGGAGTCTTCGGGCCGCTGGCGGGGTCGCAGATGTGTGTATCGTTCCTGTGGCCCCGTCAAAAGGCGGCGTGGCGGAAGATGGGGGGGGTTTTAGTGGGTATACCGTGGTCTCATTAGCTACGGGAGTCCCACATCACCACTCGGGTCGCCCCCTGCGCCTGGGTGGTATGCGTAATGCATTTCCTCCTCCGGAAAAAAAAAAAAAAAAAAAAAAAAAAAAAAAAAAAAGGCATCTAACACACAGAATAATAATCGGCCAAGTGCGAGTTGGACTCGCGCACGAAGGGTTCCGTACCGTTAGAGAGCAAAAATAGGCCAAAATTGTGTTTTTTGTATGGGGCTCCCATACAAAAAACACAGTCCCCTTAGTTTTTACTTTATTTTAATATTATTATTAATTATTGAGTAAATATTATGTGCCTACCTGTTGCCATTACTGTTATAGATCAAAAAAGGCAGAAAAAATCATGTTTGTTGTATGGGAGCCATCCTTAAATATTAATTTTATTTTGTTTTTAGTATTTGTTGTTATAGCGGCAACCGAAATACACAATCTTTGAAAATTTCAGAAGTCTAGCTATGGCGGTTCTTGAGTTACAGCCTGGAGACAGACAGACGGACGGACGGACAGACATCGAAGTCTTAGTATTAGAGTCTCGTTTTTACCCTTTGGGTACAAAACCCTAAAAATGTACATAAACGTACATCATGTCCTTGTTATTCCAATTCGTCTAAAGTGACAATCACAGTCGCATTTAAGAATTATTATACACTGAAAAACTATGTCGCTTATAATATAACTTGACATTAAAAACTAGCTCTAGCTTATGACTTGACACGGGGACCAAAAACAAGAAAACAGTGTGCAGAGGCAGCGAGAAATATTACAAGTCCGATGTCGCAGGTGCCCGGTAACAATAAGGAACTATATTGAATAAACTAATGGCTATTGCGACGATATTGGTCATTTACTTTATTCGATCCACTTTTTCCTTTACAAAACTTCATGATTATATTTTGGATTATAATAATAATTAATAATGTGTGTGTGTGTTTATGATTAGTAAAGTTGTAAGATTACTAAAGCCTATGTCAAACAGTGGACGAATTTAGGCTGATATGATGATGATGACAGCTGTAATATTACGTTACTATGTATTCGACGTCTTATCTATATGTCTGAGATGTGCAAATCGCAATGGTTTCAATAATCACCCATATGAAGTATATCTTTTTCATGTGTGTTGTTTGCTGTACAGCGTATAATAATAATATCATCCCGAATACCTCTACTTTCTTGGGATTCGTAGTCTTTGTATCGTACCGCATAATATTATTATAATGTTATGATACTCGTATAACAACGAACAAATTCCTCCAATGCAAATAAAAAATATATTTGTACTAATAGTCCAAGTAAACAGTTTAAGCAAACGTATTAGGTAGTGACTAGTGAACAGAAAGTTTTAAAGTCCCGAGTTTTCTAAAGCAGGTAATCTGTCTAATATGCCAGGAGCGATTTCCGTTCAAGGCGAAGTTTTAAGATGTTCCGATATCTTCAAAGACTTTAATCTCATCAGGTATCCGCGTCACGTCGCCATGCAAGCGTAGAAATAGTGGGGCGGGGAAATTGAAAATATTTCGGAAGGAACGCTTGCGTCTTAGATTTTTAAGCCATTTTTTCTATATTGAACCTAAATTCAACCCTTTGGGGAGTGAATTCTGAAAAAGACGTCCACAGAAAAATATATCTCAAACAATAATAATTATGAACTTACAATCTGAAATTGAGCGCAATCCGGTGGTGTACTAACATCTGTTTGAAAAGTACCACTGCCTCTTACACAAGATATTCAGAGAACAATTTTTATGGAAAAGGTTACAGAATGGTATGATTTATGTTTTCCGGCACTCTGAAAACCGGACGAAAGTGTGGCTCAAACCAGCTGCCTTTTCAATTTACACCCCGATATTTCGCCAGGGGAACATTTTCCCGGAGTATTTGAGCAGACTCCTTCCCTTTTGACATAATAATCCTTGATGCTTATTAAATAAAATGAGGAAACAGAATTAAAGAACACTTTACCTAAATTAAGATGGAACCTTGTATTAACAGAGTAATAGATTCACGCAGATGGCGAACCTATTGATTTGTCTTAAGATCAAAAAGTTCTGCCACCTGACTATGAAACCATTCCTCTTGTAGTACATAATATGTTAGTACTTTAAATAGGCTAACCATTTCCAACCTACATAAAGATAAGGATTGTATACAGTATACTATTTTCTAATACCGTATTCCAATTACTAATGTAATCAAATTATCCTTGGTGCGAAAACCTATGATTTATAGCAAAAATAGGATTTGGACAAACAGCCCATAGATGGCCCCAAATTGTCAAAATAAACAAAATACTGTATTGCATATAAAAACCTAACCTACTTTTATTGTATGTACTAGTTACATAAGGTCCAGTCAACGTAGCCCTTAAATTTGGCTCCACCGTAGCAACTTCTAAAACAGATAAAACAGCGAATTCGCTCCAAAACAAAATGTCTTCGTCAGTTATTTCCGAATTACGTGGCGTTTGAAAAATATAACACATAAATCATCAATTTGGAATTCAAAGTTTTTGAGAACGTGGCGCGATGTATTGGCAGCCTCCCAGTGAGCTGCCTGTACTTTATTTACTTCGAGACACTTTGAGCATTTGATTTCCATCGCATCATGTTAAAAGTTGCGCCTGTCACGGTTCTCAGATCTTAATTTCGGCAGAATTTTAGACGAGTCATCAGGACGCTTAGTGAAAAGGTCACAGATTAAAATATTCGAAACTTGAATATCATGATCATGAGTGTCAACTGTTCATTAGATCTATAGTACTTGCAATCTAGGAGTGCGCGTCGTCCTTAGTTGTGTGAGTGACCATATCTATACACGCGTACATGGCTCGCTCGCTACTGACTGCTCCGTCGGGTACGTACACTAACGAAAATGTCTATTCACATTTCCAACTACAAATAAAGGCGACGCGCACTCTTAGATTGCAAGAACTATATATAGCCTTAGTATAGTAGAAAAAATTTGTTTCCCACTGTCTGTCCCTATGTAAAATTATGTATGCTTACATCTTTATAACCACTTTACGGATTTTGGTACATTTTTATTCAAGAGGAGTTACATGCACTGTAAATTAGAGAAATGGCATTATTTACCATTGGCTCTGCTACCTTCGAAGCCGTTTAGATCGTTAGATTTCTAGTATATTATACAGTTTAATTATGTAATCAACTAAAAACTAAAACCGACGGGATGTTAGATTTCACCATACCTTAAAATGCAAACCATTCGAGAACCAATGAAATCGTAGATTTCTATTGTGTTCTTCATTGAATAGTAGACTACGAATCTTAAACCTCATAAATCTACTACTACGAATCTAAAACCTCATTAACCAATAAACTTACCTCTTTACAGAAGTCGGCGGGCTCCTCACGACCGAACTCCACATAACCCCTCACGTGGCGCAGCGCGGTCGAAACGTCACCATGGCCTGCCTGTACCGCATCCACGAGAGCGAGGTGTACTCCGTCAAGTGGTACCGCGGCTCACAGGAGTTCTACCGGTACTCGCCGCTCGAGTCACCGACCACGAGGGTCATGCCTGTGAACGGGATTAAAGTTGACGTGAGTGTTTTGGGATATTGTTTTTATGAAGTGGAAATGATGAATTACAATAGGGTTAAAGTTCGACTAGATGCCATCAAGGATGAGTTACTGTTTGTAGGTACGTTACAATGGCGTCGTCGGCAGTCGTTATTATAAATGTTTTTGAAACACGATTGCTTCATATTATTCCTGACCTCTCTAAGCGATTCTAATGGATCTTAAAAAGACATTCCTCGCAATGTAGCTCTGGCGAAGACGCAGCGTAAGATCCGTCAATTCAATGTATTGTAAATAAAGCTTAGTTTTGATTACTGGTTTTTATGTTTAAAATAATGGGGCAAACGAGCAAACGGAGCAACTGATGGAAAGCAACTACCGTCGCCCATGGACACTCGCAACATTAGATGAGCTGCAGGTCCCTTGCCGGCCTTTTAAGAGGGAATACGCACTCTTCTTGAAGTAGGCTGATGTAAAATGCATTGCCTCGTAATGTTTTATGTGAACTGACCCTTCGCCAACAGAGGCTGCGGTCAAACGAGACGCATGTGGTGCTGACGCGCGTGACGCCGGCGCTGAGCGGCAACTACAGCTGCGAGGTCATACAGAACGCGCACTCCTTCCCGCACCACATAGCGCACGCACGACTTGATGTCGTTGGTAAGTGTCCTTGATACCACTGAGAGATCATCCATAGATTACTTCATAACTTAAGTGGTGTATCGAATGTTAAAGTACCATCAAGGAAATTGATTCATAGGCAGTTGACAGACTTGCGTCATGTGGTCGGCTTATGTCAATTTAACATTTTCTATGATTGGTCGGATGGGTTTGACTTAACGCGACCAAATTACTTAGGTCCGCCATCTGCCTAGCAATCAACTTCTCTGATACGAGTAGTACATCTTAAAAGGGTACTAGAAATCGTAACTAGGAAATGATTCCCTATGTTTTAAGTTTTTAACCGACTTCCAAAAAACGAGGAGGTTATATGTTCGGCTGTGGATATTTTTTTTTTTTTTATTTTTGTATGTTCAACGATTACTCCGCCGTTTGTGAACCGATTTTCGAAATTTTTGTTTTGTTGTATTAGGTTTCACTCCAATTTGGTCCCATTTTCACAAAGGTGGTGACCTGATGATGGGATCCATGAGTAATCGAGGGAACTCCTCGAAATTTATATGGAAACATATGGTGATTTTGGTTTTATGTGAAGTGTACTAAGAATACGCTACCAAAAAGTAAAATATTGGGTCAAGGTATACCATGGTTTCGATGATGCTGAGAGAACTCCTGATTCCTTATAGATACACGTTTGGGAGTTTCGGCGTTGTTTTAAGAACAGAAAGCATAAACTACTATGCAATTCATATTCATCATCATAATCATCATCATCATCATCGTCATCATCATCATTACCACGTCGTGTTGAGGCCACCAATGTCTCATGGCACAGAATAGATAATAGACAATAGTACAAGGCATAGGTATGGATATATTAATAATAATAATTATGTACTGTATAAAAATTAACAACACCTGTTTGTTTTTAATACACGGCGTTGGCGTCGCCGCCCAGCGCGAATATCGAATACTTTACTAACTACTTTATATACAGATCGAATACTTTACTACTTTATAAAATTTTAATAGACAAATAGAATTAAAATAAAGTTATTTTAAAAAGAGCATTTAAACAAAACAAAGTCATTAAGTGTCTTTTTAATTAGTTATAAGTACTTATTAATCGATAGATGGTGCACTAAGTACCTATCGATTTGAATTCTTGATAACAAGAACAGCTGTCAATAATTATGATAATATTAAATATTATGCTACGCTACATCCTATGCAAGTTTGTACAATTTTTTATCTGATAGATCCTTCGATCGTGGAAAAACGAGACACAATAGCCTTTCTATTGTTATCGCAATCGCCGGTGACCGCTTCGGACTTGAAGTATTAAAATTGTTAAATTACTTAGCACAATATGTTCACTTCACTGATAATATTATATTATTTTGTGAGTGTGAGTTGTGACTCTTAACAAATTGTAATAAGATACGTAAAATATACGCGAAGATTTATCTACTAGTGTAACTAAAAAGAGTGAAATTATTATTATTTTTAACAAAAAATTAAAACCGACTTCCAAGGTAAAAACAATAATAACATTAATATGAACTAAAAAGTATTAAATAATTTTTACTATCTAATAGTGCCTATTTCCAAATTCGGCTAAACCTCAACTATTTCTGTAGGTACTCAATCTTCATAATTTTGAAGTCGGTGCCAGTTCCAAAAATTTTAAATATTCTGTCAGAGGACTGAAGATTCAGCTATCTGGTACCGACTTCAAAATAATGAAGATTGAGTACCTACAGAAATAGTTGAGGTTTAGCCGAATTTGGAAATAGGCACTATTAGATAGTAAAAATTATTTAATACTTTTTAGTTCATATTAATGTTATTATTGTTTTTACCTTGGAAGTCGGTTTTAATTTTTTGTTAATTTATTGAGGCTTTGAAGGGTCGAAACTTTGCATTACGTAACATGTTGACTTTTCCGTAATTTGTAGAGACTTTTGACTACAGAATTTGAGATTTAATGACTACGGCCTTGGGCTATAAAGACCCCTGAGCTATACTAAGACCTAGTGGTCTTACGATATCAAATACGGACTGACGGGTTGCTAAAGATATCTTTCTCGGAAACACATATCAATAGTATATTGGTTATTATCACAACCACCAATATACAGGTATATTTACCTAATAGTATTGATACTCCCAGTAACATAATCCAGGAGTAACGTACAGACGTTAGTGGCCATTAAACTGAACCGTTTATATAGAATTAAAGTTTCCAATTACTATGTGCAATTTTCTTCAAAGATAAATCGTTATTACTAGATTTATCAAGTGATAATATAGAAATTGATTCATAGACAGATGCCGGGCCCAGGTTATTTTACGGAAGATCAAATTTTGGTCAGGTTATGCTTACTTTACGGCATGTTCTGTTGGCTCGGCTTGATAGCCCGACCAAATTATGTAGATCCATCACCTGCTTGTTATTCAATTCATACGATTGTACATACCAAAATATCGTCACATAAAACAACATTAAAAATGGATCAGTAATCAGCTTCTCTTGAAATGTAAAATCCGACCGTAATCCCTTCCTTCCCGTTTTAAATTATGTAATAACGTACGTTTCAATCACATGTGGAATTTAAATGTTGTCAAAGGAATATAATGTATTCAGTTTTAAAATTAAATACAAAATTGGGTTACGTCCTGATATCGTGCGGTGTGTGATACGGCAATGATTATATTCAGGTGAATAATGACGAGTCATGGCAGAAATCAATTTGCATTTATTAAACTGTTATTGTGACTCATAAAACTTCGTAAGTTAAGCTATCTGAAAGTAAAGCGCCCTAAATTCTGTAATTTAAAATACTTACTTTTATGAAAACATATAAAATATTAAATTAAACAATATTCGCGCGTTGAAATCTTTTGCGTAATGAAAATCAAAATTTAAAAAATTGAGAAGAAATTTAAATCTATCGAATAATTTATTTTTTCAAATGGTTACCAGGTAACTAAATTTTAATAAATGTTTACGTAACATTACGTTTAACTACAGTTTAAGGTTCCATTCTACCGCTGCGCACGCTGTACACGGCCACGCACAAGCATGGACGTGCATAGGTTTATTTCTATGACTTGACACAATTCGTGCGTAGCGTATCCGTGGGTTCCAGTGGACACAGTCACATAATAATATATTTTCTTACAAAGCGAAGCTTGACGCACGTGCGTCTCTCCGTGCGCCGCGGTGGAATGGAGCCCTTAAACTCTTGTGTTAGTCCAATACTTTTTATGTGCTCAATTTATTTTTTTGAAACTTTAGGAAAGAGTTTTGGAAACGATTTAAGGATAAATCATAGAATACAATAGCCACGAATAAAGTTATACAAAATAATAAATACACAAGAAAAAAGCGATTTATACAACCCGATATGTAGATCTTGCGTATTGAAAGTTTCACACTTGTATTTATGGGCTTGTTTTGCGTGCGTTGCCAATAAGTTTCCCTATAACAGCTCAATCCCGCCCAGATAAAAGCCGTAACCGTTGAGACACGCAATTTTCGACCTTATCGCACGGTGATGTTTCTTTACGAGGCTTTGATTCAGATAAAAGTGGCGCTCGCAATCATTTGTTGTTTTTAGTGTCATTTGTGAAAATAAATTATTATAAGTTTCTTTTTTCTACGGCGATAACAAAATTGGTTATTTGGACACAAAAATTTATCGACAGAAATAAAATCAATATGTTTTATTACTATAAGTACTTGATGATGCCCGCAACTCCGTTGCGCCAAAATTCGTTTATCGCACGAGAACCGTACATTGTTCACCAAAATAATCAATATAGACGGACACACCTTTGCATTTGTAATATTTTTATATATATTACTAGCTGTCCCGGCAAACGTTTCTTTGCCATATTAAGTATATAAAGTATTTTTTTTTAAATTTGGTCGAAGCGCTAACTGTCGGACAGACTAAAATTAAAATCCGAATTCGAATATTATTTAAAATTTGACACTGCGATGGCAGCCGACTGTCGGATCCAATGTAAAACATTCCAAAATCAACAACTACTAATAAATTAAAAATTAATTAAAAAAACATTGTCCAGCGGACAAAATTGTGAATCTAAACCATTCCCAGATCCCCTTGAACACACACAAAAAATTTCATCAAAATTGGTCCAGTCGTTTAAGATTAGTATGGTTAAGTAGGTATATTATCGTCCTCCTCGACGACCTCCGTGGCGCAGTGGTGAGCGCGTTGGTAGCTCAAGCCGGAGGTCGCGGGTTCGAGTCCCGCCGACGGAACAAAAAGTTTATAAAGTTCCTGGGTCATGGATGTGTATTAAATATGTGTATCATATAATAAAAATCTTAAATATATGTATGCTATAAAAGTATTAAATATATTTCCGTTGTCTGGTACCTGTAACACAAGTCCTTCAGGTACTTACCACGGGGCCAGACTGACGTGGTGTGAAGCGTCCATAGATATTATATTATATATTATATTATGTAAAAAAAATAACTTGGAATAAAAATAATTTGATTTTGATTATGAAAATTGAATTCTTACTTAGCTTCTTTGCAAGAAGAAAAACGTAACAAGCTAAGTTACGACGTATCTGATGCAGCTTTGATAGAGACAACCCTAATGCATTCACTATGGATTCATGTTCACTTAACCTCTCATAACGATCCTAGGCTTGTATTTTGCACTGATGAGAATAGGCTCTGTCATCATTGAATTACCAGTAGCATTCCACTTAGCCATACAAAGCAGAATCGCACTTTCATTTTACCTTGACGACGTTAAAAATTCCAGTGAGTTCATTGTTACTCCACGACACAAGGCCGAAGATTTTGACTGTGATCCATTTACATACCAACGCCGAACGCATTTGCAACACAAAGTCTATGAAAGAAATACATGGAGCCATTAAAATTACAACCTGCCGAGAACTATAGTCGTGTTTAAATTACCTTTGTACATTTTCAACTAAGTGAAGCGGTTCATAAAAATACTTATGATATTCTCTTTGTATTAAATAGATTAAGAATTAGAAAGAAATATGAAAGAGACTTGGAAAGTAAAGCGTAGCGTTATGTCTTGCAGCATTATTATATTAGTAATTTACTATAGCGTCTTATATAACCAGAAGCAAAACGTTTAAAAACATGTAATTTTGCTTGATTAAATCATCAGAATACTTTATAATGAATAGTATATTATGTGTATTAAATACGAAATATCTAATCCAAAGTAGCAATTTCGCTAATTCAACAATGCCGAAGGCAGATTTTCAGACTCTGCCTCCAGCATTGTTTCAAGTATAAATTTTTTTACTGTCAGTTACGTACTGTTCACCAATTGCATTTGCATATTTTGGCTACCCCTAAACTAAGAGCGGAACACGACTCAGAGCAACGGGACTTAGAGCACACTCCCTAACGAATATCTGCTGTGTAAAAACTGACAGTTCTTTTGTACTCATAACCTTCTTATCCCCAGGTGTAGGTGGTCTCCGGGCTACAGAGCTCCGCATCTCTCCCCCCGTGGTCCAGCGCGGCGCTGACGTGGTGCTGGCCTGCCTCTATGAGCTGACGGATGCACCGCTCTACTCCGTCAAGTGGTACCGCGGCCGACACGAGTTCTACCGCTACTCCCCCACCGAGTCGCCCGCTACTAAGATCTTCCCGTTCGCTGGGATCAATGTTGATGTAAGTAGTCTTTATTTGTATGGTGTCAGGAAAATTGTTCGTTTTCAAGCGAGAATTGAAAAGGCAGACATCTCATTTCTCGAACTAAGAATTGAGCCGACTCAATTATGAAAGGTTATAAGTGCGACATCGAACAATATTACATTGTTCGATGTCGCACTTATTATACTTCGGGTCTTAACCGAAGACGATTACATTATTTACTGGCAGCAGTACATGAGTAGGTGCCATCCTTATCACACATTTAGAGTATGTAACGAGCTAGAAAGAGAAAACAACAATACCTGTTTCATCCCACCACTCCCGCGCCACCTGGCAGTGGGGGGTGGCGTGACAATTCATTACGTGATTTTGTGTCGTCCGAGTCACACAATTTTCTTTTAAAACGTTAAAATATTAAAAAAAAATTTCTTGTTTTATACAATTAGTAGATTATGCCGAAAAGAAAACGTGATCGTTCCGTGGACAGTGAGTATTATAAAAGGTTGGCCAAAAAAGTGAAAAGATTGAGAGATAAGTTGAGAGCAAAAAGAAGAAGACGAGAACATTCTCCGTCGGTTTCCTCGAGCACTACGACGGATTTTTCAGACCCGGAATACGATAGTTATTATCCAGGTAACAAATTTAGTTTTCTATACAACATTTTTAACTACCTACCTACTTACTTCAATAAAAACTCGATTGGCGAAAATTGTAAATGTCGTTATGTTTTTATGCATTAATATATAATTTTAACTGATGTTGTGGTTACAATAGTGTTAATAAAACGTTGACTAGCCATGGTCGAATCTATGATTTAAGTGCATGATATACACATAATATTTTGTGAGAAAAAATATAACCGCCACAGCGCCGGAACTTATTCGGGACTGAGTCCCGTTGGACATGGGTACCTAACTTGGGCCCGTTGTTACTATTAGCGTCTTCTAGAACCTAGAAAAATGCACGGGTACCTATCTTGGTCCTGTTGCTTATATTGGGTACCTATCTTGGACCCAAACACGTTTATGGGTAGCCTAGCTTGGACCCAGGCCTGAATTATTACACTCCACGATAGTGTTATAAAATTTAAACAAAAGAAACTATTTTATAAATAGAATTCGTTTAGTGAATTCAAATAACCATATTACGTAATACGTGTTATTATGCTCCCGCTGCTTCTTTTTATTATTCTACCTCCCATTTAAGTGTATCTTTAAAAGACTAAGCAGGATGTTTATTTTTTCTTGTAGTCGATGACCTCCCAAATCAGGAAGCTTTGGACGATCTTAACAATGATGAGGAGCGCCCACAGATGGAGTCTGTAGTCGTCATACCAGACAATGTGTCCACACCAATGGAGGCAGACGCCCCGTCACTTACCTTACCAGAACTACAGCCAGAAGCTAGTAACGGGGATGCGGTGGCTAGCTTGGAACCTGAAATTTTAACCCTCTTAGGTGAAGATCCCGCTGATAAAAAAAGTCATGGTGAGGGTTTACATAAGGATATTGTACCAAGATGGGCACATATCCTCACTAACGGGCTACAGAAGGACACAGTGGCGGACTTACTAAAACTTTACCTACCGCCGGACAACTGTACAAATATCTGCGCACCCAAACTTAACCCAGAAATTAAGGCTGCCCTATCTGATTTAAATGTGAAACAGGACTTATACAGCCAAAATAAACAGAACCAACTAGGATCTGGTCTCACAGCCCTCGGACAAGTACTAAGCTGGGCTTTGACATCTAATAATATTGTCCCTCCCGAAATAATAAAAACCTTGAGCGACGCTGGGAGACTTTTCTGCGACAATCATTACAGGGAGTCATTATCTCGTAGATACGCGATTCTCAATGTCCTAAACAGGAATATTAGAGATACCGTTAAGGACACAAAGATCAACGAAAATCTCTTTGGCTCTGACCTAGCTGAACACCTGAAATCATCAAAAGCCATAACGAAGACTGCATCTGAGATGAAGTCTAGGCCACGCCCACCATACAGGACTCCAGTAGTCGTACAGCCTCAGAGAGGAACTTTAAACTCGAGGGGGACTCCGCGTGCGGCGGCGACGGAGCCCCGGACGGCCCCCGCTCCCCGCCGGCCGCCGCCGCCCCCGCCGCCGCCGCCGCGGGACAACCGCCAGGCTGCAGCGCGGGGCCGACAACGTCACACCGGCTACTCCCGGCAGCAAACGAGGAGACGATAGAAGATACACAGGTAACTATCATTGCTGGACGTTTGAAGTATTTTTATAATAAGTGGACTGAGTTTACTGATGACTGTACTATTCTAAGCTGGATTGAAGGTTATAAAATACCATTTAAAGAAGAACCAGTGCAAACAGTTACCCCAAAAAATAGTGCCTGTAATTCTAAGTCTCAAATGGCTATCATCGATAATTGTATTTGTGACTTATTAGAGTCAAATTTCATTTCACCTTGCACACCTTGTAAAGGCCAATTTCTTTCACCGATCTTCACGGTGCCTAAGCCGAACGGGACACATAGATTTATTCTAAATTTAAAACAGCTAAATAAGTATATTAAGGCGGATCATTTTAAGATGGAGGACTATCGTACCGCCCTAAAATTATTACAAAATAACTATTACATGAGTTCTATTGACTTAAAAGACGCTTATTTTTTAATTTCAGTCCATAAAGAAGATAGAAAGATGTTGCGTTTTGAATGGAAATCTCAATTATATCAAGTTAACGTTCTCCCGTTCGGCCTTTGCACCGCACCTTATGTTTTTACAAAACTGATGAAACCGGTTTTACAATATTTGCGCTCATTACGATTAATATCAGTGGCGTATTTAGACGATGTCTTATGTATTGGTAGCTCATATACTGAATGTGTTTTTAACGTCACAAAAACCAGAGAAACATTTGAATCTTTAGGCTTTGTAATAAACACTAAAAAGAGTGTTATGGAACCGAATACCACCTGTAAATTCTTAGGTTTTATTTTAGACACCAACCGCATGACTATTACCCTACCAGAGGAGAAGAAAAGACGTATTAAGAATAAAGCTAACGAGTTCATGCGTAAAAACAAATGTACTATTAGATATTTCGCAGAATTCATTGGTCTGCTGACCTCCGCATGCCCAGCCGTAAGTTACGGCTGGATCTACACTAAGTTGTTCGAACGTGAAAAATACTTAGCATTAAACTTTACTGACGATTATAATAAACAAATCAATATAAAACATTATTTAAAAAATGAATTTTCATGGTGGATAGAAAATATTGATTCATCATTTAGCCCAATTCGAAAAAGTAATAATTATCTTTTGGAAATATTCAGCGACGCTTCTAATACAGGGTGGGGTGTCGCATGCGGAGATCGGCGGGCGAATGGAAACTGGACTGAATCAGAATTAGATCTGCATATAAATACGCTTGAACTAAAAGCAGCTTATTACGGACTTAAGATATTTACTCCTGACTTACGCAATTGTGATATTTTATTGAGGATCGACAACACCACTGCTATAAGTTACATAAATCGAATGGGGGGTGTCCAACACCCTCACTTAAATGAATTAACACGAAATATATGGCAGTGGTGTGAAGATAGGAATATCTTTATATTCGCTTCCTATATAAAATCTTCGGATAATGTTATAGCTGACAGGGAATCTCGACGACTTAATATAGACACGGAATGGGAGATCAGTGAAACGGTATTTGTGCGAATAACCGAATTATTAGGTAAACCTGAGTTTGACCTTTTCGCGAGTGCTCAAAACAATAAATGCGCCAGATACTCATCTTGGAAACTGGATCCCTTTTCAGAGGTAGTCGACGCATTTACGTTTAGCTGGCATAGTATTAATTTTTATGCATTTCCTCCTTTCAGCCTGATACCTAGAGTATTAGAGAAAATAATTTCAGACAAAGCAAGAGGTATCCTAATTGTACCCGACTGGCCTGCCCAGCCATGGTACCCCATGTGGTCACGACTTGTTACGTCAAAAAAGTATTACTTCGGCCCTGACAAACACCTATTGTATTCTCCTTTCAGGACCTGCCACCCGCTTCATACGAACCTTGTCCTGGTGGCAGCGAAATTATCCGGGAATCGATGATCCGGCGCGGTGTACCACTTACCTCTTTAGAAATAATGATGGCATCGCTTGCACCAAAAACTTTACGTCAGTATAGTAGCTCTTTACAATCTTGGTGGTCATATTGTATGGTTAATAATATTAATATTTTTGAAGCTAATAGTTATAATGTAATGTCATTTTTAACACAAAAATTTAACGAAGGTGCTAGTCATAGTAGTTTAAATACACATAGATCAGTGTTATCAATAATTCTGGGTACAAACGTTACTTTAAATGATATTATTAACAGGTTCATGAAGGGCGTATACAGACTTAGCCCCCCTACACCTAAATACGATTCAACTTGGGACACTAATGTCGTTTTAAACTACTTATCTAATATGTATCCATATGAAACGATCACTTTATCTAACCTGGCATATAAAACTTGTACCCTTTTATGTATAGCATCTGCTCAGCGATTACAAACAATTAGCTTAATTAAATTACCAAATATAGTTTTTAATGAAGATGCAATTGTTATAAAAATTACAGACTTAATTAAGACGTCAAGACCTGGAACTCACCAACCACTCATAAGATTACCTTTTATTCGTGAAAACCCTAGCATTTGCCCAGCTTTAGCATTAAAAATGTATATAGAAAGAACCCGGGATTTGCGAAAAAATAATGAACATCTCTTTGTAGGAATACGCAAACCTCATAACAAAGTGGGAACTCAGACCCTATCGCACTGGGTAAAAAAGGTGTTACAAGACAGTGGCATCGATATATCTATATTCGGCGCCCACAGCACCAGGTCGGCATCCACATCTGCCGCCTACAGGTCCGGGGTAAATTTAGAGGTGGTTCGCAAGGCTGCAGGCTGGAGTGATTCATCTAATGTGTTCCTTAAATATTATTGCAGGGAAGTCGAACATGCGAATCCAAATGATTTTGTTAACGCAGTATTTAATGTTCATTAACAAATTAGTAATTTAGAAATTGATTGACCAGGTATTCACACTTATATCATTAATATAGTAATATTAAGCGTGCGATAAGTGTAAAATAACCGTTGTCACTTGTCTATTGTTAATTTTCCTTTTTATTATTAAATATTACATTGTTTAAGTAATAAAAGTCATAGTGCATTGGGTGACACATTTTATTTTTACTTCTTACCTTTTATATTATAACTACATATACTTTTACAATATGTTAGTAAAAATTGCCGCTCTAAACATCTGCAAGTAAATAATGTAATCGTCTTCGGTTAAGACCCGAAGTATAATTAAGAATCAAACGAACTTACCTTGTGAAGTTTGATTTCAATTATGCGAGGGTCTTAACCGAAGACGATTACATCGTCCCATCCCACCTCGACCCACTTTAACCTTAAAAATAAAATGGTCAATAACAACACAAAATCTCACGTCTCTAAAATAATGAATTGTCACGCCACCCCCCACTGCCAGGTGGCGCGGGAGTGGTGGGATGAAACAGGTATTGTTGTTTTCTCTTTCTAGCTCGTTACATACTCTAAATGTGTGATAAGGATGGCACCTACTCATGTACTGCTGCCAGTAAATAATGTAATCGTCTTCGGTTAAGACCCTCGCATAATTGAAATCAAACTTCACAAGGTAAGTTCGTTTGATTCTTAATTATTTGGTGCATGTTTCCGTTTATTCTAGGAAATAATTACCTAGAAAAAATAATGAATTGTCCAAAATCCCCTGATCATAATGTCATGATAAGTCATACGTTGTTATCTTATATATAAAATTCTCGTGTCACAATGTTAATCCCCGTACTCCTCCGAAACGGCTTTACTGATTTTTACCAAAATTTATATGCATATTCAGTAGGTCTGAGAATCGGCTACTGGGTACTTTATATATTGATAAGTGCATTTGTTGAATAAATAATTGTAAATTATTACAAGCTGAGACTGACGGCGACCATTGTTTGTGCGACGAGATAGCGATCGACGTTGCCATGGCGACATACTTATTTAGTCACTTCAATAAAAAAATATGGGCGAAATACTTTATATTATGGCAAAGCAACGTTTGCCAGGACAGCTAGTATTAATATAATATCTATGGACGCTATGAATAAAATAATAACTATATAGTTACTAGCACGTAACAAACACAATATATCTCTCGCAAAATACGCTACTTTTTCGCAATAAAAGTAAAACATTTTATCAAATAAAGCATATTTATTTATTCTCTAAGCCTAATACATATAAATAAGTGACCTTTCTTCTATATTAGATTAGGTTCCATTTAATTAGTTAGCTATCCCCGCCATCGCCGTTTGGGACGAAAAATGTCTTTTTAGGAGCGGCACAAGACATTTGTTTTCATTATACATCGGGCGAGCAGTAGAGTGTAGCTGACCCAATATTTATTATACCACTTTATTTTTATACTTTTATAACTTTAGTACTACCTAGTTTAAGGATAGTTTGAATTTAGAATAATGACTTTTATCTCAAAATTGGTCATAGTAGATAATCATAAAAGACTGAAAAGCTGAAATGATAATTAACTGCAAATGATGATAATAAAAGCTGATATTTTTAATTTATTTTTTAACCGACTTCAAAAAAAGGAGGTTATCAATTCGACGCGTATGTATGTAATATTTCCAGAACTGCCCAGTTTTTAACCGATTTCCAAAAAGTAGGAGGTTATATATGTTCGGCTGTGGATATATATATTTTTTTTTATTTGTGTATGTTCAACGAGTACTCCGCCGTTTGTGAACCAATTTTCAAAATTTTTCTTTTGTTGTATAGGGTTCAACTCCAATTTGGTACTATGTTTACAAAAGTGGTGACCTGATGATGGGATCCATGAGTAATCGAGGGAACTCCTCAAAATTTAATTTTGGTTTTATATGAAGGATCCTAGGCATATGCTACCAAAAAGTAAGATTTTACACCAAGGCATGCTATGGTTCCGAAGATACTAAGAGAATTCTGGATTCCTTATAGATACAAGTTTGGGACTTTCGGCGATGTTTTAAGAACTGAAAGCATATGCTACTATGCAAATTACATCCATCATCATCATCATCATCATCCTTATCACTACCATCACACGATGCATCGTTATGAGTTATGACCCTATTATTGGTACTTTCATAGTCTTTTCGATCGAGACTCGAGTTTGTCGAGTGATTTTGAGAATTATAATATTAATGTTGTTACAAAGTAAATGATTTAAACTTGGTGTTGCGGTTACCAAGTTGGCAATTTGATCATGGGATCTATGAGGTACGCAGGAAAAAACTTTTTTGAAAACTGCCTGAGTATAGTATATATAGTTGTGATAGTTTCATACCTAATTCCTATATATCTATAACTAACAGCATAAATGTTTACCGGTAAATAACTAAAAAGAGTGAAATTATTTTTTTAACAAAAAATTAAAACCGCTTCCAAGGTAAAAACAATAAGTAATAATATGAACTAAAAAGTATTAAATAATTCTTACTCTTTAATAGTGCCTCTTTCAGAATTCGTCTCAACTATTTCTGTACATACTATAGTCTTCATTACTTTGAAGTCTGTACCAGTCCCAAAAGTTTCATATATTCTGACATTGACTGACTCACGATACGCTAAAAAATACGCTAAATACGCTGGTACCGACTTCAAAATAATGAAGACTATAGTAAGTACAGAAATAGTTGAGATTAAGACGAATTCTGAAAGAGGCACTATTAAAGAGTAAGAATTATTTAATACTTTTTAGTTCACATTATTACTTATTGTTTTTACCTTGGAAGTCGGTTTTAATTTTTTGTTAAAAATAATTGTGTATGTTAATCTATGACAGCTTCTGAACAAATGTACCGAATTTCAAGTGTATATATGTATGTACTATGTATGTATGTTTTTATGTTTGTGCACGCATATCTCCGGAACCACAAGTTCGATTTTAGTGATTCTTTTTTTATTGTACTAGGTATTGTTCAACTTAGGGAATACTACAAGTTACATCAAAATCGGTTAAGTAGTTTTTGAGATAGGTAATTTTAATTCTTAATTACGTACAAAAATTTGAAGTCGGTTTTATCTTTTTAAAATACTGTTATTATTATAATAATAAAAAGGAACATTTCTTACATATCGACGGTCCCTACGTATAAAAGGTCATGTCCAAAATAGCAAATTTTTTTTATTGCATCATGCATTTCCGTATAATGAGACGCATATTCCTAAATTCTTATTATTTTTCTATCACAAGTAATTCCAAAGATAAAAAGACGTAAATGAGGACAAGTTGGGCATTGTATTAGATTTTACTGTTGTATATACGGACATCTATACTTACCGTCTTATACCGCGTTGGAAATTACGCGCCATTCCGCGTCATGTCGTACATGTCCGTTTCTACCTCTAAGGTAGCGAGTTATTTATATACTTGTTACCATTAACGTTCAGTTATAATGAGACTTTAGTTCTTTTTCAGTGGGACTCGTGGGAGAAATTCAACTAATTTCAAACCAATATGAGCATCTGAGTGTTATAAATAATCATCAACGTGAAATAATAGTTGCAACGGAGGCTGAGGCTTCTTTTCATGATGAACAACCATCTGGACCTTACCGTTATCGATATAGAGCAAAAAAATTGCATTTGTTTTACGAGGCCCCACAATAATCATTTATTTTATTTACGTACGTATTTTATAACGTAATTTGTGAAAATTTCTACTATTGCGGTTCTTGAGATAAGGCTTGGTGATAGACGAACGGACGACAGATAGAAAGCGAAGTCTGATATGTATTTATTTAATTATGAATATTGTAGGCTACAGGAGGAGGAATTTTAGAATTAAATTCTTGAACGAACGAGAAAGTCCATATATTCACGGAAAACTCAAAATACACTTTTATAAACTAAAACTAAATTTTATCCGTCCGCCGACATTCCTCTCTTCTTATTTTTAAAAAAACTGAACAAAAGACAATTGAACCTCGAGGCGTCGCTTCGCCATAGACAAAAACATAAAAACCTTTTCCTGAGAAACATAGACATTAACTTTTACATATCTAAAATGTGGCAAGGTGCAGTACGGCGACGGTCGCGTCGCCAACAAATATGAATGTTATTTATTTTATATAAAACAGTATTAAAAACGCTTACGCTAATAAATTATATAAAATTAATTAAAAACTATTAAGAACACTCCTTGTTCACTTCATAGATGGACTCCCTCTACAACACGCTATCGCTTGGTTGTAATGTTGAGAAGGGCTTAAAAAAATTCTGGAAAAGCTCATATTAAAAATCTAAAGTGACATCGGTGCATGATTAACCTAGAAATTAAAAAGTTTATGGGCTATTTTTTTTTTGCTCCAATAGAGTTTGTAAGATAAGCGTTTTCAAATTATTTCCCCCGTTTTTTCACATTTTCCCCTGTTTATTTGCTCAAATTAATCATACCGCTATAATTTAAAACGTAATATAGCCTTCCTCGATAAATGAACTACCTAACACTGAAAGAATTTCCAAATCGGATAAGTAGTTCCTGAGATAAGGGCGTTCAAACAAACAAATCTCAGCTGTATAATATTAGTATAGAATTGATAAGGTGTTCTGTAATCAATTTGGCAGTCGCAAATTGGGATGAAATACTATTTTCTTCCTGCGAGGAATGTGTTAGACGATTATATCAATGCAGCTCTGTATTCAACGGTAATACTAAAAATTACAACCTTCAGAAAAGCTCAAGAGTCAGTTAAAGCTGAATATAATAATCGACTCATAAATATATTTTACTTTCCAGACTTGTCCACCGTAGAAGTTATAAAGAAGCCTCAAAAAATTTACTCATGTAACATGCAATAAAAGTCTAAGGTCGTGAATGGTCACCTGCGTCTCAAAATTGGAAAAGGAATTGACCTTGCTCAAGTATCCGAAATGACCAAGAAGAAGAAAAAGACAAAGTATCTGGGTATTCGTTATCTTCAACAACATGTTAAAATATGTTGAAAGTTTTTTTTTCTACATTATATCCATATACAAGTATCATTGACAAATTTTCAAAAATATTATATAAAAAATCTAAATTATAGCAACGATGTATTTTATTACAAATAAAGTCAGTCTTCTTCATCTTCAACATTATTATGTTTGTGCTTTACCCTTTAGTAAAACATAATTAATTAATACATAGATACTAAACTTTGTAGACTTTTTAAAAATAAACAGTTTAATTTATCAAATAACCACATTTTATTACAATTTTTCATTATGGACCTAAAGTAATTGATGACATATCCTTTTATTCGTTCATTGTACCATAGAAAAAACTACTTAAATTAGCAGCGTATAAAAAGATATGTCTGTGTTTTTTAGTTTTTCTCACTGAAGAGCCAGTATTTGTATTACTTATATGTTATAAACTTATAAATTATGACAATACGAATCATTTAATTTAGTGCTAAATGAATTTAGGACCTAATATAATATTTTAATTCTTCCAAAGTAAAAACGGACATGTACGACTTAACCGTTATGGGCAGTCTTGAATTGTCATCGTAAAAACGGTCATCTTGCAATTTTGACGAAAATATAGTAAATATTTAAAATTGTGTTATATCATGACAAACGGTCTACATTAAGCTTTACAGATCAACAAAAATAATTGTGTTTATGTTTTATGGTAATCTGCAGTAACAGTTTGAAACTTAAAAACGCTCTGCTGAAAACCACTACTTTTGACATGTCGCTTTATTCGTAGGGACCGTCGATATCAATAAGCAGAATCTCTCAAACCATTTATAACAATTTCATAAATTCTTATTTATCACTCTCGATTCCAACCGATTTGTTCTTCATAAAATCGAATTATGCGTCAATAGTAACCTTATTTCGGAGGCGATTTTAAATGCTGAAGGCCAGTCGTCTGCACGACGTGTGGATCACAAAAATATCTGAAATATTTGATTGAACTCTTCAATACGGATCTGCTTTTATCGATATTAGATTTGGGGTTCCGCATGTCGAACTGGTATTATAGTGAGTTCGGTATTCACATAAAATCAATTGACCTTACTTTGACTTCATAATAAAACAGGAAAAGAGTAGACGTAATGGCAATAGCCACCGCCCATGCACGTGTCAGAGGAGTTTCATGTGTGAATTCATCTGCATTGCGCGTTGCGGTTCAGAGGCCGTAGACAAAGTCCCTTTCGTTAAAAACGATGACGAAATTAGCTATCAAAATGTATGTGATTTGAAATTAGTCTTCGCAAGCGAAATGTCATTTAGTGATGACTTGTGTCAAACCGCATACATTTTGATAACGAATTTCGTCATCGTTTTTAACGCAAGATACTTTGACTACAAGATCTAAGGGGGCGATCCTTAAAAATCCTCCACGCCTTAGACTTAGCTCACAATTTTTGAATTACCTATTTATAATATGAACAATTCAACATTTTAACCACCTTGTTATGTTTTAAATCTATTTTGCATGTGTCGTATTACTATTCAAATGTAGGTTTCAACTGGACACTATATAAAATTATATTTAACATTCCATCCGTAAATGCACAAAACTTGATTGCCAATTATACTTCCTCAAACCTTTGATAACTTATTAAGAAGTTATCCAATTTAATTTGCAATCCCAAAAGTGGGCCCATAATCGGCTAATTTGTTATTGTGGAGCACTCTCATTTCGGTATAATAAGTAAAGGCGACCTCAAAAAATTAAAATTGCTTTGAGACGTTTAAGTCGGAAGCCCTACGCAGTAAGCCGCTTTGACGCGCAAGTTTTGACGTGAATAATTGGTTTCGAAATTATACTTTACAAAGTTTTATAAGACTTAAAATTGCAGTCGCTCTCGTGCTCATTTTGTTTTTAATTTGTTTTTATGTTTTTCACTTTGATAAGGACTTTCTGAACATATATGAGTAATAATTGAAGGCCTCGCTTCAAATTGCACCAAATTGCAGTACCATGATGGTCATACTAGCGCAGCTATCTACGTAACTCTTAAGATACGTTTTTCATAAACAATCATTATAACGTATAGCCTTCTTTAAAAAAATATAATTGAAAGCTTTAGAAGAAAATTAATAAAATGCCAGAAAATATTTTCACCTCCGATAAAATTAATTATTTGATTAAATAAATAACGACTCCCGCTATAAAACATAATGACCTTTCCGAGCATTACCTTCAAAAACAGATGCAAATTTACATATTTTATCTTCCAAATTATCACAGAAATTCCGTTTAAATAAATTCAGAGATATTGTTTACAAGAAAAAACAGCGGCTTACCATGGCTTACTAGTTTTTTGGATTGGTGCCTTCTTCACATTAGGCGAAGACAGCTGCCAATTCAACATCTTTGTGCAGTTTTCTAGACGTATGTATTTCATTTATTGGCACCAATGATATTCAACTAAATACAGATCTGTTACGTTCATACTATTTTCCGGCTTAAATTGCTTCCGAAAAATTTTCAAATTCAATTGTCAAATTTGACAGATAAGTGAAACAAAAGATACGAAATGACATTTACATAAAAGAGACAGACTATACAAAAGACGGGTCAATTGGCCCGTATTTAATGGCTTCACAACGCGCGCGGTAGTAACATATCTGCTTTGAGTTTTTTTATATAATATCATTGATTGGCACAAAAAAAAATATATGTGATTTTTTATTATATTTGGGAAAGCGTGTCTAATTTAAATAATAAAATAATGTTCTCCTACTGGATGAAAAAAAAACAAAGTATCTTTCAGGAACTTTAAACAGTTCTAACTAAAGTAATAATGCTTAAAAATTTGTTTATTTGATAGCTTTTACAAAAATCCAAAGATTGCCAGATTTAATTTTCGGTTCTGACATCTAGATTTCCCATAATATTTATTTTTTCCTCTAACAAGCGAAAAATGTATCCACGCTACCGAGTGAACAATATCTCTGTCTCTCTGGTATGAAAATCGACAGTGGTGCGAGAGTGATGCGAGATCAAGGTCAATGGCAGTTGTCAGCGTCTTAATATTTATGTTTTAAATAAGAATAAGCATACAAAAGAAATTTACTTACGTTGTAGTAAAAACATATTCTTTTTATAAATGAAAGTCGAATTTTTCAAACCGATTTTCATACCCAAATATTTCATAGCAATACGACTTAATTTAATTTCAAGTAATATGAAACTAGTTCAATATTGTAGAGAAACGTAAATAAATTCTAATAATAATTAATAATAATCAATAAGGCAACGTGGATTAAGCTACATCGTTTTCTGGATTTGTTATCTTCAAACTTAACCCTTACTTAACCTATTTGAAGGAAATCGCTGGCGCCTGTGCCTCAAAGTTTATTATAAGAGTTCACCCGAACGCGTCCAAACAATGTAATGTAATTGTTTGTTGAGTCCCCTTTGTTGCACTGACATCTCGGATTAAGCGATTAATTGGAATTCCATTCTCGGTGTTTTGTATTCAAACTGATACGCGATAAATATTACTGTTACAATATTTGTACACAAGTATAATTTGTAAAATTTTCATGTACCATCAAAGAAATTCATTCAGCACATGGCGGACCACGTAGGTCCGGTTACGTAAAGCATTTGGTCGGGTACGTAAAACCTATCTGATAATAATTGTAGTCTCTACTGGACAATGGACATGGCCAAGTAACTCTACCATATTCTGATGATAGAGCTACGTTTTTAGGTCGCATTATGTCAGATCTGCCCAGGAGCCAATCAGCTAATATGGTATATTGATCAAATAAATTATTTAGAGTTATAGTTTTAGTAAAAACGTATCGCCAGTTCTTGAACTTATACCGCCAAGTACTCATTATACTTGAACTTGGCTTGACACGCTGCCGCGTGTCTAGATAACTAAAATTTTTAAACTTTGATTATATTAAATAAGTATATTATATTTTTAAGTTCTACAATTATAATAGTGTACATTTTTCTCTCCGTTGATACATTTGTTAAATGTAATGGTATATTCATAAACATTTCCAAAATCAGCGCTTATTGTTCTGAGTCTAGAACTTTCTGGCAAAACATTTGTTTAATGTTTGTTTGATAAGGGTCTCGAAGTTTCCCATTTAAATGGAAATGAACATTTGTGAGAATTTTTCACATCTTTAATTGTAACACTTTTACATTTCTAGGGAGACTGTTCTTTTGTAAGTTGTTCAAACGGAATTTCTAAGAATTGTACACTAGGTTTGTGTGATTACCACGTGGATGAAATATAGTTATACAAAATTAAAAAATCTTTAGGAAACTTGATGATTTTGACAATTAAAACGCCCTACATTTTTAAACTCTTCATAAAATTAACGTTATCATTCCTGAATGCGGCCAATAAGTGACCATTAAAATAATATAAAAGTTTTAAGGGCATCACAGACGGTGAAAATAATATAAAATATATATTATCTTAGAGCATATTTTAGAATATCGCTCACCATACAAATCCTATGAACCATCACACACGACGAAGTTAATTTATATTTTATATTTTGTATCTTAAGATATCGAGCGATATGGAAATATATATTTCGCACCTATTTTATCTTAAGATACGAAATATATATTTCATATCTTAATATGTTATCTTAAGATGCGAAATATATCTTTATGGATAGGTACAGGGCTGTTTTTGTGTCGAGCAGCGGGCTCATCGGTGATTGGACGCACTAGTAGATGCAGTGTTGCCAGTGCTGTATGTTAGAAAGTTACATACCTACTCTCATTAGAAAAGTAACATTTTGAGGGAAAAAGTAACATTTCGGATGATTTTAAATAAAATTGACTTATAATTTATTGCTTTATTATTATTATTGCTTAAAAAGCTCATGAATCGAAATGAATGTTTCTCTTTAATTTCTAAAATACTCCTGAAACTTCTTCGTTGACAGATATTGATAAGGGTCTACACAGACGGACTGCATTTCAACTGCAATCCAACTGTAAATTGCAGTTCAAGTACAGTTCAAATGCAGTTGACACGACTGCAATGCGACTGCATTAGAACTGCAAACCAACCAGTTCACACGACTGCAAGCCGACTGCAACTGACCTGCAATCCGACTGCGTGTTTGGTTTGCAGTTCTATTGCAGTCGCATTGCAGTCGTGTCAACTGTCAATTTGCAGTTGGATTGCAGTTGAAATGCAGTCCGTCTGTGTAGACCCTAAAGGTTAAATTCGCCGCAGGTTTTTCTCTTTTTTATGTGAGGCTCCATCCAAATGTTTCTCCTTTTGGAATGTGCTACTGCAATCTGCATTTCACATTCTATATCAGAATCATCGTCTGAGGAGCTAGCTGTCTACGTCTAACAAATTAAGAAGTAAGGCAGTATCAGTTATTAGTTATCACTCATAGTCAATCACCCTGTATATAGAACTCTAACAAGGAATACGTGTGGCACCAACGCCATCGCCATCATAATATTATCGTATCTTAGCCGTGTGTGATAGCTTAAGATACTATAATATTTTATATTTGGGCATCTTAAGATAAAATATTACATTATCTTCACCGTGTGTGATGCGCTTTACTATTACAACAATCTACAGTAAAAAACTGCTACGGCATTTCGTAGGCGCTTCGTAGCAATTCGTAGCCCGTTATAGCACAAAACATAAAATATAATGTTTTTGTTTCTTATACATTGTATGACTTTAAATTACTGCAGTAATTCACATATTTGTACAGTGCAATATAAAATTTTATTATAATAAAAGTCGCCTTTATAGCTTTGTCATTTTATTTTTACAGAGCTATTAAAACATCCGCATGAGTTAGATACCATTTCGTTTCTCGTTCGTGGATGTAATTCTAGAGCAGAAGAAAATAAATAACTCTTTTATTCTGTTGGTGGATCTTAAGTCATTTAATTCAGAAGTCTTTTAATGCCACACCGGTTTCGGTGGCCGGTTTCATCTAAACCAAGCCAGGCAGGAGTTTTTAGAGAGATTTTATAGTGAGCAAGTATAACATGATCTCTTTCTTTCCTTTATAACCTAATTACCGTCAAGACTAGCGAGGATTCCAGAGTAGGACTGACTTTTTACATGCCCCTCCGACGCATGGATCATCTACTTGTTAGGCAGTCAGGTGATAGCTGCATTGTCTTAACCAAACTTGAAAGCAATCTTTTTCCAAGGCCGGAATCGAGTCCACTTCTTCCTAGAGAAACGCTATAAGCCAATCAATCGCCCAGGTTTTAATTATATTTCGCCAGAAATCTAGCACACAATAAGCCCTTATTTAAGCTAAGATCAAGATTAATTAAGACGAAAAACAACATTAATTGTAAAGAAAGTATTATTCAAATCGCGTTTGGAAACAATAGTTTTAAATATATTTTCAAGGGTAAATAGCTCCTAAAATAAATTAAGTTGGTTCAATACAGTTGACTTTCTCTAGAATACTCTTGTTTTTGATACCTAAAAATACTAATCTGCTTTTTTTTTTTAATTTCTCTTCCTTGGATATCGTTAGCTATATATGCACAGATGCGAGTGTTAGTGTACCATATCTTATATATAAAATTCTTGTGTCATAATGTTAGTTACCGTTTTCCTCCGAAATGGCTTTACTGATTTTTACCAAGTTTTATATGCATATTCAGTAGTTCTGAGAATCGGCTACTGGATACTTTATATATTGATAAGTTCATTTGTTAAATAAATAATTGTAAATTATTACAAATCGAGACTAACGGCGAACATTGTTTGTGCGACGGGATAGCGATGGACGTTGCCATGGTGACACACTTATTTAGTCACTTTAATTCAGTCATTCCAATAATATGGACGAAAATCGAATTACTTTATATGACAAAAATATGTTTGCCGGGACAGCTAGTATTATATTATATTAATTATCATACTTGTGGTACGGGTACGATTAAGGGAAATATAATATTTAATAATTTTATACGTTACATAATATTATATTAAGTTTTTATTATAGCACACAAAATATGTATTAGGCTGGCTTCACAGCTACAGTAGAGAGCACGCGAAGCGGGTCACGTGCGGACCAGTCCGCGTCACTGTGACACGATGTTCTAGCCACTAGCTTCTCGTATTTATGTTGTCTCCGGGCGCTTGTAATGCCAGCCCGTACGGGTATCCCGGTCTGCCTTACACGTGCATGACTCATGAACATTTTAAACTTATTATCATGTCGGCAGAATTTAATTTGAAATCAAAGGTCTCAAGAAATACTTGAAACTCTTTGTCTGTCAACAGCTGGCGCGGTCGAACCAGAGTCAGGTGGTGCTGACGCGAGTCAGCTTCGGTCTGTCGGGGAACTTCAGCTGTGAGGTGACTGCTGATGCCCCCTCCTTCGCCACCTCCATCGTGTCCAGCAATATGGATGTCGTAGGTAAGTGAAGCGTTCCACACCAGTTACAGTTACAGTGACAGTGGCAAGATTTCATTTAATTAAACTGGTCAGCTACGACAATAAATAGTGATTTTATTTCGTCGCAAATATGGGCGTTGTACACAAGAACGTTATTATTTTGAATCTGTGGATCGCCAGAGGTTAAGCGATATATTTCAGTAAAAAACAATATACAAAAGATTGATAGATTAAATAAAAGAATGTTAATAAAATAATTATTATGGGAGGATTACTAGGAGTATTATGTCTCAAAAAAGTAAAGGGAGAGGGGGTCACGAAATATTTTTTTAACCTAACTCCCTTGGGTTAAGTCTTAAAAATATTGAAAAACACTGCTCTATGGGATGAACGACAACCTTTTTTTTTCCAACTCGAAAATTTTATTTTCGATCTCCATCAATAAAAATGCTCTATATTTGAATTGCACAAACTGTAATAATATTTTATTCAAGTCAACACCTTTCTTGTCATATTTTGTCATACACCAATGTGGCACATTGTACTAGCTGTTGGAGTTGTCGTTCGGTCATGTATAATATAATACAGCTACTGTACTACATCTTCATAAGATACTACGCTATCGTTACAACTTTTGGTCTTAATTTTTTCCGTCTAGCCCCCTTTCGCAACGCGCGATTAGGAACTTCGTTCCAATATGCGCAGTGATCTATATTA
Organism: Polyommatus icarus; assembly: GCA_937595015.1. Classification (NCBI taxonomy): domain Eukaryota; kingdom Metazoa; phylum Arthropoda; class Insecta; order Lepidoptera; family Lycaenidae; genus Polyommatus; species Polyommatus icarus. The sequence continues at coordinate 1,917,969 of OW569322.1, read as the reverse complement.
TGTAGCAGAAATTATAAGGGTAGCTGCAATTTTATGTGTAGCCTAGAACACGCTAGATCCTCTATAATAACATAACTGTTCAGTGTTCACCTAAAATATAACTGTTACTGTGCGGTTGTAAAGATGCACGTCTAAGAACATTAACTTCGGTGATCAAATTTTTTATTTCACAACGTTTTCTCTGCGGCATAATTATAGTCAAATAGATGAAACTGACTTTTTAACCGACTTCCAAAAAAGAGGAGGTTACTTGTTCGGCTGTAGATATATATATATATATTTTATTTATACTTTGTTACCAAACCAAACAAGTTTATTATATTAAGTATGTCTGTGTAGCGTACGTAGTGTACGTAGCGTATGTAGTGTCTGTAAGCACGACCAAAAATAAAGATAAGAAATATCTAAGACCCTATTATTTATCTCTTATATATAAAATTCTCGTGTCACAATATTAGTCCACGAACTCGTCCCAAACGGCTTTACTGATTTTTACCAAATTTCATATTCATATTCAGTAGGTCTGAGAATCGGATACTGGGTACTTTATATATTGACGAGCTTTTGCCCGCGGCTTCGCTCGCGTTAAGAAGTATTTTTATATACAAACTTTCATCCCCTATTTTAACCCCTTGGGGTTGGAATTTATCAATCAATCAAAAAAATCCTTCCTTAGCGGATGCCTACGTCATAACATCTAGCTGCATGCCAAATTTCAGTCCGATCCGTCCAGTGGTTTGGGCTGTGCGTTGATAGATCAACATGTCAGTCAGTCACCTTTGAGTTTTATATATTATATAGATATAGATAAGTGCATTTGTTGAATAAATAATAGTAAATTATTACTACCTAAAACTGACGGCGACCATTGTTTGTGCGACGAGATAGCGATCGACGTTGCCATGGCGACATACTTATTTAGTCACTTCAATAAAATTATATGGGCGAAATACTTTATATTATTGTAAAGCAACGTTTACCGGGACAGCTAGTCTTATCTAATATATATAAATCTCCTGTCACGATGTTTGTCCGCGATAGATTCCTAAACTACTAAACCGATTTTAATGTTTTTTTTTAAATGTGTGCTTTTTTCCAACTTGAGAGATAGGATAGCTTTGAATAATGATCTCTAATTATAGTCGCAATTTTATTTTATTGCAAATTATTTGTCTATAAAGAGTGACCATTGTTTATGAGACGCGGGTCACGGGATAGCGATGGACGTTGCCATGGTGACATACTTATTTAGTCACTAATTCAATAAAATAATCTTATATATAAAATTCTCGTGTCACAATGTTAGTCCACGAACTCCTCTAAAACCGCTTTACTGATTTTTACCAAATTTTATATGCATATTCAGTAGGTCTGAGAATCGGCTACTGGGTACTTTATATATTGATAAGTGAATTTGTTGAATAAATAATAGTAAATTATTACAACCTGAGACTGACGGCGACCATTGTTTGTGCGACGAGATAGCGATTGACGTTGCCATGGCGACATACTTATTTAGTCACTTCAATAAAATAATATGGGCGAAATACTTTATATTTAAATAGCAAAGAAACGTTTACCGGGACAGCTAGTTGACTATAAAGATGTTATGTTGCGATTCAAATACTTACATTAATTGACTTTTTTTCTCCATAGTTCTCCCGCCGAAGTCACCAGTCATCGACACCAACCAGCACTATTACGTACCAGGGGACATTCTCAAGGCGAACTGCTCAGCTGGCCCGAGCCGCCCGCCCGCAGAGCTCACCTTCTTCATCAACGATATACCTGTAAGTATGAGTCACGATATTTTTCTTGTCCTAAAGGCAGTCCCTGACGTCACTGCGACCCTTGAGGATCTACTGTGACTCCTTCGCATTAAAGTACTGTCCGCAATTCAAAAATTAAACGGTGTGGTTGGGGTTGGTGCCACGAGTAACGATATACCTGTGAGAATAATTATTATGATCAGACTGACTGATTGTTTAAGATACAGTTGTCATTGCAAGGTGACGAGATGATGCATTTTCAAATTGCCAATGGCCATTTAAAATTAAAGTAGGCAGCCAAACAAGATAGCAAGTCTGTCAATTCAATATGCATCTTTTGTGCTGTAAGCAAAGTTTTGTTTTGAATGACACATAGAAATGTATCGTATCAGCCAGTTGCAATGTGAACTAACTTTTATGCTGCCCAGAGACATAGATAAAAGACGAGACTTTATACCACACAAAACAAACCACTCAAAGGATTACTTTTAATTATAAACTTGGAGTTATAGCAGCAACATCAGAAAAGGTGCCCGAAAATTCACTACCGAAGATAAATTTTGTACGGGCTAAGCTCGAGCTGCGGGTAAAATCTAGACCAAACATAAACAGACAGTTAAAATACCTGCGCCAAAATTCAATTTCTTAATCGCATTAAAATTTCGTTGCGTTTATTTTATGCGAAACAAGTTAACTAACTGCATTACCATCTGTATGGAGCTTCATTTCAACTTGTTCCTGGGATTTTAATAATAACATAACACTTTTCGTGACGTGTTTACATTCTAAGCGCCAATAGCTGGTACTGTGTGCAACTTTTAAGCAAGATGAATAGCTGATAAAACATGCTGAATTTCCACGAACTTTAAATTGATTCCTATAGTATCGTTCATCAAATTAATTTACTGATATTTTTACCTCTAGCGTATGAACCGTACCGTATCTATTACTTATATACATAAGCAAAAACATATCAGTCACTTCACAATAACAAAAACTTACAATCTATAACGCCTAAAATATTTAGCAGGTTGTTAAAGAGCATCCGGTAAGAACATAAACGTAAATAACAAAAATAAAAATAAATTTCCCATAGATTTTCGCAGTTTGAGCCAGTAAAATATATAATAGATATTTCAATTTCACGTGGAATAAAACTCCAAAACAAAACGTGATGCTTTAGTCAGGATTATATCTAGGTCACATATAACTACGAAAATTTTCATGTTAGTTTATACATAATAACGTTAATGTGTTCAAAATGTTGTTATATAATTAATATTTAATTAACATAGCATTATAATGAATCTCGATTGTTCATACTTCATTTAAACATAATTTATAATCATTAATATTCATGAATGAACTACAAGATTTTAATTAGGCCAAAATAAATCAAAAAGCGGAGTTTCAATAACAGAAAATGGCCAAATTATTATTAATACTAGATGAAAACCCGGCTTCGCTCGGGTAAACTTGTAACTCAATACACATCTATGTACAAAATGTAGGTAAATATTTGTGTAGTCTTAATTTTATTTTCTCAAGAAATATGAAAGCAAAGCAAGACTCGTAAAGATTCGTATAGCTTAGTTCATTATATTTAAAAATAGTAAATTAAACTGCAAAAGTTTTACATTTTCATTTCAAATCAACATTATCAGCTAAGGTTAATAATTTCTCTTGCATTCAGTCTTTTTCTCTACATTGGCAGGTAGGTAAGTACCTACTTACTAATTTTAAAAACAATTATAGTAGGTAGGTAGGTAGGTAGTATTTTTAACCGACTTAAAAAAATGGTTATCAATTCGAATTTCGAACCGTATGTATGTAACATTTCCAGAATTGCCTCGTTTTCGTATATAATTAGTCTATAATATCAGTGTCTGAATTTTGAAATCGGTTTTATCTTTAACATTAAAAAAATTGAGAGGTGCTAAGGGACACCCGAATGGAACGAAGTTAAGTATTTCTTATGTTAAAAAAACCTGTTTACATAATATACACTCAAAAATATTATTAAAAAACGCCATCTATTGACGCCCAGGAACAACGCGCCGATATTTATTTAAAAAAAAACGCCATCTAGTTGACGCACAGGAATACTATCAACGCCCTCTGCCCCTACAATGCAGGTACTAATAAAAACCGGCCAAGTGCGAGTTGGACTCGCCCATGAAGGGTTCCGCAACAGCAATAAGAATTATTTCTATGAAATTATCAGGTTTTTGATTTATTTTAATATTTCATATTTGATATAATGAAAGTTAAATTAAGGTTTATCATTTATGACGTATAAAAAAAAACTACTGGCTAGATATCGTTCAAACCAATTTTTGTTGGTAGTTTTTAGAGTAATGTACTTTATATATATTTTTTTAATTACTTTAGAAGTTAGAGGGGGGGGGGGACACATTTTGGCACTTTGGAAGAGTCTCTCTTGCAAACTATTCAGGTTAGAAAAAAATGATATTAGAAACCTCAATATGATTTTTGCAGACCTGTCCATAGATACCCCACACGCATAGGCCAGATGAAATTTTTTTTTTTGTTTCATTTGTACCTATAATTACTACCCCTAAAATTATTAAAAATTTTAGGGGTCCCCATAGATACAAATGAATTTTCAATTTTTGTATCAAAATCCTAATGCGGTTCACAGACTACATCTACTTATCTACTTACTAAGTTTCAATAGTATAGCTCTTATAGTTTCAGAGAAAAGTGGCTGTGACATACGGACGGACAGATAGACAGACTGACAGACATGACGAATCTATTAGGGTTCCGTTTTTTGCCATTTTGGCTACGGAACCTTAAAAAGTGTCGAGGTCAAATATCGTTATGTCTAGCGCTCTTTACGCCGAACGCGCCATAAGGGCCCTCTCTCCCTAAATTAGCAGGTCGATTGTCTGCCAGTGCGAATATCGACGTAAATGACATTAAAATAACATTCATAACAGCGCGCCTTGTACGGTGGCGGTTACGACGCTCGCCACGTCCATGATAGGGAAAAAACCTTTTTAAGGCTTAATATAATACATATTTCGAAAACGTAACCAAACCAAATTATTAACTTATGTATTGCAAAGCAGTAGATATTTTTTATATATTCTTTTGATAAATAATGAAGGAGTAAAGTGGTTTCATTCAACGATTTGGAGGTGATTTGGTTTTTTATTTCATTATTATGTGATACCGATAGAAAAAATATGGCAAAACCAAATAACGTATCATATCATGTAGATTACTAATTATTTTTTTCAGATATAATTTCTCTGTTAATGCCGATGAAAAGTTGTTTCATCTGCACGCTTTTTTCGAGAGAGCAGCCTTAAGGAACTTCGTTCCAATACTATACCTACTTATTATAAAATGAAGTCACTTTTTTCCCTCATGTCCCTTTGCTAGGCTATATTTTATCACGCTAAGATTAATAGAAGCGAAGAAATAGAGGAAAATGTGGAAAAAACGGGGGAAATTATTTGAAAGGGCTAACTTGAACGCGCTAATCTCAGGAACTACTGGTCCGATTTGAAAAATTCTTTCAGTGTTAGATAGCCCATTTATTGAGAAAGGCTATAAGCTATATTTTATCATGCTAAGATTAATAGAAAAATGTAGAAATTTATTTAAAAGGGTTTAATCTCGCGAACTACGGGAGCAATTTTTATGTTATTTGGAGATAAGAAATAGACCACATGAGGGATCGTGATGGGCTATCGATTTTAATCATTTTTTCAGTGGCTATATATTTTATTCCCGTGCGACGCCGGGGCAGGTCGCTAGTAAAAAGATAAAACCAACTTCAAAATTATACTAATAAAAAGTATGTATATTGTATTATGAATTAAAATTCCCTAGATATCAAAAACACATTAATTGGTAATTGTTGCGACGCTCATAACTGATAAGTGATAAAAAACAAAAGCAACAAAAAAAGGGTGCGCTATGGTGCTCTATGACTGCTAGCAGGTAGAAAATGAGCAATGGCATGTGTCAGTTTACAGCAAGATGGCGCGTGAAGTTTGTTTAGAAGTCAGTGTCAGTGCCATTTTAACGAAATACTTCAAAATCCGAATTTTGCGGATTTATGTTGTCGACTCGAAATCAATATTTTTTTTTATTTTCTATTATTCACATAAGGTTTCGATCGAGTCTATCGTACCCCTGAACGAAATTATTAATATAGATTATTATGATCGACGACGGCTCAGTTGGTGGCGCGTTGGTAGTCAAAGGTTCGAATCCCGCTGACCGAACAAAAAGTTTTCAAAGTTCCTGCGTTATGGATGTATATTAAATATTATGTGTATCATAATATAATAAAAATTTTAAATATATGTATACCTACGACCTACATTTATATTTAAAATTTTTACCCTACGAATAATAAATAGTACCTATAAAAGTATTAAATATATTTCCGTTTTCTGGTACCCGTAACACAAGTCCATCAGGTACTTAGTACGGGGCCAGACTGACGTGGTGTGAAGCGTCCATAGATATCAATTATCATATTATTTATGTAGTCTTAGTTTGCATGAAATATAATAATACTTTGATTTGGACTTAAATGTCCAATAAAAAAGCGACTATGACCGAAGTACGATCTAATAACATTTAACGTGTAAAATAAGCTAATACACTTCTATTCTAATTTGCAAGTCACCACAAACATTCGGTCTACCGAGCATAACAAACTACCTACTTAAGTTACAGCTTAAAATTCGTCGAAGTAAACAACATTGTTTGCTGCAAGTTTCTCTATAGATATTGTTGTTTTAAGCTATTCTGTGGCTACTTTATGGCTAGTAAGATAAGAAAGACATTTTCTATTGATTTACTTGTTAAACCGATTGATTCGATTAGGAGTGTTTTTTTACTCAAATGTATAAAAAGCCGAATGAAAGGCATATTGTTCGACAATGTTCTTATTTAAATTTTTGATAATAAAATGGCGTAAATAATGTTGTTTTACATCTAAACAATAACAAGGAAATCTGAGACAACAATGCAGAATAATTAATTGTTTAAATACAACTCAGGAAAACAGATATAAACTTTGATAGTCTAAAATTACAGCGCCATTATTATCCAGTAAATAATATAACAATTGGTGATGTTTATTTGGGAGAATTCTCAGAATTGCCTCCCTCTGCAGGTCCAAATGGCAGCAAAGTAGATTAAATATTTATAAAGCTGCCCGTTGATGCAATTTGTTTCATGGCTTCCCTCGAAATGAAGTCGTAATACGGGATATTTTGATATGTCAAATTTTCTGGGAACCTCTAAATATTCATAACTAGATTTTGCCCGCGACCTTCCTCAACTTTCATATGATATCCCACAGGAACGAGATAAAATATTCTATAGCCTTTATAAAAAAAAATCTGCTGGCTTGGTTCGGCCGTACTTGAGATATATAGAGAGATAATAAAAAATAATAGCTCCCACACCGGTTTCGGTGACGATGGCCGGTTTCATTGAAACCAGGCCAGCTACGCAGGCGGCAGGAGTAATGTTATAGTACCTAAGTGTGTGCGCAGTACACAAGAGCACTCTCTATTCCTTTACTCTCATAACCCAGTGGGACGGAGGACCGACACGACTGGCGAGAGATCAGGCGCAGGACCAAATTTTTACATGCCCATCCGACGCATGGATCATCTTACTGGTCAGACAATCAGGTGATCAGCCTGCTTTGTCCTAACTAAACTTGGGAATAATATGTTTCAACGCGGGAATTGAACCCACGACCTCCGAGTCAAGAGCCGCGCTCTAATATACCACTAGACCACGGAGGCGTTCCGTGTACGTATAGTATAATAACAATACTAACACGATCAATTCTTTTACATTCTTAGATCTAGACACAAGGTAGCGTACCTCATAAATTAAATCTAACCTACTTTAAATTCTCACATATAATTGAAATAACAGCTAGTGTTATAGGTATCCAATAAAGCAAAGAAATAGAGTTTAACACATCTTGTTCATAATGATGTTGTTTTATTCCTTAAGTACATACTTTATTTTTATTTTCGTTTATTGGAGTCTCCAAACAGTCTTACATATTTTTGAAGTAAGGTTTAAGTACATTAAAAGATTTACTATACTCCACTCGGGCACAGTATAGCAATTATATCCCTATATTGCTATACTGTGACTCGGGCTAGCTTGTCGCTAGCGGTCATTGACTTCCTGTCAAAAACTTGTCATTTTCCATATAAAACCACGATTGACAATATCTTCATTGTCAATCGCGGTATACGGTATTTATGACGGTCTTCATTGTCATAAATGTAAAACCAACGGCGGTGACCACAGATAAATAATTAGTACAATATAGGAAAAAATAGAGATGTAGCGAGCAGAGGGTAAATAATTATCATAGGAAAGTATATGTAATTGTGTGAGTGTGTAATATATATCTAAATTGTTTTTGAGAAGCGAAACTTGACTCTCCTTTTTTACATTTATGTATGTAATTGGTAGGATAAAAAATAAATTATATTATTTATTGTATTATACAGGTGACTCCAGGGCTACACCAGGAGCCACCGGCCCCCGAGGGGCTGTTCCGTGCTGAAGTCTTCATACAGATACAGCTATGGCCAGCGCACTACGAGCGAGGGGCCCCCATACTGAGATGCGAGGCCAAAGTGGGCGATCTATACAGGGACAACTCAGCTGTCGCGCTCTACTCCGCTAACAGCGACCCCAAGATTGAAAGAGGTTGGTTTACTTCTTATGCGGGCTGTACACTCGCGGCGTGAATTGCGGCCGCGATTCGCGCCGTGAACACGATTCGAACAAATACGAAGCCGCGAAGCAGCCGCGAAACCCTCCACACTCGCGGTTCGCGGCCTTCGCGGGCTTTCGCGCCGCGAGTGTAGAGCCCGTGATTAGTTTCTTCGTGAGTATCAGTATACTGTATATTAATTATAATTGAATCAAGAAGGCATACAACTAAGTCAAAATTCATGTACCTAATATTATTATTCCATACATATTCGTAAGGTCAACCGTTCTTACATGAAACTTTTGAATGGTGGCATTTTTCTTAGAGTTTTTATTTTCATGATTTAAATATTCCTCTATTCCTTCATATCATTATTTCCCATCTAAAACATAATTCAATAATCTATTTAAAGCTTTATCTTGACAAACTGTGACCAGGAAAACATAACTTTGAACGAAATAATTGATTTATAGATCGCGCATTAATTTATTCAACGACAGACGATATTCGCACTTAACACGAAGATGTAAGTGTCGTTATGGCCGATCGAATTCGCAGTACATCTGGCCAGGAAGCCGCAGTAATAAGATTAGAAAGAGGTCATTGAGAGTCGGTGAGTTATAGCTCTCCGCCTCATTTGGGAAGACAATTTCCTTTGGGCAACAGAGTGTCATTGTTCAACGGCTATAATTTTAGTTTGCTAGATGAAACTCTATGTTACATTGTCACCCGTATAGTGAGAAACTTAAATAGTAAGAAGTGTAGTAATTTAACAACTTATTATTTAAAATGTTCTATTTATTACACACGACTAAAGTCGGGCGTTTTAAAATAACAATATTCACTCAATATCCATTAAAATTCATTTCTATTTGTTTACCAGTAAAAAGTGTAAATAACATTTAATAATTTACTTCACTAAAATCAAATCAAGTGCACGTAAAATGATTGATAACTTTTGATTGAAAATAAACCGACATAACTGGGTCGATTAATGAAATTAGTGATCCCACCGCTGCCACCATTTTATTGACGAACGTTACGCAATTGAATCACACAGTAATCGTATTATGACCATGAATCATACTTAAACACAACAGACTAAACAATTTCTGAGGCTGTCAGAATGTTTAGTCTACCCGTTTCAATTACGTACAATGTCAGGTTTGCCGAAAGCCGAAATCAAATAAAGCTGAATATTCGGAAACGTAACATTTTTGCTTTCATAATACAAATTGCGAGCCTAGATTACGTCTCTCGTTTCTTTGCCCGCTGACATGTTTGAGACTTCTTTGTAATACTAACTTTTATTAGTGTATGAATGTGTTGCTGCTTTTATTAGTGTCTCACAAGTATTATGTTTCGATTATTAAATTCCTCGTCTTTTAGATCTGGGGGCACGGGAGTGCCCCCGCCAAGATGAGTAAATATATTTAAGTTTATTTTTGAAAATATCTTGGATTAATATCAGTCTTATATTTAGAAGACATAAAAATGCATAAAACTCTTTTATAAGATTCTTAAAACTTATTTATGATAAAGTATCTTAATTGTGACAAAATACTCGGGCTATAAAAGATATTGTTTCTATCGCTATAAAACTTCCCCTTTAATAGTTACTAAACTAGGCCGTCCTTGAAAAAATGTTTGAGAATTTTCTGTAGTAGCGATGTTAGAACAAAAAGATCCTTTAGCGTTATAAATCCAAAGTGGCAAAAGTATTCACTCAGCGTACCTGTAGCAGGACCAAGAGTGAGCTCCACAGGCCGAGTTTAACAACTTTCACTGTAAAACTTGTCCGACATAGTGCTATAGTTGGGAACATTTGTTTGAAATAAAATATTGAAATTCTGAGTGCATTCCTAGAAACCATTAGTCTAGACCGGCATCATCAAGTTATGGATTCATGGCTGCGAACTTTTCATTTAAATATTTTGTTCGAATAGTTAATAATGTTTCAGTCTTATTATACGCTACTTATTTATTTTATTCTCCTACACTTTTAAATTTTAGTAAATTTTGAAATATAAATTCTATTTTAATTATTTTAACATCTACATCAGTTGAAAGATTAACAAGCGTTATGTTTACTATTCGTTTAATAATCCACATAGCTTCACACTAACCTATTTACATTATTGCATCGTCCATTTCAAAACACATTGCAGACAGTCTACAGACAAGATGTACTGCATTAAGTACACAATTGAATAACCTCTAATGGCCGCCCATAAAGCTTCCATTCAATTTCCCCTTACAATTGCCCGCTCATTATTCAATGTATTCAATTTTTTTCAGTGACGTCACCGGGTGCCGGCGCCAAACTGCAGTCGTGCCAAATCCTCCTCCTATTTCACATTATCGTGTGGGCTAACAACACATAGGCATTAATATAGGTCTACAATAGTCTATAGTCTATTTTACTAAGTCCGTTTAGATATAGCTGAATTTGTACAGATAAGTGCCGGAGAGACTATACGAAACGGTCTCGGTGAAATAGGATATGTATTCAATTCTGGTCAGGATGTGAATTTAATAGTTAAATGTAAAACGAGCTGACTATACCAAAGAATGTAAAATAAGATATTGTTGATTTAATACAAATTATATGTCGATGATGTGTTTCATTTCTGTTCTACCCCTGGCTTATCATATTGGAATTGGTTTTGATATGTTTTAGCAGATACTTACAACATTTTAATTTTAAATGTTTAACATGCTTTGATGAATCAGTAGAATTTCAAATAATATAAAATAGCTTCGGAATGTGGTTCAAAAGGAAATATAATGTTACGCAAAACCAAAGCGCCCGAAATCTTAATTATAAAGCAGTGAGCGAGTGTAGGAGATTACTCTATACAGTCGGTGTATCATGACACACTCGTACAAAACAAATTCACAATTGTAAATTCAACACGAGGAATTCCACGAAATCCCAACTTTCCTCTATTAGTATCATACTAATTGTGTTTTGAAACAATATGAAACAAATAATTTAGTGTTTCAAGAAATTTAGACAGATAGTTTATAATGAGCATATCTTTGAAACTATGAATCTATCACAAAATATTATTGATAACTAGATGACCGGCAACTCCGTTGCGCCAATAATCGATTATGGCATGGGAACCGTACATTTTCCAAGGATAAAAAGTATCCTTTGTCCTTTCCCGTATCTGCATTATCAAATTTAAGCAAAATCTGTGTTGTGGTTTGGACATGAAAAGGTAACAGACAGACACACTTTTGGATTTATAATATTAGTAGGGAATAGGGATGCAACTCAATTTAGGCATTCTTAGTCATTGAAAAAATAATATAATATGTTTTTTAAATATAATAGTCTGTCTCCAGCAAAATCAGTCAAATCATGTCAACAAAGAATAAACCTCAAAAATTAATTATACAACCTTAGCAATGGTGATGATAAAACAGCAGACGTTGTAATTGATACTCTAGCTCAAACTGTTTTAGTTTAGAAATTAACAATCAAATTGCTAGCGTAAGACGTCGTAACGATTTCACACTACAGGAATTTGAGTTGTTGTGAACTTGGCTTTATCTTGAAATTAATGAGCAATGAAAACTTGTCTTAGCTCGCACTAACTTTGTACGACTTGCTTTACGCTAGACTCGGCGAACGCAATTCCGCTGAGATTGTATCGCTAACATTTCCAAATTAAGGATGAGTCTTTCAACTTTGTACAAATTCAAAGTTGCACAGTTTTATTTTCTAAAAACAATTTAAAATTTTGTTAGCATTGTAAATGATGTTATTTAAATGATTTCTATAATAGTTATAATAATAGCTGCTGTTGATTTAAATATAATTTTTACATTTTAAACCCCCGCTGTAGAAGTGGAGTTTTGTAAAATCCATTGGTGTGATAGTTTCTGAAACTTCGTGATATTTTAGTGAGTGATAATTTGCTTTTAATCAAATACATAAGATAGAAATTGCTCATTTTCTTAACGATACAAGTGAACCAACTTATCAAGTTACAATCGCATGACCTTAGACTGTTCTCCTATGGGGCGCACAAATTAGAAACGTTCCCGACCTAGTTGTGACCAATCCTTTCAGCAGTAATGTACAAATCAATGTTGTATCGTGAATTTAGTTATCTCTCTTTGTTGAATTTAATTTGTAATTCAACCATAGTGGATCCTTATAAAAGTAGTCTGTTAAATTAATTCACAGGATTGCAAATAAGTAAACATTACGGAGAAAGGTAAGTTAATGCAATGGAATTGTTTTAAAGACGGCAAAAGAATTGCAAGGAAAATAGCTTCAAGTAATCATTTTTATAAGGGTTAAATCAGGTACTTGCTGTAAACAATATTATGTTTGTTTGCGCTCCTGCTATAGTCAATTTTGTTGACTTATGCTTACTTTTTATTATTCGTAGCTTATGCTTAAGTATCTCAGGTTTTTTTTACTTGAATTTATATTTTATTGAACAGTATTGTTGATTAAAAATTTTGCATTAGATACTCAAAAACGCTTATGAGTTAAGGCCCTATAGACCCAATTTTACATGACTTTGAATCAATAATAAACAAACAAATAGTGACTTTTAAAAGCCAAAAAAAAATACACCTTGTTTTTTACTTAATGTACTTTGACAATTTGTGGCTCGAAACATAATATTGAAAACTTCACTCGATCAAAAATAACTCCGAAGAGGAGGCTAAATTCGAATATTTTGTGATATTTTTCTTATTTTTCATGAAGCTTATGATAGTTTTACTTTCAAAAATCATATCTACGAAAAGCTCATAACTTAGAGCAGAATAATTTGTGGTTACATTTTGCATTTTGGTTTATATATCTAAGTAAAAAGGTTTTTTTCTCATATTTCGCCCTATCAAGGACGCGGCGAGCGTCGTAACCGCCACTGTACAAGGCGCGCTGATATAAATGTTATTTTAATGTCCTTAACGTTGATATTCGTACTGACAGACATCGACCTGCTAATTTTCGGGTCTATAGGGCCTTAAACTTCAATCAAAAATCCCCTGAAATTGAGCACTAGCCTAATATTTAAATTTCTATGTTTGGGCCCCAAATAGTGAGGTTAACCGCAATATGAAAGGACGTATCAAAGGATCTTGCAAAAATAAACTGACGGACAATACAATGACAACAAAGACGTGAAAACAGATGACAAAGGAAACGATGTTGGCGATGTATTTATAGAGCATAGTATTAAAATTAGTCCACCGTGAATGATTGAAGCTTTGATCGCGAGACAGCTACAAGTCCAGGACTGTCACGTCTACATGCCACTCAGATAAGGCCTGACAGGGGACTAGCGACTGATTAAGAGGTACGAACTATGTACTGAATGTCCCGGAATTATATTATAATAGTGCGACGCGTGTGTGTTCGGACATTGTCAGTGAGTATCCCTTTTGTGACCTAATTCTTATGAACATAATAGTATATTCTGTTATTTTGTGCAAAATTAATGTTTATTAACTGCTTCGTTTTTTGTTCGATCTAGTCAGTTTCTTATCAAAGTATACAAATTTATTCTCGAAATATACTTATCAATCACAGTTACAAAATAATGCGTGTTGGTTTCATTTTTACATGAGAATACTTTTTGCAGTTTGACAGAAAACGCGGACTTGATCAGGAACGAAGTTGCATTATTGCATAAAATAGAATAATTGATGTATAGCTTTGTCCACACTGGGCCTTTTTTTGTTCATCAAGGGCATGCGTTATAGCGCAGTCAACAGCGAACGTGAGGCATGCCCGTGACGCGCGTTGAAATCATAGCGCTCGCTACATTGACACTTTTCTTTCAACGCGGGTGGATTTTGACGCATTCAATTATTGAATATGTCAAACGAAAGTTGAATAATAAGAAGATGACGAAAATTGAAGATGAAATAGCATAATGTGGACATAGCTTATGGTTACTTAACCCATCAAACCCCAAGCGGCACCCGGCTGCTGCAGGACAATTGATACTCTATTGTCTGCGATTGTGAGAATCGCAGACAATAGAGGTATTAAAATACAGACCAGCAGCCAATTTTCAACTTGGACCATATGAAAATAAAAGCGTTGTCGGAAATGGCGTAAATATTTGAATATTTGTAGGTGCGAACGGTCGCGGAAAACATTCCTCATCCAGGCCGTTCGCAAACAAAAGGCGAGCCAATACGCGCGCCCTACAAATTCACTAGCGATATGACTCAGTTTATTTAAATACTAAGTTTGTTGGAGCGTAACTCTCGAATGCGAAATAGGATTCAAATATTTATTCTATTGTTGCCGATAAAAAAGAAATAGGTGACTAGATGAATTTTAAAAATAACGGAAGGTATGCTTATGATTCATATATATTTTAAATTTGGAATTATTAACGGTAATGAGTCGTTATTGACGTGATTTCAGTACCGTCAAAATTTTCTTAGGGTCTACACAGACGGACTGCATTTCAACTGCAATCCAACTGCAAATTGCAGTTCAAGTGCAGTTTGAATGCAGTTGACACGACTGCAATGCGACTGTAATAGAACTGCAAACCAAACGCGCAGTCGGATTGCAGTTCAGTTGCAGTCGGCATGCAGTCTTGTGAACTGTTTGGTTTGCAGTTCTATTGCAGTCGTATTGCAGTCGCGTCAACTGCATTCAAACTGCACTTGAACTGCAATTTGCTGTTGGATTGCAGTTGAAATGCAGTCCGTCTGTGTAGAGCCTTACACTACAACTGCTATCGCCTGTACTTTACAGTATCGTAAAGTACAGGAAACTTCTCCTCCCGTAGCCTACACCCCGTAAAAATAGTTACACAATGGAGACATATTTTGTTAATATTACTATTTACTATCAAGTGCGTTTTCTAACGTAGCAGATTAGAACAAAAAAAATTGTATAGCTTATGGACTATTTATTTTTTGTTATATGAGAAAAATATTTGATCATTTTTTGTGTATAATAGCTACTGTTGCTACTAAGTCACTTGAATTGCTATCAATTAATACGTTTTATACTCAATAATTTTATTCATTTATAAAACATACTTGTATGTGTGAATAAAATATTATATAGTGTCTATTTATTTGGGTCAGAGACATACCAAGGTGAAGATTTTATTTTAACTTCTAACCTATATTATTCTGTTTTCCTTTTATATTAACCGCGCAAATAATAGTCAGTAGTCAACAGTCTTCCAATTTTAAAAGTTGGAGAAAAAGTCTCTTTGATGTAATTGAGAAACAGAGCTGTCAGTTTCTTAGTCGTATTAAATCGTTTAAACTTTTCTTTGTACTTTGTGGGCTAAGCAGAAAGTATAATTGTCATGATCCTGTAGTAAAGGTATATTTTGTGGAAATAAATGATATGTAATATTACAGGTCAGTTAACAAGAGCTGGCACCATCAACACATTTAAACATTGCGCTTGTGTAGTGTCTGTGAATAGGGCATGCAGAACCGGGTCCGGTTCCAGATTTTGCGTACCCGGTTCCAGTGGTAGTCAGAACCGGGTCACCCGGTGCTACCCGGTTTCTAGCGACCAAATTGTATTTTTTATATTTTTTTGTGTAAATGATAATTGAGAGTTTGGTTAAGTAGGAAATTGTAATGTAATGAGATATGAATAAAAAAAGTTGGTATTGGTGTGAAATCAACGTTTATTAAATTATCATTGTAATCAACAGACTAACTTTTGAAACTACATATTATTGATTACACTATGATTAGTCACAACAAAGGAGTCGGTCTGCATATTTCATGTAATAAAAGTGTTATAGGTTATTAGGTTTTTAGTGAACATTTTATGCTACATTTTGCTGAGTTTTGTGGTTCCGCTAAATAATAAACCATAAGAACGGCCAAAGAATGCCTCAAACACGTGGATTTGACATTAAATATGTTAGTTTTGAACAACATTTTTGGGCTTTTCAATCGGTATTTTTGTAAGCTAAAAAGATGATTTACAAGTTTAACAATCCCTTAGTGCTATAATATAAGGCATTAGTGCTAAAAGTCACATCAAGTAATAATTTGGCTACAAAAATTGCATAGCTTTTTACGTGTGTTTAGGGATTCATATTACTTGAACTATAGTTTATCGATACCATGAACTAAATGACTTTCATTTCTGGATTATAATGTGCTTCGAAATGATGGACAAATAGAAATATTCAAGAAAATACACGCACACTACTTGTATGAAAATAAATACAAAATGGCCATGCGATGATGGGCTAAGACTCTATCAGCTATATACTATAATATAATACTTAATCTATATATATAAAACTCAAAGGTGACTGACTGACATGTTGATCTATCAACGCACAGCCCAAACCACTGGACGGATCGGGCTGAAATTTGGCATGCAGGTAGATATTATGACGTAGGCATCCGCTAAGAAAGGATTTTGATAAATTCCAACCCCAAGGGGTTAAAATAGGGGATGAAAGTTTGTATATAAAAATACTTCTTAACGCGAGCGAAGCCGCGGGCAAAAGCTCGTTATAGTATATAGATAGAGGAATAAAGCCACCACCAGGGAGATGTTAGTGCCACCACCAATAAAACTATCACCCACAAGATGTTGTCAATGAAACTATGATAATTTGACGTGGGAGAGCCATGCTTCGGCACGAATGGGCTGGCTCGACCGGAGAAATACCACGTCCTCACAGAAAACCGGCGTGAAACAGCGCTTGCGCTGTGTTTCGCCAAGTGAGTGAGTTTACCGGAGGCCCAATCCCCTACCCTTTTCCCTTCTCTACCCTTTTCCCTTCCCTACCCTTCCTTATTACCCCTTAAACGGCCGGCAACGCACCTGCAGCTCTTCTGATGTTGCGAGTGTCCATGGGCGACGGAAGTTGCTTTCCATCAGGTGACCCGTTTGCTCGTTTTCCCCCTTTCTGGCATAAAAAAAAAGATCAATAATTAGACTCACAAGCCAAGCATCAAGCAATTACTATGACTGATAATTGATAAATGATAATATCGACCACAAACTCAAGATTACACACAGAATACACGAACATACACACACGAGTCACGAACATAACAAGTACAGGGAAATCCCCCGTAAAGTATCCAGGGTTGCCATTGTCAGAAATTTGAGATGCAATAATAAAATTTATTTTTCATACCCCAATCCTGCCAAAACCTGCCAAGTTTTAAAACGTCAACCGATCATGCCATAGGCCAAAATAAGACGCCAATCCTGCATAAATGGCAGGAACCTGCCACATATGGTCACCCTGATGGCGCGGGCGGTGGGGTAGTGTGTGTACCCGCGACAATACGTGCTCGCGCGGCGTTGCCAGCTCGATAAATATCAAAAGTTCCACGATACTTCGACGCGCGTAATTTAAATTAGTAATTAATGCAAAATTAGAAAAATCTTATCAGAACCGGGTCGACCCGGTTCCAGCGCTTAGAACCGGTTCCACAGACTCATTCAAATACCCGGGTATACCCGGGTATTTCGGAACCGGGTAGAACCGGGTGCATGCCCTATCTGTGAATAAGCGCGTGGCGTGACGTCGTACTGCATACGCATCATAAAAAGTCTGCCCGTCTCTCTCGCGCGCGGTCTATCTTATGAGCGTGAAGGGGACACTTATTGTTTTTCTTATGCTACTGTTTATAAATACAGCGTGATGTTACAAGTCGGTAACGTGTGATCGGCGAGCGGCCAGCGTTCGGAATCGTCAACCGTACGATAATTATCGTGCACATACGATAATTTTGTGCGTACGTACCTACGATGTACGATAGCATTATTTATCATTAAGATTAGCATTATTATCGTACGCAGATTATACGATAATTTTTATCATGATGCAAACATATTATATTTTTAAACACACTGTATAGTGAAATTGCATAAGTGACAGCACTGTGAACGTGCCAGCTTTAGTTAACTGATCTATATATTGTATGGACTTGTACAGAGGCGCCAGAGCAGAGAGAAAGAGCACGCCAGCGCGATATTTGACAACACATATTAAAAATGTTGCGCTCCATTTAATATTTTAACAAAAGGATATAATTTTTTAGATTTACCCATGAAATAAATGTCAAAATACAGTGAGCTAACACGTTAAAAGTCCATCTCCCAGGGACACTGTCGTATCCCATCTACATGGTTTTAACAGAAATTGAAAAGGACACTGAAATCCGTTGTCATCCTTTCAATAAACGTCAAGCTAATACCGTCACAGTAAATACAGCTATGACAGTAAATGAACGTGATACGTTTGGAGCGAAACACGATTAAAAAGTTAATTTTCACCCAACGCTGTGACCGTATATATTGCTTTCGGCACAAACAAGCTTCGAACTCTGATCGGCTTTCGACGCATCGCTGCATGCATTTTGCCAAGGTTTGTCAGTTGCGTAACTTTAAAATTCTGTATTACAAAAGCTTCGCAAAATTTGTTTGGCAGCACTGACAGCTTTTAGATTCACTTTGTGTGGAGGTAAACTTGTACAATAAAAGTCTAGTGGCCGCCAAGAGTGGGGATTCTTTTGAAATACATCAAATTTTTGTTTCGTATACACATTTTTATGATAAATGTTTTCTGTGTTTTGATCACTGTGTAATTTAAACATTTTTTAGGATTACAAGCCTCTGTCTAGGCCTTCCAATCCTACACAGAAAATATTATTAATATTAGTATAATTTTATATTATTATTAATAATATTTTCAAATAAATTATTTTAGTTTGAATTGCAAATAAAGCAGTTGAATTTGCTATCGCTATCGCGTATCGGATAGACCTTATGCAGTAACCGAGTAAAAGAAACAAGAAGCGCGTTGTCAGTGGCCAAATTACTCAGTAGATAACTATAGCCCAAGAGCCGGCGATAGCGACCTTCATTAGCATTAGCTTTTATAAAATTATGGCTCTTATACTACTAGCATTTTAATATACGGTCGTTGCTCTTGCTACGTTGTTTTTACAAGGCTCATGTTATCTGTCCCATAAAGAGGGGTACTTAGCGAGGACCATTCTTAACTTTAATAAAAACGTGTGTACTTTTATAATATACAATTAGGAGTGTATCCAGTTCCAAGGATACTCCCGCCCTTACTGCATCTGTGGCCTAATTAGTGTTCCCTGCAGACCGCCCGCCATTACTGTCGCACTCATTTACCTCATATTATACGTTCAACGTTATATTTAAAAAGGCGTTGGTAAAAGTATATTGCCTATATTATATTATAGTTATTATTATAAGGCAGTTTTAATTACCTTCTCTTTGTTTGGTTTCATAATAAATTGAGGAAAATGTTGATTAAAATCCGGCCTATGTCATAAATAAAGCGACAAAAATATTGAGTGGGCCCCGGATTGAGTGGTTAGATGTTTTTCCAGATAGAAAGAAAAATGTACGTTTCTATTGGTAGTATAGTCTCTAGTACATGAATTTAATATGCATAGTAATTAATATTTTAAAACTTTCTGTGACTACGAAATTAAAGTTAATAAAAAACAATACAAAAATGGTACAGGAAAACTCGTACTAATCATTAGTACGAGTTTTACTGTACCATTGTGGGGCCCTAAACTTTTAATTAGCACAACTTTAAAAACACATCTCACCTCAAACATTTCTGAGGACTAAATTCAAACTACAAAGTTTTTCCAATTTCAAATGTGTTTAATAAAACTGCCAAACTGTCAAAGTTGAAGAATTATTTAGTTCTAAATTAGAAACAAAATTTTAATTAACGTAAATTGGATGTGTCGCAATTGGATGTGCCCAATGCAATATTATAATAATTGCTTACCTGGCTTTACTGCAATGAAAATTTCTAATGTAAGACCTACTAACGCAACGCACTGTAAGATGCTACATGTAAAAGACGCGGATAAATACGAGAAGGTATTGAAGGTATCATCACAGTATCCAATTATACATACCATACAATATACGGTAGGTAAAAGTTTTTACGCCAAGTCATGAGGTTAAGGGGGTGACTAACCCAAAATATTCGATTTTATAATTCATTTTTATAGTTGAAAATAAGCCCCGAATTGTTTCATTTTTTAAACATTATATATCCGAGGATTCGAGCTAGCGGAAACACGATATCTTAAAATTTTCTCGATAGAAAAAATCACAAAGATGCATCTAATTTTCACGAATTTTTCATAATATATTACTATAACCTTTTTTTTTTTTTTTTTTTTTTTTTTTTTTTCCGGAGGGGGAAATGCATTACGCATACCACCCAGGCGCAGGGGGCGACCCGAGTGGTGATGTGGGACTCCCGTAGCTAATGAGACCACGGTATACCCACTAAAACCCCCCCCATCTTCCGCCTCGCCGCCTTTTGACGGGGCCACAGGAACGATACACACATCTGCGACCCCGCCAGCGGCCCGAAGACTCCACGATGGGCGCACAACACGTGCGCCCTCCTCCTCGGCCCCCACCAGGGCTGTAGCAGACGCCCCCCGAGTCTGCTACTTGGGGGCCATGTGGCAGATCAGGACTGTGGCTCTGCCACCGACCACACCTCGGCCGCAGAGGATAGGGCAAGCGGCGCACCGTAATACCTACTTGCCTCTTCCTCTGCGGCCCCACCTCGGTGCGCATCCGCAGCGGACTTCTCCAGTCCGCTGGGAGCGCCCTCCTCGGGCCAGGCGGCGACACCGGCCGGCCCTGGTTGCCTCTTTGCTTCACCGCGGTTGCCCAAGCCGCGGTTACTAGAGCCCCACCGCCGCGACAAGGCGAGCAACCATCGGGGGGATATTACTATAACCTTGCATTATACTAAGTTAATGGGTTTATTGTCATTACTAGTAAAATATTTATCTATATAACATAACAATATAAACACAAAAAAAATACAATCCATACTAATATTATGAATGCGAAAGTGTGTCTCTCTGTCTGTCTGTCTGTCTGTTACCTCTTCACGCCCAAACCGCTGAACCCATTTTGCTGAAATTTGGCATGGAGATACCTTGAGTCCCGGGAAAGGACATACTTTTTATCCCGGAAACATGTACGGTTCCACCGCGATAAACGAGTTTTGGCGCAACGAAGTTGCGGGCGTCATCTAGTCAAAAATATATACAAACTTAAAGTATAAAGCGATAAAAAAGAAAATCTTCCCTAGGTCATCCCCATCTGGCAGAGTGCCTAGCAAGCTGACAGCCTTGCCACGTTGGATGGCAATTGCTATCCGCTGTGCCAGGTAGCTCCCGGCTCTGTTCTCTTCAATAATCAAAGTCTGTAATTAGGCGACTAATCATGCATTCTGATGATGATAATTAATGCTAATTACTAAGTACAGTAAACTTAATTATTGTGTAGTAAGCAGGTTGTTAGTTGTTTTAATTGAGTTAATGATAGGATAGTCTGAATTTAAGGAAGTCAGGGAGACAGATTTACAGTCAGTCTATAATATGATAACTGCAACGAAAAGTGTTGAACAATCAACAAAAATAATTTCAATTCCATAATATAAAATTGTGTGAAAAAAAAGACATAATAAATAAGATGGGTTTATACTTTATTCAGACCGCAACGGAACGCGTAGACAGAGTAGACAGAATTATAGACAGAACTATAGAGTATAGACAGAATTATAGAGTATGTCAACTTAGAGCTGATGTTGAAATTTTTAAATTTGACGTATTATGACGAAAATCGTCGCTAGGGTTGTTGACTTGTTACGTGCTTGATACCTACGAATTTTAAACTATGACATATTCGCTGGTCGTGTTCCTCTTTGGTCGTATTGTTGTTTGTGTTTTGACACATGCGATTAAAATTGTCAGAATAAAATTTTGAAATCTTTATTTTAAATATTCAAAAATAAATTATATCAGCCAGCGCGAGGCACATTCCGTTTATAATCCACTAGAAACCCGACGAATTTGACAGATATTGAAACCTGTCCGCTTCTTTGCAGTCGAACTACTGGTAGTTATGTCTATTGTGGCGTAGATGCAATTCTAAATTTATTTGGATTTGACAGATTCGCAAGACGTCGCACTCAATTGAAATATTATGTCAAATCCATACAAAGTGCCATGCCACGCCTCGCCTCGCCTCGTCGCTTTGCGGTCTAAATTGACCCTAAGTCTTATCTTTCTTAATAATGTTGACTGTGTCATTAATATGAGGTTTTATTTTCAAAATATAGCAACTTGATAAGCACAAAAAATTGCAAGACTATGTCTCTCCTTCTCTCTCTTGACTCCGATCGTCGCTAATATGTGGGAAATTGAATATCAAATATTAATATCTCGGAAGTTTCTTTCGCATCATAAATCACAAACTGAAGTGTCACGGAAACCTGTTAAGGTACAATTTTGGGTCACGTGGGCCCCCTTTTCCGACCGTTCACTATTATTTTGCCTCTTACAGGACCTTCATGCCTACTGCATAAGGCTCAATCTAGCGGTAAAGTAACTTTGAACGATTACTAGTACGAATTAAAATACAAGGTTACATTTCGCAGGCTAAAGGATCATGGCTTAATTTGCAGGTGCTAACGTTAAAATTCATTTGGATTCTTCAGAAAAATTGTTAAAACTTTAGCCAAAGTGTGTCTGTCTGTCTGTCTGTTACCTCTTCACGCCCAAATCGCTGAACCGATTTTACTAAAATACGGCATGGAAATACTTTGAGTCCCGGTAAAGGACATAGGATACTTTTCTTCCGGAAAAATGTACGGTTCCCGCGCGATAAGCTATAAATGCGAAAGTGTGATTTTGTTGTTTGGTTTTGAGATACTTTGAGTCCCGGGAAAGGATCTAGGATACTTTTCATCACGGAAAAATGTACGGTTCCCACGAGATAAACAAATTCTGGCACAACGGACATCTAGTCTAGTTATATATTTATAACTTGACTTACTGAAATTAATTTTTCTCAATAAAACTTCATGATAGTTGAAAATATTTTTGCGTTATTCAAGACTTTAAGTTCGTTTCGCTTACGAAAACTTTCTTTTGATCTCAGCGCAATAAAAATGTATAAAGTGTAACCTATTTCACACGACGTCGTAGTTGACACAGGCTTACATTTACGCACAAAGAGCTTGTCGTGGTCATAATATTTTGTTGGCTTGTATGTTGTGGTTGTGTTATTTATAAATGACAATATATTTTTAAAGCACAAGATTATGTAATATCATACCTATACTAAAAAAGAAATATAAACTCTCCACATTGCATTAGCATTATGATGGACCTATTGGTCCATGCTATAGAAAAAAAATTCTCAGAAACCATTAAGGGGTTCTACAAGATTTTATAAAACATAATCTTTATCCGTCGAATAACATAATATTCATAATAACTGCCGCACCGGTTGTGGTGACGGTGGCCGGTGTCTTTGAATTAAGGCCAGTTACACAGGAGTAACTCCACAGTGCCCAATAATGTGCTCATTACATAAGAGCACTCTCTAATCTCTATTCCTTTACACTCATAACCCGGTGGGACGGCCGACCGACACGACCGGCGAGAGATCGGGAGCAGGACCGACTTTTTGCATGCCCATCCGACGTGTGGATCATCTTCTTGTTAGACAATCAGTTGATCAGCCTGCATTGTCCTTACCAAAATTGGAATTAAAACGTAGCCAACGCGGGAATCGAACCCACATAACGTCCTCTAAACGCCTCCGTGGTCCAGTGAGGCGTTAATAACAAAATATTATACCTGCTATGTTCGCATTACTGCAAACGGAAACTTTCCATTTACAAACCACAGCTAGTTAATAAAGTCTGTAAGTTATCAGTCTGTTAGTTAATCTCAGATCAAAGGTGAAGCAGTAGAATAATATTATTAGCTCGAACGAAGTAATTAGCTACAGCCAAGCCGCGAGGTTCAGTTTACCTTAGAGTGGGGAACAGAGGAACCTAGAGATTGTTAGCAGAACTTGCCTAATGTGTGTTTACTTTGTTTTGTTTTTGTTTATTAGGAACAACAACAGCTATCAATCTAAAACTAGCAATTATTAGAAACTAGTTATGGATGATACTAAAATATTATTTTGGTGATTAAAATAAAGCCAATAACAGTTAACTTTAATGGATAGTTAACATAAAAATATCTACATTACAGCATTTAAATAGCAGTATCTATAAGTATGTTATAATGTGTGATTTTGATGTCTTCTTTTAATGATAATATGTAACAGGAAAAGAAAGTCTTGGCAAAAGACACGTGCGGGATCCAAGTATTCATTGTATCTTGCAAACGTGTTTTTTTTCTTCTTTTACTAATTTTTCCTAATTTTTCCTTTCGGAGATTATATGATCTACAGTTTATGTAGCTTACGAACTCACTAAGGCCTTGTTTCCACCTGCAAGCAAACTCGCGGAAGTGTGAGTGAGTTTCTTGCAATATTATTTACATTTCATTTTTTTTACATGAAATAAGGTGCAAACGAGCAAACGGGTCACCTGATGGAAAGCAACTACCGTCTCCTATGGACACTCGCAACATCAGAAGAGCTGCAGGTACGTTGCCGGCCTTTTAAGAGGGAACACGCTCCTTTCTTGAAGATTTGCAGGTCGTATAGGTCCGGAAAAACTGCTGGTGACAGTTCGTTCCAGAGTTTTACAGTGCGCGGCAGAAAGTTACGCGAGAAACGCACCGTGCAATACTGCCACTCATCAAGGTGATAAGGATGGTATATTTTTCGCGTGGGACGATGGTGAAAAGTTGCAGGTGGTATGATTCCGAACAATTCCTCAGAGCACTCCCCGTGATACAACCGATAGAGGATGCAGAGTGAAGCTACATCTCGGCGTAATTCCAAGGGGTCCAAGTTGTTTAAAACACTATGGCAGTCAACAATTCGAGCGGCCCTGTTAACAAATTGTCAACAAATTGTCAAGCGCTTCCTGCGAGTAGTTACTACGGGGTTTGCACTTGCAAGCTGCTGTCAGACAGACTGTCAAACACTTCTAGCGACAGTCGCCTTGCAAGTGTAAACAAGGTCTTAAGGTGAATGCAGATTTGGCCGCACCGCACGCACCGCAGTCGCCTCATTTCGAATTCTTCATATAAAGAATGTACAAGTTGCGAAGACTGCGGCGCGGGTAGGTATGCGAGCTTGCCTATAACTTCATATAAAAAATTCGAAATGCGGCGACTGCGGTGCGGCCAAATCTGCGTTCACCTTTAGAGTTATTTTAATTTAACTATTACTCCAGCTGTTATTCAATGAAAAAGACACAAAACGCATCAACGTTGACCAACCAACAACGCTGTTAAAATGTATCTTCTGTCAAAAAAAGTTTACAAACCACGCACAAGTTATCCGAATCTCCGACTGCGGCCGTTATTACCTCTGTTTTAATCTTACTCTTAGGCCATCGCCCTCGTGAGTCGCTGTCATTTGTAATTGATGTTAATATGCAAATTACAGCCAACTTTATACGGATCACTTTGATTACGCAAAACGAAAATTGTAATTTATATGATTCAACGCTGAAAGGAAATCGCAAGAACTACGTACCTACAATATATTTTTGAATAATAATTTGATAGAGTGAAATGTTCTAAGCCACAGTTTATAATTAAAAAGGTAAGGTAATAACTAATAACCATGCTCGTAGTATTTAGTGTTCAAATTATTATGTATGATCTATGTAATATTACTATGTTTTTGAGTATTAGCGAGACTAACAAAATGTTATATATATATATATATATATATATATATATATATATATATATATATATATATATATATATATATATATATATAGAGGGTAGGAGGTATAATAATATATTTTTTCTTATCAGAACAAAAGATTACACAAGGATATTGAATGTATGTGCTGGCCCTTACCCGTGAGGATTTAATGAGATTTCGGTAACAAATTCGTTATTGGAAAACGGTGGTTTGTCTTTACGATGTTGATTAACGGCTAACGATCCCTTTTGAAAAATATGTCGAATTTCACAAGCAAATTACGGAATCGTAATTAATATTCCTTTAAATAATAAGAGTTTGCAGCGTGAAGGAAGGCTGTGTTTCCACGAGAGATGTGTTGCGAGGGATGTGTTTTTGAGAACCAATAGAATCGCTTCATTGGCATGACCTTGCAATGACCTCGCTCAGCGCGGCGATGCTATTGGATCTTAAAAACATCCCTCGTAACATAACTCCGGTGGAAACACAGCCTAACTGTGGTGGACCCGCTTTCATCTGAACTCAATTCACATCCGTATTTCATTAAATTCGCAGCTTGTTTATTGTCCTATTTCCAAAAAAAATTATGAATAATAATAATGAATATGGTTGACTTAACCATTTTCTAAGTCGCCTTGCATGTCGCTTTTTAGCGCCGCGTCCAGTAAGTTTGCCAATTTTATACATTTCATCCCGTGTGGTAATAAAGTTCTATTTTACTCACTAAGAAATACGTCATGATACATGGCCTCGTCACATTGCAATGTAAACCCTCAAGCGGTATATTTGCCCGTGTGTAAGATCAACCCATATAAAACCCACGTTACACGCTTTAGGGTTAAAGGAGGAGCAAAAATTTCATTTTCACATTTTTCGCAGTTTATTTACTATGCGCTGACAAGTTGAAGATGCGGGGAATGTTTTAAATATAATCACGACCATACATCTTCAGGCACATGGTGACATTATGTAAAGTGCTTTCAAAGCCTCCAGTGCCTTTAGTGTTCATATTGCTTCATTAGCTGTATGCTCTTACGATGTTCCACATTTTGTACAAAATGTATAAATAACTAGCAGCTTTCACGCGTCAATGTATACGAATCTGTGTTATACTAAAGAGAAATGTTTTTTGTTTGTTCTTAGATTAGAGTAACCACGTGAAGGGGTTGGAAGATAAAAAATATTTACTGTTGCAAAATGAATATTTCTCGTAACATAATATATTAGAATTTAGATAACTTGATTCCTAGCCTTCTTTAGCATAATTGCTTGAGAAAGCACTTCAGTTAAAACGAAACAAAAAAGTTGTTAAATGATTTTGTATTAACGTCAAATAAATCTAGTAAAGCCGGCCCATTTGTGCCGGGGCATTGCTGTCTCACATCTTCTTATATATAAAAATGGATTTTCAAATGTGTTAGTCGCTCTAAAACTCGAAAACGGCTGAACGGATTGGGCTGATTTTGGTCTTAAAATATTCGTAGAAGTCCAGGGAAAGTTTCAAAGTGACACGAAGTTCACCGGGACAGCTGGTTTAATATAAACCTTTTCACGTTCTGTGAAATAAAAAACTATCATTTTACTTATCATAGGTGCAGTGGCAGCATAATAAGAAAATATGCAGCATATTTCCTCGACTCATCAATCTATTGTATTCTGTTTAGCCGCTCCCACTAGCTCATAGAGTTCCCGCAAGTATGCTCTAGTGGTACTAATTAAACCCTTTACCGACGCATCGCTACTTATCCTGAGTTGAGGGTGCATTCCCCTTTTTGTGGCGCTTGTATTGTGTGTATAGCAAACAAAATGTGTACTCGTTTTATTAGCTACTCTCTTTTACGCGAAAAAGGTTTAACAAATGACTGTAAAGTAAATGAATTATACTTTCAAAGACTCCAAATATTTAAATATAAATAATGGCATCGACTGCAAATGTGGTTAAGCTACTCGCACGTGGGCTGGGTGTGTAAGCCAATTCAAAAGCGCTTAAAAACGTATTACATCGGTTGAGCACTAATTTGTCAACGATATAATATGACATAAAATATAATGATTTAATAAATCCATTAAATAATTTTATAATTAAAATATTTATATGTTAGTTAAGTATTTTACGGAAATTTCGTTTTGTCATTTGTTTTACATCATACCTGGAAGGGTACAACTTTGGAAGGATTTTTACTAACACTTCTTTAAAGAGTAAACCTAAACTAATTATGGTCTTTAATTTTTAATATAAGTGTTCTTTATTCAGACAAAAACTCATTCCTGTGGGATATGCAGTTGAAAGTTTCAAAGTTAAGCGCTGAAGATTAATAATTTAGATATTTTCTTGAATTACAGCAGCTAATAAATGTTTGTGTTGACTCAGTCCAGATTTAAAGTTAAATTAAAAACTTGTGTTTCGCCCGAGCCAGCTATTTAAGGCGTGCAGCTGAAGTTCCGTATTGGAAACACGTCAAGCTGCTTGGGTTTTTCTTGTTGCTTTCTCCAGCTTACCGTATTCGGCAAGTTTGTTTGTGGAGTTGGGAACGACAAGGTGAAACATGCAAAAATCTTTACGCAGATAAGCGGAGATGAGAAAGTGGTGAATACGAAGAAATGAGAATTTGGGTAGTTTTAGATCATTTTCATTTTTACTTGCGAATTAAAAAATATGAATATGAAACAATGTAATTAAATGCAGCAGAATTTAAGCCGATTAAAATTCTGCGACTCACTACTCAGACATTATGTTTTGACATTATAATATATAAACGTTGCAAAAACAAAGTATTTATTTGTAGCCCTAAAAACGCCTAAAATTCCAAGTTCAGAACTTTCCAGCCCTCAAAAATTCCGAACGAGAGACACGTTCACAAACAAAACAACAAATCACCAGGTGCCGTTAAAGCAACAAGCGCGCAGTTTACATGCAAATCGGCAATTACAACAATTCCGCAAAAAACAATCGACATATCTACTTACGGGAACTTGCGGGATAAACAATATTCCGCAAAGTTTTGGCATTAAAATTTTGTTATTCAGCGGGCGTGGAGTTTGACCGCCGCGTTAGGGATTCAGGCGGCGTACTCGCGCGTGTTTCAATTATACGTTACGTTTAAATTTTAACGCTCCCTTACATTCGTGATAACATGAAAAATGTGCATCATTATACAACGAGTTGTTAACAGATTACTATAATTGAGATATACTTCTTTCGAGGGAATCCTCGGGTCATTGTACATGTTAGGCCGTGTTTCCACCTGCAAGACAACTGTCACGAGAAGAGTCTGACAGTCTGTCTGACAGTAGCTTTCAAGTGTAAACCCCGTAGCAAGTGCTGTCGCTACAATTTGTCAAGCGCTTCCTGCAAGTAGTTGCAAAAGCATGTCTAAACACGTCTGCATGGACTCGCGACAGATCTCACTGCTATATCTCGCAGCAACTTATCGCACGTACGGCTTGTGTTTTTGTTTAAAATAATGATATAGTTCCTATCGCGACATTCGTAAGCTCTCGTGTGTAAGCAGCTCCGCGATAAGTTGCGATAGAATTATCCGCGAGCATCTCGCAAGACATTTATTGCAGCAATAAAGTGCAGGAATTATTACGAAATGTAAACAATATTGCAAGAAACTCACGCAAGACTTCCGCGAGTTGCTTGCAGGTGGAAACACGGCCTAATGTACGCTCTTGTTGCAGGTTGAGTGACACGAATCAAAAGATCCGTAAATGCTTATGAGTCCGAGCTGTTTTAGTTTCATTTAAATTTTTAGTTTAGTATTCAATAATCTAATTTTGTTAACCGTTAAATCATGAAATTATATTACCAAGAAAATATTTTTCATGATTCTGACGAAAGCCCCCAAATAATATAAAACACAAGACTCAATATTTACAGTAAATTATGTAAGCAAACAAAAACAAGTCGTGTACGCCCGATTTATAAGGTTTTGTAATTCCGAGAAGAGACAGTTAATTTCGAAGTCTCTCCCTTGTACAATATACGAAAAAATCCTAATTCCCACCCAGTATTCAATGTACGAGTAATGAATGAAATTCCCGCAGAAACCCGCCGGGATTCATGTGTGATTCATTGTAAAAATGCTGAAACCTCTGCTGGTAATAATTCAAAGGAGAAGAGGAGTGTGTCCATTGCGCGGTGAACGTCACGAAGTGGAAAGATGACGTAACGTTATAAAAATAAAATATGATCACGCGTATCATGATGTTGTTTTAAACTATGATATGGATATGGATTCTTTGATATCATAATAAATTATTTTGTAGAAATAAATAATGATTCTTTCTTTTTATTATTGTATTATTATTGGTTCTAGTTTAAAAATTAATACGACAAAAAATTAACCCTGACTGTAATTGATTATTAGGCCGCTAGGAAACCTATTTAATTTGTTAAGGCTACGTAAAGTCATCAGGATCTGTCGACTGAGCTTTTTTTTAATTTGGTAGTTTACTAACTGCCTACGAAACAGTTTCTCTGAATGTACAATAGACGAAATTGTTTCATACACAATTGACGGCCCTACCTAATTTGGTCAGATTATGTCAATTTATTGTCAGCTGTGAGCTGCCATATGGATTTCACATGCGATCGAAATAGATAGGTCCACTCCACCTTCTTCTCTGATAGTACATCCGATGTTGTATATAAACGTTTGTATCATTAGTTTTTTTGACGTACAAGTTATACGGCGGTAAATGACGCGCTACAATGGGCACTCAGGAACGCCATACCCCCGAGCCTTATTAACACTTCTCAGATCTTGCGAGGATCCTTTCATTTTTGAATTCGTGAAAGTTTTAATACTTTCTTTGCGGTTGCGCCCCTCAGTAAAATTATAAATTACGCTTATTATAATATAAAAAAATTACCGTTCTTTTTTTATTTTAACCACTCGACAATTCGTGAGGCGTTACATGAATAAAGAATGTAACAAGTAAATCTACGCTTTATTTATGCAGAGCCTGTTTAAGTGTTTAAGGGCCTGTTTCACCGCTTCCTGATAAGGCTATCCACCACCTAATTTGCCAGATGGAGTATGGAAAATCTGTCAAATAACCCTATCGGGCACCTTATCAGGAAGCGGTGAAACAGACCATAAGTATTGTTGTTATCTTCTGAATGTTAAGGTTATGTTACGAAGGTACGTGGTTTTGTTGTATGAATATTGACGACCAACACTGACATTAGCATAACGTGATTGCTGACGGCGCGGCAGTCGTCGAACGTAGCAATTCTACGTCATGAGTCATAAGTCATGACTCATGAGTCGTGACGTATCGTAGTAAGCTCTACGGCACAGCGAGACGTAGCACAGCTCTACGGCATAGCGCATCTACACGCGTAGACCGGCTACGAGACTCTACGCACTCGTAGCAAGTCTACACGAGTGTTTTTTTCTTTACATTGCAACGTGTTTTTTTACTGGCTATGCGATGGATTTTAAAATAAGCTATTTCAAAATTGGAATAAGCTGCGCAACACAGCGGACCGCAAGTTTGTTAATTTAATATATTTCTTCTTGTGTTCTAAATAAAGTTCAGTTTTGTATGGTTAATTTAAAATGCGTCGTCTTATGCAATGTGAATTTAGAAGAAGTACATTGGAATTTTTAATATAGTTTTTAGCGTATTATCGCCATTAATTACATATAATAATATTACCATAGCCGCAATAAAATTAAAGCTTCTTACCAAACTTATGAAAATCATCTCCTTAACAAACTTCCGGGATGGTTAAATGAAGCACCCGGGTAACCGCTAACCAAAAAACACAATCAGGAGTGTGGTCGTCAAATTCGAGTTTTCCGTGTTCGGATACATCTGAACCGATGATGCTACTAATTACAGCATTACGCCAAATGAAATCTCCGCACGCGAACACGCGATCGGAGTACTATCGATTTTGAACTCTATCTTGATTGCGATAGGGTACATCATTCTGTAGTAACGAGAGTCTATCATGTTATCATACAATGATAGGACGTAATCGATTTTGAAACTTATGGCGATCGTGAAAGGGTATATTTTAGTGTGCGGTAAAGATATGAAGTGGTGGTGAAATTTTAACTATTTACATTGAAGTATGCTTAATAACTATTTTATAAACTGGTAGCTTAGAGTTTTCATTCGATAATTATTATGTAAACTATTCTAATTATTTACAAAAATACAATACAGAAGAGAAACTAATATAAATAAAATAAATAATATTATGATGCTTTACACACCGGTTCGGTAACTGTAGTCGGTTTCATTGAAACCTGGTCGGCGACGCAGAAGTGATTTTATAGTGCCCAAGTATGTGCACAATACACATGGCTATTCAATAATCCAATTATGTCAAACAGTCAATGATCGGCCTGCATTTTCCTAGCCAAACCTGAAAACAACATTCCTTTGACCATTTTGCAACTACTGAAACACGGTGGCATTGCGTCGGCACAATATACATAATACTTTGAGCAAATTTCTTTGGTTCATATTCCATACATCAATACTAATCCCTCGATCACCAATTCCAGGAAATCTTTTGTTGTCGCGGTCCATATGGGCCTTACGCGGCTTGAGGGACTAATATCATAATCATAAATATAAGTATAAAAGTCTATTTGTCTGTCTGTGTGTCGGTTACCTCTCCACACCCAAGCCGCTGGACTGATTTTGCTGTAATTTAGTATGAAAATGCATTGAGTCCCGAGAAAGCATATAGGATACTTTTATCCCGGAAAAATGTACGGTTCCGACGCGGTAAATGAATTTTCGCGCAACGGAGTTGCGGGCGTCGTCTAGTGACCTATAGCTAGGGGACAAATAATATTTGACACTGCAAAGAAGTATCCTGGCTAATTAGAGGACATTAATAGTGTAGGAAAGGTCCTACGGGGGTCACTTGGAGGTCACATTTGGGTCATGTGCAGAGCCATTAAGAGAGCCAAGGTAACGTCCGAAAAAAGGTAAGGTGGGGACAAAAATACAATTTAATATGGTTTTCTTGTATGTTTTGTGGTAAGTATGAATAGTAATTCATAATTTGTAAAGTAGGTATAACTTTTTCATTGAAATTATAACTATTAAAATTTAATAATACGATGGTATTTGATAAAACACAAATAAATATTGCAGTGAACTTGTTGTTATTAATATTTTGACATAAGCCGTAACCAAGCATAAGTTTGGTATACACTGTTTCTCGTAAAACAAAACCTACTTTTTAGCGCAGTTAGGTAAAAAACAATTATCAATAAACACAAGCTACAAACAAAAGCTGATGATGACGTTGAATAAACGTGTAATGATTGCTCTCATACATTTATTCAGTTAAGCAATTCAAGAATTTACTGTAACACATGTAGGCAATATTCCCAAAATGTGTACCCGCATTCCGATTAGGGCGACCATGCTGTTCATGTTGCCACCGGAACTGTTTTCATAAATAAATATGATGTTATTTTTTTTCGATGTAGAGATTTTGCGGAACATTTTAGTATTATTCATTTTGTTTATTGTGTCGGTTGTTTAAAGATAGTGCATTAAAATTAATATATTTAATGAAATCTCAAACACATTAGAATTCTGTTTAAACATTTTGAATTTGAGAGTGACCTCAAAAGAAGATCTGAATCACTGTGAAACAAAATAATTTTTTTCGGCTATGATGACGTGTAAACCGCCGTACTTATAAAACTTTGATAACGCGATTCAGAATAATTGTACCACCAACGTTTCTCTACAAAAGCATTAAATTATTGAAATGACATTCTGGTAGCTATCATGGTTACCGTAACACTAAAGCGCTCACCAAAGATCACCATCTTGAGCTGAATAACATCAGGCTGCGGGGTTTTGTATCAAACGTGACAAACACCTAAACGAGTAACTCATTTATTTATACGTGTATCACAAACGAGTGATAATATGCATTAGGGTCAATTCAGACCACAACGCGACGCGTAGACGCATTTGTATGGATTTGACAGAATTCAATGGCGTGAGACGTCAAACAAATCTGTCAACACTTTAGAAATGTATCTACGCGTCGCGTTGCAGTCTGAATTGACCCTAAGGGGGTGTACGTGTCACTTGTATAGAGTTCACTGTTAGGACGTTTTCACATTATCCGATCCGATATCGGTGTCAGACGCCGATCCGATATCGGGGGTAAGTAAAATGTATGAAATATGTAAGTTCTGTCTTTCATAATATTATCCGGCCCGATAACGGATATCAGTTCATACATTTTACTTACCGCGATAACAGAGCAGCGTCCGACACCGATATCGGATCGGATCGGGATCGGTGGAAACGCTCTTAAGGTGGCTTTTCGTTCCTTTCGGCACGTCGCGACTGACAAAAATACCCTAGTCTAGTAATTCATAAGGAGCGATTTTATTTAGGAAGTGCCTCCGCTGCCGGCGCCGGCTCCCAAAAATATCAGTAATGGGAGCCGGCGGTAAGTACACTGCCGGCAGCCGAGGTAAAAAACAACGGCTGCCAGCGCTGACACTCAAAATGGGAGCCGGTGATAGTGCATAAAGCGCTAGGTTCCAGTGCCGATACACAAATTTAAAAAGAAATAATTCTTATAATCTTAAATATATTATTTGTCTTTACCGACTTCCAAAGGTGAAGGTTTAGGTACCTATTTGTTCGGCTGTGGCTATTTTTGTTTTTCGTGATGCATTTTCTTAGCTTAGCTTTACCTTAGCTACCTTTTTTCAGGTACCAAAAAGTAAGATTTTGCACCACAGCTACAGTTATTTAATATTTAATAATATCTATGGACGCTTCACACCACGTCAGTCTGGCCCCGTGGTAAGTACCTGAAAGACTTGTGTTACAGGTACCAGACAACGGAAAAATATTTAATATTTTTATACTATACATATATTTAAGACTTTTATTATATGATACACATATTTAATACACATCCATGACCCAGGAACATAATAAACTTTTTGTTCCGTTGGCGGGATGCGAACCCGCGACCTCCGGCTTGAGCTACCAACGCGCTCACCACTGCGCCACGGAGGTCGTCAAACCCCGTTAAGTTATAAACCCCGTGGTATACTTCCGAAGGTACTGAACAGAACTTCAGATTCCTTATACAATATACATGTTAGAGTTTCAGCGTTGTTTAAAGAAGCAAAGATATTGTATTATGCTACTTAACTATGCAGATCACATTTATCAGCATCATCGTCACCACCATTGAACCATCAAGATTCAAGCCCCATACGAGCACCGGTCATCGCGACAACAATAGAATACAATAGCATTTCCAAGAATCCCCGATCGAAGGATTCAAATATATGCATCCTTACAATATGACTATTTATGACCTTATTATTTGTACTTTTCATAGTCCTTTAGCTCAAGACTGATGTTTTAGATCATTATTCTGTCATTTGACAAGCGATGTTTGCCGAATAGGCGCCGGTAGCCTATTCGGCAAACATCGCGTGACTTCGGCAAACTTCGGAGTTCGGAAAACGGCGCCGGCAGCCATTTCAGCAACCGGCGCCGGCACTCCCATTTTATTTATATTTTTGTCGGTCACGATTGCGTGCCGCAAGCTACCTTTAATGTAACAATCTTTTCACGGCATTTCATAGCACTGCCACTTCACCACTGCATATTATATGTCACATGTTTTTGTTTTTCATTTTTTTGTTTACAAGCTCAATATAACACGCGTATTTTTATCTTTTTCAAATGTTTTTGATATTT
Source organism: Polyommatus icarus (assembly GCA_937595015.1). NCBI lineage: Eukaryota > Metazoa > Arthropoda > Insecta > Lepidoptera > Lycaenidae > Polyommatus > Polyommatus icarus. The sequence continues at coordinate 1,882,052 of OW569322.1, read as the reverse complement.
TAGTATTCCCTGCACTGCTAACCGAATCAACCCTTAGCGTTGACTCCCATTCTCTGATTTACGACGACGTGAGGGAATGAGGAAGTACTCCCATATCAGGGGAAGACATCACTTAGCGATAAAAACATGGTCACACTTAATATATTTTTAAGTATCTGCACAATAGGCAGGTATCTTCGTAGCTATACGAATGTGCGTCTTTCTGTCAAGTGTACATGCTTAAAGCGCTGAACTGATTTTGATGAAGATACCGTAAGTCCGGGGAAAGGGTAACGGATATATTCGTATTATAAATTTGAAAAATACGTATGGCACTCGGGGAATGCCGCGATATTTTTTTTTATCAACTTATGCAATTATAATTTGCATACGTCTAATCGGACAAACAGACACAAATACTGTGCCAAAGTCTGGCAACGCTGCAGTGGCGACACACCCGCTGAGTGTTAGGTTTTTTTGTTATGTTATTTCATGATTCGGTCGTCGCGCTAAAATCCCACGATAAAAGCTATTCAATAACTAAAATATATGAACTACTACTTTTGTAATATCATATTTTATGTGTAGTTATTATTTTAATTTCAGTAGGTAGATAATATTTGAAAATAAAGATCTAGCATTTATGTACGCGCACACATTGTGGGCCCCTTTTTTGACACAAATTTTATGACCGAGTGTGCGATGGAAAAAGCTTGTATGATTATTATTTTTAACAAAAAATTAAAACCGACTTCCAAGGTAAAAACAATAAATATATTATGAACTAAAAACTATTAAATCATTCTTACTCTTTAATAGTGCTTCTTTCAGAATTCGTCTAAATCTCAACTATTTCTGTACATACTATAGTCTTCATTATTTTGAAGTCAGTACCAGCTAATTTAATCGTGAGTTAATCAGTCAATGTCAGAATATATGAAACTTTTGGGATTGGTACTTGGTAACTGGTATTAGGTAGAAACTAATGAAGACTATAGTATATGTACAGAAATAGTTGAGATTTAGACGAATTCTGAAAGAGGCACTATTAAAGAGTAAGAATTATTTAATACTTTTTAGTTCATAATATACTTATTGTTTTTACCTTGGAAGTCGGTTTTAATTTTTTGTTAAAAATAATAATTTCACTCTTTTTAGTTATTTACCGGTAAATATATAAGCTGTCAGTTGTAGATATGTAGGATTTAGGTATGATACTATCACAACTACTATACTCAGGCAGTTTTCAGAAAAGTTTTTTCCTACGTACCTCATAGATCCCATGAACAAATTGCCAACTTATTAACCGCAACATCAAGTTTAAAATATCATTTACTTTGTAACAAGTTAACAACATTAATATAATTTTCAAAATCATTCGACAAACTCGAGTCTCGATCGAAAAGACTATGAAAAGTACCAATAATAATAGGGTCATAACACATAACGATGCATCGTGTGATGGCAGTGATAATTATGATGATGATGACGATGAATGTAATTTGCATAGTAGCATATGCTTTCAGTTCTTAATATATCGCCGAAAGTCCCAAACTTGTATCTACAAGGAATCCGGAGTTCTCTTAGTATCTTCGGAACCATAGCATGCCTTGGTGTAAAATCTTACTTTCTGGTAGCATATGCCTAAGACCCTTCACGTAAAACCAAAATCACTGTATGTTTCCATATAAATTTTGAGGAGTTCCCTCGATTACTCATAGATCCCATCATCAGGTCACCACTTTTGTAAACATGGTACCAAATTGGAGTTGAACCCTATACAACAAAAGAAAAATTTTGAAAATCGGTTCACAAACGGCGGAGTAATCGTTGAACATACACAAATAAAAATAAAAAATAAAATATCCACAGCCGATCATATAACCTCCTCGTTTTTTGAAAGTCGGTTAAAAATGCGGTCCACGCCGCTGCGCCATGTCACAACGTGCACGTACCTTTAAAAGTCGCTATATTTTAGTAAAATGTTTACAGAACGAAGGCCATTGCCCGCAGCGGGTTACTAAGTCCACAAAATATGTTATTTTAGCACTTTTACTTTTAATAGCCACTAATAGTGATTATGTACTGCATTCGGTGTACATTTTGTTGCAGTTTAAACTAGCTATTAGCTAAAGTTTATACTTTGCTACTTTAGCTTTTATTAACACTATGAATTAAATTGTAACTAGCTTTTATACAAATACACACACCGGCAAAATTAGCGGAACATAAGTAAAAAGGGCCACAACTTGAATTCAAGTGGGTCGGGCTGTGTGAAATCCTTTTTTATAGTTTCTAAGCTCATTTAAGAAATAAAATATTGAACAAAACTGGCAAGTTGACAGATTTTTATTGCAATTATGCCCTACTAAGTGTTTTTTGATGATTGACGTTGTAAGTGTTTCTGATAAGAATGGCGTTTTTAGCGGGGTGCAAGGTATGCCAGCTCATTTGATTGTTTGGTTTTTGGAAGAACACATTGCTTAGATACAAAATTAGTGGATTTTCCAGCATCTACGACAGCTAGAGCTGTAACCACGATAGAGAAAGGTCACACCTACCGTTCGGTCAGTCAGGCCTTAGGTGTGTCGGCTTTCGTGGTCCATCGTAAATTTCAACGCTACAGAGAGACTGGATCTTACGTTCGGAGACGAGAACAAGGCAGATATCGGGTGGCAAAGGTTCAGGATATCCGTTTTGTAAGGGTACAAGCCTTAAGAAATCGACCTTAAACTGCTTTGCAGAGATGAAACCTGTAGGAACAGGTCCGAGATGTACCTGTAAGTGATTGTACAGTAAGAAAAAGACTCAAAGAAGTTAAATTAAACTCAAAGGTGCCAGCAAAGGCACCAAAACTTGAGACAGGGCACCAAAGAGCCAGGCTAAGATTTGCGCGTGAACATCAAAATTTGACAAGTGGGTGAAATCGTATGCTGTACAGTGATGGGAGCAAATTCTGTGTAAATTTTATTGACAGGCGATAAAGAATGTGGATAAATCGTAAGGAACGCTATAGACCATCAAACTTAACGGAAACAGTGGTATATCATGCAGGCTTCGTAATGGTTTGGGGTTGCATATGATTTGGAGCCCGCACAGAGCTGATGATTGCTAATGATGGTACTTTGACAGTACAGGGCAATAGCACAGACATCCTAGAACTGCAGGTTGTGCCTTTTACACAGTTTTAGGTAGTAACTTCAATTTTTTGCGCGTCCATAGAGTAAAAAAAATAGGCCATTATGACCTAAATGATGCTAGCGTAGCCCAGGTGGAGAGGTCAGCACGGTCTACGGATGTGGGTCCGATTGAGAACGTGTGGCACATCAATGGGTGAACGGTACGAGTTAAAACTCCAGCTCCAAAATGTGTTCAGGAGCTCGAGTTGGCGCTACTGGAGGAGTAGAAGAATATCCCACAGGAAATGATTGACAATCAAAATGCAAGCATGTAATGGCGTATCCAGACTCTCTTCAGATCCATAGAAGGCATTACACGCTGTTAACGTGGCATTTCTTAAGTAAAAATGAAGAATTTAACTTAAAAACTTACTACTGAAATTTCAAAGATTTTTCTCAATTTTAGATTTTTGCAGATTTTTTTAATTTTACACGTTTTTATGCCCTAAATTTATATAAGTTTTATTTTTTAATCATCAATTATTAAATTAATAAATAAATATATAAAAAACAGCAATTAGTTTTCAAAAAAAATAAAATTTTATTATGTTCCGCTAATTTTGCCGGTGTGTATATTTAAAAAAATGTAAACTTGTGCAGATACTAAATACGTTTGGACATTCGGACATATTTTATGTATTTCTGTCTTTATGCTTAATGTCACTCCGTCAGTCAACCGGTTAAAAGGCATAAAAGGAAAAAAAAATAGTTTTACTCAGGTTAACAAGTGCTATTTTCCTCGAAACCTGATATCATGCACCGACATTTATGATTTTGGTCTGATTCGATTCGGAATAGTATCCAGAACATTCTATCAAAATTCCAAGGGGGGCTGAAAAAAAATGCAAAAGTTATAAACAATAAAGTAAACAAAAAAAGAAGGGTTTGGTTTTTTTAAATATTTCATAAGCTATTTGAGATAGTCAAAATTTGAAAATAGATTCTTAAAGAGCAGGAAATTTCCTAAATAAATCCTAACCTTTGGAACTTTATCAACAATCCTTATAACTTTAATTGAGCGGCGATAGTAACGGTAAAAACGTATAGTTCGCATTTCGCGTGATTTGCCGCAATCTGCCACGTGAACTAAAAACATATTTTAACTGATTAAATACTAATATTAAGGAATTAAAAAAATTGGTACTAAGTAGACATATCAATAAACAAGAATCCGTCAACAAAAATAAATTATCACCATTTGTTTAATTGTTATGCTTATCCTAATTTGTTAATAGTCACCATTTTAATGTTAACATAAAAACGCAGATTTTTTTTCAAAACAAAAATTTAGATTTTTTTTTATTTTTTTGAGCTAATTTCAAAAGGGCTTGCAATTTTTTTCAGCCCCTCTTGGGATTTTGATAGAATATTCTAAATGATATTCCGAATCGAATGAGACCAAAATCATAATTTTCGGTGCATGAGATCAGGTTTCGAGGAAAATGGCACTTGTTACTCAGACTATTTAGCACTCAGTTTTAACAAGTCAGAACTATTTGAGAGATTTTAACAAAACTTTGGTGTACCATTTCTAATCAAGGATTAAATTCGAACACAAACCGAACTCCACTTTTCATAAACAACAACAAAACCGTTCTAGTTTAGTAAATCAATACTAAATACCAGTGTATCAAATTACTGAGTGCAATCAATCTCAATATCTAGAATATCATATTGCAGTGACCCTGTTATTGATAAATACGTACATGGATTTGACAAAATATATATACTGTATACCTACTCTGAGATATTAGGTATAATATTAGAGTCAATAAAACACAGCAAACCATTCAATATTATTATAAATTATACTAAATGTGTTAGTCTGTCCGTCTGTTACCTCTTCACGCCCCAACCGCTGAACTGATTTTTCTGAAATAAGGTATAGAGGTACTTTGTGTCCCAGCAAAGGACATGGAACACTTTTTATCATTGATTTTTGGCACAACGGAGTTATGGACGTAATCTAGTTTAATATACTTTTAAAGCTACAAAAAGATTAATAACTAGCTTGATATAATATTATAAATTCTTGCTTAAAATAATATTATAAACGACGCTATAAAAGTCTTCATTAATAAAAAAAATTGGCTTGAAGTTAAAAATAAGTATAACTAACGCCGCCATTATTGTAGTCACTTCGAAGGCAGCTGTTTTACACTGTCAATTTCATCCAAGCATAATTTTTACGGATCTGTACCCAAAGGGTAAAAACGGAACACTATTACTTAGACTTCGATGTCTGTCCGTCTGTCCGCCTGTCTCCAGGCTGTTACTCAAGAACGGTAATAGCTAGAGGGTTGAAATTTTGACAGATTATGTATTTTTTTCTATTGCCGCCATAGCAACAAATACTAAAAATACCCATATTTTTCTTGTTCTTGCTCTATAGTGGTACGGAACCCTTCGTGCGCAAGCCCAAGTCGTACTTGGTTGATTTTTAGCCGAATATGTGAATTAACGCCCAGAGACAACGGCTGATTTTCATTTAATTAATATTGTTCAAGTTTTTATAGAATATAGCCTTATTCTATAAAAACTTGTAATATTCATCAATCCTAGCTCCACAGAACATCATCCACGAGTCAAAACATCCTTGTAGGGCCACAAATAAATCCAGCATTAGTTATTCATACAAATAACTAACCGGCATTCAAGCGGCTATAACCACGGAATAAATTGTACGTATTTATAGTTGTACTCCACATCCGAAACCGACGTTTTAAATCAAAATTGTAAATGATATTCGTCAAGAACCGCAGGCGGACGTAGCATGAAATCGCATTCATCAAAACTTGGGTATTACCTCCTTCCCTAATTAAACCTGTCCGTTGTACTGCGACCCTGGTACCTCTCCCTCGGGCATCTTAGGGACGATTCATAGTAGCGCGGAGATGCGCGACGGAGGAAAATTCTTTAATGTCTTCATTCTTATGATACCTACTCATGAAGAATTGGTAAATAATAATAATGTGTAAAGAAGCAGAGGTATTCTTTCTACATTTATTGAATATTATCCGTATTTTCATTCATGCAAAAATTCGCCCATAGCGTGCAAATCGCATTTTTACCGCAAAAAAATTACCCTTTCTTAGTTACTAAAATGTCTCTATACGAATAAAATTTAAACCAGTTCAGAGGTTCAATAGTGAGGATAAACATACGATACATTCTGACGCGTTTATAAAATTACTACACTTTATATAAACTATGGACGTGTTTTGTATAGTACACAACGTTTTATTCAAGTTGCAGAATTTAGCTTTCTTTTTAATTTTGCACGCGTAGTGACGTCGACTTTGCGCTAGTATAAACTGATCCTAAGATCTGTCCGTGGTGTTCCCCCGGGCACGAATCTTGCGTAAATATTGAGTTTGAATAAAACTTTTATTATAGCTTTATTGGCTAATAACCGGCGGAGTTGATTTTGGTAATTACAATTTGGCCGAGTTTTAAATTGTTGTGAAAGAAAGTCGATGGTATTTTCCAGACCATCGACTTGATTGAGATTATTACACCCAGTCACAGAATATATATTAGTAGACCCATTTCAAATACGGTATATATAAAATTAAACTGGATTTCACTAGTAAGAACACTGTACAGCGACATAATTCCAGTTTTACCACTTCCAAAATTTTGCGTTTACGATAGGAAAGTCGCCACAAAATAATTAAAAAACACAAAAAAATACGACTACAGTCGCTGCAGTACCGAGACATTTCAAGATGTGCGTACCCTGATTTAACGTTGCTGTTAAATACTGTGTATTAACTGATCAAACGGCAACTTTGGCAACAGTATATGGTATCTCATCACAACTAAAATTGTTCAAACAATAATTGTGACATTATTATCTTCGCTAATTATAACACATTTATTTATGTTTACTGTATTTATGACTGCTAACTGTAGTATTACCAATAAAATACTCGGTGCTAAGCCAATTAGTGTAACCGAACAATATCTAATTAGTTAATAAATTGGCGCCGCAGGCTCTAGACCGCTTATCAGACCATAAATCTAGCGCTCCCAGGTATAATCTGTTTCGTTTTATATAACGGTATAAGTTACTAGTGGTGTATTTACAAAATATTAAATAGTACTTTGCATTAAGCGACTCAGGGGGCGTTCTGACGCGGTCAAACGCCGCCTGTGAGAGCATAATATTATCTACGTAACGCAATAAAACACACGGAACGCAAAACTGACCGCTTTAACGCTTGACCGTATGACCGCTCCTTTAGGGTCAATTTATAATAGCGCGTGAAGATGAAGTGTAGAGTCGAAAGTTAGAGTTAAACTTAGAGTGAAGCTTATAGTCGAAGCGAACTGAAGCGAATTCCCAAAAACTGAACACAGAAAATTCAACATTAACTCCAGAGCGTAACGCATAAGACATTACTTCTGCGAGGCCAATCTGTGCGAATGCGCTTGCCTATTTAAATTCTCAGTAGTAATAAAGTGCGTTAACGTTTTAGAGTTAAGGTTGAATTTGTTGTGTCCAGTTTTAATAATTCGCTTCGATGCGCTTCGACTCTGCGCTACTATAAATTTACCCTTAGCTGTCTGATAGGTCTTTATTTTATGTTATTAAATGTTAGTTGGGAAATTAATAATATATAGCCAGTATTATAATGTCTTTAACCCTAGTTGGGGGTAAACAATACTTTGAAGTGATTTTAAAACAATTCTGTGGATGAGTATTGAGTATAACATTCCCAGTTTGAACCCTAAAACGACTAAAAAGGTCATTTGATGTGAACTCTGTTAAAAATTTTTGAACATGCCTCTATTTGAGTACGCGACACTGCAAGAAAGTTTCCATATTTCGCTTTAAAATGCATTTTTGGTTGTAACCAAAACGCTTTTCAGTAACTCATATTAAAGTTTTAAAATAAAAATTAATGTTTGAAGTGAATTTATTTAATACGTATTTCATGAAAGTTATTTTATTTTTAGGGTTCCGTACCCAAAGGGTAAAAACGGGACCCTATTACTAAGACTTCAATGTCTGTCTGTCCGCCAGACGCTCTCATACAAAAAAACACTCGTGCGCGAGTCCAACTCGCACTTGGCTGATTTTTATTTGATTTGTATTATACTTACATTGCAACTGCAAATATTAATTATATTTTATTATTACACTAGCTGTCCCGGTAAACTTCGTGTCACTTTAAAACCTTCCCTGGACTTCTACGAATATTTTAAGCCTAAAATCAGCCCAATCCGTTCAGCCGTTTTCGAGTTTTAGCGCGACTAACACATTTGAAAATCCATTTTTATATATATAGATAAGAAGATTGATATTATTTATAAAATAAATAAAAAGCCAGATTAGAAATTCCGTTATTAATAAATAATAATAAAGTTTTCTACGTAGGTAAAATAAACGTTACATGCTAAATTACGGGACAAGAAAAACAGTACCTTCTATAATAACAGTCTAAATATAGATCTTTTATAATTTCCACAGATAATTAATTCCAGGAAAGCAGACTGAACATTTTAATTAGTTTATACTAAATAACATTGATTTTTCTATGAAATGAACCAGGAAACGACTTTTCGAATCATCTGGTAAGCGACAAAGACACTGGGAATACCAGAGAGCCAGGGCTCCCGCTACCATAATATTATGTGCAATGTGTGCAATGCACACGGGCGCCATCCTCTAGGGGCGCCAAATCACCATCTTTAGGGGCGCCAAAACCAAGAACCCAAAAAAAAGACGGGTTGCGCTCCGGGAGTGCCGGCAGAAGTGAAAACTTGATTATTAACGTTGTGCGTTTTTTAACCATTTTTTTATGAAAATCGATTTTTAAAAAATCGCTTTATTTAATTAATAGAAATCCTTACAATCGATTAAATTTTAACTCATTTTTTATGAAAATCGATTAAAAGATCGATTTTTTAATTAATCGAAACCCTTACAATTTTTTTAACCCATTTTTTATAAAAATTGATTTAAAAAAATCGATTTTTTAATTAATTGAAACCCTTACAATCGATTTATTTTAACCTATTTTTATGAAAATCGATTTTTTTATTAATCTAAACCCAACTATAATCGAAATCGATTAAAAATATCGACAATCGAAAAAAAACAACCGATTGTTCGATTAATCGATTTCGATGTTACAACACTACTCTCCAACCGTCTTACGGTTTTTCGATCAGCACGAGCATCTGACGCGAGTTTCACAGTTTTTACCCATCCCACAAAAGTGCTCAACGCCGCTAAAGAAGTTTTCACTTCAAAAATTGTCTAAAGGGGTGCCAAAATCTTTTTTTTTTGCACAAAGGGTGCCCGTAGCCCTTACGGGGGCCCTGCAGAGAGCTATAATTGAACTGGCGTTCTATGGATCCACTGGCACCGAAATATAGGTGTAATCCATACGAATATTATAAATGCCAAAGTGTGTCTCTCTGTCTGACTGTTTGTCTGTTAACTCATCACGCTTTCCACTTCAGCAATAGAGTACTCACAAGTGCGTTATATTTCGTAGAATAGTTTATGGTGGTCAAGCGTAAAGTGGTGATATAAACCAGTTTAATCTTACACCAATTTGCATGTAATAGTCTCATCAAAATGCATAGCTGGTCTACCCCAAAATGTTAAATGCTGTTGTTTTACCTTTATGGATATTTTGAATCCATTTAGTACATTTAGACACTACGAGTATGTATAATATATTTAATTTCATCAATACGCCAAATTGAAACTGATATAACATGACTTATTACAAAATAATAAAGAAATGTTAAATTGAACATAACTTTTGTTGTTACAAGATACTGAAAACTCTAACTCCATTACAGAAATAGTGAATTTCTCCATAATTAATTTAACAGGGTCCTTCTTGTGACTTGAAAAAATATCTGCGGAGTAATGAGCTGAGAGTTAAAGTTAATATTTATACAAGAGCAATAGTTTCAAGAAAAGTCCAGTTTACTTAACTTTTACGTGCTAAGAGTCAAATGAATTATGTAAAGGTGCTACTTTGTAACTTAAAAATGCTTACTTAAAGCTTTAGTTTAAAAAAAATATAAAAATAAGAAGCTATCAGGAAAGAAGCACCTGTTTTTACCTGACTGGGTGCTTGAAGTTTATGTTATTTTAGTATAGGTACTATTTGTTTCTCAACTCACTAAGTTCTGGATTTATGTATAGGCAGTTTAGACCATGGGCTATGGACGGCAGCGTATTATGGCGTCCTAGGAGGAGCGACAGCGTCCTAGGATGGCGGCAGAATTCGTACAATAGAGGGGGCAAAATTAAAATGGCCTACAAATATATACTAAAAAAAGTGTGTCAGCTCCGACGCACGACTGGAGTTTACTCTTTAAGTACGAGTATCTAAACATACGCAAAAAGAGTTTATTCAACTGAAAAATGATTAATATCATATGAAATCAGATGTTCCGGCAATATTATCTACACCCCTTTCAGCCATAGTTATTTCAAAATACTTTTAGTTCACTTTAGCCAGTATAATGATAAAAATTATAACTTCACAATAACAATATTATTTATTGATATTTATAACAAAAATAGTAATATAAATACATCGACACTGATAGAAACAAACAAGCCCAATAACATATAGTATAAAGGTATAGTCGCCTATACAGCATACCATATGTACGTCTTAATCATAAAGTTAATATACCTATCGGAATATAATATTATACAATAATATAATATAATATTCCGATAGGTATATTACCTTTATGGTCTTAATACACTCACAGCCAAATTAGAAAGTTGCGCACTAAAGGTGCGCATCAAAAACGTGACACATTTTCGTTACTTGTTAGTAGGTTTTACCCCTCGGATTTTTCTCATACCGGGCGCCTTATATTATATGAAAATCGATTCTTAAGGAGTAAACTCCAAAAAAAATCCAACCCTGCAATCGCCTAATCCTAAAAAGTAAAAGATGTGCATTCAAATTGTTGGAGTTTTATGGTATAGTAAATAGTTTTGATACTTCTCTCTTCAAGGAAATCAGGCAGTATTTCCCCTTTTTAAGTTAACTAAATCTTATTATTAAATCCATAAGTAATGTTGTTTATGATTTTATATTTATAGTTAATTGATGGCAAATCAAAACATATGCAACTCGAGAGTGGCTTGTAAGGGGAGAGCCGTCAAAATATGATTAATTTGATATTCAATGTCAATGCTTGAAATGCCTCCGGATATTTCAGTAAAGGAGCAATAATTTATATATTGATACAATTTTATGCTTGACTTGTTGTAAGTATGGTAAATAACTACGAATAATAAAAACTAAGGAAGAGTAACTCCGTCAAAAAACATGCTCCAAAATACTTGTCAAAAAAGTGTACCTTAGGTTCACTTTTCATACATTAGGTGACCTTGAGCGGTATAAAGGCTGACGTTACATGACAGTTCGAATGGAACCAAATTTAAAACTGTATTAGTATGGGAGTTACATTTCCGTAGTTTTTATTATTCGTAGGTAAATAATAATAAATTATCAAGAGAAAAAAAAAACTTTCAAAACTTTAAAAAAACTTCATCCAAACTTCGTATAAAATACAAAAAAAATATATATTAAAACCTAGTATGTCAACTTATTGACACCTAGTTAGTTTAAATATTACGAGGATTGAGGACACATGTATAGAAACATACATAATAATATTATACTGCCAAATTGGCAAAACCATTACCCTTCCTTTATACAGTTCCGCTGTAGTTGAGTAAAAAAGACTGGATGTTGAAATTAACTTTTCACATAATCGTCGTATCACGTTGGTGTTGAAAGTGTTGAAGCGTTATTATTTTAGGCGGGCAAAAAAAAAGGCGAACAAAAGTTTTACATCCGTTAATCCAGTGTTTTTTAATCTGTGGGTCGCGACCCCATTCTGTAGAAGTCGCCAGAGACTATAAAAATTAAAAAGTTTGATTTATATTAAGTAGGAGAATTTTTAAATATTCATAAACATAACATGCATGATTTAGCAAAGGTTGGGGGGACGCGAACTATTTTTTCATACCAAAGGGGTCGCTTCATAAAAAAGGTTGAGAAACACTGCGTTAATCCCATACGCCGCGCCGGAAACTCCCATGCGGAAGGATACCGTGGAAAAACGTAAAGTGTTTTAGTTGCGAGATAAAATGTTTGCCACAATGTACCTGAAAAGGTCGAGATATTCTATGAAACGCATTTATGTATGAAGTGCTATTCTAAAGAAAACCGATATTAGATATTGGATTTGGATTACTTTTAGATGCATAACCTTAATATTATGGGGAACCTTAAATACAAAATTACAATAATTATTTTATCATGCTAAGGTGGACAGACAGATGGAAATTCGAATTGAAGACGGATATTATATTGCAGTCAAAACAAAATTGTAAACGTTCCTTGCAGTTACAATAATTAGCCTATCAAGCCCCATAAGAGCACCGGTGATCGCAACAACAATAGAATAACAATAGATTTCCAAGAATCCGCGAGCGTAGGATTAAAATATAATATTCATGTAATAGTGACGCTGTCTAAATGTTTAATAGGTTGTTGTTATAACATGTTGGTAATGATTGAGTGGAGTTGACATACACGACCAATTTAGGCCAGACATACAGGCCTTTTTTTTTTTTTTTTTTTTTTTTCACGCAGTGAAATGCCGTGACGCATTCAACGCAGGGAATGGGGACTCCCGCTGCGGATATGTGGGGCTCGCCGCGGCGAAGATGGTGAGTGCCGCGGCCCTACCCACTAAAACACTGCGATGTTCCTGACTCCTGCAGCTGGCGAATACACGGGTCCCGACGAGCATTACTCCGTTGTCAGACATACAGGCCTAACAATCAATTTTTCTTATCCTGGATTTATGTCGAAAACAAAAGCAAATGTATGAAAATTAGCACAACCGCGCAGCTATTTAATTAAATCGGTACGTAAATTGTATTTGCTAGTACAGTTCGACAAGGCTTTATATGAACGTGGCGAAAAAAGGAACTAACGCTTTTATCATACAAAAAAAAATCGGTTGCCTGTAAAGTCGGTTTACTGACGATAGTTGAACGTGACAACTAGGTACCTTTGTTGAGTTGAACTTCATAATATTTTATAAGTAAATTTAGTTCCGCGATTTGATAACAGATGTCGCTGTTAGGCCTCTAGATCGCGCTATCGCTTACTCGACAACATTTGGTATATGTAATTCAATGGGGTAAATTCTCGTCTTATCGCTGACACTCACTGGTTGTTTAATTAATTATTACGCCAGAGGGATATGCGTCCCAGGGTAAACCTACACAACGGATCGGACCGTATGACGTCACTAAAGTAGGACTTAGGAGAGAGACGGATGTCAAACGCTGCCGAACGCAAAGGCCGATTGTGCTTCCTTGTCGCTCGTTCCGCGCTCTCGCTTGCACTTCAAGCCTTAAATGGAACGCCTCAGAGCTGTCAGCGAGGTAACGCCGCATGAACTGTCATGTTTTTCGGGCGCGCAGCTTATATCGAATTATAAGACGTTATCACGTCAAAAACGTCATTTTTGACAGTTCTCCTTTACCAGCTGCAGCGCCCATTGACAGATTGACACATTCATATAAAGCCTTGTCGGACTGTATGTTATGTAATCTCGCAGTGTAGCGGCCAAACTGCGCGTTTCGCGCAACGCAACGTGTAGTTGCATTAATTGTTTTGTATGGATTTCACGGATTTGCAAGACGTCTCACACTCACAAAATCTGTCATATTCAGTACAGAAATGCATCTACGCGTCGCGTTGCTGTCTGAATTGACCCTTAAAGGGGTGACACACGTACGAACTTTAAGTACGCGGGTTTTAAGTTCGCGAACTTACTCGCGTCGGTGACACACGAGAATCGCTCACCGAATTACCATCCCCCCAGGCTCGCGGCTCGCGGCTCGCGGCTCGCGGCTCTTAGCTGACACACAGGCGATTAAGATCGTCGAGCCATACTTACCCGCCGTCCGCGTACTTACCCACGTGTCTGTCACCCCCTTTATAGTTTATTTTATGAAATGATTTTGTCGCTATTTCATTTACTTATACCTATAAGATATCCAGTTTCTGGAGTATAATCACCATAAGACCACGGTGATAGGTTACTTAGACAACGTTACCAACTATAAAGTGTTCCAATCGCTTTCCGATACCAGGGTACGATACGGGTATTCAGTACGATTACTGGGTTATTCATCGGGTCAAATGTAGCCATAGTTACATAATAGAGTCGAGCTGAAATTGCTTCTTTGCCTTCCCTAATACTAGTCTCGATTAGCGTAATCTTTACTGGTTGTAAGAGATTTCTTTGTCACTTTTACACCTAAAATTGTAAGGTCAGAATAAAAATAGATTCAAAATAAAGTACTTTTAAGTAACTTCTCCTATTTTTTCTTCTAACTTGAATACCTAAACCCTTGTTTATGTTGCTAGCACAAAAGTATGCATCTTCACACCTGCAATTTTTTTATTTTATCTTAAAGTTTGTTTTGATAGTCTAATTTAAAAGGTCCACGACAGTATTTAAAAGGTTACGTCATCCTATGATACGTTATAAAATAACATAACAGACATTGATACTTTTTTATAACAATGTGGATTTAATAAAGGGGTAGGTAATAGGTATATAACTAATAACAATTAGCATTTTTGGTTGAATAGGTTATTGGTTTGAATTATTTCTGTAGTATCTCTGCTTCAAATATATTTGGAGAACGTTCAATCTGGAAGTTTTTCCACGTTGGAGTGAAATATGAATCCCTGGGCGCCCGTCAAGGTGTGTCACGAGGTGGCACAGTGCTGACTTACCCGAAGTGCGTGGGTACCTAAATGTCACCATAATAATTATCATACCGGCTTCAATCGTAATTTTACCTGACATTTAACATATTTTGATCCCTTTAACCATTTAAAGGGTGAAATTTCAATTTTTTTATTTATTAAATGCTTGCAATTCTAGACGAACACGACAGGTGTGTGAAATTTTTTCAGGGTTTGGCCTGTCAAATGTCATAAATTCATAATTAATTTAATTTATGTAATGACTAATGACATAGAAAGATTCCTGTATTTTTTTCAGTTACTATAATAACTTTTTACATTACAACCCCTTAATTTATTAGCTTCATAAATACCTACTTCATTTAATCAGTAACTCTAAAGCAAGGTTATACTAAGTTATTGCAATTAACACCTGATTCATAGCCGTGAAACATAATTCAATAAACATTATACAAAGGCGACTATGCTAAATTATTTCCAGTCCATTTCTACAGACACTAGTTAGCACATTCAGGTACAATATACATTAGTTCCGCATCACTGAACATAGGTTTCTTGTGAGAGAACTAGAACATCTTAGTCGTTACCGATGGAAATAATACCATTGCTATTGTAAAAGAGATATAGCCAAGAAACTTGTCCCTGGCCTATATAATATTATGACTCTATTGACTACTATTATTACATTATCACTCTGACTTGTCATACATTTGTTCCCATAGTATACGTTATTTCGGGTATGAAAAGTAGATTTTCAGATCCACCTAATACGCACATTAAACATCAAAATCGTTCCAGTCGTGTCAAAGAGGTTTTTTATAACAAATTACACGAGTATTTAAACAAAGTAGATTATTATTTAAAATTAATTGTTTAGAAAAATTCACATACTGTTTCATCACTTGCCTTATGAGCGTTTTCACAAAATGTTGTACCTGGCCAGATTTGAGGACGGTTTTTTAAAGTGTGATATTTTTTGGATTAAATGTGGTAATAATGTTCTGTGTGCAATTAACTATCATTTTATATGAAAAACACTTTAAACTACTTCTTAATTACGAAAATATTGTAAAAAATATGAGAGATAGTCACAAAAGGCTTGTCAATTATGGTACCACATTTTCTAGAGTATTTTAGCAGACACTTAGGAAAAAAAGGACTGATTTTATTAATTTTTACTGCTATTTATTAAAAAACATAATAGAAAATTCAAAAAGTATTCCTTTTTTTCATTAACCCTGATTTAATGTCAGTTTTGATACCAAGTATATTGAGACATCATATTTTTTTATTTGTTTCGTGCATTCCCTTATGAATTGACTTTAAATTTATTTATTTAGCAAAATAAACTATTTTATTAATATTTAAATCCCTCAAAACCTCAATATTTCTGCACAAATAACAAATATAATGAATTGATTGAGAAAAGGGTAACATAACTGACAGTAACATAATCATAAAGGTAAATTTACATGGGTGGAGTTTTAGGTGTGACGATGGGTGGATAAGAAAATGTCAAGACTGATGATAGCACCAAGATACAACCTATACATTTTTAAAATCAAATTGTATTCTAGAGATCGAATCTGAAACCTAGACGAAATTGGCAAAGAAAAATCGCATCATAATTCGTAATATTATGTATTCTGAAATCTTAAATGTCTATTAATCTCTTATTTTTTTTATTAATCTTAATCTTAAATCTTAAACTAAAGAAAGTTTAGCTCAAAATGGAAACGAATGCATATTTTGTGAATTAAGTATATTAAACTATTTCACCCACGGGCTAAAGATTTTTACATGAGAATGAAGTATTTACCCGCAGTAAAAATTTGTCCATGTGTTATTCCTATGTCCAAACCAAATTTTACTATAATTATTTATAAATAAACATACACGCACACAAACTTTCGCATTCAGAATATTAGAGTGATTTAAAATTTAATTTATCTATGACCATCATGTGAACACAACTTTATCCTGTCCATTATGTTACTTTGCCAGTCATCTTATAGTTACCATCCAAATCGGTAACATAATGGAGGTAACATTATCATCCTCGCCCAGTTTTATAAATTCACTTTTAATTCATTTCTACACCAAAATATTTTATATTTACAGTAACGCTATCCTTACGAAACACTTTATAAATATAAAAATAGTTTTTGTGTAGTGTAGGCGAAAAAGTGATTAAAATAGTGGTAACTGTCCTGACTTTTTTTTTTCACGAAACACTGTGTGGAAACTTCCAACTCTTGTTGCGATCCCGGTGCAAATCTCCGAATGATTGTAAAATAGCTGACAAATAAATCAAGCTAATTTGTTGCCATTTCACAAAGAAAATACCCATATTTGATTATTTTCTCTCAGATTTTTGGTAACATAATTAACATGTTAGGCATATTCAAAATCTGGGGACCGAATTCAAATCGGATTTGTAAATTTATTTGAATGGTAAAAAAAACTTAATTTGCATATTCCAAGTAAGTTAATTCTTGGCATAATAAAAAAAATAATATATTTGAAGCTGTATAAGCCAATTACGTTAAAATAACGCAAATAAATTTCATCGGGATTTCGGGGTGTGTGTGATAAAAACCTCGATTTTGTTTCACCTCGTTTTTCTTTCAAAATACTATAGTTGATAGCCATATAAACATTAGAGTAGAACTCCGAGATCGATATTCTTAGTAGTTATTTTTTTAAAGAGTGTCAAAGTTGGCATTTTTCTGGGTCAAAAATTTTAATAAAAATTAATTTAAAAAAAACTAATCAAGTAACATTAATTTTGTTTATCCCAATTGAACAAGCACTTAATACTTTACTTTTCTTCAAATTTGGTTAACCTACTGTGATCAAGTAGGGAGATATTTATTTATTTAATAATTTTAGTTTTTCATTTTTAATTTCGCGATTAGATCGAGTTAGAAAAAGTTTTAAGCATGAAACGATAGTGTGGGTAATCCTTTATCAATGTTATTAAAAATCACACTCTAATCACATCTGTGTCAGAAGTTATATGCAATTTAATCATTTTTTTTTTTTATTCGGATTTTTTTTGTACCTAGGGTTGTCACTAAAGGTCTCTTGTTTGGTTTATCCGGTTGATACGCAAATTCGCAATCGATATCCTATTCGAAAAATATCAAGATCACGTTTAGGTAGATCTAATAATAAAAAATCTAAAAAGTGAAAAAATATAACGTAAACTAATGATTTCATATACCCAAACAGTATCAAATCAGTAATCACCTCCTGATGTAGTCGGGGAAGGCGCAGACCCGGTACGGTAAGCGTACCGCTGAGTCTCTGCGTCCAGTTCTTGTGGCGTGGATGCGCCGCAAGAAGAAACCCCTCACCTTCCGCCTTACACAGGTACTCACCGGACACGGGTGCTTCGGTGAGTACCTGTGTAGGGTTGCCAGGAGAGAGCCAACGCCAGCCTGCCATGAATGTGGCGCTGCGGAGGACACGGCCCAGCATACCCTCGAGGTGTGCGATCGTTGGGCCGTGCAGCGCCGCGATCTCGTGGCTGTGCTAGGTGGAGACCTCTCACTCCCGAGCATGGTGCGCTGCATGCTCGAGAGCGACGAGGCCTGGCAGGCGGCGGTCTCTTTCTGCGAATTTGTTATGTCGCAGAAAGAGGCCACGAAGCGGGACAGAGAGAACGACCCCACCTCTCTACCGCTCCGCCGGCGTAGGACGGGAGTGCGGAGGCGTCGCTACGCGAACCTCCTAACTTCTGTCTAACGGGGCTCCGGGTCAGGATGGGAACCTACCCGGCTTTGTCAGTCCCGGCGCCGAGGGGAACGCTTTAGTTCGCCTAAGCGTTCCCTTACTTTGGTGGAAGTCCGGTCCGAGATAGACCGGCCAGTCGTGGAGGGAGTCCTGTGTTTGTTAGATCCGGGATTTCCCTCCGTTATACGGCTGAAGGCGAACCGCAGGTGGTTTTAGTGAGTAAGAGTCTCACATACCCCCGGGGTACCCAACCCGGGGCACCCATGATGGGTTTCCCCTGCGACATCATAAAAAAAAAAAAGGCGGGGAAAATAAAATATCAACTTTAGTGACAACCCTAGGTATAAAAAAATCCGATTTTTTATTTAAAAAAATTGAATTGGATATAGCTTCTGACGTAGTGGTTATTAGAGTGCGATTTTTAATAAAGGATTACTCACTTTTCAGGATTAAGGATTATTCATGCTAAAAACTTTTTCTAACTCGATCTAATCGCGAAATTAAAAATGAAAAACTAAAATTATTAAATAAATAAATATCTCCCTACTTGATCACAGTAGGTTAACCAAATTTGAAGATAAAGTAAAGTATTAAGTGCTTGTTCATAATTAATGTTACTTGACTAGTTTTTTTTTAATTAATTTTTATTCAAATTTTTGACCCGAAAAAATGCCAACTTTGACACTCTTTAAAAAAATAACTACTAAGAATATCGATCTCGGAGTTCTACTCTAATGTTTATATAGCTATCAACTATAGTATTTTGAAAGAAAAACGAGGTGAAACAAAATCGAGGTTTTTATCACACTGTGGGACAGTCGAAATAATGAGGTCCCTCAGAAGTATTTTGGTGCAAATGCAGTATATATTAATTTTACGTAATACTATAATATATTATAGTTGAATATTAATATTACATAATTACCCAGAAGAGTATGGAACTACTGCTTTGAATTGAGGAATTCGTTTTTTGTTCGATAGTCTTATTTATCGAGGAAGATTCGAGCTATATAACATCACGTTGCCACCAATAGGAGCAAAGAAACAGAGGAAAATTGGGAAAAACGGAGAAAATTATTTGAAGGAGCTTATCTCACAAACTGCTGAAGAAATTTTTAAGTTATTTGTGCCAAATAACATAAAAATTGCTTTAGCCGTTTGTGAGATAAGCTCCTTCAGGCAGTAGTTCCACAAATTCTTTAGCTTTATTTTTTTTTTTTTTAAACTATAAAGAAAATACAAACATAAACTTAATCTAATGCAGTGTATCATAAACCATTTCTGGTTTTTCCGCACACTGCCATTCGTCTTCGACAGCTCTTTTTTAAACAATAATTTTATAATATAAGCATAGATATGATTTTCCCAAACTTTAAGCCCGCCATTCATAAGGAATGGTAAGTCGTATGAAAAAAAATGACTGAATATTTTTTGTAGAGAATTCTATGATCTACACTCTTGCCCTACCTATTTTTGTGATAAAATGTACAGTTTGGGAAAAAAACAGGAAAAATCTCATTTTCATAGGTCTTTGACCTTGAATAAATTTTTTTGCACAAGGAGGATCCCCGGGGACTTTTGAGGTTTTATTTGTAATGATGTATTTAACATCTGTACCAATTTTCAGCTCTATGCGAGTTATTCCGAGGTTACGATTTTTTTGCGTCTAATTAGACCGGACTATTATAGGAAATGTTTTATGTAATTTTTTTTAACTTTAGAAAAGTATTTTACGTAATTTAATGCTGTTCGGGTGTATATTTGTTTCATAAGTCGCTCCGGGTCGAATAAAAATTAAACTCAGCACAACAATTTACTTACTAACCGCAAGGAAAGAAAATTACATTTAAATAAAATTCTTCCGACATAAGCTGGACACACACTGGGTAGTTGCATATTGAATAGACTTCAACGGGTGTTTCCTTTACGTATAAATATTAAACAGCCATGTAATCTAGGAGTTTTTTTTTTCTACGTCGACTTGAAAACCACTTTCAGCACTGTAGAAAGAACGATTTCATACAAAGAATGTGACCGTGACGTGTCGCGTCGCCTGACTCGCGTCGCGTCGCGTGCGGTCTTTTGGGTCAATAATTCAGACTGATTCGGGACGCGTAAATGCATTAATTCTGTATTGAATTGTTAGGGTTGATTCAGACCGCAACAAGACGCGTAGATGCAGTTCTAAATTTGTATAGATTTACGATTCACGCAATTGAAATCTATCAAATCCATACAAATTTATGCCACGCCACGCCTCGCCTCGCCTCGCCACGCCTCGCCTCGCCTCGCCTCGTCACGTTGCGGTCTGAATTGACCCATAAACTTCAAAAACTAAAATCAATCGCGTGAGACATCATACAAGTCTGTCAAATCAATACTTTAGAAATGCAATTACGCGCGTCGCGTTGCGGTCTGAATTGACCCTAAAGTATGAAAGTTTGCTACTGTTATTCATCAGTTTATGTCTCCAAGTGTGTACCCGGCTTTACTCTCAATTTTCATGCAATCGCCGCTCAGAGCAGGGTCACGAGTCCGCAACCGATTTCATTTTTATATATTATTCTCTGAGACGTTAATTTAATTTATAACTCAATATACTTATTATATTTATGGCATAAGAAAAATAAACATATTATATAACATACGTAAAAACGTTGATTCATAAAGTCTTTTACTTCTAAACGAGGCAGTTATCTGTTAATACACTACATGACGCCCGCAACTCCGTTGCGCCAAAATTCGTTTATCGCGCGGGAACCGTACATTTTTCCGGGATAAAAGTATCCTATGTCCTTTCCCGGGACTAAAAGTATCTCCGTACCAAATTTCAGCAAAATCAGTTCAGCGGTTTGGGCGTGAAGAGGTAACAGACAGACAGACAGACACACTTTCGCATTTATAATATTAGTATGGATAGTATGGATTTCCACACGGCTATAAAGACGGCTGTGTTTGTATAAAATTTAGTGAGTATTGAATTCTCAGCAAAACTTAGTCTCTCAGGTATGATAATGACTGATAATAAAAAAGTAACATTATAAACAACGCTATTCAAAATAAGTTATCTCACCCAGTACAATATTATTATCTTTAAGACTGCCTCTATTTTTATATTACTTCAGAAAGTTTATTTTTATTTTTATATTTAATAATATTATTATGTAAATATCACAGCGGCGTATGCGCCGCTATTAAAGAAAAATTTATCGTGTGCCTAAATCATAATTTAGGCACACGATAAATTTTCCTTTACAGACCATTATCCTGTTTAGGTTTTATGTAAAATAAGGCTCAGGTGTTAGGATTACCAGGATCTGAGTTAATTCATATGTTTCAAAATAACTGTCCTCAGCCTTCATTTGACTATAAGAAGTGAGTAAATGAATATGAAACATCATTTTCATAGCATGAATTTAAATAACATACCTATACCTTTAATATCAGTAGTTAGGTATTAGCCGGTTCTGGCTCACTACCTCAATGTAGGGAAAAATGGGATTTTCGATGACCATTCGCCTAAAAAAAAAAAAAAAGGAAGTTTGGTGTCAAAATATAGGTTTTTGGCCATTCCCGTTCGATATATGCGATCCGTTTCTGCGTATTTGCACTTGTTTCAAAGTTAGCTTTTGTGTTTAACCCTCATTATCTACTATCACCACGCTCCATTGTTCCTTAATAATTACAATGGCTACTTATTGCATTGTTATGCTCGCCTCAGTGTCCTATTGTCCTGACTATCGGCTTATCGCTTACGCCACCTCACTTTCTTACAAGATTTTAAATATATATGAATGATTATTAACTAACTAATGAATTATTTCAAATTAAAAGTACTTAATAATTAATTATGTAGGTCATCCGATCATTCGATGGACTTCGTAAACACAAGACGACGCGGTGCGCAAACTGACACGTTTTGCTCGTCAGCGAAATCCGACGAGTCATCGACCGCCACCGCCACGCACGCTGCTACCACCTGCATCTCACGGCTCGCGTCGAAGCGCAAGTGTAAACGCAAAGCTCGCAACAAACAAGCGTGCCCTGTGAGTCGCGAGCCGCGCCGCGAGACGGGTCGCAAGCTCAAGTTTACACTCTCGGCTCGTAGCGCGTCTCGCGACTCGCAGGGCTCGCTCGCCGCCGCCGCCCGCTCGCTGCCTGCGACCGAGTCGAAGCCGAGTCCAACTCAGCAGAAAAGCTTCGCAAATGTTGATAAGGCCCCGCTCCACCCCCACGGGCGAAAACAAGGAGGGTAATGGATGGTCGTAAGGCAGAACCTCCTCGACTCAACAAGGACGAGAGCAGGAGGTGCGATGAGGAGGGCTGCACACTGGTGGGGAGAGGAAAGAAGAGGAAGTCCACCCTCCGCAACCACTGCGACATCGCACCTTACGTACCCGAGCTGCGTTTGCGCAGGGATGTGACCGCGACGTCGCTCTACGTGTCGCGCCTGCACTGGTCCAAGGAGGTCGAGGACGTCTTAAACTACATCTGTGAGAAGACTACCTTCTCAGAGATCGCTCTACGTGTTGCACCTGCACTGGTCCACGGAAGTCGAGGACGTTGTAAACTACATAATTATGTAAGAAGACTACCTCCACATTGGGGGTAGAGCGTCTATACTCTCGGTACAAAGTTAACCTCGGTTCCTTTGTGTTGAGAGTACTGACAAAACTTCTTTCCACTCTTGAGGTGGAGGAGTTCTGGTTGACCGGTGTAGTTTACCGAAGGTTTCGGGGAAGGCTCTCCAATGAAGCGCGCATTACGACACTAACAAGAAAGACTACGTGATTATAGTGTGAATGTGAGAGTGTTGTGACAATAATAATATGCTGTAGGATAAGACTGTTCGGTTTGCATCGGTTGTCTGATTGCTATAACACAAGTTCAGCTTAGCGTGGGTTTAGACGACGTGATGTCACTGTCTACTTTGTGCTGTTGTGTATTATTGTATGAGTGTAATAAAGAATTTGTATGATTTGTAATTTGTATAATAAAACTTGAAAAATTTTTCATTATATTTATTTTATATCATTAAAATATGTATTGAACATACTGTACAATATTATTTCGTTACACAAAGTGTTGTTACTAAATAACTTTTGAAACTCTACTAAACTTTCCACATTGAACTTATAATACAAGTACATTAAACTATATTCGCCACAAACTGATGTGAAATCATTTTGTAATCTCCACGTGTTAAAATCCAATCTCTTACAGTTTCACCCCATAAAAGTCTTGTGATATCACATAGGAGCGCGCCTGTAGGAATCAAAGTATTGACAAATGTCATTTTCATTGATGTGCATGGCTATCCAGTGGGGTCCAGCTGTAACATATTATCAGGATCCAAGTTGCTAATAAATGTATGTAGCGGTTTGAACATATTATATTATATAGGCAGACGATTCGCAGCGTATACTATAATATTATCTCCTAAAGTCTAAACCTTCACAAATTCTTCTGAAATAATTATGGATCTCTATTGTGTTCATACTGTATCATCACAGAACCAATCTGGTATATGAATCTTGTATAATAATAATATGTCATATATCCGCATAATGTATGCATTATGTATTTACTAAGAGGGGTATTACATATTAAATAATGAATGAATAAATAAAAGAAACATAACTTTTGTACAATATTTTATTTCATAATATCTACACACCATTAGGTAAACACTCACACATACACACGTTACACGTTATAACTCAAATATATCATACATGAGACTTTTCTTAGTTTCTATAACATTATCAAACTCTGCAAATACAATACAGTTAATCGTTTTAGAGAGACAAGAATCAATTGATACCCCATTTCCTTCATTAAGGAAATGTATACCAGTGCCAGAAGATAATGTATGAGAGATCAGTCTCTCATAATATTATCAGTGAACATATTAGATACCATTGAAGGATGGTTGTTATAGAGTTTTTGAAAGCACGTGTTGTCCATCTATGTATAAACAATATGAATTCATACCATAATTTTCAAAATTGAAAGGATTCTTACTAATGATTAAATGCTGCGTTATTTACAAATCCTATGATAAATCTTGTACTGTACTTGCCCCAAGAATATCATCAAGCGTTTTTTTTTTCTCATCAGTGGAAATTCGTAATATCATAAACGTTATTCACAATTATTGAGTCATACTAAACATTTATTTAATGGTAAAGCATACAATAGATACACTTTCACATTCTTTACTGATTATTCCTGTGAGTCGTTAAAAGAACTGGATAACATTCGATAAGATTGTAAAACCTAATATCATTTTTAAATGTAAAAAAAAAAGTATACTCAATAATATTTATTAAGTTTTCCTTTATAAAAAAAAACACATCATAATTCTATAACTAATTATATTCTTAATCGTATAGCATATATTATGTTCCTTTATTATAGAGTACAATAATATATTTGCTTAATCCTTATAGTTACCTACACATTTCCATTTATCATCTTTGAATTCTATCAACTATATAACGGTAATTTAATATAGTGTAGGTACATCACCTCTTTCCAAATATCATAAATACCAACCTCTTTGAAGTATATATCACTCTTAAGGAAGCCATCGATGTCTATTACATACCTAATGTCAATCTCCATAATATTATCGTTATTATCATTTCTCGACATTATGGCGTGCACACACACTATTATTACTTTAACAGTATTTTTAAAACTATAAAATTATATAATAATTGTTGTCTTTTACACTTGTTTTTTGTCTATATGTCCGCACAGTATTGTTTTTGTCTATATCGCACAGTCTATACCGTTAACACTAATGACACAAAATACGAAGTTTAACAGTTCACTTGTCAACTTGTCCGTATGTGATATCAGATATTATGGTGTGAGTGAAATACTCTGCCGCCACTTCAACCAACCGTAACCACTCTTCGTGATCGGTGTTTACACAGCCCCGCTGTATCCTCGAGATGCTCTGCGATATCATCCTGAATCAGTGTGTAAATGCTATCATCACTCAGCCACTTCCTTTGTACACACTAGTGAGCAGTATAATATGTACGTCTTCACGCAATTTACGTAATGGAATAGGTCACATCCACAGCTTCAACAACCTGTTGGTTGACAAACATTTTTTTCATTTAATCATGATCATAATATGGCAAAGTTAATTGCCCATGTATAACCGGTTTGCATCGGTTGTCTGATTGCTATAACACAAGTTCAGCTTAGCGTGGGTTTAGACGACGTGATGTCACTGTCTACTTTGTGCTGTTGTGTATTATTGTATGAGTGTAATAAAGAATTTGTATGATTTGTAATTTGTATAATAAAACTTGAAAAATTTTTCATTATATTTATTTTATATCATTAAAATATGTATTGAACATACTGTACAATATTATTTCGTTACACAAAGTGTTGTTACTAAATAACTTTTGAAACTCTACTAAACTTTCCACATTGAACTTATAATACAAGTACATTAAACTATATTCGCCACAAACTGATGTGAAATCATTTTGTAATCTCCACGTGTTAAAATCCAATCTCTTACAGTTTCACCCCATAAAAGTCTTGTGATATCACATAGGAGCGCGCCTGTAGGAATCAAAGTATTGACAAATGTCATTTTCATTGATGTGCATGGCTATCCAGTGGGGTCCAGCTGTAACATATTATCAGGATCCAAGTTGCTAATAAATGTATGTAGCGGTTTGAACATATTATATTATATAGGCAGACGATTCGCAGCGTATACTATAATATTATCTCCTAAAGTCTAAACCTTCACAAATTCTTCTGAAATAATTATGGATCTCTATTGTGTTCATACTGTATCATCACAGAACCAATCTGGTATATGAATCTTGTATAATAATAATATGTCATATATCCGCATAATGTATGCATTATGTATTTACTAAGAGGGGTATTACATATTAAATAATGAATGAATAAATAAAAGAAACATAACTTTTGTACAATATTTTATTTCATAATATCTACACACCATTAGGTAAACACTCACACATACACACGTTACACGTTATAACTCAAATATATCATACATGAGACTTTTCTTAGTTTCTATAACATTATCAAACTCTGCAAATACAATACAGTTAATCGTTTTAGAGAGACAAGAATCAATTGATACCCCATTTCCTTCATTAAGGAAATGTATACCAGTGCCAGAAGATAATGTATGAGAGATCAGTCTCTCATAATATTATCAGTGAACATATTAGATACCATTGAAGGATGGTTGTTATAGAGTTTTTGAAAGCACGTGTTGTCCATCTATGTATAAACAATATGAATTCATACCATAATTTTCAAAATTGAAAGGATTCTTACTAATGATTAAATGCTGCGTTATTTACAAATCCTATGATAAATCTTGTACTGTACTTGCCCCAAGAATATCATCAAGCGTTTTTTTTTTCTCATCAGTGGAAATTCGTAATATCATAAACGTTATTCACAATTATTGAGTCATACTAAACATTTATTTAATGGTAAAGCATACAATAGATACACTTTCACATTCTTTACTGATTATTCCTGTGAGTCGTTAAAAGAACTGGATAACATTCGATAAGATTGTAAAACCTAATATCATTTTTAAATGTAAAAAAAAAAGTATACTCAATAATATTTATTAAGTTTTCCTTTATAAAAAAAACACATCATAATTCTATAACTAATTATATTCTTAATCGTATAGCATATATTATGTTCCTTTATTATAGAGTACAATAATATATTTGCTTAATCCTTATAGTTACCTACACATTTCCATTTATCATCTTTGAATTCTATCAACTATATAACGGTAATTTAATATAGTGTAGGTACATCACCTCTTTCCAAATATCATAAATACCAACCTCTTTGAAGTATATATCACTCTTAAGGAAGCCATCGATGTCTATTACATACCTAATGTCAATCTCCATAATATTATCGTTATTATCATTTCTCGACATTATGGCGTGCACACACACTATTATTACTTTAACAGTATTTTTAAAACTATAAAATTATATAATAATTGTTGTCTTTTACACTTGTTTTTTGTCTATATGTCCGCACAGTATTGTTTTTGTCTATATCGCACAGTCTATACCGTTAACACTAATGACACAAAATACGAAGTTTAACAGTTCACTTGTCAACTTGTCCGTATGTGATATCAGATATTATGGTGTGAGTGAAATACTCTGCCGCCACTTCAACCAACCGTAACCACTCTTCGTGATCGGTGTTTACACAGCCCCGCTGTATCCTCGAGATGCTCTGCGATATCATCCTGAATCAGTGTGTAAATGCTATCATCACTCAGCCACTTCCTTTGTACACACTAGTGAGCAGTATAATATGTACGTCTTCACGCAATTTACGTAATGGAATAGGTCACATCCACAGCTTCAACAACCTGTTGGTTGACAAACATTTTTTTCATTTAATCATGATCATAATATGGCAAAGTTAATTGCTCATGTATTACCCTCTCGACCCCTGTTAATTATGTTTACACCCTGATTAAGTATTTCCAAAATATCTTCATCTATGTCGTTATATCTCGATGGTAATGCCACAACGTATCCATTGTCGAGATGTACCACTGTCTGCAATGTACCAGCATGAATTTTCGATGGAAATTTGAAAGCTCTAATGATTTCATAATGGATGTTTATCTCAAGATCCTCCAAATGTTTCCATGTCTTGTTATAATTATTAAATTTTTTCAGAGCTTCCCCCGTTGATATTTTTAAACTAAAACACTTTTTATACTCACAATATTCAAAAACTTCTAGCGGAAATATTATAATATACTGTATTGCTCACGAGTGTGGTACTGGTTAAATGTGATTTCAAACAGAACACTTAGGACTATTTATAGTTAAAAAAGCTCTTTAAATCTCTATTGTTCCCCACCGCTACCTGATAATATTATGTATACGACAGAAACCACTTCATTGATAATATTTTGTTAATAATTATGTTTTTAATGGTATTTCGTGGTCATTCGCCATCTGTGCACCTTTTTTATTCACATTCAGACTTCCCGTTATGTCCTGAAAATATATGCATAGGTAATACTAAAAGTTCTACTAGGTGCACAAGATTTAACGGTGAACCGTAATGTTATAGTTTATCGATTTTTCAGAAAATTTAGTGACTGTCCAGTTAGTTACATAAAATCAAAATGTTTCACAAAAACAATTTATT
This sequence comes from Polyommatus icarus, assembly GCA_937595015.1. Classification (NCBI taxonomy): domain Eukaryota; kingdom Metazoa; phylum Arthropoda; class Insecta; order Lepidoptera; family Lycaenidae; genus Polyommatus; species Polyommatus icarus. The sequence continues at coordinate 1,853,125 of OW569322.1, read as the reverse complement.
CATGTTTTTGTATTTTAGATATTTCAAAAATTTTAATGTATGATTTCCACTACAATTATATTATGATAAATAAATTTTAAAATAATATAAAATTGTTGTATACAGATTACATATACTGATAGCTTAATATTATATCAAATATATACACAAAATTTATATAATGATATTAAGCAGGATCTTCATAAATTTTTGAATACATCTGATTATCCTTCTGATAATAGGTATGGTTATCCTTAAATAAATAAGAAATAGGTTTTTTCAAAGATGAAAACAACGGAAAAATAATGAAAAAGATTGTAGGACTGAGATCAAAAATGTACGCATTTGATTTAGACAATCATTTAACTGCAAAGACAAGAGGAGTCAATAAATGTGTCACAAAAACAACGAATTTAGAAAATTATAAAACGTGTTTTTTTTTTGTTTGATAAAAATATTCATTATGGTCAATTCATATCAATCACACATAGAATTTTCACTCAAAAATAAATAAAACATGTTTATCATACAATGATACTAAAATATTTTTTTTGTTCAATGATCTTCACTTTAACTCAGGATCATTATAAATTGAGAAAAATTAAAAACCTTCTAAGAATATTGTGTTCGTATGTGATTTGTCATTGTAACGTGAAACTGTATTTTTAAGCTTAGTCAATAAGATTAATTTATTTTCTTGTTATTAACTGTAAAACGTACTTTGTTATGACCTATAATTTTATACTAATGATTTTTTTCTTTTGTATACTAGATTGTAATATTTTGTTTCGAGTAGCCATACTTTAATATTATACTTTTATATGTATAATATTGTACTGAATGTTTAATTTTTAAAGTTTCATTGTATAACAACATTGTCAAAATATATAATATTTAATCAAGATTTTCTTAAAAACATAAAGTTTTAAATTATATTTCTTAAATGAGTTTCAAACTAAAATTTTAATAATATAATATTTCATTTAAGCTTTTTTCATTATTTTCAAAAACTTTTTAGAAAATTACAAAACGTGTTTTTGAATATAATAATATAGAAATATAATATATTTCAAATTTATTAAAGCTTTTTTCATTATTTCCAAAAACCTTTTAGAAAATTATAAAACGTGTTTTTTTTTCATATAACATAATATTTCAAATTTATCAAAGCTTGTTTAATTTTTTTTCAAAAGCTTTTGAGAAAATTAAAAAAAACGCGTTTTTTAAATTTAATATATTTCAAATTTATTAAAGCTTGCTTCATTATTTTCAAAAATCTTTTAGCAAATTATAAAAAGTGTTTTTAATTTTTATAAAAATTTTCATATATTAAAAAACGTGTTTTATTGATTTAATATTTTTCAACTTTATTAAAGCTTGTTTCATTATTTTCAAAAATCTTTTAGAATATTATAAAACATGTTTTTTATTTTTATAAAAATTTTCAATTATTCTCAATGTTGAGATTCAAGTCAAACATAGAATTTTCACTCAAAAAATAAATAAAACACGTTTATCATAATCTCTAAATATATCAAACTTTATAAAACACAAAATCAATTTGTAGAAACCAAAATATAATAAAGGCCCTTTAAAATCTTGTGATGACGAAGAAATAAATTGCATTTGTGAGTGTATTCATAACGTTCTACATTTAAAAGTACCACTCGAAGAAAAGGAGAAAAAAAATTAAACAAATATAGAAATATTCTTCGAAAATAAGTACGACAAAACAAATAAATTAAGAAAAAAAATATATAATTCAAAAAGGGCGGCGCATTTTTACCCGTAATTTTTGTTTCTATTTTGAGTCGGTTGATAAAATATTACCTTGTTTAAGATGGAAAATGCTTAAAAAAAGTTATCAATTGAGCCAAGTCTTATTGAAAAGTTAAAACAACGTAGGAGTGTGGAAAATCCTTTATCTCGGGGTAAAAATGCGCCGCCCTTTTTGAATTATATATATTTTTTCTTAATTTACTTGTTTTGTCGTACTTATTTTCGAAGAATATTTCTATATTTGTTTAATTTTTTTTTCTCCTTTTCTTCGAGTGGTACTTTTAAATGTAGAACGTTATGAATACACTCACAAATGCAATTTATTTCTTCGTCATCACAAGATTTTAAAGGGCCTTTATTATATTTTGGTTTCTACAAATTGATTTTGTGTTTTATAAAGTTTGATATATTTAGAGATTATGATAAACGTGTTTTATTTATTTTTTGAGTGAAAATTCTATGTTTGACTTGAATCTCAACATTGAGAATAATTGAAAATTTTTATAAAAATAAAAAACATGTTTTATAATATTCTAAAAGATTTTTGAAAATAATGAAACAAGCTTTAATAAAGTTGAAAAATATTAAATCAATAAAACACGTTTTTTAATATATGAAAATTTTTATAAAAATTAAAAACACTTTTTATAATTTGCTAAAAGATTTTTGAAAATAATGAAGCAAGCTTTAATAAATTTGAAATATATTAAATTTAAAAAACGCGTTTTTTTTAATTTTCTCAAAAGCTTTTGAAAAAAAATGAAACAAGCTTTGATAAATTTGAAATATGTTATATGAAAAAAAACACGTTTTATAATTTTCTAAAAGGTTTTTGGAAATAATGAAAAAAGCTTTAATAAATTTGAAATATATTATATTTCTATATTATTATATTCAAAAACACGTTTTGTAATTTTCTAAAAAGTTTTTGAAAATAATGAAAAAAGCTTAAATGAAATATTATATTATTAAAATTTTAGTTTGAAACTCATTTAAGAAATATAATTTAAAACTTTATGTTTTTAAGAAAATCTTGATTAAATATTATATATTTTGACAATGTTGTTATACAATGAAACTTTAAAAATTAAACATTCAGTACAATATTATACATATAAAAGTATAATATTAAAGTATGGCTACTCGAAACAAAATATTACAATCTAGTATACAAAAGAAAAAAATCATTAGTATAAAATTATAGGTCATAACAAAGTACGTTTTACAGTTAATAACAAGAAAATAAATTAATCTTATTGACTAAGCTTAAAAATACAGTTTCACGTTACAATGACAAATCACATACGAACACAATATTCTTAGAAGGTTTTTAATTTTTCTCAATTTATAATGACCCTGAGTTAAAGTGAAGATCATTGAACAAAAAAAATATTTTAGTATCATTGTATGATAAACATGTTTTATTTATTTTTGAGTGAAAATTCTATGTGTGATTGATATGAATTGACCATAATGAATATTTTTATCAAACAAAAAAAAAACACGTTTTATAATTTTCTAAATTCGTTGTTTTTGTGACACATTTATTGACTCCTCTTGTCTTTGCAGTTAAATGATTGTCTAAATCAAATGCGTACATTTTTGATCTCAGTCCTACAATCTTTTTCATTATTTTTCCGTTGTTTTCATCTTTGAAAAAACCTATTTCTTATTTATTTAAGGATAACCATACCTATTATCAGAAGGATAATCAGATGTATTCAAAAATTTATGAAGATCCTGCTTAATATCATTATATAAATTTTGTGTATATATTTGATATAATATTAAGCTATCAGTATATGTAATCTGTATACAACAATTTTATATTATTTTAAAATTTATTTATCATAATATAATTGTAGTGGAAATCATACATTAAAATTTTTGAAATATCTAAAATACAAAAACATGAATAAATTGTTTTTGTGAAACATTTTGATTTTATGTAACTAACTGGACAGTCACTAAATTTTCTGAAAAATCGATAAACTATAACATTACGGTTCACCGTTAAATCTTGTGCACCTAGTAGAACTTTTAGTATTACCTATGCATATATTTTCAGGACATAACGGGAAGTCTGAATGTGAATAAAAAAGGTGCACAGATGGCGAATGACCACGAAATACCATTAAAAACATAATTATTAACAAAATATTATCAATGAAGTGGTTTCTGTCGTATACATAATATTATCAGGTAGCGGTGGGGAACAATAGAGATTTAAAGAGCTTTTTTAACTATAAATAGTCCTAAGTGTTCTGTTTGAAATCACATTTAACCAGTACCACACTCGTGAGCAATACAGTATATTATAATATTTCCGCTAGAAGTTTTTGAATATTGTGAGTATAAAAAGTGTTTTAGTTTAAAAATATCAACGGGGGAAGCTCTGAAAAAATTTAATAATTATAACAAGACATGGAAACATTTGGAGGATCTTGAGATAAACATCCATTATGAAATCATTAGAGCTTTCAAATTTCCATCGAAAATTCATGCTGGTACATTGCAGACAGTGGTACATCTCGACAATGGATACGTTGTGGCATTACCATCGAGATATAACGACATAGATGAAGATATTTTGGAAATACTTAATCAGGGTGTAAACATAATTAACAGGGGTCGAGAGGGTAATACATGGGCAATTAACTTTGCCATATTATGATCATGATTAAATGAAAAAAATGTTTGTCAACCAACAGGTTGTTGAAGCTGTGGATGTGACCTATTCCATTACGTAAATTGCGTGAAGACGTACATATTATACTGCTCACTAGTGTGTACAAAGGAAGTGGCTGAGTGATGATAGCATTTACACACTGATTCAGGATGATATCGCAGAGCATCTCGAGGATACAGCGGGGCTGTGTAAACACCGATCACGAAGAGTGGTTACGGTTGGTTGAAGTGGCGGCAGAGTATTTCACTCACACCATAATATCTGATATCACATACGGACAAGTTGACAAGTGAACTGTTAAACTTCGTATTTTGTGTCATTAGTGTTAACGGTATAGACTGTGCGATATAGACAAAAACAATACTGTGCGGACATATAGACAAAAAACAAGTGTAAAAGACAACAATTATTATATAATTTTATAGTTTTAAAAATACTGTTAAAGTAATAATAGTGTGTGTGCACGCCATAATGTCGAGAAATGATAATAACGATAATATTATGGAGATTGACATTAGGTATGTAATAGACATCGATGGCTTCCTTAAGAGTGATATATACTTCAAAGAGGTTGGTATTTATGATATTTGGAAAGAGGTGATGTACCTACACTATATTAAATTACCGTTATATAGTTGATAGAATTCAAAGATGATAAATGGAAATGTGTAGGTAACTATAAGGATTAAGCAAATATATTATTGTACTCTATAATAAAGGAACATAATATATGCTATACGATTAAGAATATAATTAGTTATAGAATTATGATGTGTTTTTTTTATAAAGGAAAACTTAATAAATATTATTGAGTATACTTTTTTTTTTACATTTAAAAATGATATTAGGTTTTACAATCTTATCGAATGTTATCCAGTTCTTTTAACGACTCACAGGAATAATCAGTAAAGAATGTGAAAGTGTATCTATTGTATGCTTTACCATTAAATAAATGTTTAGTATGACTCAATAATTGTGAATAACGTTTATGATATTACGAATTTCCACTGATGAGAAAAAAAAAACGCTTGATGATATTCTTGGGGCAAGTACAGTACAAGATTTATCATAGGATTTGTAAATAACGCAGCATTTAATCATTAGTAAGAATCCTTTCAATTTTGAAAATTATGGTATGAATTCATATTGTTTATACATAGATGGACAACACGTGCTTTCAAAAACTCTATAACAACCATCCTTCAATGGTATCTAATATGTTCACTGATAATATTATGAGAGACTGATCTCTCATACATTATCTTCTGGCACTGGTATACATTTCCTTAATGAAGGAAATGGGGTATCAATTGATTCTTGTCTCTCTAAAACGATTAACTGTATTGTATTTGCAGAGTTTGATAATGTTATAGAAACTAAGAAAAGTCTCATGTATGATATATTTGAGTTATAACGTGTAACGTGTGTATGTGTGAGTGTTTACCTAATGGTGTGTAGATATTATGAAATAAAATATTGTACAAAAGTTATGTTTCTTTTATTTATTCATTCATTATTTAATATGTAATACCCCTCTTAGTAAATACATAATGCATACATTATGCGGATATATGACATATTATTATTATACAAGATTCATATACCAGATTGGTTCTGTGATGATACAGTATGAACACAATAGAGATCCATAATTATTTCAGAAGAATTTGTGAAGGTTTAGACTTTAGGAGATAATATTATAGTATACGCTGCGAATCGTCTGCCTATATAATATAATATGTTCAAACCGCTACATACATTTATTAGCAACTTGGATCCTGATAATATGTTACAGCTGGACCCCACTGGATAGCCATGCACATCAATGAAAATGACATTTGTCAATACTTTGATTCCTACAGGCGCGCTCCTATGTGATATCACAAGACTTTTATGGGGTGAAACTGTAAGAGATTGGATTTTAACACGTGGAGATTACAAAATGATTTCACATCAGTTTGTGGCGAATATAGTTTAATGTACTTGTATTATAAGTTCAATGTGGAAAGTTTAGTAGAGTTTCAAAAGTTATTTAGTAACAACACTTTGTGTAACGAAATAATATTGTACAGTATGTTCAATACATATTTTAATGATATAAAATAAATATAATGAAAAATTTTTCAAGTTTTATTATACAAATTACAAATCATACAAATTCTTTATTACACTCATACAATAATACACAACAGCACAAAGTAGACAGTGACATCACGTCGTCTAAACCCACGCTAAGCTGAACTTGTGTTATAGCAATCAGACAACCGATGCAAACCGAACAGTCTTATCCTACAGCATATTATTATTGTCACAACACTCTCACATTCACACTATAATCACGTAGTCTTTCTTGTTAGTGTCGTAATGCGCGCTTCATTGGAGAGCCTTCCCCGAAACCTTCGGTAAACTACACCGGTCAACCAGAACTCCTCCACCTCAAGAGTGGAAAGAAGTTTTGTCAGTACTCTCAACACAAAGGAACCGAGGTTAACTTTGTACCGAGAGTATAGACGCTCTACCCCCAATGTGGAGGTAGTCTTCTTACATAATTATGTAGTTTACAACGTCCTCGACTTCCGTGGACCAGTGCAGGTGCAACACGTAGAGCGATCTCTGAGAAGGTAGTCTTCTCACAGATGTAGTTTAAGACGTCCTCGACCTCCTTGGACCAGTGCAGGCGCGACACGTAGAGCGACGTCGCGGTCACATCCCTGCGCAAACGCAGCTCGGGTACGTAAGGTGCGATGTCGCAGTGGTTGCGGAGGGTGGACTTCCTCTTCTTTCCTCTCCCCACCAGTGTGCAGCCCTCCTCATCGCACCTCCTGCTCTCGTCCTTGTTGAGTCGAGGAGGTTCTGCCTTACGACCATCCATTACCCTCCTTGTTTTCGCCCGTGGGGGTGGAGCGGGGCCTTATCAACATTTGCGAAGCTTTTCTGCTGAGTTGGACTCGGCTTCGACTCGGTCGCAGGCAGCGAGCGGGCGGCGGCGGCGAGCGAGCCCTGCGAGTCGCGAGACGCGCTACGAGCCGAGAGTGTAAACTTGAGCTTGCGACCCGTCTCGCGGCGCGGCTCGCGACTCACAGGGCACGCTTGTTTGTTGCGAGCTTTGCGTTTACACTTGCGCTTCGACGCGAGCCGTGAGATGCAGGTGGTAGCAGCGTGCGTGGCGGTGGCGGTCGATGACTCGTCGGATTTCGCTGACGAGCAAAACGTGTCAGTTTGCGCACCGCGTCGTCTTGTGTTTACGAAGTCCATCGAATGATCGGATGACCTACATAATTAATTATTAAGTACTTTTAATTTGAAATAATTCATTAGTTAGTTAATAATCATTCATATATATTTAAAATCTTGTAAGAAAGTGAGGTGGCGTAAGCGATAAGCCGATAGTCAGGACAATAGGACACTGAGGCGAGCATAACAATGCAATAAGTAGCCATTGTAATTATTAAGGAACAATGGAGCGTGGTGATAGTAGATAATGAGGGTTAAACACAAAAGCTAACTTTGAAACAAGTGCAAATACGCAGAAACGGATCGCATATATCGAACGGGAATGGCCAAAAACCTATATTTTGACACCAAACTTCCTTTTTTTTTTTTTTTTTTTAGGCGAATGGTCATCGAAAATCCCATTTTTCCCTACATTGAGGTAGTGAGCCAGAACCGGCTAATACCTAACTACTAATATCTAGTAACATCTCATATTCTACGTTAGCAAATGAGGCATAATACAGGATGCAATTTAAATTGAGCTGAGCTGAACCTAATTTAGTAAGTCCCTATTTTTGGCTAGTGCCTCTTTAAGTCATAAGCCAACTAAAATAGGTTCTTCTGTTTTAAAGATTCAACAGTGATTACAAAATTTACCATTTTTCGCGTGACTAAATATTGTAATATACACCAACTTACGAAATTAAGGTAACATTAAAATTATTCGTGTCAAATAAAGTTTGTAAAGTATTTGATGGAGCAAACCTAGGAAAGGTTTCCTAATTGTTTCTACTAGACCCTAAGTAATTACACTTTGAAATACATTTTTCATAACATTCCAAAGTTATTACCCATCCATAAACAAAAGGGATCGAAACATCGATAGAAATCGGGAAGTAAAAATTTCAATGAAAACACAAAGTAAAATAAAGACTTCGAAAATTTTCAATTTTTTATGATTACTGCGAAATTTTTCATTCCCCCATATTTGTTTACATCTGGCCCAATTAGAAAAGTTTTGAGGAAACATCCTTTTATAACAATCCTAAGCAAATTTTATAATTACAGAGAATTTGCAAACTTTTATTTTATCAGTTACTTTTAGTTCCTATTTTAGAAGCTTTCAGGTGAGTTTAGATTTCACATCGAAAGGAGATGAATAAAAATTTGTCAAATCGTTATTTAAAATGCTTCGTCGGATTTTGCCTCATCTCATTTGTTTTGATGTTAACCGACCTTTAGGATGAAACAAATTATTATAATCTGTTATCTTACTGCCTATCCATATAATACGAGTAACAAGAGTAAGCCAATTAAAACCAAAGTAAGCAAAAGAATGTGTGAATTATTATTATTTACTTTTAATGAAGCAGTTACAACAGAGTGTCTCCTTATTAGTAAATCAAGGCAGTCTTAGTCTATGTACGTTAAGTTTACATAATATCATGGGATAAAAACAAGGCCTTTGCGTCCGTTGTGGATGATTTATACAGTATTTTCAGAGCGAAGTAACCACTCCTCAAATACTGTAGTGCCTGGAACAAGGTTTAAATGTCCGTATGGTTGCCCAAGCGCATACGGCATTCTCGCAACATTGTCGGCCTAGTCCAGAGGAAAGAACTAGTTAATACGTCTGGGACCAACTATGAGCAGGTTTCCTCACGATGTTTTCCTTTGCCGTATAAGCATCCGTATTATGTACCTACTTGAGATCAGAAAATGTCTCATTGGTACACGCCTCCACCCGGGATCGAACCCTCTAGGAGTGTGAACCAAAGGTGTACCCATAAGGCCACGGACGCTCATTATGGGATGAGTTGTTATCTAAATGGGGTAGATTCTACCCCATTTAGATAATAACAATTAACAACTCATCCTTTTAACAAAAGGAAGTCAAACTTGCTATTAGAGGAAGAAGAGTGTCTTTTGAGAAATCAGGTAAATGAATCTGAAATCTTCCGCATACTGTCCGAATACTACTCTACTGTCTTATAATTAATTACAATATACCAGCGAGACTTGAGTCCGGCCCTCGCCAACGCCGGTCTTCCACATAGCAACGGACTCCCCGATAAGCAATCTCGGGCCTGGTATATATACGGAGTGCGCGAAAAACTTCGATAGCGCGATTCAGAGGCAGTCTTCTGGTTGGTGCGCACGAGCGGAACCGTCACGTCTCAGCGAACTCGACAAAAAGTCTGAGAAGCAATTATATCTAATGACGGCGCCGGAGCACACGCGATTCATATCGCTTTTTGTGGCAATTTGTATTTTGTACTCAATTATTATTTGCTGAGCTATGTTTGTTTATACTAAACTAGGTGACCCGGTAAACTTTCTTGGACTTCCACAAATATTTCAGGAATAAAGTTAGGCAAGTCCGTTCAGCCACTCTCAAATTTAAGGGATACTGACAAAATTGAAAATAAATTATCGTACATGCTCGTAACAAGGTTTGTCGCAGACTAAATTTTCCATTTATCCCGACAAATATTACATTTCTTCCCAAGACTCCAAACCAAGTACCACAAATATTTCACGAATTTTTGCATATCACTGACTGAATGTGACTGAGTTTTGACCACGTCAGATAATATAAGGAACTCAACGATTATGAATTAAAAATTACGACGTAACAAGTGGAGCATAAAATATTTATTGCAATAGTTCTAGCACAAGTCTACTCTGGTTCCAGTGGATTTTTCCTCATCATTATTTGGGAGTCTATCTTCTTCTTTAAAAATGGCCTCCCTTGAGGAATAGCCTCAAAAATTGATGACGTAAAGAGAGATTGTTGTTGTCGATGGTGAAAACTTTGCACTTTATTTACTGGCGTTTGTGAAAGTACAAGGTAGAAAAAAACGTTTTATATCAGATAGGTACAAGTTCAACTCGGTCTAATGAAGCCAGAGTAGTTTTAGTTATTTTTGTGGTATACTTCTCTGGAACACTAATATTGGTGGTAGTAAATCTTCCGGCGTATCGTTAAACTTGCCTTTACGACGCTTTCACCGCAGCCGAGTTTACACGTACACGCCGTGCAGGGAAATCTATAGCCCGCTTAATTACAGATTTATGTATTGTTACATGCGGCTTAGGTACGTACGAATCTTCTACATCTTTGCAATAAAATATCATTTTATTAACCGACTTCAAAAAAAGGAGGTTATTAATTCGACGCGTACCCAGTTGCGTGCCCAGTTTTTGTATATGTTAATCTATGACAGCTTCTGAATAAATGTGCCTTTCAAAAGTGTATGTATGTATATATGTATGTATGTTTTATGTTTGTGTTCGCATATCTCTGAAAGTACTATTCCGATTTCAGTAATTATTTTTATGTTGTACTAGGTATTGTTCAACTTGGGGAATAGTGCAATTTTCATCAAAATCGGTTCAGTAGTTTTGGAGATACGGAGTTTTAATACTCAATTACGAACAATTTTGAGCCCGCGAAATTACTAGCCCGCCGAGTTCAGTACACCTCATTTCCCTTCCTATAATAATATGTTTGTAAATTATAAAGTAGATGCGACTTTTTGGAATAGGTAAAATTGAAGATCAAACGAACTTACCTTAAGTGAAGTTCGATCACAATTATATGAGCGACTTCATTCTTAGCGATTTATGCTTACTTGTTGTATAGTGGCGCTTCCATGCGTCACCCTTGCACGTATTTTAGAGATATGTTTAAAAAAAAAAATAATGTCACTGTCACTGAGTCACCTGTCATTATTCACGACTTTTCCGGCGCTTAGACTCGAGCTACTCATTTTGTTTAGAGCAAATATAACTTACCTGCGGTGTTCATTTTATATTTGTAACTTGGGTAGGGAGAGACTGGTAACAGTCAAAGTAATAGTCGACTCACCTGTAATATGGGGTGGGTTTGGATAAATCGCTAAGAATGAAGTCGCTCATATAATTGTGATCGAACTTCACTTAAGGTAAGTTCGTTTGATCTTCAATTATATTTCGCGACTTCATTCTTAGCGATTTATGCTTACTTGTTGTATGATGTTTAGAGTAAAACAAATATAAAATGTTTAAGTAATTTTCTATTTTTATCTAAGGTTTTAAATTACTTGCAAAAGATGTGTAGGTAATAGGTATTAATTATTATTATAATACCTATCATTGGTAATACCTAAAAGTAATTTTCAATATTACAAATAGATATATTTTTCTTTACTCCTTATTATAATCTTAGATAACGTTTGAAGTAACTGACTAAAGTAAATATATTTCTTTCTTATACTTAACATAAATAATTATAATATTTACAAAATTTTATTCTGTCTAGATTGGGGAAAAATATTTCCTTATTATAGAATTTAGCGAATATAGTAGATGTAGTTATTAACTATTAGGTACTCTGCCCTAGAGATTTTTGGTTGGTTCTATATTGACTCCCAGTTTATTGGCTTTCGTCGTAGCTGTATACCGAGTGCTATATGGACCAAAAATTGAAGTATCAATACCACTTTTACCTAATATTATGTCTATAAAGGTGTATATAAATGAGACATGCTCCAGTTACTTAATGTTTGAGTACAAATATTGTTATTATAATATGATTTAAGAAAACTAATAAAAAGGATAATCCGATTTATGACAGTTTTGTTTTATTTAAATATAGGCATAATAATGCAGGACCAATCTTATGGCCCTATGAATAGTAAGGAAGTTTTAAGCACCGGTTAAAAACTATAAAGTTTAGAAGTTTTTTATTATAAAAAGTTTTCACCTTTAAGTTTCCACCAAGAACCTACAGTATAATCAATTAAGTACATATTATGTTTTCATTATATTCGGTAAGTATATAGTTTAAAACCTCATCTTTTTCAGCAAAATTAATGCTACATATTTTATTACATCTAATTTTTGTGCCCTATACCAAGTGCAAGTACAGTAGCAGCTTTCTTAGCAAAAACTTTTAGAACGATTTTTCGTTGGGCCACTACAGAATAAATGATAGGGCAATATTAGTATCCCAATTCACATCATATCATTCGGTTTAATAAGTCTCATTCTGTAAGTACCTTTCACAAACCTTTTGAGTTGATATTATCTTCTTCTAAATTAGTACACAATAATGATAGGGCAGATTGAAAACTATTTATAATTTAATGTGCTATATTTAGCACATTGGCTCAGTTTATCTGACAGAAAAGCTATTATTACCCTATTGACTAACAAATTATAAAAATCGTAGTAATGGGTTCTACAATACATTATCCATTATTTTATACCACTATGGTATTGCATATAATATTAATATGTGTTATCGGATAAATAATTTAGTATTATTTTTACACATTCCTCAGACAGTGGTGATCTCAAGTATGTTCTTCTCCCGGATAGCCTCGCGGCAACTATACGTAGCGAGCGATGAAGATGTTACAGGACTTACTTTATAAATATATTTAACACGTTAATATTAGGCTTACAAATGATAATATACTTATGATTCTTAGATAATTTCTTACACAATGGGAACTACGGCTGTGTCGGCAATCATCAGGGTCTTCATACCACTACTTTGGCACTAGACTATAATAGTAAATGAATCTACGTCGAATTCACCAAATTCGTTTACTTATTTTCTTGTCATCACACCCTTACCAAATTTTCCCTGGTTATAGAATTTAAATGACTATACTGAACGCTACCCATTTCGTTACCATTCTGTTTATACGCAAAATAGCGATCGTGATATCGATCGACTAAAAAAATATTCACTACTACTAAGATACAGCTAGCAAAAAACCTTTAAAGCAAAAAAGGCTGTCTTGTGTTTCAATAAGTGATCTCATTTCATTGCTAGTACAATGTCCAAGGTACTATCTTTGTTAAGTACAAAAAAAAAATAGAAGCATCTGAGAAAATTGCTAATGAAAATTTAAATGATTTTATTTCACATTTTCTTGGCTCAGCTATTTTGGCTTAGAACATCCTTTGAAAAGATTTTTTACTGATTGTAACTGGGATCATGGAAAGGTTATAAAAAATTACGTTACATTTCCTAATTCTTTCTATTCATAAATGGTTTTTTGTGATATTTAATATTTTCCTGTGGTAGTTCCAGAATTATAGACGCAGAATTAAAAACGAAACAATTTAAATTTTATATCAGGTAGTAATCCTAATCTTCGATTCATTAATAATGTTACGAAAAAGGACACGTAGTGCCATCTAGCGTCAAGCTAGCGCAACATAAAACGCAAACGAATCCCCTAATCGACACAAGATGGCGCAAGGTGTACGATTGCATGCTCGAACATTCCGCACATGTTTACGTAAACAAGTGTTGTTTACGTGTTTATGCGAATGTTCTCGTACAGTCTAGCGTTCGATCCGGCCCGTATAAATAGTCGCAGACAGTCGAGCCGGCTATTCAGTTTTATCTGAGCTATCTTCGAGGCGACTTCGGAGCGAAAACAAGTGATCAATAGTGAGTGATTGTGATTGTGATAGTGACTCGGCTACGACCTAGGACAGTGATAGTGCTCAGTGATTTGGATCTAGTGCTTAGTGTTTGAGCTCAGTGATTAGTGTGAGCTAGTGTTTGTGAATAAAGTCTCCAAGAGAGTCACCAGGTCTTTTTCTCCGAATCCAAAGAACCCTAGCACGTAACAACTGGTGTCGGAAGTGAGATTTGGAGATGCCATTGACTCCAAGAGAGGACTTCAAGGGGAGTGTCAGGACAAGGGCGCAGCGAGCTGCTGCCATCGACTCCGAGAGAGGAGTTGGAGGTGGAGCTGCGGAGGCCACACCCACTAGGGACCAAGCTCCGCCCACTGCGGGGCAGGCCCCACCCGCTGGCCCCGCCCACCAGGCTCCGCCTACTGACCACGCCCCCCAGGCTCCACCCACTTCGGGTGAAGCCACGCCCACTGGCTCCGCCCACCGGGACCCGCCCACTGACCACGCCCCTCAGGCCCCGCCCACTCTGGCCATGGCCACGCCCACTGGCTCCGCCCACCAGGCCACGCCCACTAAGGCCACGCCCACTGGCCCCGCCCTCTGGGCCCCGACTGCTCAGGCCCCGTCGACTAGCTACATCCACCCTGCCACGCCCGTAGGTTCTACGGCCGCTCAAATGGCTCCTCAATTGGAAAGCATAATTGAGTTAATTCAGGCTTTGCAAGATGCCCAAGACCGCAAGCTCGGCGCTTTACAAGATTCTCAAAGGGCAATGATGGAGGCACAAGACCGCAAGCTCGGCGCTTTGCAAGAATCACAAGACCGCAAGCTCGGCGCTTTGCAAGAATCACAAGACCGCAAGCTCGGCGCTTTGCAAGAATCACAAGACTGCAAGCTCGGCGCTTTGCAGGAATTTCAGAAGGCGGAAATCAGAGCGATTCGGGAATCACAAGAGCAACAAAAAGACCTCCAAGAGAAAGCACTTGGAGCTATAAAGGATGTAAGTGACACGGTGGTTAAGCTCCGAAAAGATGTCGACATAATGGACGAACGAGTTACGGGGTTAGGATTGGATGTGGAAAATGTGAAAACCGGCCTCACTGAACTTCAGAAGAAAGTAGTGCGCCTGGAAACCACAGGAGTGGCGGTGTCTAGTGGATCTACCGGAGTGGTGCAAGTGATACAAGGACCAAGAGTTAAAGTGCCACCATATGACGGTACTACTTCTTGGAACGCTTATCGTCAGCAATTCCAGACGGTTGCTTCTGCCAACGGATGGACTGACGAACAATGCCTGACCGCTCTCACTGTTGCGCTCAGAGGGCAAGCTTTGTCGGTCCTAGAAGCACATACAGGAAAGGGGTTCCAAGACCTGATGGAAGCCCTTGAATCCAGATACGGGGAGCGACACCTGGAGCACGTGTTCCGTGCCCAACTTCGTGACAGAGTCCAACGCTCTGGAGAGGGACTACAACAATGGGCGTTGGAAATTGAAAAACTGGTTAAGAAGGCACATCCAGGAGCAGACTCCAAGATGGTTGACTCGAACACTATTCAAGCCTTTGTCGACGGAATCAGGGATCTGGAGGTCAGAGCTGCAGTAAGGCTACGTCACCACACCTCGCTCAAGGAAGCGTTGGCGCATGCTCTAGAGGTCGAGGCTGTCCGGCGTGACATACGGCAGACCTATAAGATCCGCGAGGTCTCGGAGGAAGTCAAGGAGGTCAAGGCTCCTACGAAGAGAAGTTTTGGAGCCATGTGCTACAAGTGCGGCGAGAGGGGCCATCTTCAGCTCAACTGCCCCCAGAAGGAGACTCAGATGGCAAGAATGAAAAGACTCGAGGAACGCATTGAACAAATAGAGGAGCTGAAGAAGCAAGGGGCTTCGTCCCCTGCCCACGATCAGGGAAACGAATAAAAGCCAGGACTAAGGGGCGAGTACTGGCTGACGCGGAGGAAGCCCCGATAACTGTTATCTCCCAAGCATGCAGCGGGAATAGTCTTGTGATTCAGGGGACTGTTAACAGGACGGATTGCAAAATTACTCTAGACACAGGAGCCTCTAGAACGATAGTGAACCCAAATCTGGTAAAAGCCGCAAGGAGACAGAAGAGGAGAATTAACTGTCGGCTTCTTACTGCCTCCGGTCAGCCAATACCCGTCCTGGGAGAAATGTCAGTTACGATTAATGTAGGGGGGTCCTCATACCCTCACGACGTTATCGTGGCTGAAATTATGGATGATTGCATCTTGGGTTTGGATTTCATGAAGAAGCATTACTGCAGGATTAATGTCGCTGACGGAGTTTTCAAGTGCGGTGAAGAGGAAATTTTCATCCTTGGAGGCGCCTGCGGGAAAGTTGAATGTGTAAAGAAAGTCATTATACCTGGACGTACGGAAGCTCGGGTGCTGGTTAAACTACCGCCAGCTGGAAAGAAAAAGTCAAACAGATGCGTGTTGATCGAAGACACGGCTACCAAGACATCTGCGCAAAAACTGATGACGGCGAGAACCCTTGTTAGTGGAAACAGTAACGCTGTGGTCAGGGTTTTGAATCTTGGCGATCGCGAGATCTGCTTGAACAAAGGTGACGTCATTGGAAAGTGCGAGGAAGTTGTCTGGATGAGAAAGTGTAGTTCGATCACAGGCTCAGACTCAGCAAACAGCAGCAACTATGGAATAGTGACTGAGCTACTCGATGACTGCAAGAGTAATCTGACTTATTCGCAGAGCATGAAAGCTAAGAAGTTTTTACAACGCCACGCGAATATCTTCTCCAGTCAGGAAGGCGACCTTGGAAGAACGTCGATGGTTCAGCACAGGATAGATACCGGAAGCGAGAACCCAATTCGTCAACGAGCAAGACGGATACCCATTGCAAAGGAAAAAGAAGTTGAAGGCCTTTTGGAGGACATGAGAAGGCATAAGATAATTGAACCGTCTGCAAGTCCGTGGTGCTCACCTGTTGTGTTAGTGAAGAAGAAAGATGGCAGCACAAGATTTTGTGTGGACTACAGGCGTCTCAATGATGTCACTAAGAAGGACAGCTATCCATTACCTCGAATCGACGACACTCTGGATACATTGAGTGGCATGAAATGGTTCTCGACCCTGGACCTGAAATCTGGATACTGGCAGGTGGAAATTCATCCAAAAGACAAGGAGAAGACAGCTTTCTCCACCGGTAAAGGTTTATGGCAGTTTAACGTCATGCCCTTTGGATTGTGTAACGCACCTGCCACATTTGAGCGACTCATGGAGTGTGTACTGGCAGGCTTAGTTGGAGAGGCTTGCTTAGTCTACTTGGATGACGTCATCATTGTTGGCCGCGATTTCGAGGACCATTTGCGAAACTTAGAACGAGTTTTCGCCAAAATAGAGGGGGCCAAGTTAAAGTTGAATCCGAAAAAGTGTCGTTTGTTCAGGAGTAAGGTCAATTATCTCGGCCATATTATCTCCAGTGATGGAATCCAGACGGACCCGGAGAAACTGGAAGCAGTTCAAAATTGGCCAACCCCTAAAAACAAAACCGAAGTGCGGGCATTTCTCGGCCTATGCTCCTACTACAGGCGTTTTGTTAAGGGATTCTCAGAGATAGCCAAGCCATTACATCAGCTGACAGAAGATAAACAACAGTTTATTTGGGACAAGACTTCTGAAGATTCTTTTCAGAAACTGAAGAAACATCTGTGTGAAACACCAATCTTGGGGTATCCACAACCTGAAGGTCAGTTTATAGTCGACACAGACGCAAGCAACACGGCCATTGGAGGGGTGTTATCTCAAAAACAGGGTGAAAGAGAAGTTGTAATTGCATATTTCAGCAAGTCTTTATCCAAGCCAGAGAGAAACTACTGTGTGACAAGAAGAGAACTCTTGGCTGTTGTAAAGACGCTACAACATTTCAGCAAATATCTCATCGGCAGACAGTTTTTACTGCGAACTGATCACGCAGCCTTGAAGTGGCTACTGCAATTCAAGAACCCAGAAGGTCAAGTAGCACGATGGATTGAACAGCTCCAGGAGTACGACTTCAAGACCGAACACCGCAGCGGAAAGTCGCATGGGAATGCTGACGCACTTTCACGAAGGCCGTGTTCAGAAGACTGCAAACACTGTGTTAAGCAGGAATCTAATGAAATTACATTAAAGTTAACGAAAACAAGTCCTTTGGGTCCATGGGAGAATGATGCTATGAGGGAGGCTCAAGAAAGAGATGACGACCTTCGGCACATCATCACATGGAAGAAACGGGGTGACGTAAAACCGATCTGGAGTGAGGTTGCACCCACTGGCGCTGCCACTAAGGCGTACTGGGCGCAATGGGACAGTCTGATACTTCAAAATGGAATACTTTACCGGAAATGGGAGAAGACTAACGGCAGAGAGTTCCATCTTCAGATAGTTGTCCCAAGGACGAGAGTACCAGATGTTCTCCGCGAAATACACGATGGCGTATCAGGAGGTCATCTAGGTGTCAAGAGGACGTTAACAAAAGTGCGAGAACGATTCTACTGGTTGCATTGTCGAGATGATGTGCAGGATTGGTGCCGCAAATGTACTACTTGCGCTGCAGTGAAGGGCCCACAGACAAGGAGCCGTGGGAACCTGCGCTTGTATAACGTTGGCGCACCGTGGGAACGAATTGCAGTTGACGTAGCTGGGCCATTTCCTGTAACGGAATCGGGAAACAAGTATTTTATGGTGGTCATGGATTACTTCACAAAATGGCCCGAAGTGTTCGCCATACCAAATCAGGAAGCTACAACGGTTGCTTCTAAGCTAGTCGAAGAAGTGATATCTCGCTTTGGTGTGCCTCTAGAAATCCATTCCGATCAGGGCAGGAATTTCGAATCGCAGGTCTTCCAGGAAGTATGCAGAATTTTGGGAATGCATAAGACGAGGACCACCGCGTACCATCCACAGTCTGATGGAATGGTTGAGAGATTTAACCAGACCCTTGAGAGGCATTTGGCGAAATTGGTAGATGACAAACAAAAGGATTGGGACAAGTATATACCGCTCTTCCTTCTGTCGTACCGTACCGCCGAGCATGAGGGAATAAAAGCTACCCCGGCGTATGTCAATTACGGTAGAGAACTACGAGTACCAGTAGACCTCTTGACAGGAGGGTCACCGGAGGAACCTAAGACCTTACCAGACTATGTCTGCGATTTAAGGGAAAAGATGCGCTATATACACGCCACGGTTCGGGAAAATGGGTTACAGTCAAGTGAGAAGATGAAGACCAGATATGACCGGAAAGCGAACACGAGCGGCTTCGAAGAAGGGTCACTGGTGTGGCTGCATAACCCAACTCGCCGAAAAGGGAAATCTCCAAAGTTACAGACCAAGTGGGACGGCCCATACAAAGTGGTTACCCGATTGAATGATGTGACTTACAGGATCCAAAAGCAACCAAGAGGGACATTCAAAGTGGTACACATAGACCGTCTGGCGCGTTACCATGGCAGTAACAACGATGCTCGGGACGAGCATCTCTAAGAGGGGAGTAGTGTTACGAAAAAGGACACGTAGTGCCATCTAGCGTCAAGCTAGCGCAACATAAAACGCAAACGAATCCCCTAATCGACACAAGATGGCGCAAGGTGTACGATTGCATGCTCGAACATTCCGCACATGTTTACGTAAACAAGTGTTGTTTACGTGTTTATGCGAATGTTCTCGTACAGTCTAGCGTTCGATCCGGCCCGTATAAATAGTCGCAGACAGTCGAGCCGGCTATTCAGTTTTATCTGAGCTATCTTCGAGGCGACTTCGGAGCGAAAACAAGTGATCAATAGTGAGTGATTGTGATTGTGATAGTGACTCGGCTACGACCTAGGACAGTGATAGTGCTCAGTGATTTGGATCTAGTGCTTAGTGTTTGAGCTCAGTGATTAGTGTGAGCTAGTGTTTGTGAATAAAGTCTCCAAGAGAGTCACCAGGTCTTTTTCTCCGAATCCAAAGAACCCTAGCACGTAACAATAATAATAAATCCCATTTTTTTTTAAATACATTACGGTACGAGAGGAAAGTATAACTATATAATACCTTTCTGACAACATTTAAAAGTTTAAGTTGTACATTTAAAAGTAAAAGTTAAGGAATATAAACCTAATTATGTAAATATAATATACATACTAGCACCAATTTACTTTCTTAATTCTGTTTATATCGTTAATAACTGGTTCCAAAATCTTAGCAAAGATATATTATGGAGCAGTACGTATTATTATGTCGAATGGTATATAATATATTATATACTATAATATTATCTACGAGATTAATGAATCGGTATTGAAGAATATGCGTCCTTTATTTAAATCGATCCTGGTCATATTAAAACAATTACTTAATAGGTGATAAAAAAAAATTTAAGACAGTGCCTTTATCCTCAATTTTAACGTTTTTAAAATTGACACAATTTATCTTTCTATCTAGTGTCCACAGCTTGAGTTTTTTCAATTTTATTATGAATATTTTGTCACAGAACTAGGTTTCGGTATTATCTAAGAACATAGCTTTATCGCAGGTGGTGTGATACACCACTCGTCATAGAAATAACGTAATCGGCCTGCGTAGTAGGGTACCTCAATAAATAATTAACGATAGGCTGGCATGCGCGTCTGCGCTCGAGTTGTCGCTCTCTGCGGCGGGGCGGCTGGGGCGCAGGCCGGCGGGCTCCCGAGGCGCTCGCTCGTGGGGGCGCGGCGGCGGGCGGGATGGCGCTCGCGCTTGTAGAAAACAAAGAAAAATTGTACTTATATTAATGCTACTGGGAAACTTAGTACTTAGTAGTTACTAGTTTCTCTTTTGGAGCTTGATCAAGAGATCAACATTTGAAAAGATTCAGCCACTTTTAGCCTCTCAGCAAACTCTTCCCCGAAAAGTTATTTATCACTTTTATCAGATTTGCATTTAGCGCCTCTTTGTCCTTTAATAACTTGATCGTGGGAATCGCAGACACGACAGATATTCAATTGTTAAAAAACCTTTATAATAACTTCATGCCACCAACCCACAATATCTTTGTGGACTGGCTTTTTGGCCGATTATTTATTTATGGTTCTGGAACGTCGCCCAGAAGTTGCAAGACGTTTCGTCCTGAATAGGCTAAGGTTCCTCACCTGGTGTCCCGTCATTCGTCTGCTCCTGTGGCTGATCGCCATCAGGCCCCGTAGATGATGCCGATTTCGACGACGTCGGGGCGACTGCAGGTGTGAGATTCAGCTCCGGCGCGGATTCCTCCAGGAATAAGGGCCATAATATGGTCTGCGCGCGATCAACTTCTTAAACAGGATCATCACGATCTGTCAAAAACCACAATATTTGTAGTTGTATTGTCATATTATTTGAACAGCAAAAGCCCTGATATTGGCAGTTACGTATTCGTAATGTGCATCAAGTGTCGGTAGATGTTAAAAAAAAAAAATATATTATATTTTATAGCAGCAAGGAAACCCCAGTGTCGATAGTTGCGTGTCCGTTTTCAAACAGCAAAAGCCCTGAATTATTGGCAGTAATTGCGTATTCGTTATTTACATTACAACATGTAGGTAGGTGTAAAATATATATATATATATATATATATATATATATATATATATATATATATATATATATATATATATATATTCTTTAACAGCAAAAACCCCGATTTCGCTAGTTGCGTGTCTGTTTTCGAACAGCAAAAGCCCCGACCTTGGCAGTTGCGTATTCGTAATTTACATCAAATATGACAGCAAAAACCCTGAGGTTGGTAGTTGCGTGTCTGTTTTCGAACAGCAAAAGCCCTGACCTTGGCAGTTGCGCATTCGTAATTTAGTGAAATATAACAGCAAAAACCCTGAAGTTGGTAGTTGCGTGTCTGTTTTCGAACAGCAAAAGCCCCGACCTTGGCAGTTGCGCATTCGTAATTTACGTGAAATATAACAGCAAAAACCCTGAAGTTGGTAGTTGCGTGTCTGTTTTCGAACAGCAAAAGCCCCGACCTTGGCAGTTGCGCATTCGTAATTTACGTGAAATATAACAGCAAAAACCCTGAAGTTGGTAGTTGGTAGGTAATATTAGCATTTGCGTATTCGTAGATATTCTACATTAAATGTAGGTAGATAAAAAATAAATTTCGACGGTACATTTTTATTGCGTAACAGAAAACCCTTAAGTACGCGAAAAATATATAATTATGCGTTATCTATTGATATATCCCTTGGTATTATTAAATTATAATATAAAATAAGTATAATTATGGCTATTCCCAGTGAGTTAAAACTTACTTGGTATGATATCTGACGAGGATGAATCGATTTGTCGTCCCATTTTTCTTCGAATATTTTCTCCGCTATCCGGACTCCAACGCTTCTTCCCCATGTTGAAAGCTCCACACCGTTGACCGTAGGTAAGTTGCGAACGTGCGAAGGGTTCGGCACGAAAACACGGAATGAGTAGCTCGAGTCTAAGCGCCGGAAAAGTCATGAATAATGACAGGTGATTCAGTGACAGTGACATTTTTTTTTTTTTAAACATATCTCTAAAATACGTGCAAGGGTGACGCATGGAAGCGCCACTATACAACAAGTAAGCATAAATCGCTAAGAATGAAGTCGCGAAATATAATATTATTATCATCTTTACTAAATATATCAGTCAAAATGTAAAAATTATATATTAGTTTCTCTTTATTGACAAGGTAACAAAACTAAGTGGTGAATCGTGATAATACTCTAGGGTATGTATGAGTCCCTTGTATAAAGTTCGCTGTAAGAGTAGTAGCAATGAAACGATGTAACTTTTCTTTACTTTGGTATAGGCTCAGTCATAACTCAGGGGCGCTTACCCATACAAATAAAAAAAAATCTCTTTCAGCGCTGCTACGAGCATAATTGCGGGCGGCATCTAGTCGATTATAAAAATCCGTATTTTCCAAACGGATTTGTACGCAGACACGGAACGAGATTCGCAATAATAATATATTGTATATAACCGCACACACTCCCGCGGGACCCGATCTGAATTCGGGGAGACAGGCTACACGAATCGTTTTATTAAGTGTCAGACTATACTATTTATATGAAATAAAAAAAAGCTTTTTCGCATTATCTGTACGCAGTACGGCACAGGAAAATGTAATATAGCTGTGTCTTATCTTCGACTGTATCAAATAAGTTTGCTTTTGAAATGTAAACATTTTTTTTGTTGCCTAGCTAGTTGAGACACGCATTTTGAGTGGTCCGGGTGCCATAGAAATTCTCATACATACGTATAGGTAAGTAATAAATTTATTTAAACACTAAAAATATTATTAGTGTATATTTTGCAGTAATTTTTTGTGCAAGAATCTAAGTAATAACTATTTTAAGCTTCAGTATTATTTTAAAGTTAATTTACCACAAAATATTTAAACATTAAAAATATTTTTAGTGTTTTAATATTTTGTACTTAGTCAATTTTTGTGCTGAAACCTAGGTAATTACTAACTACTATTTTTAGCTGAAAAATAACTCAAACATCTCATACTCAGTATATACATATAATAATAAAATCGTAGGAAAGTCAATTCTGTACATTGAATACTTTTGAAAAAAACCGGCCAAGTGCGTGTTGGGCCACGCGCAATATACGGTTCCGCAGTACCGCAAGTTTTTGATAATTTTTATGGTCAACGAACGTACATTTAAAGCGTGTTTTACACTACTAACAACATCATCTCAGTTATTTTCAAAGGAATTTGAACGAAAAGTTCCTTTATACTTCGCCGAATACATTTTTTTTAGTTAATCGACTATTACTCAATAACTTATGAAGTCTTCTTAGCCGTGATAGTTTTCCTTTTAAATTCAGCATATTTCCTACTTCCATGAATTTTTTCATATTTTCAGAACCAACCGTTTAGCTGGTAGAAGGGGGGGACACTGGACTCTAACGATTTTTTCCACTTTAAAACTTAATATTTCACAAACGGATCCCTAAATCGGAAAAAAGATCTATGAATACTCGCAATATTTTTAAAAAAGCTATTCAACGACAACCCACACGATGGGGTGGGCACGAAAAAAATATTCATCCCGCTTGATGTGTAGGGGTAAAAATATGTATATTAAATATTGTGTTTTATATCTCATATTTTTTTACTTTTCGTTATTATATAGGAACTAGGTAAACTGGGAGTCACGGAATAACAAATTGGCGTTGATCCTCGCCTTAAGGGGTCGGGTGCCATTGAAATTCTCATACGTAATACCAAAACAATTTTCTCATACTAAAATATTTAACACTAGCTGGTGCCGCGACTTCGTTTATATATATATATATATATATATATATATATATATATATATATATATATATATATATATATATATATATATATAT
The DNA here is from genome assembly GCA_937595015.1 of Polyommatus icarus. Classification (NCBI taxonomy): domain Eukaryota; kingdom Metazoa; phylum Arthropoda; class Insecta; order Lepidoptera; family Lycaenidae; genus Polyommatus; species Polyommatus icarus. Next base: position 1,828,665 of record OW569322.1, on the reverse strand, counting down.
ATATATTTATTTTTATATATATTTTTTTACTTTTCGTTATTATATTGGAACTAGGTAATCTATATTAAAATATATTTAACCAAACAATTTTGTTTCTTAATATTTATTTCCAAAGATATTTAAAAAAAACATGAAAAATAGAGAAGATCCGCCCCTAGTAACTACAGTTTTATGCTAAGCTAAAATGAATCTTATTGCGATACGTATACGCTTGGTCTTTGGTTGTGTGCAAGGTTATCGTTTTGGATTGAGATTGATCCCTGCCTTAATGTTCATACTAGAATTATAAATGCTCTGTATTGTATGTCTGTTGGTCTGTCTCTAGCCTAGAGAGCTGGCAAGGTCGAAGTCTAACCGTCCAAGTGATTGAGATATAATTCAGTATGTACCTATTCGCATCTTAAAAACACACCGGCAAAATTAGAGGAACATAACAAAATTTAATATTTTTTTGAAAATTATTATTTATTAGCTATTCTTTATATATTTATATATTAATTTAATAACTGATGATAAAAAAAACTTATATAAATTTAGGGCATAAAAACATGTAAAATACGAAAAAACTGCAGAAATCAAGAATTAAGAAAAATCTTTGAAATTTCAGTAGTAAGTTTTTAAGTCATTTTAAGTCATTTCATTTTTACTTAAGAAATACTATGTTAAAAGCGTGTAATGCCTTCTATGGATTTCAAGAGAGTCTGGATATGCCATTCCATGCTTGCATTTTGATTGTCAATCATTTCCTGTGGGATATTCTTCTACTCCTCCAGTAGCGCGAACTCGAGCTCAACACATTTTGGAGCTGGAGTTTTAACTGGTACCGTTCACCCATTGATGTGCCACACGTCCTCAATAGGATCCACATCCGTAGACCGTGCTGACCTCTCCACCTGGGTTACGCCAGCATCATTTAGGTGATAATGCCCGATTTTTTTTTACTCTATGGACGCGCATAAAATTGAAGTTACTGCCTAAAACTATATAAAAGGCACAACATGTAGTTCTAGGATGTCTGTGCTATAGCCTTGTACTGTCAAAGTACCATCATTAACAATCATCATCTCTGTGCGGGCTCCAAATCATATGCCACCCCAAACCATTACGAAGCCTGCATGATAGGCCACTGTTTCCGTTAAGTTTGATGTTCTATAGCGTTCCTTACGATTTATCCATATTCTTTATCGCCTGTCAACAAAATTTACACAGAATTTGCTCCCATCACTGTACAGCACACGATTTCAATCACTTGTTAAATTTTGATGTTCACACGAAAATCTTAGCCTGGCTCTTTGCTGTCCTGTCTTAAGTTTTGGTGCCCTTGCTGGCACCTTTGAGTTTAATTTAAGTTCTTTGAGTCTTCTTCTTACTGTACGATCACTTACACGTACATCTCGGACCTGTTCCGACAGGTTTCGTCTCTGCAAAGCAGTTTGAAGTCGATTTCTTAAGGCTTGTACCCTTACAAAACGGTCATCCTAAACCATTGCCATCCAATATCTGCCTTGTTATCGTCTCTGAACGTAAGATCCAGTCTCTCTGTAGCGTTGAAAGTTACGATGGACCACGAAAGCCGACACACCTAAGGCCTGACTGACCGAACGGTAGGTGTGACCTTTCTCTATTGTGGTTACAGCTCTAGCTGTCGTAGATGCTGGAAAATCACTAATTTTGTATCTAAGCAATGTGTTCTTCCAAAAACCAAACAATCAAATGAGCTGGCATACCTTGCACCCCGCTAAAAGCGCCATTCTTATCAGAAACACTTACAACGTCAATCAACAAAAACACTTGGTAGGGCATAATTGCAATAAAAAACTGTAAACTTGTCAGTTTTGTTCAATGTTTTGTTTCTTAAATGAGCTTAGAAACTATAAAAAAGGATTTCACACAGCCCGACCCACTTGAATTCAAGTTGTAGCCCTTTTTACCTATGTTCCGCTAATTTTGCCAGTAATTCGCTAATTTTGCCAGTAGTTCGCTAATTTAGCCAGTACCTACGTATTATACTGTTAATTTTCGCTGCGGAAAATGTATGGTTCTCGTGTAATAAACAAATAATTGTTGTGCAAGTTGTAGGATTTTTTTTATTTAGTTTAGAATCTTAAAAAAATAGTAATTATTATTAAAAAAAAAACTACTTACTAAAACAATTATTATTCAAGAAACTTATTCTCTAGTTTAAATCAAGTTTTGCTATAGTCAGTTTAATCACTAAAGTTTTTTATACGATCATTGAAACATAAACGGAGTTGAAGTGGAAACTCCATTTTATTTTCGATAGATTTTATTACAACATAAAACTCGGAGCAATTTGTTAGAATTATATTTTCTTTCGTTTTTGTTTAATGTGCTTAATATGCATAAGTAATGTAAAGTTTTAATATCGTTAGGTAAAATTAATTTTACAAGGTGATTAATTACATAAATAAATACAAGTATAAAATCTTCGATAATAACTTCTTATTGTTGTGATATTTTTAGGATCCCCTTTACATTTATCATTACTGTTACAAAGAATTAGTCTCGATTAGTAAATCTGGGAAAGATTTAGTCCCGATTCTGAAACTAAAGTGAAAGGTCCGCTCGTAAAGTTATCCTAAGTGCTTTTTTCACTCAATTTATAACAGCAAAGAAATCGGTCTCAATATTTTCGGTATAAAAATTTTACGCCTGAACACATTACAGGGTTGCCGAATTTGTAAGGCGAGGGTCCGTCCATACTAGCGCAGGGGGCGTGGAGTAAAATTATCCAGAAACAAAACTGTTATGGCCACCGGTTTATACAAGATGTTAGTGTAAACACCATTATCCTTGAAACCATCAAACGAGCCCGTCAAAATGAACAACTTTTTCTATGAGAACAATGCTGGGAATTTTAAAAAAATCTGTCTTCATACCATACAAATTGCCGATCCGGGCATCCGTATGGGTATGAAGGCGGCTATTTTTTTGAGTTCCCAGTATTGTTCTCATAGAAGAAGTTGTTCATTTTGACGGGCTCATTTGATGGTTTCAAGGATAACGGTTTTTACACTAACACTGTATAATTCTAATCTATTCCAATCTAGTAATCCAATCCATCGCTAAAATGCTAATGAGTACTGGAATGCACATTGCACAGTGCCCGTTTACATTATTCAGCTGGATTGGAAGCATGTAAACCCGCTATTATATCCGATATATTTTTTTTAATCCTCCCCCTAACATTATCAGGGCTCGTTAATTCACAATTTTATTTTTATACAATTACCAAATACATTTCCTGTTCACAATATGCATCTATGAATAATTTAAAAAAGCCAATAATAAAACAATATTCAATTTAATAATTACAAATAAAATTTCTAAAATTAAAATATACAATGTCAATAGTAAAAAAATATCAATATAAAAAAAAATACAAATATCAATAAAACAGCGGCACAATACAAAAACTATCCTAGTATCACAGCTGTTAACCTATCAATAGAACCTAATTAGTATCACAGATTATAATATTACTATTTCTCTTATAAACTACACCCACGATCTTCCTGCAAAAAGCTAGGAAGATGTCCCGCTTTTTCCCACCCAGGATGGATGGCAGATTCTCACCCGTCATCGATGTGCCCAACTCTTGCTCAATATCGTATCTATTGCTAGCAAAAATTGGACACTCGAGTAGCAGATAAGGAACCGTCTCCTCGACTCCGGGCTGACACAGACACGACGGATCCTCCTTCAGCTTGAATCTGTTCAAGTAGAAGGCGAATCCGCCGTGGCCGGTCAGTATCTGCGTGGTGTAAGGTTTAATGTCTATCTTTTTGACTATTTTATATGCAGCAGCAGCGCTTGGGAAAAAGAGCTTCGTGACTCCGGCCGTCCCTCCTACCTCATATCTCCTGTCCCATTCCTCAATCGTATACTCTCTTAAAATACGCTTGACGAATGAAACAGGACACAGATCGTAGTCGGGTTTCCTCCTCAATCCCAGGGCGGCTTCTTTGGCTAACTCGTCAACTCTCTCATTCCCCCTCAACCCAGCGTGCGCCTTTATCCAAAACAAGGAAATCTCCCGCCTCTGCAATGCAGCTTTTCGGAGAGCCGCCCTTATTTGCACAGCTAGGGGATGAGGAGAATTAAGGGTGACCGCCTGAAGAGCCGATCTGGAGTCGCTGAGGATACCGACCTTCACCTCTCCACTCTTGCAGGCTACAGTTACAGCTCTTTGGAGCGCTAGAAGTTCGGCCTGGTAGACGGTGCAATACGGCGACAAAGCAAGCTTGACGGCCTTTGTCTCGGCCTCACCCTTCCATACAGAGAGTGCGGCCCCAACTCGGCCCTCAATCCTGCTGCCGTCCGTATAGATCCTATGGACGTGGCGGTTTACCACGTCAGCATACGAGTCCTCGTCTACCATCCCGAACCCCAGCTCTACCTGCTCTGCCGGATGTGGGTCCTCAATCGCAAGAGCTATTCGTTCCACCTCCCTGTCCCTCAGTGCCGGGTACGATACTCCCTTCTTAATCTCATAAAGTCTCGATGCTTCGAGTATTCTGAGATCAAGAGGGAGTATCCCAGCCAAAAGCAGTGCAGAGTTCTAGGAGACGGTCCGATATGCTTTGCAGATCTTCAGAGCAAAACCCCGTTGAACAGAGTTAAGCTTTTTTTGGACTCCCATATTTTTCACGGTGGGTACCCACGCTGCTGATGCATACAAAATAGTCGGTTCTATGACTGCTGTGTAAATAATTTTAACTACTTGGGGGTTAAGCCCCCATCCTACTCTAGCAGCGTTGGCCAGCTGCTTATAGCGTGCTATCGCCTTCTTGCAAACGCTTGTGACGTTTTTATCCGATATTATAGTGTGTATTCATAACAATAGATAGAACGAACTAGCATCGACAAGCCAGGAATACAAACAAAATTAGGCGCCGGTACGCTCAGAAAAAATCTGTCTTCTTATAATTAGTGCCTGAAAAAAATATTATTTACTTGCATTAAACACGACGTTATCCATACTTCCATATACTTATAATTTAATATTATAAATGCGAAAATGTGTCTATCTGTCTGTTGTTCATGCTCCAACCGCTAAACCGATTTTGCTGAAATTTGGTGTGAAAATCCTTAGAGTCCCGGGAAAGGTAATGGAATAATTTTATCTCGGAAAAATGTACGGTTCCCGCACCATAAACGAATTTTGGCGCAATGGAGTTGCGGACGTCAGCTAGTACGTCATAACATTATGGGTAAATTTTCTATGACACATTTAAGAATTATTACACCTCTCTGAACTTCCACTTACGCTAGTATGTATTGACCCTAAATGTTAAAACCACCCAGCGCCTAAAAAGGTCAGCCGAAATATGTTGAAAGTCGTTTAGAGAATCACAGGTCAAGAAGAATTAATGACACGTGTATTTGTTATGAACTAGGAGTTACCCGCGACTTTGTTAAGTCAATATTGGTTTATCTCAAGTACTTAACTGTACATTTTTTTAAATGATCCATACTTGACCGTAAAGTACTTAAGGCCGTCCCCCGAGCAAACGACCTTGGCCATACATTTGCCGCGTTGCCGAGATCGCGCCAAAACCCTATTATTTTTACTTGTATTAGTTCAAAATTGTCCTAAAAAAAACTTAAAACGGCGAATATGTAGTTTATGATATTGTCGATCTATTGGCGTGAGTTTCAAATAAAAGTAATTTGTAAATCCTAAGGAGATGCTGAATGTATGCTTGAATTTTAACAAATTGGTATTACTTTGGAAGCTGATATCATGAGTATAAGAAACAAAAATTGAAATTTTAAAACGACAAAAGGAATGTTGATATACTGAAGATTATTGCTGTATTTTATTATAACTTTGTAGCTTTCGGATTATGAGTTTATAAGGTTTTAAATACGGTCAATTACGGAATCTCCGGACGGAACGCCCTTAATTAAAGCATCCTCATAGTATACAGAGTGTAACAAAACTCAGTGGTAATACTTTAGGGTGTGAATCGGTCCCCTATATAGAGTTCGCTGTGCAAGTAGCAGCACTGAAAGAGTGACTTTTTTTTCAACTTAGTATGGAAAAATTCTTGATGCGCTTACATGCCATACAAATCACAAAATCAAACTGCTACTTTCACAGTGAACTCTATGGAACACATACACAGCCTAAAGTATACCCACTTAGTTTTGACTTTTGTTACACTCTGTATATATTATCTAGTTTTCATGTGGTGACAGACAGACAAGCAGACATACAGAAATTTTAAACATTTTCGAAATGTTAATAATATTAGTATCATCTTCAACGAAATGAAACTCTCTTATTTCAATTCATCTCACCCTCCAAAATCCAAATCGCCTTCCTCCAAAGTTTAAACGTTTTTAAAAATCTAACCTAAAACCAATCTTATTCATTTAGAGATATTTACTGCTGCACTTGAAATTTCCAGTATTCTCAAATCCATAACTTATTCATAATCTTAGCGAAATATTAAAAGCATAATAAACTGGGTTAACAGAGCCATATACCACGAAACTGGGTAAGGCCAATACCGATATTTTAGTTGCGCTGGGGAATCCGACGTACGTAATGGATACTCGAGGGCGGGTAACATGATTTCTGGGATGAGAAAATACCTCGCAAATAACTAATGTATCATCACTAGATTCTACGTCACTAACATCCATATCCATACTAATATTATAAATGCGAAAGTGTTTGTCTGTTTTTCAGTCTGTTTGTCTGTCTGTCTGTCTGTTACCTCTTCACGCCTAAACCGCTGAACCGATTTTTCTGAAATTCGGTATGGAGATACTTTGAGTCCCAAGAAAGGACATAGGGTAGTTTTTATCCCGGAAAAATGTACGGTTCCAACGCGATAAACAAATTTAGCGCAACGGAGTTGCGGTCATCATCTAGTAATAAATATTTGCACGTCGAATGAGTATGTCACAAGGTGTGCAAGGCATGACGGACAAAAGTAATAAATAAAAAAAGTAGGGGGTATGATTTTATCCATATCCATACTAATATTGTATTGCTAAAAGATATTATGGAGATACTTTGACTCGCTAAAAAGTACATAGGATAGTTTTTATCCCGGAAAATGATCGGTTTTTTTTCGCAGTTGCACCTAGTAGTTTAAAGATGTTTTGTCTTTGTCTGTCTAGCCACTTTGAAGCATCTAGTTAAATATTAAACGTCTGTGTACGCAGTGTAGAACTTTTTATTTTTAAAAGTATGTATATATATGTCGCAGCCAACTGGTTTAAATAGCCGATCAATCAAACAGCTAGCCCTATGACTGAACAACGCCATTCAATTACACGGCTATACGTCGTTTAGCCTGTTTAATATAATTTCCCGTAATTTCTCCTCGAAATTTGAATATTTGTTTTTTTGATTCACTCGTATGTCGCATGTGCCCCCATAATTTCTGTCACTTTAATAACACTTGTAACGTATATTTACGAAAAATGTCTTAATACAATCATAAAACACCGGCTAGTTGACGCCATGTTGTAAACAAAACGCACCTAGCGCCGCGGTGGTGAGCGCTGAACTAATTCAATGAAATGGCGGCGGCTTGAATCAGCTGTAGTGTTGAACGTTTCGAGCGACTGACATATTCAATTAAAAAGCTAGCCGTGAGATTGAATGGCGTTGTTCAGTTAAAGGGCTAGCTGTTTGATCGAACGGCTATTTTAACCAGTCGGCTGCGACATATACACATATTTTATTCAAACAGTTCTTTTTGCAACAACCATCGAGCATTTATTTAGCCTAAAAACTTTAGCTTTTATGTTCATTGTTCGACATTCAAATGCGTTGAAAAATTAACTGGCCTAAAATGGAACTATATAAAAATAACGGCTCAACAATCTATCATCAAATGTAATACGAAATAAACAAAGAGCCGTGGAAAAGCTGAAAATATTTTTAATCCATATCGATATTTCAATAGGCAATAAAAACTTGTATGTTTTGATTTGGCGTTCATCCGCGTATAGAAATCAATTAGTATGGCAATTGAATGGAGGCGCTTGGCATAACGAGGGTTGTGTACTCTTTCAGGGTTCATGCTGCAACATTGTATTGTTCTCCTCGTTCGATTTGACTATGGCAAAAAGTAGACACGTCGAGGGAAACGTAAGAATCAGCAACGCGACGTCCTGCCAGTATGCGCGTAGCTTTGAAAAATGGCCAATTATTATACATATAGTGCGAGTCGGACTCGCGCACTAAGGGTTCCGTACCATTATAGAACAGAATTAGCCCAAAAATTGTGTTTTTTGTATGGGAGCCCCCCTTAATTTTTTATTTTATTTTATTATTATTATAAAATATTAAAGTGCACATAAAACTAAGGACCTTGAGTAAAATTAAGGTACCTACCTGTTGCCATTATTGATATAGAGCCAAAAAGGCCAAAAAAATCACGTTTGTTGTATGGGAGCCCCCCTTAAATATTGATTTTATTTTCGTTTTTAGTATTTGTTGTTATAGCGGCAATAGATATACACAATCTGTGAAAATTTCAACTTTCTAGCTATTACCGTTCTTGAGTTACAGCCTGGAGACAGACAGACGGACAGACGGACAGACATCGAAGTCTCAGTAATAGGGTCCCGTTTTTACCCTTTGGGTACGGAACCCTAAAAAAGAGTGGTAGGCGCAGTGTTCGAGTTCAGAGCATGTAGCCAAGACTTTTCTTTATCGCTTCTTTATACGTAATTTACTTAGTGTCCATGATTCATTTATTTAAAGGAAAATTCGAACAAAAATTAAGTACCTAATTTTATTACATACTTTATAATGAGAATCGAGTTCAGAGTACTCTCTTTAAGTATTGAACATGTCTCACCAGTCATGTTGTAGAATCGTCGATCAAAATGTATGGAATGACTAGTCGAACGTCAACGTCTTACGTCATATTAATTAACTCTTATGTCAATTCCATACATTTTGATCGACGATTCTATACAGAAGCGATGAAGAAAAGGTCTTGGCTACATGCTCAGGTCTTTTTGGTGTGGTGAAAGTGCGCGGGGCTGGAGCTCACGAGTACTGGCTATGGGTAGATCGCGTAAAGAAGTTAAGGGCGTTCCGTCCGGAGATTCCGTAATTGACCGTATTTAAAATCTTATAAACTCATAATCTGAAAGCTACAAAGTTACAATAAAAATACAGCAATAAAAATTCAGTATATCAACATTTCTTTTGTCGTTTTAAATTTTCTATTTTTTTTCTTATACTCATGATATCAGCTTCCAAAGTAATACCAATTTGTTAAAATTTAAGCATACTTTCAGCATCTCCTTAGGATTTATAAATTACTTTTATTTGAAACTCACGCCAATAGATCGACAATATCATAAACTACATATTCGCCGTTTTAAATTTTTTTTAGGACAATTTTGAACTGAGATAAGTAAAAATAATAGGTTTTTGGCGCGATCTCGGCAACGCGGCAAATGTATGGCCAAGGTCGTTTGCTCGGGGGACGGCCTTAAGTCACATTATTATTAATAACCACGTTTTGCCAAGCGCTGTGAAACGTGTGAGCGGCTGAGCTTACCTTACCTTATATCGAGTCTTCAAGATACGATAGAATATTTTAAGTTCGTAATAATAGTTATTGTAAACAGACTAAAGTCCTAAAGAAAGAAGTTTCCTGCTACTTTTACACAGCTTAGTGATCATCTGGAATTTTCTTAGACTGGCCGCATACACATGTTTTTAGTATTCAATTTCTAAAATCGTTTTTCCTTATTCAGATATTCGAATGTAAGGAATAGTAGAAACTACATTAACTAACACACACGTTCGCTATTTTCCGAACGCAATGAATTCCGCACGTGCGTTGCGGCGCGTTCGCTGACCGAAGAAACGTTTGCGCTAATCTCACGGAATTCCAAATCGAAATTTCGCAAGGAAATCGAATACGAAAAACGTGTCTATGCGGCCAGCCTTATACTAAGCAGATATTAAAAAAATCATTTGAACTCACATTATATTGAAAAGCTGAATATGAAGAAAATAATATGTAACGCAAATAGGTCTTCAAGTAGGTACGCCTCCGGGAAAACCTTTCATAGAGCCGCCGTAACTCATTGGAACCATTTGAATAGACGCCGTATTTTTTAGAACTGAATCCAGTCAGATAGGCGAAGGTCCTTGCGCTGATCTAGCGAGAACTGGAAGATGAAATAGTATGGACATGATTAATGGTATTGATATTTTCTTATTATTATAAAAATATATGTAAGTCTGTCACGAATGTTTGTTTAATATATTATGGCTTGTTTGTTTTACATCTTAAATGTTCTACTGTTGAACAGATTTTTTTAGGTAAGTATAAGTAGGAATCGAAAGTCTTCAAAGACTCGAAAAATCACATAGGATATAATATTAAGTCTTTAAACTGAAGAAGTGTAAAAGCTTTTTGGTGAAACGAGAACAATAAATACATTTGAAAATATTATGAGTCCGGAATAATAATTATTATTTATGTATGCTGTATCAATACTAAATAAATAAATTTATTATTGTTATTACTTGACGAGTCTTAAGTCCTCTCGACAAAAAATATACCAACTACAACAAATACAGAAGGAGATAAAACTAAGTCGCTTTTTCCATCTTTTTACGTAACATGCCGCTTTGTTACGTATACCAAATTGAATTATTATTGTTTTGTCTTCCTCGTTCCCGTCTCAGATGATAACAAATGTATTCTATTTTTACCGAAATTATTAGATTCCGTTATTTTATGATTGCGCAAGCTGCTGTACAAAATTGAAAATAAAAGAAAATTAGAAGTAAGATAAAAGAATAAAACATTAAAAGAATGCTGAAAAAGCGTTTGGAATGTGTTCATTTATTTAACGTTACCTAAGAAACGGATCAATTTAGTCATAAAACGAACTATAAAACTGGATCTAATTTAGACGAAGCTAAAATAAGTTTCATTTAAAAAGACCTATTTCGGAAAACATAAACAGGAAAGATCTTTAGTGCTACTAACACAGTTACTTACGATTTACAAACGATATTCTATTTACAACTACTTTTCAACATTTCTTTCCATAAAGGAAGAAGTTGCTGAGTTAAAACTTGGATATTATATTATGGTCAGGAAGTAAACACTAATTAAAACACATAAGTATTATTGTACTATTACTGGATGTAAGACGGTGATAATTTTTTTCAGAATTTAATTTTACCGATGCAATAAAGAAAAGTTTTTTTAAAGAATACTTATTTGGGTTAGGTTAGGTAGTTTTTTTATATTATTAATTTCGAGGTAAGTAAAGTAACTTATGTTTGTCCTATTCTTACTCCTTTAATATGTATTGTGTATATGTGTGATACTAGCTTGTAGATGATATTTGTCAGTGTGAACTGTGTGTACACGCGCGGGAACAGTCCTTTCCAGGGATTCAAAGTATCTCCAATGTAACCAATTTCAGTGAAATCAGCTAAAATCGGTTTGGGCATGAGAGGTAAGGCCCTGTATTCACTTTGATTTGTGCGAGCGCAGGTGATTAGTGCAAGTGATTAGTTATAAGGAGAAATTAAAGGACTTGCACTAATCAGCCACTGTCCACACGTACTTTTCCTGATTACTAAGCACTTGCATTAATCACTTGCACTTATCACTAATCAAAGTGATTACAGGTCTTAACAGATAGCCAGAATGGATTAGATATTACAGTATCTACAGGCACGAGCATCATTATTATGAATTTCATGAGTTAACGCAATTTTCTCTTCAAATGTTTACTTCCCAAGTACTAGTTAAACACTTGATCTTCAGCAGTAGGACGTCAGCTAACAATCGTCAGCTACTTCAAAATATGCGGCCTACTGAACTGTAACATTCGTAGTTAATGACGATATTTTATCAAAATAAACATTATGATCATATCTTAAACATCTTAATAATTTCATTTCAATGTTAAGGTATGTCCACACTGATCTCACGGGAGACAATGTGCCGGGGACAAGCGGGTCGTTAGCGCCGCTCACATTATCACCGCGGATGCAGATCCATATTAAATTGTTTCTACAGTACCCCTTACGTGGGTTTAATATAGTTATTGGTTCTTTTTAATTATAAGGCATTGGCGTATACCGTCAAAGCCATAAAAATTATTACATTGTCGAGTTTCAGGATGAAAGATCTAAAAAACTCGCGTCGTTGTCGATGCTTTTCATGCTAGGACGAGATTTTGTAAGACGACGTCAAAACTACTCCTCGTAACTTTATTGTTTACAGAAGAACTAAAGCACATCATCCATGAATATTAAGAAACAATTCCACATGGAAAATCTCACCTTTGCATTCAAACTAATTCAAGTAAGAATGAATTTCATTTAAAAAGGTTTTTCACATGCAAGCTACTCATCATGATGTTCTGTGTTCATAAGTTATTCCCAACGAATGAAACTGCAACAGGCCAAATGATTTTTATTGCGTGCCACCGCTCAGTGAAAATTTATTTATTGCGACTCTCTTTAAACTTTAAAGGGACCATCCATAAAGTATGTCACACGATTTTCATGATTTTAGAACCTCCCACCCCCTTGTCACATTTGTGAGACTTTTAGAAGACGTTTACTAAATACAGTGTATATAGAAAATATTATTATAATATACTAGCTGTCCCGGTGAACTTCATATTACTTTAAAACCTTCCCTGGACTTCTAAGAATATTTTAAGTCTAAAATCAGCCCAATCGGTTCAGCCGTTTTTAAGTTTTAGCGTGACTAACACACTTGAAAATCCATTTTTATATAATACTAGCTGTCCCGGCAAACGTTTCTTTGCCATATTAAGTATATAAAGTATTTTTTTTAATTTGATCGCAGCGCTAACTGTCGGGACAGACTAAAATTAAAATTCGAATATTATTTAAAATTTGACACTGCGATGGTAGCGCCGTCTGTCGGATTCAATGTAAAACATTCCAAAATCAACAACTACTAATAAATTAAAAATTAATTAAAAAAACATTGTCCAGCGGACAAAATTGTGAATCTAAACCATTCCCAGATCCCCTTTGACACACACAAAAAATTTCATCAAAATTGGTCCAGTCGTTTAGGAGGAGTTCAGTCACATACACACGCACACAAGAAATATATATATTAAGACTAGCTATCCCGGCAAACGTTTCTTTGCCATATTATAAAGTATATCGCCCGTATTATTTTATTGAAGTGACTGAATAAAGTATGTCACCATGGCAACGTCCATCGCTATCATGGTCGTCGTTTTTCTCGAGTTGTAATAATTTACTATTATTTATTCAACAAATGCACTTATCAATATATAAAGTACCGAGTAGCCGATTCTCGGACCTACTGAATATGCATATAAAATTTGGTAAAAATCAGTAAAGCCGTTTCGGAGGAGTTCGTGGACTAACATTGTCACACGATAATTTTATATATGAGTATAGGAAGTTACGCATCGCTCCCATACAGAACCTTTAAAAATTTTATTAAGCTATGAGCTTCATCACATATGTTCCTTAAGTGATTCTAAGCATTTTCAGCCCGGGGGGCAAAACGAAACACGTGGCTAGTGGGGGGGAGGGGAGGGGGGGGTTCAAAGATGGCCGCCACCCGGTCTCTTTAAAAAAAATCTATCCTCGTCCTGGTGGCTACTAGGGCAAGATTGTTATCATTTTCGTATAAACCAAAGACGCAGAATTTGTTTCTGATATTAATTATACTAAGTTTCCTAGTAATTTTACAAGATAAACGTAAAAATGTGAAAATCTCACTTGGAGATTTTGCTTTGAGAGCTCATTACTTTCATATAGTGCTTAAAAATATCATACAAAACTATCATATAGCGCATTTTATGCAGATTCTAAATATGTACACTTTTAAATATCACCTTCTACAAAAAGATGCTAAAAAAATTAAAAACCGCAGCGCGGGAAGCTACACTTGCGCTAGGCGGGTGTAGCTGCTCGCGCACATTGTGACACGAGAATTTTATATATAAGACTAGCTGTCCAGGTGAACTTCGTGTCACTTTAAAACCTTACCTGGACTTCTACAAAAATTTTAAGACTAAAATCAGCCCTATCCGTTCAGCCGATTTCGAGTTTTAGCGCGACTAACACATTTGAAAATCCATTTTTATATATAAGACTAGCTGTCCCGGTGAACTTCGTGTCACAGGTCACTTTAGAACTTTCCCTGGACTTGTACGAATATTTTAAGACTAAAACCAGCCCAATCCGTTCAGCCGTTTTTGAGTTTTAGCGCGACTAACACATTTGAAAATCTATTTTTATATATAAGAAGAAGACTAGCTGTCCCGGTGAACTTCGTGTCACTTTAAAACCTTCCCTGGACTTCTACGAATATTTAAAGACTAAAATGGATTTTCAAGTGTGTTAGTCGCGCTAAAACTCAAAAACGGCTGAACCGATTGGGTTGATTTTTTCCTGTCTTAACGATGATTATTTAATTCTAATTAGTATAATTAAGAAAACAATACATTAAAATTAGTATGTTCATGCCAAATTTCATAAATAGATTAAATAGTTTAAGCGAAAATCATAAAAGTTTATTGTGCAGCAACCGTACATTTTCCGGGACAAAAAGTTTGCCTTGTTCTTTCCCGAGACTCAAAGTATCTCCATACCGAATTTCATAAAAATAGACTGAATAGTTTAGGCGAAAATCATAAAAGTTTATTATGCGGAAACCGTACATTTTCTGAGATCAAAAGTATCCCTTGTCCTTTTCCGAGACTCAAAGTATCTCCATACCAAAATTCATCAAAATAGATTGCATAGTTTACGCGCAAGTCATAAAAGCATATTGTGCAGTAACTGTACATTTTTCCGGGACAAAACGTATCCAATTTTCAGCCAAATCGGTTCATCCGTTCTTGAGTTATAAGTGGTGTAACTAACACAACTTTCTTTTATATATATATATATATATATATATATATATATATATATATATATAGATTTGCCATATTATTTTATTGAAGTGACTAAATATTATGCATGTTACCATGGCAACGTCGATCGCTATCCCGTCGCACAAACAATGGTCGCCGTCAGTCTCAGGTTGTAAAATAATTTGCAATAAAATAAAATTGCGACTATAATTAAAAATCAAAGCTATCCTATCTCTCAAGTTGGAAAAAAACACACATTAAAAAAAACATTAAAATCAGTTTAGTAGTTTAGGAGTCCATCGCGGACAAACATCGTGACAGGAGATTTATATATATTAGATGTTATATAGTAAAGCGGAGTACACACAAAAATATAGTGATGTCAATGATAATTAACCTTGAAATTTTTTCGTTCGATTATTATATAACTTGATACTATATGTATATCTTTAATTTGGAGACAGATTAAAAGAGCGACTAACACAAAAAATCAAACATCGTCCTTCTCTCTTCACACTCACGTTCGTCTGTCATATGCCAGGTGAAAAAGGACGACGCGGATTCATCGCCAAATTAGTTTTTTCTCAATAACTCGATAAATATGTTGTATAATATTTTAAAAATCCGCTAGGTCAATTTTATCAATAAAATAATTTTATATAATGTGTTAAGGAGTGGATTGCACGAACTAACTTTGACTTTAACTTTACCTTTAGCTTTAACTTTGATAACAGTGCGAAATGTCAAATCTCTGGTTAAAATTGAATATGGCGTCCAAACACCTGTCATCTCATACGACATCTGTCAAATTTTCCGGTTAAAGTTAAAGTTAAATTAAAGTCAAAGCTAAAGCTAAAGTTAAGGACGCCATATTTAACTTTAACTTTAACCACGCCTCTGGTGCAACGCAGCCTAAATATTAATCTAATTCAATGCAATGTATGCATCTTTGTGATTTTTTTCTATCGAGAAAATTTTAAGATATCGTGTTTTTGCTCAGATCGAATTCTTGGAAATAAATTATTGTAGTATCCAATTTTAGAAAATGAAACAATTCGGGGCTTATTTTCAAGTATAAAAATGAATTATAAAATTGAATATCTTGGGTTAGTCGCCCCCTTAAGTAGACAGAAAGACTAGGTACAGTAGAGATAAACTACGATAACATGGCGCGCCCCTCCAAATTACGTTTCAATGTGTGTAGTCACATCCTTATAAAAGAGTTTGAATGTAGTAAGTATTCAACCAATCAAACAGTACTCGTAATATGTCACTTATTACCTAGTTTGTTGGTCACCTAATCATAACTAGCCGACCGCGCAAGACAACGCACTTCAAAAGTTTTGACAACGCACTTCAAACGTTTTGAATTTTGGAGGGGCGCGCCATGTTATCGTAGTTTATCTCTCAGAAGCAGATAGAAGACGTACAAAGCAGAGAGTAAGACGATTTTAGATGGGAGATAGCCACAAGACAGACTAATTCACAAGCCGGACTTTAAAAATGTAATGCAACTATCTCATCAGATTGCACGTAGATTGTTTAAACGTGGAGTCGTTTACAACAGTGAAGATGAGAATAAAGATACTCCCGGTGATTAAGTTTGTCTAGACAGTTTGTGTCTCGTGGATTGTACATACTAATTAGAATAATAAACACTTAACGTAATTGGGTTTCATGTTTTCTGCACCGAGTGAGTGCGCGCAAACTCACAAACACTTTGTTGATAGCGTAAATATCAGTTGAGTCAATTTATTTCATACTAGATGACGCCAGCAGAAGAAAATCGAAATTCGAGCGGGAACCGTACATTTTCCTTACCCTGGACTTAAAGTATTAGTATTACATAAATACAAATTTCAGCAAAATAGGTTCAGACAGACACATTTATAATATTAGCATGGATAATAATTTACTCTCCGCCTGTATATGTTTTTGCCGTTCTCATTAAAATTTTAACGTCAAGATTACAGATATTAAAATTATATCACCAAAAATATACTGACGCGATTCCGGCAGATTTTTATGTCGTAATTGATTTTACGAAATTAACATACAGATTCGAGGATGAAATTAAAAAAGCTATTATTTTAAGCTATCGACAGTAATTGGACAGTAATTGGAGCCCTTGGGAGTTTGCTCCATTATAAAAATGAAAATTTACCCTTTCGAGACCGGGAAAGCAATTTTCGATAGAACAATTTGTCTTAAGTCAGTTTTATACATCTGTGGCACAAAACGTTAAGCGTTTAAGCCCAAAGGCAATATATTATGTATGAAAAATATTGCGAGCTCCTAATATTTTATACGTCGTAACGATGGCTTGGAAAAATTTATAATATTGTTCTTAGGTGAATGTGTACAACATTATTTCGTGGTTTTACGATAGCTTTAACAAAACCTGAGGAAAAACGGAGGTTTTTCTTAGTTTTCCATAGACAAGTCAAAGTTTTCATTAGATTTCTAATTCAAGCACCGTATCTAACTCCAGGCATTCAATAGGTCATAATACAGAAGACCAACAAAGGATTCCTAAAAAGTTCCAATCTATGGGTTGGGGAACTTGAATAGAACACTTAATTGACTTTCAACTTCAACGGGATCTCAGATGAAATTCTTAAAAGCGAAAGAAAAATGTGAAAAAAGGAAAAGTTAATCGCAAAAGTTAAACGAGTCCTTGTCAACGGCTTAAGAGTTGCTTCCTCAAAGTACAATCAGGGAATTCGGTTCCTGCTGTAATGACATAGACGTCAGATTGTGGCTCCTTATAATTGACTTGGCTACATGATTTACTCCTCAATTTGTCTTGGGCTATGTGCGAATTTTGTTTTTCTTGTAGGAAAAAATTGGGCTTATTTCTCATTACATTCAAACATATTAATATGATAAAATTGGATTTATTTCTCATTACATTCAAACATATTAATATGATTGAATGTAATGAGAAATAAACCCAATTTTAGGGTCGTTAGATCTTCTGATTCTGATGTAGCTTATGTATTTTATTATTGTAGTACTCTACAAAACAAAAGTTAATTGATTCTTATAATAATACTAGCTGTCCCGGCAAACGTTGCTTTGCCATAATATAAAGTATTTCGCCCACATTATTTTATTGAAGTGACTAAATAAGTATGTCGCCATGGCAACGTCAATCGCTATCTCGACGCACAAACAATGGTCGCCGTCAGTCTCAGGTTGTAATAATTTACTATTATTCATTCAACAAATGCACTTATCAATATATAAAGTACCGAGTAGCCGATTCTCAGACCTACTGAATATGCATATAAAATTTGGTAAAAATCAGTAAAGCCGTTTCGGAGGAGTTCGTGGACTAACATTGTCACACGATAATTTTATATATGAGTATAGGAAGTTACGCATCGCTCCCATACAGAACCTTTAAAAATTTTATTAAGCTATGAGCTTCATCACATATGTTCCTTAAGTGATTCTAAGCATTTTCAGCCCGGGGGGCAAAACGAAACATTTGGCTAGCGGGGGAGGGGGGGTTCAAAGATGGCCGCCACCCGGTCTCTTTAAAATTCAGTGCTAAGGGCATTTGAAACACGTACCGAGTGCATTGGCAATAGAGTGGTATGGAATATAAGTATGGTTTTTGCCTGTACCTATGTGGATCCACAACTCATCTAATGCTGGCAACTTTTGCATACACGAGACTGCTACGACTACAACGTATGTATCTAAAGTACGAATGTGTGTCCTCGATTCATAGCCTCAGCAACATGAAGTAACATTCTAGTGTCGGCCTCTTCATGGTTGCATGGTTCAATCATACTTCTGTCCCGACTAACATTACATAAAACTACACTTATTATACTGCCAATTTTTAATGCTTTGACAGGATGCGATACCGTACCTTTTTTAATGGAAGAGGTAAAAAGAGTGCGTTTGATGCCTGAATTGCCTACCCAGAAGTAACTTGTGGGTTTAAGGCATTCCAACAAAGCCTTAAACCCACAAGTGGAAGAATAGAAGATGCGCATAGTTACATCCAGATATTTGTTTTGACAATGTACGACCGGTAAGTATAAAGTAGTTTGATACAGATTCAGCTTACCTATTTCAATATAAGTCTTACTGTAATATTTTATTTTTCAGCTCAAGCCCCTGCACTACAGTGAACGAATGCAGAAAGTATCTGTTCACAAAGAAGGACAGACAGTTGGAGAATATTCCTCCAACGGAAGCCGCTCTACACCAACACACACTTCGGGCAATATATCAGGGAGTTCATGTCTGGGAACAAGCCTTAGTGCCTAAGCTTGCTTAGGCACTAAGGCTTGTTCCCAGACATGAAGCTGGAAGGCTGAAAATGCTTAGAATCACTTGAGGAACATATGTGATGAAGCTCATAGCTTAATAAAATTTTTTAAGGTCAACTTCATAACTGCTCCCACTATATACGAAGATTATAATACAAATGACCGATTTTTAATGCTTCAAAAGCAGCTACCATAGCAAAATATGTATAAAATTATTGCGGTAGTTAGTTCTGTCTGTACAAATCTGTACAATCGCGATCATCAAAGACAAACAACTTTATTTGTGTCAAAGTGGTATAATCGTAAACAAAAATGTCACAAATATTTATGAGCTAAGTTGTTTCGAAGACACTTAATCATTGAATGATAATTTAGCGTCGGGGCGCGCCGATAAACCGCGGACATCAACTTTATACAACCTTGTAAACAACTGTACAACTTTGAATTTTTTATTCGCAACCAAATCAATTTGTGTCAATCTTTGTTCATCTTTTTGTGTGTCTCGCTGAAGGAATTTCACGTCGAAGGTCGAAGCAGAGGGTGGTACTAGCATTTACAGCTTTTTTTTTTCTCCATACTAGTCTCCCTACTAGTCTCCGTCTAGTTTGAAAACATTACACTAATCAGTGTCATCCTTTTCACAGTTAGTTCCCGAACCGGTGGTAGGCACCAGTAGTATATCAACATTCTGAAAGCATTTTGTTAAAATCTATTCAGAAATAAAAATAAAAAACAGAGTTTTGAGAGTTGTGAATAAAAGGAGAACCCTCTTGTATTATGCTATAGGTACATACAGCTGGATAATAGTATGAAGCATTAAGGTTAGTACATTTATATCACCAATAATAATGATTTAACCGTGATAAGCAATTTGAAATTCCTGCGATGAAAATAAATCTAATAAAATTAATGAATATTTTATTTAAAAAGAATAATGATTTTGTTAGTTCATCTATTCATCCCAAACTATTTTCTGTGGCAAATGAGGTATATTTACGTAGTTTCATTCTTCGTTAAGTGTCACAAGCTTAAGAGAAAATTCTATTCAAAAGCTGCATTTCCAAAATTAAAACTGATGATGATAAACATAAAATTCTAGTCACATTCCGTGGAACTGGTAGCATACACTTTTTAAAACGTAATAAATTTTATATTACCAGAATCAGCCTCCAATTTTAAAAGCCTGTTGAGAAGGCTCGTGCCTTGAATAACATTTGATATCAACTTTTATTCAGCAATTTATTATTGTGCGTTAAGCGAAATAGTTGACTTCGTCCTTCAGGGCCCTTTGTGACTAGTTTTATAACAGCTAGTATAATATGACATGATTCAGTTTCGTACGGGTTTTCTCTAAGGAAAAACAAGCAAAATTTTTATTTCGTTTCACCTTTTTAGACGAATATGATTTTTTCATTTGATTTCCTTTCTTATTCCATTACTTTAGGGTATATTTTATATTAGATGACGCCCGCAACTCCGTTGCGCCAAAATTATGTAATTTATCGCGCGGGAACCGTACATTTTTCGGGATAAAAAGTATCCTATCTCCTTTCCTGGGACTTAAAATATCTCCATGCAAAATTTCAGCGTAATTGGTTCATTGCTTTGAGCGTGAAGAGGTAACAGGCCGACAGAGAAACAGACAGACAAAAAGACACAATTTCACATTTATGTATTGGCATACATAAATGGCATACAAATATGGATTGGCAATTA
This sequence comes from Polyommatus icarus, assembly GCA_937595015.1. NCBI lineage: Eukaryota > Metazoa > Arthropoda > Insecta > Lepidoptera > Lycaenidae > Polyommatus > Polyommatus icarus. The sequence continues at coordinate 1,807,735 of OW569322.1, read as the reverse complement.
GCTAATTTTTGATTTTGCAATATCTTTTTATCTCTTTACAGAGCAGGAACACTCAGTGTCACGATCTATAATCTCTGCAATAATGGCGGCAAGTGTGTGAATTTCGACATTTCATTATGTAACGGAATAAAGGAATCTCTCGAATGTTCGGTAAATTGAAATTTCATTTTCGCGGTTACCTTCCACTTTTTTATCCAATCAAACGTAAAGGGGATTTAATATTGAGCCGAATGTGGAAATATAAGCATATTTTTACTGACAAACACAAGTATTAAGTATAATAATATTTTTTGTAAGTATGATTTATTTTGAAGCGATTAACTTTTCAAAGTATGTATTAATTGTAGCTTACTTATATAAACTGAACTACATATTAATTATTATCCTACTTCATTTTCCTTCTGATTCCATAGTTTTGATATTGAACGCTTTATTTAATAATAAAATAATATGCTTAAAAATAATATGTTTATTTTGTTGATTGTGTTTCATGTGTAACAATAAATAACTTCACCCTTGTGTGACACGATACTGTTTTTATTGACTAATAAATATTCTGTTCGGTATCGTAAGTTGCTTTATGATTTGTTGCTCGCGACTGCACTACCACCTTTTTTTTTTTTTTTTTTTTTTTTTTTTTCCTCAACACATAACTCTTAGGTGGTAGTGCAGTGGGGATGCCGTCGCCCATTGCACCGAGTCCCCAAGAGGGTCGCGATGCGCTGCGTACTCTTCGCGCATCGCGACACCAAAGTGTCAAACCCTGCAAAAACAAGCCCTGGAAGGGCCTCTGTTTGGCCACGGAGCCTGTATGGGCTCGAGGAGGGCCTGCTGGTGATAAGCAGGCACGCGCACGCAGAGCCGCGGAAAGAAAGCTCACGCGTTCTCGCAATCCTGCGTGCGAAGAGAGGAAGAGTATAGACGGGTTTTAGTGGGTAGGGCTGCGGTCAATTCACCATCTTTACGGCCGCAGCGAGTCCTACATACCCGGGGGAGTGTCCCCGAATCCTCCGGCATGCGCAACAGCATTCCCCGTCTCAAAAAAAAAAAAAAAAAAAAAAAAAAAAAAAAAAAAAAAAAAAAAAAAAAAAAGGTGGTAGTGCAGTCGCGAGCAACAAATCATAAAGCAACTTACGATACCGAACAGAATATTTATTAGTCAATAAAAACAGTATTATAAAATACGCCACCACAACTGTTTGCGCCGTAATAACACATATTTCAAACGTCAAACAGAACCTCGCTCGATTTGCCGCCGTATTTACGACGGGGTTAATTTTAATTCATTACTCATGCAATCTATAAAACAAACATGGCCGACTGTTATAGGGCGCTTACACTATACGATTAATCGTATATGGTCGTTGCATCTATGGCATACAAGGTACCCAGGATGTTAATTTTTGATATAAATCGCACTTTTTAAGTAAGAGAGCATTTGAACGTGATTCCGCGTTCTTAGAATGACATTACACGGTCATTACATTTTAGGGTTCCGTACCCAAAGGGTAAAAACGGAACCCTATTACTGAGACTTCGATGTCTGTCCATCTGTCCGTCTGTCTGTCCGTCCATCCGTCTGTCTCCAGGCTGTAACTCAAGAACGGTAATAGCTAGAGAGTTGAAATTTTCACAGATTATGTATTTCTGTTGCCGCTATAACAACAAATACTAAAAATAAAATAAATTAAATATTTAAGGGGGGCTCCCATACAACAAACGTAATTTTTCAAACACTTTTTGCTCGGTATCAATGATTACAACAGGTAGGCACTTGAAATTTTCACAAAGGCCTTAATTATATGTGTACTTTAATAATTAATAATAATTATTAAATTACACATATAATTTAAAGGGTAAATTTAACGAATAAAATAAAAATTTCCCCTTCCCATACAAAAAACACAATTTTTGGCCAATTTTTTTTAATGTGTCAAAACACAAATATCCAGCTGGCGTCGTCCGCCGTGCCATCTGGCAACACTGGAACTTTGGCCCAACTTCACTTCAAGCGCCCATGGGCGCAACATCAATTCTTCTATAAACGTCATAATGTATCTTTATTTTATACCTTACATCAAAATGTAACATTCAAAATACAGTCCACTATTCAAGTTTCAATTATTAATTAACACAAACAGCATTAAAGTGAAATGAATTTAAAATCCGGCTTTTACCTGTTATTTCTTGTAAGACTTAACAATATTTCGCCAATTTTCTATATTACACTATCATTTCAATTCAATAAAAGTTGGAAGTAAGAAGGCGAACAGTGGCAAGATAGTACCAATCTAAATACAAATACTAGTTAAAGAATGTTAAAATAATTATGTATCATCAATTCATCACTCTTAAAAATCGGGTTACTCAATTAAAAATTACCAATACAAAATATAAAAATTGTTATTCTGAAAAATAATAACATTTTCATATCGTATCGTACTGCTTAAGTCTTTAGAATATTTTTGCAAAGATTCACAATAAAGTTATGGTTTTTCGTAGTGATTTGCAATGTTTTAAATAATACAGCTAAGTTTAAAAAATTGAAATTAATCAATCAATTCTCTGGTTTGTACTTTATAATATAATAATAACCGTTATAATGGCCTATAATATTTAAGCATAAGAGTCTAAAAAGTTCCCAAAAGGTTTTTTTTTTTTTTTTATGCAATAAGGGGGCAAACGAGCAAACGGGTCACCTGATGGAAAGCAACTTCCGTCGCCCATGGACACTCGCAGCATCAAAAGAGCTGCAGGTGCGTTGCCGGCCTTTTAAGCGGTAATAGGGGAGGGTAGGGAAGGAAATAGGGAAGGGTAGGGAAGGGAAAAGGGTAGGGGATTGGGCCTCCGGTAAACTCACTCACTCGGCGAAACACAGCGCAAGCGCTGTTTCACGCCGGTTTTCTGTGAGGACGTGGTATTTCTCCGGTCGAGCCGGCCCATTCGTGCCGAAGCATGGCTCTCCCACGTCGAAAAGGTACGCAGATTTAATGAAATTATATCTTTAATTTCGGTTAAAATATCAGGGATGGTTGAAATTTGTCGACCCTTGCATAATTCTTCGCCCTCCTGCCCTCAATTTACACCTGTCACTCGCGGGTCACAGCGACAGTTTACTAACAAGACCCTTCCCCGACGTTAAAAAACTGATGACATCTAAGGTCTTTTTGTGCTTAAAAATTTCGGTAATAAAACAATTTGTAACAAGTGAAAGAAGTTGTTATAAAATATAACTTTTTGCCTTCGGCTCCACACCGGTCAAAAGATAGCATTTTCTGAATACAACAGCCTAAAATATGTTTTAAACGAGATCGTAATTTACTACCAAACTGCTAGAAATCCTTTCCGTTGTTTTAGCGTGAATCGCAACAAAGACACTCAAAAATTTTGCTTTTATTATATAAATTATGTCATGGTAGAATAGTTGATAAAGTCTCAATCTGAATACAATGCATCCCGATCAAGGTACGTGTAAACGCTTCTCCAATCCCTTGGTACAATACGTATTACGAACATTCCAAAATAAAAATGGCAGTATATTTAATTTCACACCTACCCGCCTCGGGGAGGAAAGTGGCCGTGCTCCCGGCGCCACTGAATACGAAGCAGACTGTGCGGGGAATAGAAAGTGGGCAATTTATACGGGCCCCGGTGCCCCGGAATGCCCCGCCGTGCCCCACTCACGGCCTCACGGGCACGTGGTTTATAAGCGCGGTTACACGGTTCGGTTACACGCGTACCGCGCTGAATAATGCTGTCTCGGAATTTTAATTGTACTATATTTTGAATTTTATACAACGTGTAAGAGCGCCGGGTACAGTAGAAACTAGTCTGTTTTTACGAAAGATGTAAATGAGCCAGACCAATTTGGTATTCATAATAAAAACATTTCGCTCCGACAGTCAAAAGCCTTTAAACTTTAGCCACAGAAACTAGTTTATTGCTCGCATCATAATATCACCCGAAAATGGCGCTTCAAATAGAAGTCTGAGCTTAAAACGTGACCGAACTGAAACACAAAAACGTTAAAAGCGTAAGTTAAACCTAATATTCGCGAACGGAAAAAGAAGAAGAGCGGAATATAAATTTGAAACTGCATCAGATCCAGCCTAGTTCGGTTTTCTTTTTGTCCGTCTGTGTTTCCCGTATATTGCTGGTTTTTTCGTCGACCGCATGACTGATATGAATGCTTTTAGGAGAGTCTGCCATAAAAAAGAATGTTGAAATTTTCATCTGGTAAACTAGCGGTATCAAAAGTATTAATGAAAATATAAAAAGCACTTTCTACAACTATTATTTGACAAGTGCTATAACAGGACTCTACAGATATATTTAGCCAAATACAAAAAAATAGAATATGGAGTAATATTTTTGTTTACAAAATACTCCGAAACATTTAAAAAAATATTGCAAAAATACACATAGAATTTATGAAAAGTGTTGAAATTAAACTAAAACATATATAAAAACAATTTGCTTTATTATAAAAAGTGAAAAAAACAATTTTAACGAATTATGTACACTTAGTTTCAAATTATTTGTTACTTATCTATAATATGATATAACAGCAGTTGTATTAAAATTGATTTAACACAATCTCTTTGTTCGGTACAGGCTTCACATTTTTATGGTATTTTGGCTTGACAGCTGTGAGATACGGTCTGTATTTCCCGACTTTGTTCTTTTTCGTCACTTGCAAGATCACGTTCTTTTCCGTCGTGGCGTTGGAGTAAGCCTTTTCTAGTTCTGCCATCTTCTTCTCGATATTCTCGCTCGCATACTTCCGTAAATCTATCTCGAAGCTGGAGAGCCTCAAGTTTTTCTTCTTCAATGGCACCTTAAACTTCTTGGACTTCGTTGGCTTCAGATAGCCATGTTTTGACTTACGTTTCTTCTCCATAGTCACTTGCACATCGAATTTGGCTAGGGAGTTGGTTAATTCTGCAGTTTTTTGTATGTCGCTTACATATTTGGATATAGTCTTGAGTGCGTCGGGTCCAATGGCCTCGAAATTTTTAGGTATATCTATCGAATGCGCAGTATCAACTTTATATTTGTGTCGATCTGAAAAAAGAATATGTATTTAAAAAATTGCTTCTTTGTGTCACTCCATTTCAATTTGCGAAGGAACCTCGAACATTTTAGACTAAACGGAAAAATCACAAACAAATAAAACTACATCAATATCGATCTACCCATCAACATAATACGACGGAACCCGGACGGAAAGGAATCAAACTTACAGCCCTCTTTTTCGTTGGGGGTTAAAAACATACCATCGAAATAATCTTGCGCTACAGCGACGCCCAACACGGCGATAATTACCACAATATTACCGGCCATTTAGGTGGAGCGGTTCACTGGCAATGATTTACTCGGCCACAGGTGGCTTATATCGACGGATACAACGTAAAAAAACGTAAACAATGCCGTTTGTTTCATTGAGTTAAGTTGATTAACCCTGCCGCCGCGCGCGCGTAAATTGTTCCCTTTTATTTATACGACGGTCGAACATATCAGAAAATTGAAGATATTTCGTAGGCTTTATAACAACACTTTGTGTTCGTATAAAATTGAGTTTTTATAACATTAAATATCGGTATGATATTTTTACGACCAGATCTGTTATCGTAAGTATTGGGTAAAAAACTTTAAACATCAGGTTTTCTAAATAAGAGATGCGGATTGGAAAATATAAAACATAGGAGCAAATCTTGCCTACTCGTATGTTTCATATTTTCCAATTCGCATTCAGTATACCATATACAGACGCTAGTTGCTTAGCAGGTGCTTCCACCTCTGCGTATAGTAATTGTACTCATGACTCATAGTAAACACGTCTTTAATTTTCAGGCTCTTACATACATATTTAACGACTATAACTATACCAACATAACTCTAGTATTTACTTTTTGAGTATTTCGTGTATGCGAATGTCGGGAGTATTTCGAAATGCGGGTGGAGTGCAAACGGCCCGGTGTTTTATGGCACGCAATATAAAATGTGTTGCATTCTGAACGTTTCACATCGCTGTCAGTCCGCATTCAGTGTGTTGAGTCGATCTGAAAAGCAGAAAAAACTATTTAAATTAGTCTGTTGAATCTTTACATTCAAATAATAGTGCCCTCAATAATAAAATATATCTATATCTATACATATTATACTCGTAAAACAAAGTCGCTTTTTTTCCCTCATGTCCCTTTGTTCCCTATAATCTTTAAAACTACGCAACGGATTTTGATGATTCTTTCGTTGTTAGATAGCCCATTTATCGATGAAGGCTATGTGCTATATTTTATTACGCTAAGACTAATGGGAGCGAAGAAATAGAAGAAAATGTGGAAAAAGTGAGGAAAATTATAATTTGAAAGGGCTAACTTGAACGCGCTAATCTCAGGAACTACTGGTCCGATTTGAAAAATTCTTTCAGTGTTATTGAGGAAAGATATAGGCTATATTTATAATACTAATAGGAGAATGTGGAAAAACGGTGGAAATTATTTGAAAGCTTATCTCGCGAACTACTGGAGCAATTTTCATGTTATTTGGCACAGATAAGAAGTAGAGCACGTGAAGGATCACAGGCTATCGATTTTAATCATTTTTTCAGTGGCTATATATTTTATACCCGTGCGACGCCGGGGCGGGTCGCTAGTTATTTTATAAAGGATATGTTTGTCTCTGTCTGGAATATTGGAAACGCCATAATAATTTATGATAGACGAAGATAGCGGACCTTTAGTACATACTGCACAATCATTTTTATTAAAAAAGTGATAGAAGGCTTTTTTAATTCCATAGATTCTTAAGTAGCCGCTGGAGGGTTAAGAATTTGTTATGCAAAATAGAGTAAAAAGTAGCGTACGTGCAATACACCTGTACGACATTGTTTACAATAGTGAGGACAATCGTTGAGAAAATGAACTAAATATTATTTTTTTTTTCTTGTTATGGCTCTCAGCTTGTAAACCATGGCCAGTGTCAAGTAAAGTTTTGGCGGGAGAAAAAAATTTTCGTAAAAAATTTACAAAATTTTCAAGTTGTTTTTCCAGATTATCGTCAAGTCGAAAGTCTAGTCAAAGTCTAAAAAGTAGTCGGTAAAGTCAACGAGTCAAGTCAGTTGTTTTAGTAAAGTGGTAGACCCTTTACTAAAACTTTCGATGGAGTTTTGGAGGGAACACAAAATGGCACGTTTCTTGAAGTTGTATCACTTGCCCACACTTGTGCACGACAACGAATATTTAATGGTTAATATTCTACCAACATTACACATTAAAAACCGAAATAACACAATTTTAGGAAAATAATACAAAAACAAAACGTCACTCTTTCGTATACCCGGCAAAACTCCAACTAAATATTATTCAAATTGTTGATCGATTGTTCGAAATTTGAATAGATACGTACTTTTTTTAGTTTCGTGTGTGAAAAAGTACTTGGCCTAAATGTTCAGCATTATGATTGATTTAATACAATGTTTATTGATTGAAATGATTTGAGAGGAACGAAAAAAATAAGATATGTAGGGAAAATAATATACCTATTGTCAGCGAAATCGATTGATAGACAGAAAGAGAGAGGACCCACGTTATCTGGTCGTGTTATGTTAGACTACGACTAACATTGACTTAACATAACCCAACCAAATAAGCTATTCATTTGCCTATAAACCAATTTATCTGATTTTCCACGAACCATCAGCGCTATAAAGTAAAATCTATATATATATAAAACTCAAAGGTGACTGACTGTTGATCTATCAACGCACAGCCCAAAACACTGGACGGATCGGGCTGAAATTTGGCATACAGGTAGATGTTATGACGTAGGCATCCGCTAAGAAAGGATTTTGATAAATTCCAACCCCAAGGGGTTAAAATAGGGGACGAAAGTTTGTATATAAAAATACTTCTTAACGCGAGCGAAGCCGCGGGCAAAAGCTCGTGTACCTATATAACTTCGCGCTCATTATGGTGAATGTAGTTGAAAAGTAATTAATGCTTTAGCAACTAGTCGGTAGATTTAATCAGTGAGTTTTGGAGCTAAAAATCGATTCGGCTCCATTCATTAACAACGTTTGTTAATTAAATTTGATAGTTCACGTTTGATTTAAAGCTACATCTAGCTTTTGTTGTACAGCTTAAAGCTGTGCTCTCATTCAGGAGTTAATGACTTGTATTAAAATTTAGTTCAAGCGTACGTGTTTAATCAAGTATATTAAGCTTTTAATCAATACAAACACCGACAGATTTTAACATGCATCTTCCAATACGTCTTACTTATTTACTAATATAATAAATGCGAAAGTGTGTCTGCCTGTCTGTCCGTCTGTGTTCTGTCTGTCTGTCTGTCTGTCTGTCACCTTTTCTTGCTCAACTTTTCGCCATCGTCCCACGCGAAAAATATACCATCCTCATCACCTTGATGAGTGGCAGTCTTCCACAGTGCGTTTCTCGCGTAACTTTCTGCCGCGCACTGTAAAACTCTGGAACGAACTGTCACCAGCAGTTTTTCCGGACCTATATGACCTGCAAACCTTCAAGAAGAGAGCGTATTCCCTCTTAACCCTCCGTGCACCACGTGGGGTCTGACAAACCCTAGACGTACTAAAACTTTCATAACTTTTTACAAATTCGTGTGATTTTATTGAATATTTAAGTAGCTGGAGTTAAGACGTTGCCCTACCGTTTGATGATAGTGGTTTGCCATTTGTGTCGCCGATGCAAAGAACAGACATGCACAAAGTGCGTTGGGGTCCCACAAACCCCACGTAGTTCAGGACGTCGTCAAAAAGTTACGTAGACGTAGTATTGTGGAATATGAAAAAATCAATATTTCAGGGATATTTGAATTTGTTTCGACTTAATTAGCATTTAAAGTATAAGTTAAGAACAAATTAAGTATGACTTTGATAGAAGAAGATTTGAAAATCGCAAAGTTATAATCCATGGATACTGAGATGTTCTCATAATTTCACGAATTTCTTGGCAAAACAGCTCCTGGACCACCAAAAATATTATCAAGATCAATGAAGAAGTATTCAAATTGTATTAGGAATATAAATTGAAAACTCAAATACAGTTGTGAGCAGAATAATGTACCTATTTGCTTACACATACCGTGCCCACTTTCATTGTAAAAAATGTACTAATTTCAACTTGCCTGAATATTGTGTAGACTAATTATATTAAGTTAATATTATTAAATTTGTATATTTTATAAAGTTAGTTTTAAGATTTTAAGCAGAATGGGCTATAAAAGTTAACTTTTTAATTGTAGGAGCTGACCCAAAGAAGTGTCTAGGTTTTACTTGGTAAAAGATTACTAAATTTTCAATTTTGGCTGTAAAAGATAAAAAATGGAAGATAAAAAACAATTTATAAATAATATTAATTTTAATATCGTTTTATTTAACAATTAAATAGACAAAAAATAGTTATTTGAAATAAAATAAAATAATAAATACAAATTACATATTCCTTGCCCAGATAAGTCCTGGGGTTTGACAAACCCCACGTGGTGCGCGGTGTAACTTTTATCCATGTGGTGCACGGAGGGTTAAAAGGCCGGCAACACACCTGCAGCTCTTCTGATGTTGCGAGTGTCCATGGGCGACGGTAGTTGCTTTCCATCAGGTGACCCATTTGATCGTTTGCCCCCTTATTTTATAAAAAAAAAAAAACAAATTAACCGATTTTGCTGAAATTTGGCATGGAGATACTTTGAGTCCCGGGAAAGGACATATGATACTTTTTAACTCGGAAAAACAACTCAAAATGTAACATAATCATTTTTAACGTTTGTTAGCTCCGTTGAAATTCTTATTTGAAATATTTATATAGTTTGAATAATAGCTGTTACAATTTGTAAATGCAGCTCCTAATTGGATTAGCTCGCTCCGCTTGCAGGGAATTAATAAAGGAATACGTTTTTAGACATTTAAATGTATTCTTGTTCTGTTGTACAAAATCCAGTATCATAATAACAAATTGCATACGATGTATGAATGATAAATTAAAAAGTTGGCCCTAATATGGAGCGTCACTATTGATAATCTATACTTATTATAAAACAAAGTCGCTTTTTTTCCCTCATGTCCTTTTGTTCCCTTTAATCTTTAAAACTACGCAACGGATTTTGATGATTATTTCAGTGTTAGATAGACCATTTATCGAGGAAGGTTATAGGCTATATTTTATTACGCTAAGATTAATAGAAGCGAAGACATAGAGGAAAATGTGGAAAAAACGGGGAAAATTATTTCAAAGGGCTAACTTGAACGCGCGAATCTCAGGAACAACTGGTCCGATTTGAAAAATTATTTCAGTGTTAGATAGCTCATTTATTGAGAAAGGCTATAAGCTATATTTTATCACGCTAAGACTAATAGGAGAATGTGGAAAAAACGGGGGAAATAATTTGAAAGGGTTTATCTCACGAACTACTGGAGCAAATTTTTATGTTATTTGGCACAGATAAGAAGTAGACCACAATATGAAGGATCGTGATAGGCTATCGATTTTAATCATTTTTTCAGTGGCTATATATTTTATACCCGTGCGACGCCCGGGCGGGTCGCTAGTAATAAATATACCTCTAGTCCTAAAGTCCTAATAAACCTATAGTGTTTAATAATTGTATTCTTTAATAATTGTAACTCGAATCTATAATATACGTGATAATTGATAAACATAATATCTAGTATCTACTAAAAAAAATCGCATTTTATAATTCCAGCGTCATCATTTAGGCACAAATTCGCAGGTTGTTTGCTTACTGCCTGCTTCATTAATACTGGGAAAAACTATGTTTTTCCATTAATTTCTTAATTAAGTAATAATAATTATACATTAGGTAGTAGCTTTCGCTATTATAAATTATTATAAATTCAAACATTAGGACTCTGAGATTGATTAAAAATGCTAAACAAATCATGCTAATACTTGAAGCAATATATCAATAATTTCCAAGAAAAGTATATCCTTCACATAATGTGTGAGTAGTTCGGAGCAAAAAGTTATTTAAGTTCGCGCGTCACGCCCTTGGGTCCCATACGTATATTTAGTACCCAGAGGCGGAGACTTATCCTTGTTCGAGTGACATTTTCTTGTATTGATTACGTCTTGTTATAGGAAATGCAGCGCCATTTTTTCCCAACTGAAAAAGCCTTTAAGTGCGCTCTCGGAACTGAACGGCCAAACAATCCAGAGTCCATTTGATGTTTGTACTTCAGCCTATAACTTTGTGAGAGAAAAACGTTTCGGTAAAAAATCTGAAATGCTTGATAAAGTGAACTTTAATGTCAGGCAGGGCAATGATCTTTAGGTTGAGCGACGTATAAAAATTAGGTTAATTAATAGTAAAAATAATGTGAAAAAAATGTAAAAAATTTTGTTTGTTCTATTACTGCTCTTTAGACTTGGACCATAGAGCGAGATTGCGCTCGCGCTGCCGATAGTAAGTATGTACAATCGATATCGTCCAATTTGTCCCTCTTTATGGCACCTCTTCACAATCATCGCCATATTTTGTACGCGGGGTCACTATCCCGCGTACAAAATATGGCTAGCCAATTGCTATTGTGTAGACGCTATCCGTCTACACAATAGCAATTGGCTTGTAGTGGGCCGGCATGACTTGTGTTGTTGGCACCTTTAGATTGGTAATCCTGTATATTTTGCCCATCATGGGATAACCATAAAGGCTGTATAGTTTTACTTCTCTAATCATGTTAATGATCAAAGCATCAGACAATATACCAGAGCAATATAAAAACGTATTTATAAATAGACTTCAAACCTATTCGGAAACCACGGTACCTCGGGAACATAAGCAAACAATATGAAGAATATTCGCTTTAGAAATGATACCGTGACGGAATTTCATTTTGGAATAGTTGAGCTCTAACCAGAGAGTAGAGACAAATGTAAATACTACAAAATGAGGTTCTATTCCATACGTGTTCCAAATGGAAATGTACGGAACAATAATATTTTTAGCTCCGACTGGCTCTAGTTCTGCTAACTTAAATACCATCTGGAATTCATTTAGTTGGCTTGAATTATTATTCTACTCTACTTTTAATATAATTAGTTAACTTCATTTGTATAATATAAGTGATAATTATATTATGTAACATAACACAAACCTCTACAAAATATGCCTTTGGAGACCTTATTCTTCTAGTCAGTTGATGACTAAAAGCAATTAATTATTATTTATAGACGAATGCTTTTAAGCCTCATACCATTAAGTAAGCTTGATATTGAAATCCTATTAATGATATTCATGATATTTTACTTTCATTTTTTTCTCATTATCACAGAATTAATAACTGGCCTTCAGTAAAAAATAATCAACGTCACAATGACCACACAAAGACGCAACTTCTCCAATTTCCAATGGGGATCGTGGAGCTCGATGAAAAACAAAAACTTTTTTATAATATTAAACATCAAAGGCCAATTCGGCCGCACTCGTGACCGGCTGATTGTGAAGTGGAAAAAAGTAAAAACCGCCCATGAAAAAGCCCGACCGGCTTTGATGGAGAAATTCTGAATTGGACTTCCATATTATAGCTACGACACAGGGAATTATAACTACTAGCTGTCCCGGCAAACGTTGCTTTGCCATAATATAAAGTACCTATTTCGACCATATTATTTTTTTGAAGTGACTAAATAAGTATGTTACCATAGCAACGTCTATCGCTATCCCGTCGCACAAACAATGTTCGCCGTTAGTCTCGAGTTGTAATAATTTACTATTGTTTATTCAACAAATGCACTTATCAATATATAAAGTATCCAGTAGCCGATTCTCAGACCTACTTAATATGCATATAAAATTTGGTGAAAATCAGTAAAGCCGTTTCGGAGGAGTTTGTAGACTAACATTGACTAAGACTAGCTGTCCCGGCAAACGTTTCTTTGCCATATTAAATGAAGTATATCGCCCGTATTATTTTATTGAATTAGTGACTAAATAAGTATGTCACCATGGCAACGTCCATCGCTATCCCGTGACCCGCGTCGCATAAACAATGGTCGCTCTTTATAGACAAATAATTTGCAATAAAATAAAATTGCGACTATAATTAAAGATCTAAGCTATCCTATCTCTCAAGTTGGAAAAAAGCACACATTTAAAAAAAAGAAACATTAAAATCGGTTAAGTTGTTTAGGAATCCATCGCGGACAAACATCGTGACAGGAGATTTATATATATATTAGATTAACCTACCAATATACAAGAAATCTGCTGGTTAGGGTTCCGTTTCAGGATTCTGTAGTCAACAAAACTTGGTTGACTATGGCACCCTAAAACGGAACCCTAACCAGCTGATTTTTACAGATAGATTGCTGTCTAGATAGGACACTTCCCCGAAGTACAATCTCAATCAAATTAAGTAGGTAGTCTAATTCAAAGAAATCATTTCACTGGAATAACTAAGTATTTTATTTTTAATATAAATTCTCTCTCTTTTTGAGAAATTTCTTGTCGTTTTTTAGGGTTTCGTACCCAAAGGGTAAAAACGGGACCCTATTACTGAGACTTCGATGTCTGTCCGTCTGTCTGTCTGTCTCCAGGCTGTAACTCAAGAACCGCTATAGCTAGACTTCTGAAATTTTCACAGATTAATGATTATGTATCTGGTGCCGCTATAACAAAAAATACTAAAAACAAAATGGGGGGCTCCCATACAACAAACGTTATATTTTTGGTCTTTTTGGCTCGTAATTTTTTCAATTCAACACACTTCAACTTCAACACACTTAAATTTTTTACAAAATCCTCAGTTATATGTGTACTTTAATATTAAATAATAAAATTAAATTAAAATAAATAATTAAGGGGGGCTCCCATAAAAATAATTCCATTTTTTCCTTATTTTCGCTCTATAACGGCACGGAACCCTTCGTGCGCGAGTCCGACATACACTTGGCCGATTATTTATTAATAATTATTAAACAGTAATTGTTGTCATTTTTGAATAGTAGAATAGTATATTTATTTCTGCCTCATTGGCGTGGAAATATTGTCTAATTTTAAACATTTCATGTAAATCTAAATTTCTCTGGCAGGTGATTGTATATTTTAATTGTCATACAGTAAGCGTTTTTTGCTATTTAATGCAGAATTTTTGTAATTTGAATTTGTATTCTTGTAATTTTCTTTATTAATTCTTTGTAAAGTACAGCATTAATATCGATAAAGTAGTTCCTAACTTTTGCATCACTAAAAGCCTCACAAAGCGCAAGTTTCTTAGTGTTGATGGTATCTCACAGGACTAATGTCTTTGGAGTGTATGTAAAAGTACCCATATTAGCTGTCCGCTCGAGTGGTTGGAAAAAGTTTTGTTCACTTTAATGCACGATTGTACCACACATTTAGGACGTGACTGTACTGTTTTAAAATGTTTATTTCACAGTCCATTGCTATTGTGCCGTGAGCGTTCATCTGTGTTACATTTCATATTCAATATAGGTATTTAGTTTAATTGACGTTAAAATAAATGTGACAGATATGCTCGTAAGTATTTGTGTAAAAATGTTTTTGTAACAGTTTATTTTCAGCTGTGAGAGTTCAGAAATGTTTACCTACTTCACGTTTTAACCTCCAAATTTTGATACCGAATAAACTAAAGCCTACAGAATAAAACCATTAATACAATACGCTAAAAGCCGGTAAGCGATGCAAAGTTAGTTGGCAACAATTAGTTGACAAAATCTATTCGGGCAATTGTCGCAACCGAATAAAGTTTACCATGAGATCCTTACATTAACATTGCAAATTGCCACCTTCCCACGTCACGGACCCTAAGTCCAGTGAATAGAGCTCATTTTACTATGCCTAGTGCTTTCACTATTTAGTACATACCCAACTCGGCTTAAGGGATTTCGGATTCGAACTTCGACGCTAAATAGGAGCTGTTTAAATTTTGTAATTATCTGAAACTATAAAATTAATAATTTCCACTTTTGTATTCATAGAACTTTCTAGGTAGAGTTGCTAACTCAGTTTCTATCTCTAGTTTTATAGACTTAGGATATTCTATTCAAATTTTAGATACATGCTAACATACTAAGGACTGTAAGATGTTAAAGACTTTTGTGATACCTATGCTATAGACTATTTATACGACAAGTTTGCACTCAAATTTTTATAACATAATACTTATATTATTTCAAACTTAACCGGTAACACCTGAACTTACGACAGACTTGCTTCGACTATAATTTATTCAATCAAAGATACCAGACAGGGTCTGATTATTGCACCACAATCGGGATCTATTATAATATAATCGGAGATGATAACCAGCAGATGAAAACAAACGACTCTTCGGCAACTCCGGCGAAAACATTTCATTCTCCCTCTATTACGTCCGATAGCATCTCCAATACGTCTCGCACGCAATCGATTTCAATATAAAATTCGAGCTATCGCTCACGATGGCTCCTTTAATTCGGTCGACTTCGAAAGTTCCATATTCGATAAGAGAGCAAACAAGTTTATAAATTAAATCGAGAACTTTGAATGTTGCGGAATCAGACGCCCCTTGTTCGGTAAATATGGATATCGAGTTTGGTTCGTGTTGGGTTCCTTGGGAACTTCATTATCCGGTAGATTCTCAAACAGTTCGGGCGCTGGAGTTCCGATATTTTCGTACAGAACTTCGGCACACATTGTCATTTTCAGCTGCTACATATTATTTATTTCCAAAGTTTCGTCATTCGAGTGATCAATTTGGACATCTTTCTATTGAGATGATTTTGTATAGTTAATCTTTGTTTTAACAAAATAAATCTATAATAAATATAATGTTGTCAATATTGTAATGAATTGTTAAATATGGAACGCAATTGTATGAATATTTTAAAGTAAATTTAATAATTTGTATTACCTACTAAATAATCATATTTCGAGTCAATTTACCTAGAGTCTATCATTTTTTTTTAGTTTCAAATTCTGCGACAGTTGCTAAGCCCTGAACAAAATTCCAGCATCCAATGGAGTAAAAAATAAAATTCTATTGGAGTAAAAAATAAAATTCTATTTTCAAAGTTTCAAAACATTATCCGTCCATACATTTTTATGGACCCCTTTAAACTTATCCTTACAATCAACGCACATTCACAGCACAGCGTTTGGGGACTGAAGTTTGAGCGAGCCAGGCCAAAGTTTAGGTCCTCAGTTTGACACGTCGTAACTTAATAACAGTGTGTCGCTGATATATAGCTGTATTGGAACATATTTTTTGGATCGGAAACTTTGGCAATCTCTGGAGATCTAGTTCGGGCATGGAGTCCTTCGGTGAATGATTGATTATGATGTACGGTTATAATTACTGGTGGTATTAGGGAAGGGACTAATACACTTGCCCATATTATTTGACACTTGAGTGTATTGCCTGTCTCTTTCCTCTCTATAATTCTTGATCGTTATATTTTCTTTAAACGTAGTTTTTGACAAAATCATACTTTACAAATATAATAAGAATATCATCATAATATTTATCCTTACGTATTGTTTATTGCATTCCCATCATTATATTCACCAAGTAGGTAAAAATCCTAATACATCTTGTTCTTTAAAATTTAAAAATCAATAAAATAAACGCTATGTACCGCGAACGATTCCACGCAAGCCACTTAAAATATTTCGTTCAGAAACATTTAAATGAGGTATATATACTGGTCCAATACCTGGTGGAATGAAATGCTCAATACATATTAATTGATTGGATCGCTCGCTTCCCAGGGCCCTAACACTCTTTACATAAAATTTGCATCTTCGATCTTAACGTTAGGTAACTTTTGCAGAGATTATGGGGCTCGCAGGTACTTAAGGCTACGCTACGTAAATTTTGGATGTTAAAATATTTGTTGAATTTCAGAATCTTTTCGTAGGAGTGGTTTATGAAGGCACTTAGGAAAATAGCTTATTGATTTTACTAAAGAGCTTTTAGGGCGATCATGAGTGTGTGACAACTACATAATGCTGTTACAAGGTTATAGGTGATCGGTCAGGGTTTTTGGTCACAAAAAGCAAATTTACACGTATCTCGTCCTACTCTAAATATTTACCCTTCAACTATCAAAAAGAGCCTGAGTATGCAAATTGCCAACGTCATAATATACTTATAGTCTACACAGGGTGTAACATAACTAAATGATAATACTTTAGAGCGTGTATGTGTCCCTTGTAGAGAGTTCACTGTGAAAGTAAACTCTCTACAAGGGAATGGGGAAACTCGCGACGCTGGGGCGCTTGACCATACGAAAGTGAAAAAAAAATTGGTCTTCCAGCGCTGCTACTTTCACAATGAACTCTCTATATAATAGTAAGCACATACGCATTCTAAAGTATAATATGCTTGGATATTGCTATATGGTAATATAGCAATGTCCTCGTCTGCTACGATATAAAATACATGCAGCTTGGCAGTTAAAGATAAAACATGGAGTAGAGATCAACTACGATAACATGACGCGCCCCTCCAAATTACTGTTTTAATGTGTGTAGTCACATCCTTATGAAAGTGTTTGTATGTAGTAAGTATTCAACCAATCAACCAGTACTCGTAATATTTCACTTAATGTCACTTATTACTAAGACTTGTTGGTCAACTAATCTTAACTAGCCGACCGCGCAAGACAACGCACTTCAAACGTTTTGAATTTTGGAGGGGCGCGCCATGTTATCGTAGTTGATCTCTAACTGTAACAGAATAATAATATGAGGTATACAGTGTGAATATTAGCATGAGTAAAGGGGATATGGATCGTTAAGGAATTCTATAATAATTTTGATAAATAGCTGTATTTTTCATGAACCAAGACGCAATAAGCAATTTCCTACCGACATTTTTACGACACTTTATAAGAGTCACGGCAACACGAAAAACTTTAAATCATACACATAACTCATGTAGAACCGCGCTGTAATCTTTATGACCTAGCAAGCGTCTAGGATTAGCTGGAAATTTATTACACCTGGCCACTTCGGCGTTGTTCTGTACCGCTTAACAGCCCCTAAACTCGGATTACGAAGTGTGACACACAGCTGTCCGCTCGCCGGACGCGCGCTGACAAAAACATCTTCTTCGTGTGGAAACATTAGTTGGGTATTAGGATGGAAGTAATTGCTGGCTCAGCTGCTAGGAATTTAAGTGCTAGTTAATTAATGTACTGTTAGACTGGACGTTACATCCATACTAACATAATGCGTCTATCTGTTACCTCTTCACGCCCTTTCCGAAGCGATTTTTCTAGGTCTCCATACCTTCGAGTCCCGGGAAGGACACAGGATACTTTTTGTCCCGGAAAATAAACAAATTTTGGAGCAACGGAACGACAAAATAATAATGAAAATCGGTCCATGAACGGCGAAGTTATGGTTGAACATACAAAATATATATATATATATATATATATATATATATACATGAACATACAAACATATGAACATACAAAATATATATATATATATATATATTTTGTATGTTCAACCATAACTTCGCCGTTCATGGACCGATTTTCATTATTATTTTGTCGTTGTATAGGGCTAAATCCGAATTTGGTACCATGTTCATAAAAATGGGGATTTGATGATGGGATCCATGAGGAATCGAGGGGACTCCTTGAAATTTGTATGGAAACATATAGTGATTTTGATTTTTTCAGAAACGTATGAGGTAGATGCTACATGATGCTAAAAGTAAGACTTTGCACCAGGTTATACCCTGGATCCGAAGGTACCGAACAGAACTTTTGAATCCTTATAGATACAGGTTCAGGGATTTCGGCGTTGTTTAAACAACTGAAAGCATAAGCCAACACATCAATTTGATTGATCATCATCATCACAACCATAATTATACTGTGGGTCATCACATTATGACCCAATTATTGGTACTTTTCGTGATATTTTGCATCGAAGCAGATGTTTTTGATGATTATTTCGCTTTTTGTGGACCGATTTTATAAATTCTTTTGTTTTTTTATTCCTATACAAAATCTTAATTTGGTATAACAATTATGAAAGTGGTGAACTAATGATGGGATCTATGAGCAATCGAGGGAAATCCTTGAAATTTATCAAAACACTCAGTGGTTAAAATATTGTTTCTAGTTACTTAAACATATGTCGCGAATAAGAGAAATTTCATACGAAGGTGTCTCTTGGTCCAAAGGCACTGAACAGAACTCCTGAACCTTTATAGATAAAAGTTTGGAAATTGCAGCATCGCTTAGATAACTGCAAGCATTTACCACAATTTCGATTACAGTAGTTTAATATGGATAGTTAATATTTGTATTGGTTATCTACGTATAAAGCCTTCTCTTGTATATAACTAAAAAGAGTGAAATTATTATTTTTTAACAAAAAATTTAACCCGGCTTCCAAGGTAAAAACAATATTCTTAAAATGATCTAAAAAGTATAAAATAATTCTTATTCTAGATTAATAGTGCCTTTTTCTAAATTCGACTAAATCTCAACGAATTCTGTACTCAATTTTCATTCTTTTGAAGTCGGTACTGGCTAAGTTCGACGTCAAGTATCTCAGTTCTAGGCTGGTACCGACTTCAAACGAATGGAAATTGAGTACAGAATTCGTTGAGATTTAGTCGAATTTAGAAAAAGGCACTACTAATCTAGAATAAGAATTATTTTATACTTTTTAGATCATTTTAAGAATATTGTTTTTTACCTTGGAAGTCGGGTTAAATTTTTTGTTAAAAAATAATAATGTATATTACCGTGTGTGACGTGTGTGCACGAGTCCGATCAGCCTGCGATCAGACACCGAAATATTCGGCGTCACCGTATAAGGGGTCCTTAAAGTCTATACATTCATATTTCATACCGAGACCGATTATGTTGTAGATTTGTCATTTCATGACACTTATGGAAAATATACAACTAAACAACTCGCAATTTAGACCTATATAATATTACAGAGATATGAATTTTAAATTTTGTTCGTCTCTCTTTAAATTGAGAACTAAATTGATTTGGTAAATTTTAGTCTTGAAATATTCTTTGAAGTCCAGGGAAGGTTTATAAAGTGATACAAAGATCATCTAGTATATATATATATATATATATATATATATATATATATATATATATATATATATATATATAAAAATAATTTTCCTGTGTGAACCTGTTAAAAAGTTATGAACCAAAAACCGTTTTTATTTTTTCCTGTAAAATTTAGATTTTTTGATTACGATTTTATTCGGTGGGGGCGGCGATATATATATATATATATATATATATATATATATATATATATATATATATATATATATATATATATATATATATATAGGTGACTGACTGACATGGTGATCTATCAACGCACAGCCCAAACCACTGGACGGATCGGGCTGAAATTTGGCATGCAGGTGGATGAGATGACGTAGGCATCCGCTTAGGGTTTTGATAAATTCCAACCCCAAGGGGTTAAAATAGGGGATGAAAGTTTGTATATAATAATACTTCTTAACGCGAGCAAAGCCGCGGGAACGAGCTCGTATTATTATAAAGAAGTAACTTCAAATACAATAATATATCGTATAAATAAACTGCAATACTGACAGATTTTCGAGATATTTCAATCGAAAGGACTCACACATGAAAAAGCAAGTAAAATAGAAGCCTTCAAAATGAGAAATGCCCAACCTTTTAAATATGGGAGACTATTGTTAGGCCAAGAGTTTTTCGCACAGAGATTTCTATTTCACATTGATTGGACGTGTATCAACATCAGCTTCAATATTTTTTTACCAATTGCATGGTAGAAAAATGTCATGTACACGGGAAGTAATGTACGTCTATACATATTATTTTGCTTTTTTACAATTTATTAGAAAAAAATATATTAAAGTTTATACAAATACTAATACTGTATTCCGCGGTTGCTATTATCGAATACATTAAACTGTTGTAAAAAGTAAATATAAATTTAAAATTGTGACAAGCCAGTGGCGCAAGCTCACGATGGTTATGTCAAATTCCATGCATTTGTTAGAAAAATATCGATGCAACTTGTCTAAGTTTAATCCGCTACGTACAAATAAAATACCGTTAGTTCGTTACGAAATATAAATTAAAAATACCGAAGTCTGAAGAAAAAGCATTCTTTTAAAGTTACAAAGTTAGTGCCATTAATAATATAATTAATTGCAATCTAGATTAGGAACCGAATAAATCCCAGGTCTGAAACCAAATTAGTCTGGGTACTAAATGGCAATTTATACATGCACCTGTTTCGTTGCTGCGATTCCAATTCAGATACTCAATGTGGTTCTCACAAAAGCGACATTGAACAAAAAAGTAACATAATTGATGAATTAAACTATTTTAGTTTCATTAAACTGTTTATTTAGTGATTTTACAGAAAAAAATATCGCGGTACAAGATGCGGAGTACAGAGTGACAACACAGAAGAGAAAAATATATTATGTAGTTCACACTTCACAGACTAAACAGACTGACAAAAATTTTTATAACATAATATGAAAAGGCGGCAAATTTGAGTTTTATTTCAACAATATGCGGTCGAATTGAAACCTTCTCCTTTTTTGAAGTCAGTTAAAAGAAAAAGAAGTAGTTTAATTTTAAAAAATGTGTCCTTTCTTCGGTATGAAAAAACGTGCTGTTGGTTAAGTGTATTTTAAGTTACTAGTACCTTCATACGGCCTATTTAGCAAAATCGGGTCATTGGAATAATTGTGAAGAGATATCAGACAAGCAAAAAGACAGATCGACAACTTTCGCATTTCTAATTATTTATTAGAATGGACTTATCACTGGATCCATTAGTGACTTGGGACGGAAGCGTTTTAAAACGACCGTCGTTTCAAACCCATAGATACAAGTGGAATGAAATTTGTCGTATTAAACTCGAGCACTAAAAACCTTGTTTCATTCCAGTAAATCATTATTTCATTGCACCCATCTCGGTGTTTGGCATAAACGCTTGAGTCATTTTAACCTTATTCCCCTCAAACAGGGGCGAGGATCCCGTGACAAATTCGAAACGAATTCCTAGGGACAGAGTTAATTAACCTACTGTGATTCGATGTAATATAGTTGGAGATATCCCAGCAGGATTAATACGTTGATATCCTTTATTAGGGTCGCCATTTTTGGGTCGCGTTTACGACCGCTCGTTATGTTTATGAATTTAATACGTCTATATGTTATTAGTTTCGATTTAGTTTAATTGGATATCACTTGTGGCTTGAAGGTGTGCGGAGGGTCGGCTATTTGATACGTTTTATGGTTTGTTATTGATGGTTAGCTCATAATGGCGGGTTTACATTATTTCAATCCAGTGATCTATCCCAGCGATGGATTAAAATAAATTAAAAAAGAATAGCCTTTTATTTCTTTAGTGATGGACTACTAGTAGAATAATATACGGGCATTGGAATACACTAGAATGTAATGTTGCAAAAGAAATCCCTAGATTGGCAAATCCAGCGCATATTCGCAGCGATTGGAATAATGTAAGCCGACCACACGTTACGGAGTAGTCTTATTTCGTAGACAAGTCTCAACGCGGCAAAGCACAAGAGCGATACAAAACAGAAATGTCGTATGCTTGATAATAATTATTGTTTTAATCACTATTATGACGTATCCCCATTCTTTTCTCTTCTCGTTTCATTTCGGGTCAAACCTACTTAGAATATTCTAATTAATAAATAATAATTTTGAAATCGTTTACTCAACGATTATCCTGTTTCATACCACGATAATAAACAATCCAGCTATAAGACACATAAAATGAATTGGTAAGGTTGGTACAATATTAAAAATAAGCTACATTCTTTAAATTCATATTTTGTTTTATTTGCTACTAGATACCGCCCGCAACTCCGTTGCGCCAAAATTCGTTTATTGCGTGGGAACCGTACATTTTTTCGGGATAAAAAGTATCCTATGTCCTTGCCCGGGACCCAAAGTATCTCCATGCCAAATTTGAGCTGAATCGGTTCAGCGTTTGGGGCGTGAAGAGGTAACAGACAGACAGACAGACACACTTTCACATTTATAATACTAGTATGGATATTTTTAGACGTTGTCAGATAGGTGTGATTTTATATTTTGTTCAAGATACAAAAATATCACGCAGTTAAGTTGTATAAAACAGTTAAATTCTAATTGTAATAAAATGTTTTTCATCTAATTTTATTTTTGGAATTGCCTATATTTTCTAAAAGGAAAAATTGGGTAAGCGGCAGAGAGAGAGAGTTTACACTTCATTAAAAATATATAAAAAGTCGATTCAATAATTCCTTTGATTTCGTGTAAATAACGATTTTAATATTTGAATATAAAACGTGACGGTGTCGAAGTGGGCGCGATAGAACCCGCTGCCCTCGAATCGCGAATTTCTGGAAAACTCTGTTAGGGTTGAATCATACTGGCGCACGAAGCATAGCGATTTTTAAATAGAATAGCTCTTATAGTTTCGGAGAAAAGTGGCTGTGACATACGGACGGACAGACAGACATGACGAATCTATAAGGGTTCCGTTTTTTGCCATTTGGCTACGGAACCCTTAAAAAAATTACGAAGCATAGAAATTCTTTTAAAAGTGTAATGTAGAAAATTAAACCTGCAAAAAAGGTGGGCATTACGTGAACATATCACGTAATGCCCACCTCTCTCAATCAGCTCATTTTCTCGACTGTCAACCAGTTTTTTTAGGGTCATTAGTAGCTATAAAAAACTTTTGCCCTACCCGTTCGAGTTCCACACAATATGACTTTGTATAATGAAAACGATGTTCGCGAAATGGACCCCTAAAGTATTTTAAAACTTTGTCACCTCCCGATATTTCTAAACGATGAGAGTTGGACACTCATACCCGCATACTCACTAAAATATACTTTTAGAGTTAAAAATATAATATTTTTAAAAAACTTTGAAGTAATTTTAAAAAACCTCTTGCTTATTAGTTATTATATACACAATATTATAATGAGACTAGATGTCCCGGTGAACTTCTTGTCACTTATAAACCTTCTCTGGACTTTCAAGATCATTTTAAGACTAAAATTAGCCAAATCGGTCAAGCCGTTATCGAGTTATAGCGTTCCTAACACAATTAAAAATCCATTTTTATATATTTAGACTAAGAACAATTTTCTGTCGGAAACATTACAATTTTAAATAAAGTGTTCAAAAGCGAAATTCGAAAACGTTGAGATTGTGATACTTCCTAATTCCGCTTCGCCACGGTTCTCTACCAGTATGGCATAGCCCTAAGCATTTCTGTACATAATCGAGTCCTCGTGCCCCGTGTTGACAGTCGCGACGTCATTGCCTGTGTCAACACAATTTGCTCCAACACCTTCCCGAGTCCAAATTCGCGTCCCAATATTTAATTTCGGCTAATATTAAATTGGATTGGATACATCATTTGTGTCCGCTAACCGTTACCCGTAATTTTATTCGTAGTTTTTGCTATGGTGAGTTTCGATTAATATTTCGAAGTATCGCGAAAATATCGATGTAGTATTCCCGCAACTTAATTGCGCTGAAATTGGTATCCGCTGTGCCTCCGGTAAACTCACTCACTCGGCGAAACACAGCGCAAGCGCTGTTTCACGCCGGTTTTCTGTGAGGACGTGGTATTTCTCCGGTCGAGCCCGCCCATTCGTGCCAAAGCATGGCTCTCCCACGTCAGTTTTGATTCTCCTTTTTAGGATCAAACTAAGTTATTAATTATAAAAGTGAATTTATTCTAACCTAAACTAAACATACAGATATTGAGTGACAGTTGATTCATAGGCTTTCGTCCCGTCTCCTACTTGGGGGGCCTGCGCCCCCCCCAAAACCCCCAAATCCCCCTCCTGGTAGTGTTGCTTTTAACGAAACGGTGTAGCGTCATTAGTGCTGAGTTTTAATTCCCATTTTTAGTAACAAATTAAGTTATTATTAACTAAGTTATTTCGAGTGTCATTTGATAAATATTCATCCTATTTGATATTATTGGTAGAAACCAAACCCTAGGAGTGCTGCTTATCACAAAACAGTGTCTTTCATCAAACTTCCATCTCTCAGTCATTAAAATTGAAGTTTCCGATGAAACTCAATTTATTTTGTCTCTAATACTATTTACCTATTACAACACAATTTAATTTACCTAATTTAATTTAAGTACCTAAATGCTGGCATAATATTGTGATCAATGTACAAATCACAGTATTCAGTTGTTTGTTTGTACACCTTTTATCTATATTAACATTCCAAACAACAATATCATTGTAAACTCTAATGGAGGTTTATGATACAAATACAATATTGAGAAATAATAATACTGAAATATTGTTGGAAATTATACTAAAATTATACCGACTGTCATATGCTTTGTTGTAAATTATATAATGTGTTCAGCGTTTAATATTGTTGTTAGAATTACATTTCTAGGAATTTAGGTATTGGTGCTCCGAGAATTCTAACGTTCTCGTAGCACTTTATCACAACTATCAACGCAACACATCTTCATGTAGTTACTCCTTTCAAATTATTTGATACTAGGTGACGCCCGCAACTCCGTTGCGCCAAAATTAGTTTACACGCGGGAACCGTACATTTCGGAATAAAAAGTATTCTATGTCCTTTCCCGGGACTCGAAGTATATCCATACCAAATTTCAGCCATATCGGTTCAGCGGTTTAGGCGTGAAGAGGTAACAGATAGACACACTTTCACATTTATTAGTATGTATTTAATCTAAGTTGGGTCAGTGCAGCGGTTTGAAGCCTGATGAAGTAACAGACAGAAATACTTTCGCATTTATAACATTAGTAATGTTTTTTTTTTTTTGGTGGGGCAGAGCCCATTGCCACCACCCGCGTCGCAGATTGCGGATAGCGAACGGCCTCCAGATATGGAGGTTAGCTGCGAATATGTTGAATAAGCAGCCGCGGACAACGGGGCGTCCCTTCTCCTCATCCCCTAGCTGTGCAAACAAGGGCGGCTCTCGGAAAAGCTGCATTGCAGAGGCGGGAGATTTCCTTGTTTTGGATAAAGGCGCACGCTGGGTTGAGGGGGGATGAGAGAGTTGACGAGTTAGCCAAGGAAGCCGCCCTGGGATTGAGAAGGAAACCCGACTATGATCTGTGTCCTGTTTCATTCGTCAAGCGTATTTTAAGAGAGGATACGATTGAGGAATGGGACAGGAGATATGAGGTAGGAGGGACGGCCGGAGTCACGAAGCTCTTTCTCCCAAGCGCTGCTGCTGCATATAAAATAGTCAAAAAGATAGACATTACACCTTACACCACGCAGATACTGACCGGCCACAGCGGATTCGCCTTCTACTTGCACAGATTCAAGCTGAAGGAGGATCCGTCGTGTCTGTGTCAGCCCGGAGTCGATGAGACGGTTCCTCACCTGCTATTCGAGTGTCCAATTTTTGCTAGCAATAGATACGATATTGAGCAAAAGTTGAGCACATCGATGACGGGTGAGAATCTGCCATCCATCCCGGGGGGGGAAAAAGCGGGACATCTTCCTAGCTTTTTGCAGGAAGATCGTGGATTATAATCTGTGATACTAATTAGGTTCTATTGATAGCTGTGATATTAGGATAGTTTTTGTATTGTGCTGCTGTTTTATTGAGTTTTTTGTATTATTGACATTGTATTTAATTTTCGAAATTTTATTTGTAATTATTAATTTAAATAGGTATTAAAATTAATCATGTGCAAAATCAAAAAATAAAATTGTGAATTAAGGGCGTTCCGTCCGGAGATTCCGTAATTGACCGTGTTTAAAACCTTATAAACTCATAATCTGAAAGCTACAAAGTTATAATAAAAATACAGCAATAATCTTCAGTATATCAACATTCCTTTTGTCGTTTTAAATTTTCTATTTTTGTTTCTTATACTCGTGATATCAACTTCCAAAGTAATACCAATTTGTTAAAATTCAAGCATACATTCAGCATCTCCTTAGGATTTACAAATTACTTTTATTTGAAACTCACGCCAATAGATCGACAATATCATAAACTACATATTCGCCGTTTTAAATTTTTTTTAGGACAATTTTGAACCAAGATAAGTAAAAATAATAGGGTTTTAGCGCGATCTCGGCAACGCGGTAAATGTATGGCCAAGGTCGTTTGCTCGGGGGACGACCTTAACAAGCCCTGATAATGTTAGGGGGAGGATTTTGAAATAATAATAAAAAAAAAAGAGTTATCTCTATAAAATAGCACTTATCCTGATGAAGATGGGTGGCAGTGGCGAGCCTATGCCGCCACTTTAATCAAAGCGTTAGCTAGATATTAATGATCGCGGGCATGATATCTTCTAAATTCCGCGCTACGGGGAGGCAGCAGTCCTAGTAGTAGGATCGGAAGCACTACAGAGTAGAACTGGAACAGGTTTCGATCCGTTACATTGTAGGCAGGTCTAAATATTGACTACTGGTTACAATACTGCGATGTGGAAAGCAACGGGAAACTACCACATTACTTCCCTAGTAAATCAGTATGGTTGAAGTCAGCAACAATACCCTCAGTTCCCGGCAAAAGAGGGTGACAATCTCCGGGCGGGAATTTCGATTTAAAAAACACGACCATGGCGAGATAAAGGTAACGACTTGGAATATGCGTACACTGTACAAAGATGGAAAATTAGAGAATGCAATAAATGAAATGGCTAAATATAAATAGGGTGTGCTAGGATTGAGTGAAGTAAGATGGACAGAAAGTGGAGATATGCCAACCGATCGGAATTATCATTTCTATTATTCAGGGGGCCTCAAACACGAACACGGAGTGGGCTAAATTGTTACTAAGAATATTTTTTCTTATGTTACAGGCTACGTTCCGTACTCTGATAGAGTTATCCTACTGCAGCTAAACACAAAACCAATTAAGACTCACATTATTCAGGTGTATGCTCCAACGGCAGACAGTACGCAAAACGAATGCGAAAAATTCTATGATGACATTAAGGCGGTTTTGAAGATGGTGAAAAAACACGAAATGATAATCATAATAGGTGACTTTAACGCTAAAGTTGGGGAGGCTCCTGTGCACAACATTGTGGGTCAATACGCACTCGGAAAAAGAAATGAGAGAGGTGACCAACTAATAGAGTTCTGCACTGAACACTCTCTAACTCTCATGAATACATGGTTTAAATTACCAAAAAGGCGTTTGTATACATGGCAGTCCCCAGCCCACACTAGTGGAAATATTGTTCCAAATCAAATAGATTTTGTATACGTCAATCACCGCTATAGGAATGCAGTTATAAGTGTGAAAGCTTATCGAGGAGCGGATATAGAATCTGATCACAATCCTTTAGTATGTAAAATTAGAATTAAACTTAAGAAAATAATCAAGAGTAGTGTTAAGAAAACCTTTAACGTAAACAAATCCAATGACGAAGAAATTGAAGAAAAATTCTCAAAACAAACGGACGAAATCGACTTGATGGATAATAAAGAGATAAACCAGAAAAAATCTGGGAAAAGTTAAAGGATACATTGTTAAAAGCTGGAGAGGATATATTCGATTATACGGAAGGAAGATCCACTAAGGTATGGATAACTGATGAAATATTAAAACTTTTTAAATACCGTAAAGATAACAAGCAGTTTCCGGACAAATACAGAGAAATTAGTAAAATAGTGCAAGCCAAAATCCGTGAAGCAAAAGAAACATATATACTAAACCAATGTAAACTCATAGAGCAGCTTGAGGCAACGCATAGATATGAAGAACTGCATACGACCGTGAAGCAATTGTCTAAAGGTAAAAAATCTACAACGCCGGCAAATATATTAGATGCAAATGGGACTCTACTGCTAAACCAACGTGAAAAATTAAGCAGGTGGGAAGAATACATCGAACAATTGTTTCACGACACAAGACCAGATCTAGAAAAATTTGAGTCAAACTTAACAGCACCACCTATTCGCCGAGATGAAGTTGAGTACGCTCTCAAAAACATCAAAACAAAAAGAGCCGCTGGAGAGGATGGAATTCCAACTGAACTTTTTTTTTCCAATTCCAACTGAATTCCAGCTAAACAAATTCTAGTAGACTTGTTTAATAAAATGTATAACACCGGCTATATTTCCAAAGACCTACTTCGATCAACGTTCATAACGTTACCAAAAAAGTCAAAGGCAATTAGGTGCGAGGATTACCGAACCATAAGTTTGGTAAGTCACACCATGAAAGTTTTTTTTAAAGTTATCCACAACCGCATCAAACGTAAGTGCTCCGAAAACTTATGTGCACAGCAGTTCGGTTTTAGATCTGGATATGGAACAAGAGAAGCTATTTTCACCTTAACACCTTGGCTGAACGCGCTATAGAACACCAACATAACCTATATCTGTGCTTCATAGATTATGAAAAGGCATTTGATCGTGTCCAGCATGTCAAGCTCATGAAAATCTTAAAAGGCATAGGTATAGATGAAAAAGATCAGAGAATAATTGGTAATCTGTACTGGAACCAGGAAGCTGCTATTAAAGTAAGAAGGAAAATTATCAGCCTGGAAACCAATTAAAAGAGAGGTTCGACAAGGTTGTGTTCTGTCTCCCTTACTGTTCAACATTTACTCAGAGGCCATCTTGACTGAGCTACTGAAAAATCATAAAGCTGGAGTTTTTGTTAATGACCACAAAGTGAATAATATAAGATACGCAGATGACACAGTTCTTCTGGCTGACTCTGAACTTAAATACCTAGGGAGAATATTTACTTCGGATCTAAATAACCTAGAGGAAATTAGATGTAGAATAGGACAGACGAAAACTGCTTTCTATAAAATGACTAAAGTATTGTGTGATCCAAAACTAGTACTCTCAACAAGATATCGGGTTCTTAAATGCTATGTCTGGCCCATCCTTCTGTATGCCTGTGAAGGATGGGTTTTAAACAAAGATAGTTGTCGAAGAATACAGGCGTTTGAAATGTGGACAGGAAAATGTTAGAAATTTCTTGGTCACAATTCGTATCGAATAAAGAAGTTTTAAAAAGAGCGGATTGTGAACGCCAACTTATGAATATCATCATCCAAAGGAAGGTCTCTTTTTACGGTCACCTACAAAGAGGATCCCAATACGAATTTATACGGTTGATCATAGAGGGTAGATTGCCGGGCAAGAGACCACCTGGTAGACCAAGAAGAAAACGAATCGATGACATAAAAGAATGGACCAGATGCGGCTACCCACAATTAAAGGAATTAGCCCAAGACCGGAAAAAATTCAACCTGCTGACCGCCGAACTTCGATACGAAGAGGGCACTAGATGATGATGAATGATTTTTTTATTTATTCAAATTAATAAATCTACATTTATAAAATAACTTGTTTAAATGATACAACTGTTTCTATCAAATTTTGGCGTACAATAACAAATTTTAACCCGTCTAGTGCGAACCCATTTTCTTTCAAAGTATTCATTCTGTTCACCAAGAGGTTTTTTCTATAGGCATTCAGGGTTGAAAAGTCTTGGGATATTATTACCGGGGCTCGCAGCGAAAGTAGCTCAGCGACCTACAAATTAGTATAAAATTATAGAACGCTCCATTATACTTCGTTATTGTGCAGTCTTTTTAAAAATTATAAGCAAATATACAATTTTTCCAGTAAGTAACCTGATCTGGTATGTTGTCATCCATACTAAGTGTCTAAACACACTAGGCTGAATTACGCCGCGTTTACGCCGCGTATTAAACGCATACAAAATACGGACGGAACGCGACAGACGACACACTATGCCGATATTCCGTCGCGATCCGAATATCCCCGTCCGGAGATTCCGTAATTGACCGTATTTAAAACCTTATAAACTCATAGTCTGAAAGCTACAAAGTTATAATAAAAATACAGCAATAATCTTCAGTATATCAACATTCCTTTTGTCGTTTTAAATTTTCTATTTTGTTTCTTATACTCATGATATCAGCTTCCAAAGTAATACCAATTTGTTAAAATTCAAGCATACATTCAGCATCTCCTTAGGATTTACAAATTACTTTTATTTGAAACTCACGCCAATACATCGACCATATCATAAACTACATATTCGCCGTTTTAAATTTTTTTTAGGACAATTTTGAACTAAGATAAGTAAAAATAATAGGGTTTTGGCGCGATCTTGGCAACGCGGCAAATGTATGGCCAAGGTCGTTTGCTCGGGGGACGACCTTAAAGTTCGGCAGCGATTCGGCGGTAATGTTTTGTATAGCAACACACTATACGCGACGGAATTATCAAAACTGAACATAGCAAATCCAACCTTAGCTCAAAAGCTTTAACGCACACATTACATATCTGAGAATTTTAAATACTCACTTACGCGCGCGTTCCGCAACGGAAATTACGCCGCGAAATTTCGACTCTTCGCGTAATTTATAGTGCGTCGCATCAGACGTAAGCGGCTGAACGTAATTTCAGCCACGTAAATTACGCCGGCGTAATTCAACCTAGTGTGTTTAGACCCTAACGTCAGACCATCCGGCAGACACACTTTTGTATTTATAATATTAGTATAGATTCAAAAGTAGACTTCAGGTATAGACATATAAGCTTCGCACATCCCATTATGATCTTTTACTATTCTCAAAGAATCATAATCACTCTCAAAGCTGCGGCCTTTTGGCAAGAGCAATATCTCACATAGTACAAGAGCCAACGATAAACTCAAATCTCCAATATTAAACCGAATAAATTGTTTCGGATGAAGTCATAAAAATGTATGAGATTAATAACGATATTACCCTGGCTATCGGTGACTTTTGTAGGGCCGAGCCCTGAGACATGCCCCGAATAGAAATACAAGGCTTTGTCGCTCGGACTTAGGGGATCAATCGCTATTGTGAGTTGTGACATACAAAATCGCTTTTAAATAGATACGCTGTTTAGAATTAAATAGCTCTTACGCATTTTTTGTTTTTAAATGATTAATTGAAATTGAAATTTATTTTGTTCATTTCATTATAATCCTGTGAAGTGTGAACAACATTCATATTTATCATTATCCTTGCCACAAAATAATTGAACTTTGACATTTTGAAATCTACGGTATTGAAACGAGTCCCAGAAATAAAAGTACGTAATTACTTCTATATAAGTAGTTTAACCGATAAGGATATTGAAATTAGAAAAGTGATTAAATTATAACCCTTCCTTATTAAACCATAATATTATAATGAATGAATATTATATGAATTATTGCGCTGAGTTCAGGTTCAGTTATCTATAATACCTATTATAGATAACTGAACTGAGCTGAAGATCAAAAGCTGTTTATAAGTAACGAGGACTAATTGGAGGTACCTTATGAACTGTCCCACCTTATTAACCTTTATATTCATAAAATGTCTTTATATTCACAAAAAGGTAGGTAATAGGTAAAATGTGCTTAATTTAAATTTTAACATTTAATTCAAAAGAAAATATTCCAAGCTGTATTTAATGAGATTACAAAAACCCCGATATCATAAAAAAGGGTTCACACAGAATCATTGTTTATTTAGGAGCTCGCATCGGTTGTATAAACATACGAAATGATATGCCCGGTCAGCGAAAATATAGTTATCTTCGGGTCAGAAGCGGTGAATACGTTTAGCGATTTATTCCCTTTTTATCCCTTGCGTAAGTGCGAAATGCGGGTAAGGTACTTAATACCCTAACACCTTTTAAGGTACCCCTAAATTAAAGTTATTACGGAGTGCTAGGCGCGGCTTATAGGATATTATAATTATGAACTTGTAACATATGCCTTAACAAACTACATAATATGTTCTATCTTACGAATGTGATTACACATACACAAAAAATTGTACAAAATCCATACTTCCATACTAATATTATAAATGCGAAAGTGTGTCTGTCTGTATGTCTGTCTGTCTGTCCGTCTGTCTGTCTGTTTGTCTGTCTGTCTGTCTGTCTGTCTGTCTGTCTGTCTGTCTGTCTGTCTGTCTGTCTGTCTGTCTGTCTGTCTATCTGTCTGTCTGTCTGTTACCTCTTCACGCCCCAACCGCTGAACCGATTTTGCTGAAATTTAGCATGGTGATTCTTTGAGTCCCGAGAAAGG
Organism: Polyommatus icarus; assembly: GCA_937595015.1. Lineage (NCBI taxonomy): Eukaryota > Metazoa > Arthropoda > Insecta > Lepidoptera > Lycaenidae > Polyommatus > Polyommatus icarus. Next base: position 1,774,618 of record OW569322.1, on the reverse strand, counting down.
ACATAGGATAGTTTTTATCCCGGAAAAATGAACGATTCCCACGCGATAATCGAATTTTGGCGCAACGAAGTTGCGGACATCATCTAGTTTAGAAATAAATTGAAACATACTTCAATGAGTGGTGTATTATAACTGCTTAAACAGTTGAAGTTTCGTCAAACGGAACTTGAAAATATTTTTACATAAAGAATCCCCCGATGTAAGTGTACTCGTATTGAGGCTCAACTCCAAACTCAATCTTGCCTGGGTAACAATGTTAGGAGTTGAGTAACGTTTAGGTTGGACAACTAAATTCTGCTGTAAAACTTTCAAGATAACTTCGCTCACAAATGGCCATCTCTTTGATTGCACTTATTAAATCAGGGAATTCATAATTCGAGTTAGGTAACTCGAGCATAATAGTTTAGGTGCTTTGAGGCATTTTCAGCTCGTCGCTACCTCAAGTGAGAGTTATTTAATTTGCTACCATCAGATACATTCATTCATAGACAGACGCGGACTTTATTTGGTCGGGTTAAGTCAAGTCAATTTAGTCGTAATACGGCTACTAAGTAAGTCCACCATCTGCTTATAATTAAATTGTATGGTGATACAAATATTTCATCAATTTAGATATTAAGTTTCAGCGAAATCCGTACAGAAGCAGAGAGACATCTTCGCATTTATAATAATAAATAGTATAACGCCTCCGTGATCTAGTGGTAAAGAGCGTGGCGGCTCTTGACTCGGAGGTCGTGGGTTCGATTCCCGCGTTGGAAACATGTTATTTACAAGTTTGGTTAGGGCAACGCAGGCTGATCACCTGATTGTCTGACAAGTAAGATGATCCATGCGTCGGATGGGCATGTAAAAAGTCGGTCCTGCGCCTGATCTCTCGCCAGTCGAGTCGGTCGGTCGTCCGTCCCACTGGGTTATGAGAGTAAAGGAATAGAGAGTGCTCTTGTGTACTGCGCATACACTTGGGCACTATAAATTACTCCTGCCTACCTGGCCTGGTTTCAATGAAACCGGCCACCGTCACCGAAACTGGTGTGGGAGCTATTAATAATAAGTATGGATTATCACCACCTACACCAGTAAATTTCGGAGAAAATGCACTGACATGTAACCGGTAGCCAATAGCGTGGAGATAACGCGAATGTTATCTGGTAATTAGTAGGTCGTAGCATTAATTACTGACCGAAGACGTAACTTTATATGTGTGTGTGTGTATATACTATTAACTAACTACAACAAACTTGAAGGAAACTCCCAACTATCATAGGCAGATGCTGCTATATGAAATGTTCTTAAAACTTTGACTAGTGTAAAACCACATTGAATTAATATTCATCATAAAAAAATGATTGCTTGGGCAGTGTGAAACAAAATCTAGTTAAAATAATTATTTTTTTAGAAATATGCCAAAACAAATTGAGGATAGAATCATGGGATTCAATCGACTTAATTGATGAAAGAATCAGAACCATTTCCATCGATCCCTAAACATTCCGAGCATCTGAATTGAAAAATTCTGTTCAAATTCTTTTATGGAGTTTCGATAAACGATTGACGTTGATTTTTATATTACTGGATCTTAGATTGGATCGAGTGACGAGACGAGAAAGACTGCTTAGGACTTGAAAGAATTTTAATATGCTATTGTATAGCAGATGCGCGTTCTATACCGATTGTTATTATTTTAAAATGTATATTGAATTAAAAAGATTAAAAGAGATAAAGCTTTGAGGAAGAATTTAAAATAGATGAGGACTGCAAAGCATTTAAGAAAATCTTTTAGATTTTGTTTAATTATGCTGCGACACGGCGCCCTACAAGTCAGGAGACTTCTGAGAGCTAAAGTTTTAAACACTTTTTTGAACAGCTACTTATTTTATATCGATCTGATGGTTGATATTAGAAGTATCAATTTGTATGTATCTATATTACAATTGTAAGATGTTATAATTTAATAGTAACTACATGATGCCTGCAACTTCGTTGCGCCAAAATTCGTTTATCGCGCGGGAACCGTACATTTTTCCGAGATAAAAATCCTATCTTCTGTCCTTTCCCGGGACTCAAAGTCCAAATTTCAGCAAAATCGGTTCAGCGGTTTAGGCGTGAAGAGGTAACAGACAGACAGTCAGACAGACACATATTAGTATAGATACAAAGTACCCATTATTATAGGTGATTTAATGAATAAGGCTTACTTCTGCGTTAGGCCAAAGCCTGAGTTGACAAAGGTACGAGTTTTTTTTTAATCTTTAGCGCACCATGTCACTAGTAGGGCCAGCTTCATCATCATTACATTAAATCCTCTTTTCAATTTGTGGCGGTACCCACAATTCGCCTAACAATCCTGCCTCGCGCTATCGAAGTTTCGGAGAACGGCAAGTTAAATACAACGTCTGAAACGACGTCAGTGGGCTTCGGCCTGACCGAGCATGCCATCTCGCTCGGTCGGAAGATCTTCCTTTTCGGCCGCCACATCGTTAAATTGGTGACCCTGACAAGAACACGCATCCTTCATCATGGACGTCAATCATCATCAACACTCCCCGCCCCTCCGCACCACGTCAGCAGACATCAAGCATAACCGGGTCGCCTCGACCATAAGCCGCGTTGGGCGTCCGCGCCGGTCGAACCCGCGTCTGGCTTGAACGGGGCAGCCATAGGCTACAACGACCGGTCAGCAAGCAGAGCACGGGGTCCCTCTCCTGGTCATTGCACGCATAGCTTCGGCCCACACCTGAAAACACAAGCGCATCGAAGAATACCACAGGTCTTCGGGGGGGAGTGGTGTGGCGGTACCAACAATTCGCCTAACAATCCTGCATCGCGCTATCGAAGTTTCGGAGAACGGCAAGTTAAATACAACGTCTGAAACGACGTCAGTGGGCTTCGGCCTGACCGAGCATGCTATCTCGCTCGGTCGGAAGATCTTCCTTTTCGGCTGCCACGAACAACGTTAAAAATTATATACTATTGTTACATCATGATACGTCTTGAGGATAAGGATCTAGCCAAGGAAAGATTTCAATTCCGTTTATCATTTTAAGCTATTTCATATATTTTAACTCGAGCTTTGAGCGCGGCGACTGAGTCAAGGAATTCCGTAACGAAAAAACCTAACACACCCCCTCTCCCCACTCCGGCACAGCAGTGCAGCGTTGCCAGACTTCGGCAAAGTGTTTGTATGCGAATTATAATTGCATTATAATAAAAAAATGTTGTGCAATAGCTTTACCACGGCAGTCCCTGAGTGCTACATGTATTTTTAGCCGACTTCAAAAAAGGAGGTTATCAATTCGACGCGTATATATGTAATATTTCCAGAACTGCCCAGTTTTTGTATATGTTAGTCTATTTCAGTGTCTGAACAAATGTGCCCAAAAGTGTTACATGTTTTTATGTTTGTGTTCACATATTATCTCCGGAACTAGTCCGATTTAAGTAATTCTTTTTTTGTTGTACTAAGTATTGTTCAACTTAGGGAACACTACAAGTTTCATCAAAATCGGTGCAGTAGATTTTGAGATAAGGCGATTTTAATTGTCAATTACGTACAATTTTCCAGTCGGTTTTATATATTTTTATTAAAATACTATTATTAAAATACTACTATTTTTTTCTAGAGAGTACGGCTGTTACCGGATGATGATGACTTTTATTTAAACTTTCATCATCTTCCTTACTACGTTAAATCTCCAGTGTCCCATATTTTTGGTGCTTAAACTTAAGTAAAAGTAATTCCAAGGCTGTGGGAAATGAGAAAAAATTATTTTTATTTATTGCACATCCGTGGCCCATTACCACTGATTTTGTGACAAATTCGACCAGCGAACAGTTTTAATAAACATGCAATTAATTTAAATTATCCACTAATTTAATTTTAAAACTCAATTTAACGGCTAAATATACAATTAGCGCTGCATGGCACAGTGATTGGCTAATACTTTTCTCCATTTGATGCACTATATTAAAATTTTGTAATTGGTAATAATTAAGCTACAGTTTAATAAACGTGCATTCCAAAATAATGTAGAATGCCTAATTCAGTATTTAAAGTAGTTTATGGTATTAAGACGAGAGAAATATTAGGTATTAACAATTATTATGTAAGTCGATCTGTACGAACATAATCAAGTTATCCAAATTCTCAGACAAATTTCCAGCAAAGTCTGAGCTATATTAGTGACAGATTCAGTTTAATTTTTAGCGGAATCCCTGCTGTATTTGGCGACAGATATTAACGCTTGCTAAGCCTTTCATCGCTAAATTGGAGCTGTAACTAAGTCGGAGTTTGGAGCCGCCGCAGCCTGCAGGCCGCTCGCCCGTGAAACTCACTTAGCTGATGGTTGCACGAATTATTTCCAATTCTATTGCCACACCTTGTTATTAATTTTATTATGTAAAAAAAGGGTATAATGGCGCATTTTATGGCCACAAGATGAGTCACAATCATGACAAAATATAGTACTCAACTTATGGCTGACATACACGCTACGACCTACAGGAGAGGTCCACCTGTGCAGGTAATAATAAAATATGTCTGCGCAGGTAGACCGGAATGTGAGTGGGAATAGACCTGTGCAGTTTTTTGAAAAATCAATTCTTTCAACTGATAACTGCACATTGCACAAGCATCCCTACACAGGTGTTGCGTTTCCACATTCAAAAATTTCATGATAATATATTGAAACGTTTGTCAAAATCTGCATGATATTATGATTTGAATCAAAGGTTTTTAGTCTTCCTGTCAAATATTATAAGAACGTGAAAAATTTCGTCGTAGATATTATGTCCCACATAAATGGAGTAGATTCGTTCTCGATTGCTCGATTTGTTGCTATAAATATTATAGCTGTAAAGTACAGCTCATAACTTTAACAAAATAAAAATTAAACCTGCTAAGAGAACCTAATTTAGGTACTTGAAGAAGTAACAAAACATAACACAACGTACTAGAATGCTCTAGTACGTAGTGATTTTGTATGTGGTTATTGGAATGCTCCAATTAGTAAACATTTTATTTATAAATTATAGCAAGATGAAAGAAAAACTTTTCCTACATTTGATCGTGATTTTTCCAATAATTATTCAGTCGATCGGCTTCCTCATTAGAGCGGGCAGAATCAAAGCTCGGAGCGATTAGGGAGTAATATACATTTTACTGGGCACGGCTTTACAAGTACTGATTGTGATAATTACGTATGTAAATTATTGTACGGTTTTTTAACCTACAAAACCCCATAAGGACACTGGTGATCGCGACAACAATAGAATAGCAATAGATTTCCAAGAATCTGCGATCAAAGGATTAAGCTATTTCACAGCTTTTATCGTGGGCGTTAAGCGTGGTGACCGAATCAAGAAATTCCGTAACGAAAAAAACCTAACACCTCCCACTCCGACTGGCATATTTTGTGTGCGTGCGACTAGACGTATGCAAATTATAATTGCATAAGTTGATTAAAAATGCTATGCAATATCTTTACTGCGGCAGTTCTCGAGTGCCACACGTATTTTTTTATTTATTTACTTTGGAAACAAACAGCCATATACTTAAACATACCGATATATAGACCAATAGTGAAGTTATTGGTACTCAAAAAACAAAAATAGGTAGGTTAAATGTATAAAGTAAGAAAAACGACCACAATATCTTTAAGCTAGATTTAGTGTGTTAAGGGACAAACTGCCGCATTCAGAGACGTAATTATTACCGATTTAATACATAACAATAATAACCTACTTAAAAAAATAATATTTGCCAAACACCTTATTAAATTGCTGTGTAATTATCATTAAATGTCTCTGAATGCAGCCGAAAGTGTAATCAAAATATTTAAGGTATTAAGGTATCGATCGCTGTCGCGCACGACCTACGACTGTCGTCGGACGCTCGCGACCATAGTCAACGTATGAAAATGTATGGCACCGCTTCCGAGGCCCGCGACGGACTCGCGCGGCCTACGACTGTCGTAAGCCGCGCGCGATCGTGTCTTGAAGTTATGACAGTCGCGCAAGACCGACGACAGTCGTAGGCCCCGCGCGACCGTGTCAAAGTTATATGCCACGGTCGCGCGCGGCTTACGACAGTCGTAAGCCGCGCGCGTCAGTCGCGGGCCTCGGAAGCGGTGCCATACATTTTCATACGCTGCTTATGGTCGCGAGCGGTCGACGACAGTCGTAGATCGTCCGCGAGTGCGATCGATCGCGATGCACGAAATTGTACCTTTAAGTAATAATTCATTACCATCCGATACTAGTTGACAGGAAGGGGATGAAGGGGGTGACGGTCGAGAGTAACAAGCGGACTACGTCAGCCATTAACCTGTTCAATGCTCCATTTGTTCGCGAGATTACTTTCCGAATCGCAAAAACGCATTATAGGATTTTTATTGGAAACAAAAATACGTATACAGGACAACCACTTTATGTCTGGGGCAATAGTATCATTTTTCTGCTTAGCGTTGCTGTTGTGGATTAAAAACGACAATATTTTACTCTGTAAATAAGCCTCTTTTCCTACACCAATAATACTGTATAATAATAATAAGTTTATGGTTTCTACGGAAAAGAAAATGCTATCAAATGTATGAAAAAAAACCCAGAGCGAACAGATACAGGATGTAGCTCAGAATTTCAGTGATATTAAATGAAATAATTCTGTATATATTTCATTGTAAGATTTGATGGCTAAAGGGATCTCCCCTTTAGCCATCAAATCTTGCAATTGCTATTAACTTTTCGTAAGGAGTGATGTTTTTTTTATTTGTGTTATTTTGCGACATTTTGTAGCTGAATTGTAGTGACAATGATGATAATAATATCTATGAACGCTTCACACCACGTCAGTCTGGCCCCGTGCTAAGTAGGTACCTGAAGGACTTGTGTCATGGGTACCAGACAACGGAAATATAATTAATATTTTTAGGGCCTGTTTCACCACTTCCTGATAAGGTTCCGGATAGGCTTATTTGACAGATTCTCCATACTCTATCTGTCAAGTTAAGTGGTAGATAGCCTTATCAGGAAGTGGTGAAACAGGCCTTAATATAATATGATACACATTTAACCCATATAGACCCGCCGTGCCCAAACGAGGACACTTTTAAAATTACTTAATTTTTATGTCATTTAAGTTTATACTTACTTTTATTGTAAGTTTCAATTTTCTAAAAGTGTATTTTCTTAATCTTAGAAGGTATAAATGATATAAATAAAGTTCACAGTTTTTTATAGTGATTTTTCCCAAGCTGTTTCCAACATTCGAAATGACGCCAAGTTAGTATTTTTTATTTTTAAGTTTTTCTTTTAGGCATATATATTTTTTCATTTGTATGAGCTCATTATACTATAACCTATAAAATATATACATATTTGTGTGAAAAGCTTTAGTCTTTTTAAGATTAGGAGTAGTTTTATACAAGTGTCCCTATTTGGGACCAATGGGCACATTGGAAGTCAATTATTCCAATGTTTGTCAACCAATCAATTTCGTGTAATCATTGAACTGAAGGGTATTCAATAGCTATGATAAATACTATGTACTTCAGGAAGTTGCAATGATTGAAGATGACAGTGGAAATATATATTTAGTCGTATTTCCTTCGCAAACATGTGTCTTTTTACCAGTTTCTCATTACTCCAAAGGGAAGCTGGCTATTGTGCTGATGTTGGCCAAGGCAGTACAGAGAAGTGTCTTCTTGTATCAGTCAATGATATAAAAAAAAAAGAAAACGACGAGTTTGACTACCGTTTCGACCAAATAAATCAGAATTTGTTTTACATCAATGTCTATGCAATCGGGGCAAACCATAACAGCGTTTTTCTTCTGGAAAAAGTAAGGTGATGTTATCACTGTTGAAAGAATTTGGACGCTAGCTTCCTACATTTTTATCAAAGCTATAACAAGGATATGCTTGGGGTCAAGTCAACTGATCAATCGATTTTCTCGCACTGTTATACGAAACAAAAATTGGTGGTAACTGGTGGGTACTATTTACGCACATGCTGGATTGCTTTGCCACTGCTACAGTGGCAAACGCATGAATGCTGCATCATCAAAGTAATAAAAACAACAATTGAATCAGCTCCAATTTCGGCGGCATTTGGTAGTCACTACTTGAGACATACTAGCAGTAGAATCCTGCAACCAGCAAAACATATCTGTACTGCCAAACCTGCAGCATGAAGGGCCACTTTCCCGAAAAACTGTCTCAACAATTGCGTTGTTATGGTGGGCTAGCACTACTTCATGAAAAAGGTCAAAGGCAATTTGAGAAATGTGTGAAAACACGGTACATTCATAAAAAATGTATCGAAAATTTGCACGCCGTTTGATCCCATTGGCCCCATTTAAGGACGGCATTTTAAAAAAAAAAACAAAAAATTTTAAGTTTTTTCGTATTTTCCTAATAATTTTATTGGGTTCTATAAATTAATAAAGAAATTTCATATTTTCCACGGCTCAGTTTCATTTGGGTCTAAATGGGAAAACATCCATGACTCAGGAACTTTGAAAACCTTTTGTTCCGTCGGCGGGATTCAAACCCGCGATGGCTTGAGCTACCTATGCACTCAACCACTGAGCCACAGAGGTCGTCATACAGAATGCAGTGCATCTATTATCGTTTAATTGTAATTACAAATCTCCGTTATAAGAACGATCTATTAATGGGCAACTAGAGTATTTTAGATTGCGTATTAAAAACACCGTTTAAAGTAACACAAAATATATTTCAAACTGTTTAATTACATATTGCCTACCTTCTACATCTACTGTGACATTGTCTATACGCACTCGATTTTATTTTCTTTTTCTTTTAGTCCCTCGGCTAACTCATGAGGATTTGATTTTGTTTGCATTGGAAACGTACCATGTCAAAATCACCCGTTCCTATTGCAGCGAGCATATTAAGAGAACGGGTGTATATAAAAAGTTTTTAGACATCCGGAGCGCGTTCAACTGCAAGAGCCTCAAGAAAATAATACATTGATTAGATGTAGAATACAATCAGACATGTCAGGAATCAGGATTCAGAAGCAAGACGATACATATATTTTATGGCCGACGAGCCCAACTTGAGCATTACTGCTCCTGCATACATGGAAGAAGAACTTTGAGAAGTTGTGCCCATATTATAATAAAGGTATTTTTTTTTCTTTATTATTCTTCATCTTTTTGGGGTCGGCCAGACATCAGTCCAATTTTTTACACTCCGCTCTTATGTTAGAAAATGTCACATTAGATGTATATAATATATAAACTGTTTAAAAATATATTTTGTGTCACTATAAACGATGTTTTTTTATCACACAACCTAAAATAGTTACCTATTTTTATGGACCGCTTTAATTACGGAGATAATTGTTATAAAACAATAAGAAATGAACTGCATAGTTCATTTAAACAACAATTCAGCTGCTAAGTACTGCAAAAAAACATTAAAAAACATAAAATTAAATAAAGTAAAAAACTACCCCTGAAGAAATATTAATAGCAATATCTTCTATTTAGCCATCAAATCTTAAGTTGAAATATATACAGAATTATTTCATTTAATATCACTGAAATTCTGAGCTACATCCTGTATCTGTTCGCTCTGGGTTTTTTTAGCATTGTCATTTAATTGAAAACTTTAAGATATTCAGTTAAACACGAGCAGTGTATAAGATTAAATTAAAATAAATAAGAATAGCAGTGGCCCTGAGACTAGGCTGCGAAGTGTGCGAACCTCATCGCTGCCCCTGCGGTACTGAGGTTGACGCGTACGGCCACCACGGGCTCAGCTGCATTAAAGCTGCCGGTCGTTTTGCTAGACACCACGCCCTCAACGACATTCTCCGTCGAGCCTTGGTGTCGGCAGACGTACCGTGCGTGCTTGAGCCCCCTGGCTTGAGCCGAAGCGACGGCAAACGCCCGGACGGCCTTTCCCTGATCCCTTGGAAGAAGGGTCGGTGCCTCCTATGGGATGCCACGTGCGTTAGTACGTACGCTAGTTCGCACATCTCTGGCACTGCCCGAAATGCGGGATCTGCCGCCGAGTACGCTGCTCGGAAAAAGCACAACAAGTACGCAGATTTGGAAAGACAATACCTGTTTGTCCCTTTTGCCATCGAAACGGGAGGTCCGTGGTGCAACGAAGCAAAAGCTTTGTTCGCCAGCTCGGACGACGGTTGCGGGAATCAAGCAACGATCCACGCTCCGAGGCGTACCTAGCCCAACATGTCTCCCTGGCCATTCAACGCGGCAATGCGGCCAGCGTGATGGGGACATTTGAGCATGGTACGCTGCGGGGTGGTCTTTGTGAATAAGTTTTTTTTTCTTTTTATTAATATTATACCTGTATATATTGTTACTGTCAATTTTGTATTTTTAAATCATGTACCTAATTTAATTAATTGTAGTATTTATACCATAGTAAATCTAAATAATTGTATTTTTAAAATAAATTAATCTTACTATCTAGCGTAGACGCAAATTAATAATCCCGTAATATATTCATATTTTAATCTTTCCGTAGAGCGTTACGAGGTGCTACGAATATTCGTAGACCTTCGTAGCACTCTACGAAAAAGTTGATGCTCAAAAATTTTTCCTAGAGTGCTAGAGTACACACCAAAACCACCTGCGGTTTGCCTTCAGCCGTATATGGAGGGATGTCCTGGATCTGTCTAACACAGGACTCCCTCCACGACCGGCCGGTCTACCTCACAAGGGACCGGACTTCCACCAAGTTAGGGAACGCTTAGGCAAAGTGCTAGAGCCCTAGTTTAAAGCATGAAAACCGTACATTTTTTCTTGTACTCCTTTTGCAGTGTAGTTATTCTTAGTTTGGTCTTTATTGCTTTATAATATTAGAGAATGAGATCTAGTAAGTAGTTTTTTTTTTATTCGTCATCAATCGAAAACCCAAATTTACTTTTCATTCAATCAACGCAATTATAAAAAAAAATTTTTTTTGCATTATTATAGTACGGAACCCTTTGTACGAGAGTCCGACTCGCACTTGGCGTATCATTTCTGTACATCAAACGTCAGAACTCAGAAGTAATATATTTTATTGAGCAAACGTGATTACGTCATTTCAAATTACCACATGAGAATTCGCGGAAAAGAGTTCAGGAAATTTTAACACACGATGGCCTCTCGAAAAAGCCAATAATGGCGCTTCAAAGGAAACTCGAGGAAACATTTTGGGGGAAATAAGAGAAATATTATTTAGTCTGTATAGCTTATAGACCTGGGGCCAGTAACAGATTTTCATGACCAAGACCCTCCTAACCGAAACTTCGTAAAATGAATAAGGGACTTATACTATGAGTACCAGCGTCCAACCGTCAGCTGCGACTCCGTTGGTGGGGTGGGCAGTGGCAGCCTCCCAAAGATGAAGAAAAAAATTTTTTTAGTTATTTCCTCTCATTTGAAAATTTATCAGAGTATTGTTAAAATACTCTAGTAAACAATTTAAAAAATCAGCTAGCTGTAAGTCAGTGGAAAAGTCGTCAGCTGATAAGTTTTAGTATGTATAGATGCTGCTGCCTTACACCTTTCAAGGTACCAGCTGACAAACTTTCCACTGATATACAGCAAGCTGACATTAATTTTCATTCATAGTAGCATATAATCGATCACCAGGTAAATTTTTAGCTGAGAGGAAATCATTGAAAATATAATATTTTTTTTCATATTCAAGGAGCCAGCTGACGTGTTATGGTCAGCTGACTATGTTTTTCTTTCAAAATACTACATAAACTATACTCTGATAAATTTTCAAATGAGAGGAAATGACTGAAAATTTTTTTTTCTTCATGGGTGGGGGGCTGCCACTGCCCACCCCACCCACGGAGTCGCAGCTGACGGTCGCTAGTACGAGTATTCATACTATAAGTCTCTTATGCATTGTACAAAGTTTCGCCCGGGAAGAAATCATTGACCAAAAATTTACCTGGCTCCCGGGCCATAATTCCTTTCATCTTTCTGTCATAACCGAGCTGGACGCTGACAGCTGGACTTAGCAACCGTTTTGAATTTGCAATATTATTAATTCAAGACGTGAGTGGAAGAATAAGGTAAGTAACATGAAAAAACTTCCCGTTTTTTTGCTGAAATGAAGGCATTAGGGCCGGAAAAATTATTTGAAATAGAAAAACTATGAAGTAGTAGTAGTAGCCAGATACCTATATTAGCTAGGATATGAAGTAGGTAAGTTACAAGTTTAATTAAAATATTATTAGGGAAAAAATGAGGTATTGTCCATATGTTACGAAATGTTACTTGTTCGATTCTTCCACTCACGTCTTCAATTTATTCGGAATTCATAAATACTGTAGCAATTTTGTTCGGACCGAAATACGAATTTCTGTTTGTGGGAACTCTCTGGTATTATTATTAATCCCACCAAAAACATACCTGTTAAAATAGGGCCTAGTTCCTATAGGCTAACTGTTGGTCTAAAAAAAGAGTTGAAATCCAATCCAATGCCAAGTTCAGATGCACTTCATCGATCATAATCATCTTCATCAACAGCCTGATCCATAATACTTCTAATTTGAACTTGGCAGGTTATTTAAATTCTATTAATATTATCTAATTATATAATTAATCAAGTGTAACGCATAGCACAAAAACCTGCCAAGTTCAAATTTAGAAGTATTATGGATCAGGCTGTTGATGAAGATGATTATGATCGATGAAGTGCATCTGAACTTGGCATTGGATTGGATTTCAACTCTTTTTTTAGACCAACAGTTAGCCTATAGGAACTAGGCCCTATTTTAACAGGTATGTTTTTGGTGGGATTTCAACACTTTTTTTTCAAGAAATCCTACCTATGTTTTCTTTTTGTGCTACGCCCGATATATAAACAATACTTTCAATAGATGCCTCATTATATCACTGGTACATAAGAATTTTTATCTAAAGTTCATAGATGAACTGACTCACGCTTGACGATTTCTTAAATTTCTTAATTTATCGTAACACATACATAATAATACAACACACGACCTGTGTGCTAAATTTCATAACGCTAGGACATTTGGAAGTAGCCTCTAAAGTTCGTAGATCGGCGGACTCACGCTTGACCGATTTCTAAATATTTAATTTTTAATTTAATTTTTTGTTAATCTACATTTAACACATGACCTGTGTGCCAAATTTCATGACGCTATGACATAAAAGTTTGTATGGGCTGTAGATAGGCCGACTCATGCTTGACCGATTTCTAAAATTTCTTATTTTTTTAATCTACATATAACACACGACCTGTGTGCCAAATTTGGAAGTGGCCTCTGAAGTTCGTAGATGAACCGACTCACGCTTGACCATTTTCTACAATTTCTTAATTTTTCGTTAATCTACATATAACACACGACCTGTGTGCCAAATTTCACAACGCTAGGCCAATTGGAAGTGGCCTAGAGGTTTTGATTACCGGTCAGTGAGTGAGTGAATGAGTGAGTCAGTGCCAAAATAAGCTATTTTTACAAGGACATATCTCAGGATCTACTAAAGCTATATCTATGAAATTGGGTATACTGCTTAAGTACTCGTAAATAATTACGTAGGTATAATTTTATCTTTGCACTCGCAATAGACACTGAGCTACAGGGGGGTCAAAAGTACGTCGAAACGGTTCGTGTAAATAGTGCACGGCACGCGCGCGGCCTGCTGGAACTAGGCTTGCGCACTTCCGTGCGCTTTGATATGAGGCTATTTAATGACTAAAGTAACGGTAACAAAATAAAACCAAGTAAATAATGTATGATTGAGTTTCCCACAATTATTTGGGTATACTGCTACCTGCCGATCTGTTTAGGAGATGGTTTTGAATTAAACGAGTTGCGTATTTACGATCTACTAGGCATACGTCGCAGACCTTAGTCTACTTTATTGTTTATTAATTATTTCAACCGATTCTGGTTTTTTCAGGGACACATCTTTCGCCGCAAATAAATTAAATTATGTAATTATATTTAACAACCTTAAATCATTTTATTAAAGTGAAATTTATAAATTCTAAAAGCTTTTATTTAAGAATATTACGTTATTTTCACCAGTATACTAACATTTCATAGGCATAACTTTGACATGTGAAACATAATGCATACTAATGTTACAAATGTTAAAGTGTGTCTGTTTGTCTATCTGTTACCTCTTCACGCCCAAACCGCTGAACCGATTTCGTTGAAATTCGGTATGGAGATACTTTGAGTCCCAAGAAAGGACATAGGGTAGTTTTTATCCCGAAAAAATGTACGGTTCCCGCGAGTTAAACGAATTTTGGCGCCACGGGGTTGCTGGCGTTATCTGGTACACAATAAACACAATTCGTGCCCAAGGCGACATATTTTCGCAGCGGGATTTAGTTTCCTTGTAACATAAGTAATCCCTTTTTGGTAACTCGTATGGAAAGTATAATATAAAGGACGGTTTGTTAGGAACCTAATAGAAATTCCGCACGCACCTCGCTTGAGACTAGTTCTATACGAATACTTCGTTCGCGACATATTTAATTGTCGCTTTTGTTTTGAAGAGTTGAGATGTATGATTATTTGGGAATATGGTAGAAAACATTTACTAGTCGGGTATCTCTACGTAAATATACAATTTTTGTAGTCGATCGATGCCAATTTACATAAAAATCGCTAAACCAACGCGTTCGACCATGCAAACTATTCTACAAAAAGAATTAAAAGTAACTTTGAGATTTGTAATATAATTCAATCAAGTCGTCTGTCTAAATTAAAACATATCATACTAATGTTATAAACACAAAAGTGTGACTGTTGCCTTTTAACGTCCAAACTACTGAACCGATTTTGTTGAAATTTGGTAATTAATGTACAATACATACTTCAAGTCCCGTATACATAGGATACTTTTATCCCGGAAAAATGTACGGTTTCCGCACATTAAACAAATTTTTACGCAACAGGGTTGTCACCTTGTTTCATGCAATTTTCTAAAGTATTGTACATCGTTAAATCTATTGAAAAGTCTAGACAGTCAATTGGATTCCGGAACCACACCAGACGCTGAATTGACCGGATACTTCAAATGGCTGTACGTTTTTATTGAACTTGTATTCTTAATATAATATTTTAATATAGTTAGGATTATTTTTACTAACTCCGGTGCTATATAAAATGCCGTTAAAAAATTTAAATCTGCTTAAAATAATAAGAAAAAAGTTAGTAGTGAGATCGATTCGGTTTAGTGCGAAAATTGTACCTTTCCCGCGACTCACAATATATCACGGAAAACATCAAAACCGGCTCAGAGTGTGAGGTAACAGACAGACAAACAATAAGTTTCAATTGAAGCAGTTTAGTACGCGTCAATTTCTGTACAAAAATAAACCTGTTTCATTTACGCGTGGATTTCCGTAAAAATATACGTTACTATTGCAATAAACATCCTGTATCCACCAATATTATTACTCCATCCTTTATTCGCGTATTATTGCGCATTGTATTCGATGTACAGGGTGTCGTAAAGTGGTAAAACTATCGCGCTGTATACTCCCCGAATATATAAATATATTATCCGCTGCTGCAGTTGGCTCTCATCCAAAGGTCACTTATTTGTCCACTGCTACCGTCAACGGGACGTCAAAAATTCAAATAAAATGCGACATTATGACCTAGGCTATAGGTTTCATTTTCTTTTACGCCACTACAGAGCAGTGGCGGCATGGGCGGACCAATGTCGGTAGAAAATGAAACCTATAGCCTTGGTCATAAAGTGGCATTTCATTTGAATTTTTGCCGGTGACGTCCCGGTGACGGCCGCGGTGGACAAACAGCCTTCCTCCGATTTTGAAACACTTAAATTAACATTATCGTTTGTTTAATTTATCAGATTTTTATACACTCATACTGGTTATATTATACTCATTAAGAATCTAGCCAATTTTGAAAGTTTGACTTTCTTAAGATCCACTATATCGTTAGACGATGTTATACTCGCTACAGACGGTAACTTTAAGATTGCGCAGTTCGATCACAGTCAACTACTAATTACTATACTTACATTTATCTATACTAATTATAAAATTACATGTCCTGACTGAGTGACTGATTCATCATCGCTGAGCAAAAACTGTTAAAGTTACAGCCGCGAAATTTGGTGAGTAGAATTGTTTTATTAAGTAGACACCCACTCAGGAAGGAATTTTGAAAATTTTACCCCGAAGGGGGTGAAATAGGGGTTGAAAGTCTGAATGAAAGTCCGTCATTTCTTAAGTTAGGAACATGAAACTTTATTTTTGGGTTACTGATTAAAAATCAATGGATATATATTAAACCGATTTTGAAAATTCTACCCCCAAGGAGGTGAAATTGGGGTTGAAAGTTTCAATAGAAGTCCTTTATTTCTTGAGTTAGAAACATGAAATTTTATGTTTTGGCTACTGATTAAAAATGATTGGATACGTGTTTAAGCGTTTTTGAAAATTCTATCCCCCAAGGGGGTGAAATAGGGGTTGAAAACTTAAATGAAAGTCTATATACTATGTTAATGCGGACGAAGTCGCGGGCAACAGCTAGTAATAAAATATAGTACGTTGCCAATAAAAAATATTTTAATCAATTTTATTTTTAGCTGAGCTATTCTTTGCATATTGCATAATGTACAATGTTTAGATACAATGTTTTGTCTTTTATGTACCGTAACTATTATGTTTTTTTTTTCCTATACTCCACTCGGGCTAGCTTGTCGCTAGCGGTCATTGACTCCCTGTCAAAAACTTGTCATTTTCCATATAAAACAAGGGAGTCAATGACCGCTAGTGACAAGCTAGCCCGAGGTAGTTGTATTAGTTTAACTACTATTTAAACTAATACTACTACTAACTAGTAAAGTTGAACCCCACTTTGTCTTCCATACAAAACCTCTCAAATTAGCGCATAATATTTACATTCTTTAAAATATTATGTATTCTAATCGAACTGAACAGTTATATCGTTTCGTTAACAGCATGCCTAACTCGGTTCTGAAATGAAAAGATAATCAAAAAGTCCAAGTCAACATCGAAGTTTCCCGAATGCAGTAAACAATTAACATTTCTGAAGTTTGGGGATCAAAAATATCGGTTTTCAATCGGAACAAACCGATTAAGTTCAAGACACAAAGTCTTTAGCCGCTTCCGATAACTTTGTTGACAACAAGCTGCCGCTTATTATTGTTTAATCTCTTACAGAGCTTTGGAAACGTAATCGAAAACAGTAAAAAATGTCGTTAAAATGTAAAGGAAAAATGTAGTTAAAATGTAAGAGTAGGGCAAACCTTGGACGTTTTCGTTTCACCATAACGTTATTTTGTTGGGGTATGCAATACCGCTCATTGCATAAATATTGATATCAAAACTTTAGAAATAGTTTATTGAGTATAATTATTATACTCATAAGATGGATTTTTTTAATTCCGTATATTGTAGTTCCACTGGGTTAAAAATTAAAGGAAGTAGTGCCCAAGTGTGTACTGCGTACACACATGGGAACTATAAATCAATTTTGCGTAGCTGGGTGAAACCGGCCCCCGTCACCGAAACCGGCGTGGGAGGCGTTTATTATAGTAGTTACAGAAACAGCACAGAAATTTCAACAGAGTGTAATGTGTGACCTTTTCGTGTTTCAGCGTCATATTACGTAATATTATGTTGTGTACTTTAGTGATATATTATTCTCTAGAGCACTCAGTGACTATTTCCTGTACAATCACGATATGTTCGAAAAACATAAGTAATCAAGTAGATGACACCCTCCTTTGCGCCAAAATTCGTTTATCGAGTGGGAAATATAATTTTTTCCGGGATAATAAGTAGGTACCTACATTATGTCCTTTCCCAGGACTTTAAGTGTATCCATACCGGACTTCAGCAAAATCTGTTCAGCGATTTGGGCGTGAAGAGGTAATTGACGTCTGTCAGTTACCTCTTCGAGAATGCAGAAGATTCGTTCCTACGCTACGACGCTCCGGCGATCTGCGGGGCTAAAATGGTCGCTTTGAAGAATCATGATATAAATCATAATATGATTCATTTTTCTAAAATCGCAAAATGCAACTCTGCTTGCAATTCATTTCTGTATTTTTGTACTGATTTGACATTTGTCAGTTTGACAGTTTTGACAATTCATTTGCTGAATTATAATAGTTTATAATAGTTTATTGCCATCAGAAAACTATTTATACATAACATTTTAAAGAACACATTATAAAATTATTACATAGAATATTATCTTGTTAGTTGCGCAGCCCCTACACTAAGAAATCTTGTGCTGTAGGGGTTGCCTGCCAATTATTACATAAATTATGAAACATATTATAACGACATCAGAAAAATTTATTGAACATTTAATAGGTATATCAAAATTATATTATTATTACACAAATGTCAAGTTATTATATATTAATTATGAATTTTAATAATTCTTAGTGACAATTTTGATACATTATTAATTTTTAAATTTATGATTAATAACATTAATGCATTAGAGAAATTAGCTTAATTTTATTGTTGTTAATTAATATTATATCTAAATTATATTATTATACAAATGACAAGTTATTATATATTTATTATTAATTATTCTTAGTGACACTAATTTTGATACATTATTATTATTATTTTTAAATTTATGATTAACATTAATATTAACATTATTGCATTAGAGCTTAATTTTATTGTTATTATTATTACTCCAATTGTTTGTGTATGTGTGCGTGTGTGTGTGTGTGTGTGTGTGTGTGTGTGTGTGTGTGTGTGTGTTTTGTTCACTCTTGATAGATAAGGTGTTATTTATTTTGTGATGTGTATTAGATTTTCAGTTTCTTCATATTTAAGTGTAATTAGCCAGTTATTCACCGCAAACTTGGCATCTCTCGTGTTCATTACGTTAAAATTCTCTATTACTTTGCTGACTTTATTGTATAAAAATGGTTCTAGGAAATATTGTTGATGTTGTGCCATTGCACTATTAGTTTTAGGTAGTATGCATACTTTGTCCTTTCTTCTTTTATTACAAAGATTTTTAGTTAACTCTGTGTTACTGGTGTGGTGATGCTGTGTCATTATTGATTTTCTAATAAACAGTTGTCTGACTGTCAGTGTCTTGGTTAGTTTGTAGGGTTCATCTGTCGGAAAGTCGTAAGGTTTGGATACAGCTACTTTCAGTACTGCTCTTTGGGCTCTTTCTAACTGTATGATTATCGTTTTGCAGGCTCCTCCCCATACTGATATACAATAGGACAATATTGATTCACATAGAGCATGGTAAACTTCAAATATTAGTTTTTTGTCAGCGAAATTGCGTAATTGTTTAAAAATGTAAATTAGTTTACGTACTCTTTTACTAAGCGCTGATATATGTTCTCTCCAGGACAGGTGATTGTCTAGCATAACACCCAGATATTTGATGTTTGTTACGTCTTGTAGCTTGGGACAGTCATTGCAGAAGTCGTCATTGCAGTTTTTATGTATAGCAAGATCAATAGGTGCTATCTTTCTACGGTTGGTAGTAAATTTTATAAATTTTGTTTTACTAACATTTAGCGTAAGTAGATTTTCAGATAACCATTTAGCAACTATGTTTAATCCAAGTTGAGCATGAGTCCGAGCCTCCTTCCAGGTCTTTCCAACGAAAATTAAGGCAGTGTCATCTGCGTAGGAGAATATACTACCATTGGTAAGCGCCATGTTACAAAGTTCGTTCACGTATACTAGGAAGAGGCTCGGACCCAATACACTTCCTTGAGGAACGCCATAGGTTACGGTTTCTTCTTCGCTAACTATATTAGCTACTTTAGTACGTTGAGTTCTTTCACTTAAGTAGCTTTTAAACAAGTTCATTGCAGAACCCCGTATCCCTAAGTGTTCAAGTTTTTTAATAAGTGTGGGGACAGAGACCGTGTCGAAAGCTTTTGCCAGATCCAAAAAGACTCCAATTACTTTATTCCTACCATCCATCTCCCTAGTAATTAATTTTGTGAGTTCAGAAACAGCACCCTCCGTAGAGCGACCTGATCTGAATCCATACTGGCGCGTTGAAAGTAAATTATATTTTTCTAAGAAAGATGTTAGTCGATTATTCATAATTTTTTCAAGAATTTTAGAGATGGATGGTAGGACAGATATGGGTCTGTAATTCTCGACACAGTCTCTGCTACCACCCTTATGTATAGGTGTAATTAATGATGTTTTAAGAGCCTTCGGAAATATGCCTTCAGACAGACATAAGTTACAGACATGTGTTATGATTGGTATTAAAGTCGGAGCTGATTGCTTAAGTATTTTTGAAGAAATGCTGTCAATTCCGGCTGCGGAGTCATTTTTTCATTGTTTAATTATATCACTGATTTCTGTTTCATCCGTCGCTAATATCCCCATTGAGTTAATCTGTGAATCAGATTTCTCACTTCGACCACTTTTTAAGTGTGTTGTCCCTTGTATAATATTATTTGCTAGGTTTTTACCTACGTTAGCAAAATATTGATTTATATAATTTACGGATTCAACAGGGTTTTCTTTTAGTTGGAGCAAATTGACGTTGTTAGATTTTTGGGTATTTGTGTATGTAGCTTTCTTAATTATATCCCATGTTTTTTTCATGTTACCCTTCCTTTTTTGTAGTTCAGTTCTATGGTAATCTTCTCTTAATCTTTTTACTAGATTAGTACAAAAGTTTCTATATCTTTTGTAGGTCAGCTTGAGTATGTCATTGTTTGGAGATTCTTTTAGATCGAGATGCATCTTATCCCGATTACGTAAACATCGCAAAATACCAGGCGTTATCCATGGCTTGACACCACTCCTATGGGTGTGTTTGACTGTGCGTGAATTTAGTTTAATTATTTCTGTAAGTTTTTGGACCAGATAATTAGTAGCTAAATTGGCGTCTTTTATATGGAGTATGTCATTGAAGTTACATTCTTTAATTTGGTGTGCTATTTGATTATAGTTTAGTATAGAGCTTAGTCTTTGGGCCGCATAGGGATTTCTTACTTTGTACTTGATATTTACAAGTACTGGATGGTGATCGGTAATGAAGGTATTTATAACATATGTTGTATTTTGATATTGAGATTTTAGCATTATGTGGTCTAAGCAGCTGTCACTGTGGGTAAGTGTAGGAGTATTATGTGTAGCCAAAATACCGTGGCTGGCCAATAAGTCTAAATATTGAGCAGCATATCTATCTCTTAACGGGGGACAGATATTAATATTGATATCACCAGCAATGATTATGTTAGCAGAGCTGTTTATACTGTTTATCAGAGTGTTGAGCGAATTAAAGAATGGCTCTAGGTTTTTAAATGACGGTGATCTATATAGTGATATTAAGGAAATATTATTGTCGAGTTTTAATAGCATACAGTTTGTATCTTCCATAGCTGGTTCAGTTGCTTCTATTTGTAACTCAGATTTTGTATAAATTACTATTCCACCGTTCTGGTTAATACAGTTTTCTGTGTGAAAAACCTTATAATTTGGTAGTTGGGGGTATTGCTTATGCAAATATATCCAACATTCTGTTAATATAATTACATCGAATTCGATACCTAGGCGATGGAGCAGTATTTCTAGTTTGTTAAAGTTTTTATTGATACTTCTAATATTCAAAGTTAAAATTTTAAGTGACTTTTCGTTATCTTTTAAAAGTGAGTTACATATTTCTGGAGTACATAATTTTGCATTACAGCTGTGTAACTCATCAATATTATTACATATTATGTCCTGTTGGTCTCTATCCATTACATGAAATGTAGCGTTTGGGTTCTGACTTAATTTTATTCCTAGATAACAGAGTTGTGTTTATTCGTTGGTGTGTATAGATTTTAAGCTTAGTATATTGTTTAAGTGTTTGTGGTTGTGTTTGGTGTATGATACTGTGTGAAATTATAATTATAAAAAATAAATTATTAGTAGTGATAAAAAATGCAATAGAAAATACAAAAAAATATAGTAGTGATAGTAAATACGACAGAAATACAAGTTCACTTATAAATAACTCTAGTTTTTTTGTTTTAGTTCTTCGATTTGTCTCTCAGTAACGATTACGATGGGTGCGACACCTTCCTTTTTGCGCATAAGGACTTTACCATTTGTAGTCCAGCAGAAGTGATACCCAGATTGTTTAGCCACATCTCGCGCTAGATAATAGAGCCGCCTCGCTTTTGGTGTGAGTAATTCGGCCACAAAGACAGGAGCCTTATTCCCTTCAATACCAAGAGTAGTGGTGTTCAGCCTGTCGGTAGTATTCGATGCATTGTATTTTTTTACTGCTTGTAACATACTGTTTTTGAATAAAGTTGTTGTGTACTTTACCACAATAGGGCGTTCTCCATTCGGCTTACGATTTAATCGGTATACGTCCTTCACAATATTAGCTGGGGGCTGAATATTAATCTTAGAGTAAATTTTCTCTACGTAGTTAACGAGATCATTCTTTGTTTCACCTTGTGTGGGTGGAATACCTCGAATTTCGATGCAGGTACTTCTCGATTGCCGCTCTAAGTCTTCGAGCTTATATTCTAATTTATTTAAGTAATTATTTCGCTGCAATTTTTCTTCCTCCAGTGCCTTTATCCTTCCGCTTAACTCTTCGCAATTTTTCACATAAAATTCAAGCGTTTTTTGCATTTCTGCATTCGCCTTACGCATTTCAGATAGTTCCGTCAGTACTTTCGCCAACATGCTAATCATTTCTTCCTGTTTGTCTGAATATTTTTCACTTTGTTGCGGTGAGCAATTAGGTCGTGGACGTTTATTTGGTTTTTCAGCAGCGGTGTTGGTGCTCTGCTTTGGTGAGTGTTTCGGTGGAGTGCGCATTGTTTTACTATTTTTTATAAGATTTGTATAATACTTCAATGAATAACTTGAGCAAAAATTAGTGGTGCTTGCGCCCTCTATTGGTGATATAACCAAAACTATTGATATGGATCTAATATGGTTGGGAGCGTCGTTACGTCTTAGTTCAGCTCTTATCCGTTAGATGGCAGCAGTTGTAGAAGTTCGTTATGATGACTTGCGATTTGAATATTTGGTTTTTGATTACTTTTTCTTAAATCACAGTAAACACAGGTTTCATGTTTAACACAGATAGTGTACTCACTGGACACTGATGAAGTTGATGCAGATGCTATTTTCAAGAAGTTTTCACTACCGCACTCTATTTCACTTCACAAAAGTTCAGTGATTTAAATGTAGATACTTTAGCTAATCAATTATATAAGTTCAAGAAAACACTTGCACATGGGGTTCACTTCGTAAGCTACTGGTTTCATTACTTTTTTACAAATTTTAATCGGTTTAACTATATTTAAGTAAAATTATTACGGAGCTGATGTATGTCTCGTTGGCAGGAGCGCCATCTATCGATTGATTGAGAAAAATTGCTAAATGTGACCATTTTAGCCCCGCTGCTCTCCATCTATCTTACGATTTCTCGATGGTCACAATATGTCCTGATGCGAGTTTAACATCTCAAAAAAGTGTCGACAAAATATTTTTTGACAGAGTCGATTGTCTTGCTTTCGTAATTCAAGTGTTATCGCCACATCTGTACACCTTGTAATTATTCTGTGTATCTGGTTATTTGTCTCTGACTGTGTCTTTTTAAATTGTTATTAATGGAAGTATTATTTAAAATAATTATTAATATTATTACCTAAGGTATCATTTTCTCACAAAACTCATGTTATTGTGCGCATTCATATATAAATCCATATTCATATTATATCCATATTATAAATGCGAAAGTGTATCTGTCTGTCTGTCTGTCTGTTACCTCTTCACGCCCCAACCGCTGAACCGATTTTGCTGAAATTTGGCATGGAGGATACTTTTTATCCCGGTAAAATGTACGGTTCCCTACTATGTACGGTACGGTACTACTTTTGTTCTTGGCATTCACCTTCTGAATTTCGTCAATTCTTGAGTGAATAAATAAAGACAATGGAGTTATTTTGAGCTTGAAATACTCAACTGAATAATCACTTATAATACCACAAGAGCTTCAAAATTATCGGGTATTTCCCGATAGGTTCGTTGCAAACAAATGAAGGATTCAAGTTTTTCAGGTTAAAAAATCACGAGCGCGAAGCGCGAGTGATTTTTCCTGAAAAACTTGACGACTTTATTTGTTTGCAGGGAACCTTGAGGGAAATGCCAGATAATTTTGAAGCTCATGTGGTATTCGGGGGATTATTTTTCCGTCCCAAATGTCGGCCAATAGAATTGCACCATTCGACGTCACGTGGTAACCAGAGAAAATTTTCAAAAAATTATCAGTATAATACCATGTAGGTTGTACCACGTGACGTCGAATGGTGCAATTCTATTGGTCGATATTTGGGTCGGAAAAATAATCAATGAAAAGTGTTCGGTCAATTGTATAAATTCGCTAGGCATCAAACGTATCGTCTAACTGCTAAAATGAATTTCTGAATGAATTAAGAGTAGGTAAATAAATTTATTAAAACATCGTTGCCAGAATATTTTATTTTTCTCTTTTTAACAAGATCTGAATATTCATTGACTAAGGGCTCGATTCTGATACCTCGACTTTTTTGTCTCACAGGAGACCTCGGTGGTCGTCCTCAGGCCCCGGAGATGCGTAAACGCAAATAAAAGGCTGTCTTACTTTCACATAATCTCGAGCGGGACGGAGAGAGTCGAAGGCCCATATTAATAAACTGTTCTCATACCTACTCAGTAACAATCTAGACTGATGTGTTCTGAGCGTCCTTAATAATCATAAGTTTTGTATCAAGATCGTGTGGCACTTAAGTCTAGGCTTGACCGCATTCATGAAAGCTTTAATGACAAAATATTATTTTTAAAACATTGTTGTTTGCCATTTGAAATGGCAAATTTCGTTTTATTGCGGACATACATAAAATTATGTTAGATCTTTTAGGATCTTCGAGAAAAAATATAACATTTAAACTACAAACATTGTAATTATAAAGTTTAAACACGTTTAACTCTTTTATATTGTGTTTATACTATGTCCGATCAACAATAATGTTTTTTATCGCAATCTAAAATATTAATTTTTGGATAGGTATTAGGTACATATATATTATACATATATACATTATAAAACATATATATTTTTCACACAATCATAGATAAGTATTTTATAAGTCAGTACGTTGCTTTTCAATTATTTTGGCAATAGCTTCGGGGTGAGTTAAATAAAATTGCTGCAATACAAGTTGTATTGACAATGATATAGTAGAGTGGAACGCCTACCGCTGGAATATAGTGCAGGAGCCAACGTACTGGGATATAGTGCAGGAGCCAACACACTCGCGTGAACCAAATGGGTTATTTCAACTTAAGTGTCTTACTTAATTGACTCGGATGCCATTGCGTCTGTTTACTTAAGATCCTATTGTGATAGAAATAATAGAATCTTCTTGCAAAACAAAGAAATTGTTGAATACAATGTAATAACCTCCGTGAGTAATTTGTATTATGTGGTAATAACTAATAAGCTAAGAGTAAAAAAAAGAAGTGTCAAGGCGAATTTTCTCTTGTAAAACTGAATCTGTGGTGTAAACTGTGTCGCAAATAAAAGGGCTATAAATTCAAGTACAGATTTTATTTAAATAATATTTCTACTGAAATGTTTTATTTTGTAGTTAAAAACTTAGTTACGTATATAAATTCCTCGTGCCGCGGTGTTTGTTGGCGCAATCCTCCGAAACGGCTGGACCGATATCGTTGAAATTTTGAAATGTACGTGCCTACCGACGTTTTTGAGATTGATCGGTGTGACAATGTCAGATAAAAACGAAAGATCTTCTATAAAGCACTCACGAGCATATTGTTCAACGGTTATATGACAAAACAACGTTCGCCGGATCAGCTAGTTTTGCAATACAAATGGAACTGGTAAAATGCATTCTTATCTTAATCTGCTAAATCCAACGTCATATAAGCTAAATATTTTATTTGTCAATAATCGAACTGTTACGACGCTTCGCTTATATCGAGCTGTGTGAGCGAATTGCTCTTTTCTCTAACCGCAATCGATGTCGAACGCAAGCTATTTTATACGTTCTATATTCTCTAAAAGATTTGCACTTAAAAGATGTTCTTTAGTTTTGCTTAAACGTTTTATTAAGTATAGGTTGTTATGGTGTACACCGTTATCCTTAAAACAATCAAATGAGCCCATCAAAATGAACAACTTTTTCTATGAGAACGATTATTTTGCTGGGAACTCAAAAAAATCCGTCGTCATACCCATACAAATTGCCGATCCGGGCCCGAACAACCCCGCACAACCTGTATAAAACAGTTTTAGCTGAGGTATTACGTTCGTAATAGTACGGGCTATAATATCTGTTTTTCGTTTCTACTTCTATCACAAAAAGTATATTTTATATTATCCCTCAAACCACTAAATATATTTACCCAACGTATGACTATGCAACGTATGATATCCTCGTCTGTCATGGGACTTTTTGCTGGATAAGATGTATCCTAAGTCCTTTCCAGGGAGTCAATCTCAATACCAAATTTCAGCAAAATTAGTTCAGCGATTTAGACGTGAAGAGGTAACAGACAGACGGAGAGACACACTTTCTGATTAATAATATTGGTACTGATATAAATATTTTTATTAGTAAGGTGGAATGCCAACAATAAAGAAGTTAAAATGAGTAATTTATTGTTAATTTAATGTAAATGAATCGCGCACCTCACTTCACCGAAATTTCGGATACAGCCTTTTGTCAAACGTAATATTTTATTCATCAAAAGGATTCATGTCACACTCGAAAGTTAATGGGAAGTTTTCTCAATAAAATTTAAAAATAATTATTTTTGATTCATATCAATTATATATTTTCTGCTGAGATTGCTCTAAAATTAATTCAAAATAATTAAATTCCTGACGGTTAGCAGTTACTTGTATATAATTTTAACTATATTATTACGTTCATAATATTATGGCGTAGCTGTTAGCTCGCTAATCAGTCGATCAAAATTTAACACTAACTGACGCACTTAGAAACGAGTACGAATTACTTAACTAGAATTTACATAAGCCCCATACATTATCTGTTTAATTGTTCATTTAATAACAGTGAAGTAATAAATATTTGTCATTTATAACAAAATGACCACACCAGTCCATTCCAACTTGAAATATTCCACCACCTTTTACCAAAATAACATATTTTCGCCAAATGTATCCATTTACAGACAATAAAATAGATTCCCGCCATTTTCCCCTAACACGGAACTAATGCAGCTATTACGGAGACAAATACCCGCGATCAGACGATCACGATTCTGTTTCTACATTCTACATCGTTCGGGAATTAGCGATAACGAGTATAGTTGGCGAGATTGATCGCGCGTCGTTTGGAAGTGCAGGCTGCCGACGCTGCCAAGAAAGCGCACGTCCAAGGTAATTTAAAAACTCTGAACCCCGATTCTTTCATTGAATTAAAGTCGTGATAATATAGAGAGCCCGTACTATAGGCCTACAGGTATGGATATCCATAGTAATATATAGTATTACCGATTACTGTGTTTTTTTTCTATAGAGTCACTTTGTACAAGGGCCGCGACACACCGGAATAAGCGGGCACGGGCGGCCGTAGACTTCTCAAACGATACTATGCATTACAATAATAAAGATAAAGTTTAAAATCATATGATGCTGAAAATGCTCGCCTCGCCGCTGCCATTCCGGTGTAGCACGGCCCTAAAGTGACTCTACAGAAAAAAAATTCGGGATTACAATCAGGAGATTGTAATTTTTTTTCTATCGAGCTACGAAGCTTATTTTATTGAGATCGCATAGGTAAATATAATATAATAATTATATTCACCTGATGTTAAAACCTTCTAAGTTCTAAGATTTAAAATACGACTAGAATTATAGGCGGCTAGCGTTTTGCGCTAAGCGTGTTATTAATTTTAGTCTTGAAATGTTTGCAGAAGTCCAGGGAAATTTTATACGTCTTATATGAAATAGATTAAAGGCGCTCCCTCACCGCGAGCAATCAAGACGTGTAATGTAACATTGTAGATTCGACTTTCAGCATTCCATAGAAAGCTGACTTCACTGTCACGTTGCATTGATGTTACAAATTGTATTAAGATATTACACATTGTATCATTACAAGGTGCGCTTTGGTAATGCTCGGTTCTCCTCCCTCACTGATGTAATGCTCAACTCTGTAACGTTACATTACAAGCGAACGCTCCCGGTGATGGATCAGGGAGAACCTTTAGATATCCTTTCTGATCTTGGTATACACAAAGAAGATTGATTTTAATTTAAGCATAATATTATGTTTACGTCAAAAAAAATGTATGCATTGTGTAAGTGCAATTTCGTGCAACATGCATTGTGTCACCTAATTTTGTGCTCGTACATGCGTGACGTCACTGTTGCAACGTCACGGACGTGACGTCATTGCTGCAGCGTTACGGACGTGACAGCACAGCGCCGAAGTGTCGGTATTTAAATTTACGGGTTGATATTATATTCTTGTATAAAGTGAAATTTAATAATGATGACTAGATCACCCGTGAACAACGTATCACTTAACTTCTAAATGTTCCTTACCGTATAAAATTTCCCTGGACTTCTACAAACATTTCAAGACTAAAATTTTGCAAATCGATTTAGCCTTTCTCGAGTTTTAGCGATACTTTCAAAATTTAAATTCATTTTTTATAATATATATACTTACGTTAACTGAACGTAATGTAACGTGCAGCATGTGCAGTAATGCACATACGCAATATTAGGTTGTGTGTGTGCATCATTGGCACATACGTGTCAGGTGCCCCTTTAGCCATTAGTTACATTAATTAGTCTCATGTAAGATTCCGTAAGGGCTTGTCGCCCTGCCGGCACCTATGTAGTATACTTGAACACTATTAATAAATGAAGTCCAAAAATATACATTTTTAATTCATCTCTCATAGGGCGCTCCCCTTACAGTACCAATTTATTAAACGTACCTACTACAAAATCGTATTTTCGCTATTATTTTTTTTTTGCATATTGGCATCGAATAGACTTCGTCATTGGGTGCAGCGAATTATAAGTTTATTTTGATACATTTTGCTATGTTGCGTTTCCATATTTGCCAAGGCTTGACCAGCGTCCACAAGCACAAGCGTGTAAAGAGAGTATCTGGCTTGTATTACGTACATCCAAGCAAGCGTACTTTGATCTGTGTCCAAAAACCGACACTACACCGGATCGTATACAAGCGTCCTCAAGCTCATGCAAGCCAAGCCAGATACTATCTTTAGACGCTTGTGCTTGTGGACGCTGGTCAAGCCTTGGCAAGCATGGAAACCCAGCATAATACACTGACGCATTATTTCTAAATGATTAATATTGATTTCCAAATGCCACGCGAGGTTTATGAACGCTTGTGCCTTGTGGAATGTGGATGCTTGCCAAGCCTTGGCAAGCATTGAGACTCAGCATTACAGTTATTGCGGACCATGGAGAAGGACACATTTTTTATCTGCAGAAAGTGGACGATTTTCTGAGGACTTTTTCACATATAAGTGAAGTCGCGGTAAACTTCTTGTATAGTATTTCGAAACATTTTACTTTGTGCTATTAAAACATTAATGTGAGAGAGATTACAATAAAGATTACTCGAGACCCTCCATAATGTTCATAACACCACTAAGTGACTCTCATCTTTTTCTCCAAAAAATCCGCTAAAATACAAGGTGTTCGTAAAAGCTAGTCAATATTCCAAATTAATATTCATCGCGAGGAACCCCCAACAGCTTCGTTTCATAAAAATCTCCAAATCTTATGAATAAAGCAATCACTTAACGAAAAAACGTCAAAATGTCACTTTAAAATTTCATATTGAGTGTTGGATCAAAGCCTACTTTGAGTAATTACGAGTTGCAAAATATTAGGCCGTGTACATACCGGACTGCCGTTTCCACACAGGTCAATTATTCTTTTGGCGGCTTCATTATTATATGGCGGGAAAACCATATTCCTCCTATTATATTTTTCATCATCGTTTTCATGTATCGTCAGGTCTAAAGTCTAGTCAAAGTCTAAGTAAAAGTCAATACAGTCAAGGAGTCAAGTCGGTCGATTCAGTAAAGTGGTAGACGCTTTACTGAAACTTTCGATGGAGTTTTGGAGGGAACACAAAATAGCACGTTTCTGGATATTACATCACTTTCCTACACTTGTGCATGAACACGAATATCTAATGGTTAATATTCTACCAATATTACACATTAAAAACCCAGCTAACACAATTTTAGGAAAATAATATAAAAACACAACAGCACACTTTAACATTCCCGGCAAAACTCAGGTCAATTATTATAAGTCTTTGAAACATTAGAGTGTTTACACACCTGCCGAAACCTTCCAAAGGCTGTTTACACACTGACCGCTATCGTGTCCCGTCATATTATTGGTTCTGTAAACACAGGTTTTTCAAACTTTCGTCGCGTTTTGTGTTATTAACAAAATTGTAAGAGCATAAAGTTCCCGATAATGTCAAAGACAATATTACGTTTCTAAAATTTTAATTGGTACTTATATCACTTTTACGAAAACTAATTTCGCTCCCAAAAGCCATAATTATTAGCTCGAAATGTTTGTTATAGCTTATCCTAATTTTCAAAACATTGATCTTATATAATGATTTCTTAAGTTTTCGCGAGTATCACTCATGATATTATAAGTTTAGCAAAAAGTAGCAAAGTAGCCGAAACGTCGGGATTAATAAAAGTGCTCCGCGACAAAATCCGTAAGTGTTTAAACTTATAATATCATGAGTGATACTCGCGAAAACTTAAGAAATCATTATGTGAACCAGTACGGACTGGAAACCGCAAACCAAATACGCCGACTGGAAGATCTCAAAACAAAGTGCGCAAGATTTGTAACATCGTTAAATTTTCTGAAACGATGTCGAGATCACAATCTGATCCCTACGTGTGTCAAAATATCACCCAAGGAAAACATACGAGGCAGCGCAAAGATCCTACAACAGGCCAGTATGAAGTTACTAATAGCCATGATTCATCAAAAACGTTCCGATCTCGCCGCCCTGAAAAGTCAAATAACGGTTTTAACCAACAGTATTGAAAAAGTTTTATCCTTAACTGATTTTCAAAATTGTATTGAAATATTAAACAATCGTGAAAAAGCTAAATATAATTATTGCAAAAACAACCAGATTTTAAAATTTAACAAACTTAACAGCAAAAAAACCATAAACAATTCAACCATAGACAAGACCGTCTCTCGCACAGTTGTCAATCTGTCAAAACAAACTTTTGACATACATACAATAGAATTATTGGAAAAGGGCTTGAATTTTGCAATAACACCGCGAAAAATACCGTTTGAAGAAATTATTTGCAGCGTTGAGGATTGTTTATTAAGCAATAATATAAGCAAGGAGGATTCGGAGGCCATACGACAAGATATATCGTCATTCTTACGACGTAGTTCTGTGCCCAAACCAAATCTTTCCCGGGAACAAATGAGTGCATTGAAAAACTTACGCTCCAGATCGGATATTACTATTCTCCGCGCAGACAAAGGTAATGCCACGGTGATTATGGATACAACAGATTATAGTGAAAAAATACAACATCTTTTATCGGACGAGAACACGTACAAAAAAGTCAAAACAGACCCCACCAACAAGGTTTTGAAGACAACTCAAAACCTTATAAAGAAGTACTCCGACTCACTGAATCTGGATCCCAAATTCTTGTTGCCTTCATGCCCTAAACCTCCAAAGTTGTATGGTTTGCCAAAGATACACAAAGCCAATGCTCCTCTTCGACCAATTGTAAGCCAAATTGACTCACCAACCTACAAATTGGCTCAGCTGGTGGCTAATGTACTCTCGCCTCTACGCGGACAGACCAAGGCCCATGTAAAGGATTCCTACCACTTTGTTGATGAGATTAAACATCTACGCCTCAGAGACAATGAACAACTGGTCAGTTTCGATATACAGTCCCTATTCACTTGCCTACCAATACAGCAGTGTATCGAAATTGTTACAAGAAGGCTGAGAGAGAATAACTTACCGGTTGAATATGCGGACTTGCTAGAACACTGCCTTACATCTGGCTATATGTTGTGGAATTATGACTTTTACATGCAAGTAGATGGTGTTGCGATGGGTTCACCTGTTTCACCTGTGGTGGCTGATATTTTTATGGAGGACTTCGAGAAGTTAGCCCTTGAGTCCTCACCTGTACAACCCACCTTCTACAAGCGGTATGTAGATGATACTTTCACAATATTACCATCAGACAAAGTATCCATATTCCTTGAGCACCTGAACAGCCTCAACTCCAAAATACAGTTCACAATGGAGTTGGAGAGAGATAATTCCTTAGCTTTCTTGGACGTATTAGTAATAAGGAATCCTGATGGCACATTAGGTCATACGGTGTATCGCAAACCTACACACACAAACAGGTATTTAAATGGTGATTCCCATCATCACCCAGCACAGTTAAGTACTGTTGGAAAATCCTTATTTCAAAGAGCGCGAGGAATCTGCGATGAACAGCATGTGGATACCGAGCTTCATCATGTTACACAAGTTTTACGCGACAATAAGCTTCGGGTGCCACGCAAACAGAGCAGCAACCGAGTGAAGCCGGCTACAGTTGAAAGATTACCTGCAGTGTTACCATTTATAAAGGGAGTCACTGATAAAGTGAGCTACATTCTAAGGAAAGCTTCAATAAAAACATACTTTAAGCCGCCCAAAAAGATCAGCCAATGTTTACCATCAGTGAAATGCAACTTACCCCTTCAAGATGCAGGAATCTACAAACTCGACTGTGATTGTGGCCTCTCTTATATAGGGCAAACCAAAAGGTCCATCAAAACCCGGATCAAGGAACACATTGCAGATGTCAAACACCGTAGAAACACCAAGTCCGCGATTTGTGAACACACACTGGATCAACCTCGCCATTACATAAGATTTGATAAGCCACAAGTACTGGCAAAAGAAGCACGATACCGCCCAAGAATGATACGCGAGGCCATAGAAATTAAAAAACACCCTAATTTTAACCGTGAAGATGGTTGGGTGCTGCCATCTAGTTGGGATCCAGTAATAAACAAACTCAAGCACAAATCCATGACACCTCGGCTTCAAGACACTGTGAGTTCATTCTGCGTAGATCGGAACGCAAACAAAAATTGATGAGTCGTCGGGTAGATGGATAACTTCAAGAAATTGGACACCTGTCACCTCAGTCCACCCGTGACCACGGCCGCTGCAAAGTAGCCGAAACGTCGGGATTAATAAAAGTGCTCCGCGACAAAATCCGTAAGTGTTTAAACTTATAATATCAGCATTGATCTTATATTTAGAACGCTGAATCGGAACCAACAAACAAGAAGGTTTTACAGCTAACCAAACTTGTAGCAGACATCTTTAAGAGCTTACTCGACTAAACCTGGACAAACAATGTCTTACTGTACAAACTAAAATTAACTACGCTATTTTATCTTCGGTTTTACAGCAGCATAAAAGGCATATTTTGAGCTCCAGGGTCTCTGAATTTAAGACTTGGAAGCCAATTCTCATGAGTCGAATTACGTTTCGAATGCTGGCTGTTTCACTCGCAACCATAGAGATGAACTACGATAACATGGCGCGCCCCTCAAAATTCAAAACGTTTGAAGTGCGTTATCTTGTGCTGTCGGCTAGTTATGATTAGTTGACCAACAAATCTTAGTAATAAGTGACATTAAGTGAAATATTACGAGTACTGGTTGATTAGTTGATTGGTACAACTACATACAAACTCTTTCATAAGGATGTGAGTGCGCCATTGTTATCGTAGTTTATCTCTACATACGAGTACATATGCATGCGGAGAGACACATTGCAATCGAAGCGAAGTTCGAAGTATGAGAATAGGCCCCACAAGTATTTCATTTAGTACATTGTAAGTTTATTGAATGTTCAAAGGAAGTCGGTCCTCTTTATGTTGGTACTAAAGGAGGTGATATTTGGGGTGTAGATTTCGTTTATGGTTGTATTATACGAGACCCAACATGTGCGCAAGGTTGTGTGTCTGTTTATTAACACATCAATGTAACTTATGTATGCTATGTAAAAAAGCTTTAACAGGTGATACGTGTGTGAGAATTTATGTAATATTTGAGTAAACCTTAAAAATTCGAAATCTATGTTTACACTGCACAATTATTTGGTATAAATAATGGCCTTATGTTTATCCAGAATTATGTGTGTGTTTATTATTTATGAATACGAAATTAACTGACCCAAGTGGGCATTAGAGTAAACAAATTTTCATCTACAAAAAATAGTACAAAAAGCAAAGCAATAATAAACCTGCATCAGTCATATTTTTATGAAAATTTTAATAATAGGAAACAATTTCTCATCCCTGGGGAACAAATTATCGGGCGTAATGTACCCGCGATCCTCCGATATTAAAGATGACAGGGCAATAACGAAACAGACGGGTAATTATTATATTAACGTCATTCATCATGGGCCTTTGATGTGTTTCGAGTGTTGTGATATCTCTCGATATCGGACGTCTTGTCAGATCTACTGGGTAGGAGTGGAAGTATGTGCTCTAGTAGACGGCTAAACTATAAAAGAAGCGAGCAGTTTTGATGGAGACATAGCTTTTTTTATTATAATCAATATTTTATCTTAGAATATACACAATATGCATTTCTATAAAATTAAATCTGAGTAACTGACAGTTCAATACAAGCCACAATATTGTTTTTGACAAAATTATCTTTTTGTACTTTGATTTTTTAAAATTCCATCATCGTATGGAAGCAAAGTTTATAAGCCAGAATTATCTTACTATATTAAATGTTTGAATTAATGATAAAAATAGGTTAATTTATATTTCTATATGGACCAACTATCTGCTAATACAGTATAATATTTATAATAACTAATTAAACAATTAATAGTGCACCCGCCGAGACGAGCCAAGCGAAGAGCCCTACCTACCTAAGTATTACGCCGTTTTTTTTTTTAGTTTATACTTTAGATTTTATTGATATCTAAAATACAACGATTTCGTCAGTGACACACTCATACACTAACACACTGATGATGACCCAAATGTTTGACTACTTCCTGCAGTGCTAGAAAGCTGAAAATTGGTCTATGTAATCTAAGTTTAGTATACAACCAACAAAAAATTCATAAACTCAGAACTCCCCTAAAATGGGGGTGTAGCTTTTACCAATTTTATGAATTAGGACGTAAGAGTTTATACAGGGCTGTAGACAGTAACTAAAAAACCTATTGATAAGTACTTACACTTGTAAGTTACCAACTTACAAAAAGAACTGAAATCCCACCAAAACATTTAAAATGTTGCCGTCTCGTTCTCTCTAAGTTACTAACTTCAGATGAGAAACTAAAATATATTCGCATCATCACCGCGACGGTAGCGAAACGGCGCCATACATATTTACTGGTATGTAGAATTTGTTGAAGTTAGGGTCAGTAGAGTTAGGCCGTGTAGATTCAGAAGCTTGGCTCTACATGAGATCTCATATTAACTTTTTCACAGGGTAAAACTTATAAAATATGTGGTCGTCTTGGCAAAATTTTACAAGAAATGTTTTTGGGTGGGATGTCTTTATCCAATCATTTTTACCAATGCCACCACAAAAACACAATATTATATTCGTTGGTAACTATTTTTATAACTAAGGTGTGTATTTCACACTTAGAAAACTCACAATCGTCTTCCAGACCATCTCACCTGCACGTGCAGTCACATTGTAATCTATGAAAGAATCCCGTGCATGCGAAGCCGTACTGTGCATCACTCGCACGATTCTCCGCGCGTTATTGGCGGACGAGAACAGAATATTGCCTCACGGATGTCTGGATGTGAATTGTTTTATGTAGTGATATAAGTGATTCTTTATTGTAGAATATAAGTTGTCATAAATGTTGCACACTATTTTTAAGAGCAGAGAGTACTGTAGAGTACTTTTACACACACATACTTCATTTGACAAAAAATTCTTTCCCAACCGCAATACTAATAAACTCAAAAACTTATTACGTTAAAAATTTTGACGACCTCTGTGGCTTAGTTGGTGGGCTGTTGGTAGCTCAAGCCGGGGGTCGCGGGTTCGAATCCCGCCGACGGAACAAAAAGTTTTCAAAGTTCCTGGTCATGGTTGTATATTAAATATGTGTATCATATAATAAAAATCTTAAATATATATGTATAGTATAAAAGTATTAAATATATTTCCGTTGTCTGGTACCTGTAACACAAGTCCTTCAGGTACTTAGCACGGGGCCAGACTGACGTGGTGTGATGCGTCCATAGCTGATATATATTTTTTTTTGATGTCCCAGGGGAAACCCATCATGGGTGCCCCGGGTTGGGTACCCCGGGGGTATGTGAGACTCCTACTCACTAAAACAACCTGCGGTTCGCCTTCAGCCCTATAAAGGAGGGATATCCCGGATCTAACAAGCACGGGACTTCCTCCACGACCGGCCGGTCTACCTAGGGCCGGACTTCCACCAAAAGTAAGGGAACGCTTAGGCAAACTCAAGCGTTCCCTTCGGCGCCGGGACTGACTAAGGCGGGGAGTTTCCCATCCTCTCCCGGAGCCCCGCCCATAGCTGATATTAATTAATATAGTTTAATGATACCTAACCAACGGAACTAGGTTCATTTGGTAGGCATCATATTATGGTGCAATAAACGTACCACCGTATGACTTGATATACCGTATACAGAGTTCCAGAGTTTTTTAAATCCAATTTTTCATAATCCCATATATCACTTTTCTTGTTTCTAAATTGTAGCTAATATTGTATTATTCTAAAATCCACACTAATATTATAAATGCGAAAGTGTGTCTGTCTGTCTGTCTGTTACCTCTTCACGCCCGAACCGCAGAACCGATTTTGCTGAAATTTGGCATGGAGATTTTTTGAGTCCCGAGAAAAGGACATAGGATAGTTTTTATCCCGGAAAAATGTACGGTTCCCGCGCGATAAACGAATTTTGGCGCAACGAAGTTGCGGGCATCATCTAGTTTAAAATATAGTAGAACGGATGCATGATCGGCGACTGTAAATAATTTTCTTATTCATTGTCTCTACATCATCTTAAAGACAGTCACAAAGAAAAGGCAAAGTAAGTGTTACAAGTGTCATTTTCCCTTACATTAGGTGGAGCTGGCCGCCCTAGTAATTGATAAATTGAGTTCCCCTCGTCCGCGATGTAAGTAGCGAGCTTAATTTAATATTATTGATAAAGTTACGATACGACTTTTACTAAGAATTCCGTAGAATTTTAATGGCGGTTTAAATGATACGAGCGAAGATAACTCTAGTTTAAGTTCCAACTAATTTAGTAAAGATAAAGAATACTAAACCTGTAACACAAGTCCTTCAGGTACTTAGCACGGGGCCAGACTAACGTGGTGTGAAGCGTGGATATTATATTATTATTATCGAAACTACGATGCCTACCACTATAACGAAATATATGTTTGGAAAAGCATTCCTAGTTTCATTGATTTAAATGATTTTGTATTATAAAATATTTATTTTAAAAGTAGTATTTTATTTTGATTTAAAAAAAAAACCTTTTGAATTAAAAAAAAAAGTTTATTAGCTACGGGCAAGCTACGGGCAGTTTATTTCCGACACGAGCACAGAATACATATTATTAGTACAAACACGAGCAAACAAATTTCATTAATCCTGTTTTTAAGCTTTGCATTTTGACTAAAATATTGTTTGATATTTTTCCTAGAATTTTCCTAAAAATTCGAAAATCTATTCCTGTAAAAACTAGAAGTTTCAGTTCGATCATTATCGCTCGAATCCTGGAAATGTAACCGCAATGAAAAGACCGATGGTTTCAAAGATTTGTAAAACATTTGTCGTAATAGAGCACTCGACCGAAGTCCACTCGTATCTGTAACCTGATTCTACTTTTTAATTCTACAGTAATGCAGCTTCGGTCAGTGGCGTAACTATACCATCTGAGGCCCGCGGAAAATTCTTTTCATAGGACCCTATCGCCACGTAAAAATTGTCGCGTTTAAAAAAACTGGTCCGATGTAAAAATATATCTGATCTCGCGGCCTCTTTGACCTGGGCGGTGGGCCCTTTTGGGCCCCTGGCATTTTGGCAGTCTGGCAGGGCCTAATGTTACGCCACTGGCTTCGTTTCTCGTTTAATCTATTGCAAATTTACTATCAACAAAACAGTATTTTCATACTCGTCAAACAAACGATGAGGATTGGCTACATAATATTACATTATAATCTACTCACAGTTGTTTCGAATAAAAATAATAATTATTTTCGCGCTTAAAGTGGAATTAATGTCATACTCGTCGCAAGATTGTTATATTTTTTTTGGGTTTTACAATTTTTGTGCTAGACTAGTCTACTAGACAATTATATTGTACATGTGTATTGTGTAACCGAAATGTGTATTGTGTAATGTAAATCAAAATCACAAAATATCTCTTATTGATTTCTATACCTTAATATTTTGTCAATCTACAATATATTAAATAAATATTTTCTGACTTTATATATTATCTGGCATAATTCATGAGACAAATAACATTAATAATATTTTATATTATGATAGAAAATGAATTGGATCGAGCAAGAAACGAAGTTCATGTTGGAGTAGAATCAGAGTACTGAGCTCTCGCTCTAATATTTTAAAGTAAGCAGCTCGTAATATGTTATCAATTTTCATCGCCTTTGAGACCAATATCGATCATATCCGCTGCAAGGAGCATTATGCGATGTCGTTATACGTTCTCAGAAGAGTGTTGATGTATCAGCGGTTTTATGGCTATAATGATGTTATTATGCCCTATCAGAGAAGTTGATTCGTGAAAGATGGCGCACGTACTCGTACGTCATTTGGTTGTGTTATCGTAAGTAGGTAAACGTGAGGGCCCCCGCGCATTAGGCGGTCAGGTCGTGCGGCCAGGTCGTGCGGCCAGGTCGCTGCGACCACCCCGCGCACTTTGCAGCCACGTCTGCGACCACACTCGTATGAGTAGTGATTTGATGAGTAAACTTTGACAATTGTTTTGTTTTCTGTATTCAAAAAATGTGTGCTGTATATACCGGCTCCGCTAATATTTCTCGGCAAAATGTCACTGAGAGTCGAAACGAACTTGTGTCTAAGGTGGAAAATTCATTGGAGAAGGTCTCTGAATGGGGTAGACGTAACTTGGTCCAATTCAACCCTGCCAAGACACAAGTCTGCGCGTTCACCACTAAAAAGTCACCAATGGTCGTATATCCTCGTTTCGAGGGCACATTTTTAACCATCTCCCCTAGCATTGAGATACTCGGCGTCAACGTCCGGAGGTCCAGTTCCGATATCATCTAGAGGGTAAGGCCAAATTAGCCTCGAAGAAGCTTGGTGGTCTTAACAGAGCGAGACAGTACTTCACTGCCTACCGATAGCTTAAACATCGCTAAGCCACAAAACCAAGTTTTGAAATATGAACGAAAAACGCGGGAGTTTTTTTAAAGTGATGCCATTTAACTGTTAATAGTCGTATCAAAAACTTTGAATTATCAAAAGATAGCTCTTTTGATTTACTGTCGAATAGCAAATATCTCGATTTAAAACAACTAGATTTAAAAGGAGAAAAATGTGTTTAGGAGTTTTAGCTATGGAATGTTAAGTTATTTTACTTTAGAATACTTTACAAAAATATCGCTAAGTGTACCGCAGCGATATTTTAGAGTAGGATTTTTACGTAAATTGTGACCCCGTTTTTTATGTAATAAAATAATGTGCTTCTCCTACACTAAAAAGTCGCTAAGCGCATTTAAGGTTATTATTGTTTAGTATTAATTTGAGTTTTTACCATCTTTCCTAAGCTTGAATGACGCTATAGTTTTTTAACGTTATTAAAGACTAGCTTTTTAACATAAGCATTTTTTGTTTGTTTTTAATAGCGTTTTATTAAAAAAAATACTCTACTAAAAGGACGCTAAGCTTAAAACCTTTAACGATAACGTTGTTTTAATTATGTGATTTGGGGTCGACTACTTCAAGGGAGGTACAAAAATTATACGTTATCAACAAATGAAAAGAAACGACATAAATTACAAATCCTTTATTAAAGGAATCACAGGCACATAATTCTTAAATGTTCATTATAAATACAAAATAAAATCACATGGTGAGTATCAAAACTAAAAAATATATTTTAATTGAATGCTAGTAAAGGTTTAACCTTACCCATTTGGTAACATTGTAATGAATAACAGAGTTTCACATTATCACATTTAAAAACCTATTATTTATTGAAATAATTCTTAATAATCTTACCTTATAACCTTACAATATAAAATGACAGTAATTGAATCAGTCTTACAAACCTTGTCAGTCTTAATAACCAGTCTTGTAAACCCACTTGTAATATCCTTATAAAATTATAGCATAAAAATGTGTTATGGTTATCTTGTGTTTCACACTTTAAACTATTAGTCAAAAGGCATTTATGACAATTCAACTTTGCAGCCACTTTGACACGTAAATTATCACTTATAATACCACAAGAGCTTCAAAATTATCGGGTATTTCCCGATAGGTTCGTTGCAAACAAATGAAGGATTCGCTTCGCGCTCGTGATTTTTTAACCTGAAAAACTTGATGACTTTATTTGTTTGCAGGGAACCTTGAGGGAAATGCCAGATAATTTTGAAGCTCGTGTGGTATTCGGTGGATTATTTTTCCGTCCCAAATGTCGGCCAATAGAATTGCACGTCACGTCACCATTCGACGTCACGTGGTAACCAGAGAAAATTTTCAAAAAATTATCAGTATTATACCATGTAGGTTGTACCACGTGACGTCGAATGGTGCAATTCTATTGGTCGATATTTGGGTCGGAAAAATAATCAATAAAACATGTTTGACCAATTTTGCAAATAATAATGTTTTATCAAATAGAGCCTACACAATAATATTATTTTAATTAATAATA
The DNA here is from genome assembly GCA_937595015.1 of Polyommatus icarus. Lineage (NCBI taxonomy): Eukaryota > Metazoa > Arthropoda > Insecta > Lepidoptera > Lycaenidae > Polyommatus > Polyommatus icarus. The sequence goes on along the minus strand of OW569322.1, from coordinate 1,733,573 downwards.
ATAATATGGTGATATAATAATGGAGTGTGATTTCAGTCACTTTAAGGTAAGTATTTAATTATAAAACTGAATATTTCTAGTACTTATTTAAAAAAAGCGATAATCACAAGATTATCGCTATTTTTCTGAAATAATTTTATGTTTTATTTAAGGCAGTTTTATCAGTCTTTAGGTAAACGTACCTAAAAGACTGATTAAAATGCCTTCTTCATAGACATAGAATATAATATTATGGCCTTCTTGTAGAACACAAGTTACCATGACAATTCTAAAAAAATTACACTTAAACCTAAATTTTTGCAGTCTTCATGTTTAAAAAGTAAAAATAGGAACCAGTTTTATCAGTCGTCTTGCCAGGCAATATGCTTGCATAGAGTCGGAAAGACCTTTTCGGCTTTCTTTTTGGTTCGGTGGTATATTTTCTTTTAGGGACTGCTACTTCTGTTCTTGACTTGACGTACAGTTTTCTTTCTTCCCACTTTAGGCTCCAATATTCATTGTTTATAGTTCTCGATCTGTTTCATCAAACTTTGTGGAACATTTTTTCAGACATTTCTCGTTGCAACCTAGATTACAATAGAAAAATTTTACTAGTTGCATATAATGATTTAGGTTGGTACTCAGAAAGTGTATATTAGGTATTTAGTATTTAAACCCAAAAAACTAACCTGACTTTACAGCATACTCCATACGCTTTCTATTTTTCTTTTCATTCTTTCTATAAGCTAAACTGGTATCATATCTTCGTTTTTTCGGTGGGATATGATTTTCTACGCTATTAGATGCAGGTAGAGCATTTTCTTTGTTTGTGTTGGTGCAGTTTGATTTACTTTCATTCTCTATTTCTATTTCTCTGTTAGTATGACTGTAACTGTTGCATCGTTTACGTGCATGCATTTCAGATTCTGGGAATCGTATTCCACTGGAACCGAAAGTTAGTCGTCTCTTCTTGGTGGTAGGTAATCTTGTCTTTTGCAGTTTTTAAAGCTACTTGCAGTGAAAGGGATGGATGGACAGATTCAGTGGATAGTGTTGACGCAAAGTTCTTCGTTTTCAAAACTTTCTGTTTTAAACACGTTGCTGTTTCGTCGCCGTCGGAATCTTGACTCGAATCAGACGGTACATAATGTTTGTCCCTTACAGAATCGTCAGAGTCATAATCAAATGAAGCTAACTCAGTGTTTGGCATTGGTAGTCCTTATATCATATTATTGTTAATCTGTCGCTCATTACCAAGAAGTGACCTGCGCTCAGTACATAGCTGTGATTCTTGTGGTGAAGAATTTGTTGGCAACATCATTTCATAACAGGTCAAATCCATTGCTCTCTCTAGGCAGTCGGGCGAAGGCCGCAAAGTTGTATAAGTGAGCTCATGACTTTTCAAAGAAGATGGCTGAAAAGTCTCATTCAGCAACGTTCCAGGTCATGAAAATGGTGAGAGTTTCTAGAATTTTGTGTTTCACAAAACTGGTCAAATACAGGTAATGACATGGAGTAAGGCTGTGCATAAAGTTTATTTAAACCCGCTTCCAACACTGGGTCAACTTTTTTTTGGTTCTTCCACTCACCCCAAGGTGCAAAAGCTCTTGCAGTAGCATTTCCAACCTCACCATTGCTAGCAGTATCAGCACTAGCTAGTATAGCAAGTATCGCTTTCGCTCGGTTCAATTTCATAGTTTCTGTTAAAAAAGCACATACTCGTAATATTTAAAAATAGCTGTTAAGCTATTAAAAAGCAAGTAAAAGTAAGTAAAGAAAGACAGCCTTTGTATTAAACTCAAATTCCATCCGAAACCGTTCAGCCGTTGCATTTAACTGTCAAAGCATAGCAAAACTCCCACATAATTTTATTATTTTATTAGATTATAATATTATTAGGCTGTTTCAGAATATGCTATTAAAGTTATAACTTTGATAGCACATTCATATAAGTATTATATGAATGTGCTATCAAATAAATATAGATATAGATATTATAATCTAATAAAATAATTTTATTATTTTATTAGATTATAATATTATTAGGCTGTTTCAGAATATGCTATTAAAGTTATAACTTTGATAGCACATTCATATAAGTAGTAAGTTAACTAACCTTTAGTCGTATAATTACAATTTGGCGCCAAATAGCCCGACGCGACGTGCGTACTTGATGACTGCCTGGGCGCTGCGGGGTGAGACGTGAGCGCAGATAGCGATGTTTTAGCTAAGTTTTGTGGCTTAGCGTTGTTGTAGCGTATGATTCTCATTAAAATAATTAATCATCCAAGTCGTTAAAGGCGGATAGAGTTTTCAAGAAAAGGAAACTGTTTATTGTAATGGCCGCAATCCTACGCTATAAAAGCACTAAGAGAGTTTGACGTGTTTATAGTGTAGCATTGTTGTATGACGTCTTTTTAGCTAAGATTAAAGTCGTTTAATAGGTAGCCGAACCATGACTTAAAGTTCGCAAAAGTATCATAATGAGTACCTAGTCTTGTAAAATGGTGAAGAGTTTTTTTAGCTAGGCAAAGGATAGAATATTTTGTATATGCTGACAACGTTAGTGACTTCAAGTGACTATTTAGCAAAGTATTGATAGTTAACGTAGTTATAGTGGTGTAAAATATATATTTTACTGTAGTTAACGCGGTTTTTGCAAGAGCTATTTCCTAAACTAAAAACGCTACAAGAATGATTATATAACAGATCGATAGAGATTTTTTTTCTATGTAGAATGGCATCAAAAACTCAAAATCGACCACCTGTGGCTTAGCGATGTTTAAGCTATTGGAAGGCAGTTCAGTCCGGATCAACGCCTACAACTCTACAAGGCGCAGGTTCGGCCTCATATGGAATATTGTTCTCATCTCTGGGCAGGGGCGCCAAAATATGGATCGTATCCAACGAAGGGCCGCTCGAATTGTTGACTGTCATAGTGTTTCAAACAGCGTGGACCCCTTGGAATTACGCCGAGATGTAGCTTCACTCTGCATCCTCTATCGGTTGTATCACGGGGAGTGCTCTGAGGAATTGTTCGGAATCATACCACCTGCAACTTTTCGCCATCGTCCCACGCGAAAAACATACCATCCTCATCACCTTGATGAGTGGCAGTCTTCCACAGTGCGTTTTTCGCGTAACTTTCTGCCGCGCACTGTAAAACTCTGGAACGAACTGTCACCAGCAGTATTTCCAGACCTATACGACCTGCAAACCTTCAAGAAAAGAGCGTATTCCCTCTTAAAAGGCCGGCGACGCATCTGCAGCTCTTCTGATGTTGTGAGTGTCCATGGACGACGGTAGTTGCTTACCATCAGGTGACCCGTTTGCTCGTTTGCCCCCTTATTTATTTTAAAAAAAAAGACCAGTGCGCGCACACTGAGTAATTTCATACTAATTCCCCTCGTTGGCCGCGGCGGCCAAGTGACCGCGTGTGTGTCGCGATGTTTTTCGTTGGCCGCGCGACCAGAGCGTGACAGCTGGCCGCTGGTCGCGTAATGTGCGCACCTACATTATATCGTAGAAGAATTAGTTGGCCGCAGCGACCTGGCCGCCTAATGCGCGGGGGGGGTCTAAGTGCCTAACACACCATGCCGAAGTTCCGCGGCGGAAGTTCAGCATGATTCCGCCTGTAATAATATATATTTTAAATTACCGATAACAAACCGTGCCGAAATTACGTCACGTTATATTGTATGCGTTTGATATTACTGACGTAATCATGCCGAACTTCCGCCGCGGAACTTCGGGATGGTGTGTTTAGACACTAACACGCTGATTGATAGGTAGACATAATAGTTGGAACAAATTACGTAGGCCCACAAAATTTATTTTACAGATATGTAGTAGAAAACATTCTCATTTTAAAATATTAATTTATAAATAACTAGCTGTCCCGGTGAACTTCGTGTCACTTAAAAACCTTCCCTGAACTTCTACGAATATTTTAAGACTAAAATCAGCCCAATCCGTTCAGCCGTTTTCGAGTTTTAGCGCGACTAACACATTTGAAAATCCATTTTTATATATAACTAGCTGTCCCGGTGAACTTCGTGTCACTTTAAAACCTTCCCTGGACTTCTACGAATATTTTAAGACTAAAATCAGCCAAATCCGTTCAGCCGTTTTCGAGTTTTAGCGCGACTAACACATTTAAAAATCCATTTTTATATATAAGAAGAAGAAGACTAGCTGCCCCGGCAAACGTTTCTTTGCCATATTAAGTATATAAAGAATTTTTTTTTAATTTGATCGCAGCGCTAACTGTCGGGACAGACTAAAATTAAAATTCGAATTCGAATATTATATAAAATTTGACACTGCGATAGTAGCGCCGTCTGTCGGATCCATGTAAAACATTCCAAAATCAACGACTAAGGGAAAGGCGCTAATGGTAGACACTGAACTAATAGATGACACTTACGACAAAAATGCCATAAAAATAAGAATTATTCTAATTATTTCTCAAAGGGTGTCTACTATTAGTTCTTGAAAATGTAAAAAAACCTAATAGATGACATGGATCTCATCTTTTAGTTTTTCAATACATACTAAAGTTATTTTGTACTTTATTCTACTGCAAATATCATCACTATTCTCTTAAAAATATAATTCTATTAACAAACTAAGAACTTAGAACTACTGTACCTAAAAATGGACATGGTGTCTAATATTAGACCTTGCACTGATCTAAAAATCGATGCTTTAGTTTTGTAGCAGTAAAAAGAAGAAAAAGGAGAACTGAGAACAAAAAGAAGAAAAAAGAAGAGGCAAAAGAAGCATGGAGACTTAAGACTAAAAATAAATTTGCTGGGGAAAAAATATGAAAAATAAAAATAAAAGGAAAGATAGTTTCAGCATGGAAGAAGAATGAATAGAATCTGGAGACAACGTGGATAATATTTCTGATGCATGTAGTTACTATGATGAAGTAAATGAAATCTTTTGAAAAACGGCAAATAAAGACCTAATAATATGAAAAATGTAAAATGTAATTTAATGTTCTATGTCAACTATTAGTTCATATTGGTGTCTACTATTAGTGTTGTTCGCTTATTGTGATGTCATCTATTAGTACTTATGACTAAGTTTACAAAAAGACCAATAATATATTTTTTAATTGATTTGTCAGAGAAAGAGTTACTGAAGACATGGAAGAAGTTATCAATCCTTTATTTTCATAAATTATATATTTTATAACATTCGAATGTTTCATGTTTCCTTAAAGTGTCTGCCATTAGGTCTTCTCCCTTACTAATAAATTAAAAATTAATTAAAAAAACATTGTGCAGCGGACAAAATTGTGAATCTATACCATTCCCAGATCCCCTTGAACACACACAAAAAATTTCATCAAAATCGGTCCAGTCGTTTGAGAGAAGTTCAGTGACATACACACTCACAGAAGAATTATATATATTAATATATACTTTATTTATATTCAAATTTTGAATGAGCCTCCCTTTGTCTACGCTGGGCCGCCCTTTTGTCTGTAATCAGTCACCACTCACTAGGCTGTAACATGTGTGAGGATCTTAATTAATTCTTAACAGGTTTTTTTTAGCTGTGGCCGTCACAGTAACTAGTACTAAAAATTGAACAAAGGATATTTAAAAGCATTCCGACACATTTTCAGCCATTTTGCACGTTTGTTGCACGACGGTTCGCGCTTAACCGTTTTTTATAATAATGTTATTATGTTGGCAACGAATATAGGGTCAACATAATATGCGATATGTTAGTCGACCTAAGCAAACATACTTACGGCGCCCGTCGTGTCGAACACGCCCGCTGCGGGATTAACCCGACCCAACCAAAATATTAGTTAGGCTTTACAAAAGATCTTCAGGATCTAGGAAAATAGCTTCAAGAGAATGCATATAGGGAGGTTATGGGACAAACAACGCCGGCGCAAAAATGATATTGCAGGATGCTTCGCGTGTCTTTGACTATAGTGTACTTTAAAGATCTGTAGAAAAAATCTAGAACTATAGGAACGGTATCGGATATTGACAGGCACTATAAGGAGTGCATTATTTAAAGTATTTTGGTTAACGAATTGTTCTAGCCAGCACTCACACCGGCTCATTCTAAATATTTGAATAAATGAATCATACGTAATAATAATAGATCTAATAATGCGGAAAGTTATATTACTCCTACCAGCATTTTTCTAATAAAATCATATTCTGTTCAAAGTTCAAATAACTGTCAGCGTCAGACGATAACTTAACTACTTCTCCTGTATCGTATTGATATACAAAAGTACGGAAGTAAGACAGACAAAGGTACAAAAAGCAACAAACGAAATGACCAACCACAAACCCATTCGATCGGAGCGAAATCATGACAATTGATTTCTTTTGTGTCCACAAAAATGTATATTCAAAAAATATCCCGAACCCTTTTCAATTGGTTTCAGGTCCTACGGAATAATTCCCCTAAAGCAATCTATCGGTGACCTCACTCTGTTAACGTCATATCCTATCCGGTATTTTGAAGGGAACGTTACTTTTACAGTACATCCACCTCTATTTTCTGTTCAACAAGGCTCCGAATCGCGTGTGCGAGTGCAAAGATACTCGCAGGTGGACTCAAAGAGTATTCTGCAGAAGAGATGATGGGCGTTCGTCTGGCCGCTAATTGAACTCGTATACAGAAACGTAATTATCGGAATGGATTACCGAACAATCGAGTTGCTTTTAGCTCTCCCGTAAATCGAATGGCACCAATATGTCGAAACAATTATAATCCTATTTTTAAATTGTTCGTTTTCGATTTATTTTTTATCGTCAACGGTTCAGGCCTTTTTAAATTGTGAACTTCGCATACTGTCATGATCATCAATATGATGCTGCCGTCAGACGCTAGTTTACTGCAGCATCTTTTTCATGGCCGTAACATGACCTCGAATACTTATATTAGTCTTCTACCTAGATGTGTGATAAGTGATAACCGATAAAACATTCAGGGAAGTTAATTATTGCCCATACAAGTCACAAAATATAATAATTGCTCCTTAAATTCTCCTATTTTCATAATGAACTCTATTGGGGACACATACACACCCTAAAGTATTATCATACTTAGTTTTGTTAAACCTTGTATAATTCGATAAGCAAGATTTCTGGATTAAAATATATAAGGGTATAAACACGTTTGAACTTTAATGCGTAATATGATATTTTTCCTACCAGCCGCCATTTATCTGAAGCCATAGAAAATGATTTTTCCCGTCAATTTAGGTTATATTATCGGATTACTGGGAAACCCCAAAAAATATTTATATACGAAGCAGAGATCATTATCACGATATCATATTTCAAAGTAGGTCAATATTTTCAACGCCAAAAGATAAAGAATATAGTAGTGCTTTGATCTTTTTTCGATTAATATTACTATATCAACACGACGCGACGATATGAGCTGAAAATATGATAGGTATTTTATAGTTCGACAAGGCTTTTTATGAACGTGGCGAGAAAAGGAACTAGCGCTTCTATCATACAAAAACGTCATTTTTGACAGTTCTCCTTTACCAGCAGCGTCCATTGACACAATCATTTAAAGCCTTGTCAAGCTGTACATTATGTACTCTTAATATTGTCAAAATTATAACATACACAGATGTAATATTATGTTGACACTAGCAGGTGCTGAATATTCGTTTATCGCGCGGGAATTCTACTTTGTCCGTGATAAAAGTGTCCTATGTGCTCACCTGGGACTTTAAGTATCTCTATACTAAATTTCATCAAAATCGGTTCAATAATTTGAGCGTGAAGAGTTAACATGCAGACATACACACTTTGGAATTTATAACATTAGTATGAATAAAGTTTAAAAGTAGTTGAACCCATAGTTTTGTTAGTTTTAATCGCGATTTTGGAACTAGCGAAAGCAATCAATCCATTATACGTGCAAATTGACTTCCAAAATCTGTCCGTTGTTTTCTAAAACACAATGCCACCGTCTGAATAGGCGCTGATTGTCAGCAAATTCCGCTTTGTTTGTGAATTGATAGCGTTATAACTTCAAATTTCACGATTTTCCATTTATACACAAATTTACGAGTTACGAACTTTTGCCTTTTGCTTGACCTACGCAAATTAAGCTGATAATCTTTTGGAAAAAATTAATAACGGAGTAAAGATACTTCTTCCCCAAAGATGAAAATCGAATTAGAGAAGAACGCAGCAAAAGTACACATAGTGTTGCCACAAGTGAAAATAGGTTATATGACTGATAACATTGACAATACCCCGTAGTGCTAACTTTATTCAGTAACTTGTTGGAACATCTGAAAAACGGTACGTATTTTTGCAGGAAAATTGTGGTGCAGATTTGTAAGTAAATTATGCGTGATGGTGAAACCACAGGTTAGTTTGCTTTTGATATATTATAAAATAATATTTATAGAGTATTATAGTGATAATGTAATTAATCAGGGAATTATATAATAAAACTTATGATGGTGGGCAAACTAACCCAGCAGTGTTCCGATCATCGATTGACAACATTGCCCGGTATCAAAAAATCCTTAGGGTTGTCAAATCGGACATTTTTAAATACTTTACTAAAAATCGATGTCATTTTTTATTACTGTATGCCTTGCTCAGCCAGCCAAATAATATAATGATGATAATGGGTTAATAAATAAACAGAAGCAATTTAATATTTATAATATATTCCTGATAATAATGTAAAAGATGATTAAGTAATTTTATAGATATGTGGCAGCCCTAGTACTCTTACAGACCAAAATGCAAATTGTATGGAAAGGGAAAAAAATGTAAGGGTAACATTGTCCAGTCAATTTAGTAGGATATTATTCGCGATATCGTTTAAATGTCTATAGTAAACGCCATCTTTTCCAAAATTCTTTCACTGGATTTTGATGCCACCTGCGTAAAGTTCATATTTACGTGAAAAATCAAGGTGGGCAATGTTGGCTACAAGTCCAGGTAACTTTACCTGGCATGAAAATCAATCCTAAATAGAATTAAATGAACAGAAGTAATGTTTTTGACATTCCTACACCTGCACATGAACCTTGTAGTTGCAGAGGGCAAAAAAAAACGTACACTTCCATACATTTTTTTTACAAGAATTAAAATTATTCGAAAAAAGCTGGCAAAGTTGGCATGTTTCGCGGTATTGAAAGTGTTAGGGATTTCAAACATTACAAATCGATGTTAAATTGAACAACACACAATAAAGACTGAAGGATTCTTGGTATTTGTCCCTGGCTGATGTCGTGACACGCCAGCGTTTGCCAGCTGCTGGCATGCCAGGCCGAGGCTTTCAATCTGTGTGCCACTTGATCGGCAATGTTGCCATTGCGTTTCACACGTTGGTACTACACTCGACGCGTCGATCCATACCTTTCAAACATCGCTCTATTGCCAGGACGTGGTGCAAATCACTGACTTGTAAATGTTATTCTCCTTTACTAATAAAATTATTTATACAATGGATTATATTATTATATATAATATTCGTCCTTGTCACTACAAACTACTAAAAAGACGCCCTGTTTATAAAGACAAAACATTGTATTTGCATTGTGAAACTTTTTTTATTTGTAGGGTTTATGCATAAAAATCATAATCAAAGAAGAGTAGTTTCCTACTACCTACAACTGTGATGAACTAGATAAAATACTTGTAATTTTCAACCAATTATTTATCGTAATGTTATGTAAACGCACATAAAAAGTTTGAAGCAATTGCTTAGGCTGCCAAGCGAAAGCCGGCATCCGTATATTGCTTTCACAAAATGGAAATCGCACATTTGTCCCAACATACTCAACATTCTTAGAGAAAAAGAAACATTTTTTATTTCTCTTTAAGTTACATTTAGGATTAATAAAATGTTGTTCTTTAATCGCAATGTTATATTTTGTTATGGCAGCTCTACACTAAAAGTACGTTTCGTTATGAAAACGAAACGCAGTGCGTCGTGGCTAGAACAAACTAAGTTTAGATTCCTATTTATTTCTGTAACCTTTCTTAAGTTAGTACGAGTATTTAATTAAATATAAATTATTTCACTTTTTAAAGTTAATTTTTAGATACATCAAAACCGTTGAATTTTTTCATCCTACATTAAAAAAGGCACGACACGAGGAGGACTATAAAATCAGAATACTTATTAAAACTTTCTTCAAATCACCACCATAACCTTTTATGGCATCTACAAGGGACCGACCCAGGAAATGCGAGGAAAATGTTTTCAACTTATTGAAAAGCAATACTTTTATTGACTAGTAGGAAAATAAGCCATAATATTCTCCAGTATTAGACACCTGCCATACGGTACAGTCGGTGCGGCACGTGTGTTCACTACGGCATCTGACTTAAAGTGAGTGTCCTCCTACACTCAAAATTTTTTTATGGGACTTTATAGAGTCGCGCTGACGTAACACGCCGCAGCGGAGTCGCAGCGCATCGTGTGTAACCGTCCTTAACTTGGGTGCCTATAAAAATATCGTAAATATTGTAATTGCATCGTGATAGTTGGCTTGTTTTCCGGATCAAGATTGAATTTTCATCGGAGTCTCAAAAGTAAACCAATAGTGTCTCCGCTGGCTCCCGCATTTTAAATCGAGCTGCAGCGTGCCCGAATCGCCGAGCATTTGTCCGTGTAATGCCTCTATTTATTTTATAAAAGGCCAGTCGAAGCGTGGGAACGGCATTGTTTGAATTGAAGAGTTAAATTAGATACTTGGTTAAACGTCTATATTTAAGCGCGAACTGTAACATTTACAGATTGTACAAATTGGATTTTGTAACAGAATATTTAGCAGTTTCGGCACATTTAATTACGTTTTCTATGCTTGTTGTTGAAATGTTTCAATGATCATTATGTTCGCAGTTAATTTGCGTTAAGTGTGTGGGTATAACATACGTTTATTATTTACACGTGGAGAAGGAGGGTTCACCTACTTGTTAGGATTTAAATCCATATTAGTAATAATGTTTTGTCTTTTCTTACGTCTTTATGTGACCTTGTTTTCAACGATCTTTTCATGTCTGAGCTGTAATGTTATATTGTGTTGTGTATTCACTATATTATCTAAATAAGTCATGAAATGACTACAATCTTTTATTTGAGGCAGAAATATTCCCCACGGGTCAAAGTGTAGTCAAAACAGCCTCATAAAGTTTAATGTGTGTCTATTTGAAGTCAATAGTGAGTTATATCACGCCATAAAATTCACAGATATTTTAACCAATCCACTATGTTCTTATTTTATAGTATTATTTCTATTATATTTAACGTTACCTGTCCAAAATAAATCTTGAACAATAGTTTCGCTACCATTGTTGCGAAGCCCGCCCATTTCAAATTAGTTATTCATAAACGCGCTTTAAATATCAACTCTCGGAACAAAAGATTTGCGGTTCGAAATACAAATATTTAAAAACAAAAGGAGTACCTCAGGGGACACCATCGGGCTTGCGCTTTTGAACAACATTCTGTATCCGTAACGTTCCATAAAAAGAAAAACTCCTTTAAATGGAAAGGAATAAAAAATGTCATGGCTTTCTGTATTCATAACAGAGAGAGAAAATGGCCAATTCTTTTAGAGTTAGACAAAGCCGTGAAGATTAAACTTTTGTACATAATTATTTATATAGCCCAAGGGGAATAATCTCGCTCCTTTTAACTTAGAACGTTCTCGCTGTATCATTAGCCGTGTTCACTATTTGCAGAGCAAATCTAACCTTTTGTTACAAAGGACTTTACAAGTTTTGCTTACCCTTTTCGAATTAGTTTTCTTTGATAAATTCGTAACTGAGTTTAAAGTTTTGCTTTGAGCGTTGATATAATATAAGCCTTTAAATCTAGTTAGTAGGGTGCTTTACTGCTTTAATGCTGCACACGAAAAATACATAATCGCAGAATAATTCGTATACACATATTAACAGACGTACCTACAATCTTCATAATTTATTAAACTCGGGTAGATAATGTTACCAAAACTACGGATCATAGAATGCTATACAACGGATGCCATGATAAAGGTGCATAGCTTTTCGAAGCAATACAAGGTTTTTATACCTTCCAGGGCGGACTGGGAAAGAAAAATCCCAATCGATGTCCGCCCTAGCGACATAGTTTGGTTCACGGATGGATCAAGGAAAGACAACCGTGCCGCCTAGTACGGGTCCCGGGCCACAGTAACGTCCCCGGCAATGAAACCGCTGACGAACTGGCTAGGCTTGGGGCCGAGAGTCTCATATATGGCCCAGAACCAGTCTGTGGTATAACTCCCAGTACCACAAAGCAAGTGCTCAAAAAATGGGGTCACAGACTATGCAGGAAGCAATGGGCTGAGACCCCTGGCCTTGAACACTCCAAAGCACTAATTCCTGGCTTCAACAAGAAACTATCAGAATTAGTGCTCACCCTGGGTAGGAACCAATTAAGAATCTTTACCAGAAGCCTAACTGGGCACTGCAAGCTCAACAAACACCTAAACAGAATGGGTGCTTGTAGCATAACGACTTGCAGATTCTGTGAGGAGGAGGATGAATCACCTATTCACCTTCTCCTCGACTGTGCTGCTCTACTACAGAGCAGGAACAGGCACCTTGGTCGCCACGAATACTCATCCACAGAGGAAATTCGTGGTACAACCCCAACCATTTCGTTCAATTTATGAGCAGTATTGCGTTGGGGATGATTCGCTAGTGCGAAGGAGTCACAATAGATCCTCATGGGTCGCAGTGACGCCAGGGCTATAGCGACCTGCCTTTATAAAAAAAAATGCTATACAAATTTTTACATTTTATAATAAAGGTTTTGTGTCTCGATTGACCATTTGGATTTTGGCATGAAGTAGTAACGTATAAATCAGCATTACCTAAAATATCATTCCAGCCAAGATAAAGTAAAAATTTATTCTAATAAAGATATCAAAGCGGGAATTTCGTGCAAGACCACAGCGTGCTGGTTTATGCAGCCTCACCGCGGAACTTAGCAGCCCACATAAACTTGTGAATGTGACTAAACCATAATATTATACACAATTTTCACATCACACCGAAACGGCTTGACCGATTCTCATGGAATTTTGTGATCATATTGAGTAGGTCTGAGAATAGGCCATCTATTTTTCATACCAAAAATCATTTATATGGCAAAACAACATTTGCCGGGATAGCTAGTAGTGTATAAATGCGAAAATATGTCTATTTGCATGTTACTCAAGCCCAAACCGCTGAACCGATTTTGAATTTTTTTTTGTATCGAGATACTTTAAGTCCCGGGAAAGATAATGTCGATATGTATCAGTCTAGCGCAATCCACTACTGAACGTACGACCCCCAACGAGCGCCAACCGTACAAATCTAGGACATCTTTCATCTACCCGCTACCAATCCCAATTCCCAGACCAAGCATTTGAATCTTGATATTATGAAGACATGGAAATTATTGATCTGTCATCCCTCTAATCAAAAAGTTTACTCGCAGCAAAAACAATACCAGCCATAAGTATGCACGAAATAAATTGTTCCAGGAAATGTGCTAACGTCACGAGCAGTTTTAGTCCGACGTTATTCTGATATCGGTCTGTCGGTTTAAAAACGATTCAATTTTACTATTAATAGGCACTTCAGAGAAGAAAATTATTTTTATTTCTTTTACTTGAACGTTTTGTGGAAAAGATAGTTTTTTTTTATGTACGTAAACCGTATGTTACAAAAAGACAAGATTATAAAGAAAGAAGACGTGAAATTTTACAGGTAAAATATAATATGTAACGTGGTTTAGTTATGTATCAACATTGAGGCTGCCAAGCTAAAGTGGGATTGGCAGGTCACACCAGCTGCATACAGCCTGAATCCTGGCCGCTAAGAAAATATAACCACAGAATGGGCACCAAAAGTGGGGAGACGCTGCCGTGGACGAACACGAAAATATGTCCTACAGTAGCTAGAAGGAGAGAAAATGATGACCTTTATCCAGCTGTATAACAGCATAGGTTTATAAAACTAAATGTCACCCGTAACTCCGTTACACGAAAATTATTTTATCGAGCGGGAACCGTACATCTTTCCTGTCCTGAAAGTATCTCCATACCCAGCAAAATCGGTTCTGCAGTTTGGGCGTGAAGAGGTAACAGACAGACAGACAAACAGAGAGACACACTTTCGCATGTATAACATTAGTATATAGATTATGTATCACATTCCATCATAAATAAAATCGATACAAAACATCGAATCGATTCGTTAAAAAGATTCGAACTTAATTCGTGTCCTTTGGCGGGATATCGCTGACTCAACCCCCAATACCTCCGGCCGACAACTGTACGTAATCCGCAGATCTGTTTAAATATATCCCAGCTTTATACAATTCGACGTTTAATTTCGTTGTTCGAGAAAACGTCGAGGAACGCGAAAGTATTTAAAGGAAATAATGGAACTCCGACTATTCGCTAAATAAACCGGGTTGATCCAGTAGTCAGAAATATTTAAATAAATTTAAATCCTAGAAACGCTTTAGTTGATTATATATTCATAAACTCTTAGACCCTTTTCGCCCTCTCATATGTTTGTAAATAACTTTCGGGTAGCCACTTGATAATCATTTTTGAATAATCCAATGAAGAATGTCCAACTGAATTAATGCTGATACATCATAATGATCAGCTTAATTTTTGAAAAAGTTTAGTTCTGATACTTCAAGCTATTCTAAATCACGCTTATGTGTGCGTGCGCTCAATTCGGTCTAGTATGAAGATGGTCTACAATCTTCATACGAGACCGAATGACACTGTATAATCTACAGTCTACACTATATTATAATGCATGAGTTCCGAACTTTACCCCAGTATACAAGCGAATGCTCATAACGTCTCGAATGCGCATAATCGACGCAATATGGTACTGGTGGCCTGTCGATGCACCTGTGAGATAAGTGTGAAGTTTTATAATGACATCTAATAAAGCCAAATACTACAATGCAGTATACTCATTTCTGAATGAATCAACAGTATGACGTCATTTGCAGACATCATGAGCGCTGACCAGAATACTGGGTTGTATTTCAGAACGTACCCAATATTGTGATAGTTACGACCAGATTGATAGACAATATTGACGTAACATCAGTTGGCTGTTTAATATATCGCATGTAGAACCATAAGGCTTTATTTGGCACGTGAGTGATGTCGTTGCGACAGTACAGTGACAGCAGTACAGTGGCGTATATAGACGTTAGGCATTTACGGGTTAACGGTGTACAGTGTACATACTAATCTTTTATGTTAAAGAATGTGTATGTCCATTGTGTGTTATCTCTTAAACTTTATGTCCAATGAGAATAGTTTGTATCACAGAAAAATGTACAGTTTCTGCGCGTTGTGTTCACTATGATATCCACTTTCCCCAAGCGGCACCCGGCTGCAGCATAACAATTGAAAATCTGTTGTGTCTGCGATTCCCACGATCGAGTAATGATGATAAAAATAATTATTTAAACGCTATGCTTGCTCTATTACAGGTTGCTATATATTTTTTTACTGATTTTATGTTAAACTAGCTGTCCCGGCAAACGTTGTTTTGCCATATAAAGTATTTCTACTTCATCAGTTGATACAAAATCTTACCCTCTCTTTTGTTCCCTAAGAGGGATGGGAGAAAAATGTTATACACCAAATGTTAAGTTGAAAAACACAGTAAATAATATTATGAAGTAAGTCCATTAAAGAAAAAAGTTTGATACAAAATCGGACCCCCCTCAGAGGGGTGGGGGGATTTTTTTTTGTATCAGATGTTGAGTTCGAAGAAGACAAATATATCTGCGAAAACCGTTTGCAAATCGGATCAGTAGTTTTCATGTTAAAGAAAAAAGTTTGATACAAAATCTGACCCCCACTTTTGTACCCTTAGAGGGGTGGGGGGGAAAAATTTATACACCAGATGTTAAGTTGGAAGAAGACAAATATATCTGCGAAAACCGCATTCAAATCGGATCAGTGGTTTTCGTGTGATGCTGGAACAAACATACAGACAGACAGACAGACAGACAAAAATCTAACCACATTTTTGGCTTCTATAGCGATGTAGTGACACCCCCCACTTATTATTTTTTGAATATCTTTAATGTACAGAATTCTCATTTCTACAGTTTTATTATATTATGTATAGATACTGATTAGTAAGTAATTAAAGTCAGAATATTCTGTCTTGAATCAAACAATTCATTTATGCAATCTAGCCTAGCTATTTAGGCTGTGGTGCTTCTCAAATGCGTAGGTGTAAACTAACAAATATTTTTGAACGTTATTCGGATCTGAATTAAGTAAGCCGATTCCTGTTATTTGGTATCTCACTTTGAAGAATAATTCAGTAGGACGAGGACCGTCTCGAGTTTTGCTTTTGAAAGCAGATTCCATTGTGACGACGAAGATTCTATCATCATGGAAAAAATATATTTTAAGACATTATATAAAATTCCTATGTATAGGTTCAAGTAGGTATACCTACTTGAACTGCGGAGCAAATAAAATATAATATTATGTAGTTAAAATACGCCTTGTAAATATATATATATATTTTTTTTGTGAAAGAGATAATATTATTGTAAAAAGTAAAGGAAAAAACTTTAAGCTATAAAAGCAACGAATTTCCAAATATTTTTCTGCGAAAAAAAGGTGATGTAACTCAAACCACAATGTCTCCAAACAAAGCATGTATAACCAATAAAGTATAAGCATAACGAGCTGTATTATTTCTAGGCACACAGCTTTATAAAAATAGATAAATTCACTTTATTAGGAGGGTTTTATTAAAGGATAGCGGAAAATAGTGGCGGGGCCCCCGGGAGTCGAACGTAATAGAAACCGGCCGCGCATTAAAGGGTTCGGATACACTGTTTATGTGGCGAAATTTGCTTGCGTGTGCCAAAAAATCCTCATCATCATTGCGGTAAAGAGTAAAAAATATTCGCAAAGAGTATGTACGAAATTTGTCTTTAAATAAGCTTATATTTTTCACTCTGTGGACTGTGGTATTCTTCCATGTTATCTTTTTTACATTTGTCTGGCTTTAAATGAACCTGGCGAAAAAAGTAACTAACGCTTCTATTATACCAAAAACTTCATTTTTGACATGTTGTTTGACAGTTCTCCTTACCAGCAGCGCCCCGTCCACATTCATTTAAAGCCTTGGGGCAAAGAGGATGTAAACTGTATACTACGTAACAAGAGGTCGGACTTAGAAGAAAAAAAATAAACATTCGTTATTTTTTTAATTTAAAACTAAACGACAAAATTTTAAGTGCAAAACCTTTCACTCTAAACATACCAAAAATTAAAAAAAATAAAAATAAAAAGAAATGAGCTCAAATAAATGTTTTATTTCAATAAAAATTATTGTACATGGCTAAATAAATAGGCTAATAAGGTAAATTAAACAATAAAACAGATTTAATCCACAAGTTTTTGTTGATTTCTATTATTAAATATTATAATATTATTACAGTACAGTTTTATGTATTTTATTTATAAATATGATAGAATAGCTGTCTATGCTACTCTACTAACTACTTGATTGGCTTAAGCCATTATTCCACTTATCCTAGCGGCTAGCTAGGTTCCTAGGTAGGATCCTAGCTAGGATCCTAGCTTCTAAATGTTGTTCCACGTCTTGACTAAATCGGAAACGATTTAGGATCTAGGAACCTAGCTAGGATAAGTGGAATAAGCGCTTTATACAGTAAACTCTATATAGGGAGGGGATTAAAGCTGCGCGTCCACCAGGTTGGAATCGGGACATACGGTGCGGACGGTGGCACCACGTGTCGTCATATACTTGTCAGGCGCAGAATGATGTTCCAGTACTTCTAGTGCAGTTCATAGTAGTCAGTACCATACATACAAAGCAACAAATCCGTCCACTGCGTACCTGCGCTCCGATTCCGATCCAGTGGATCGCACCTTTATACATACACACTTTGTTTTGTTACACCCTGTATACGACAGCTGAAATCTATGGCGCGGGTTCAGGCCAGCTGCATACCACCTCACTTGATCAGAGGATTTTTCCTTGGTGGCCGTACCACTCATAATCCCATACCTTCCTTCTCCTAAAATCTCCTTGCATTGAATCTCTTTGCTGCTTTCGTTCCCAAGCGGTCGCATGCGACCGCGAGAACAAAAGATTTCCTAGAATCCGCGATCGAGTTAACAGCTATTGCTTGCAGACTAAAATGTTGCAAACTAGCTGTATAAGGACCTAAAAATCTGAAATTAATGAAACATTTTTCATTTATATTCCATACAGTTTACATAAATTATAGTAAGTATAGTAATTAATAACCTTATGTATTGTTACAATAAAACAATATACACATGATACACATTTCATCATTTTCCAAATTAACTGCATACTGATATACATTATAATAATTTCTATGAAATAATAATCTATCTTTTTCATATTAATATAGTTTAAGTTCTAAATTATTGTACAATTATGCAAATAATACTACGACATACTTTGTATTAGAACATGGTATGATATCGTTATGTTTTGCTTCAATTTATCAATTTACGGTTACATTTACATTTTACAATGGCTTACCTTTCGTTTTTCAATAATTAATCCACTTAATTTACAATTTTTGTATTTTTGTAATAAATAATTTTCACAAAATGGAATTCGAACCTTGAGTTTTAAACTTCATCTTCCTCTTTTTTCTCATGTAGTTTATATTCTCTATGGTCTTTTTTATCAACCAATCACAGTCGACCGTGCTTAAAAATTGTACAGATTATGCGATTTACTTTAGTAGCTACGTTTAAATTTGGAACCCAATTTTTTTTTGTTCGGAAAGTTTCGTCCACCTGCCTTGGGGCACTATACAAGTTCGTGACTTAAAATCTAAGAAGAGAGTATTACCTACATGTGACATACGGAATGTAGAGCAAATGATGTCAAGATCACACTAGCAAGTAGCAACGCTACAAACTCCAACTATTGGTTGATCTAGGACCGTAAGCTTTCCAAATTCAATAAAATAATAACAAATAAAATAATTGCAAAGGATTTATCCAAAACTTTTGTCCTCTATCGATCTGTTTGCGTATTCAAAATCGTCTCCACATCTAAAGTCGCTTCCGACTATTTCAAATTATTGTTTTCAGTCTTATCTTTTGCTCCGTAATTATGCTTCCTTCGGAAACTAAACGCTTCGTAAACAATTGAAATTCTCAGACCGATATCATCGAGCGACGCGAGTTCCGTTACCGGATTGTTCCAAACACTCCCTCGAAATAATTAAAGCTGTTGGTCCTGACACGATGTGTAAGCTGCACTCTATAACTCCATTCAAGATGTACACGTATGTAGATGACGTTCTTTGTTTATTCCGAAAGTTAGTTAAGAAATTGCATTTGCGAATTGGGACGCAACTTTAGATTCGGTCCCGAGTTTTGATATTTCGTGGATTTAAATCGAGTTTAAGTTTTGTAATTTAAATTATTTTGGTTCTAGTAGAGGCTTTGAGGTTTTGTACACGTTGTTTGACAATAGACTACTCCAGTACAGAGGTTTTTGATTTGTTTAAAGTTAAGAATCTCTGCTACGGTAAATCTACTTTAGTAAAACCAACTAATATATAATATTCTGTGGTAAAACTAGGAATTATTTTGATCTCGCGGTGTAGTGGCCTGAGTCCGGACCACTCGTTCACGAGGACGCATCATAATTATTCAAGTTAACACTACAAGAGTTTTAAATAAAAATATGCAAATGTTTACAAATTACACTACATATGTAGTAGAAAATACTTACTGAATTTTCAAATACCTTTATAAAAAGTAACCAGTCAAGGAATTCCTTCTATTTGTCACCGAGGCGTTTCTCAGTAACACTTCCGTATTATTTGTACGAGGAAATATTTACAACGGCCTTTGACATGGAATTTGTTGAAGCCTTCCGAGATACAAATCTAATAGCTGCCATAGACATTCAAATAAGCGAATTAAGGCCGTTTAAAAGGTACAAATTAATATCTACAAAATATACAGAATGTTACAAAACAAAGTGGTACTTTAGGGTGTGTAATGTGTATATTGTATCTCTACTCTAGTATACAGTGGGTGGCCAAATTAATATACTCAGTGTGAGATTTTTACATAGATTTGTATTGGTTGATTGTTTAGCCATTTTGTGTTGTTAGTTTTAGTTTTTTCTTTTATTTTTTGTTACTTTAGGCTGTCTTCTACATTTTGTGAGTCAGTAACATTTATTATTCAATAATAATCTTGTAAGAAAACACCATTTAGTACGACAGTCACTATTGCCATATTTTCCTGTGCGAAGTGCGTGAAATAGGGAGTAAGACACAGGCGCTAAAAATGTTTTTTGCGTGAAACGTGTTATAAAAAGCAACACCTATTTTATTATAATGTATAAATAATAGGTGATAGATAGGGGATAATAGGTAATAGGTAATAGAACACATGATTCTAGTGTTTCTTGGTTATTTTTTGTGATAATGTAATTTTAAGTTAAAATAATGAAAGATGTAGCCATGGGAAAGAATTCAGATATTTCAGCTAGAAATAAATCTAAAATTTAGACACCTTCGAGTCATATCAATCATACCCGGAGAGAAATTGCGAGATTAGAAGGCGTTTCCCAGTCTACACTTTGAAATATAAAAAAGTGATGAACCTAAAAAATCTTTGTCCCCATAGCGAGTTGATAAATGTGGTAGAAAACGTCTTTCGACTGCTTGAACAGGAGAGGAAACAAGGCGTTTTATTGTTGAGAACAGAAGAAAACCCCTGAAAGTCATAAAAGTTTTGTTACATGATGCTGGCGTAGCTTTATCTAACAGAATGCTAAGGCGAAACTGAAGAAACTGAATTTCAGTTGTTTTCGTCCTTCGAAAAACCTAAGTTTACCCCAGATGCATGCATGCTAAGCGATTGGCGTTTGCTACAATATAAAAACACTGGCCTGAGGAATACTGAAAGGAGGAAAACAAGTTATTTTAATTTCATTTTTTTTAATTATGAAGAAAAAGGCGTGACCTTAATATGACCCAATTGATTCAGATCCTCCAGGACAATCCCTAGTTTGTTCACCGAAGGCGACATGAATTTTTTTATAAAAACTGTGTTATTGAACGAGTGAAGCCTCCTTCATCGGTTACGACATGGGACGAGATTAGCTCAAACGGGAATGATCTACTACACGTGGTTGAAGGAACCATGCGTTAAGACCAATATCTGCTAGTTTTACAAAGTCATCTCTATCCCCAGATGGCTGAATAGCAGCCAGACGGGACCTGCATATTATGCACGCAGGACTCTGCACCTTACCATAAGGCTAAAAAAGTTACTAACTTTTTTAAAGATAAAATTTTTTCCTTATGAGGCACATGTTTTTCAAGTTACTCACTTGATTTTTTTAATTGATGAGATTAATAATTTGGCCACCGACGGTACGCGAACTCTATATGTAGAGTTCGCTGTTTAGAGAATGCTCCCAGCCCTCAGCGCGCAGCGTCATGAATTTTCCCATACCTAGGTACAAAAGTTTAAAAAAAAAGTTATTTTTCAGCGCTGCTACTTTTACAGTCAACTCTATAAAGGGACTCATGTAACAAAATTATAGTACTTAAGGCGTAAACCCTAAAGTACCTACTATCATTTTGTTTTGTTACTCCCTAATAACTAGCTTTTGCTTTGGCTTCGATTGTATACCTGGCATAACGTTTCCCCTTTATAGAATCTATACGATTACGTAAATAAAGTGTCGCATAAAAAATACAATACTTATTGTTATTGATTATTATTATTCAAGCAGCAACAAAATATACAAAACAAGTAAAATTTTCTAGCGTACAGCTTCCGCCGTTTTTGATGTGACAGACAGACGTATTATAGATTAGTATTTGCGATAGGGTTAGTTCCTTTCAGGTTCCGAAACTAACTTAATCTTTAAAAAAATACCCTGTGAAATGAAAGATGAAAACTTTATTCGATAAATGAAAAGCAAGAACCTTTAAAGCCAAGATCTACAAAATAAATATGGCTGCCGATATTAAGACGAGTTGTTCCGCAGACCGCGATGATCTAACAAAACATCTCTCCGACGTAACTTTCATATTAGATTTATTTGTCGGAGCGAGTTCGCCTCTCGTATTTCAGTTATTCGTAAAATATATCAATCGTTACATCTTAGTATTCCTAGAGGAGTATTGCAAATAAAAATTCCACCCCATTCACCAACTTCGAGCCTCCGTACATCACAAAGTAAAGGTTTATGGAGGAACTGCCAAATATAAAGTGCCTGGTCTGAGTCACACCTTGTAGGCTAGGAGCCGATGGAAAATTTTCGATACTAATTTTTACTAGCGAAGCTGAAGGTTAAGAGCATATAGTCACCTGATACAGGCGTGAGCTTACTTGGTATGTGTTCTACTCAATTATTGTAACATAAGTCGGAAATAAAAATTTATTTATATATTTAATCTTATATAAATGTTAAAGCGTCAGTCTTTTACCTATTCACGCCTACACTGATCATCTTTTTATCCCGGTATAATTTACGATTCCCGTGCGGTAAGCGAATTACTCCTTTTTTTTACGCAAAGAAATGCTGTGACGCATTCGACGCAGGGGATGGGGACTCCCACTGCGGATATGTGGGGCTCGCCGCGGGCGAAGATGGTGTGTGCCGCGGCCCTACCCACTAAAACTCTACGGTGCTCCTCTCCACCACTTATAACGGTGACGTGGGAACTGTACAGACACCACATCACCGTCAGTGGACGTCTGCTTGATGGTGTTGCAGACTCCTCTCTGTAGGGGGCGTTTACTCGCCCCCCAGGCCGCACAGAGGCCCCTGTAGGGGCTTGCTTAGGCCATTCCACTGCCTTTTGTCGCGATGCGCACGAGCACCCTGCGCATCAAGACCCACTCGGGGACTCAGTGCAATGGACGATGGCATCCCCATACCGTCGCCCTGAGCACCCCGGTTATGGCGGGACGTTGTTATCGCCATTATTGGCAAATGGCACGACGTCTTCGCCTTGGCCGTCTTCTGGGGTCGAGCACCTCCCTCTCTCTTGTGCGCTCAGCCTCCTCTTTAGCGGAGATGACCTCTTCAAGCGAATTACTCCTGCGATCACGGATTCTTGGAAATGCTATTGTATTCTATTGTTGTTGCGATCACCGGTGCTCTTATGGGGCTTGAAGGATTAAGCGCAACGGCTGTGCAGGCAGCAGGCATCATCTACATTGAAATAAAACGTACAAATAATTATTAAGACTAACCAGACTCGAGGTTACATGGTTTTGGAGTAAGTAATTTTCCATTATACAAGTATAAATGTTCGTCTAATTATGGAGTACGTATTCTATCTATTTAGGTATTGGAAATTGTACTCGATATAATTGCCATTATTACTTTATCTATTTGTAGAAAGCACATCAAATGCAAAACATTTGAAATCAATGATACCGTAATTTTAACAGTAAAATATATATTTGTCAGATATTTGATGTGTAATTTGTAACATGAGTTCGGAATTTATTTAGCCTCAGTATCGTATTTAGGGCAAAACATTTAACAACTATATCGTGAATGTGAATTTGTATTATTATCTGATGTTGTCAGTTTAAAATTCTGACTGTTGAACAAAACATTGAATATCTCGTAAACGATAATTGTAGCGATAAAATGTGCGTTACATGTCATTAAATTGCCTGCATTGTTGTACAAACAATGTGTTACAAATAGGAACACTCATTATATTACTAGCTGACTAGCTGTCCCGGCAAACATTGTTTTGCCATATAAAGTATTTCTCCCATATTATTTTATTGAAGTGACTGAATAAGTATGGCACCATGGCAACGTCCATCGCTATCCCGTCACACAAACAATGGTCGCTGTCAGTCTCGAGTCGTAATAATTTACTATTATTTATTCTACAAATATATTTATCAATATAAAAAGTAGCCAGTAGCCGATTCTCAGACCTACTAAATATGCATATACAACAAAAAATTAAAACCGACTTGAAAGGTAAAAACATTAATAACATTAATATGAACTAAAAAGTATTAAATAATTTTTACTATCTTATAGTGCCTTTTTCGGAATTCGGCTAAACCTCAACTATTTCTGTACTCAATCTTCATTATTTTGAAGTCGGTGCCAGATAGCTGAATCTTCAGTCCTCTGACAGAATATTTGAAACTTTTGGAACTGGCACCGCCTTCAAAATTATGAAGATTGAGTACAGAAATAGTTGAGGTTTAGCCGAATTCGGAAAAAGACACTATTAGAGAGTAAAAATTATTTAATACTTTTTAGTTCATATTAATGTTATTAATGTTTTTATCTTGGAAGTCGGTTTTAATTTTTTGTAAATTAAATAATAATAATTTTACTCTTTTTAGTTACACTAGTAGGTAAATCTTCGCGTATATTTTACGTATCTTATTACAATTTGTTAAGAGTCACAACTCACACTCACAAAATAATATATTATCATTGAAGTGAACATATTGTGCTAAGTAATTTAACAATTTTAATGCTTCAAGCCCCAAGCGGTCACCGGCGATTGCGATAACAATAGAAAAGCTATTGTGTCTCGTTTTTCCACGATCGAAGGATCTGTCAGATAAAAAATTGTATAAACTTGCATAGGATGTAGCGTAGCTACTCATAATATTTAATATTATCATAATTATTGACAGCTGTTCTTGTAATCAAGAATTCAAATCGATACTTAGTGCGCCATCTATCGATTAATAAATATAACTAATTAAAAAGACACTTAATGACTTTGTTTTGTTTAAATGCTCTTTTTTTAAAATTACTTTATTTTAATTCTTTTTGTCTATTTAAATTTTATGAAGTAGTTAGTAAAGTATTCGATCTGTATATAAAGTAGTAAAGTACTTATTCGATCTGTTGTCTGCCGCCACGCGCCGCCGTCGCCTCTGCGGCGCCGACCGCCGTGTATTAAACAAACAGATGTTGTTATACAGTACATAATTATTATTATTACTATATCCATATCTATGCCTTGTACTATTATCTATTCTGTGCCATGAGACATTGGTGACCTTAACACGACGTGGTAATGATGATGATGATGAATATGAATTGCATAGCAGCATAATATGCTTTCTGTTCTTAAAACAACGCCGAAACTCCCAAACATGTATCTATAAGGAGTCAGGAGTTCTCTCAGCATCTTCGAAACCATGGTATACCTTGACCCAATATTTGACTTTTTGGTAGCATATTCTTAGTACACTTCACATAAAACCAAAATCACCATATGTTTCCATATAAATTTTGAGGAGTTTCCTCAATTACTCATAAATCCCATCATCAGGTCACCACTTTTGCGAACATGGTACCAAATTGGAGTGAAACTTAATACAACAAAACAAAAATTTCGAAAATCGGTTCACAAATGGCGGAGTAATCGTTGAACATACAAAAGTAAAAAAATAAATAAAAAAAATATCCACAGCCGAACATATAACCTTCGTTTTTAGAAGTCGGTTAAAAATTTGGTAAAAATTAGTAAAGCCGTATCGGAGGAGTACGGTAACTAACATTGTGACACGAGAATTTTATATACTTAATAAAGATTACTACATGACGTAAACTTTGTACCACTACCCTACTAATATAAACCTTCCCTGGACATCTACGAATATTTCAAGACTAATAATAGCTAAATCGGTATAGCCATCCCCGAGTTTTAGAGAGACTAACAAAAATTTAAACTAATTTTTATTTGTATAGATTTACTCTGGTTAACAAGTGCCGTTTTCCTCGAAACCTGATCTCATGCACCGAAATTTATGACTTTGGTTTCATTCGATTCGGAATTGCATCTAGAAGATTCTATCAAAATTCCAAGAGGGGCTGAAAAAAATTCAAAAGTTATAAACAATAAAGTAAACAATCGGCCAAGTGCGAGTCAGACTCGCGCACGAAGGGTTCCGTACCATTAAAGAGCAAAATTAGGCCAAAAATTTTGTTTTTTATATGGGAGCCCCCGTTATTTTTTTATTTTATTTCAATATTATTATTAAATATTAAAGTACATATACAACTAAAGATTTTCTGAAAAATTCAAGTACCTACCTGTTACCATTATTGATATAGAGCAAAAAAGGCCAAAAAAATTACGTTTGTTGTATTGGAGCCCCCCCTCAAACATTAATTTTATTTTGTTTTTAGTATTTGTTGTTATAGCGGCAACAGATATACATAATCTGTGAAAATTTCAACTCTCTAGCTATAACCGTTCTTGAGTTACAGCCTGATGACAGACAGACGGACAGACGGACAGACGGACAGACAACGAAGTCTTAGTAATAGGGTCCCGTTTTTACCTTTTGGGTACGGAACCCTAACAAAAAATGAAGGGTTTGGTTTATTTTTAATATTTCATAAAGTATTTGAGATAGTCAAAATTTGAAAATTGATCTTTAAAGAGCAGAAAATTTCCTAAAACAAATCCTACATTTTGGAACTTTATCAACAATCCTTATAACTTTAATTGAGCGGAGAAAGTAACGGTAAAAACGCATAGTTCGCATTTCGCGTGATTTGCCGCAATCTGCCACGTGAACTAAAAACATATTTTAACTGATTAAATATTAATATTATTAAATAGACATATCAATAAACAAGAATCCGTCAACAAAAATAAATTATCACCATTTGTTTAATTGTTATGCTTTTCTTAATTTGTTAAGGCCGCATACAACGAGGATTAGTTAAATTTTGTGTTTTTATTTTCACTAGAACTTTGACCACAAGTAATTATAAGCATTCAAACATTTTTGTAAGTTAGTTACGTTCCTTACCAAGGTTAGGGTCAGCTTAAAATTTTGATTTAAATCCATTTACCACTAAAAAAATGTGTGTTAAAAATAATCCTTTCAAAATTTTATTTCTTCTAGAATTCAGCGAAAACAAACACAGGAATAAATATTTTTACGCCAAAATGTTTCAATCATGATTTCGGAGGCACCCATCAGCTTCGTTTTTGATAAAATATACCAATTATAAAGATAAATCGCTTTGTTTACAAATTTGAACAATCTGTTGGTATGTGAGAGCAACGCCTGATCATGAATATTTGGTACAAAAAATCCACAGGCACTTAATGGAAAATAAATAAATGACATCAGTCAAATCTGTGTGTCAGAGGCTGATTGTCTATCATAGAAAACCTAACGTATGTTCACAAATATATCCCAGTATACTGGCAGCCGTGGTCCCATACCGTTGATTCGTTTCGAAATATTTGCCAGTGAATTATCGAATACGTATTTCTTGTAATGTAATTATAATACGCCATACTTATCTTATACTAGTGGAATACCAGTACAAAATAGCGCCGTAATTTGACGTCTTGGGCAGTGGTCAGTAGACTGGGTTTTATTCCGGAACCTAGTCAACATTTTGGTTTACAACATAGAGTATACATTATAGTAGCTTGCTAATGTATACTCTAAGGTTTACAAATACTTCAATATTGCTTTGTAACCTAAATTTTTTGGCGAGAGACTACCTAATACGATGCTATTCGATAATTTATATTCACCAAACGATCATTTTTACGGTTTTGGTAGGTTTGAAAGTCAAAAAATGTAAACATTACAGCTAGTCAGAAAACAATGTACAGATTACCGCAACACAGAGACAGATTTTTACGTATACATGTCAAAACATTGTAAAATGATATAATTATGATATGTCCAATCCATAGCAATAGAAATAATTATTACATCTTAGCACTGGAGTAATAAAATCTGCACAGGAAATCGTAAAAATAATATTATCATGCGGATAGATCTAGATATTTTGTAGATACCTACACCATGATTTTGGTGCACCTCGGGAGGAAATAACTAAGGATTCTAAATTCTTTAAGAAAAAATAATGTGATCGAAATGAAATGCCCTAAAACCTTATTTGATTTTATCAAAAAAATATATTTTATGAATAAAAATCGCGACGGCATTTAAAAGTAAAAATTAAAGAGATTGCATTTATGCAATTTTATTAATTCTTTACTCACGACAATTTGATGCAATGTACAGGAACCGTAATTTTTTTCCGGACCAAAAAGTATCCTTCGTCCGTTCTTCACCAAATTTCATAAAAAATGGTTCGGCATGAAAAGGTAACAAACAGACTATTCTAATATTAGTATAGATTATTATTAAAGTTTAAATTTAATAAGATACATATTTCGTAAATATTTCAAACACCTACCCGCTACCGGTTGTCATTATTAATGTCGAGCAGAAAAGGCCTAAAAATTGCATTTTTAACCGACTTCCAAAAAACGAGGAGGTTATATGTTCGGCTGTGGATATTTTTTATTTTTTTTTTATTTTTTTGTTTTGAATATTTCAGACCTCATAATTATTCATTATATTTTATTTCTATATTTTGTTGTTATGGTGATTGGTGACAGCAAAAATAATAAAATATTCTTGAAAATTTAAGTTCTCTAGCTACCGAGTTTACTTGATATACACCCTGGAGACAGACAGACGAATATCTCTTTTGGGAACAGATTCCTAAAAATTTATAATGACAAAGAAAATATGAATATGATCTGCATATAAGCATATTGAATATATTATTATTATTATTATGAAAACAAAAACGTTACCTTTACTGTAAGTAAAGTTATCGTTTTTGAACTTGTGGAGGGTGTTAGGTATATTGATTCCAGGTTATATAAGTGATCATCATGGGGCTACACTCTACATCTTATTTATTAAAGCTATTGCAATAAACCCAAGCACAAGATTCTCATTGAGGTCATAAAATAATCTCCCTATTTCCCAGCAGTAAGCGAGCTGTTTTATTCTAGTTTAGAACTTTTGTATCTACTTTACCGAATTTTAAATCTATTTCGGTATTAATACTTTGGGATGTGTTACATATGTCCCTTATATAAAGTTCACTGTGAAAGTAGCAGTGTTAAAAGAGTTGCTTTTGAATTCCAATGTTTCTATGGAAAATACGCCAATATCATGAACGTTTGCGATGATCTATACAGTATGGGTATTAATACTTTATTTTGTTATACATTGTAATTTGTATATGTATTATTATGAGGAAATACTTTTTTATGTTCGTGAGTACAGAACAAACATCATATTTAAATATCTATAAATACATCATTTTATTATAATACAAAATTCATCATTACGGTATTTATATGTCTAATAATTGTTTTTATTTTGTTTTGTTATTGTTAGAAGCCAGATTATTTATATTTTTATTTAAAACTAATAAAATTTAAAAAATATTTTTTATTGATGAAAAAACCCTAATTACTTTATTTACATGAAAAATTCTTTAATGCCTTTGATTGTTCATAATAAAGTAAAAAATCATTTTTTTTTTAATATTTCTAACGGCGATCTCTTCTAAGCCCGTTTAAGATTAGCTCAAAAGAATAAAATAAAATCTAGATTTCTTCTTTTAAAAAAATCAGAGTTTTTATGTTAACATTAAAATAATTACTATTAACAAATTAAGAAAAGCATAACAATTAAACAAATGGTGATAATTTATTTTTGTTGACGGATTCTTGTTTATTGATATGTCTACTTAGTACCAAATTTTTTTTATTCCTTAATATTAATATTTAATCAGTTAAAATATGTTTTTAGTTCACGTGTCAGATTGCGGCAAATCACGCGAAACGCGAACTATGCGATTTACCGTTACTTTCGCCGCTCAATTAAAGTTTAGGATTATTGGTAAAGTACCAAAAGTTAGGATTTGTTTTAGGAAATTTCCTGTTCTTTAAGGATCTATTTTCAAATTTTGACTATTTCAAATAGTTTATGAAATATTAAAAAAAAACCAAACCCTTCTTTTTTGTTTACTTTATTGTTTATAAATTTTGCAATTTTTTTCAGCCCCTCTTGGAATTTTGATAGAATGTTCTAGATGGTATTCCGAATCGAATGAGACCAAAATCATAATTTTCGGTGCATGAGATCAGGTTTCGAGGAAAATGGCACTTGTTAATCAGACTAAGCAGTTTTTTTATGATTTGACAGAATAATATATCGACGAAATCCAATAAAAAATTGTTTAAAACAGCAAACCGGTGTTGAGCTCTCGGACTATAATCTAAGCAAGATATAAGCTTGGCAAAAAACCAGAGTTATTTATTGGCGATCTCTGATCTTCGAGCTTTTATAGGTATTTAAGTAACGATGTGAATATTTGCATTTTTTTCATACAGAAGAAACTCGATAATCTGGATAAGCGAATTTATGAAGAGAAGCGTGTTCAGTGCATACGTTTAATGTGGGGTTGCCAACCTCAAATTTAAAAAACTAGGATTTGAATTTGGAAAAACCAGAACAATTCAGTATAAAAACAGGACGCATTAAGGGGGCGACTAACCCAACATTGTCGATTTTATAATTAATTTTCATACTTGAAAATAAGCCCCGAATTGTTTCATTTTCTAAACATAGATACTACATTGTGTTTCCAAGAATTTGATTTGAGCGAAAACACGATATATTCTTAGAATTTTCTCGATAGAAAAAAATCGCAATGATGCATCTAATTTTCACGAATTTTTCATATATTACCGTAACCGTGCATTAAACTACGTTAATATTTTAACACATTGTATAAAATTCTATCATTGAGACACTGACCTGGCGATGATTCTGCTTCGTCGTTTTTCACCTGGCATATGAAAGACAGGCGTGAAAGTAAAGAGAGAAGGACGATGTTCGATTTTTTGCGTTAGTCGCCCTCTTAATAGAGTTGCAATAGTTAAATAAATATCTAGATTCTAGTGAAAACAGATGAAATGGAATTCAAGTACTTAGTTAAAATAATCACATTTCATGCTCGTAGCGTAAAAATTTGAAAAGAGGCGAAACGGAAATTTTAAAATTAAAAAAACGACGAACGACGACGAAAACGACGTCCCAGGACACTACAAAAACCAGGACATGTCCTGGTAAAACAGGACGGTTGGTAGCCCTAGTTTAATGCCATTTCCTTAAATTGTTTCTTCCTCTATAATTGCGCGGAATTTCTATTATTACCGTATATTTTTCCGGGATAAAAATCCAATCTATACCAAATTTTTTCAAAAACGTTTCAGTGGCAGATAACACACATAAATAGAAACACAAACTTTCGCGTTGATTATACAGGGTGTCACAAAACTAAGTGATAATTATTTAGGGTGTGTATGTGTTCCTTATTATAAAGACTTCACTGTGAAAGTGCAGCGCTGAAAGACCAACAATTTTTTTACTTATGTATGGGGAAACTCGTGACGCTAGGATGCTTGCCCGTACAAAAAAAAAAGTGAAAAAAATTGATCTTCCAGCGCTGCTACTTTCACAGTTAACTCTCTACAAGGAACAGTACGCACCCTAAAGTATTATCACTTGGTTTTATTACATGCCGTATCAGAATAAAATATGTGGAATGTGGATTTTAATTAATATGCGCATTTTTGTAAATCATTTTTTATTGCATTACATTTGCTTCTGACCTTTAGCAGTCGCAGTAAATTAATAATCCGAGCGGGTATGGGGATCACAGTGTTGACAAAACAAGCAACTCCTGATGTATCGGTTTTGGAGGATGTGATTACAATTTGTGTGTTGTAGTTAATTCATAATAATTATTATGATGCAAAGTATTAATAACAGAATATATAATTAAAACTAAAGTATATATTTTGAATAAAATAATCTCAAAGAGGTTTACGACATACGACATAGCTGCAAGCATGAACAGTTAAGGATATGCAAACTTGTTTTTCTTTTACTCCATGTTGGACCTTAATAAATTAACCGTGATTATCATAATGGTTGCGAAACTTCTATGCCTATTATAATAAAGATACTCTCTATAACTACTAACAAGCACTTTATAGAATACGTACAAATATTATAAATGTGAAAGTGTGTCTGTCTGTTACCTCCTCACGCCCAAACCATTGAACCGATATTGCTGAATTTTGGTATGGAGATACTTTAAGTCCCAGGAAAGGGCAAGCAATACTTTTTATCCTGGAAAATGAATTGGTTTCCGTGCGATAAATAGATTTTTGCGCAACGGACTACGGAGTTGCGGATGTTATCTTGTAATCAATAATATCGACGTCGGGAATTTAGATCATGAGTCATGACACAGAGAAATATGCCCCTCATCACATTCGAGATCCCTTATATTGGCCCAATCCATGATGGACCAACGTGTAGACTGTAGAGGCCGTATAAAAATGCATAAACGTCACTCTGTCCGAAACCGCGTGTCAAAGTGAACTTATGCAACTTTGTGGAGACAAATTACTGTAGCCTTTTGTGCAGAGTGCTTTTATTTATTTATGAAGCCGGTATCATGTTCTTTGACAAAGTTTATTTGGCCACATATTTGGAATTCCCCGGCGTTTGCCTCATAATTCTTGAATGGGGGTGCAACGGCGTACCGCAGGGATATGAGTGGAATAGGTGAATGAAATAAAGTACTAAGGGCATACTTCGAATCCCTTATTGAATAGACAGCTGAACCAAAAAATATAGACGAACATAATATAACCTCCTTCTTTTTGGAAGTCGGTTAGTAGAAGTTAGTAGAGACAAGACGGCCACAACTCGGCGCTATTACATGCTGTGTCATAAAACAACTGATTTTGCAAAAAATAACGGTAACGGTATGTCATAGATTTTTATAGCGCTTTTTCGAAGTATTTTAGTATCAATTGATTAAGAGCGATTTCAGACGAACGACACTTGTCGACGGCATGCGTCGACGGCAGTCGAGTGCCGTCGACGCGTGCCGTCGACAAGTGACGTTCGTCTGTAAGAAGCCTAAGGCCAAAGACTAACATTTTATTTATTTAAATAAATAAATACCTGACATAAAAATACGCTCAATAAATTTTGCGGCACAAAGAAACATCCATGCGATATTCCTAAACTTTTACATTATAGTTACACCACTACAAAACTCAAACATGTTCAAAACGCGAAGTCGCTGCAAAAGTTTCAACTCATTATGTTTTATGAGAAATACTTTAAACGGCATCCGGCAGACAAACGTTATGAATTATTTGACCCGTGCATGTGCTAACAAAGTTGGCTATTTTTCTGTTGCAACTTGCAAAACAATCTGGTTTGTATGAGTAATTTCGTAAGTTAACGCTTACCTGGAAGTACTATTTCGTTTTCTTTTTACGGTTTATATTTTGCGTTTTAAAAAACATTTTAATGAAACAAGTAATGCTTAGTCAAACTGTGGTGGTTGGGTCATGGGTGTCAGTTGACAGTAGATAAGGCATTGTGTTAAAAAAGTTTTTTATTTGAAGCTGCACCATAAATACACAAACACCACGGACACAAACTAAATCATACATAAAAAATACATGTGGCACTTGGAGACTGCATAGCATCAAGTCTACACGCACGTACACAAACGCCGTGCCGAAGTCTGGTACAATATAAAAATCCAACAAGGGCTCTCGCTTGCACTATAGGGCAAGTGAGTTAAAACAAAACCTAGATGACGCGGTAAACTTCGTATCACTTCGTTCCTAATATAAAACTTCCTTGGACTTCCACGAATATTTCAAGAATAAAATTAGCCAAATCGGTTCAGTTCTCGAGTTTCTTTTTTTTTGAGACTAACAAAATATAAAGTCTGGTAGAACTGAAAAAAAAAATATAATATTATATTGTAAACTGGTCTTTAATCTTCAATTGCTCACGAGGATTTTTTTTTCCAAACTCAATAGGTTTTCAGAAAAAAAAATGTACCGTGGTCATCGAATTTTCTGCAAATATTCTATTAACTTCGTAACCTGTTGGCTTAGAGCATTGAAAATTTATATTTATTACATTATCAGTTACACTACAATTCTTCACGAGAAATTTTTAATCGAACAGTCACGTCCACGTGAAAAGTATAATTTTGTCCTATTTTCTTCTATCAAGGACTCGGCGAGCGTCCTAACCTCCACTGTACAAGGCGAGCTGATATGAATGTTATTTTAATGTCTTTTCGTACTGACAGACATTGACCTGCTAATTTTAGAGAGGGAGCAGCCTTAAGACCGTCGTGACTCCGGAGAACGCTCGCCATAAATGATAAAGCGCAAAGAAAAACCACTACATGAAAGGAAATCCCCTCAAACCCCGACAAACCTTCAGAAACCACTGGATGTGTGCCACTTCCGTCTATATTTATCCACCCCATAAATTTTGTAATAAAAATTCGCGAAGAATAAGAGCAATAAATTTTATGACTGTTGTATCGTAAAATGACGATTTTTATGTAATAGAACAACGAGCGAGTCCTTTACGACTTGACTTGTGACATCCATTTTAAATTTTAGGATATACATGCGTAAAAAAAATAACGGTTATCTATACTGGTGAAAGAGTTATAGTTATAAAGGTGCTCCCTCGCCGGGAGCATTCGCGTGTAATGTGTTACAGATTTGAGCATCACATCAGTGAAGGAGGAGACCCTAGCATTACAATGCCCACCTTCTGATAATACTATGTGTGTAATATCTTGATACAACTTGTAGCGTCAATGCAATGTATTGTGACACGCTCATAGAGATCTATTATTATATAATATATTACATGACACGCGAATACTCGTCAGTCAGGGAGTTATTATTGTAATGTAATGCTCAAAGACGAATCCATAATGTTACAGTACACGTCCTGGTGAGGGAGCACCTTTATAATTACAGGGAGATAGGTTTCATGATTGTCAGGGTTATTATAAAAACCCTCTTCATGTCTGGTCATGATGAACACCCATGATTGCCACTATGATTCCAAAGTGATATCATTATTCATGGGCAACCATAAACAGATTATTATTATTTCAGCGAATCTTAGGGTCTACACAGACAAGTTTTTTTTTTCAAGTTCAAATCATGTTAACTGTTTGGTTTGCAGTTCTATTGCAGTCGTGTTGCAGTCGTATTGCAGTCGTGTCAACTGCATTCAAACTGCAATCCAACTGCGATTTGCAGTTGGATTGCAGTTGAAATGCAGTCGGTCTGTGTAGACCCTAACAGTGCTTTCAGAAAATACAATGTCAATTTTAATTGCTGGCTAATTTTAAATTTATATAAAATTATGAATCATAAACGAAAGACTATTCGCTTGCATTGGTCAGATTCACGTCTGTAAAACAACGATTATGTAGAACGTGAAAATATGTCGCGTCGTGTTGCGTAGTGTACTTTCACCTTAACAGCTACCGATACCTGCGAACGACAAAGCTGGACTCTACACAAACTAGAACTTACTCAGAAGCAAAGCTATGTCAAGCTATATAGCTATGTCAAGCTATATAGCTATGTCAAGCTGCATTGCCCGGCTCAGTCCATACCCTGTAATAGAGGCTCACAGGCCACCGCATGTTCTTCGACCGCCAAGAATCATTTACAGACCGTTCATACTAATTTAACCTCTCTTAAGACCTTATGTCCTGGACGTAAGGATCATTCTTATCGAGAATTCTGAAATAACAATGAACGGACTTTACCATTTGCTACAGACTCGGACAGTCGCACTTTGTAATTACTATGTCGACTCCATGAATACTTTATAGTATGCGTGGCGACTTAAATGTATATTTGAAAAAAAATCCTGAAACCAAATACAATCAAACAAATTGAATGATGATTTTAAAAAATACAAAATAAGTTGAAGATTTGGCTTGAATGTGATCTGAAAACTTTTACCGATAATATGATAGAAAGATTGCATAGATCTTGATTGGCTGTCCTTTTTTCACTTCATATTTTTGGTAGGATACACTAAACGGCCGTTTTAGTTATTATACTTATTAGTTATTACATAAATAATAATAAACCACTTTTTGAGGTGAGACGACCTCTGTGGCTCAGTGGTAAGCGCGTTGGACGCTCAAGCCGGGGGTCGCGGGTTCAAATCCCGCCGACGGAACAAAAAGTTTTCAAAGTTCCTGGGTCATGGATGTGTATTAAATGTGTGTATAATATAATAAAAATCTTAAATATATGTATAGTATAAAAAGTATTAAATATATTTCCGTTGTCTGGTACCCGTAACACAAGTCCTTCAGGTACTTATCACGAGGCCAGACTGACGTGGTGTGAAGCGTCCATAGATTTATTATTATTATTATTATTATTTGAGTTGCACAAAATATGTCTCTAAAATACCTATATTGTTTGAAATTCTGCTTCACCCTCATAGTACAGTAGGTATTACATAATTTAATTGAGCATAATGCTGTTTTTACTTTTTCTATTTACCCTTTCTAGATATTACCTATTTCATTTTCTTTCTAATTATTCTGTCTGGAGCACGCGCTGCTTGCTCAAGTATTTTGAAGTGTTTAAGCGAAGTTCCGAGTTTCGGACCTTCGGCGTTTGCATCGTAAAGACGACGTTTTACGGCCAAGCGAAACTTAGTCTTGTCTCTGTACGACAACCAATTAAAAGCCTTCAAAAGCGACTTTGTTAATCACAGTTCAACGGTCAAAGGTTTTGTTTGTTTATATTTATATACCTACACGTAATAATTGATATTGAATTTTGATATTATATTATGTTAACTGCGAGCGCGAGTAGAGAAGAACGGTAAAACATAGGTAATAGATGTACCTACTAGGTAGGTATATAATATTATTATAAGTAGGTACTTACCGTGGTAGAACACACCATGTCGCTCCATTTTGAAAGCCATTTACTGTGGCCACACATAGTTATACATAGTCCCCAAAAAATAGATATGACTATCTAATTATAACGTATCTAGTAGATACCACTTATAGTTCTACAAATTTAGTAGTGTCCGACCGAAGGTCTATTTTTGGCCGAAGCCGAAGCCGAAGCCGATTAATCGGCAATCGCCACATGCTTCGGCCGAAGCCGAAGGTTTATAATCCTAATCGCTCGACTCTCAGTAATTAATTTTAACCGACTTAAAAAAAGAGGTTATCAATTCGACGCGTATGTATGTAATATTTCCAGAACTGCTCAATTTTCGTATATGTAAGTCTGTAATCTGTATCAGCGTCTGGACAAATGTGCTAAATTACAAGTGTATGTATGTAATATGTATGTTTTTATGTTTGTATTCGCATATCTCTGGAACTACCATTCCGATTTCAAAAATTATTTTTTTGTTTTACTAGGAGTACCTAGTACTTTTGAACAGTAGTTCAACTTAGGGAATAGTGCAAGTTTCAACAAAATCGGTTCAGTAGTTTTGGAGATACGGAGTTATAATTCTCAATTACGTAGGATTTTGAAGTCGGTTTTATCTTTTTTTAAATACATTTATGTAATATGTTCAATATTTTCCACAAGCTACAATTAGTATTAAAATTAAGTAAGTAAATTTTCAACATTTCAATGTTGAAGATTTATCTCTATATTGACTGTCTCATAGAGAAGTTGATTTAGAGATGGTAATAAAAGTTTGTGATTTAATGATTAATTATTTATTACTTACTAATTTGTGGACTACAAATAATTAATTAAGTTTAAGGAATGACTCAAATGTATTGTTCAACGGATGAGAATTCGGAAAAAGTGTATAGAATCAAAATTATAGAGAATTTAATAAGTTTTTTTTCATCGTAGAATGTTTTTTGCTACAACGCATCGTTATTTAGTTATTGGCCAAACATAAAAAATTGAGCACTTTTGGCACTCTCCCCTCTGGCTCACCTCCTAGACTTCAGGACTTTTAGTATCTTTTATCCCCAAGCACCCTGAATAAGTTCCAGCAGAAATCTCTCAGGTTCCCGCTCACGCATTATACAACTACTTTATTGACTGGACTATTGAAAAAAATATATTCTTTATTATTTCACAAATAAGAATAATTATAAGACCAATCAATCAGTCTTTGTTTTACTCGACTAGACCAAAACTATACTAATAAATAAAATAAACTAACACTAACTACTTAATAAATAATTAAATGATTTATTAAGAAGTTAGTGTTTGTTTATTGTATTTGACAGTGACTCCCAATGGCCTCTGCATACACGACTCACTCAGTCTTTCGTAACAGTTTATACTCTGGTAAACAAGTGCCATTTTCCTCGAAACCTGATTGCATGCACCGAAAATTATGATTTTGGTCACATTCGATTTGGAATACCATCTAGAACATTCTATCAAAATTCCAAAACGGGCTGAAAAAAATGCAAAAGTTATAAACAATTAAGTAAACATAAAAATAAGGGTTTGGTTTTTTTTTAATATTTCAAAAACTATTTGAGATAGTCAAAATTTGAAAATAGATCCTTACAGAGCAGGGAATTTCCTAAAAAAATTCTAGATCCTGGAACCTAGCCAATTATCCTTATAGCTTTAATTGAGCGGCGAAAGTAACGGTGAAACCGCGTGGTTCAGGTTTTGCGTGATTTGCCGCAATTTGCTACATGAACTAAAAAAATATTTTAAGTGATTAAATATTAATATTAAGGAATAAAAAAAAATGGGTACTAAGCAGACATATCAATAAACAATAATCCGTTACCCAAAATAAATTATCACAATTTGTTTAATTATTATGCTTTTCTTAATTTGTTACTAGTCACCATTTTAATGTTAACATAAAAATGCTGATTATTTCTAAGCAAGAAACCTAGAAATTTTTATCATTCTTTTGAGCTAATCTTAAAAGGGCTTAGAAGAGATATCCGGTGGAAAAATTCAATAATTTTGATTTTTCACTTTTTTATGAACATTCAAAAGCATTCCAAAATTATTCATGTAAATAAAGCAATTACGGTACTTTTATATCCAATTATTGTTATTATTTTGTTTTGTTGTTGTTAAAAGCCAGATAACAATATATTTTTATATTCATAACTAATAAAATTTAAATAATCATTTTTATTGATGAAAAAACCCTAATTGCTTTATTTACATGAAAATTTCGTGAATGCCTTTGATTGTTCATAAAAAAGTGAAAAAATTAAAATTATTAAATTTTTCCACCGGATATATCACTTCTAAGCCCTTTTAAGATTATCTCAAAAGAATACTAAAAATTTCTAGATTTCTTGTTTAGAAATAATCAGCATTTTTATGTTAACATTAAAATGGTGACTATTTACAAATTAAGAAAAGCATAATAATTAAACAAACTGATAATTTATTTTTGTTGACGGATTATTGTTTATTGATATGTCTAATTAGTACCCAATTTTTTTTATTTCTTTATATCAATATTTAATCAGTTAAAATATATTTTTTAGTTCACGTGGCAGATTGCGTCAATTCACGCGAAACTCGAACTACGCGTTTTTACCGTTACTTTCGCCGCTCATTTAAAGCTATAAGGATTATTGGTAAGGTTCCAGGCTCTCAGATTTTTTTTTAGGAAATTTCCTCTTCTTTAAGGATCTATTTTCAAATTTTGATTATCTTAAATAGTTTTCGAAATATTAAAAAAAATCCAAACCGTTCTTTTTATGTTTACTTAATTGTTTATAATTATTTCATTTTTTTTCAGCCCCTCTTATAATTTTGATAGAATGTTCTAGATGGTATTCCGAATCGAATGAGACCAAAATCATAATTTTCAGTGAATGAGATCAGGTTTAGAGGCAAATGGCACTTGTTAATCAGACTATTACAGTTCGTTCAATTTCGACGGTTGTTCGGACCTTTGGCAAAGCTTCGGCTTCGGCCAGGTTTTAGGCCGAAGCCGAAGGCTTCGCCGAAGGTGGTTTTTTTGGCCGAAGGCGGCCGAAGCCGAAGCCGAAGCCGAAGCTTCGGTCGGACACTAAAATTTAGACACTCACTTATTTTACAGAGCACTCCATAATTTTAATAAGTTTGTAATACTTAATAAATAAAAATAATTATAATTGGCGGAAGGAGGGGCATGACGGGGACGCGAAGTAAGATGGGGTCACCCAAGATACAAGAAACTAGACTCTTGCGAACAAAAAGCAATAGGCCAATAGGAAGCTATACTCGATCAACCGTCAGCGCGACAGAAACAATGAGTGGGAGTTCACGCTTTTTTTGTTTATAAACGAAAATCACGTTGAGTGTCTCGTCCATCTAATTTTACGCATTTAAAAACGTCCTTACTGTAAGGTAATTATGACTACCCAATTTATGTATTTTCTCGTAAGTATATTATGGTTGTCAGTGTTGTTTACTTTTTTGTGGTATAGTTGGACAAACGTTCAGTTAATTTATTATAATAATATTTTTTTGAGAAATTATTTCTTTCTAAAGTCAGCCTTTGGGATAAGACGGGATATTGGGTTTTCTGAAATCATCCGAAGGTTTGGTAGGCTGTCAGCTTTGTGGACGTTGGGCTCACAATGGTTGTGCTGGTGTGGATTATGAAAACACCCAAGAAATTCATATTTGTATTTATTGTAATTGGATTAGCTTACCCCATCTTGCCCCATTTTCATTACCCCATCTTACCCCATGGTAAGGGGCAAGATGGTTTTTCGAAAGCTCCTATTAAATCATTTATTTTTAAAAAATGCTACAAGTTCATCTCCCAAATACTATGCCAAATTGTAGTCAGATAAATAAGACATTGTGCCATAAGTAAATAAGCATAATAAACGTAATGATTAATACTGTATTTAGGTATTTTCCTTAGATACCCCATCATGATACCCCTATAGATACCCCTTCCCCTACCTACTCAGACGCGAGACGTAAAAAAGCCGAGTAGGTAGGCGTTTTTTTTTTTTGGTCTTCGAACATAGGTACCTACCTAATATTATTTTAAGTGCTCGATGTGTTGGGGCAAAGGTATGACGGTTAAACAGCCAATAAAATTAATTATTGCAAAAAAAACAACCATCTTCTCTAATGCTTGTTGTTGCTATATTTTATACTTGGTTCGTTTCTTTAAAATAAACTCCCAAGAGGTCGTGAAAGTAGACTGGGAGCTACCGCGTTATTGTTTTTAGCTCTAAAAGACCAATCTAGCCGCGTCCGACTGACCTCGATACTTTACTTAAAACTATCGCAAAATGGAGGTCTTCATTAATGTTTGGAAGTTCCTGAAAACAACCGTGGAATTACTTTTAAATATTTTATACATTCATGGATGCTATTTGTATAAAATAAGCAGACATTAAATTATAAGCTGTCCCAAGTATTCCAAAATATTACACCAACTGATTACGAAGAGGCGAGACTGGCGTTTATTGTGGCGTGAATCGAGATTAAGATATCGTTAAAACATCCTAGACCAGTTTTGCTTTTAATAAATAATAAAAATAATTATGTCAATTAAATGTGTATTCTAAATCTAAGGTTATTAATTTATTATTTAATTTTTTTCTCTTAAAATAATATCTGAATGCAAAACTTAAGAAACTAAAATTCCAATATGGCGTCATGAAATTGCCACAGAACAAGCATCGACATTCGAATTTCGAAATATTGATGGGCGATAGCGGGTGTAAAATTTTAGAGGCGACTGCGTGGCTCGCCGGCAGATACTGCGCTTCCTGCCGTTTGCGTCCGCCCCAGTATCAGAACATAGATTACAACCTCCAATATATACACTATTTCTATGATATTTTAGCTGCTCTAAGCGCTACGAATAATAAGTTTTATTAGGTATTCGTAGTCTATGCTCTTACATTTTTTCAATAGGACTGAATTTGAATATGTAAGATATTCTTTTTTGACGCTATATTTAGACGAAGTCCGAGAAGAATGCAGATTTTCCTTCCAAAACCAGGTCACAAATTCTGTGGATAACTCCAAACTAAATTAAACTCGGGGGTTATTATGTAAATAGTGCGAAGGTAAATTAATCTCCCAAACAAAGCAATAGGCGTTCTTTCGAGTGGAAGCTTTCATTGGTCCAAAGCCTTTATTCAAATTTATCCGGTTTGAACCTTTATTATTCGGTTCGGGAATAAATTTCACTCTCACTAATGCATTATTCCCTGTAACCTATTCTGGATTATACAGGAAGATGGAGGATCTCTATTGTGCTTAAAATGTTTTCCCAAGCTCTTATTAAATCTCAATTAAAAAAAATAATTAAGTATTTACCTTCTAAATTATTATTTTTATGTTTTTGTATAATACTAGATGTCCCGGCAACATTGTTTTGCCATATAAATAATTTTTGGTATGAAAAATAGATGTTGGCCGATTCTCAGACCTACTCAATATGCTCACAAATTTTCATGAGAATTGGTCAATCCGTTACGGAGGAGTACGGGAACGAACATTGTGACAGGAGAATTTTATATATACCTAAGATAAAGGACGTGACACGAAAACTTCTTCAGGCATACCTACAGTAGGTACGAAAATAAAATTCTATTCCATTAACTAAGTAAGTATGTAAGTACCTACCTACCTATCTACTTGCAAAATACTTTTGAATTTCGAACACAGCATCCGAATTCAAAAATTTGTGACAATATCGATTTAAAGCGAAGCGTTTATGAATCGGCATTCGGCATTCAAGTACTTTGACGCAAAATTCTTCACCAGACGTGGCGATTATACGACCATGAATAGAAGTAATCTAACCAGAGTTGCAGTGGGAAATATGAGTATTGATGCTTTATAAAGAAAGGGGCGAATGAGGTCGCAATTCTCGCACAGGTATTGTGCGCCGCTGAAAGAGATGCTACATCGAGTGTGAACTGCACTATCAATACTTCTATTATGCTTCAAACGTCATCATCACCGTGTATTGCGTACGATAGAATAATGAAGCTAAGACGATACTATTATAGGTATTATATTTTCTTTAAGGCACGCAATTTTGTTTTAGCTAGTACTTACCCATGATTAACTAGTTATTTACTGAATGTACATCTGGACTCTGGCCCATAGAGGAAAATAATACGGTACCTATAATATTATATCCTGATCTGGACGTTTCCCACAACTTCATTCCTACTGACTTCTTTCTCGTGCGAAAGCCGTACATTTTTCATGATAAAATCTATGTACTTTTGTGACTCAAAGTAGGTACTTAGCGTTAGGACTTAGCGCCGAACTAAATCACCCTAGCTAAGGCCCATAGAGGCGTCAGGCGACTGAGAGAAACATACAATAATTATTATTATACTCCAAGTTTCATCTGATGGCCAATTTTAATTTTCTTGTGGTAGTATAATTATTCTGAATTTGCTTAGCACACAGTCTACGCATTTGTATTTGCGTATTTGATGTATTCGCCAAAAAATCACCATATTGTGTAGACGGTATGTTTGACAATTATTTATTGGCCTTATTTGCGTATTTGACAAATATGACCTATACCAAATACACGTATCCGTACCTTTGTCGGTTTTTGACGCACATCAAAAGAGTCTAATAGGCAAGTACAGCCACAGACTAATAAGAAATACTACTGTGGCGTGCTATGCACGACAAAGAAAGAGGGAGAAGAAGACCGGTTATAAGTGACAGCCGGCTTTTCCTCGCTCTTCTCGCTTTTCGCGGTTCTGTGATCAGACGTGAGAAAAAAGACAATAATTTACTAGCACTACCAGTTAGCCGTAAAAACTTTCTTCCTGTATATATAAACCTGTGTGCGAAGTGTAATAACATGTTGCAAGAATATACTCTGTGTGTCTAGTGATCTAGAAGTTTTATTTGGAGTGACCAGAGCCTACTTACACCTCTGCTAACTTCTCTCCAAACTGGTGACCTGCGAGTGAACCCTACGGCATCTTCCAGCACAACGCACATATTACGCCACGGAACAACGGCTCAAGGCTACAAAAGCCCTATGCATCCCGGCGGCTCAACATTCCTGAACATACCAGCCCACACACCGCTCTTAGACGGACTGAGTTGCTGCTGCGCATCAACGCACGCATCTCCATTGTTCGTCGCATGTAGATGCATGTTTGCTGGTACAGTACTGGTTGCATGTTCGCCTCACCATTCTCAAGGTATAACACATAATATCTGCTTATAACATATTCTGGACTACTTTTTCAAGTGTATTGTTTTAACTTCAGTGTTGCATGGTGAATACAAGTGCTACAGAAACAGTATTAAACCAAAATTAACAATAAGAACTATATTACAATAGACTTTTCATATATTATGTATAGTAAGTGAATACCTCGGACAATGCAATACTAGCAATCTGTTATGTATTTAAAACGTATTATCATGAATAACTATGTTATTAACTTATAAATCTGACATTATTCCCTTTTGTACTTATTTAGATAAAATACTAATTTAGGCAATTTTAAACTGTAACCGTGATAACCCTTCTTTCTTTCTTTAGGTGATTGATATTTTAACATTTCCTGGTAAATACGAGTAGTATCAATTTGTACCAACTACCAAATACTTGTATTACAACTATTATTAGTAGTATATTCATGCTACTTAAAGTGAAGCATACTATAAATTACTTTTATTTTTACATGCATGTCTGCATACTGCATTACATATTAACACATTAACTTGGTCGCATGTGAATATTTTCTTTTTTTATTTTTATTTCTTTTATTGTGACTGTTGTCAATTAGGACTACTCTTCTCGGAGGAGGATAACAAGGGTGAAATTTAAGTCACAACAACCAACATTTATATACTCTCCATACTTAATAACCGCACATCTTACACCCGACACTCCGCACCCACAGTCACTCATAAAACTAGTTACAGACTTTATTATTTTATTAATCATCTTCTCACATATTTACATATACTCTTTCAGTTCCCGAAAATTTCATTCCTCCCATTGGCTTTCACATAAATAAATAAAATGGCCAAAGAATTGGAGTACCTCCGGGCACAAATACCTACCCTAAAAGCCCAAATGGAAATGGATAATAATAGACCAAGTATTACAAAGGTCTCTGTAAAGTTGCCACCTTTTTTGACAGAGAGGCCAGCCGTATGGTTTGCGCAGGCGGAGGCACAATTCGAACTAGCGGGCATCAATACCGA
This sequence comes from Polyommatus icarus, assembly GCA_937595015.1. NCBI lineage: Eukaryota > Metazoa > Arthropoda > Insecta > Lepidoptera > Lycaenidae > Polyommatus > Polyommatus icarus. The sequence continues at coordinate 1,688,588 of OW569322.1, read as the reverse complement.
GGCCACAAAATTTAGTCATGTCATTTCAGTTCTGGACCAAAGGGTTATCGGTGAGGTTGAGGACCTAGTACTTAACCCTCCAGAAACAGAAAGGTACACTAAACTGAAGGAGCAACTCATTAAAAGACTTTCGGTGTCGGAAGAGCAACGGGTACGAAAACTTCTTAGTGATGAAGAGCTCGGAGATAGAAAGCCATCTACATTTCTCAGGCACCTTCGCTCTCTAGCAGGAACAGTGACAAAGGACGAAAGCTTGCTACGCCAGCTCTGGATCAGGAGATTACCTTCCAATGTCCAAGCTATCTTGGCAACATAGGTGGACATTAGTCTAGAAAAAGTAGCCGAACTAGCAGACAAAATAATGGAGGTCTCACCATACACTATAGCTAGTACAAGCAATTCTCCCGCCATCACTGATGTTACTAGTGCAGTATCGACACTAACCAAACAAATTACAGAACTGTCCATAGAGGTCGCAGCCATAAGAAGAGATCAGCCAGCCGTAGCCGTTCTGTTTCCAGGTCCAGAAGATCATTCTCCTCGTCGCAGATGTGTTGGTACCACAGAAGATTTGGAGCCAAGGCACTGAAATGCATCCCGCCGTGTAACTTCACACAAGCGGAAAAACCGAGCAACAGTCAGTAAAGGAGGACCCCGACTGCTGCTCCATTGACACCTCCAGCCGTCGTTTATTTGTTACCGACAAGTTTACCATACGTCCGTTCCTGATAGACACTGGATCTGACCTATCGTGTTTTCCCCATCTCTGGCTACCAAAAAAAGGCAACCCACCAGTTGGGAACTTAGCGCAGCGAATGGTAGCAGCATAAAAACTTTTGGAACTGTCCCCCTGAAATTAGACTTAAATTTACGGAGAGATTTTACCTGGTCTTTCGTCGTTGCAGACGTCAACTCGGCGATCATTGGATCTGACTTCCTGTCATACTTTCATCTCCTCCCTGACTGCACGAACAATCGGTTGCTGGATGGAAAAACAGGCCTTGCTTGTGTGGCTGCCATCGCATTGCCATATTCCCAAATTCTCCAAGAGTTTCCGGACATCACTCATCCCCCAGGTATTTCCAGAGGCAAGAAACACGACACGGTGCATCACATTTTGACGACAGATGGCCCGCCTGTATCAAGTCGACCACGACGACTCGCTCCTCACAAGCTCGCCGCTGCAAAGAAGGAATTTGCTGTCATGTTGGAAAGTGGAGTAGCCAGACCGTCCAAAAGCCCGTGGGCCTCCCCTCTGCAGATGGCCGAAAAAAAAGATCACTCCTGGCGACCTTGCGGCGATTACCGTGGCCTTAACGCCAGGACGATCCCCGACAAATATCCTGTCCCGCACATCGTTGATTTTACTCACCGCCTTTCCGGATGCTCCGTGTTCAGCACCCTAGACCTGGTCAAAGCATATCAGAAGATCCGAGTGGCAGAAGCGGATATTTGCAAGACGGCAATAACAACTCCCTTAGTCTTATTCGAGTTCCCTTATATGACCTTCGGCCTCCGTAACGCTGGGCAGACCTTCCAGCGGTTCATCGACGAGGTAGTACAGGGACTTGACTTCTGCTACTGCTACGTCGATGACATCCTGGTCTTCTCGCGTGACGCTGCTGAACATGCTGAACATCTGCGCCAAATATTCTCACGTTTCCAGAAGTATGGAGTTACTCTGAACCCTTCGAAGTGCACCATCGGAGCAAGTGAAGTCACATTCCTAAGATACAAAGTCACAGCCGACGGAATCCAACCGCCCAAAGAGCGCATTGAAGCTATCAAGACATTTCCACCAACAAAAACTGTGCAGACTCCCGCCCAGCTCAATCAGCTCAGCTTCATCAGCCAATTTACAACGGACGTCGTTTACATTAAAGGCGAAGACAACGTTGTCGCTGATTCACTGTCTCGGATTGAGACGATCACCCTAGAGAAAGACTATTTGGAGTGACCAGAGCCTACTTACACCTCTGCTAACTTCTCTCCAAACTACGGATACATGTACAGCTCGACAAGGCTTTAATGAACGTGGCGAAAACAGGAACTAACGCTGCCATCATACAAAAACGTCATTTTTGACAGTTCTCCTTTACGAGCAGTGCCACCACCCACGTTCATTTAAAACCTTGTCGCACTTTGGACACAAAATCAAGTAAAAGTTTTTTATTTGACGTCCATGACGTGTGGAGGCACTTTACATGGTTATTTGTATTTACTATTGGCTATTTGTTGCATTTGGCAAAATTATTGACATATACACAAACAAGCAAATAAAGGCAAATACGGCCTTCCACACATGGACGTCAAATACCAAACTTTTACTTAATTTTCTTTACTTGCCTATTTGACTCCTTTGATGTGCATCAATAACCGACAAAGGTGTTTTTGGTATTGGCCTATTTGTCAAATAGGCAAATAAGGCCAATATATTTTGTGAAACATACCGTCTACAAATACAAATAGCCATGTGAAGTGCCTGCATGTGGAAGGCCGTATTGGCCTTTATTTGCTTGTTTGTGTATATGTCGCAGCCAACTGGTTTAAATAGCCGTTCAATCAAACAGCTAGCCCTTCGACTGAACTACGCCATTCAATCACAGGTCTAGCTTTTTAATTGAATATTTAAGTCGCTCAAAACGTTCAACACTATAACAGCTGATTCAAAAGCCGCCGTTAGATTGAATTAGTTAGTTACTTCATGTGGCTTCATGAGGCACTTCATAATATGGCTAGTAATAGCCATATGAAGTGCCTCCATTATGTTGCATCTCGCTCTATTCCTGTTTTGCAGATTTTTCGCGTTTCGCAGCGTTGGTGTATTATAGGCGTAAGAAATAACTTTTCACTTTTCGGTAAAAAATATTTTTAAGTCGTTTTGGCTGTATTTTGTAAACATTTGCCATTTATAGCAGTTGATGTCATCGGTGCTGTCAATGTCAAATCTGTTAAAAGAGTAAAAACATCGCAATCTAATCGCAATAATTTTTTGCTTTTTATTTACCCATGTCGATAAATACCTAAGTGATATTTGTGTTTGTAAATGCAAATTAATTTACAAAATTTAACATAAGTTGTTGAAGCACCTGTAACTTCGAATTCATAGCAATAAATGTGACTTTTGTGCTCCGTAAGCAGTCACTGAAAATAAAATCATTTTTTGCATTTATTTTGATATATAAGTGAATAAACCAATATGGATTACGTTACAACGTTAAAGATTCTTGTAATAGGTGAAAGTGGAGTTGGTAAGTCCAGGTAAGAATAAAATCATGACGATACGAATCATAACACAATGATAGTGATTACTTCTATCTACGCAATATATTTTTGTGATACTGTAACAGTATGACTCACAAACAGTTGCTGACCCTTGATCGTTTTGTGTTTCTCAATATTCCTACAATATTGCAAGGTTATAAATAGTCCAAGTTCAGGCAAAGAAATCAATGATTTCCTAAAAGGACATCTTTGTTTATGACACTCTGTGATTTCAAGTTATCAACACCAACAACCTTTGTTATAAGCGTAATACATCAACAACATATTATTATGTTCAATTTTTTTATCAACAAAGTCATTGTTGCTAGTTTATTTATTCAATAAACTCCTTTATTAGTACAAAATAATATACAAATAGCCGATCATGATTTAGTCACACATGACTAGCATCTAGGTCATGCCCTTGTAACACTGAATTTTTATCCTTTTTTTTGTTCCAACTCACTATTATGTTTTTTTTTTAATCTTCTAATTCAAAATATATGAAAAGGTAAACTCAAAAGTTCCTTTGGTAGGTAGTTTACACTTTAATCCCTCGATCACCAATTCCAGGAAATCTTATGTTGTTGCGGCCCATATGGTCCTTACGAGGCACTTACTTAATCCTTCAGGCTCCGCGCAAGCACCGGTTAATACTTCGATCGGAGGTTCTAGGAATTCCCATTGTATTCTTTTGTTGTCGCGATCACCGGAGCTTGCGCGGGGCCTGAAGGATTAAGTAAGACATAAGTACATTCTCAACATGTTGTACTTATGCCATTGTATTAAAGTCATAATAAAGGCTTAAATTACAAAAGCTACCTACTTCTATAACAGTAGAATAAAAAGACCTTAGTAATTGTACAAGTCACACAACATTGAATACCTGTATCATCAATGTTTCTAAGATTACACTCAAATATTCTGTATAATTTTAGCATCATCCTAGCATTTACAACCGGGGACTACAATTCCTCGTTTCCTGCCACAATCGGAGTGGATTACAAGTGTAAGGTGATGGATGTGAACGGTCTGAAGGTGAAACTCGGTATCTGGGACACGGCAGGACAGGAGAGATACAGAACACTCACAAATAGTTTTTACAGGTACATTTTAATATTAATCCTTCAATCGGAGGTTCTAGGAATTCCCATTGTATTCTTTTGTTCTCGCGATCACCGGTGGCCTGAAGGATTAAATCTTCAATCTTGATAAAGAGGTTTAAATATACCCCCTTTAATACTGTAAATTATTTGTTTTAAATTCAAAGTTTTGACTTTACACATGAGAAAAATTTGCTTAGTTTCGATACCCCTACCTAAGTACCTACACTACTAATTAGAGTTGAAAAGTACCACATGGTCCAATATTTTGAGATATTGGGTTGGGGATGTGTAACAATAAATTAATCCTTCGATCGCAGACTCTTGGAAATCTATTGTTATTCTATTGTTGTCGCGATCACCTTGCTCTTATGGGGCTTGATAGTTTAAATGCCTTTGGTACCACTGATTTTGCAGTGTGAGAAATGTCATTGGGTTTTTTGTAGCTGGTACGAGACCATTAGTCGCTTTGCACATGATGCTTTTTAGTATCCATAAGAATTTTTTCTCAGTTTGAAATGAATATATATGTAACAACAAATTAGCATTTATAATAAAATGTGCGACAAGTGCAGTATTTTATTTTTTAAACATTACTTTTGTAGGGACGCACATGGAGCAATATTGGTATATGATGTATCGGAGCCAAAAACACTGCACAAACTTAACGAGTGGGTGGAGGAGTTACAAGTGTATTCCACAAAAAAGAATATCGTATGTCTGGTTGTGGGAAATAAAATAGATAAGGTAAGTTTAAAGTGTTAATATCTGAAAATGTGTGGTTTATACCAGATAGTATAAACAATAGTATTGTGTTAGAGTTAGTTTATTATTTATGCTATGCTACAATTTTTGATGTTAGATTGATTATAATGTATTTTAAAAATCGGCCAAGTGCGAGTCGGACTCGCGCACGAAGGGTTCCATACCGTTATAGAACAAAAATAGGCCAAAAATTGTGTTTTTTGTATGGGAGCCCCCCTTAAATTATTATTTTATTTAAATATTATTTTTAATTATTAAAGTACACATATAATTAAGGCTTTTGTGAAAATTTCAAGTGCCTACTTGTTGTCATCGTTGATACCGAGCAAAAAATGTTTGAAAAATTATGTTTGTTTTATGGGATCCCCCCTTAAATATTTAATTTATTTTGTTTTTAGTATTTGTTGTTATAGCAGCAACAGAAATACATAATCTGTGAAAATTTCAACTATCTAGCTATTACCGTTTTTGAGTTACAGCCTGGAGACAGACGGACAGACAGACAGATATAACCCTAAAAACTGATAATATTATATAAGTGGTATAGATGTGACTAGCTGCTATCATCTAGCTATATAGCTAAATGATTCTGGTAACTTCGTTCACCTACAAGAACTTTATAATATTTGTCCTTCTATATTCTATATTCTATACTAATATTATAAAGCTGAAGAGTTTGTTTGTTTGAACGCGCTAATCTCAGGAACTTATGTTATTTGGTACAGACATAAAGTGGACCATGTGGAGGGAATTTCCTAATTTACGCGCGAGATTCCCCCGCGCTTCTCCTGCGCTATTAGGAATTCACGTACTAGATAGTAGATAGTATATCCTATGCCCTTTTCTGTGATTGTCAAAATCAATTAACAGGTTTATGTGTGAAGGGGAGGAAGACAGGCACTTTCGCTTTATAATATTAGTACCTAAAGTAGCCATTCCCAAAGTGGGCGATAACGCCCGCCGCCTGAAGGTCTGAAGGGGGGCGTTGTGGGACCCAGAAAAAAATGAGGACGTTGTGTGGAGCCTTGGGGTGATTTTTTTCTATATGCATTTTAAATTGAAACAACGGGGGCGCTAAAATATAATTTATCACACAGGAGCGAGCAGTGAGCAGAGAGGCGGGTCAGGCGTTCGCACAAAAACACAGAATGCTGTTCATAGAGAGCAGTGCCAAGACACAAGAGGGTATCAACTTGGCATTCGAAGAACTAGTTCAAAAGGTAAGTACTAAGTGCAATTACAAAAGGTATAATTGTAGAAAAACTTATATTTTTAAGTGTGTTTTTGTTAGTGAATAATGTTAATGAATCTAGGAACCACATTAATAAACTCTCAAACTCGTACTCAATATTAATTATAATTAATCTTAACTGATATGCTTTACAGTGTCTCAACATATTTATTTATTATTCGTTTATTTAATAATCCTTCAAGCCCCATAAGAGCATATATTTAGCATTTACAAGAATCCGCGATCAAAGGATTAATCTTGACTGATACACTCTCGGCATCGATATTCTTTATTATAATCTTACTATCAAATTGGCATTTAACTTAAGATTTGACAATTACTTAAGGCGACGCCTTGATAATTTGGCTGTAGCGATATCTATTTTTCTCAGCAATGACTAAAGCTAAGAAATTAAAGTTCATTGTCTGTATTCATCATGTCTTTGTCTTTGAATTACCCATAGCATAACACGATTGCTCAACTTTTGTAACACAGAATAATTAATCAAAAAGACCTGTAAAAAAGGGATTCTAATTTTCCCAACAAAGAGTGATAAAAGCTTCCAAAATTTGTACATAGATTAGTTCAAGCATACACTATAATTTGCCCATAGCTTATGTGAAATATACTTATGGTTTTTAAATTACGCGACAAAAACCATTTTGTCGCTTACGCCTTTTTCATTTCTTGCTGTTCCATTACTTGTTTTCTATGAAAGGCCAATCTAAAACATATCCAACACGTTTTTTACTTTAACGCAGCGTCACCTTAAAAACTACTTCTCAAGGATTATTAGACAGCACAGTTGAGTCCCTATTTAGTATTTTCTTTTATTATTAGGTAAAAAAAATCTCTGACCGACTTTTAACTATCCGATTAGACTATTAAAATGATAATTATTGTTAAGATCATGTCCATTTCAAAGTTTTCGTGTAAGACATAAATATTTGTTTTAGATAATCGAAACACCTAAACTTTGGGAGTTCAAAATTTTCGTGGACATAAAAATTTTGTTTATAAAAATATTTGTTTTAGATTATCGAAACCCCTGGACTTTGGGAGTCCAAACCATCGTCTTCTAACATACGTGTGTCGAGTGAGCAGGCCGACCGAAACGCGGAGTCGTCATGCTACGACTACACCTGCACTATTTAGCGAATATTTCAAGCCTCCGCGATTTTGTAGCACTATAACACCCTATCAGCTTAGTGTAATAAAAATATGTATTTATCACAATTTAAAATGTTTAATATAAATTTTTTATCAAAATATATTTGATTTTCATTGATTTGGTTTAAAATCAACTATGGAAATATTTTTATTGCTGTAAGCAAAGGTTTCTGATACTGCCCTCTTGCAATGTTAGAAATGTTTTTAATATTATTGTTTAAGTTTTTCATTCAACCCCATATTAGATATTAAGTATGTATGTATTTTATATTTTGTTACATATTAGGAAAATCTCAACTTTTTTGGAAATCGTGATAAAAGTAATGTGATAGAACCAAACAAATTTTTATAATATTATGTACTCTAGCTTCTAGAAATTGTACCTTTTTCATTAAAAAAATTAACAGCAAATCACCAGAGATGGTAAACGATTATAGCCATAGCCTAGAGTCGCAACACCATAGTTGTGTACTATAAAAAAATATATTATTAAGGGTCAGTTCACATTGCTATGTGACGAGGAAATGAATTTTTGAATAAGTCATGATACCGCGACTGACTGTGTCAATTTAATTTGTATAATGAAGTGTACTAAATTAAGATCAGTTTCATCAGAATGTCTCGTCTAATATAATATAAAATTCTCGTAGAGATTGTCTAAACTGAAATGACGCGCCCCACTACTTAATTAGTCTATTTAAATGTGTGAGTGCAAATATAAACAACAACACTTCATCTGTGTGGTAGCATCGATTTATTAGTAAACTACGATCTCTGAGTGTACAAGACGGTTGACTAGTCGGGCATTCCGATAACGCTCGCGCTATCGAGCAGCGCCGTGTCATTGTATGAAACAATACGTCCTCTCCTCTCGCACGTTTAACATTAACTAAACTAGTTGGACAACAAATCCGACAATAACGTTTCTTAGCAAGTATAGTATCTAAGCAACTGAGCGACCAATTATAATATCATGTTTACGTGTATTGCGTCCATATTTGAGTTGGGCTTGTGTGTGTAAATGCAGAGGTGGGGCGCGTCATTTCGGCTTATGTCGGCACTACAAATAGGCGAACGCGTTAGCCAACGCATTGGCCAACGCGTCGGCCAACGCGTTCGCCTATATGTAGTGCCGACAAAATGCGTCGGCCAACGTCTAAATACCTACCGCCAACGCGCCCTTTCTACACATTGGGCCGACACGTTGGCCAATGCGTTGGCCAACGCGTTCGCCTATATGTAGTGCCGACATTAGACGAACTCTATCACAGTGTTTGTGCGCGAACTCTTCCAAAACGACTCAAGCTCAAATGATTTTAATGGTACATACATTCGTTAGACTTGAGAATAGGTTTTTATCTAGTTTTAATATTGATACTAGTTTTAATATTGATACTAGTAATAATTTATGTGGCAAAACAACGTAATTGCCGGGTCAGCTAGTTTAAATATACATCGCATGCTCCCGTCACGTCACAATGTGAACTGACCCTAAAATATGCCTTGTCTCCATTAGGTCGCATCCTAACAGCATTTGAATCTGATAACATTATACGCGTTGACACGGCGTTAATAGGCATAAATACTTATTAGGAAAATGGTTGTATGCAAAGATCGCTTGTCCACTATCGCGGTGGTCGAGCCGTCGCCGAGAACGAGATTTATCGGATTATTTTGGGCCAATAAAATGTCCCTGTGTGACATTATGGAGGCATTTCACATGGCTATTTGTATTTGCGTATTTGATGTATTCGCCAAACAATCATCATATTGTGTAGACGGTATGTTTGACAAATATTGCCTTTATTTGCCTATTTGACAAATATGACCAATACCACAGAAATAAGATCAAGATAAAGATCTGTGACCAATACCAAATACACGTATCCGTACCTTTGTCGGTTTTTGACGCACATCAAAAGAGTCAAATAGGCAAGTAAACAAAATCAAGTAAAAGTTAGGTATTTGGCGTCCATGTGGAAGGCCGTATTTTTCTTTATTTGCTTGTTTGTGTATACTTCAATAATTTTGCCAAATGCAACAAATAGCCAACAGCAAATACAAATAGCCATGTGAAGTGCCTCCATTAGGTTTCATTTTGCTCTACGCCAGTGCTCCGCAAAAGGTGTGCCGCGGCACACTGATGTACCGTGGACAGTAGGTAGTTGGTGTGCCTCAAAAAATGTTATCGTACCTACATATTCCTAGTTTATAAGAACAAAACATTGGTGTGCCTCAAAAAATGTTATCGTACCTACATATTCCTAGTTTATGAGAACAAAAAAGAGAACATCTCGGGACGATCGACAAAGGGATGGGAACCATGAAGACCCCTCCACGCTGATTAGTTATCCCAAAACTCCAAAAATTTTCAGTTTTCTACAGCGCTCCGCAAACTTTTTGTGTTCAAGGTATAGGTCTTAGATACCTTGAACACAAAAAGTTTGCGGAGCGCTGCTAGACGCCACTAAAGACGGCATGGGTTGTAGAAAATGCCTAATGCCTACAGCCTATGTCAGCTACACTCAACGTACGGTCCGCCAGGACTGCGTGAAGATAGCTGATAATAATTGTAGACCAGTCGCTAATCTTGAACAACTTTTTTTAAATAGTTTTGGTTGTAGCCCGCGACATCAAAACTAAAACATGTTTATGACCGGTATAAAAAGTTTGTGTACCACTGGCCTTTGTCATAGAGTGGCATTTTATCTGCCTAAAGGTAAGCGTCCACTTATCGGTATCGGGCGGCGGGCGCACGCAAGTCGCAACGGAGTATGCCTCATACCAAAATCCGTTGCGTGCGATGCCGATAAGTGGATGCTTATCTTTAAATCGCGTTTTCGGTGACGGTCCGGCGACGGCGACTGTGGACAATCGGACAAACGGTTGTCGTTATGGAAGCTAGTAGCTACCCATTGAAACAATGAGGTTATTTATATTTGCTCTTGTAAATACAACTTGGAAGCATAATATTATCGTTTAGTAAATGTTGTCTGTACTTTGTTGTTTTACTTACTTTGAATCTACATGATAATAATAATATTATTTCGGCCTGTTATCCACAACTTTTTTGACAGATGCTCCAAACTTCGGTCTGTCAAGTTAAGTTGTGGATAGCCTATCTGGCACTTATCAGGAAGTTGTGAAACAGGCCCTTAGTGTTATTAACCGACTTCCAAAAAACGTGGAGGTTATGTTCGGCTGTGGATGGTTTTTTTTTTGTATGTTCAACGATTACTCCGCCGTTTGTAAACCGATTTTCGAAATTTTTGTTTTGTTGTATTAGGTTTCACTCCAATTTGGTACCATGTTCACAAAAGTGGTGACCTGATGATGGGATCCATGAGTAATCGAGGGAACTCCTCGAAATTTATATAGAAACATATGGTGATTTTGGTTTCATAAGAAGCATCCTAAGCATATGCTACCAAAACGCAAGATTTTGCACCAAGGTATACTATGGTTCCGAAGATACTAAGAGAACTCCGGATTCCTTATAGATACAAGTTTGGGAGTTTAGGCGCTGTTTTAAGAACTGAAAGCATATGCTACTATGCAAATTACATTCATCATCATCATCATCATTATCATCATCATTATAATCATCATTACCAAGTCACAGGTCATGTCACCAAATTCAACCTTATCTCCAGAGCATAAGGCACACATTAACTGACATTACTTCTGAGAAGTTAAAGTTGCTTCGACCATGTAACATTCTGTCTCACTTCGCCGAGATATTCTGGAAAACAACCTAATTTCAACCTTTTGCATCGCGTTTAGTCGCGAGAGCCGCGGCTCGGCGGCGCGGCGCGGGCCGGGTACCTACCGTACTATGTAAGACTATACAGTGCGAGGCGTGTGCGACAAGTCGAGCGAGTGCCAGCCTATTGAAACTAGTCCGGTGACCGGCTACTTAGCACGTCACACGTGTTCACTTCGATTTTTTTTAAATAAGTATATTGTTTAAAATTATCTGCAGGCTGCAGCTGATATTATATTTTGTAAGTGTGACTGTAATAAGATGCCTACGTAGAATAATATACAGGTGTATTATTCTACGTATAGTACGCGATGGCTTACTAGGTAACTAAAAAGAGTGAAATTATTATTTTTAACAAAATATTAAAACCGACTTCCAAGGTAAAAACAATAATAGCATCCTTATAATATGAACTAAAAGTATTAAATAATAAGTATTCCTATCTAATAGTGCCTTTTTCCGAATTCGCCTAAAACTCAACTATTTCTGTAACTACTCAATCTTCATAATTTTGAAGTCGGTGCCAGTTCCAAAAGTTTCAAATATTCTGTCAGAGAACTGAAGATTCATCTGGTTTCAGCCCTGTCAGAAAAGGAAGTGGGCAGTGCCGAGTGCGGGAATGTAAACAGTCACTCGTCATGCTGCTGCCGCTGCCCGACGCGGCAAGTATGCAGAGGGCTGAGTGTAAGGGCTCCCGCACACAAGCCACCGGCCACAACCACAAAACGCCGCAACCGGCATATTTCCTGCAGTTTTCATACATTTTTTGACGCCCGTGGCCGCCACACGCTGTAACGCTTCACTTTACGATAAATAGACTAGCTTAAAACGGCGTTTGTGATTGTCGCGTGTGGCTCGTGTGCGGCGACACTAAGCGCTCACTGGCATCGTTACTGTCGCAGAAGTATTGCTGGCAGCAATATGAGCAGCGGCAGTGGCTAAATACAAACCCATTGTAAAGGTATCAGACGGATTCCGTTTATTTGCGTCTTTCCCTTGACACATTAAACTCCACGGAACGCAACATAAAGTAATAATTAATTCATTCGAATACGAAAATCAAGTGTTTATTCGAAATAATCTCTAGTCTAGACGTCTGATCGCCTAATTACATGTAACGTAAGATTGCTAAGGACGTCGCCAAGGTAGAAATACAATGGGCTAGAAATCAAATGTATTAAAGATTTATACATTGATATTAGAACCGTTCTTATAACAATCGTCATCGAGGCAAAGACTTCCAAAGTAGCTTCATGCTCTCTTCTGTACCAGCTGTTCATATATTTTGTTATCCTACATAATACAACAGCAGCCCCCGAGACGAAGCGGGAGGGGCAGTTGACGTTGACGCGTATTGTACACCGACGACGCTGCGAAACGCGAAGCAGCGGCGAACCGATTTGCTGTCTTATGGCATCTCGTTCTATTCCTGTGTCGCAGATATTTCGCGTTTCGCAGCGTACACCGACGACGCTGCGAAACGCGAAGCAGCGGCGAACCGATTTGCTGTCTTATGGCATCTCGTTCTATTCCTGTGTCGCAGATATTTCGCGTTTCGCAGCGTACACCGACGACGCTGCGAAACGCGAAGCAGCGGCGAACCGATTTGCTGTCTTATGGCATCTCGTTCTATTCCTGTGTCGCAGATATTTCGCGTTTCGCAGCGTCGGTGTACTACAGGCGAAACTGCTTCGTAATAACGCTGCGATGGCGCAACGCCCGTCTTAATGTTTGCGTTGCGACGACACAACGCAACGCGCTGTGTGGACTGGTTTGTCATGAGCTGGCGCCCTTGAGTATAAGCCGTGCAATCTATCAAAATCGAGTATAATGCTGATTTTAGTGACATGCTGACCGCTCGGTCACCGTCGGCGCTGATGGCCCGAGATGTATGAATTTCTAGGAAAGGTTTTGAATAACGGTTAGCGGTTTACGCTGATATTTCATACATTTCGGTGTCAGCGCCGGCAGCGTGACACTAAAATATAAACAGACGAACGTATAACCTCCTCCTTTTCGGAAGTCGGTTAAAAATCATAATATTATTAAGTATCAAGTAAGAACATTTTTCTTACTGAACATTAGGGAAAATATGTTTTCTATTGATATAAGCACATCATAGTATGCATTAATTCAAATAATTTATCACTTGGCCATCTCAAGAAGGCTGGCCTGGACGGCCTCTAGCCTAATGAGAGGCCATCGCTCAGGCCGGGATAAACGTTGACAAAAGGCCTCTAATATTGTGATTTATGTACAAACAGAGCCGCGGTAAGCCTTATGCTTATAGACATAAGGTCGGGATTCCGGACGATTCGTCATCGAGTACTCACAAACTGTGAGGTTATGTCCTAATGTGGAACATCAAAGTGACTTCCTTTGTCCGCAAAAACAATACTGACGAATACGGAATACAGATTTCTGGGCCTTTGTATGGACATTTGTTTTCGGTATAAGGTGTATTTTGTATGATGGGCCTTGAGGATATTACCTATAATGGAATTATCAGCACGAAAAACCCTAGATTAGGTATCCATTATCTAGGATGCCACCTACTTACCCACACCTACTGGCTTGGATAAAAGAATACCTTTTATTACACACACAGAAGGCACATAATATATTATATAGATTATAGACTATACATAGGTATAGTTGTCTATGACTACTAGGGGAAGGATTTTAGCGGGAAAATGTACAGGAGCCGCACGAGAATCATCTAATAATAATAAGTAATAATCAGGACTAGATTTCTAAGAAGAAATTCAGGATTTTAAAGCCCGCCATTTATAAGTAAACTAGTAAACGCCGCAACTCCGTTGCGCCAAAATTCATTTATCGCGCGGGAACCGTACATTTTTCCGGGATAAAAAGTATCATAATATTATGTCCTTTCCCGGGACTCAAAGTATCTCCGTACCAAATTTTAGCAAAATCGGTTCAGCGGTTTGGGCGTGAAGAGGTAACAGACAGACAGACAGACACCCTTTCACATTTATAATATTAGAATGGATGGTGGGCTTTAAAATCCTGAATTGCAATCCTAGGCACAATGATTTACCTATTACCTACGATCGTACGCAATCAATCAAATAATAACGTTCGTGTGAGTTTAAAATGATTTATCAATGGATAAAATAAAATATATGATCGGTGCGGCGGGGAGAGACGAGGCAGGCGGGGGGAGACGAGGCATGCGGGGGGACGAAGTAGCATGGTGTTGGATGGCGGCGCCTAACATCGATCATTGTATCGCACGTTTTGTTTGTCAATTTATCCGCCTATTTTACGTACGGATTAATGGAAATGATAACTTTGCTAGGTGAGCAGACGGTGACCTGCCTGACTTTGTATGATTAACCTGACTGCGCCAGGACGGATATGTTTTTCGAGTAGGTAAGTACATGTACCATCGAGGAAATTGATTCCTATGCATTTGAGAGACCAACGCCATTTGGTCGATTATGTCAATTCAATGTTAGTTGTGATCTGTCGGCTGGGTTTGACGTAATGCGACCAAACTACGTAGGTCCCCCGTCTGCATAGGAATCAACTTCTCTGATAGTACAATAAATAATTAGCATGCCATAGTGCCAAAAGACGGATTAGTTAGATTGGTAAATGTAGTCCAATTATTGAGAGAAATTGCCTGTGCACATAAGTACCATGATGATCAGTCAACCAGCACCCGTAGCATGTCTACAGTAGAAATACGAAAGTATAGACAAACAGTGGAGATAATCTGAAGGTGCCGTTCCGATCCTTACCGCGGCTAGCCACGATCGAAAAAATTTCAATTAAAATGTCACTTTATGACATAGAGTCATCTATACTTATAAAATTACATGTCCTGACTGACTGACTGATTCATCATCGCTGAGCAAAAACTGTTAATGTTACAGCCACGAAATTTAGTGAGTAGGGTTGTTTTATTATGCAAACACCCACTAAGGAAGGAATTTTGAAAATTTTACCCCGAAGGGGGTGAAATAGGGGTTGAAAGTCTGAATGAAAGTCCGTCATGTTTTAAGTTAGGAACATGAAACTTTATTTTTGGGTTACTTACTGATTAAAAATGAATGGATACGTATTTAAGCGTTTTTGGAAATTCTACCCCCCCAGGGTGAAATTGGGGTTGAAAGTTTCAATGGAAGTCCGTTATTTCGTGAGTTAGAAACATGAAATTTTATGTTTGGGCTACTGATTAAAAATGATTGTATACGTGTTTAAGCGTTTTTGAAAATTATACCCCCAATGGGGTGAAATAGGGGTTGAAAGTTTAAATGAAAGTTTAAATAGGACTATGTTAACGCGGACGAAGTCGCGGGCAACAGCTAGTAGACTATATAGTCTACGTAATAAAGTAGAATTTTATTTGAATTTTCAGGACTATAGTCTATCTCATAAAGTGGCATTATATTTGATTTTTTGTTGATCGCGGCTAGCCGCGGTAAAGATCGGAGCGGCACCTTCAGTTTATCTCTGCTGTTTGTCTATACTTTCGCATTTCTACTGTAGACATGCAATGCTACGGGTGCTGAGCAACCAACGGAAAACTGGTAGGATAGTAGGATAATCATCGGTGTTCACAATATTAAGTCCATACAGGCCATACAGGCCATGACGCCTATCAAGCGACAATCAACTCTTGACTCGGAGGTCGTGGGTTCGATTCCCGCGTTGATAACATATTATTGTTATTTCCAAGTTTGGTTAGGATTTAGGAAAATGCAGGCTGATTACCTGATCGTCTGACAAGTAAAATGATTTATGAGAGTAAAGGAATAGAGAGTGCTCTTGTGTACTGCGCACACACTTGGGCACTATAAAATGACTCCTGCGTAACTGGCCTGGTTTCAATGAAACTGGCCACCGTCACCGAAACCGGTGTGAGAGTTGTTATTATACAGGTCATTTAAACTCCACAGCCCTCACCTATCTATAAAAAAATCGCTGCTTGATTTTAAAACCCCTATGTCTATGCTATATCTGGAAGAAACCGCTTCTACCGCCTATTTGTACGGATTCTTTTATTGTTTTTCTTTTATATTGTAATTTAGTTTAGTTTTTGTACTAATAAAGATTTTTTTATTCTATTCTCTTCTTTTCTATTCCGCGACCATGACAGTTCTTCCGCGAACGGACGATGCAACAACAAAAACTGAGTTTTAATTAATCGAGCCAAGAAGCCCGTTTCGTTATTTTTTAATTGTATTTTAATTTTCCGTTGCATTTTTACGTCAAAGCCAAGACTTGGCATACGTTTTGTTGGAGAAAGACTAATTAATTTCTTATGTAAATTGTGAGTTGTTGATACTCGCCAGCTGTGGTGAAATGTTCAAGTCAAGACGGTAAATGGAGTGTTAAATTCTGCAATCGAATATTCGATCAAATGCTGTTAATATCTCTCGATTTATCGCGTCTTTGTACGCACAAAATAAATTATATTACTGTACTAAAAATTCGATCAAGTTTTGGAGAAAACTGCAATATCAAGAAAATATTATAATAAAATATTTTGATAAACAAAACACGGCAAGAATTATAGATTGTAAAATCATCATAATAATTATAATCGGCGCTGTCTAGTAAAAATAATTTTAAAAGCGTTCCACAAACCGAATACAGAACTTCCATGATTCCGGTCGGGTAAAAACTGACTTCTTCCAACATCTTCTACACTAATAATAATAAATGAATATAATAAACAACTACACTCTCTTCTGCACTGGTTGCAATTTTAAATGTATAATAATTTAACAGATAACCAGAACACTCAAGTAAATATTACTAACATAAAAGGCATAATGTTAATTGAAGCCAAAACAATCACATGACGACGTGCTAATTACACACAATAACATTTTAACTGGCTGATAACAACTAATTGCCTGTTGCCATTACCATGATTCGTATTATTTGTACACTATTATTTGTAGTATGTATAATATAATATTACAAATAATACAGTATTATTTGTAGTCAGGGCGAGCGAAGCGAGCCCTAGTATTTCCCACAACCTGAGCACTTTGTGGTACACTTTACGGAAAAACTATCACGTCTATTGATTTATCCTTTAATATAGTAGTTTAACATAGTAGTAATTTTTATTTATATTATGTAGATGTTAAAGAATAAAATACTGCCTTAAATAATATTATTGCCACACAGAAAAATGACACGAGCTGCATAGTATGATAAAATATAATACTGAACTCTAGCCTAAATGCCATAACACAAGTACTTAAGTTATGCTAAGTTATACGTACAACTCAGCATGGCACAAATCCCATCCCACGACCCATCCTAATCTGCCTGCTTTGTTCTAATGTATTAAAAACATAATATTTTTCTAATTTACTGTTTATAATTTAGACTAGATGATGCCCGCAACTTCGTTGCGCCAAAATTCGTTTATCGCGCGTGAACCGTACATTTTTCCTGGATAAAAACTATCTTAAGTCCTTTCTCGGGTCTTAAAGAATCTCCATGCCAAATTTCAGCAAAATCGGTTCAGCGGTTCGAGCGTGAAGAGATAACAGACAGACAGACAGACAGACAGACAGACAGACAGACAGACAGACGGACAGACAGACACACTTTTGGCATTTATAATATTAGTATGGATTGATGCAAAAACTCGTAGGGTTCCCGTGAGATTTGTCTAACGAAGTGGCAAAACGAACTTTACAAACTAAAAGTTGCAACCTTAATGTGAATGCATTTAAAGTGATAATTAAATTTTATCTTCGGCTTAAACGGTTCGAACGGGAATAATTATTTAAATCGCCTGTAATTGCTTTCAGCGTTTACTTTCTCTGACCGTTATCTGTTAGATTTAAGAGGGCACGCAAAGCTTAAATAGCCCCTTTTAGTGTTTCATATTAATACTTACATATTAATGGTATTTTACTGTATTATTTTACTAACCTTTCTTTTCACCTACTCTAACTTTCAGGCAAACTTCGCTAGCGCGATTCAGGTTGCATGTTATGGAGGACCAAACAGTGTACAATGCACAATATTATGGTTTTCAGTTGATAATCATACAAAATTTCAACAAAATCGGTCTGGCCGTTTTGAAGTTTAGCTACAAACACCGCGACAAAAAACTTTATAATATAATGTACTTTAAGTATCGACTCGGTTGAAACTTTTATTTATTTTTATCTATTGTGGAAGTTGAAAAATATCATATATATTCTTGCTTGGAGACGCAAGTATTACCTAAAAACTAAACAAGTCGTGACTTATTATTAATGAGTATAAAATCAAATCTGACGATTGTCTAAACTTCAGCTTAATGAACAGAAAAACAAAAATTTTGTAAAGTCTGGTATTTAGAGATATGTAAAAAGCTAATAAGCATTCTCTCGGAATGCGGTCAGATAGATAACCAGTTTATCTCTACGCCTCTTAACTATGATGGTTTAATCTCGATAACCTTTGTTCTGTAGATCATCGATACATTTCCTATTACTGTGAGAGCTTGATACTAGGCCCATTTTCAGATAGGCTTGTGCTGGGCCAATCCAGATATCTGTGTCCAGATTGGGCCTATAGATATTGTGATAAGTACCTAGTATAATATGGATTACTCTAAAATTGTAATTTGGTACGGCCGGTAGATATCAAAGATGGAAAATTTTAAATCTATTTTATGACTTACAAGAAACCTACTTGCTAAAATATGTTAATACTGTGGGTGTATTTTTCTTAGATTTTGTAATTAAGTGGAAGTTCGTTTTAATACAAAATATAGTGGTAATACTCATTCCAAAAATTGAGTATCATGTAATAGTTAAAAATTCGAAAATAATTATAAAATTGTAGTTTCAAGTTCCAACTTCTGAATTATGTCTTTTTTTTTCATTTATTTATTTACATATTTATTTATTTTTAACACCTTTTAATTTAATATTATAATGTATGTATGTATTTGTGTATGTATTATAATAAATATTAAATCCCTATCTAAGTAATATAGCACACCCATCAAAATATCAATAACATACTGTCCTTTGCCTGTGGTTGCCTGTAAGAAATTACTTATTAGTAATAAGGCCGCTATTGTGGTACACTATAAGTTTATAATTGTTATATTTTTTTTTCTTCTTTGTGTGCACAATAAAGAATATTATTATTATTATTATAGTAGATTTGACTACAGGCTACAGCCAATAACATGACGTAGACAGCCAAAATGGCTCCGCTGCGCCGTAGTCGTGCCGTAGCAGCGTAGCTCAAAGTACTATGGACTCCGTAGCAACTCTACGGATTCGTAGCGGGCAAGTTCTATTATTATATAATTGTCTTTGAATTAATATTATTCAAATCAAATAATATATTTTATTTTGGCTATTTTTATATTTTAATGCCATAAAATAAAAGAATTATTAAGCGTGAGGTCAGCTCGGGTTGGGGAAGTGTGATTGAAAGTGTTTTTTATCGGCACAATTTATAGTGGGCTCAATAGATTGGGTGTTAACCGCCGGGGGAGATAAGGCGGGGTTAGAGGGATAAAACTTTGTGCCCGATTTTTCTAATAGCCCCCGGCCGCGTTTAATTTTTTGGCAATTTCTTGAAAAAACTGTGCAGGACCTTTCTAGGCTAGATCATAATGATATCGTAAAACGATGTGAAAGATTGATTTCCATCAATTCACCATGTAGGTAGATATCACTTTTGCAAGAAAAGTTATGGTATCCGCCTACATGGTTTTTATATCTGAGCCCGTCAAAGTCGCTCTAGTTGTTTTGGAGCCCAATTTGATGTGTGTGATGATGACAAAGTTGACCTTTGAGACTTCTGAAGACTACAAAATATAATATAAACTAGCTGTCCCGGCAAACGTTTCTTTGCCATCTTTATATATATAAAATTCTTGTGTCACAATGTTCGTTCCCGTACTCCGCCGAAACGGCTGCACTGATTCTCATGAAATTTTGTGAGCATATTGAATAGGTCTGAGAATCGGCCAACATCTATTTTTCATACCAAAAATTATTTATATGGCAAAACAACGTTTGCCGGGTCAGCTAGTATTATATAAAGTAAATCGCCCGTATTATTTTATTGAATTAGTGACTAAATAAGTATGTCACCATGGCAACGTCCATCGCTATCCCGTGACCCGCGTCGCATAAACAATGGTCGCTCTTTATAGACAAATATTAATTGCAATAAAATAAAATTGCGACTATAATTAAAGATCTAAGCTATCCTATCTCTCAAGTTGGAAAAAAGCACACATTTAAAAAAAGAAACATTAAAATCGGTTAAGTAGTTTAGGAATTCATCGCGGACAAACATTGTGACAGGAGATTTATATACATATATTAGATAATAAGAGAATTAGAATAATACAATAATAAGTATATTATGCCTTTCATAAACACAAGAAGCGAAAGAGAAATATCATTTTAACACAAGGTTAACTTTGAAACCTAAGGTTAAATGGGACTAACTAAGTAGGTCGCAATCGAAACCAATTTAAAACAAACAATGAATAACGATATTTCACCTGAAGTCAACTGACCGGGGGTGGAGGGCTGGGCGACGGCAAGGGAGGGGCGGGGGGAGGGCAGATTACATCGGGGCATATTACGAGTGATGATCAATCAACAATACAAATGACAGGTCATTTCATGTTGTCTTGCGGTTAAAAAATTGTAATGAAAGTTCATTCGAGGGAAATTTTCGTTTTTGTTTTATTGCGGCATTTATCACTTTGACTCATGATTGACAAATACAGTTTATAAACGCGTAGAGTATTCATCCAATCATAGATGAGTAACTAGCTTTTTAGGGTTCCGCAGCCAAATGGCAAAAAATAAAACCCATATGGAATATGGATTCGTCTAGTGTGCCCGTCTGTACGTCTATGTAAAAAATTGACGCCTCCGTGGTCTAGTGGAAAAGAGCGCGGCTCTTGACTCGGAGGTCGTGGGTTCGATTCCCGCGTTGGAAACATGTTATTTCCAAGTTTGGTTAGGACAATGCAGGCTGATCACCTGATTGTCTGATAAGTAAGATGATCCATGCGTCGGATGGGCATGTAAAAAGTCGGTCCTGCGCCTGATCTCTCGCCAGTCGTGTCGGTCTGCCGTCCCACTGGGTTATGAGAGTAAAGGAAGAGAGAGTGCTCTTGTGTACTGCGCACACACTTGGGCACTATAAAATTACTCCTGCGTAGCTGGCCTGGTTTCAATGAAACCGGCCACCGTCACCGAAACCGGTGTGGGAGCTATTATTATATGTGTAAATCTAAAAACGAACATAGTTCTTTACAAATGTGCATATATACATTGTGCACACACGCCTCTGTATGCTAACATTACATATTAATTTTAATATAAAAACTCATTTTATAATTTCGAATTTCGTATAAAAATTAATAAAACATTTTAATTTCGCTAAAAGTTTTTCACAAACCCAAATATTAAAAGTTTATAATTTAAATTGAAAAGCTTATCTAAAGCACATTATTATAAATATATGTTCAAACGCTATAAGCGGTGAGTGGCCTCAACGATCCATCAGAGACGTAAATTACGTTTGAATAATTTGTGATAAACTCAGACGGGGTAATGCCGTCATAAAGTTGATGTGAATTATATGTTACATCAATATATTATTATAATGTTGCGTGTATACGCATAGTACATCTACTACCATTCAAATAGATCAGCTAGAAGCGTCGGATTTTGCCTTTACGTTTCCTCCAGAGCTGAGCGGAGCTGTGTTGCGAGGAATGCGTTTTTGAGAACCAATAGCATCGCCGCGCTGAGCGATGTCTTGGCAAAATCATGTCAATGAAGCGATTCTTTTGGTTTTCAAAAACACATTCCTCGCAACACAGCTCCGCTCAGCTCTGGTGGAAAGGCGGCCTTACAAACTAAGGAACCTAAGAGTCAGTGACAGCCAGACTTTCGTTGTTTTATAAAAGTTACTAGTATTATGTTATCTAATAATATTATGTTGTTGTATGTAACAAGTTAATAACAATTGTGTTATTAGCGACTCGCTGGAGCACAGATAAACCCTGCGTGGTTTCCGTGGTACGGCACTTTGTTAAATATTGTATTTGTAAATAAACGATTAAAAAATATATATATAAAATTCTCGTGGCACAGTTTTCGTTGCCATACTCCTCCGAAACGGCTTGACTGATTCTCATGAAATTTTGTGAGCATATTGAGTAGGTCTGAGAATCGGCCAACATCTATTTTTCATACCAAAAATTATTTATATGGCAAAACAACGTTTGCCGGGACAGCTAGTATGCTATATTAGACTTTGTGGTGATGTGGCAGTAACAAGTAACTGTCATAAGCAATCGTTATTTTGGTGTATGCATTTTAGTCTGTAAGGTATTTATAATATGGGCCAAGATGCCTGCAGTGGGAGACGAGAGTCCTACAGCTATTCCGAGGAAAGTAGAAAAAAACTTAAGCTTTATACTTTGTCCAAGGTTAGACCTTCAGAGCTGGATACCTCGTAAAATAACCGCGACCAAAACTTTATAGGTGCTAGTTGTTCTTACCTATGGGTCAAGGGTCATATACAGGAAAACATTCAGTTTTTATAAAATGGCGAAATGACGTACTAATAAGTCTAGCTATCGCTGGCTCGTAGGTTATGAGGAAGAGGGGAGTTACTCATAAGACCTTATTGCTCTAACTTAGGGTTAGATTCATAAATCTGCGTACAAATATTTTTTGCTATGGAAAATAAATAAGAAAGTAACTTTTTAATTTTTTCAATTTTTATTTTTTTTATTACTTTGTCGACTGCCCACAAGAGACGTTATTTCCTGCCTGCCTGCCCACCATGATATATTGTCATTACGCACGTGTACCTTTAAATGAGCTTTTAAATAAACAACCCGCAAAAGATACTGAAACGAATAAAAATATTTTCACAGCACATCGTACACGATACAAAGCAAATAACAATATAAGCTGAACAAACAAAACTCATAAATATTCATATCAGGTGAACACATTTAAAGTTTTCTTTTTGTTCGGAGTGGCTGTCTTTTGTGGAGTAAAAACTGTTGTTGTCAATTGACTGCTTCGTATTCACCGCGAGTGCTCAGGTGACGTGTGACGTTAGCGATGTGCTACGTCGACTACGCCGCGCTACGTCACGGCGTACGTCGACTACGTGCCTCGACGTAGAGGTAAGCGCACCGAATGTGGCGTTCCTTTATAGCAACATTGGCGGCGAAGTTTTTATAGGCAAGAATGTGGAAGTAGAAATAAATAGATTGGAAGACTTATTGTCCTCCAGTGCATAGGAGAAAATACTTGGTTTAGGAATGACAAAAACTTACTGCTTCTTATTACATGCGAGACCTTTCAAGTATTTAAACAATATACAGAACATTATGATTTTCCTTATCAAATTATATTCTAAAGTGACAAAATTAAAAACTTAAATTAATTTGTTGAAGATACAGTACAAATAACATGCAGCAAATAAACCATCTTCAGAGTAGACTCGACTCTTGAGTCAGGCACATGCACTGTTTAGTGTGATTTCAGATTGATTTTGAATAGAATAACGAGGTAAAACGTCACACGCCTTTCAATCTTGCCTCTGTTCATGAATTTGATTTCAAGAATACGTCTAAGTTAAGCTACTTTTTAAGAACAGTTGAGATGAAACAAGAAGACTAGAATTTTTCGATTAAAAAAACATATTCTATATTTACTTTTCTGGTTTTCACACTTGCAGTTCATTTTGTAATCGCATTGTGATCATTGATAGAAACTACATATATTTGTTTCTGATAAACAGTATCGACCAGAGTATTGTTCGTAACGAGATTACCGGAATCTCGTGTTATTAGCGCAGCAAACGTTAAATTCACGTTTTAATAACCGTAAATTATAATTTGTCCCCGTAGCGGATTATGCAGTGTGTAACACTGCATTTGTACATGCGGGCTCAAAGATACACGATTAACAAGCTGGATTTAGCAGAACGATTGCGAACTTAATCGTTATTGAAAGAGAATAGGAAATGGTCATAGCAGAGGGCGCTACTAGCACATAGGTATATAATACGACCAAAATCCGACATGCACACATATCAGAATATTGACAGAAACGTTGTCAAACTTCGAACAAAATGTTTGTTTACTGTTTATGCTGATGTGCCGTCTAGCATGAACACGTATATTATTATACAGTTCTATATACAGTATCGTACAGTTTTATCCTTATAGATATCATCATAGTAATTATAGTAATCGTCATTATTATATTTATACTAATCAAAATTATCACTATTATTATTACCTTGCACATTCATTCATATTAACATCACGAGATTTAAATTAATTGAAGTGTGGTGGATTGCCCTGCTTGGACAAATTTCATCTGCTGGGACCTGGTTGCATCGGTCTTTCCCTAGTCACAAAGTGAGAGAGACTTTAGTTCTAGTTAATACGTGTCACTAGAGAGACAGCAACATACAAACATAATAATTTTGCCGTTGAGGGCCCTTCCACACGACGTTTTTGACGCTCGTTTGTATCGATACAAACGCAAGTTGAACGCTCAGCAAACGGAAGGAAGCTGACACGTTTTAAACTTTATATCTGCCAAAACGCGATGAAAACACGCAGATGACGAGCGCATCATAAACGCGCGTCGTCAGTGCGCAAAAAATACATCGTGTAAATAGGCCCTAATTGAATATATGATTTATTTCTCGTATCCGCGGTCCATAATACATTCTGTAGGTCTACTCCTAGGTGAAAATCATGGCAGCTATTCGAAATATAATATTTAGCAATAATTACTCTTGAAACTTTACTGTAGTTAGCTCCGAAATTGCAAAATGTCATCTTTGATAATGGCTTTACTAAGGCAAGCTTAGCTATAATTATAAACAAAATTATATAAGACGTCATAAGTAACGGTTTTTTCGGTTTTTTGTCACAAAATTTATTCATAGTTTTTTATTGATTAAGGATTGAGTAAGTACAGATAATCGTATTAGCAAAGATAAAAACAAAATGCACAAAATATAAGTTTCCATCAGGGGAACCCCAGGACAATGTCAAAATATTTAACACAAAGCTCCCTTCACTTATCTTAGTAGGTCAGCGATCGGACAAATCTGACCACATGCTGAGTCAGAGTGACCGCGAGAACCCCGGTCATCCGTGCTCGTATGAAAATATTACTTTTCATACATCATTACCGGATCAATTCATTACTGAGATGCTGATTGATGTTGGCCGCGCGCCAAAATCTAGTTTTAGCGTTAATATGACAGATTATTATCGACATAATTGTGCGTGTTCATTAGAGCACAAACGGGCTACGAACACAATACGAAATATACAGAAGAGTAACTTTTCTTTGATATCTCGCACAATAAAGAGATAAGTTTTACGCTCGTGTGGCGTGTACGGTGGCTCGGTTTATTTGCGTCCGCGCGACAGAGCGGTTTGGCCGCTACACCGCGAGATATGCATGGAATTGTTTGTAACGATTTATTTGAATAGCGGCACGGTCGCTGTCATTAGCATACGATAATATTTGCTTGTGATATCGCGGTGTAGCCGCCAAACGTCGCGTTCGGATACATATTATAAGTCGAGCCTGTTGAAATAACGCTTACTTAAACTTAAGAGCACACGCTACCACTGTTTTTCAATACAAACCTCAAACGTATTCCCCAATTTACTCCCAGAACTCGTCTAGACAAATGATTTTTATGCAATATTGGGATCTGACAAAACTATGCCTCTACGTTAGCTCTACGTTCGATTTTTTCTAAATTTACTAAATATATAAAAATTATGACCCTTCAAAAATCGCAAAAAATTAATGCCCCGTACCCCGCCAATCTACCGGCCATAAAACAATTTTGAAAGATCTTTGAGATAAAAGAAAAACGTAGAGGCATAGACGCACTCTTCCTGAATATATAAAAAAATAATTAGGGTCTATTTTGATGGAGGAATTAGAGGAATACGTTACCTCGATTTACTGTATCTGTCTCTATCACAATACACGTGCCGGCGCGCGGCGCAGGGTGAAGCGTGATGGCAATAGTTTCTTCGTTTTAATTCTACTGTACCCGCGTTCCCTCT
Source organism: Polyommatus icarus (assembly GCA_937595015.1). Taxonomy (NCBI): domain Eukaryota; kingdom Metazoa; phylum Arthropoda; class Insecta; order Lepidoptera; family Lycaenidae; genus Polyommatus; species Polyommatus icarus. The sequence continues at coordinate 1,662,177 of OW569322.1, read as the reverse complement.
TAAGTACATATTATACTTGCCAAGATTTGCTACACGTGTGTGGAAAATTAAATAGGAAAAGATGTGTCTTTTTACCGTGACGACTCACGATGTAGTCAGTAATGAGTTAATGACTTGTCTTCTCCGACCTATAAACAACATTTTTTACTGCAAAGCAACGCAAATGCAAAGCAGCTGTCGCCCATGGACACTCGCTACTTGTTGGCCCAAATACTAAAGATAGTGAACGCGTAGCATATAACTAGTTCATCTAGAATTGCTCATGATCGTCGTCGATTGTGTATGGAGCATCATGATCATGTTGGCAATCATTGGCCAACGTGGAGACAAATTGCTCGTCGCAAGTTACAAGCAAAAAAGATGGCGCGATGAACTGCATGCCCACAAAGTATAAACCAGGCTGGCCTGCGGTGGCGTAAGAACCATATAAATTATAGACCTTGGGGAAGGCCTTTGCCTAGCATTGGAATAGTATAGTCTCTTCAAAAAGCGAAGCAAGCGAAGCGATGTTGCTTATTTGTAATTTTTATTGTCGATCATATTTTAGTATGAAACCCTTCTCCAGCGAGGCGTTCCTAAGAATTGACAAATGACAATGCTCGAATTTCAATCGTATACCTCAATAATAAATCATAGAAATGTCCGCTTCGGTTCTGGCGGAGCATTCTGTTATTGTGATTTGTCATTTCTTAGCTCCAGCTTAGCGTGAATACGCCCCTGACTTATTATACCTGGGTGAATTTCAACATGTCCATATTTTTTTTTTCATTTCGGTGAATTTTTTTGTTCCTATGTTTTTTTTTTTATGCAATAAGGGGGCAAACGAGCAAACGGGTCACCTGATGGAAAGCAACTTCCGTCGCCCATGGACACTCGCAGCATCAGAAGAGCTGCAGGTGCGTTACCGGCCTTTTAAGGGGTAATAGGGGAGGGTGGGGAAGGAAATAGGGAAGAGTAGGGAAGGGAAAAGGGTAGAGGATTGGGCCTCCGGTAAACTCACTCACTCGGCGAAACACAGCGCAAGCGCTATTTCACGCCGGTTTTCTGTGAGGGCGTGGTATTTCTCCGGTCGAGCCGGCCCATTCGTGCCGAAGCATGGCACTCCCACGTCTAAAAAAGTTTTTACCGAAGTTTCCTCTCAATTTTAATGTTTTATGACTAATGACATAAAAATTCAATAATAAACAAACTGCACACACGTTTATATTTTAGCTGTCACCGAGATGAAAAAGTCAGTCATCGAGATGAAAACAAAATTCACCGAAATGTAAATTCACCGAAATAGTATACAGCGTGATTGTAAAACAAGCGAAATAATGTATTTTTATGGAAAAATTTTGACACTTTGTGTTACACTTTTGCAATTTTCTAAATTATCTCTAATATTTTTCAGAATAAAACATAGCCTATATCCATCACAAAAAATCCATCACGAAATCAGCTATAATTGCACAACTCTTTTGCCTCCGTGACGTACTGATGATAAGAAACGTGTCCATGATTGATCAAATAAAAACATTGGCCTTGAGGCCAATGTTTTTATTTGAATTTCTACAGCTCAATACGGCCATTTTAGGCATTGAGGCTTTTTAAAATTCCGATTTACGTCCGATTCCGATAGCAAACTAAAGAACAGACTTTCGAAAGACGATCATTGCTCGTCTTTTGGGAACGTGATAGTTCAGTACATACACACACTATCTTGATCTATGTCTGTGGATAGAATAATGTATTTTTATTTAAAAAAAAAATCATGTTACAAACGATTTTAATTACAAATAACAAAATATATTAATACTGGGAAATAATTGACACATTTACTTTGAATAAAAATTACCACGCGCCAACTTCACTCGGCAAAGAATAAATGCTGTTACTATTTTCAAAAGGTATCTTCTAGTGCTTAGTTAAAATTTTTCGTTATAAAAATATACTTAAGTTAAACAGTTAAAGTAAAAAATTAGTAACTATTATTCTAATATTATTATAACCAAAACTACTTTTTGATAGGATTCATTAAATTCTAATATTAAATAATCATATTATATTATCTCGTACTGTTTTTGCTAATTCACTAATCAACAAAAGTCAATATTTTAGGTAATCCTAATAAACTATATGAGGTCAAAATATCAGTCTCTGAGTTTCTTATTCATAAAATGAAAGGTAAATATTGTGTCCTTATAAATATTTAAAGTAAAAAAAAAATACAAATATTGACTGAAACGACGTAAGACGAATGTTAGGTGTTTTTCGTTACGGAATTTCTTGATAAACGCGATCAAAGCTATACAATAGCTCAAAAAAATGAAACATTAAGAAGCACCATATTTCTTTTTTATTTATTAATATTTTTTTACGATTTCGCAGATTATTATTCATTCTGTATAAAACAAGTTTAAAAATCACCGAGATGAAAATGCATTCACCGATATGAAAACTATTATCACCGAAGGTCACCGAAAGTCACCGAGTCACCATTTCCGTGTTTTTTTTTATTTCGATGACCAAATAGGTCACCGAATTCACCGAAACGGAAACACCGATATGAAAATTTGCGACAAATCGTTGAATATTTTGACTCCTATAATAATTATACCGATATAATATATACTACATACTGATACATATTATTAAAAGTGTTTGTAAGAAAATAAATTAATACTTCTAGCTGGTTCAATTAGCATGATAAATTGAATCACGGAAATGTAGAGAAAAGTGTCGGGTGTCACCGAGACGATATACTTACGTTTTTAGCGGGAATACGCAGCGACGCAGCAAACCACCTCTAGGTCCGAAGGCACAAGCATGACTGGCGCTTGAGTTCGAAAAGCGGCATTACGATCAAAATTACTTCTGGTCTCGACAATTCATGTTTCTTTTTCATTCAACGAATCAAGACAAAATGTTGGGACAGTTTTATTTCTCCCGCTATTTTGAAAGTATGACGATTGAGATTATGAAATTTGTATTGATTATACCTCCATTCTTTAAGAATCCAATAAAAGAATCCGTTTGTTTGCATGACTAATATTTTCTCCTCGGCTGACGAAATTAGGACTAAAAAGGTCGTTGGGACAGTCGCCGAGTGGCCTAATTTTGACGTCACACAATTATTATTGTAATTTTGTGTTCTTTATTTATTTTTTTTGTGTATTTTTGTAATAATTTAATATTGTGTTGTGTGATTGTCAAAATAAAATTTTCTTATTGTTATTCTTATTCTTAATTTCCACCTTTAGAATTGTTTATTTCTATGTTCTAGTTATCGAATTAAAAACATGTCTGTTGCCTCATATGGATAATCACACAAACTATACGATGAAATTTTATTTAACCCTAAAAAGCCATTTCACACCCCCAATTTCACAGTAGCCGCGAAAAAAATGCGGTTGGGAAATTCACCCACCTTCATAAATGTTGAGCGAATAACTCAACATTTTATCACACAGAATGCTGCCGGCTGCTACTGCGTATTACTTTCTATCACCACGCTCACGCTGCACTGTAATGAAGCGTGGTGAAATATAAAAAATAAAACTTGAGAGGTGCCAAAGGACACCCGAATGGAACGAAGTTATTTCTTATGTTCAAAAAACCTGTAAGTATTATTAGAAAAAACGCCATCTATTGACGCCCAGGAATACTAACAACGCGTCGCTGTTTATTTAAAAAAACGCCATCTAGTTGACGCTTAGGAATACTTACTATCAACGCTGTCTGTCCCTCAAATCTGCAGGTAATAATAAAAAAGTGTCGAGGTCAAATCAAGGTCAAATATCGTTCTGTCTAGCCTTCAAGATTTACGCCGAACGCGAGATAAGGAACTTCGTTCCAATATCCTACAATCGTCCGGCCTTACACCGCATGTATGCCTGCTTCTGCTGTTTCGACCTCTGCCGGCACTCCTGGAGTGCGACCGATGTTAACTTTTGTCTATTTTTTCTTCCGCTCGCTAATTTCAGCAACCCACTTCACTTACGTGATAAAAATTCAAAACTCATTAATTGAAATCCTTATATTTAATCAGAATTAAAGTTTTAATTATTTAAATTAAAGCCGAAACGCGGAAAGATTAAAGGCCGGTAACTCGATTACTGCAAATCTTTCGATCTTTTAATCTTAATTATTTAAATCAGATAGTCCTTTGGGAACCTAATATACTTTTAAAGAAAGCGAATTCACAATGCATTTAGCAAGATAAAAGAAACAAAACTCTTAGAGAAATCGATTCTTGGGTAGATTGCAAATTGCAAACCTACGCTACTGGGATACCTAGGCGACACATTGCATTACAAAAATTGATTTGACATAACCCGACCAAATGTACAATCCGCCACCTGCCTATAATTTATCTGACAGTACATATTATTATTCATTGTAATAAAATTAACAAAGTAACGGGTATAGAAATATCGAACATCAAACAAGCATTTGTATTTTAAAATTTCACTTCGGGTCGCGATGAAATTCCCTCCCCGCGTTTAAAAACTTTCGTCGAGAATCCTGGACACTAGAGGTTGATTTGGGAATTCCGTTATCAATTTTGGGCCGTATTACCGGGCGCGAGGAGCCAATATCGAGTGCGGTATCTCGTTATTTTCAATGTAACACATTTTTCTGCAATCTCAGATCAGAACGGGCAAATCCGATGCTTAAACGGAGAATAATGTTAGCTTTTATACGAGGTTAAAAGCCGCGGCGGGCATTAGGCGTTTTGTGGAAAAATTCACGCCCTTTATTTGATCAGATACAGGTTCCACCTTAATCAGCCCCGCCGCTTTATCTAAAAGATTTTATAAAAAAAATTTGGAGGTCTTATTTTCAGTAATTTTCTGTTTTCGTTGCCTGTGCTTTTACCTAAGTAAAGAAAATATTTTTCATCTTTTCAGATTATTCAAAATATGGTTTATTGATCATTTTTACTTTTTGCATGACCGTAAGGTATGTAGAGGTATATATTTTAATAAAAAAAGAGAATTCCAATCATTGAAACTCGCGTCACAAACGTTTATTTTCGCTAATCCGCGGCGCTTGATAAAAAGTGTCGAGTTCCGTCTTTGATGTTAAAATGTTATCCGCTTAAAAGGAAAATACAAAAACAGACTTTGATTTGTCGGCGTATGGAATACTAATGAATTGGCTAAAGGTTTGTATAAAATATGAAAATTCACGGATACACACTTTTTGATTCGGCCTGCATGAATATTCAACGCTGAAATGTGGTGGCTCTGGTTTTTTCCTTTTGTCTCGTAAACTGTTTACATTTAATGAAACGTGTTTGTGAGAGTGTGAAGGTTGAATATTTGTACATGGTTTTTGATTATTTGCGAAAGTCTAACGAAATATATCGTTGTCTTTATAGTACGGAATCATATCAAATAGTGTAGGCATGCGACGTTACCTCTCTTTTCTGGCACCCTGATTTTTATCTTAGGCAATTTCCCTTGCGTCGTGTATACTAGGTACAGAAATGGTCTTGATAAGTACTTACTAGAAGATTTCTTCGGGGATTTGTAATTGTAATAACTTAAGGTACCATTCGGATCTGCGAGGCAAGCGTACGGCGTCACGCGTAAGCGACCGGTCGCTTGCTCCGGAGGCCGGAGCAGCAAATAGCTTACCAATGTTCGCGACCGCGTAGCCGCGACCGACAAAAATTTAATTAAAATGATACTTTATTGCCATGATTATAGCTATCATTTTTGTTTAAGTCACTAAGTAGTATTATAATAACCACGTGGCCAGCGTCGCTTGCCGCAGAGACCCGCGGCATGCAAGTGCGCCGCGTAAATAAGTACATTTGAACAAAATGCAACTTTATTAACTACGTAACTAGGTAGCATTTCAAACTATGTTGCGATCTACAATTTTGTGATATTGTGCGCAGACAGAAGCTTCGACCATTTTTCCACCATAACTACGAGTGTAAACAAAACAATAGTTGTGAATTATTTTACAATATTATGGCAGGAAATTTAGTATTAAGGGAAGAAATTATCCAAAAACTGTTGGCAGATGAAGAGGATGACAAAATTATTTTGTATTTTTTATCATGTTATGTTGTTTTTATGTTTTATATTCGTCTGTCTGTCTGTAGCTAGCTATAACCGATCTAGCTAGACTTCTAAAATTTCACACACAAATTATTGTGCATTTCTGTTGCGCAGTGCGCTACAGCAACAACAAACGTCGGCCGATTTTATTGCCATTTGCGTAGGGAACCCCGAGTAAGGAAGCAAATTAACACAATATATTACACATATTGTGTTAATTTGCTTCCTACTTTGTTTACATTACTGCAAATTGTCCTCAGAATCCATCTTATAAATACAATTCCCAAGGCTTTGTATAACCTTTGACCTGTTCCCCGCTACCCCCCTTCCAACCCCCTTTTCCAGTTAAAAAGTAGATTATGTCCTTTCTCAGGCTCTAGACTATCTGTGTACAAAATTTCATTACAATCGGCTCAGTTGTTTTGGCGTAAAAGCGTGACAGACAGACAGACAGATACTTTCACATTTTATAATATTAGTATGGAAGTATAGATTACTATGAGAGAAGTAGCTGTTATAATAATATTGCAGTTCATACCTACATACTTTGATACCTCCATGGCTCATATCATACGAAAAATTTTATTTTCGGTTTCTATATGATTAATAACCTATCGGCGTGTTTCTAGATAGAATATCTACCACAGCTGCCCTGCGGCTGTCGCGGTACTGCTATCGACGCGACAGGGTCGCGCTCATCGAAATTTGCCGCGCCACGCCCACCGGTCTCGTGTCGCGCGTCGCGGTAATCGGAATGTCGTCCATATAAACACATACAAAGCAGTGGCTTGGCGACAGTCTCGGGTCGCGGGTCGCGGACATCGGTATGCTATTTTACGCGGCGACCGGTCTCTCTGTCTCGCGACGCGGGTCGCCGTGATTGTTTCACTTCATAGTGAGCAGTGGCTGTTTGGGTCGCGGGTCGCGGCGACCCGCTGCATGCTGCCTTGATACCCTTAGAGAAAATTATGTCAGCTACGAGCTATGGTCGTACAGCGTTTATATTAATTATACTAATTTCTATGATCAGGATATAAAACTCGATATTTTAAGTTATCTGAAAACGATAAATTACTTTTTTAAACCAAAATTAAATCAGAACGTATATCGGGTAACAGAGGGTAACAGCTAATTCCCAAAACCGACATACTCTCTAACAGATGTTCCGGAAAATTCGTCGAATAAAAATTAGTTGTCCAGAGCGGCCGGAACGAGATAAGGCCAAACAAAGCAAAATAAGAATATTAAGCGGATCCAATTTCTTCGCGTGAAAATTAAGAATTTCGCATCGTGGCGTCGATATAATATAATATAGTGTATATGTCGCAGTCATCTCATTTAATATGCTACTTATTGATTGAATGACTAATTTACACATTGAATGACACCATTTCATTGAATGACTAAAGGCCAACTCGTCAAGTCGTTTACTGTAACCGTCATATAAACTAAAGGCCAACACGTCTAGTCTTTAACTATTAATTAAAATATGGTTTCATTCAATGAACTCGTTAGTTATTCTATCAAATTGCAGATTCAACCAGACTTTCCAACAATTTATGGTATTTCAAAAACCCGAAGTTAAAAATTCTGTGTTTTAAAAAAATATATCGAAATTAGGGATGGGCCGAAATTCGTTTTACATTTGGTTTAACCGAACTTCGGCAGCTTGAACCGAACTTTGTCATTCGGCCGAATTTCGGTTAAAGTGCCGAACACTCGGCACTAAATATATTTGCACTATAATAATAGAAATTAATTTAAAAAAACATATCAATGGAATAAAATAAGTCGGATACGAGAACTATACTCATTCATAGTCATTTACTTATTTGAATTAGAAAAAGTAATCATCTTCTATCTATATCTATACTTATTATAAAACAAAGTCGCTTTTTTCCCTCATGTCCCTTTGTTCCCTTAATCTTTAAAACTACAACTTTTGAAGATTTTGATGATTCTTTCAGTGTTAGATAGCCAATTTATCGAGGAAGGCTATAGGCTATATTTTATCACGCGACGATTAATAGAAGCGAACAAATTGAAGAAAATGTGGAAAAAGCGGGGAAAATTATTTGAAAGGGCTAACTTGAACGTGCTAATCTCAGCATTTAAAAAATTATTTCAGTGTTAGATAGCCCATTTATTGAGGAAGGCTATAGGCTATATTTTATCACGCTAAGACTAATAGGAGAATATGGAAAAAACGGGAGAAATTATTTTCTCGCGAACTACTGGAGAAATTTTTATGTTTTTTGGCACAGATTTTGATGATTCTTTCAGTGTTAGATAGCCAATTTATCGAGGAAGGCTATAGGCTATATTTTATCACGCGACGATTAATAGAAGCGAACAAATTGAAGAAAAAGTGGAAAAAGCGGGGAAAATTATTTGAAAGGGCTAACTTGAACGTGCTAATCTCAGCATTTAAAAAATTATTTCAGTGTTAGATAGCCCATTTATTGAGGAAGGCTATAGGCTATATTTTATCACGCTAAGACTAATAGGAGAATATAGAAAAAACGGGAGAAATTATTTTCTCGCGAACTACTGGAGAAATTTTTATGTTATTTGGCACAGAAAAGAAGTAGACCACATGAAGGATCGTGATAGGCTATCGATTTTAATCATTTTTTCAGTGGCTATATATTTTATACCCGTGCGACGCCGGGGCGGGTCGCTAGTATGTGATAAACAAAAAACTTAAATTGGTTTTTTTAACGACCAGTCTCAAAAATGTTTGGTTTCTTAAACAAACAAAACACAAAATTAAACCGCTCTTCTTACTAACCAAACCAGCTTCGTGGTTTATAGAGAGAAACTATAAAGAATTATGTATTTTTTTATAAAATAAATAAATAAATAAAAATAATACTTAATCAAAAATTACAAAAAATTTGACTTAAGTTTTACTTTACAATTAATGACTAGCTGACTAACGGCCCGGCGGGGAAGTACGGAGTGCGGGCGGGCACATCTAGCAATATTTGCAGCAAATACGTAAATAAGTCACAAGTCACAACACAAATAAGCGCGGCGAAATTGAACCGAAGTTCGGCCGAACTTCGGCCAAATTTTTGATTTTTACCGAATGTTCGGCCGAAGTTCGAATTCGGTTCAAACCACATTTGGCCTATTACTAATCGAAATCAATCCACAAGTTTGGATGCTAGCATGCCATATAACAGACAGACAGACACGTCAAACTAACCCAAAAATGGAGCCAACGGGTAAACCAACGGCCATATCACATTTTTTTTTGTTTGTATCATCCACCCGTTATTTTACATCGAGGCACACAAAAAATATCAGCGAGAAACAAACATACAACTCAACTCCGTTTTAATTATATTCCGCGTCGTTTTTTCCTCTCACCTGTAGGTACCGGAGCTATCGCTAACAACCATAATACGAGTATAATGAGAAAAGTTTGCGGACGAAATCTTTCGACGCCCTTTATCTTTGTAACACTAATTAAGAGATTTTTATTGCTATTTAAGAGGATATTAAGGGGAAATATGATTTACGAGAAAAAACAAACAATATTACGAGCACTAAATTTTGAATTGAACAAACTGGCTTGTCTTATCTAGTGAAATTATCGCTAAAAATCATGCTATAGCGGAATTCAAACCTATATAATATACACTGGCACTCTAACCATTGAGCTACAAAGCTATTTTTCGAGGTCGTTGGTTTAACAATTAAATTATCATATTAAGCCTTTCTCGATGAGTCAACTAATTAAAGAAATTATTCACTTGATGCCTGCGTCAACAATTTTAGTGTTATCAAAGAGCGAAACAATCGCAGGCTCGAATGCTAATTGTTTGCTCATTCAACAATTAAAATAATATTCGTTCATTTACTGCCTATGTTTAACAAAATGGAAGGAAACAAATCATTGTTTATAGCAAATGTTGCTTAAAATTGCGATTTGAATTGAACGGATCGTTTCTTGCGATTTAACGAACTGTTTAGTATCATTTTGTAAATTTGAGCGACACCCTACGCCCTTGTTTATTATAACCTTAAATTACTAAACAATAGGTACATTAAGTACTTCAGTACTTACTACCTAAGATAACCGTATTATATTACTATAGTGTGTAAAAATGAACATTTCTGATTATATTGTGCATTTTTATTTCGTTATAAATAACTTCACCATAATATCGCACTGACACAAGCACACGCATAACTTTTTTAGTGAAAACAATAAAATTTATTTACTTATACTTAATGAAATTTTTGCGATCTCAAATAGAATCATTATTTGCTGAATGCGACTGTTTTAAATTGGCATTAAACTGCAAACGACATAATATTTTTATACATTACTAAATAAAACATAAAAATATTAAAATTATATTATGTTGTGCAATTTTAACCAAATAAATAGTTTTTACAGCAATACCAAAGAGTCATATAGCATCAGGCATTGTTATTTATTTCTCGCACAAACCACTGAATCTATTTTGACGAAGTCATGTAGATTAAATCCAGATAAATATTCCGTATTAAAGTTGTGGCAAACATGTAGTTTTTATACATTATTGCCAAGAGCTAATACTCGTAGTCAATTGGCTGGTTACGTAAGTTTGTACTGTACGAAGAAACCTGTATAACGCTTGCTTATAAATTAATATCAAAGTCTCTGATGGTACAATACCAAAAGTACATTCTCTCAAAATTTACCACATCCTACATACATATTTTAATAATTAGGATGTGGTAAATTTTGATAGAATGTATTTTTGGTTGGATATTATATACTAGATAACTACGAATAACAAAGCAATAGTTTTGTTAATCCTAGTTATCTAGTAAGTATATAATATAATATAGTAAGTATATCCCACAACCTGTACATTTTGTGGTACACTTTACGGAAAAACTATCACGCCTATTGATTTGTACTTTAACATAGTAATTTTTATTTATATGTAGATGCGTTATAGTAGGGAAGGTCGCGCTCAGTTTAAAAAGTAATTTCATACCGAGCGAAAATCGTTACAATAAACTATTATTGTAACGATTTTCGCTCGGTATGAAATTGGAATACTAATTCCACTAATACATAACAGCTTTGATCGTCAAACACTTCATAATCTATACATATAATAAAATTGTAGGAAAGCCAATTCTGTACATTGAATACTTCTGAAAAATAATACTTGGGACGTGATCAACTATGCTAACGCAGACGAAGTCGCGGGCACCAGCTAGTGGGTGGAATTGAGAGCATCTCAAAGTTGTTGTTGGGAATCGTATTGAATTGACATTAAAAAGATCCCAATTCGCAACCAATAAAGGTTCATATTATCTAGATTATACACGTTTAGGTTGGGTAGGTGTTGTTTTAGTTTTAGTATATAACAACAGATGGCGCTTTTAAAGTAAAATATATATAATTATTCTCACAAATATTGACTATCGAATTAATAACTTAAAATTGCTATGTGAGATAATTTTATGGTTAATTCAAATGAAAATCGCCGTCAGCTGAATGTTTACAGGTGGAAATGTCGTCTACGCGACGCCTTAGGATACATTAAGCGCAAAGTAGGGCTATATTGCTCATAACTTATTTTGCTGGCTGACGGTTTTTCCACCATCGAATTAGCGACTGGCGGTTTTCTTTATTATTTACAAAGTAGAAACATTCACCTGTATAAATTTTGTACGGTATAATATGACTTTATATTCAAAAAAAATTTACATGTTCAGTAACGCGACTGACGTTGAAACCTTTGTCTGCAATATGGCTGACGGTGATTTTTTGGTTAAACATGACCTCAATAATCATCCATCAAAGTTTTATTCGGTATGAAATCACTTTTCGCAACTATTTTTTTTTTTACAACTTTGAAATACTCTCAGTTAATATTCCACCACGGGTGCGGCGACTGACGCTGATTATATTGATTGATAAATATAAAGCTACCGCTGGACAAAAATTTGGTCCGTATGAAATCACTTAGTAAACGATAGCACTACCTCCCCTACTATAATCATCAGTCAGTTAAGGTGTGATGACGCGAGCCCTCACAAACATTGGCTTTCAGTTTAACGGTAGCTTAGGAAATAAAACTAGCAAATAGTTTTATTTCCTAAGCTACCGTTAAACTGAACTAATAACGAACTACGTCGTGTGTAACGTTCAATAACTCGCTTCCTTGCGGCTTAGTGCATGAAATCAATGTTTAGTTTAGCACATTCGGTTAACACCATCAATTAGCTGCACCATTATCGCCGGTTATTGCGGGATTAGCGCCGATATTAACACGCTGTTCACAGAATATTCGGGCTCAGAGAAGCATTGCTCCGTTGAGTTGCGGTGCGTCACTCCAACTCCGCCCTTACGTCGTTTTACATAATATGAGGCATTTTTCCATAAAGAAACAGTTTTAAGTTGCTAAGTAAAAATTGACTTTATTCAGGAGTATGTTATAACTAATAAACAATATTATGTAACATTAATTTTGCTCTGTGATATGAGTGATATGATTCTGCGATAATATTAGGTCGCAGATGGAATGACGAAGAAGAGAAGTGGGGAGTTACGCTGCGCTGTCATCGTCTAGTATCCTTTGTTGACGCACGGCACAGCAATGCAGCAGAATGTGGTATTCATATTATGAATACCACATTCTGCTGCTGCTGCCGTTTGACGCATAGCCGGCCACACGGGCGCTGCGTCATCGCAACGTTGACGAAGCAGTCTTACGTCAACCCCTCCCGCTTCGTCTCGGGGGCTACTGTCCGTCATGACGTGTGCGTTGCGCGCTGCTGTCACGACCGCCGTGTCGACAGGCTTTCTTTTCATTTTCGTATCGACGACGCAACGCAACGCGGCAATGTAGCCAATCAGAATTCTAGAAAAGGACAACTAATGACAGTAGTCTCATATTTTCATCTCTCTTTCCATTTTTCCGCCCCTATTTACTAAACAGTTGTAAAGTTCTATCCATTCTCTCAGTCTATGACTTTTTCCCAAATCCCAAAAACATATATTGTGTTTCTAATTTTTATACAGCAGTTCAAATGCCCAAACAAATAATATACAAGTTAATTGGTAAACATTTATTTATAGACCAATTGTAGAGACCCAAGTCCCAAAATTCTATTATTCTATTATTATACAGAAGGCTTCAATTCCATTATAATTAAAGTTAACTATAAATAGGTGTCTCGATAGTTTCAATGAAGTGACGAAAATAGACGTTAAAATATCCACAAACTAAAATCACAGGTTATGAGTTATAACATTTGGTTCGTCATTTAAAAGCGAGAGAAGCCTCAAAGTGTTCTATTGTTTTCTATCAATCGTCTGCTCATCATCAGCTTTAATTTTCAATATAGAAAAATACATAGTAAAAATACGTTTGTTATCAAATATTTGTAATATTTACATAGGTTAATTATCTTCAAAGTGATAAAAATTTATTAGTGATTGTTTAAAGCTACAGTTTTAAGTTAAAAACTTGTGCAATCTGTAATCTATACTTATAAAATTACATGTCCTGACTGACTGACTGACTCACTGATTCATCATCGCTGAGCGAAAACTGTTAAAGTTACAGCCACGAAATTTGGTGAGTAGGTTTGTTTTATTAAGTAGAGACTCACTAAGGAAGGAATTTAGAAAATTCTTCCCCCAAGGGGGTGAAATAGGGGTTGAAAGTTTAAATGAAAGTCCGTCATTTCTTAAGTTTTTTTTTTTTTTTTTTTTTAAATTGGGGCCGTCTATGGGCTTTTCGCCCATATCCTTTTTTTTTCTTTTTAAATTTATTCTATAGGTTTTTCGCACCAAGGATAATTGAAATAATATTATTAAGTCATTTTAATTAATTGTAGTCCATAACGCCATGGTTTTTTTTTTTTTTTTTTTTTTATAATAATAGAATAGATTATAATATATACATATAATAAATAAATATATATTTATTGTTTTATAAATTATATAGTTATAATGTTAGTGTTTTGAACGGTGTGGTCCCAGTGTGGCGGCCAGTAGATCCGACATTTCCGATTTCCTTAGATAATATTACACAGGTCACAACCCGCTATGTGGCTTAGGACTTTATCGTTCCTGTCTTTTATAGCCATTTTTATGTTATAATCTTTTATGTGTTCGGTTGACACCTCCGTGGTTCTTTTTATGAAGCTTGCCACAGCGTCTCCGTCAGTGTCAGTGTAATAGACACAGGTGTTAGTGTGCCGGGATATAGCTACGACTGCATGAGGAACGCTGTCATGGATTGCCAGCTTTCGGGACTTGGTCTGTATGATGATCACCGAAGGACTCGTTAATCCCTGAGCTTCATGGATTGTGAGGACGCGAGAGTCCGTTCCCGATCCATAGCCTGTATTAGTGAGGGCTGCTTTCTCCTCCTGTGTGTGGACAAGATACAGGGTATTTAGATCGGTTTTAGGTATTCTCGCTCCTGTGTACTTCGTTAGCTTTAGGGACCGCACAATTTCCTTCGATGAATAGATGTTATTATAGACCATGCTTAGGGCGTATGCCACATCCATAGGGCTCCTGTGTGTGCAAGACAACTCCTGGGTGATGCCGGTTACCAGGTTTGGACGAGTGTAATTAAGTTTAAAGAGGTTTTCACGCTCTATAAACGGAAGTTGGTTAATATCTCCAATGAGGATGACATCGTTGGCGCCTGTTAGCTGATTCGCCATGACGATTGAGCCGAAATGGTTCATGAGGGCCTCGTCAACTATCAACCTTTTGTAGGCTCCTTTTGTCCCATTTACCAGCAAAGAGGCCATGGTATGAACTTTATCTTTAACTTTGTTGCCAGTTCGTAGCGAAAGCCTTTGCTTTAGATCCTCGGCTGCTTCGATCGTCGTTGTTATTATAACGTCTGTTTCCTCATTGAAGTTATTAATGATCCAAGTTGTCTTCCCACATCCAGGAACCCCATTGACCCACGAGTAATTGATTGGTTTTGCGAATATGTCCCAGTCCATGCTGGATTCAGGGTCCCCAGATAGGACTTCTGCCTTTTCTAGTATCCTGTCTTCCAGCATTATTCTGGTACATTCCGCTATTACCACTATAATTGGATCCTCAGATGTTGTGATAAATTTGAGTGTTCCTGTGCGTTTTGTCTCATCCTCGTCCAGAGCCACGAACCCGCAGTCGGCACCTAATGCCGCCATATACTGCCCTGTCATCGCCCCGGCAATTATTGTGGAGGTAACATTGTCGTATATGGCAGCTTTTGCATCCTCGAGTCTCACTTCTAACAGCTTTAGATTTTTTCGCTGATAGGCCTGCATGATCTTATTGCAGGTCAAGAGCTTTATGGTCTTATTTGCTCTTGTTATCGCTTGGAACTCGAGGAAGGCATTTATTATGTGATCTTCGGGGCTCTGGGCAAGTCTGAGTTTTGGTGGTAGCACTTGCCCAAAATCGGCCCTATATCTTTTGTTTTTATTTGCTGGTTTTTGTGTAGATGGTTCCCTCAAAAAAGCCTCCATTGCTGAAGCCTGCCGATTTGTTTGTGATGAAGCCTTGATCCGAGAAAGGGTGTTTTTATTCTCGATCATGTCTATTTTTTCACGATGAAGTACTTTTTTGATGGAGCCGACAAACGCTTTTAATTTGGCCATTGAGTTTTGAGATTTCTTTATTTCATTTTTATCCCTCTCTTTTTCATTCTCTTTTTTGTTCTCCCGTGATGCTTGGAGTCGTTCACTTGCGGAGGATGAGTTCGCCTCGTTGCTGGGTTGGGACGCTGCTGGCTGATCGTCACGATTCTTTTTGAGGAAGCTTAGGTCATCCCCTCTATTTTCGTAGACGATTATCTCATGATGTTCTGAGGCTTTTACTATTCCATTCATTTCTTAAGTTAGAAACATGAAAGTTTATTTTTGAACTGCTGATTAAATCTAAGCGTTTTTAGAAATTCTACCCCTAAGGGGCTGAAATTGGGGTTGAAAGTTTGAATGAAAGTCCGTCATTTCTTGAGTTAGAAACATGGAACTTTATTTTTGTGCTACTGATTAAAAATGAATAGATACGTATTTAAACGTTTCTGGTAATTCTACCCCCAAGGGGGTGAAATTGGGGTAGAAAGTTTCAATGAAAGTTCGTCATTTCTTGAGTTAGAAACATGAAAGTTTATTGACGTTTGCGTTTGACGTTTGCTTAAATAGGGTCCCGTTTTTACTCTTTGTATAAGGAACCACAAAAAGGGGAAAGCTATCCATCTTTGTTATTATACTATGTTAACGCGGACGAAGTCGTGGGCAACAGCTAGTATAATATAATATTTAATTAATTTATTAAGTTATGTATGCGCATCTATCGTCTCCTACCGCATTCAAAAAATTTTGCTCGAACAAAATTTAAACGCGAACTGAACTTCCTATTTGGAATAATATTCTCTATATTATTCCAAATAGGAAGAGAAATGTTAAAAATAATTCATTGGCAAATTCATTGTTTGTACAAACAAAAGGAAATAATTAATTTACTGTGCTACCGAAAAGTGAAGTTTTTATTTTGTGCTCCTGACTCATTTCGACTGTTATTATTCTTCCTAATGATTATTATACTCATCTTCCTGTCTTTTTGTTTATCAATGTTGTTTTGGCCTTGTTTTTTTTTTCTTTTTTAGCGGCGTCACTTTCGAATGTTTGCTTCGTCACCGGGCACAGTGAAAATAAATATTGTTCAATTTGCGCTCTGTTTTGAAAGCCGACCCCAAGTCGGAACAACCTACATTTTACATCGGGTACGAGTATAATATAATAAGTTCAGGAAAATTTGAGAACTAAAATCCTGTTTAGGCTGGTGAGTATAACTACTTCAGTTTAAGTATTATATTTTATTATGTATTCAAGATGATAACCCACAAATTCTTACATATTACTAGCTGTCCCGGCAAACGTTTCTTTGCCATATTATAAAGTATATCGCCCGTATTATTTTATTGGAGTGACTAAATAAATATGTCACCATGGCAACGTCCATCGCTATCATGGTCGTCGTTTTTTCTCAAGTTGTAATAATTTACTATTATTTATTCAACAAATGCACTTATCAATATAATAAGTACCGAGTAGCCGATTCTCATACCTACTGAATATGCATATAAAATTTGGTAAAAATCAGTAAAGCCGTTTCGGAGGAGTTCGTGGACTAACATTGTGACACGAGAATTTTATATACATATAAGACTAGCTGTCCCGGCAAACGTTGTTTTGCCCATATTATTTTATTGAAGTGACTAAAATATAAGTATAAGTCTCTTAGGCATTTTCAAAAATTTAAGCTAATAATTGAATGCACCAATACGACAGTTGAATGAAAGAATATGACGAAAATTGAAGACGAAAGTGCACAGTGTGGAGTGTGGACAGTGGACACTGGATATAGCTATAGAATTAGATCTAATCTCCCCTCTCGCACGCGCACCCCCCGCCTTTATGACGCCCACTTCGCAACGGGCCGTGCAGTAGAAATCGTAATATTTTAATTTCGCCATAACTTCAAAACCAAACCTCCAATTTTAGTCATTCAAAGACCAAATATTATCTACATTAACTGTCCTTAGTGACGAATCAATTTATTTTGATAAGGATTTATAGCATGAGTAAAATAAACGCGTTTAAATGTAGTCTGGAAAAATTCAAGATTTTTTAAATAAAAAAATGGTTGGTGTGCCTCACTCAACATAGATAGGTATAGTGTGTCGCGGACTTTTTTGTAGATATTTATAAGATCTACAACTAATTAGAACATTTTATGGTTCTATCTTTTATAAGTAGTTTAGGCAGCGTACGCAAAATAAGTAACCTTTCTGGTTGATTTTTTACACCTTGTGTCCGAAAAACTAAAATATCTTACGATTTCCAAAATAAAATTTAACCTATGTTACTCGTGGATAATGTAGCTTTCGAATAGTGAAAGAATTATTAAAATCGGTCCAGTAGTTTTTGAGCCTATTCATTACAATTATACAAACAAAGTTTACCTCTTTATAATATTAGTATAGAGTAGATAAGATAAAATAAGAAGAAGATAATATTATAATCTTGAACGTCTATGTAATTATGGTGACTGTGTGTGTACATAGTAATACGACGTACGTATACAATTTGAAATATTATTGAAAATAATATAATTATTAGTGTGTAATGACATCACAAGCCCAACTAATGAAGGGTGAACTCTGTTGACGCGCCGAAGTTTTGGCGAAAATAGACTGATGAATGACCGAAGTTTAAATAAAATTTACAAGAGCCGCTGAATCTAGATTGATTTTCCCATTTTTCAATAGCCATTGTAAAAACTGAATAAGAACGGAGATCATTATGGAACAATATTACGGGCGCGCAATTTCAAAATGACACTTATCGCAAGGAGATAGGGTCCTCTCTCGAGCGCTTCACGTGAGAATTTTACAGAAGAAAAATTATATTTATTTTCTTTTAACAAACAGTTTTTTCCAATATCTGTAAAATTTTAATTATTAATTTTATGTTAGCTCCAATTCATTGGCTCGTGTACTAGAATTATACATTAAATAACTTAATAATATTTACAAACTTGTTAATTAAAATTAGCCTGTCTAAAAATGAAGTTTTCACTTAGTTCCGTGCCTAGGTGGTTCGAATCAAAGTTGTTATATGTTCACTTAAAACTCTGTCTGAATCGCAATTGTATCTCTTGCGCTAAACTCCGGTTTGCTCCCAGCTCGCTCGAGTTTGCCTTACTCCATCATAACAGTCAACTACGAAATTAACTCCAAACTGATTCCCAAATTAAACGCAGACTTTACGTATGTAGATAACTATTGTGCTTTATTTGACCTGCAAAATTGAATAGCACCTATATGAAGTTCGGTGACGGTAGCCGGTTTCATCATAAGCGAGTTCCGTAGTTCTACTACGAACTTTTAGAACTACAAGAAATCTTATTTATATACTGTCAAAGTGGGACTTTTAACACGCCCATTTAACAACATAAATAATCTTCTATATCAAAATTCAGCTTTCATAATGAAGTCCGGCTGATCACTGCTCACCTGATTAACTAAATAACCTAACCAAATCTGGAATTACATTTTAGTCGTCTCATGCTGGTATAGAACCCACGTCATACAAGTCAAGACAATTCCAAGATACAATGACGACGACGAAGATATATGAAGGCGTCATTGAACAACATAAAAGATGTACGAGATAAAAAAGGTTGATGTACTCACGTTCAACACTTCGTTTACACATTTAACCCTCTATATCTGATGAAAAATGGAATTACTTTCGATCTTAATAAAATAAACATACCCACATCTGGGGTTTACGGGCTTTGTTATAAACGTGAAATATAGTTAATAAATGTGGAGTCCCGTGTGGCCTATCGCCGGAAAGCTGAGGCGGTTGAAGGGGGGAGGGGGAGACGTAAAACATGACATTCCGGGGAGACGTGGATTGTAAAATAAGATTGAGAAGAGCCGCGCTGTCTGCTCGTGGTTGGTGGAAAATTTTAAGCGATCTTACCCAAGATATAGGCTAATAGCGTATTTACTTTGACAGATAATAAGTAGTGAAATCACGGTTTTTAAAATAATATCAATACTAAAATTATTAATTAATTATGAATGATAAAAAAGATAGTATACAAAACTATAACAAGCTTTTCAAAATATAACATAATATTGTAAGTTTCTCTTAAAGATTTTTGTGGTGACAATAATATTTTTCTCTTCTAAGTTTTGTAATCAATTGTAAGCTTATTATAAGTGTAAGCCATAAATTGTACTTAATACCTGCAATATTCATTCTGCTGAACTATCAAGAAAAATTGAGCAAATTCTACATCATAAAATATAGTCGCTTACTCGTATACCTTAGAACCCATTTGCAGTCCAGACGTGAATACAATATAATGAGGATGGTAGAGAGAAAAGTTTTCAGCGAACTCAAAACTGCTCCAAGTAATTTTTCCTGGCTGATTTAAAACGATCGCATCGAAACCCAGTTTCGGCTCTTTGCGGGTACTTTTCAATTGTGTTACAGAACAACTCCTTTAATCTTTCAAAGTAATAAACCTAAAGAGCTATTTTAGTTGGATACTCCGCCATCTTCTTATTAAAAGTTAATGTTTTATTTAAAATATATGGACGTTGGATTTCAGCGGATATTCAAACTTTGAGTAAAGTTACGAAGCGGATTTTAAAATGTATGTCAGTTCGTAAATAGGGTATCGGTTTTCGTGTGCTCTGTTCGAAAACATCTAATATCATTGATGGAATGCGACTAAAATTTCGTCTTCTGGTAACGCTTGTATAAACAAGGAGGAGTGTCGGTCCCAATACATAACCCTGTGGCACGCCGACAAGAGTCTAATCAGCGTGCACCAGGTATGTGTTTATTGGAGCAGTGAATCTCGTAGATATATGGAACGCAAATGTGTTATCTAAATCCAAAGGGTTAAGTACTTAATGTGATTTATTATTCGTGTGTAATTTAGAATATTATAGTGGTAAATTAGGATTTAAGTAATTATGCTTCGTTCTTAAATGCTTTAAACAAAACAAAGTTTTACGTCATAATAAATTAAGATTTTTTAAACTTGTTTTTAACATTACTTTGTATGGTATCAATTAAAACATAATAGCAATAGAATGTATTGAACTATAAGCCAGATCGATGAGTTTTCAGGGACGACCGCGGACCAAATCCGACGGCAACATGAGATGCCTCTAAAGATTAAAATTTACTTTCATACGGGCCACCGAACTAATTGTACTTGTAATGTAGATGAGTGGCTTGAGTTTTAAATAAAAGAGTATTCATTTAATATGGAAAAAATATATTTTTTGTTCACGCAAAAAGTTCATAATGGATTTCGACCAAATCTTGATTTTTATTAGTTTAGGCTATAGCAAATAAGCTATTTTTGTGCTATTTTTTATTTTGAAAAAAGTAGAGTCTTCCCGTAGAATATTGAAATAACTAAGAGGTAAGTTGGTACCTAAAAATACTATCGATTCAATTTTGTTTGACTCGGTAGAATCTCGAAATCATATTTATGAAAAACTTATTTGAAATAAATTTAAATAAAAATACACAAACTTATCCGTATTTGAAAGAAAAAATAGCACAACTTTAGTACACAGAATATAAAAATCGGAGCGAGCATCCGGTGAATAAATTTAAAAAATAAATAATGAATCCCGCGGTTCGTTATAAATTCCAATACGTTAAATAAATGTTTCTGCCGTTTTTATTCCTACATGTTCAAATTAGTAAACTTACTGACGAATTTCCAACCAGCAATATGAGAAGTGCACATATATTTTTTCACTGTAATGCCCGCTGTACACTCTCACCGAGAGCTCTCGGGCGAGAGTCTCGTGCGAGAACCCCTTGCCCGAGTGCGATCATGTACATTCTCGCTTAGTTCAATCGCAGTTAAGAACTCAGACAAGATGGACGAAAACGACCATTCACCATTCACCATGCATCGAAAGATATCATTGTAATCCAAAGATTTATAATCATAATTAATTTTATTTCTCACAGATAATGACTGATAATGTCGTTTATTATTGTTATTTTTCTGTTCTACACTGTCCAACGGCGGGACTAGTACTGAAAGACGCGAGAGTGTACAGTAGTGCGCTCGTTTTCCTCGCGAGACCCTTTGTCTCGGGCGCAAAATACCGACAACGGACCGAGAGGGTCCGAGACGGGGCGAGACGAGGCGAGCGCACCCATTTACACTCTCGCACTCGGGCCGCCTCGCTGTGTCTCGGCGAGAGTGTACAGCCGCTGGCTATACATGATGGAAATTATTTTAATTAAGCATAATAATTTATTTCATACATTGATATCTATTCCCTGATGATTTTAGACAGAAATTCAGCATTTTATAAATTTTTTAGAAATATCGAAATACACATACATAATTATATAAATACATATTATATTCATATTATATTCTTGAGACGGAACTACTTGGACTTAAGCAAAATTGACGATTTTATAATGAATTTTTAGGGTTCCGTACCCAAAAGGTACAACAGGCTAATTTATTTATTTAAAAACGAAGCAAAATTTACTGGAAAATTAAATGAAACAATGAAATAAACAGCTCTAATAAGGTAATTCTGTAAGTGCGCGTCACATTTCAATCTTAGCGACCGTTGGTCACCCACTAACGACCACGAGCCTTAATGATTTATACAAACGAAAATTATACGGAACAAGTCTAGAGAAATGAGCGAGTCATCTCCTATAGACCTACTTTCAAACAATAACGTTGATTGATATTATGTTATACAAAGAATGTACTACATAGTTCCTAGTTATTAAAACAAATTGTATAGTTTGGAACTGATGAAAACGATAGAGCATAATATTTAAATTATTTACAAGGCAGATATATAGTAATTAAGTTCAGTTCAGTTCAGATATATAGTAGTTTAGTAAACTGGTGAAACAGGATTGACAGCGGCAAGCAACCACAAAAATCCTTTAATTCTTAGGGGACCCAGAGACCCCAGAGAGGCTAAGATCCACTTAGCATCTATTCGGCTCAGCGATTCCCACACGCTCCATGGTCCCACACATCTACCGTGGGAGTTCCCAAAACCCGATCAAAAAGATAGAGAACTGTCAATAGTTATTCAATGTACAAATATTTTTATTAAAAAGTGTTAGTTTATATAAATAAACGGAAGTAATATTCAGCAGTCGCCCGCACTTACACCACGCGCACAGTTCCCCGCACCTGGCGTTCGAACGAAGGCGTTAATTGGTTCTGATTTCACTTGTTTGCGTGAAATCGGGCGCCAATTAAAATTTGTCCCCACCCGTCACAAACTTTATTGATTTATTGATGTGCAGCCCGCAAGCCCTTCTTGATTTGCGATTAAAACAATAATTTTGACGTTGAATACATCGATGAATTTTTGGTCATCTCACTATGCACTTAAAAATTTTAACCCCTAAAATTGGAAAAGGACTGCGGGCGGCCTATCTGTGAATCCATGCTAATATTGTAAAGCTCAAACTCAATTTTTTTATCCAGATTTTTTTTTTTTCAAATTATGTAGCGTCGGGACTACCTATATTGGTCCCCACCACCGGTGGAGAAACAATTAAACCACTGTACCGATTTCGATAAACTTTGGTGTGGGCATACTTTGCGTCCCGGGAAAGGATATAGGACAGTGTATGTTGCGAAAAATGTACGGTTACCACGCGACAAACAATTTAATCAATATTTAAAAGTTTAGTTTGAATGGATCATATTTTAAAACTCATTTCATCGCCGTCTCGCATTGCAATATGAAGTGAACCTAAACTTTGCTACGTTTACGTCATTATCAAAATATTGACAACAATTAACAATAGTTATTAGACAAATCGATAGAAAGACGAAACATTATGTTAATGCTAATATATATTTTGTCGAAACTATTTTCGTTTCTTACAACTTCTAAGTCTAGTTATTATGTAAAGTAATATTAAACACTTAATAAACCCGAGATAGGGCACTGTAGATAAACGAGCGATTTTGTTTGAAACGTCTACATTCAACTGTCTACACTTGTAGGCCCACCTTAGCAAATTAACCGCAGTTAAAGTTAAACCTATGTCAAAATATCATGCCTTTTCTTTCATAAATATGAGGAATGACTGTCATAACTTATAATTAAGGATATGCATTGTACATTGGTGGAAAGTTCATTCAACAATGATTTGTTTGTCTAGGACCAACTTTTTCTGTAATCATAATAATTATTAATAAGTAATATTGAATCATAGACAAATGGCGGACCTAGCTAATTTGGTCAGGATAATAATATGTCATGTCGACATATCATGCTTTACTTTGACATGACAAAACCACACCAAGCAACATAATATACAGTTAGAGTTAACATCAGGTTAAATAACAATTAACGCGGTGTTAACCCTAACGTAAAGCGGTGCAAGTAAGCCTTATAAAGTTTTATTAAACCCGGCTCAAAAGTTTGGAGCACGTGGAATACAAATTAACTAATATTGACTTTAATAGATAAATCATTTACCACGCGTAAAACTTTTGTATATATTACGAGCTGATACAGCAAACATTGTTTAATGTTTTGTACGGTATGGAAGTATGCTTGAGTGATGAGTTGACATTTCAGACGTTGTAATGACAGCTACCAGTAGAACCTCCATTATTACGAACTTCGATAGCACGATTCAGGATTGCGCACTGTTCGGTTTCACGCACTGTTTACACTACAATTTGCTTTTAGGGATGAAAAATATAATATAATGTCGACCGATTCTCTCAACGTGTATAATACACCAAGCTCACCAATTTTCTTATATTACATTATGTTACTTACTCCCATGAGAATCTAATATATAAAATTATCGTGTGTGCGTAATTGAACTCCTCTGAAACGGCTCGACCGATTTTCGTGAATCTAAGCGAGCATATTATCGGCTAGGGTTGAGAATCGGACAACATTTACTTTTTATATTAATAAGTGAATTTGTTGAATAAATAATAGAAAATTATTACAACTCGAGACTGACGGCAACCATTGTTTGTGCGACGGGATAGCGATGGACGTTGCCATACTTGTTTAGTCACTTCAATAAAGTAATATAGGCTAAAATATACTTTTAAGTATGGCAAAACAATGTTTGCCGGAACAGCTAGTAAAACATAAAATTTATCCAGCAAATAACGTCTTTCTTTCTTTGTCCGACATATTGGAAAGTCATATTATGACAGACAAAGATACAGCGTGAACTGTTTTATTCGTAAGGAATAAGGATTTATAATTGGATTTGATATCCCACAAAAAATTACGTGTTGAGTTATGAATGCAGACATGTTCTTTAGATCATTAAAAGCAAGACTGCATTCATGTGGATTAATATACAAATGCTCTACGAATAATTTATAGTTTTTATTTTTCGTAGTAAATGCTTAACAGCGCCCAATTATTGATGTATCAAAATCAAAATCAAATAAATCATCTTTATTTCGGCCATCGAAGGCCCATATAACAAATACCTTAAATGTAACAATATACATATTCATAATATAATAAATACCTTAAAAACTAACATACATAATATTTTATATTCACTTATAAACTAACACTGTCACTAATAATAATATTGTTGCAGGCGAGGCTCGCTTCGTTCTGGAGTCTCCCCCGGAATCTCCGATAGACTACAAAACTCCGGAGCCTCGAAAGTCGATAGAAGATTCGTCGGTACTCTCACTACAAAGGAGCTAAAGTTGACCTTGTGGCGAGACTGCAGACGCGAGATGTATAAGTGTGGATTAACATTACTAAGCTGGATTATTTGAATCATACTTGTAGTATAATCTAAATTGTAATTCCTTGCTTACTCGACACAAGTGCCTTTACACGTAATATCGTTGCACAAATCTGGTGGAGAGCGGACGTCGGCTTAAGCCAAATAAATCTGTACATAGAGCTGAATCTGGATCCATTTTTCAAATGTACGGCGAAACGGGCGCCATTGTCCTCTGTCGCTCTCAATACAAATACAATAACTCAGAGTCGCTCAGTAAGCCTCTTAGCGCATTGACTGCGATTTGTGAGGTGGTCGCACACTTGGATGTTTTAATGGTTTCGGTGGTAGTGGCCAGTTGCATTAAAAAAAGCTAAAAAGTAATTTCTAAACTATCTAAGAGCGTACACAATGGATACCCTGATCCTTTATTTATTGTTTTTTTTTTATAGAGGCTTTTAACTGTTACTTTAGGGAAATGATTTTACACTATCAAAGAGTAAGTATCAACTAAACACACCGGCAAAATTAGAGGAACATAACAATTTTTTCTTTTAAATTGTTTACTGTTTTTTATATATTTATTTATTTACTAATTGATTATTAAAAAATAAATTTTATATAAATTTAGGGCATAAAAACGTGAAAAATAGAAAAAAATCAGCAAAAATCAAAAATTAAGAAAATCTTTGAAATTTCAGTAGTATCTTTTTAAGATAAATTCTCCATTTTTATTAAAGAAATGCCATGTTAAAAGCGTGTAATGCCTTCTATGGATCTCAAGAGGGCCTAGATATGCCATTCCATGCTTGCATTTTAATTGCCAATCATTTCCTGTAGGATATTCTTCTACTCCTCCAGTAGCGCCAACTCGAGCTCCTGAACACATTTTGGAGCTGGAGTTTTATCTCGTACCGTTCACCCATTGATGTGCCACCCATACACGTCTTCAATCGGATCCGCATCCGTAGACCACGCTGACCTCTCCACCTGGGCTACGCCAGCATCGTTTAGGTAATAATGTCCGATTATCTTACTCTATGGACGCACATAAAATTGAAATTACAACCTAAAACTGTGTAAAAGGCACACCATGCAGTTCCAGGATGTCTGTGCTATAGCCCTGTACTGTCAAAGTACCATCATTAATAATCATCAGCTCCATGCGGGCTCCAAATCATATGCAACTCCAAACCATTACGAAGCCTGCATCATTGGCCACTGTTTCCGGTAAGTTTGATGGCCTGTAGCTTTCCTTACGATTTATCCACATTCTTTATCGCCTGTCGACAAAATGCACACAGAATTTGCTCCCATCATTGTACAGCACAAGATTTCACTCACTTGTCAATTTTGATGTTCACGCGCAAATCTTAGCCTGGCTCTTCGGTGTCCTGTCCCAAGTTTTGGTGCTCTTGCTGGCAATTTTGAGTTTAATTTAACTTCTTTGAGTCTTCTTCTTACTGTACAATTACTTACACGTACATCTCGGACCTGTTCCGACAGGTTTCGTGTCTGCATAGCAGTTTGAGGTCGATTTCTTAAGGCCGTCCCCCGAGCAAACGACCTTGGCCATACATTTGCCGCGTTGCTGAGATCGCGCCAAAACCTTATTTTTACTTATCTTAGTTCAAAATTGTCCTAAAAAAAATTTAAAACGGCGAATATGTAGTTTATGATATTGTCGATCTATTGGCGTGAGTTTGAAATAAAAGTAATTTGTAAATCCTAAGGAGATGCTGAATGTATGCTTGAATTTTAACAAATTGGTATTACTTTGGTAGCTGAGATCATGAGTATAAGAAACAAAAATATAAAATTTAAAACGACAAAAGGAATGTTGATATACTGAAGATTATTGCTGTATTATTATAACTTTGTAGCTTTCAGATTATGAGTTTATAAGGTTTTAAATACGATCAATTACGGAATCTCCGGACGGAACGCCCTTAAGGTTTGTTTCCTTACAAAATGGTCATCCTGAACCATTGTCACCCCATATCTGCCTTGTTCTCGTCCCCGAACGTAAGATCCAGTCTCTCTGAAGCGCTGAAAATTACGATGGACCACGGAAGCCGACACACCTAAGGCCTGACTGACCGAACGGTAGGTGTGACCTTTCTCTATCGTGGTTACAGCTCTAGCTGTCGCAGATGCCGGGAAATCACTAATTTTGTATCTAAGCAATGTATTCTTCCAAAAACCAAACAATCAAATAAGCTGAGCATCCCTTGCACCCCGCTAAAACGCCATTTTTATCAGGAACACTTACAACGTCAATCATCGAAAAACACTTATTAGGGCATAATTGCTATAAAAACCTGTCAACTTGCCAGTTTTGTTCAATATTTTATTTCTTAAATGAGCTTAGAAACTATAAAAAAGGCTTTCAGACAGCCCGACCCACTTGAGTTCAAGTTTTGGCCCTTTTTACCTATGTTCCGCTAATTTTGCCAGTGTGTGTATCATCTTTCTTTTCAGACACTCAAGTAAAATACCAATTTTACTTGCACACCTAATAACATTTTAAATTATTTCAAAACAGGAGCGGGATAAATAATAACAATAATTTTATAATTTATAACTTTTTTTTTAAAGTGGGTTATATTATAGACTTTTCGAATTCCTTTCTTTTCGAAATTTTCTATTTTATTTTCAACTTAACATGAAAATTCTTGAAATAAAAATCCGCCAAGTGTGCGTTTTTCTTGGGGATATAGCATGAGCCGCTGCAGACAGGTTATAGAGATAGCTGAAGCCCCTCGTCGGTCCGAGGCCCGAGTGGGGCCCGCTCCAGGCCCCGGAGCTCACGAGGCCCCACTCTGGAGTATCAGGCCTCGATGAACCACGGAAGATATTAGAGGAGTTGATTCCTAGGCAGATTGCGGACCTAAGTAATTTGGTCGCGTTAAGTCACACCCATCACAGCTAACATTGAATTGACATAAGCCGACCAAATGAGGTAGCTGTCCGTCAATTGCCTAGGAATCAATTTCCTCGATGGTACATAATGATGCTGCATGGTACTTTTAGTCACGTAGTCACTAAGTTTCGTTTAAAAATAAATCAAACCAATATTGGCGCTTTGAGAGTCTGCAGAAAATAATATTGTTGGCTTGCCTAGTATTTTCAAACAAATATCCAAAGTATCAGAGAGTACCAACGATGGGATATTTTTTTTATAAAATAAGGGGACAAATTAGCAAAGAGGTCACGTGATGGTAAGCAACTAGCGTGGCTGATGGACATTCACAACATCAGAAGAGCTGCAGGTGCGTTACCGGCATTTACTAATAGAGTATTAATTTATATTATGAACATAAGCCACTTTTCGGCTTTGTCAGGAATGCTGCAAACAGTGATGTTTTGGCTTTAATTTCACTATCTAACTTTTCACACATAACTGAAACTAGGTCATCATCATCACACCAACTTGTCAGCAGCACTACGTCAACTGTATGAACTAGTGCACTTCAGTAATTAATAAAGTTATTTCGCAGGTCAACGCCCGCAGATTTCGCGCTAACTACGTAAAATTACCGACAAAGGGTTCCGCAGCCAGTTGCCATCTAATTGCGCCTTCGTGACTACGGCTTCCTCTCTTCCATTAGCAACAGCTACTGCGATCTAAATTTTCTTAAACTTTCCTAAAGCACGTTGTACATTACGTACTATTTGCGATATAAAAATCTAGGAATGGCATATAACGAGCAATGGTGGACGCGGAGGTGAAAATAGTCGCAAATTAAATTTATTTTACGTTTCACAGACGTCCTGTCACGTTTGATCGTTAAAAGTCTAGACAAGACGTCTCGATTACTTAGTCCAATACGAATTTGACATGATTGTGACGGCTAATTTTGACGTAATTTTCTCGACTTACATTGGCCAATTCGAGACATAATACATCAATTCAAATTCTTCAATCGTGTTTGATTTGACGCTGTTTGCTGCGGTTTTCATAAAGTGAAGCCTTGACTTGACATGCACTAAATGATTTCTTAAGAATTCGAAGTAATTTATATATCTAATCAACAACTAAAATAACAATTATAATTTTCCACATTTTGCGTTAAATCTATAAACTGTGTACTACTCTACCTGCTATCATAAAGACTAGACGTGTAGATTATGCGACAACTCAGGCCAAGTAGGTTCTTCTCGTAGACGCGCCACTTCACATAAGATACACTATGATTGACAATACGGCACCGCTTTTCTAATGAAAGTCTTATAATTATTAAAATTCATACTTGCCGGGCATTTTAAAATGCAGTGTCGTCTCGCATCTTCCTTTAGAACTGAACCTTAAAATAAACCCTCGTACCTACTTATAAAAATAATTTCAAATTCAAGGTCCGCTGTATTTTGTCATGTGCCATATTTTGTTGGTAACAAAATATGGCACATGACTGAAAGACATGTTTCAGACGAAGAAAAGTAGACTTTTCTTTTATTCTCTGTGCAAATAATTTTATTAGTAATGTATACTGTATATTATTTAAGATTATTATTATATTGCTTACTACCTTTTATCCCCCTTCTCCAGTCGTGTTCCTCATGTCTGAGGGTCGTGACCTCCCCCTTCCATGACCTTCCTTCTAATGGTCTTACTATCTTTTATAATCGACATTTAACTGAAGAAACTTTATTTTTAATAATAAAATATAACAATGAGAGCTAGCGGAAATTGCGTCGGGCCGGAGTCCCGGAATGCCGAATTCCACCGCGGTATGTACGAATAACTCCACATGCGAATTTATTCCCATTTATACTCGTAAACTTACCTAAAAAGTTCATCCCGAAACTGGATTTCGCAGTTTAAATACCAGAGAATAGGGGCTGTCAAATGGAACTAGAGTTTATAAGTAGAAAAGTTATGTCATACAAAACTTCTTATAGGAATCTGCACGTAAAGTTTTGAACAGAATGGGGCAGCACATAGAATGTAAATAATAAATATATCTGTATAACTTTCAGATGTAAAGGTACGCTTATACGGGCAACTAAAATTGCTCAAATCCAGTCAATTCTTGTCAACTATGACGTCACGACTACATCAAGCAATTCGCGGCAACAAGCAGCAATATTGTGCAATACAATTGCCTAGAATTTCCAAGCAAATCGAATATAAGACAATTCGTATCTGCGATAATGAGCGATATGAAATATCTGGAGCAATTAGAAGCAACATCGCCGAAATAATTGCCGCAATTTTTTGAAATTGCTCCACATTTCTCCGCTAATTATTGCTCCATATCGGTCCATTCGTGTCACCGGGCAATTATTACTCGTGTAAGCGCATCTTTAAGTATCTTTTTTCCATGCCAAATTACATCAAAATTAATTCAGTTTTTTATTCAGTTACCTGCTGCAGTCACATTCACATTATAACATACATTCGCATAGTACAACATCTTATGAGCACATACGTACTTAATAATCTTCTGCTTCAGAAAGTGTAAACGCATTTGAAGGAGCCGTTGATTTAATAAAAGCGAGAGTGGGCGAGAATTCACTTTTAACGTTCAGACGAATTCAAATGTATTTAGCGACATCTTGTTCAATTTGTACTTAATGGCGGAGAAATGATAACGTTTAGGCCGCTTGTGAAGGCAACTGAAACATTTTATTTCCCCCAGAATTAGGTGAACATTAGGCGCTAATAGTTCCTAAGCTTTTATCGTTAGCAATATGATGTGCTATAAAAAAGAAAACCATTGAGTGGGGCCCACAATATGAGCTGCAGTCTGTACTCTGTACCTACATTCTAAGTTAGGAAGTAAGATTATGAACTCCAAGCTTTTGTAGGTAAGGAAGGAAGGAAGGTATGTAATGTTATTGTAGTTATGTAGGTACCTATTGTTATAAGTCAAACGCTTGTAAACTCTAATTTATCTAAAATATGCATATAATATTAGTTTCGATCTTCATTAAAGTTTTCTTGATAATACGTAGTTCCTACATAAAGTTTAAGCATCAAGCTTCTTCCGGGCGGACTCTGAGTCATTTAATGATCGCAAATCATGTATTAAGGCTGGTATAAATAGTCAGTACTCAAGATGCATCTCGGTCTCAAGACTCAGTTCAGGCTCTGTGATTGGTTGGCTGTCAAAATTTGGACCAATCATAGATCCGAACCGCGTCTTGAGACCGCGATGCATCTTGAGTACTGACTATTTACTCGTACACCAGCCTTAATACATGATTTGAGCGTCCGTGTCATGTGGCCTAATGGGTAGACCTTTGGTTCGCACTCCTAGGGGGTATTCAAGATGCATCGCGGTCTCAGGACGCGGTTCGGCTCTATGATTGGTCCAAATTTTGACAGCCAACCAATCACAGAGCCTGAACTGAGTCTTGACACCGAGATGCATCTTGAGTACTGACTATTTAT
This sequence comes from Polyommatus icarus, assembly GCA_937595015.1. Classification (NCBI taxonomy): domain Eukaryota; kingdom Metazoa; phylum Arthropoda; class Insecta; order Lepidoptera; family Lycaenidae; genus Polyommatus; species Polyommatus icarus. The sequence continues at coordinate 1,630,407 of OW569322.1, read as the reverse complement.
ACCGGCCTAAGTAATTCGTATCTGAGTGTGGCAGTTAGACTTTATCATATTTGAGTTTAAAGCTATGAAAGGTCAAAGCCACTAACAATACCAAACATTTAAATAGAAAAAGCCATCGAATGGCTAGAACCAAACAAAACCTTTTAGCCACATCAAACAACGTGGCGGGACGGGACGCGGGGCGGCACGGGGTGGTGGGGAGCAGCGGGGGAAGGAGCGCATCGACGTAACGGTTTAATTGCTTTGGTGTCGCTCCAAAAACGGCAAACGGACCCACGGAAATAGGAATATGGAATGGACACATATTTATTCGTAAGTTATGATGACCAGTGCCTGTAGACAACTGGCAAAGCGCTGACGCTAACGCTAACGCTAGCGCTACAAAATGTATGCGATTTGACATAAGTCATCGCTTCGCTATAGTTTGTGCGTTTTATGATGATATGCGTGACACATTATAATTATTGAGAATGGTAGGGAAGTTACATAAAAAAATTAATCGAATAATTTAAAAATATCGAATCACCTCGTAAAGGAATTGAAATCGAAATTATCGATTTCGTACTGATGTTTCAGAGTGACGCCGGCGATTTAAGATGGCCGCCCTTTTTTATCGATTTGATTTCGATTCAACTGTGTCAATCTCTATTGACATAAGTTCCGTTTCATGCATCTGACATTATTCAAATATTTTCGTAACAATAATTTTATACTCCTATTTCAGAATTAATATTTATAATTTTATATCAATAAGTTAGCATTTAGCAACTTTTCATTTTTATTCATTTACAATTACAGGAAACATTTATTTTTGTAGATGGAATATAATTTATTACATTATGATTTTTTTTGTTCTCTTGTAAAAAAATTCCGTAGCAAGGAATATGAGAACTGTCACCCATATCATCTTAGAACGAACAAACTATAGCGAATACTAATGTCAAACCCATACATTTTGTAGCGTTAGCGTTAGCGTTTTGTCAGTTGTCTAAGGGGACTGGTCAACTACATATCACTTCCTAGATGAGGGAAGTATACCTTCCCTGGACTTCCACGATTTTTTAATAATAAAATTAGCCTAATCGGTTCAGCCATTCTCGAGCTTTAGTAAGACTAACAAAACTGAAAATTCATTATCAAGTAAAGTGCTCAAAAGGGCCTGTAGTTTCAGATAGCACAATCCAAATTAATAAGGGTGCGTTCAGACGTGCGTGCGTTCTGCTGTAGCGCGTAGCGTAGGGTTAATTCAGACCGCAACGCAACGCGTAAATTCATTTTTGAATTTATATGGATTTGACAAATTCGCAAGACGTCTCATGCAATTGAAATCTATCAAATCCATACAAAATGCCGCTCCGCGCCTCGCCTCGCCTCGTCGCGTTGCGGTCTGAATTAACCCTAATTTCACATTGCAGCGTGCGTGCGTGCCTCGTTAATGCATACCGCGTAGCTTTATTATATACCTAATACCGCGGGCTGTTAATTCAACGTTTATTTCTCGAGGAGTAAATTAGCTTACCTAAGTAACCATGTAATTGAAATCATAAAAATTGTGTCACAGCATAATATGAGACAAAATACACACATTAAAGCTACTTTTTAACATCTTTATACGTAACCCCACATTTTTGATAAATGCAAATCAACTTCTTCAGACAGTACAAAGTCTAAGTTATAAATATTTACAGTACTATAAATTTGTGAGTTCACGCCAAAATATTTCAGCTCATAAAATCTGCGAACGACGCGCCGACATATAAAGCTAAATGACGTCGTGCAGACACTTGAGGGTTGAGGGAGAAAATATGAACATCGACAAGTGACGGCCTTTGAGGCATTTAACCCTTAAGTTTTAACCCTCTTACTAAAAAAGATCTACATTTTCTGAATGTTTTGTCCTAGTCTGATGCGTTACAAAAGTAAAATTGTCCAATTACTAATTACTATTCAAGACTCTGTCCATAATTTATAAATTTTCTTGGCACACTTATTTTTTAAAAGGAATAAAAAATGATTTGGCCTCTCCAGCCAAATCATTTTTTATTCAACGATACAAATGTGTAGAAAAAAATATACTGTCCAGCTACGTAATTCATGAAATAGCAACAGACAGAAAAACAGACAGTAAAGTTCAAGGAGTGAGAAACAAAGGCCTGAGTAAGCGAGATACTGTCACTATCAGTAACACTGCGTGGTAGAAAGAGACGTGTGATACATGACAGCAGAACCAATTTTTTTCATCTGTTTGACGTCGGCACTTATCGGCACGTGGATAATTTATTCTCTTAGAAAGATGCTTGTGTAAGTGCATACATACGTAAACAAATTTTTAGACACAGACGTAAATCAATTTCGGTTTAGTTTGACAGCTCGAGATTGTTGCTCTATTCCGCTAGGTAAATTATCTTTATGGGTTAAATACAGGATCGTGAAATCCCTGCCACAGATTGGTCTTCATAAGAATAATATTGTCAGTTCCAGCATGAGCAGGTCCGTGATTCGCATTTAGACGTGACCGCTAAATAGCCAGTTAGCGCGGTACAGCATGCGGCTTATTTATCACCAGAATCTATTCTGCCATATTGCCCGCCTTCCACACTCATTGCCGAGTGCCGTGTTTTTGTTATTTCCCACCACGACTGGTCCCAGCTCAAAATGTAGGAGGGGCGATTTAACCAAATTTTTTAATCCATCCTTAAATGTAGAAGGGGCGATTTAAATTTCCTTAACCCTTAATTTACCCGGTAGGTCCCTGGGACTCCATCGAAAACTTTAAGCGCTCATAAAACCGTTAGTTTTTGGAATTTTAACTTATGCGTTCCGGTACCTTCACGAAGTGACGCGTGCGGCGTGAAACACGAGATAGAGTGGACGGCGCTAAGCGCGTCTCCGATCGCTAAGTAAACACGTAAGTGGAGTCTGTGGGACTCCACGGGAGTATTAATGTTATAGTTTTAGCCAATTCACAGTATATTCATATATACATATAGTGTTGTTATCTGTTGATGTAATGGCGTCTCGTAGTACTATAAACGTCCTCGAGGAAGATTTTGAGTCCGTGGTGAACAATTGGATCGTGCAACTAACTGACAGCGATATGGATGATGAGGGTCAGCAAAATATAACATTGATCCAGCTTATGAGTCTAGAGCCTTATGTGGTGGTGTCTAAAACCGAAGATCACTGCGGTCTCTCAGACCACAACTCTGCTTCGGAGTGTTCAGATACTTCGAGTGATGATGAATACCGTATATGTGCCATAGTTGTACTAAGCCTGTGTGCCTTAGCTGGACAAAAAATATGTAATGACTTTGTCAACAACCGCGACTGAAAAGTCTTGAACGTTTTTGTTTTTTATTTTACCCATGTTCCTTTTTTTTGCTTTTAAGGCCTCTATATCCGCCAATGACCTTGATCATTGTCTGTCAGTGTGAATATCGACGTAAATGACATTAAAATAACATTCATAACAGCGCGCCTTGTACGGTGGCGGTTACGACGCTCGCCGAGTCCATGATAGGGCGAAATAGGAGAAAAAACCTTTTTAAGGCTTAATATAATACATATTTCAAAAAAGTAAAAAAACCAAATTATCAACTTATGTATTGCAAAGCAGTAGATATTTTTTTATATATTCTTTTGATAAATAATGAAGGAGTAAAGTGGTTTCATTCAACGATTTGGAGGTGATTTGGTTTTTTATTTCTGTATTATGTGATACCGATAGAAAAAAATATGGCAAAACCACGTTACGTATCATATCATGTAGATTACTAATTATTTTTTTCAGATATAATTTCTCTGTTAATGCCGATGAAAAGTGGTTTCATCTGCACGCTTTTTTCGCGAGAAGAGCCGTAATGAGCGTTTATGATGTCCTTAATAAGTTTTATAATTCGTTATTTTAAAAACATATTTTTTAATATATTTATTAGTGGCTAGAAGTTAATAATAAATCTACTAAAATAAAGTGGAATAAGTGCAAGGACAGTGTCAAATTATTTATCTGAAAAAGTGCCTTGGTCTAGGAGTTCCTTAATAAAAGGCTGTAATTCTTTAATTTTCAATTAAAAACCTATGCCATATTAAAAACAAATAAATAATTAACAAATATAATAAGTATTTCACTTTAAAAATGTTCTTATTTCATATTAAATTTATCAATTTGTTTCCGGGGGTCCGAGGGACTCCACGGGGTACGTTGCGCAGGTATATAGTCACCGGGTAAATCAAGGGTTAACGAGAAAATGTGTCTGTCTCTTTACCTCTTCACGCCCAAACCACTGAACTGATTTTGCTGGGAATGGACTATGGAGATACTTTGAATCCCGGGAAAGGACATAGGATACTTTTATCCCGGAAAAATATACGCTTCTTACGCAATAAATAAATTTTGGCGCAACGGAGTATCGGCCGTCATCTATTGTTTAAATTAAACATAATATAGACAGAAAATATATTAATATAGACATAATATAATATCGACAAAAATTTTCGGGGGATCATGACCTCAGTAAACTAGGACGCTATTGCCACCGTGAACAAATTATTGAGTTTCAAGTTACATAGTTACTATTGTGTACCGCTAGACGACTGTTTCGATCCCAATCAAAGATCTCACGGTGAGAACTTCCAAAAGTTCACAGTTAGCCGAGTGAATATTGCAGCCAAATATGTGCGCAAAGTAAATGGAAATGTCAAAAGTATTTTTTTTTAATCTGAAATAATTGTTATTGATACCTGCATGGGTGACTATTATTATTAACTCGAGTACGTATTTCATATCCCCTTACTAAAAGTAGGTACTAAATTAATAATAATTAATTATTATCAAACAAGCCAATACTTTCTAAGAATTTAATCTAATTAATAAATACTCTCTAAAACAAAATTTACTATATAACCAATGTACTTTATAGTATCGACAGTAAAATTTCCATCATTCAACGAAAACGTAGTATTCCTAACCACTTCAGTTTAAACTTCGGCGAAGTTGAGTGCTCACTGGGGAATAGATATTTCTCCGTCGAAAGCAATTTTATAGGTCAATAAAATAATTATATGAAATTTCGCTTCAATTGTTTGCATTGAAAATTGTGTTTTTAAATGTACATATTAATATTCGGTATTATTAGGAATAGGGAATTTTCCGAACGTAATAAGAGAATTAAGCTCACAGAAATGATCTTGATTTATTTCTGTTCTTAATCTCCTGTTCAAATAGCACATTTCTGGCTTCAACCGATTTCCCTTGGCCGAATCAATCCATAATTAAAGGTAATTTATGAACTTTGGGAAAAAAACTCGGTCCCGCGCCTGGTTTTTCACCAGTCGATTCGACCATCCACCCTCTAGGCTAAGAGACAAGAGGAACAGAGAGCATTCCTGTGTATTGCGCATACACTTGGGCATTTTAAACTCACCCTTTTACAGCTGTTCCACAGTGCGTTTTTCGCGTAACTTTTTGCCGCGCACTGTAAAACTCTGGAACGAACTGTCACCAGCATAGGTCCGGAAGGACCTATACGACCTGCAAACCTTCAAAAAAAGAGCGTATTCCCTCTTAAAATGCCGGCAACGCACCTGCAGCTCTTCTGATGTTGCGAGTGTCCATGGGCGACGGTAGTTGCTTACCATCAGGTGACCCGTTTGCTCGTTTGCCCCCTTATTCAATAATAAAAAAAAAACTGTCTTTCTGCTTTCAATAAAATCAGCCACCGTGACCAAAATCGGTTCGGCGCATTTGATTTTATTATTATTTATTTAAGATGGTAGAAGATTTCCATTTCAAACTTTGAAACTCATAACTGCAATAAAAGTTGGTCAGTCATAATATAAGTAATGCATTGTCCGGCTATCTTCAATGCTCTCTAACATTTATTATGTCTCACGAAGTTCGTATAATATCAATTGAGAACTATCGGACTTCTCAACTGTACGTCTAGTGGTTCAGTGAAAAGAATAAGTTTGTTATTGTTTAGAACTTGGCCAATCGACACTGAAACGGCCACTTCCTAGTTATTTAACTTTTGAGTTACGTCTTTTGTCATTTTATCCATCGCTGATCAGACTTCCTTAGCTGAGCCTTAAGAATAACTCTTAATAATAATAATTACTTGCACATATCATTTTAATCTAACCTCATATTAAAAGGAGGTAAAATTTGTAAGTCGTTACTATTAAAATGTTGAATTTTTGAAATTCCACCCGGGAATACAATAGGGGATCAAGGTTTGATTAAATGTGTATTTTTCTAATATTATTGTAAGTGTCTTTTTCTAAATGTTTTAAACACATTTTTGTAAACAAAATACTCCTGTCCAACGACTTGTGATGTGAATTGTGATAAATGGCATAACGCTTTCCCAATAACAAATGCCTCCGCCGCCTACGTTACTTATTTGATTTGTTACTCACTATCTGCTCTACTTTTATAAGTTTTATTCTTTATTGAATTGTATTCTGAGTCTTCTGTGTGTTATCTTATCACATTTGGTCACGATTCATAAACATGCCACCATTATTTTGAAGATGTAGCCATCATAAACGCATATGAATTATGATCGCATCACGCATGTGCAACCGTGGAATATGAATCTCGTAAGTGTTTTTATTATATTTTGCTATATCCCATCGTGGGCTGACGTGGAGAGTAAACAAAAAAATCAAAATCTAAAAAGGAACAATTAAGGACAATTAATATTATATTTCCCATGTGTATTTGTTCTCTTGGAATGGGCATTGTCCAAAAAAAATCACATGTACTTTTTATATTTTTTTTCGTTAGAATAGGGTATTTTAAGAATATGAATTAAATAATTTTGAAATTCATCGGCTAGTTTTTTCTCAATAAATTTTTAAAGTTTCGCTCTGACGTCATCATCGGCGGCCAATTGACCTCTGCAGTATGTTTTTTTTCGTTTCAATCTTATTTATAATGGCTGGTTCGTCCAATATAAGTTATCATTATGTGAAAGCTGATACGAGAAGCTTACCAAAAGTTTGAAACGTAATGTTGGTCGAATTTACTGCTAATTTAACGCCATTGAAGGTCAAACTAAGGTTAAACATATTTGTTCAAAAATATAAGTAACTAATGGGTATTTTTTTCGTTTATATACAGAAAAGCGATCACTGACCTTATTCCTCGAAATGTTTTTGTAATGAGCAAAATTTAAAAAAAAATGGACAATACCCATTGTTGTCGGGAAATCATTAAAGCGAAAGCACATCTAGATGCTATTTCGGTCACACGACAAAACATCCTTATTGGATGAAACCGCTTTAATAATTTCGAGACAAAATCCAAGAAAACACCACAACGGAAGCCTATTTGTCGCTAGTTGTTCTTATTTTGTTCCTACTTGTTATTTTGCGGAGTGAAACGATAATCGAGCGGGGCAGTCGACAGTTGTAAACGTCTCAGACATTGTTGTTTTATGATATCATTGTAGCTGGGGGATCATCACGACTATTGCCTTCACTATTTAGTAATCTGTGCTATTGCCGGGGTGTAAATAAATACCTCATATATTTCGAATTATATTAAATGTGACGCGAAGATTGTCATGACTTTCTTTTTCTTGAATAAATCGGAAAAATTTATGTTAAGCATAGAAATAGTATGTTTTGTTGATGATAAGGCCAACATTACTGTTACCGTTTTGTTGTTGATAACGGCGTTTTTATATTATACACAGATTAAAAACTTTTTATATTATAACTATAACCCAATTATATCGAATGCTTGCTACAGCTAAAATATTATGAATCGAAAACATTCCAATACTCGCTCGTAGTGTTTTATTTAAATTACGCTTTTTAGTGGCTCTAAATGCGAAAAATACAGGAGTTTTATGTCGCTTTCAGTGCCACCGATTCCTTCATTATTGTTTTGATGCGTGGCAATAAAACCGCGATTTTAGTGTTATTGGGTAAGTAAAATACGAGACGAGTCGGGAGGCGACATTGTTTATTTATGTCATGTATAATGTACGGGGCCGAAGATCGAGCCCTGTGGTACGCCGTAAAGGTGACGCTTTATGAGATGTTTGAGCTTTTAATCACTGATTAGTGATTACATGCCAGTATTAGAGAATTATTATTTTCATCGGTAATTTAGTAAGTCTTAATTAATGGAATATAATGCAGCTTGGTTGCGGAAAAATATCGAGTCCAAACTTGGGACTTTTTAAAGATTAAAGGCCTGATTCACCACTTCCTGATAAGTGCCGAATAGGCTATCCACCACTTGACTTGACAGATTAAGTATGGAGAATCTGTCAAATAAGTTGTGGATAGCCTATCCGACACATTATCTGGAAGTGGTGAATCAGGCCCTACGGGGCCTGAGCCTGATTCAAGTTAAGTGGTGGATAGCTAATCCGGCACATATCAGGAAGTGGTGAAACAGACCCTGAGAATTTTAAATTAGTGTAAAGGTTATGCAAGCCGAGCTAGTGACCAGAGTAGGTCTTAACTCTTAACTCTTTTCATCACAAAAGTGTAAAGTTTCTGTAGCTTGTACTTTGATATCCAGGACCTAAAGCAGCGAATACTTTGAAAGCTCTCTATTTCCACCGCAAGCTCAACGACCAAACACAAGCATCAATTAATTTCTATGCATGTAGTATGCAAACGGAATGCAAATTAAATAGCCTTAACTATTCTTATCTCTATTTATTTTACTATTATGTGAAGAAAATTACAATTTTAGTAGTCATTAAAAACGTTTAAGGTCAGCTTACATCGAAGGAGCGCAGTATTCAAATACTAATTAATTTTAAATTAAACTTATACAAAAAATTAATGCATGTTAAAACATGACTAAAAGCGCCAGAGCAGCTCGAAATTAAAGTTTAAACTTTGGAAATGCAAATATTTTGTTTTATATAGAGTTCAATTTTGATTTTCAAGTCTAGTTGGCATCCACACCGCGTGATAACATTCTAATGTATAACAATTTATTGAAATAGCGGCACGCTCGCGGTGTCATTTACACTTTTTAGGGTTCCGTAGTCAACAAGGAACCCTTATAGTTTCGGTCTGTCCGTCCGTCTGTCCGTCTGTCCGTCTGTCCGTCTGTCTGTCTGTCTGTCTGTCCGCGGTTTTACTCAGAGACTATAAGACCTACAAAGCTGTAATTTGGTATGAATACACATATTTATGATGACAACAAAATGGTACTTACATGAAATTGTAAAAAAAAATAATTATGGTACCTCCCCTACACATTAAGCGGGGATGAAAATTTTTTTTCGCGCCCACTCCATCGTATGGGGTGTCGTTGAATATGTTTTTTTAAAGTAAGTTTTTCGGCAAAGTATAAATCCCACCAAAAACATAAATGTAAAAATGTTAAGCCAAGTTCCATACAAACATTATATTAATTCTTGTCTATGGACTTCGCCGTAAAAAGGATGGAGATCTAAATGAGTGCCAAGTTCCATGGCAAATCGAAATAAGTACGTATAGGAACCAAATAACATTATGAACAAATAATAGAGTCTATTTCTTTGCTTATTGAATGTTTATAACAATTGATGTTATTTAAATAATGTGAGATCTTAAACTAGATTAGATTTTACTTGGCTAGTTTTCATTACGTCAGTCATTTTTCATAAAGTTATTGAACATTTTAATTCTGATGAAAACTAGCCAAGTAAAATCTAATCTAGTTTAAGATCTCACATTATTTAAATAACATCAAATGTTATAGACATTCAATAAAGCAAAGAAATAGACTCTATTATTTGTTCATAATGTTATTTGGTTCCTGTACGTACTTATTTCGATGGTGGGATATCACTACTTTTTGTAAAGTAAACTTTCCGAGCAATGGTAGACACCTTCATCTTTCCAGTTTAAATATTCATAATATTCGACTATATTCAATGGCAATTCTCAACCTTAATGTGTCGTTTCACCACTTCCCGACAAGTGTCGGCTATGCTATCCGCAACTTATCTGGTAGATATGTCTTCATCTATCAGATAAGTTGTGGATAGCATATCTGAAACTTATCAGGAAGTGGGGAAACAGTCCCTAAGCCATGTTGAGACGTGAGTATCAGACGAATAAAACAAAGAAAATCCAAGCGAATGGAAAATGCAGCTACCATCAGAAGGCATAACACAAGTGTATTTCCAACCATTAACTATATAGTGTACAACTTACTATGCGGAAGTTAAGTAGCTATTATTATAGCTGTCTAACAGACAGACAGACAAACGGACGGACAGACAGACAAACGGACAGACATATTGAAATAATTCTATGTCTATTCTCGGGACTCAAATTATATCTCCATACCAAAGAACAATCGGTACAATCAGTTTAGGCGTGAAGACGTAACAGACAGACAGACACACTTCATAAAGTCACCTTCTATTCATTTCAAGTTTTTTCAATTCACAAATAAAATATGTTTACGGGGAGCTCCCATACAATAAACGTGATTTTTTGGCCTTTTTTGCTCTAAATCAATAATGGCAGCCGAAAGATACTTGAAATGTTCACAAAATCCTTACTTATATTTCTTCTTTCATAAAAAATAATAAAAGTAAAATAAAATAATACAAAAATCACAATTACAAAAAAACACAATTTTCGCTCTGTACGACTCGCACTTGACCAATTTTTTTTGTTTTCGGATTTTTCCCTACGGTTACACACAATTATCGAGCTGGATTCCAAATTTCAGCCTTCTAGGTCATCTGGAAGTGGGTTAGAATTTTGATCTATAGGTCAGTCAGTGATAAAAATTTAGATTTTCAGACGTTAATATCTCAACAACCGTTTAAGCTGTGCTTATGAAATTTAAAGTATGTATTTATCTCACAAGTCTTATTATATGAGCTAAATTTGAAACGTTTATGTGAAACAGTTTCTGAATTATCATGGAGTCAAAAGTAGCTGCAAATGGTTCGTGTAATATTACACACGGTGCGGCTCGTCATTTTGTTATGCTGGAACTCGGCTTGACACTCTACCGCGTGTCTAGATGGAACTTTTCCTTTGATACTTTCAAAGGAATTTGAACGAAAAGTTCCATTGTTCAAATTCCTTTGAAAGTTACTGAGATGATGTTGTTAGTTGTGTAAAACACGCTATAAATATACGTTCATTGACCATAAAAAAATTGTCATACACTAGCGGTATTACGGAACCCTATATTGCGCGTGGCCCGACACGCACTGGCCGGTTTTCCTATTATAATTTGAACAAACCTTGTAACTTATTTGCTGTTGTTTGTGATCTCGTGGTAGACGCCAAACCGCGCGTTGGGCGGAGATATACGAGGGTGGGATGATAAGTAACTAGCCTAATAGTAAAAAACTTAACTTTTCGTGATAACATTAATTTCATTTTTCGATAGAGTCTCTGTGAACCTCTATGCACTTACTCCATCTTCGTTCTAAAGCAGTAATGCCTTCCATAAAATGATTTCTTTCAAGGTCTGCAAAATACTCCTCTACAGCGGCTATGAGTGCTATGACTTCATCATTTCTGGCAAATTTCTGTCCATCCAAAAATGTTTTGAGCTAAGAGAAAAAATGGAAGTCTGATGGCACTAAATCAAGCGAATAAGGTGGATGGGGCAACAAATAATACTTTAATTCATTGATTTTCTTTAATTATTTTTTAACCGACTTCCAAAAAACAAGGAGGTTATATGTTCGGCTGTGGATATTTTTTTATTTTTTTTATTTTTGTATGTTCAACGATTACTCCGCCGTTTGTGAACCGATTTTCGAAATTTTTGTTTTGTTGTATTAGGTTTCACTCCAATTTGGTACCATGTTCACAAAAGTGGTGACCTGATGATGGGATCCAGGAGTAATCGAGGGAACTCCTCGAAATTTATATGGAAACATATGGTGATTTTGGTTTTATGTGAAGTGTACTAAGAATACGCTACCAAAAAGTCAAATATTGGGTCAAGGTATACCATGGTTTCGAAGATGCTGAGAGAACTCCTGACTCCTTATAGATACACGTTTGGGAGTTTTGGCGTTGTTTTAAGAACAGAAAGCATATGCTACTATGCAATTCATATTCATCATCATCAACATTACCACGTCGTGTTAAGGTCACCAATGTCTCATGGCACAGAATAGATAATAGTACAAGGCATAGGTATGGATATACTAATAATAATAATTATGTACTGTATAACAACACCTGTTTGTTTTTAATACACGGCGGTCGGCGTCGCCTAGCCGCGCCGCAGCGCGGCGCGTGGCGGCAGAAGACAGAATATCGAATACTTTACTACTTTATAAAATTTTAATAGACAAATAGAATTAAAATAAAGTTATTTTAAAAAGAGCATTCAAACAAAACAAAGTCATTAAGTGTCTTTTTAATTAGTTATACTTATTAATCGATAGATGGTGCACTAAGTACCTATCGATTTGAATTCTTGATTACAAGAACAGCTGTCAATAATTATGATAATATTAAATATTATGCTACGCTACATCCTATGCAAGTTTGTACATTTTTTTATCTGATAGATCCTTCGATCGTGGAAAAACGAGACACAATAGCCTTTCTATTGTTATCGCAATCGCCGGTGACCGCTTCGGGCTTGAAGTATTAAAATTGTTAAATTACTTAGCACAATATGTTCACTTCACTGATAATATTATATTATTTTGTGAGTGTGAGTTGTGACTCTTAACAAATTGTAATAAGATACGTAAAATATACGCGAAGATTTACCTACTAGTGTAACTAAAAAGAGTGAAATTATTATTATTTTTAACAAAAAATTAAAACCGACTTCCAAGGTAAAAACAATAATATCATTAATATGAACTAAAAAGTATTAAATAATTTTTACTATCTAATAGTGCCTTTTTCCGAATTCGGCTAAACCTCAACTATTTCTGTACTCAATCTTCATAATTTTGAAGTCGGTGCCAGTTCCAAAAATTTTAAATATTCTGTCAGAGGACTGAAGATTCAGCTATCTGGTACCGACTTTAAAATAATGAAGATTGAGTACAGAAATAGTTGAGGTTTAGCGGAATTCGGAAAAAGGCACTATTAGATAGTAAAAATTATTTAATACTTTTTAGTTCATATTAATGTTATTATTGTTTTTACCTTGTTAATCGTGCGTAAGCAATTGCGGCAGCCAACGGGCCGATAAGTAGCTTTTTCATATTTGGTTTCCCACTTAGGATATGATCTACCCGTTCTTTTGAGATACCTATAGTGTCTGCTATTTCAGATAACTTCAGTCGTTTGTCTACTAAAACCATATCATATACTTTCACGACCATTTCCGGAGTTGTGACGCTTTTTGGACGTTCGCGGTGGGCTTCATCTTTGACACATGAACGACCGCGTTTAAACTCAGCCACCCAGTTTTTTACTGTGGCATGAGAAGAAGCAGATTCACCCAAAACATTTTTTAATTCGTCACAGATATATCTCCCCTTTATCCCCTTGATATGAGGAAACTTTATCGGCGCTCTTTGTTCAATTTTATCCATTTTGAAAACAGTTGACGAACTTTTTTTTTTCAAATGATAAAAAAATAATAAAATTTTCACGCCATCAAATTCAAATTTAAAACACAGGTTTCCAGAGACACGAATTTAAAAATGACATACATATTTTTTTAATTTTAACTTTTTAAATAGCAGAGGCTAGTTACTTCTCATCCCGCCCTCGTATAACTCCAGCCTTCAATGCAGCACCACGTCATGTTTCTTATGATCATGGACCATGGTACAAACTGACAATAATTGGTTTCATAGACAACAAACTTCAATAAATGTTTAATATTAGATGATCTACATACGCCATAGCACCATAAATACAACGTTACAGAACAATTTCACGCGATCAACTAAATACTAATACTAATAAAATTACAACACGCGTATTATCAATATAACACGAATAGGATAAGTATCAGAATTACCATGCGAATATCTATAGCGCCTAATATTTTCACACAAGGTACAGTAATTGAGTTGACAGTAAAAGTTATGAAGAGGCGCGTCGGGCCGGCGCCGCGGGCCGCGCCGGATGCGGGACAGACAGCATAGTAAGGAGGAGAATTTTCTTAAAGCCAATCAAGTAAGGGGAGAAAGATAATTCTAGGAGAGTTATATTTTTAAGATTTTTTGACGTGACAACGTCTTATAATTCGATATGGGCTGCGCGCACGAAAAAACATGACGCAATATGCGGCGTTACCTCGCTCTGAGGCTTTCCATTTAAGGCTATGAGGTAGTCACGTTCAACTTAGTCATCAGTAAACCGACTTTACAGACAACCGAGTTCGAGTCGAGTTCGAGTTCGAGTTCGAGTCGAGTTCGAGTTCGAGTTCGACACAAAACACTACTCTCCAACCGTCTTTTTTTTGGGAACTTTTTAGACTAAGGTAAGAGCGTAAGTTTATTATGAATAGCCGGACGCAAAACTTGCGGGATTGCTTCCAGAATGTGTCGTAAATTTTGCTTGATAAAAAGTCACTTCCATCGTTACCGATGTAACAAATTCTTGAAAATCGAATTAAGAATAAAGTTACTGATTTATTTCTGTGGATAACAAACGATATTATTTCTTATTTCCAAGGCCCATGACCACATTTAAAGAGTTCTTCATTTATTTCTTTAATCATCATATAGTGCCCTCTTCATATCGAAGTTCGGCGGTCAGCTGGTTGAATTATTTCTTTAATACCGGAGTACAACATCTGAAACTATGCGGTATTGATTTTTAAAAAAAGTTAAGAATAAATTCATGTCATTACACTTAACAATTACGTGATACTTGGCTAAAAGCGAAAATCAAGCGAAAGGCAATCCTTTTGCTGTACCGAACCAATGTTCGGTACAGCAAAAAACGTTTTACGACGAATTCTAATACGATTAATGTTTCTAACTATATCTTATTTAAGTTAGTTATTTATTGTTGTAAGAAATACACCTACACCGTACATGTATCTACTTATTTCCTTGTTTATTTTGCCGACGGTACCCAGAACTCGTTCTTAAGATCTTCCGATGAACTCACAAAAACTTATTCAAAGGGAGCGCGCGGTTGTTTATTTTTATTTGCCACTATTGTTTAGTCATTTCTCATTTGGCTATCTACTTAACTACGACGAGCTACTTATTTATTTATCGAGAAACAATACGAGAGGGAAATGGAAGCGAAATTTTTTTGTACAATCTATCAACTACAAAAGTAGGTTTATGTATCATTCTTTTATTGTGTTTTTAATATAAACTATTCACTATTATCTATACACGCCTAGCTTTACATAATCAGGGGGGTTCTTGCTACGAAGGAAAAGAGAAAGTGACTGATTAGCAAAGGAAAATACAGCTCGAACGCTCCTTTCCTTCGTTAGATTGTCCATATATGTTTGTCTTCCAGCAAACATAAATAAATTATTATTGTCCTAACTAGGATGTCATTTAAAGTTATGTATTAGCGGGCCCCTAGACGATCAATTTTATTGTGCAAATTCACGTATTGTGCAATATTATTGACCGTCTACGGTTAATATAGAACGCGCCCGCCTTTCAATCTTATTGTCAAATAAATTGTTCAGTAAAAATTAATATTGTTCAATATTATAGTAGGTTTAGGGGCTGCCTTGTGTAACACAGGTTTTTCTACTCCGAAAGGTAAAATAATATACTGTTCCCGTCCTTTACAATTTATTATTCAATCAAAAGTTAATAACCGCGACCTCTGGCCTTCTTCCTAAAATAAAAGCTAAAAATAATAAAAAAAAACATAATTGGATAGAATCCGCTTAGGCCCGTCCGCGTCATCTGCTCAGCAATTATTATTGACGTTACTTAAATACCCTTATTCTGCCATTTTCATACTGTAGCTTTGTTGTGGTATCGATAGAGCCTCGATATACGAAAATGGTACTCTCTTAAAATGTCAAACTAACGACACACGGGTTCTGATTAGACAAAATTATGAAAAACATTCGTTTGATTTTTACCAATATGAGAATATCATTATTTGCTGAATTCAGACTGTACCTTAGTCGTATTGATGTTGGCTTAAAATAGGAAAATTGGTGTAGATAACCGCTCAATTTGTCAGTCACATAAATAATGGAATAAAATATTCTGTTAAAGCATATTATTGGTATAATCTCACTGAATACCGAAATAAATTATTAATTATTATTATTACTTGGACTAGAGCGACAAAAGGCAAATCGAGGCACAATACCTCCTTTTATAGGAGGTGTCAAAATTTGTATAAAATTATGTGCATCGTTATTTTGATTTTAGCACAGACAACTTTTAAAATGCCTAAATGCCTAAAAGTGCCGTATTGAGCTGTAGAAATTCAAATAGAAACGTTGGCATTGATAATGGACACGTTTCTTATCATCGGTACGTCACAGTGGTAGGAAAAAAGTGACACGCTCGTTTTAATACAAATGGAACGATATACGGTATCTATCTTGATCTATGTCTGTGGATTTTAGTATTAAAACACAAAAGAGTTATTAACACTTTTATGGTAATGAAAAAGTAACTCGTGAAAAAGTGTCGTGACGAAAAAGATATGGCTCGAAGTTCAAAACTTTTATTCATAAAAACTGAAAATTAATTGTATGGTCTTAGTACGGGAACTGTGAACTACCAATCATTAACAGCCGCACCTGTAGGAAATAGAATTGAATTGTTGGCGAAAGCACCGGGCAAGGTACCTGCCGTTATTAGGCACTAATGAAACGTAATTTATCATTCTCACTTCCAAATAAAACCTTGGAATAAATAAATGTTAAGTCTAAGACTGTAGCGAGTTAGGGCCTTGGTCCGTAAAACGGAGCCGTTTTGAGACTCAAACAATCGAACGGGAGTGCCGCGTCCTGCTCTAACAAACTTGAAACGACGTTGTTAGAGCAGGACGCGGCATTCTGATTCGATCGTTTGAGTCTCAAAACAGGTTTCGTTGTAAGCCTTCTAACTATACCTACCAAGTAGAGTAATAGCGAGGCAGTGCCCTCGACTGGCTCAATATTATGTATATTATATTGGCCTATCACTCGGTAATGTGTATATGCCACTCCATGGTAGGTGTAATCAGCTTAAGCCACTGAAGCGCGACAGACAATAAATTTATTTTGTGACTACAGCGTTTATCTTCATTTCGGTCACGTTATGCAAACTTGGATGAGTTTTATATATCATTGACAGGGCAAGAATATAAAACAAAATTTACGTTCAAGCCTTAGCCTTTTCAATAGTCCCATTTTTTGCCGGGGAGAGAATAGACTACCGGCGTGGCGTAGGGAAGGACGAAAGAGGGAAAAATGTACGCATACTTATTTTTTTTTTAATATCAATAATCAATAAAAGTGAAATTGTAACTATTTAATAAAGAAAACGCGTCCTCTTGTCGCTTAAGCCATATATTTCTTCTGTAACTTTAATTAGAGGTCTTGACAAAGGAAAAGAAAAAATGCTTTCAAAAATATCCCGGCCACTGTTTTAAAATTGACTAATTATGCCAAAACTCCCACCTTTCTTCATCCCACCTTCATTATCTTAGGAAGCCATATAAAAATATACAATAATGATTGAAGTTGTCTGTAGGTTCCGAAATTTAACCCAGCATATTGAATTTAACCAGTGTTCGTGACGTCTAGAATCGACGCCATACTGTTGATTCGTTTTCAAATATATTGTCTTGGGATGTCGTTCTAATTTGTCACACTTATCTCAACAATGGCGTCTGTCACTGGGTACATAGGATACATAACGTCTTAACACTGGCTTGTATACTTAGTTTTATTTCACAACCTAGGCAATATTATAAAGGTAAAAATAAATACCTATATGTAACGTGAAAAGTTAGCAGAGTTTATTCAATAGTCATCCTTTACTCCAAGTGACGAGCGTCAAAAAATTTAACATTTGTGCCGAATGAACACCGAATCTAAATGAACGTTCACTCAAGTAAAACAGATTGAATTATTTAAAAAAGGGAAAGATATAAAAATAATGATGGCCGTTACACGATTTTCAAATAAAACCTTTAGGCTAATTTGTAATCTAGTAATGTTTATTTATCGTACACATAATGTGATTTACGTTCGTCACGTAAAAGGGAACGTACTACATGTACGGTGCACGTGAATATCACTTTTATTTATGAAACGTGTCCCGTAATGTGAGCGGGACGTGTCGATACTAATTCTGTAATCTGAAATTATCGCAACCCGGAAATGTACCCAAAAAATACCTAAAATAATTTCGGGTAAACATTATATTGGTTTTGCAGTGAATTCGTAAATCCATACTAGTAATGTTATAAATGCGAAAGTGTGTCTGTTTGTCTGTTACGTGTTCACGCTCAAACCACTGAACCTATTTTGCTGAAATTTGGTATGAAGATATTTAGAGTTCCAGAAAATACAAAGTGTTAATTTTGCAATTAAATTATATTTTTGGAACGAAGTTATAATATACCTTTCAATATCACTCTATAATACCAGTAGTGATGTCCCGATAATCTATACTTATAAAATTACATGTCCTGACTGACTGACTGATTCATCATCGCTGAGCAAAAACTGTTAAAGTCACAGCCATGAAATTTGGTGAGTAGGGTTGTTTTGTTGAGTAGACACCCACTAAAGAAGGAATTTTGAAAATTTTACCCCGAAGGGGGTGAAATAGGGCTTGAAAGTCTGAATGAAAGTCCGTCATTTCTTAAGTTAGGAACATGAAACTTTATCTTTGGGTTACTGATTAAAAATGAATGGATACGTATTTAAGCGTTTTTTGGAAATTCTTCCCCCAAAGGGGTGAAATTGGGGTTGAAAGTTTCAATGGAAGTCCGTTATTTCTTGAGTTAGAAGCATGAAATTTTATGTTTGGGCTACTGATTAAAAATGATTGGATACGTGTTTAAGCGTTTTTGAAAATATTACCCCCATGGGGGTGAAATAGGGGTTGAAAGTTTAAATGAAAGTCTATATAGGTATACTATGATAACGCGGACGAAGTCGCGGGAAACATCTAGTCTATACTTATAAAATTACATGTCCTGACTGACTGACTGATTCATCATCGCTGAGCAAAAACTGTTAAAGTTACAGCCACGAAATTTGGTGAGTAGGGTTGTTTTATTAAGTAGACACCCAATAAGGAAGGAATTTTGAAAATTTTACCCCGAAGGGGGTGAAATAGGGGTTCAAAGTCTGAATGAAAGTCCGTCATTTCTTAAGTTAGGAACATGATCATTTTTGGGTAACTGATTAAAAATGAATGGATACATATTAAACCGTTTTTGGAAATTCTACCCCCAAGGAGGTGAAATTGGGGTTGAAAGTTTCAATGGAAGTCCGTTATTTCTTGAGTTAGAATCATGAAATTTTATGTTTTGGCTACTGATTAAAAATGATTGGATACGTGTTTAAGCGTTTTTGAAAATTCTATCCCCCAAGGGGGTGAAATAGGGGTTGAAAACTGAAATGAAAGTCTATATACTATGTTAATGCGGATGAAGTCGCGGGCAACAGCTAGTCTATATATATAAAAGAAAGTTGTGTTAGTTACGCCACTTATAACTCAAGAACGGATGAACCGATTTGGCTGAAAATTGGTGGAGAGGTAGCTTAGAACCAGGAATAGGACATAGGATACATTTTGTCCTGGAAAAATGTACGGTTACTGCACAATATACTTTTATGATTTGCGCGTAAACTATTCAATCGATTTTGATGAATTTTGGTATGGAGATTCTTTGAGTCTCGGAAAGGACAAGGGATACTTTTGGTTCCGGAAAATGTACGGTTCCCGCACAATAAACTTTTATCTCAAGAACGGATGAACCGATTTGGCTGAAAATTGATGGAGAGGTAGCTTAGAACTAGGAAAAGGACATACTAGGATACATTTTGTCCCGAAAAAATGTACAGTTACTGCACAATATACTTTAATGATTTGCGCGTAAACTATTCAATCTATTTTGATGAATTTTGGTATGGAGATACTTTGAGTCTCGGAAAAGGACAAGGGATCCTTTTGGTCTCGGAAAATGTACGGTTCCCGCACAATAAACTTTTATGATTTTCGCCTAAACTATTCAGTCTATTTTTATGAAATTCGGTATGGAGATACTTTGAGTCTCGGGAAAGGACAAGGGATACTTTTTGTCTCGGAAAATGTACGGTTCCCGCACAATAAACTTTTATGATTTTCGCTTAAACTATTTAATCTATTTTGGTGAAATTTGGCATGAAGATACTAATTTTAATCTATTGTTTTCTTAATTAAATACCAATTCGATTTAAATAATCATCGTTAAGACAGGACAACGTCTGTCGGGTCAGCTAGTGTTCGATAATTTTTTGTGATATTATGCTAAATTCGAAGCTCTAAAGTCTACAGCTCAACTTTTGATCAGGCTAGTGTCCAATTCTAGCTGCAGTCACGAGCGCTGCAGCCGGTGCAGATCACGTACTAGTCTAAACCTAGAAGGCCTGGGGCAGCATACAAACATACATACCTATGGAACTGCCTATCTGGATGTCGTCTTTAGTTTCTTTTTTGCCGGATTCGATCGGTCTTTCTGTATAAGGTAGGTAACATTATTGTTATGTTTGTGCAAAACACTCCTTGCTCACGGGCAATTAAATCCCGGAACTTTGGAAAGCATGCGTGGGGCCGAAGCCAACACGCAGAGGCCCCGTTACACAGTTTTAATCTAGATGTATTGTGACACTAGCCGCGGGGCTCCTCCTTCCTCCTAGCTCCTTGTCCGCACTATGAGAGAAAGCTCAAGAAAAGCCAGCGGCCAGTGTAGGACTATTGTAGAGAATGGAATCTAGAAATGATACCGGGCTATGGGGGTGAGGTACTAGTGGACTGGGTAAGTGGCACTATGGAAGGACTTGTTATTATTATTATATTTTTAAAGTTCTTTACTTCTTTACTTCTCTACTAGGCGTGTTTCACTAATGCTGCGGGCTTGTAACCTATATTAAGGTGGCCTTTAATATAAGATGATACATCAAACTAACCAAAAACCATCGATATCGATTCAGTATCCGGCACATATCTCAGATAAATAAAACTTAGATTATGTATCTTATTGGCGAACTGGTGTCACATAAATAAAGACGTCCCGTTAACTCTGCACTACAAGTTCGCATAATGGATCATCCAATTGACAAATCTTCCTGAACACTTCAGAGACTTAGCAATGTAATACTATCAATATTCTCAGAGATAATGTAAGTAGTTGTATAGTTGTACCCCCATATACTGAGGGGCCGATAGAATGCAGTTGGTGAACGCAGGTCGGACTTAATGTTTTATGCAGTGTTACACGAGTTACGCGAGTCCGAGCAGGTCGGTCTACGAGTCTAACCGGTCTCTTTTAAGATAGTCTTAATACAACATACACTTATTACATTGAACTGCTTCCATCTTATTAAGTGTCACTAATAAATATTTATAAAATGTCTTAAAATTGGTCTTCAATACGCTTCTACGTTCCGAAAGTTGAGTTCATCAGGAAAACCTTTCAAAAGGCAGAAATACAATAATCTTTCTCTTTTACTCTCATGGATTTTCGCCTTTCATGTTTGTTAATCAAATGGCTGTTCGTGGTTTAGCTTTTTACTCAACATTCATGTTTGTCCTTCTTTCATGGACATATATCAATGTAAAAAATAAACATATTACCGAAGTTTTGATTCAAAGACGAATGTGTTTTGATTTTGTTTGCGCGGAGAAAGTTTTTTCCCGCGTTAGTAAGATTTATGCCGTACAAGCGCGAATCAATAGCACAAAATGTCTACACAATATTGCTTGATGTGAACAAAGTTAGGAAAAGTTCGAGTTGCATCAGCATTTGGGCGTTCACTATTAAGTTTTATTGATGATATTATCAGAAACGATAACAAAATAACGAAACTAAAAAACTTCGTTGCTGATCTTACGAGTTTTAAGATAGCTTCACAAGTAATTTGATTCCTCTTATTTCCTACTTGATGTTGCCGGTAACTTCATTGCGTTGAAGGATATTTTCGAACTGCCCATGTTAGATATGAAAAAACTATTCTATGTCCTAATCTTAGCTTGAAACATCTTCATACCTATCCAAGATGTAAATGTGAAGACGGCGGGGACACTGACACACTTTTGCAATATTATATAGTTAATTACTAGGATAGTTTTTATTGTGAAAAATTTACGACCCCCGCGCAATAATCCGTGAAATAACAAAAAAGTGAATGCATATATCTTGTATAAAATATTTAAATATTAATATCTATGCACAGTGATTTTATGTTCGTGTAATATACAATTTCCTGGAACTCAATATTGTCGTAGCGGTCCGTTGTCTTAATACTCAGTACTCACCTTCTCTGCTCTATTCTTAAATTTCAAATTTCATTTCACTCCGATTTTATTGGAAAAGTTAAGCAATATGTATCCTACATACAGCTTGAGAGAATGGTGAACTAATATAAATATTTATTTGCTACGTTAAGTCGAACAAAATAAATGTTTTTGAAAGTTTTAAATAGAGGTCACAAAAGATCGTTTTCTACCGAATCGTAATATAAATCTTTAAAATGATTTATAAGCATTTTATAACATGTGGACGTATCATCGCTACATAATACTTACCGATTTCAAAATGATATCGGTGAGGGAAAATACCCATTTGTTTCTAATATAAAAACTAAATGTTTGTCCACTGCCATTGTCACACGGACGGAACAATAACTATGTCCCCGTGGCAGCTGTAGTGGACAGACAGCCTATATTTTATTCTATTGGCAAGTTCGCCGCTCGTGCTAGCCGTGTGTCACGTGGGTTCAGATATCACTTTTCTCTGCGTTTCTTTTATTGAGTCTGGAAGTTTATTAGCGAAATTTCTACCGGCGCGGCGCGGGCGGTGGCCTGTCGCCTGTCGAGCTCTATTGGACAAATTTTACTTCTTTCCGCGTCTTAGTCGTCAAAAATCAAAACTTTTGTAGCAAGAGTACTAGACGATAGTAAAAACGGTGTCATAAAAGTAAGAGTTTTATGCAAATTAAGCCGAAATATTGACTTTCAATAAAAACTTGTGAGATGAGAACACTTAGGCTAAGACTTACTTTATTGCGCGCCCTTGCCCTTGATATATAAAACCAAGACTGATTTTAGGTACTAAAATCAATAACTTGAGGTTACTACACTTTGTTAAAATGGTTACTTTGTTTATAGCTAGCTCCATTACTATGTAGTAATACGTGTAAAAATTGAATTAAAACAATTATTTTGGTTGTCAGTTTATATTAATTATACTTAATGTTAAAGGATTCAACTCTTCATAATCCATAATATTTACTATACACCATACATTCTATACATGATGTAAAAAAACTAAGAGATAATACTATATTATGGTGTCTATTTGAAGTGTGTCTCTGGTATAGAGTTCACTGTGAAAGTAGCAGCGCTAAAAGTATACCTTTTTTGCTTTTGTAAATCTTGCTTCAGAGCTATATCTTTCACAATGAAGTCTATATTGTAAGGGACATAATAATTTACACACCCTAAAGTATTATCGCTTAATTTTGCAATACCTTGTAAAATACGAGTAATATTATAATAATATCAAAAGTCGAATATAACATAGAATATAGTATAGTCACCTTATAGTGCCGTAATATGAAAATGCAAGAAACCTTCGCAAACATCGCTAACTCCGGAATGAAGTTATTGCGACTGAAACCAAAAAAGTTAACCGAGTTAAAAGTTCCCTGGTCCTTCTATAGCGTGATTACATCCCACGTAGTGTGCGTGAGATATCCTACGTGTGGGACGTCCTACATGTGGGATGTGAGATGATTTGTTTGTGGAACTTGGAAAATAATATTGTTGGTGATGAATGAGCAACACGATTGCTAACGGGAAATGATTCTTGGCGAAACAAATGCGAATGGTAGATACTTTTCATATACTTCGGAAGAAAAATAAGATTTTTTTCCTGTCCTTAATAAAAGAATAGGTACTAATATTAACATGGCGGGTGAAAGCTGATAAGTTTTACCAATATTGAAACTTATTATATAGGAAACATACTTTTCTGATAGCAATTCGTCGAAAATTGAAAGAGAGGGAAACATGATAATAATTATGTGAATATTGTGAAGAGACAATATAATCATGTTTCCTTTTTAGGGTTCCGTACCCAAAGGGTAAAAACGGGACCATATTACTAAGACTTCGTTGTCTGTCCCTCTGCCCGTCTGTCCGTCTGTCCGTCTGTCTGTCACCAGGCTGTAACTCGAGAACGGTAATAGCTAGAGAGTTGAAATTTTTACAGAATGTGTATATCTGTTGCCGCTATAACAACTAATACTAAAAACAAAATAAAATCAATATTTAAGGCTCCCATACAAAAAACGTGATTTTTTGGCCTTTTTTGCTCTATATCAATAATGGCAACAGGTAGGTACTTGACCTTTTACAAAATCCTTAGTTATATGTCTACTTTAATATTTAATAATTATATTTAAATAAAATAAAAAATTAAGGCGGCTCCCATGGGGCTCCCATACAAAAAACACACGTTTTGGTATAATTTTGCTCTATAATGGTACGGAACCCTTCGTGCGCGAGTCCGACTCGCACTTGGCCGATTATTTTTAATTTCTCACAAGCCTGTGCATAGTACAATGCCAAGCCAGCTTTAACTCAAACATCATCAGGTTGAAACTGCTCCACTTCAAAAGGGTTGGAACATTAAATTTTGAAACCTCAGCGGGAGATCATGAAAAAGTTACAGTCTATAATTTAGAAGTCGCAAGGTCAACCTCTTCATTATATTACAGTGTTATTCATAATTCAAAGAGATAACGAACTTCGCATTCAGACTTCAGTCGTTACCACCCGCCGAGCTAGTACCTGAATAACATTACCATTGTACAAAAATGTATGAAAAAGCATAATATTTTAATTAAACATGCCTTTTCAAAGAAATAAAAGAACCTTCTATGCTCTAGGTCCACGGTATAAAAAGTATTTTGTATTTTTTAATTCCCAGCGGTTCTAATTATTGCACCGTGATTATTCTGGCTTTTTGAGTCTGCGCCAACGTCATTCAGTGCGGCCGTGAAAAAAAAACAAATCAATAGACAATTAGAACGGCGGCAATCGTTATCCGACGATTTCCCGCCAAAAAGAGACAAATTCAAATCCGTCTATGCTTGCACTAAAATTTTCCACGGAATAAGTATAAAATTAATAACTTCGTAAAGACAATCAATTTTTCCATTGGTTGAATCGATACTTGGAATTTATTTTCTGTTCTTAAAATTATTTTATAGCCAAAGTTGAGCGATTCAGCCGAGTTATTTGTACGAATAAATTACTCCTTTGATTATAGGCTTTAGGTGCAGACCAAAGAATATTATAGAAATTCCAAAACTGTAGCAGATATACACATTAATTTTAACCATAGACGAATCTATTCCTTGCAAGTAGCTGATAAAAATTAGGGATTTTTCTTTATTTGCCATTTTTCAAAAGATTTCATTTACTTCATCATAGTAACTACATGCATCAGAAATATTATCCACGTTGTCTCCAGATTCTATTCATTCTTCTTCCATGCTGAAACTATCTTTCCTTTTATTTTTATTTTTCATATTATTGAAGTGAAAACTCCTTTAGCGGTGTTGAGCACTTTTGTGGGATGGGTAAAAACTGTGAAACTCGCGTCAGATTCTCGTGCTAATAGTAGACACCCTTTATATTGTTAGGGAAAATGGATAAAAAATCTTAAATAAACATTAATTAGTGTATACAATATGACCATTAATCCAATGAAATCAATAGAAATTACAAAAAAATCAAATAAATGTATTCAAAACTTACGTGCCTAATTTCGCCTTCCTTAACCTACTCGTATTTGCTAAGAAATTGCCGAGCGTGTGTTGACGCGGTCATATTATTTACGATAACTGATCCCATTTTAAAATTTTGTTCCCGAAGGCGTCTCTAATATATTTTTTCAATTCAACAGATAGCTTAAGAAGCTTATAAAATTTACAGTGTTGAGAAATAATTAGAGTAATTCTTATTTTTATGGTATTTTAGTCATAAGTTTCATCTATTAGTTCAGTATCTAGCATTAGGTCCATTCCCTTAGCATCTATTTAATTTAGTCCCTATATCTACTTTAACTTTTGAGTATTAAAGAATTATGTAAAAATCTAACAATAAAGACTACCTTAAAGAATATCAGACAAAATATACCCTAAAATACTTTACTCAAAATTGTGGATAAAGCGCTGTAGAGTTAAAAAAACAATATAGGTATAGTTTTTGTTCGCGCCTTGCTATTTCCTAGCTGTCGATGGGGACTTGATTTATATTTAAACTTGCTTCGGCCCGCCTGCACTTCTCTAACATTATTCTTACTTTTTCTCAGCCAACGCAAGACTTTTCTAAATCCAAGTTTAAAATCTAAGCTAGTATCATCAACAGTGTTTACTCTTTAATTTCGTGTTTACGGTTAATGACAAATAATTAGATAATTTATATTTTATTCTATTAGTAGATACCTTTCATTATTGCAGAATATTAAAAATCACAAAGTATTAGCTAATGTTGCTTGTAACTTTGTCGCGTTGAAATTCTTCGATACTTTAACTGTGCTCTTCGCAAAATTAAATATCGTATGTCCTTAGCTCCTTACCTAAGCTCAAAGTAGCACCATCCATTTTTTCATCAAAAGTAAATCAGACTGAAACACTTTCGCGTTTATAAAATTTGTATGGACTATACTGAAAAAACTTTGGAACATAAGAGCAAAAAAAAACTCTTTGGAACAAAAGAACAAAAAAACTCTTAGGAACATATAAAATTAACTTATTCTGTACGTATTTTAATTCGCTCTCTCTTCACTCGTTATTTACCATCCCAAGATCTTTATTTTAATTGGTCTAAAACTGGAATGGTATAAACAACCCCCGTTATCTCGGAGGTACACGCATAACATTGCTCACTTGCGAGTTCCTACACGGCAAATACTACGTTATATACTGTGTACATAATATAATAATATACAGTAGACCATTTCCATGCTTAACGCTAGATCGTATGCAGTATGAAGCAGAATAACTATTTAATAACTCGATCTTGATACCGTCTAATCGGGTCCACGCATACCTTACGTTTACATTGTTTTTAGATATTCAAAGTGTAAAGTTAGTTTCTTTGTAGTAAAGTTAAGTTTGAATGGGTCGTCTAAAAATTCGTCGCATTGCATCACCGCGTCACTTTGCATTATGAGCACCGGAGCATCCTCAGGATGTGGACTCTACGAACAACGTCGTGAGGATGCTCCGGTGTTGGAGCGAAACGCGCGTCGAGTGTGTGGTGGTGTTCAACCTTCATTTACTTAAAGGTGGAAGTGTATTTCGCGGAATATTGCTAAAAATAATAATAAACTAAATTTTAAGCTATGGATTTCCGCAAAGTAACGCCTGATTCCATTAAATATTCTAGAATCGATCTTAGTTATATTACTGTATGTAAATTATGCTGGAGTACATGTATGTAAAAGGCTTAGTGCTAATTATGCATGGACACGTTCCACTGTCTTAGTGCTTGAGTTGACCGAATGACCAAAAATTAATTCTGAAATGAAGTTTTTATTTAACTTGTAATACTGAATGTAAGTAAACTACATTAGTAAATGACATAAAATATGTATTACAACGTATTATTTAATGTAATAAGCCTTTATAATAACTTAATAAGTAATAATCAATTCAAAAGTGTATTTTTTCTTTATATTATCTGTCTGTTGCTTTTCTCATTGGAAGCTACGGCGTAGGCTTATAGCTACGACGTAGCTCTACGCCGTAGCTTGTCTACGACACACCGTGCGCCGTTTCTTCAATATTTTTGTTCATTTTTCATTTCATTTCAGTGCATTCCAGTGGCCGTTTACATTATTTTAGTCGTAATCTTAAAGTCATAATCTCGTTCGAGTTAAAGGATCTAAGGCCAATAAGCATTCTGCCATGCCTTTTGAAAATCTTAGAGAGAGTCGTGTGTGACCAGGTTACTAGCTACCTGGAAAAAAATAACAGGTTACCGGAGATGCAGTCAGGTTTTAGAAGGGGTCGCAGTACAGTAACAGTATTGCTTGATGTCACTGATAATATCCTTAGTGCGCAAGACAATGGTTACTGCACCCTGCTTGTTTTACTAGATTTCTCTAATAATGTAAATATGTACCGTGTTTGTAGTGGCAAATAAAGCTTATTATTATTAATCTAGTGGAGGATTCGTATACTGGATTGGTATAATGTAAGCCCGCTTATTCTCCATTCCATGAGAAAATCAGATGATAGGTCTGAGCCAAATTGTGACTCGATCTTCGACACTATCCATCCATACTTCCATACTAATATTATTATAAAATGCGAAAGTGTGTGTCTGGCTGTTACCTCTTCACGATCAAACCGCTGAACTGATTTGATTGATATTTGGCATGGAGATACTTTGAGTCTCGAGAAAGAACATAATATGATAGTTTTTATCCAAGAAAAATGTACGGTTCCCGCCCGATAAACGAATTTTCGTGCAACGGAGTTGTGGACATCATCTAGTATAACATATTTAATTTAATTTAACAAATCAATTTCAATTAAACAGTTAACTACACAATACACTACAATAAACAAAGTACGCTATAAAAACACATACTAAATTAAAATATATACGTTTAAGGGTGCGTCCACATTTGTATCATTTGCGCGATCAGATCCCCGATCAGATCTCCGTCGCGTATCATCGAAGCGTGTCAAAATGATACGCGTATCATGATACGCCCCGATCGCTATTAACCGCGTATCTAATACATGCGTATCAAATACTCGCTTGATCGGCAGAATGATCTAATAGGCGTCCACACTATGACACGCATACTTGATACGGCGCGATGATCGCGACGGAGATCTGATCGGAGATCTGATCGCGCAAATGATACAAATGTGGACGCACCGTTAGATGTAATTTGCTTTAGAAATAATTGAGGTCCAGAAGTATTGATGATTAACAGATATGAGGGTAATCGTATGAGTATTTAGCGGTAATTCGGCAGGTCGGGCGGGCTGCGAGCCACGTAGCGATCTCCAATACAATTACAGAACGACGCGGTACAAGTTACAAGAGAAAACTTAGCCAAACCTTCTCCAAACCATCTCCAAACCATCACCATCTCCAAACTCTCCGTTGTCTCCAACAAGATTACTCAGGTCCACACCTGAGTAATTTTGTTGCATAACTTGTTATAACTTTATTAGATTACTTATAGAGTTTCTTAAGTAAACGATCAAATTGTTTGTCAAATTTTACGTGTTTGTCAAACAGCTTGATAGTGTACAGCTTTGTTTGAAGCGTTTGTCAAACAAACTACGTGTTTGACCTGTTTGAAAAAAAATTGCATTGGCGTAGCGTTTGACAAACGTGTTTGAACGTGTTCCGCTGTATTTGTTAAACAAGATCTCATGATCTCAAACCGATTCTAGCTAATTGTTTGACAAACTTGTTTAATGCACGTTTGTTCGTCTGCGCTACTGTTTGATGAAAACGTAAATTACATCAAACATGTTTGTCAAATAAATTTGATCCTTTGCGGGGTACTTTATATTTACTTTCTAAAAAACTAGTTTTTCACTATTTATTTACCACGTATCGTATAATGCACGGCTAAAGGAAACACCGTTACGATCCTTTACCGAGTTGATACGTGTTATCTTTAAACTAGCAAATAACACCTACAATGGCTCATAATTACTTTTTATGCAGATCTTACACTTAGCTCTCTATGCTTCAAACGTGCCAGGTTATAATATAATATTATTATATTAGCCTATACCTCTACAAAACGCCTTTCGCCTATAACTTGAGCCACACGTAGTTGGTTACTTTGGAATTTTTCCAAATGCAATGCTACCTCGTGGGATAAGTGTGTACCGAGCTGTGTGACTTACTGATTGCGACTGACTTGTACTGCCCTCATCATCACTATCTGCAATCTGTCTGTGCTAACTAAATCTGTAGTCTATTATGAATAAAATTCAATTTTCAATTTTGTTAGTCTCGCTAAAACTCGAGAACGGTTGAACCGACTTAGCTTATTTTAGTCTTGATATATTTGCTGAAGTCTAGGGAAGGTTTATAATATTAGAAGGAACGTGATACGAAGTTCACCGGGTCTTCTAGTTACATAATTAAACTGAATCTTCATGACTGTGCCTCTCTTCCTCTCTTCCCGCAATCTTATATTTTCAAGTTATTATCGATGAAAAATGTGGTGTATGTAACATTAATTTAGGGTATATATAACGATATAAGAAAGTCACGGGCAACATCTTGTTTTTGTACGAAATGAATAGTTAATCAAACGCTTCACTATACCCTGTTGAAAATTTTCCCTAAGATTGGCCATAGATGGACCGCAAGTTGCTGTTAGGACCGACCGACCACTCATGAACTGCTCGAGCGGTCCGTGTATGGCGGATAATATAAATTTAGTATGAAAACTGCAGATTGCCGTGCGGGGACCACATCTTACAGTCGGCTCTCAACTACAAGATGCGGTCCGTCTATGGCCAACCTTAGGGCCAGTTCAAATTGCATTGTGACGCATCGACGCAATACAATGCGTTTGTAAACAAACTTTTAAAATAATACTTTTTTTACTGTTTAAGAAGATATATATTTACATTATACAGGCCGCATGTGCACGTAGCACATGCCTCACGGCGTTGCAATGTGACAGACGATGATGATAATATTTGTTTAGTTTCAAGATAAGAGACAATTAATATACGCCTGGAGAAACTCAAACAGCTTGTTACAGTACGTGGTCCGGACAAAAAAGTTTCCAGCATTATCCTCAGTAATCACATTCTGCAAAACATGTAAAGCTCAGAGTATACAAGTAAACTTCAAAGTGTCCTATTTTAGTATGAACGCTCCGTACACTTTTTTTATTAAAAACTGCACCCGTAAAATAATACCACGTAGATTGAAATTATTCAAGGATTTTTTATTTTTTAAGATTTTTACATTACAAGTAAGAAATTCTTTAGCGACATATTGCATATTTTTAGGATGGGTATAAAATATTCAACTCGCTTCAGAGTACGTAATTTGATCAAAAGTTGGTAAAATGAGAGTAGATATCGCCGGAAAATATTGCATTATTTCTCACTAGACGACGCCTGCAACTCCGTTGCTCCAAAATTCGTTTATCGCGCGGGAACCGTTTTCCGTGCTTTCCCGGGACTCAAAGTATCCCTATACCAAAATACCGTGAAGAGGTAATAAACAGAAAGATGGACAGACACATTTTCGCATTTATAATGTTAGTATATATATGGATGGAAATTATGCGAGACCAGTTTTCTCGTCCCGCGGTGTACACCAGCACTTTGATGTTCTCAGTTGTAACAAAAAGCGTTTTAGTGGTGGGAAAAGTTGTCGGGGAAATTGCTCCAACTGACTCACTCACTCACTCAGCGGTAATGGTGAAATACATTTTTCACAACACTACACAATGGAACTTAGCATATTCTAACCTACTTACATTAATCATTCGCACCTGTGCTAAACCTTTGTGCTATTGGACTAAATGGAGCGCCAGGTTTTCTGAACCTACGTAAAGAAATTATGATTTGAAAATATGTTATCTACAACAGAAGTTTATGTATTGCGCTGTAACTATACATTTTACCGAAAAATAAATCTCATGTATTTGAGTCCCGGGGACTCAACGTATTTCTATGGAAATACAACATCAAAATAGAGCGGCTATAATTATATCTATTAGTAACAGACAGACAGACAAACTACATTACCTATAGTAGTATCTACATTATCGGTAGTCTTAACCCAAAATATACGCAAATATGGCATTTTAAAATGTAACAATGTAGTTAAAAATATTATACATATTAGTTACTATACATAGGTAGTTTACCTTTTAAACACTACACTTTAAACTTAGAATATAACATTATATTCATACTTTTTAATGTATTCCAAAAACCATTAAAGAAACATTGCGAACGGTGAAAATTAAATTTGACCCCAATTGTACATTTTACAAAGCAGATAAATAAAAGGCGTGAAAACCGTCCCCCCTGCTCCTCCCCCCTGTACCTACCCCCCTTACTCCACCCGCGGGTTTTCACCCTCGTAATTTAATTGCCTGCAATTAAATAAATCAGGTATAATTAGGAAGAAATATCGAGGTATTGAGTTTCTCTCGATGTTTGGGTGCGCTCGAATTACAAAATACGGTTTTAAATTAATTAATTTTATGCATAATGACGAATTAGTCGTTTAAGTCCGTTATTATTGAAGTAATAAGGAAGCGGTGTGCAGTCTTCTTTAATTATATTAATTAGTAAAATTAGTCGTTTGTTAGTCATTCTTGGTGAAAATTACATGTACTATCGAAGAAATTGATTCATAGGCAGTTGACGGACCTACGAGTACCTTTTTTTTCTTTTAAGTCGGGAAATGTCATTATGCATCCCGGGCAGCGTTGGGGAGAGACTACTGGGGTATGTGGGACTCACTACGGCCGATGACATGGTAAGTGGCTGCAGCTCTACCCACTATAAACCGACCGTGTTCCTGATTCCGCGCTGGACGGAGACGCGAGAGTCTGTTACACGCCTTCCGTGGCTACCGTCCGCGCTCTCCTGCTTTCATCCAAAGCAGGCCCACGCTGTTGGGGTTCTTAAGCCGTTCGACTTCTTGGTATCGCGATGCGCAGGAACATAATGCGCATCGCGATCCTCTCGGGAACTCGGTGCAGTGGGTGGCGGTAACCCATACCGTCACCCCAAGTTCCCACATACGAGTACCTACGTCATTTGTTCGGATTATGTCAATTTAATGTAAGTTGTCAACTTTTGGCTGGGCTGAAATAACACGACCAAAAAATTTCCTTGGAGAGGTGAAAAACCGACCATCCGATCGTGATTATGTTTAGAACATGAAGTTCAGCGTCTACTCTTAATAAACATGTTATTAATAATGTTACTAAGTAATCATTATAATTACTCTATTAAGCCTATCCCAATCTCTACCTAGTAGTGCTACTCTTTCCACCCCAACTGTAAAGAAGGCGTTGCTGTAGTTATATTTCCCTTGCACTGAATGAGGGTGTTTGATATTCTAGGCGGCACCGTGGCAAATAGAATATCAAACACCCTCATTTGGGCTGATACTGCTACATACTTCGTGCGAAATAACTACTCGCAAATATTTTTATTTATTCAATTAGCAGTGGCTCGAATTCGGGTATTTTAATTAATGAAATTAGAGTAGCGGGGAATTTATGACGGAGGATGGAGCGGTTAGGCGCTATCTGACCTGGCACGCCGCCAGCGTCGTTACTGACTATATTATTGCGTACGGGCTACCCGACCATTACAGGGTCCCGCTATTTTTACTGTCATATGAGTTTTGTTTTCATTAGTCTGTGATATGCTTGTGTCCTAAGTGGCTATGGGACAGGATAATAATTAGCATACTGATAGGTATGTCTATTTAAGAACTAATCCAGTTTGTATTTATCCTATTTCTACAATTCTCCTTAGGCGTTGTTGTTTTCCAATTTCCTCCGAAATGGCTGGACCGAATACCGATTTCCTGAATCGTGCTAACGAAATTTGTCTTAAAGTTAGAGGTTCTGTAAAATGTCACACAACGTCTGAAAGTACAACTCCTTGTTCGGTAGGAAGATCTTCTTTTACGGCTCTCAAGCATATTCCCACGACGTTTATACTCGTATAGCACAACAACGTTTGCCAGCTCAGTTAGTATTTATTAGAAACTAGATGAAACCCGCGACTTCGTTGCACCTAAATTCACTTAACGCACGGGAACCGGACATTTTTCCGGGATGAAAAGTATCCTATGTCCTTTCCCGGGACTCGAAATATATCCATGCCGAATTTCAGCAAAATCGGTTCAGCGGTTTGGGCGTGTAAAGGTATCAGACAGAATATTATATAAGTACTAGCTGTCCCGGCAAACGTTTCTTTGCCATATTAAGTATATAAAGTATATTTTTTTAATTTGATCGCAGCGCTAACTGTCGGGACAGACTAAAATTAAAATTCGAATTCGAATATTATTTAAAATTTGACACATGTCGGATCCAATGTAAAACATTCCAAAATCAACAACTACTAATAAATTAAAAATTAATTAAAAAAACATTATCCAGCGGACAAAATTGTGAATCTAAACCATTCCCAGATCCCCTTGAACACACACAAAAAATTTCATCAAAATTGGTCCAGTCGTTTAGGAGGAGTTCAGTCACATACACACGCACACAAGAAATATATATATTAAGATGGATACGGATATTACAAATACCACTAACCATTCAAACACTTTAAACTCGAGACAAACCTTTGTCGTCATTCTCTATAGGGGTCTTTATAAGGAATTATCGCAATAGGAGTATACCTCTATCAACTGCGGGGGAATTATGCCACAAAGACCGGGATCTTCATTAAGCGCATTACACATTAGTCGCGGGCGTGCGCGGGGGGCGCGGGGCGCGGCGGGGGGGGGGGGGGGTTAGATTCTCGCACTACCCTCAATTACATAATACACTAACTACGTCGTGTGTAATATTCTAAGGAGCCCCTAAAATGGCTCTATTTAACTGTAGCTCGAGTTTTCCTTACTTGTATAATTGCAAAAGTGTGTATGTCTGTCCACTCCCTGTTGACGCGTAAACTGCTGGACCGATAATGATGAAATTTGAAATGGAAGTATTCGAAGAAACGGAAAAAAATGTACAGATTCAACGCAATATAAACAGAATTTGGTGGAACATAATATACTAATTAGAAATATTATCGCGTCAAGAGTAACCATCATTTCTGCCAATACAATTTGGATATCAACTTCAAATCAGCATGATGTTTCATAACCCATCAGTCGTGGCAAAACGAGACACAATAGCTTTATCATTGTTATCGCGGCCGCATGTGGCCGCTTGGTGCTTCATGAATTAATAAACTTATTCTAAAACACTTTAAAAGTCTCAGAGACGCATCTACTCATTTCAGAACCAGCCGGTTGAACACCTTACAAAATCTCTACTATACTGTACTCGGCGAAACATGGCGGTAGCGGTCATTGATTCCCTGTCAAAAACTTGTAATTTTCTATACAAAGCCGCAATTGACAACATCTGACACTTCATTGTCAATCGCGGTTTATACATAAAGTTAATATACCTATCGGAATAGAGCAACAATCTCGAGCTGTCAAACGTAACCAAAATTGGTTTTCATCTGTGTGAAAAATATGTGTACGTATACACTTACACAAGCATGATTGAACATGAATTCTATGAGATTATATTGTCAACGTGCGGCACGTGCCGACTGGACGTCAAAAAAAGAGTGCTGCTGTCATGTATCACACGTCTCTTTTTACCACGCGGTGTTACTGATAGTGGCATCTCGCTTGCTCAGGCCTTTGTTTCTCTATTCCGCTAGGTATATTAACTTTATGGGTTTATATAGAAAATGACAAGTTTTTGACAGGAAGTCAATGACCGCTACCGCCATGTTTCGCCGAGTACAGTATAGCAACTTTCTTATTAAACTAACATAATAACACAGAAAATATAATATTATCTTACCAAACAACTGGATTATAGCGAAGCGACATTTTAAGTCCCTCCCTGCGGTGGATCTGTATCGCGGGTTCCGGGAAGAGGTATGATATGAGGGCATAGTTTTTTTCCCGACAAATGGATAACAAACCGACATATGATTTACGATGGCATATTGTATTAAAGAAATAACACATACAAAAATAGTGTTCAAAAGTTATCGGGTATAACAAAATCGAGTGATATGATACTTTAGGGTGTATATGTGTTCTCTATAATATAGAGTTCACTGTGAAAGTCGCAGGGCTGAAGGAGCAACATTTTTTGTGATTTTAATGGACAAATTCACGCTGGGGTGCTTGCCCACACAAATAGCAAAAAATATGTTCTTTCAGCGCTTTTACTTCCACAATCAACTCTATACAGGGGACACATACACACCTTTAAGTTTTATTACAGCCTGTACCTTTTACTTTTGTTACCCCCTGTATACTATGAACTTTTATAAATGATAATGTTGTTGTTAAGTATTTTGTGTGTAGATTTTGTGAAGTTAAGCCCTGTGTAAACTTAGCCTACTTTAGGATTTGGAACTTCGTGACAGTGTGACAGTTATCACGTCAGGGCATAATTTTACGTGACAATGTTTTTGTTCAGATGGTTACTTGTAATAACAAGTAACCATCTGAACAAAAACATTGTGCCGTGAACGGTGATAGGCTGATGATGAATACATCATCAGCCTATCACCGTTCACGGCTCAACGTAGGCCTTTTTTTGATGCGCAGGGGAAACCCATCATGGGTACCCCGGGTTGGGGATTAGCTGAAGCACCCCGGGGGTATGTGGGACTCTTACCCACTAAAACCACCTGCGGTTTGCCTTCAGCCGTACATGGAGGCATGTCCTGTATCTGTCTAACACAGTACTCGGGCCTAACGTAGGCCTGCTCCACCGAGCGCCAACCATCCCAATCTTGGAAAGCCCTCAACCATCTGCACTGTCTTCATCAAATCGTCAGTTCAGCGAGCTACAAAGCGTTCTACGCTACTTATAATCCACGACCACTTGTTTATATACAGCAACAACTGTTTATTGTTTCCACCATATTATCTACAAGATAATGCCCGCAATTACGTTGCATCAAAATTAGTTTGTACCGCAGAAACCGTGATTTTTCGGGACAAAAAGTATCCTAATTCCTTTTCCGGGACTCAAAGTAACTCCATATCAAATTTCATAAAAATTGGTTCAACGGTTTGGGTATGAAGAGGTAACAAACAAACGGACAATATTGGTATAAATTCTCAATTCTGAGATGTGACATGCAATCTTATCTCAACATGTCATTGACAACGTCAGAACCAAACAAACAAAACATATTAACTCCGTATTTGGGCACCGCGCACGGGCCCTTACATTTGTGATATTAGTCACTCACAAACAGACCGAGAGCAACTTGATATTAACCACTACTTAAACTTGGTCCCGTAATTAAACCGCGCCCAGACGTTTAGCCCAAGAGCCAACGACAGCCAGACTTTCGTCATTTTACAAAGCTAAAAGTTTACCTCTTTATGATACTATAGAGGAGTTCCGGTAATGGGAAGCAACTGTTATAAGTGTCCGGTAGTGAAAGACACAATAGTTCCTATAGTTATTTCGAAGACAATAAGATAAAAAATTGAGCTTTATATTTTATCGAAGTTCAGGTAGTCCTACAGGACCAGATACCTCAAGTAACCGCGACCGAAACTATATAGCTGCTGGTCGTGCTTTCCTCTATAGGGGTCATAAACAGGTTTTAGCTTTTAAAAATGACGAAAGTCTTACTATTGTTGGGTTTTACCACAGAATAAGTACATATTAGTACAAGTTTTACTCTATAAAACTTACATAATAATTATTGTGTACTTTATAAAGAATAACGTACCTAATAAACGTAAGAAATGTGCCTTAAACGGTGAGCGAGAAAATATTATTATTATGCTAATATTGTATGCTTGAGCTTACTGTCATTATTTCAGACATCGTCTTTAAGCTCTGGTTTCCACCAAGAGCGGTGCCGTCATGCGGCGGCCGTAATGCAACGGTGAATGACGGTGCCGCTTTTGGAGGAAATCAGAGGCCGTAGCCAAACAGTGAACACACCATGCCGAAGTTCCGCGGCGGAAGTTCGGCATGATTACGTCAGCAATGTCAAACGCATACAAATTAACGCGATGGAATTTCGGCATGGTGTACGTCATCGATAATTTAAAATGGCAGAATCATGAACTTCGGCCGCGAAACTTCGGCCGCGGAACTTCGGCATGGCCTGTTCAGACACTAACTGTCGCACTCAGAGACGTATATTAATTACTTATAATTATTGTAATTAAATGAACAATGAGTGCGGCAGTAAGACTAGGTTTACACGGCACAATCCTGCACGTTTTTTTGCAGTATACGTCTTAACATTCATACATCGATTGAACTACAGAAAATCGTGCAGTACAATCGTCGTGTGAATGGTTCTGAGTATACATTATATTATAAATTGTATGCGCCACTGTTTATTCGTTTAGATGTACTTATACTGCAAAAAAACGTGCAGGAAACGTGCAGGATTGTGCCGTGTGAACTGTGAACCTAACCTAAGACATACAAATATGCTAGGATCTACAAAATAAGTATGGCTTTTTTATAAAATAAGAGGGCAAACGAGTAAACGGGTCACCTGAAAACATCAGAAGAGGTGCAGGTGCGTTGCCGGCCTTTTAAGAGGGAATGGGGTAATAGAGTAGGGGAGGATAGGGAAGGGAATTGGGTATGGGAGTGGGCCTCCGGTAAACTCACTCATTCGGCGAAACACAGCGCAAGCGTTGTATAAGTATTAGTATTTCTTCGGTCGAGCTGACCCATTCGTGCCGAAGGCTCTCTCACTGTTAAATATGAAAACACGCCAATCTGCAGTACCCAAACAGAGCTCTCGCTACGAAGTTATAACGCGTGTTTATTTAATTCAAGTACAGATTTCGATTACGGCGCAAGTAAATACATTAATTCCGCGATATGGTGGGATGGATTAGATTTTATTTGTTCAGAACAGCATTGATCACGTGCGGTGTTTGCTTCATCCTATTATACTCTCAAATTACTTATTTGCTGATTCTAAATCTGCGATGTCGAATTGAGTATTTCCCTGTTACCCGCATGTGATTTCACTGGTTATATACAGTATAGTATAGCAAAGTGTATAGTAAGTGCTTGTCATATCTACATCAATTCAGCATGAAAATATACAAGGTATACCTCTGTGGCTCAGTGGTGAGCGCGTTGGTAGCTCAAGCCGGGGGTCGCGGGTTCGAATCCCGCCGACGGAACAAAAATTTTTCAATGTTCCCGGGTCTGGATGTGTATTAAATATGTGTATTATATAATAAAAATCTTAAATATATGTATAGTATCAAAGTATTAAATATATTTCCGTTGTCTGGTACCTGTAACACAAGTCCTTCAGGTACTTAGCACGGGGCCAGACTGACGTGGTGTGAAGCGAACTAAGTGATAATATTGTGGTGTTTTTACCGGTGTCATGTTTTCAACATGCATGGCTTAAGCCGAACTGCCTTTTTTAGGGTTCCGTAGTCAACAAGGAACCCTTATAGTTTCAGTCTGTCCGTCCGTCTGTCTGTCTGTCCGCGGTTTTGCTCAGAGACTATAGCACCTACAAAGCTGTAATTTGGCATGATTGCATATATTAACGATGGCGACAAAATGGTTCATGAAAACTTAAAAAAATATTTTTTTATGGTACCTTCCATACACATCAAGCGGGTATGAAAAAATTTTTTCGCGTCCACCCCATCGTGTGGGGTGTTGTTGGATAGGCTTTTTAAAAATATTATGAGTATTCATAGATCATTTTCCGATTTAGGGATCCGTTTGTGAAATATTAAGTTTTGAAGTGGAAAAAACCGTTAGAGTCCAGTGTCCCTCCCTTCTACCAGCTAAACGATTGCTTCTGGAAATGTGAAAAAATTTACGGGAGTAGGAAATATGCTGAATTTAAAAATGAAACTATCACGGCTGAGAAGATTTCATAAATTATTGAGTAATAGTCGATAAACTAAAAAAATGTATTTAGCGAAGTATAAAGGAACTTTTCGTTCAAATTCCTTTGAAAATAACTGAGATGATGTTGTTAGTACCTAGTGTAAAACACGTAATAAAATATGTACATTTATTGACCATACAATATATTTTTTTAATAGCGGTATTACGAAACCCTATATTGCGCGTGGCCCGACACGCACTTGGCCGGTTTTTTATTTTGTCACATCTAGGCACAATTTGTCAAATAACTATACTTACTGGTTTGTCTACTCTTGTTCTGTTTATATTATAATTGTGTCTTTATGTGTATTGAAAATATTTTTTTTCTTTCTTTTCTTTATTTCCTTCTTTCTTTCTTTCTTTCTTTACCTCTCAGTCTGTTCCGAATTGTTCAATTAAAAATGCAATGCATTGCCTCCTGACGTTTCAATGTGTACTGATCCTAACTAACGAAATGTGTTGTGGATGTATCATGGCTGTAATTTCGTATGTATTTAAAATGAAGAAGCCAAGGGAATCATAAATCATAATTATAATTATCGTCAGCTCAAAACAATTTCCGTTCCAACCTACTCACGTTTAGATCCAAAGGTCGAGTGTCGCTGTCAGTGTTTTTGCGAAAAATTATAATATTATATTCTTATTTAATATATCTCGAAAAATATACATTAAAAATCATACTGTATAATACAGTGTGTTTGTGTAAACACCGTTAACCTTGAAACCATCAAATGAGCCCGTCAAAATGAACAACTTTTTCTATGAGAACAATGCTGGGAAATTAAAAAAAATGCCGTCTTCATACGCATACGGATGCCCGGATCGGCAATTTGTATGGGTATTGTAAATAATAGCTTACGTTTTATTCCTTTAAATTCCTTTTAATTATACACTTATATATTTTGAATAATTTCCTATTAGAATAAGCTATATTGTTGCCTCAATTTTATGTTATTGCTGTCCCTTTCGCACAGAACTGTATTATGTCTCACGCAAATGTTATTGCCGTCTCTTTCGTTTTACACCTTTATTTACGTTTTTTATTGTTAATTAGTCTTATAAGAATGTTTATTTACCATTGTATTAGCTTATAAGACTGTCC
This sequence comes from Polyommatus icarus, assembly GCA_937595015.1. Taxonomy (NCBI): domain Eukaryota; kingdom Metazoa; phylum Arthropoda; class Insecta; order Lepidoptera; family Lycaenidae; genus Polyommatus; species Polyommatus icarus. The sequence goes on along the minus strand of OW569322.1, from coordinate 1,589,507 downwards.
TTTAATGTTATTGTATAAATTTGTATTTCTTGAATAAACGGACTGCGTATGCCCGGCAACAAACTGATAGAACCCTACAGGTTCTAACAGTACAAATTTCACATAAAAACACGCACTTTCTCAGTGCACACTCACTCGACTTACGACCTCCGCTGATGCCTGGGCAACCCCTGCCCCCCACCAACACTCCACGTGACTGCAGTAACAAATTTACCTGGTGTTTCTCTTCTCTCCTACCTGCACCCTGCTTCCTCAAGACTGGATCTCCAAAAGTTACAGTCCACTCCGCCAGCCTACTCTGTGACGACTACAGCCCTGCTGAGTTGCTGTGTCGTCAACAGGTATGAAGACAGATTTTTTTGAGTTTCCAGCATTGTTCTCATAGAAAAAGTTGTTCATTTTGACGGGCTCATTTGATGGTTTCAAGGACAACGGTGTTTACACAAACATCTTGTATAATAAAGTAAAAAATGCATTGTTGTTTCTAAACTGTCTCGGCTAAATTCTTTTGTCTCGAGGGTGAGTTCAAATTGCAGAGTTGTAAGGCGTTGCGATGTATTTTTAAATAAGCCCTCGGAAAGTAAACTTTATTTATTTAGTAAACAAAAAATACACATTGAATTGACAGAATTGCTGCTCACGATAACGAGCCTGTTCCAAATTTGAATGTCTCATTTAAAAGTATATTATCGCAAATGTAATATAAACTGCCCTAAACCACAAAGTAGATAAAGATCGATTTCGACTGTAACCACAGTTGTCAGTATATTATGAACAATTGAAATCGACGTCTGCGGCGAGTAGAAATTTCTGGACCTCGTGGGATCGGAGTTATGGCCCTAAACAAGCCGTATCGCTTCCCCTCCGAGGTTGTTGCCGGAGCTAAGAGCCGCTCCTCGAAATAAGACCTCAACTGTGATATGGGAGGGGCGATTTTACTAAAGATTGTTGATGCTGATGTCAAGTACACAATACGAACGCTCGTACGGTAAAGATGTTTTCCTTGAGGAAACCCGATCATAGTTGGTTCCAGACGTACTGACTAGTTCTTTCCTCTGGACTAGGCCGACTATGTTGCGAGAATACCGTATGTGCTTGGGCAACCATACGGACATTTAAAAATCTTGTCCCAGGCACTACAGTATTTAGAGGAGTGGTCACTTCGCTCTGAAAATACTGTATCAATCATCCACAACGGATGAAGAGGCCTAGCTTTTAGGTTGATGCTGAATAAGTTTTAGGTGTATTTAAATTCGCTTCAAGGAATTTGCTCTTACAGCTACTTATAATCCTATGCAAACAGGCTTTTATATCCTCGGGGTGAAAAAAAAAATTAAAATCCTCACAATGGGCTAGGAATAAAGTAACCGGTTTGTATAGTGCATCTTGCAAACTTATTGTCAAAATATTTGCAATAGCCCATACCTGATAGTGCTTTATTAACATATACGTAGGTTATCAACCCGGCAGCCTGGCGAATCGTCTCGTCATAGAACTATGTAAAGCTTCTTATACTTATAAAATTACATGTCCTGACTGACTGACTGATTCATCAGCGCTGAGCAAAAACTGTTAAAGTTACAGCCACGAAATTTGGTGAGTAGGGTTGTTTTATTAAGAAGACACCCACTAAGGAAGGAATTATGAAAATTTTACCCCGAAGGGAGTGAAATAGGGGTTGAAAGTCTGAATAAAAGTCCGTCATTTCTTAAGTTAGGAACATGAAAACTTTATCTTTGGGTTATTGATTAAAAATGAATGGATACGTATTTAAGCGTTTTTGGAAATTCTTTCCCCAAGGGGGTGAAATTGGGGTTGAAAGTTTCAATGGAAGTCTATATTATAGGTATACTATGTTAACCCGGACGAAGTCGCGGGAAACAGCTAGTAATATATATACTACTTCTAATCAGTAAGCGACAATCCGCTCCGCTTATGTCCGGTATTCGGGTCTCCCGTACCTAGTTATCCGCGCGTGTTTACGTGTGCGTCTCCCCTCCCCTCCTGTACGTCCACGACAGACACCACTTTAGCGATTTCAAATTGAAACGTCATTGTTTACGCTCCCGCTAGCCTCATTGTCCGTGGAGTTCAAGCGGTCATTCCAGTTACTGGCTTAAGCCACATTTTCACTAGGGGACATGTCGCGGAGACAAGCCGTCCGACATTTACGTAGTTTGTCCCTGCAACACGTAGTTTGTCACCTGCAACTTTGTCCCTCGACATATGACTTGTTCACACTAGTCAGTGGTGTATGTCGTCAGCGACAAGTCCCGCAACCCGTAAATGTCGCTGCGACGTCGGGCGTCATGTCGCGGGACACCCGTACTTTTCGTGTCGTGCGACTAGGCCGCGAGACAAAAGTCCCCTAGTGAAAATGGGGCTTTAGAATTTGTAGCGAGTCGCTGGCATACAAACGTAGACGTATAGGCGTGTTGAATGCTTGCGTCAAGTACTAAGATTGTAGTTGCTAGCAAACTAACATCAAGTTGCTGATGCATTACTAATACTTAATAGTAAATATACAGGTTATCCTAGTGTGAGAGCTACAGTTGATCATTTTAGTAATAATTATAACAGCAAAAAAAATGACACTGTAATATTTTTTGGAATTTCTGTATGTATTTTTGCTGAAATAAAGATTTTTTGTTTTTATTTATTTATTTTGTTTATTTATTTAATCGAAAACTTTCTTTAGCATAAAATACTAGAATATACAATATGTTTTGTAAAGGACTTTATTCTTAGTTAGAGAGCACCAAGGTTTACAGGTTCTCTGCAACTTTCAGCTATTTCGGCTACTACATTTTTAATATTTTTCCATAATAATAATTATTGTTGTAAAAGCAATCAGATAAAAAACTATTTGTGGCAATATAGAGACAGTTCAATCACTCATAACTATTTACTTCATATTTCATAAGGGTGAAGCCAAACGAGCGTAATTTGTGACTTGTGAGTCGCAGAATTTCGGTTGCGTAAATATCTTTTCATACAAAATATCATGACTCACAAAATTACGCCCGTGTGAATCAAACAGGACATTTGTATGAAACTAAATGCAGCAGAATTTCTGCCAGCCGAAATTCTGCGACTCACAACTCACAAATTACGTTCATTTGACTTCACCCTTAATTATGTATTCCAGTGCGCAAGTTACTACCCCAGTATCGCGCCAGTATTATAGTATATATTTGCTATAGAGCACACTTTACACTGCTACCTTGATTTACAAAGTACCAGCATGGTATCAGTAGGCATAAAAATAAAATGACCCCAATAGCTCATTACAGAACGCACTAAACCAATTACTAACAGAATAGTACGTGAGGGGACTTAGTACACTTACATAACAATAGAAAATACAATTTTCTATTTCAAACAAAAGAAGCTGTTGTTGTTCTAGTAAATAGACAACATAATTAAAGCCTTTCTATAATCATCTTCATTCGTTGCCTCGTCCTTGGTATCCGTGCTATTATTATAAATTCGAAACGTCTCTGTTACGTCTTCACGACCAAACCGCTAAACTGATTTTGCTGAAATTTGGTACTTTGAGTCCTACATACTAGATGAACACTGTTACGCCCAAATTCGTGTATCACGCGGGAACCGTACATTTTATGGGATAAAAATATCCTTTGTCCTTTGGATAAATCTATCGGTTTTACGGTTTGGGAGTGTAGAGGTAACAGACATACACACAATCGCATTTATAATAAATATTAGTATGGGTTTCGTGGTATGTAGTTTGTTTTACCAAAATCACGCTATCACAAAAAACACTCTGCTTCCTTATTACACGCAAAATCAGTTATTAATATATTCATAATATAACGTTTATTCAAATACTACAAATATTTTCGTAAGAAATTGTAATTTCATTTGGTATGCATTGAATATTATAACCGACCGAATTCAATAGCGAGCGATTCAAGCGTATTTAATGTGAACAAATAGTGTACAAAAATAATTTTATATACAAACAACATTCCGTGACGACCTGCCGCTGAAAAAAATATATTTGTTGTAACTTTGTAGTTATAAGTTATAACTAGGTATGCATTATACGCCTCCGTGGTCTAGTGGTATAGAGCGCGGCTCTTGACTCGGAGGTCGTGGGTTCGATTCCCGCGTTGGAAACATGTTATTTCCAAGTTTGGTTAGGACAATGCAGGCTGGTCACCTGATTGTCTGACAAGTAAGATGATCCATGGGTCGGATGGGCATGTAAAAAGTCGGTCCTGCGCTCTCGCTAGTCGTGTCGGTCTTCCGTCCCACTGGATTATCAGAGTAAAGGAATAGAGAGTGCTCTTGTGTACTGCGCACACACTTGGGCACTATAAAATTACTCCTGCGTAGCTGGCCTGGTTTCAATGAAACCGGCCACCGTCACCGAAACCGGTGTGGGGGCTATTATTATTATGCATTATCAAATAAACCCTTTAATTTCACTTTTTTTTTAATCTTGTTAAAGTTTTGTAGATTTTCATCCAGAGAACTTTAGGCAGATGTGGACCTACGTAATTTGTTCACATTATGTCAAAACCAAATGACATACAGTTTCTTATGTCAATGACAGACATACACAACATAGAATTGACGTCACTCCATGACTCCACCAAATTAATTTTTCAATGGTACATAGGGACTCAAGAAACTATTACCAAAATTATATTATGCCCTTGGTTATCGTTTGTTTACCCTAATATTCTCAAAAATATTCTTAAAAAAATAGAGCTCTGAGCTACACTCGTATAAACTACTAAAAAGCACATCGATCTAATTTTTTTATTCTTATTCGATTCTTTCTATCACGTGAAAATGTTGTCATGGGATTTTCATACTACATTTATTTTAAAGGTCGATCCGACAAAGTTTTTCTTGAACCCTAAACAAATACTGTCATACCTTATCAAACAGTTTAAAAACTAATTATGTGATCAACAGACCAGGGCTTCGAGCCAACGCCCTAATTATGAGCCCTTTCGACGTGAGAATCCCATTTTATTTATGCAAAAAAGAGGTTTATTTTTCTTTAAAAATATATTTTCCAAATAAAAATGTTTTACGTTCGTATATTCTAAGTGCTCACGTTCCAATTAACATAATTATTTTATTATCATGTCAAGTTTTATGCTTTTTAACAGATTAAAAAGCAACGTAAAAGCAGAATCCCATCCATTCGGATTTCATTAAAGTTTTAATGAGAAATTCAGCACCGAGCTGCGTCTGGAGTAGAGAATGTAGAGACCATAATATTTATACCCTATAAAAATATAATCATTTCATCATGAAATATATTATTCAATATGTAACAATTTAAAAAATCCTGGAACAGTTCACACTGTAAAACAATAATTACAGAGTCTTAACAAAGTTGTTACGAAACCTCAACAAAAAATATGCAAAAAGTAGAGTTAAAAATTGACAATGCAGATTATGATAGCTGACAATTTATGAGGAATCCAACCAGATCAGCAGCTTAGTTACGGAGGAACAATCGCACAAAATTTCCCGCTAAAAACTCCTTTGGCTTCACCGTACGGTAAAAAACGTGACACACGCAGTAAATCCCCGACAAGATCATTCCAAAATTAATACCTCCGAAATCCACGAAATCCGTGAGCTCGTTTCAATTATTCGTGGATTGTGCTAATGCAAAAACTCTGTTTGACGAGCGCCTGAGACAAGTTCAGAAATTAGACTTGTTCCAGAATTTATGCTTTGTTTAAAATTACATCGAGGCGCTGAAAATTTAATTCGACTTTCGCAGGTCAAATGTTGAATGTTTCATAAACAAACTAATCAACTTCTTTTCGAGACACTTATTTAGAATTTGTGAAAAGGTCGTCTACAATTTGTAAATGTTTTTCGTGTGACTTGCTGTTGACTTCATTTTTAGTTTTAGCCACTTGAACGGAGTGAAAATTACCTTACTTTTCCTTTTTTTATCTAAAGCTGTGTGTAGTGATGTTGCTTATTATTTTTACATTTTTTTCCTCACATTAAAAAGATATGTTCTTTTTGCCTTATTTTTTAATGCTTGCTAAAATTCTCTACATTAAGAACGACTTTGTTTCATTCCAACAAACACAGTACTTCTCGTTCACTATAAAACGAAACATGGCTGAATCTCGTACTGGACTTCCCGTATTCGAAGCTACGAAAGAAAGAACAGGAATGACGACACTGGTGTATTCTGGCTCGCATTTTTCGACTCGCGCATTGTGTCTTGACAATATTTCTCCAGTAATTTGGCCTATGAACAATACGGCGGGCCCGCTATACAAATTATGTGAATACCCGCATGTAACAATTAAACCGGAGTGGATGACTACTGTACCTTTTACAATACCTCTCTGTGCGAGCCCCGGATTTCCAATGTTTGTTCTGACTCGTATTTGTTTTGGTGAACTTTTTTTTTATTTCGACTTAAAAGAGTAGATGCGATTGATTCAAGACCTTTTACCGAATAAATGCAAACCGTAATATACAAGTAAATTTAAATTTTACATTTATAGTTGGGAAAATTTAAACCAGAACAATTCACAAAATATGTTCATGCAGAAAGCCACATTTATTAAATTATGGGTTAAATATTAAATAATATACAAAATAGGGCACATTCCTATATTGGTATGTTTATGAAATTTTAGTATATCTATACATATTATAAAGCAAAGTCACTTTTATTTTCCTCATATCCCTAAAACTACGCAACGCATTTTGATGATTCTTTCAGATATATATGATATTTTATCACGCTAAGACTAATAGGAGCGAAGAAATGGAGGGAAATGTGTAAAAAACGGGGAAAATTATTTGAAAGGGCTAACTTGAACGCGCTAATCTTAGGAACTACTGGTCCGATTTGAAAAATTCATTCAGTGTTAGATAGCCCATTTATTGAGGAAGGCTATAGGCTATATTTTATTACGCTAAGACTAATAGGAGAATGTGGAAAAAACGGGGGAAATTATTTGAAAGGGCTTATCTCGCGAACTACTGGAGCAATTTTTATGTTATTTGGCACAGATAAGAAGTAGACCACGTGAAGGATCATATGCTATCGATTTTTCATCATTTTTTCAGTGGCTATATATTTTATACCCGTGGGACGCTGGGGCGAGTCAATAGTTTCATATAAAGAATCGAAAAATAACTGAAATGATTATGTCAAACGTCATATCAGTTCCTAGAACGGGAATGATTAATCCCAAATAATCGCGTTGTTTACAGCGTGTAAACCGGGTATTATAAAACCGATAGGCTTAAAACATGTCGATGTGATTAACTTAATTATGTCATAAATAGGTTACAAACCTGCATGATATTTTTCAACTGAAATATTATCACCACAATAATTATAATAGACATATTTATTATTTAGTTCTGTCTACTCTGTTATTACTGTCTGATTTTTGTGCCTTTGCATCTTCTTTCACAAGGTTTGAGTTATCGCTGTGTTACGCCACAGCTTATGAAACACGTCAAGTACTGCACTGGGCCGCCTTTTATTCGATTACTAGCCAGGACTTTTAAAAGGCAGATCATCGTAGGTTAAGATGAACAGGACGCATATAATTTAGAAATGCATCTACGCGTGGTCTGAATTGACCCTGAGGCAACGTAGAAGGTCCCCGTAAGTGCTTTCCTCAAAAAGACTTTGAGTAGTACAAAATGATTTATTTATACATTCCAGCATAAATTGGCATTATAACAAAACCTACAAGAACTTCGATCCCTCGAGCGCGGCAGTAACTTTTCACGATATAAGATACAGTCGGAAGGAAAACAATTATCATAAACACGAAGGTACAGTCGGGCGGAGTCCCCAATAACCCGCGATTGAAATTCACCGCCGAGCCCACGAGACGGATTAGGGTCAGGGATACAACATTAAAGATGGCCGCCACATATATTATATTAACATACGCAAATATTGAAAACACCTATTTATTTTACAGGTAAGGGAAAAAGGTTGGAATTATTCAGGATATGATACACGGACGTGTAATTTTTATGAGGTAAAGGCTGTCGAATAGTTTATCCGTTTTAGTATCAGAAATAATTATATATGTTCATTTCAATTATTATTGATCAGCAATATAATTATAACGTTTCAAAATATAGTCCGTGTGCAACTAAAGTCAGCGTGCATACAACACTTGAAAGTCGGACAAAGTTGCAAAAACGAAGCGAAAAAAGTGGAAGCGATGTTTTCTAAATGTAACAAAAAGGAAAAAATATACGAGGAAATTACAGAAAAATTGTGTGAAAAGTGTTTAACGACAGCATAAAAATAGTTGTACAAAAGGTGGGCGAACTTTCGCTCTCAGGTAACTCCGGCCGAAGTGTTTTTGCCGGGAAATCTCGTTTCGTTTGTTTTTCCACCCGTTAAGTTCTGTTACGGAGTTCCTTTTTTGTTTATGTCCCCAGATCAACTTCCTTGAAATAGTGCCGAAAAATTGCTAAAGTTTCTTGTTTTCTTGCGAGAGCGGGGCAAATTTAAAATACTCTTAATTGCTTGGATTTTTCTTGTTATTTGCGTGTCAGCTATCTTATTTTGTAAAAACATTGTTTCAGTAGAAGCAATGTTATTGGCACCGCTGGTATTTAAACAAAACAGATTGTTACATAACAGTATGCAAAAGCATATTAAAATCCTGTAAAACATAATTACAGTTGAAGGTACTTAAAGTTTTATTAGCTCATAAACTACCTAGGTTTCGAAATATTCGTAATAAAAATATTGCAACTTTTATATACCGCATAGCAAGTTTTTAAATCCTTCGTGCAATTTTAGTACCCTCGTAACTTTTAGAGGAATGCTCGAAACATTCTCCTGATCCCCTTAAGGACTCGCGCGGAGTATGCAATAAAAATTAGCATATTATGCTGTATGCAACTGTGCTCGTGAGTTAAGCGGTCTAAGCTGCTAGTTCTCAATCGGCGGCACACATTATGCCGGGCCACGCGCCGTATATTCTAGAATTTGTAACTCGCTATTCTAGACTGTTCGAATTTTAACCAATATTTGCAGTAAATTGGGATGAGCGTCAGAGTTCAAAAGTGGTCTTCAACTGCAGAGTTTCACTATTAAAAGTAACTGGAGGAGATAAGTAGATTCATATTATATATTTAAATTAACAGTGTTGATTGACATATAACATGAGCTTTATTCAAATAAAATTATAGGAACCATTGTGTGAATGTCCGAGATACTCACAAAATGTATGGAATAGAATGATTTCGGAAATAAAACTTTTCTCCTGCGCCTATAAAAATGTTCAATTGAATATAGTGTAATAAGAGCAGTTTCGTCATTATAGTCGAAATTCCAGTGACCTAGAAGCACATATCACATTTTTACGAGCCTGTGACGTCACACCTGCGAATCCAGACCCTTATCTCCGCTGCTCACGTTCTAAATGCGGATTTCATAACAATCGTGTTCGAAATGCACGCCGCATTTCACAGGAACTCAAACAATGGAATTCACAGGATTGTTAAAATAATTCCGCTAACAAGTCGCAAATGCCGATAAATATGCGATCTTTTTGTATTCCAATATTAGTTATCGCTTTGGTGCGGTTTGCGGTAATTAAAATGCACGAAATAATTGATCATTCAATACTTTTGACCTACAATTATTAGTACAAATGTAGAATTAATTTGTGAAGGATTGTATTAAATTCATTTATGAAACACTAAAAAGTTATTCAAATTATATTATTACTAGCTGACCCGAGAGACGTTGTTCTGTCTTAACGATGATTATTTAATTCGAAGTGGTATAATTAAGAAAACAATAGATTAAAATTAGTATCTTCAAGCCAAATTTCATCAAAATAGATTAAATAGTTTAAGCGAAAATCATAAAAGTTTATTGTGCAGGAACCGTACATTTTCCGGGACCAAAAGTATCCCTTGTCCTTTCCCGAGACTCAAAGTATCTTCATACAGAATTTCATAAAAATAGACTGAATAGTTTAGGCGAAAATCATAAAAATTTATTGTGCGGGAACCGTACATTTTTCCGGGACAAAATGTATCCTATGTCCTTTCCCGAGAGTCAAAGTATCTCCATACCAAAATTCATAAAAATCGATTGAATATTTTACGCGCAAATCATAAATGTATATTGTGCAGTAACCGTACATTTTTCCGGGACAAAATGTATCCTATGTCCTTTTCCTGGTTCTAAGCTACCTGTCCACCAATTTTCAGCCAAATCGGTTTATCCGTTCTTGAGTTATAAGTAGTGTAACTAACACCACTTTCTTTTATATATATATAGATAGATAGGGTGTCCCTTAAATTTCAAGTTCGATATATTTTTACGCATACCATCTCAAAAGTTTCGTAATGATCCTGAATTATCTAGAAATAAATATAAGTTCGATTCCTAAGCTATAACCCGTGCCGACTTGAGATTAAACTTCTTCATACAAATTACGTATTAGTAGTGCGTTGTGACTTGAAAGTAAATGTTTTTTTTTTTTGGAATTTCATACGAGATTTTTGAGATTATTAATGCTCCATTATTTAGTGCGTTAACATGTCAGTTTATTTACTCCTAACTGCGTGATGAAATTTATTGATTTATATCATGTTTGGAGAAAGTGGTAAAAAAGCAAACTATCGTTCAAAATTTGTTTACTATAGTCACTATTCACAATAACTGCGAAGGACAAAAAGGCTCTACAAGATATTTGCTTATTATAATAGGCTACTTGACAAATATTTAATTTCATTGAAAAAATGCACATTTCTAGTAGAACTTGGCCTAGGAAACCGTATTTCACCCTTATCATCAAATAAAAGCTTATGATTGATAAATAAAGTCGATTTGAAAATATGATTTTATGAAAATAGGAATTGTACTGACGAAAACGCTTTTGCGGTACTTCCGATTTGGATGTGACGTCATCCCATTTGTAATTTAATATCTTTTATTAATCGTGCTCGTTATATGTGAGTTTATTTGTACATAAATAATATGAATAAGCCTAGAAAGATTTATAAATTATATTTTCTTGAATAATTCAAATAAAACATCAGTTTTATAAATTATCTCCATTTATTGTAGTTGGGAAATGAAATGGCCAAAACTTTTCTAAAAAAGTCTTCAATATTACAAATGATTTCTAAATTCTTTTCTAATTTTTTGGCACTGTTAGACTTGTACGCTTAGCACATAAAACTTTTTTCAATAAAGAAAGTATAAAATACAAAAAACATGACGTCACACTATGGCGGTACAATGGCGTACAGTGTTTTTGGCGCCATATACAAGGCATATTTTTCAATCTACATTTTATGGGTTTCTACTGTTTAAAAAATTAAAATATTAGTTTTTTTGGTGAAAATGAATGATTAAGAAGCGATTAGAATGAAGAAAAAAAATAGGTCAAGTAGCCTATCAAATGCACCGTAGTAACTAAAACATATTTCTAAGATTTGTGCTTCTTGAAGATGTTAAAGAGTACGGAAAAATTGATACAATAATTTTTAAGGCCTCTCTAAGGAAGTTTAGCCATAACTGATGGTATTTATGTGAAAAGACAGCCATTATAATTATATCACTGTTTGTTGATTAATGTTGGTAACCAAACTAAAAAGCAGGTGATTTTCAACTTTAACGGGGGCAGAATCACAAATTTTAGCATACGCCGTGATCCGTCGAAGGAAAAATTGTCTCAAATGTTGTTTTGTTGTATCTTCTTGGAACAATAATGCTTTTCTAGAATTTTAAAGAAAATAAGTCATTTGAGAGATGTAAATTTTACTGCTGAAAGGGCTGTTAAATTGATTCACGGCTGAAGATGACCAAAAACAGTTGTTGCTGCGCTGAATGCAGGAACATAGAAAAGTGTACTTATCTTAATTGTAAAAAACACTACTCTAAAAAGAAGTTACCCTGTCTGATTGTTAGAAATGTATGTTATTAATTAAATATAATGTTCATCTTATTGAATCGTTCCATTTCCACTTACTTTTATTGCAGTTCTAGTAATTTAATGTAGACCGACATATCAGGACAAAATTACGTATCATACAAAACTTTGAGGCTCGGTCGGCACGGGTTGCAATTTTGCTAGGAAGGCGAAATTTTATATTTGAGTATCTTATAACGTTAGTAAAAAATATACAGGGTATGCATTTTGAAATTCGAAAAAAAATGTTTTTTGTCATATAAGGGACACCCTAATATATAGATATTAATTTTATTTATTTGTACACTATGTGTTGCCCTCGACTTTGTCTCGCTGATATACTTTTATCAAACGAGAAGCGACGTAGGTTTCAGTTCAGATGCTTCCACCCTTTTTCGAGGCTCAAAATTCTTTAACAAAGTCACTTAGGCGGCTAAGCGTGACTTAGAAATGACAAACAAACTTTCGCATTTATAATAATAGTATGGATATTGTATTGTATTGTATTGCACCAATATTATAAATGCGAATAATTAGTACTCAAAAGTAAATAGTAATATTTTGTCAATAATGTATTTCCATAAATCGGTTAAAGGGGGATGTTTATTTGATCAGTATGAAGAGCGCTTGTGAACGGGCTCTTAATGGGGCAATTTAATTTTCTCACAACAGCCAGAAGGCAATAGCGAATGGATACTCTTGGAGTTTGCCAAGTAGTTAGATCGCTGATATTGCTCTGTACCTCGTCAGACAACGATGAACCAACGTAGATCCTTCTTTTATTGTTACAACAGAAGGAGGTAGGTCACCTGCTCTTTTACTTTAAAAACAAGTGAATAGCATACAAACTTTCAAACCCTTTTTACCTCGATGGACTCCCAGTTAAAAAAAATCGTAGATGGTGTAGTTTCTGTGATATCCGCGGTATCTAATACCATAATTAGATTTTTTTCAAATGTAATTTAAGCATTTCCTTATGTATGTTAATATTTTTATAGCATAACTAGCTGTCCCGGCAATCGTTGCTTTGCCATAATATATAGTATTTCGCCCACATTATTATATTGAAGTGACTAAATAAGTATGTCACCATGGCAACATCGATCGCTATCCCGTCGCACAAACAATGGTCGCCGTCAGTCTCAGGCTGTAATAATTTACTATTATTTATTCAACAAATGCACTTATCAATATTATATAAAGTACCCAGTAGCCGATTCTTAGACCTACTGAATATGCATATAAAATTTGGTAAAAAAACAGTAAAGCCGTTTCGGAGAGGTTCGTGGACTAACATTGTGACACGAGAATTTTATATATAAGATAAGATATAGTAGATAATGGATGCAATAATAAAATAGTAAGTACTAGTTTTTGCAAGTAAGAGATCCGTGAAAAACTACACAAAATTAGTTTCAATTTCAATGTTATTTACCTGTCAGTCATCTCCACTGGTTTAACCATGTCATCTGGTTTTATTTGAACGGAAACAGAATGTGTAAAATATATTCCAGGCAATACTCGCAACATCTACAGTTATACATCAACGGCAGATCTGTTTAAATACTAATTCTTACAGTACAAGTCGGAGTCCAGTTTCAGTAACAGCTTGGCATCAGCTCACCTTAAATAAACAACGATCCGAATTCAATTACAACGGACTTATGGCTATACGGTGCGGCTAATTGTCTTTGTAGTTTCAGTTTACTACTATTATAAGGATAATGTAACGATGTACTATCAGAGATATTGAATCACAGGCAGATGCAGGACCTACGGATTGTTAAACTGAGATACTCAGCAATCCACGGGCGTATATATAGCTTTGTTAAGAGGGGGGTCCCTAACGTAAAAAAGCGGCCAAGTGCGAGTTGGACTCGCCCATGAAAGGTTCCGCTGTCCGCTATACTTATCTATATCTATACTTATATAATATTATAATTCTGAAGAGTTTGTTTGTTTGTTTGAACGCGCTAATCTCAGGAACTACTGGTCCGATTTGAAAAATTCTTTCAGTGTCAGATAGCCCATTTATCGAGGATGGCTATAGACTATATTTTATCACGCTAATACTAATAGGAGCGAAGAAATAGAGGAAAGTGTGGAAAAAACGGGTTGAAATTATTTGAAAGGGCTTATTTGAACGCGCTATTCTCAGGAACTACAGGTCCGATTTGAAAAATTATTAGTGTTAGATAGGCCATTTATCGAGAAAGGCTATATTTTATCATGCTAAGACTTATAGGAGCGAAGAAATAGAGGAAAGTGTGGGAAAAACGTGGGAAATTATTTGAAAGGGCTTATTTGAACGCGCTTATCTCAGGAACCACTGGTCCGATTTATCAATTTCTATGTTATTTGGCACACATCAAGAATAGACCACGTAAAAGGACATAGGTTTCTTTTTTTGCTGAAAAATGTACTGTTTCCGTGACATTCCTAAATTACGCGGGCGAAGCCGCGCGGAACATCTAGTAATATAATATTATAAAGCGGAATAGTTTGTTTGTTTGGACGCGCTAATCTCAGGAACTACTGGTCCGATTTAAAAAAAATCTTTCAGTGTTAGATAGCCCATTTATTGAGAAAGGCTATAGGCTATATTTTATCACGCTCAAGCGCAATACACACTGAGCTCGCCGGGCCGCCGACATTTGTCGGCGACACAACCCGGCGACCTGTATGAAAAGAATGATGTCGGCAACATGCGCCCGCGCGTGTTACCCGCCGACATGTTGGCGGCTTGGGTCGCCTGCGCTCAGTTGCCCGGCGACACAACCTTATAGACACGCAGCAATCACTGACTGACTGCCAATTAAATTTCTCATCTCAAGCCGCCGACATGCCGCCGACAAAATTTTTCGACTTGTAATAAGTGAAGCCGCCAAATAGGCCGCCGACAAAAAGTTGCCGACATATGTCGGCGGCCCGGCGGGCTGAGTGTGTGTTGCGCTTAAGACTAATAGGAGCTAAGAAATAGAGGAAAATGTGGAAAAAACGGGAGGAAATATATTTGAAAGGGCTTATTTGAACGCACTAATCTCAAGAACTACTGGTCCAATTTGAATTTTTTTTTTCAGTGTTAGATAGTCCATTTATCGAGAAAGGCTACAGGCTATATTTTATCACGCTACAACTAACAGAAGCAAAGAAATAGAGGAAAATGTGGAAAAAAACGGGAGGAAATTATATGAAAGGGCTTATTTGAACGCGCTAATCTCAGGAACTACTGGTCCGATTTGAAAAATTCTGTCAGTCTTAGATAGTCCATTTATCGAGAAAGGCAATAGGCTATATTTATCACACTATAACTAATAAGAGCGAAAAAATAGAGGAAAATGTAGAAAAAACGGGGGAAATCATTTGAAAGGGCTTATCTCACGAACTACTGGAGCAATTTTTCTGTTATTTGGCACAGATAAGAAGTTGACCACGTAAAGGATGATAGGCTATTTTTTGTGGACTAATTTGTCTGTAAAATATCTAATTTACGCGGACGAAGCCGCGTGGAACGTCTACTGTTGAATATAATATTCATTTACCCGCGCGGCGCGACGAACTACGAACGCATCGCGGTACCTACTCTGCCTACGGACACACTCCACAGTATTATACTGTGAATAGAAAAAAAATACATGTACCTCGCCGATTAAAATCGGTGCGGTACATAATATTATATTGTCGATTGGACAAGTGAGATAGATAGTCATGGGGGGGGTCCGGACCCCCAGGACCCCCCCCTTATATACGCCCATGCAGCAATCGAACTTCAATAAATCATTAATATTGTATTGTATTAAAATAACCATTTTTAACTTCTATTGCAAACTCATCGAGTGGAGTTGTACTATCAGAGAAATTGATTCCTAGGCAGATGGGGGACCTACGTAGTTTAGTCGCGTTACGTCAAACCCGGCCGGCAGATCACAATTAACATAAAATTGTCATGATCCTACTAAATTGGTCTGTCAACTGCCTAGAATTCAATTTCCTCGATGGTACACCATACTTTTAATTTTTTATGACATATTAATGTTCTATAATACCATTAATAACTTATTCAAGCATTGAAGCTCTAAATATAAGTGATTTCATTTTTGGCTATTCTGGCATATCTTATTATATATAATTCTTCTGTGAGTGTGTATGTCACTGAACATCTCTCAAACGACTGGACCGATTTTGATGACATTTTTTGTGTGTGTTCAAGGGGATCTGGGAATGGTTTAGATTCACAATTTTGTCCGCTGGACAATGTTTTTTTAATTAATTTTTAATTTATTAGTAGTTGTTGATTTTGGAATGTTTTACATTGGATCCGACAGACGGCGCTACCATCGCAGTGTCAAATTTTAAATAATATTCGAATTCGAATTTTAATTTTAGTCTGTCCCGACAGTTTTCTGACTTCGATCAAATTAAAAAAAAATACTTTATATACTTAATATGGCAAAGAAACGTTTGCCGGGCAGCTAGTACCCGTATATATAGGAACGATCTTCTACAAAATTTAAAACCTTTATGTACTTAATATTTGTTATCAAAAATGTCACATTGTTGTTGTTTTAAGCAAATATTACAGTACAAGTACGTAGTGCCTTATGCCTAGCAGCCTACGAAGTTTACTAGTTTTTATTATTCGTAGCTAGTAGCAAACAGTAGGGAAAATAAAAGTGAACTATGTAAAGGGAAAACTGGTGTTTACTCCGCCTTGAATGATTCATTAGGGCGGGGAAATATACGAATTAATTTCTTCACCGAGCTGTGCATATGTGATAGTGATGAGAAAACTATGTCGATAAAGCACTTATGAGCCTTCATGTTCCTGGGTATTTGATGTAAATTAAAAATTTCGTGTGTAATATAATATTAATCCTTATCCAAATAAAATTGTCGTTGATTGAAAGATGATTATTTAATTTTTTAAATCTCGATTTTAATAACAAACATTCACGTGGATGATGTTGCGGGCAACATCTATTTATAATTTAAATTTAGTCCTTTCAATTAAAAAAACTTGCAGAAACGACCGACATTTATTTTTCATACCCGAAACAAACATAAATTGCAAACAATGCTAGCCGAGTAAACTATAATTTGAAATACACAATATTGCAACAATCGAATTGTCATAAATTGAATTGTTGAAACAAAATTGTGCTTAATTTCTATATAAAAAAAAACTAAAGGAATTTTTAATTTAAACAAAATCAATTTAACATACATTATAATATAACTTAACTATTAAAATAATAAGACTTCTAAGTAAAGTATAGACTTGTCTAAAAAGACTAGGCAGTAGATTTCTAAAAACTATGTTTTATCGATATCGATACAACCGTACCCCAACCATATGTTGATTGTTAATTTGTTCGTATGGCATTAGTGTTTAATTAAAAGTTATCTGTCTGAGGGCGGGCGGTGCCGCGGTGGTGGAATTCGTTTATTTTGGCTCGCGATGTAATTGCAACCTCGTTAAAAAAACCGCTCTTCTTACCCGCCTGTTTCATATAGCTTCGCGCTCACACTTGTAGAAATTTCAAAGAAACGTTTAGTTTAGTTAAGAAACATTTAAAAAGTAAACTTTGGAGTCATACAAAAATAGCATAGCTTTGTCCACACTGTGCCTTTTTTGTTAATCAAGGAACGTGAGGCATGCCCGCGATGCATGCCTTCTAAACGTATCCAAAACTTTCGCTTTGTTCTTTAATAACAACTAGCTATATGACCGAGCTTGGCTCGGTATTCAAAAAATTCAAAAAACACACATAAAATGACATTTTGTGAAAATTATTCCTAGCTAGACGACCTCTGTGGCTCAATGGATAGAGTGTGTGGCAACTCAAGCCGGGGGTCGCGGGTTCGAGTCCCGCCGACGGAACAAAAAGTTTTCAATGTTCCTGGGTCATGGATGTGTATTAAATATGTGTATGATATACAATGATATTCAACTAAATAACTAAAAAACTTTGAGTTTTTTTATATAATATCATTGATGATATAATAAAAATCTTAAATATATGTATTGTATAAAAGTAATAAATATATTTCCGTTGTCTGGCACCTGTAACACAAGTCCTTCAGGTACTTAGCACGGGGCCAGACTGACGTGGTGTGAAGCGTCCACAGATATTATTATTTAAAAAAAAAAGCTAGATCGATTTATCGCCCCCGAAACCCCCTATATACTAAATTTCATGAAAATCGTTGGGGCCGATTCCGAGATTCCAATTATATAATATGTTGGCGTTGCGTTCGTTGACGCATTCAATTATTGAATGCGCCAATACGAAATTTGAATGAAAGAAGATGATGAAAATTGAAGATGAAAGTGCACAGTGTGGACATAGCTTATGAGTTATGCTTGTTATATTATGATTTATGTACCGTCAAAGAATTAGATTCATAGGCAGTTGAAGGACCTAGGTCATTTGGTCGAATCATTTCAATTCAACGATAATCGTGATCTGTTGAGTGTCGACTGGGTTTGACATAAAACGACCAAATTACATATTTAGGTCCGCCATCTGCATTTGAATCAACTTCTCTGATAGTACATACTATAAGTAGTATTGCAATAAATAATATAATAGTATCCTAAAACGTAGAATTGTGCAATTGAGTAAAACATTTCCTCACAATATCCTCATCTTGTTCAGTTTATTTAGCAGTTTGCTGATGTTAACTCGCTGCAAGAAATTCACGTTAACTCGTTCACTGTAACTTCACAACTTTAACTCCGTATTAACTTGTAAACACCTCATAACGTTAACTATTACTTTGTTAATACGGATATACTTCTATATTGCGTACAACTATAGCAATATTGTTAAATTACAAGTATTATTTTAATATTGCAGACCGACAAATAAATCAAAATTTGAAAATGCCATTTCATGTAATGTTGCCAGGATTGAGATGATTTTGACAGTAAAGCAACCGCATATTGCTTGCTATATTATGTGTGTCAAATTTTGCTCTGGAACTTCACTATTTTATCGAGTACATCTTGACTAAGCTTACTGAACATCGGACCGTTTAGGGTCAACAAGAGTATCGAGGATCGGCTAATAATCCGATATAGAATGAATCGGGCGTAAATTCGCCGCGACGTGCCGCGCATACAGACAAGCCTGCATAGAGTATACAGATATTGTAATTCAGCTAGAGAATGCATAATATTGTTTATTAGCTGACTTTTGAGATGAGAATATATAAATATTATCTACTAACTAGTTTATTTATAAAGTCCTTATATCGCAAGTGAAAACCAGGTTAACCGATTTTGATAAAATTTTCTGTACTTATTGGGTGGCTCTGACCATCTGCTATTTACTTTATATTATACTCTGAAATGTAAGGTCTATCCCATATTTTTTTTGTAAAATATATTATTATTTTAAGCCAAGTACTCACATAGTTTTAATAATAACAAAAATGAAATTGGCAAAACAAGGTTCGGATAAGTTAGCAGACAATAAGGTCAACAAAATTAAAAAATGAAGAGTGAGATTTCAGAAACTGTGTAAAGGTGGAAAGGTGGTGCTCAAAGGGAGCATTCGCTCGTAATGTAATGTTACAGAGTCGAGCATTACATTAGTGAGAGAGCCGAGCATTACAATGCGCACTTTGTAATGATAAAATGTATAATATATTGATACAACTTGTAACAACAATGCTACGTGACAGTGAAGTCAACTTGCTATGGAAAGCTCAGGGCCCGTACCACGAAACGGTTTTGAGACTCAAACAATCGTACGAGAATGTTGCGTCCTACTCTAACAAACGTGAAATGACGTTGTTAGAGCAGGACGCAGCATTCTCGTCCGATTGTTTGAGTCTCAAAACGCTTTCGTAGTAGGCCTACAGAGTCGAATCGTAATGTTACAATACACGCGAATTCTCGCACCTTAAAATTTTTATTCAGTTGCTAGTAGCAACTTGCTACACAGTGCTACGAGGGGCCTATGCCGTAGCGTTTTTGCTACGCCGCGCCGCGCCGCTCCGTAGCAACATTACCGAGTACCAAACCGCTACTCGTAAATTTAAAAAATTAAAATGCTACGGTAAAAATTTTTTCAGCCCCCATATCGAAAAATACCGAATAAAACAGAGTATTGAGGCTAAGGAAATTTATAAGGGTCAAAAGTAAAAAAAAAATTTACATTCATCACTTAACGTAAGTTTTTTAACCCCATAAGCTCACCGGTGAGCGAGACACAAAAGAATAACAATAGATTTCCAAGAACCCACGATCGAAGGATTAATATGGCTTTTAGTATTTCATTAGTGACATTACAGATTATTCGG
This sequence comes from Polyommatus icarus, assembly GCA_937595015.1. Lineage (NCBI taxonomy): Eukaryota > Metazoa > Arthropoda > Insecta > Lepidoptera > Lycaenidae > Polyommatus > Polyommatus icarus. The sequence goes on along the minus strand of OW569322.1, from coordinate 1,569,255 downwards.
CCCTTTAAAACAGCCCCTATGTGCTTATCTCATTTTTAATATTAAAACTAGTAATCTCTATCACTAGCTACTCTGTGTATCTCAGTATGGCGAGCTAGCTCGAGTCTGATCCGGCACACAGCACACTACATACCATTAATCCCTCTGACGCCCGTCATTTTGCCGCCAACATAAATCATAAAATCACGTCCAGTGCATTTTAAATTCTATTTACGTATAATAAAGTGCATACTTCAGCTCTTTTTGCGGTAGATGCGAGCTGTTCCGACTTATTTTCTGGTCTTTTTTTATCTTTTGATAAAAGAGAGTGACATACAAGTTTAATTACAATTGAAGACATGGGTAGATGATGTGGGTAACTAAAAATTTCGAAACTGTATTTTTGCATAAATGGAGGATTAAGGACTGGGGAAATGATTTCAAATCATAAACTATGGATTCTATTTATAGCTAGATATATTAACCAGACGATAAATTGGGTAAGTCTCGAGGTATTTTGAAATGAGAAGGGAAAAAATAAGTGATTTCCCTAAAATGTTAAAAATAAAAAAATGAAATAAAAAAGACGGTAATTGGAGAATAGTGTTTTGTGTCCAACTCGAACTCGAACTTGAACTCGAACTCGAACTAGAACTCGAACTCGACTCGAACTCGGTTGTCTGTAAAGTCGGTTTACTGACGAAAGTTGAACGTGACAACGTCATAGCCTTAAATGGAAAGCCTCAGAGCAAGGTAACGCCGCATATTGCGTTATGTTTTTTCGTGCGCGCAGCCCATATCGAATTATAAGACGTTGTCACGTCAAAAATGTTTTTATTCTTCACACAACATAGAATGTTAGCTACCGACTTCATCCATTAATGTCTAAATGTATCTAAAAACACTAGCTTTTTACTAAATATAAAAATATGTTCTTTGACAAAGCTTTTTCTATAAAACTAAGAATTGCAACTAAACCTTTGTTTAATAATGCAATTGATGGCAAAAGTATGAAGACAACATCAATGGTTAATGCAATTTTATTTCCTGCAGGTTTATGTTTATAGAAATAATGAATGTTTATTTGACGATATTTTACAATGTTACTACCATTTTATACACGATTCTAAGAAATGTTCTTCATAGTTTTAAAATGTCTCTAACGTAGGTGCCCTATTGGGGCCATCGTGAATTTATCTACGGCTACAAATATTCAATAACGCTGTGCATGATATAAAACAAGACTAAGTTATTAGTAACTTTAGTTTGACTGTCTTTCTGTCCAATGCTACTAAGCTGAAACCGCTTAACGAATTCGGTATATAGATAATTTGAGTTCCAGAAAATGACAAAGTAGTTTTTGTCCTGGATCTACAGTTGTTAATGTAAATAACTGGCGATGATTAACATAGTCTATTCCTAATAAAATACTTTTAAAGGAGCAATTATTTTATATTAATTTTTTTATTCATTTAAGGAACGTAGTTAAGTTGTACAAAGAAGGTTGATGTAAAATGTTCCGTAGGGCTTATCCTTACGTTCAAAATTGTACATTTACAACCGTCAGGAGACCGGTAATTCAGCCACATTATGTTCTAACTGGCGATAAATACTTTTATTTCAGTTTAATTTACACATACAATTTATTGTGATTGCAACTGTGGTTTGTACTCGGTCCGCTTGAATAAACATATATATTTCACCTATTAATAATTCATGAAGCATTAAAAGTTTCTTTAATAATAGCTAGTTGGTTTATTCGTTTCCTTAACCCGAGTCAGTAAATCGAGATTTTATTTCCTGTTTGTAATAGACACAGTGCACTTACAACTTACGTCCTATCTTAACTTTAAATTCTATTTATACTGTACTGTGTATAAAAGTATAAATCTAACACAAACAAATGTTGACAAATTTAAGTAATAATCTTTCTAACGACATTAATAAGGTATCTATTTTAGCAGTATATGTACGTTTATTCTATAGTAGAACCCAAACGGTACTGTTATACGGAGGTCCGATTTTCACTTTTTTAAAAAAAGATTTATTCGATGAACAAAGAAATAGTAAAACAACGAAATAGTAGAAGTGGCACAACTGTGTCGAATGGAAGACGGGAACTGACTGGCGGGGCTGGTCTGGGACCTAGATATAGGAGGTCGGAAGGAATCTATGGTCAGCAATATGGGAAAGCTAGGGTGAGCATGTTAGGGTACAGATGTAGGATATAACACCCCCCCGTGGAAGACTAAACTTCGGGGACGAAGTTTATGGAAAACGGATTTAGGGGTTTAGACATTAATTCTAAGGGTAGGAGCAGGAGCGGGATTTGTCTCGACTTTAACTTTAGGTAGGTTCTGAAGAGGAATGGAAGGAGGAGAAGAACTAGGAGAAGAAGGCGTATCGTCAGTTGGAGAAAATGTTTGGGAAAACCTTGGAAGGACACGGTGACAACAGTTGTAGCCCTTTATTAAAACACAAAATTTATAAAAACACAATAAAACGATAATACAAGAAACAATTATTAAAACTATGGAATAATGAGTTTCATATTTGATAAAACTATGTTCATTAATAATTTTATCTGCTTCCTTTGAAAATGATTTTAATTTGAATATATTTTCGTTACTAATTAAATCTAAATCGAAACTTTGTAAGTCTATTTTATGATTCTCATTATTCATCTTAATGTTATTTAATTCCTTAAAGCTACAACAAGAATCATTTATAATATTTATATTAGACACAATCTTATTTATTTTAAATTCTTTAATTTTAGATTTAGGAATAAGTTTATTATTTTTACAGTAAGCTAAACAGTTATTAGGCACATAAAGTATTCCTGTACCTATTATATTAAAATCAACATTAGTTTTATTACGACATTCTAGTAAAACTTTGCTATAAGTGGATTGTACATAAATCCATCTATTGTTTGAAATTGATTTCCAAACGTCAATCTTTCCGTGAACACTATCGATTTTGCACTGCACTGGTAAGGCTCTTATGACATTCACTAATATTTCACTTTCACAACTGGGATGCTCGCTGGTAGAAAGTACCGTAGTCACGTCGCAGATGTAGGTTAGCGAGTACATCGCTTTGCATTCCCGTAATGAGTCTAAGTTGCAATACGAAGTTCTATCATTGGTCATTGCAATATATTTACTATTCGGTACAACATAAGTAAAATAATTAGATTTAGAAACATCGTGTGGTGTGGGAAGAGCAATGCTATGATACAGATTATATTCTGATGAAGATACAAGAGGAATTCTTAAAATAAATACAATTTTACTATTAATACTATAGCTAAATACATTTGAAACATTTATAAGGGTAAACATTTCACTTAAGTCTAAATTAACAGGTAATTTTACATCAACAGGTAAGTGACGAAAGTTATCGACAAGCTCTTGATATAGATAATTAGGTGATAATATAGAAGGATGTAGTATACTTTGGCTACTAAACATTATCGCGTTGACTATATCCTCTAGTTGAAAAGATAAGGTAATAATATTTGCTTCTAGTCCATTTAATATACTTATCATATTAGTTCTCATAATAATTGCTTTAGAAATAGTAGATATATTATTTATTTTATTAGAGAGATTGTCGATAGCTACATTAAGGTTGCCTTCATTAACTTTGATTTTATTTAACGTGACATTTAAATTTGATAAAGTTGTTGTTGTTATTAAAATACTATCTTTAATTAATGAAGCCAATTCCTTTTGATTTGAGTGAAGCTTTTGAATTGCTTCGTCATATTTAACAGCGTCATTTTCGTCGAGAGTACCAAAAATTGTCTTAAAAGCAGAGCCTACACCACCAAACCATGCAGACCTGCGGAATCTACGATCTATTAAATGAGATATAGAATTATATTCTTCTACTAAGTCATTAGACCTGACGGTAAGAGGTTGCAGTATGTTGTTACATTCTAAGTTTTCATCATATTCATTTTCTACTTTGTGACATAGAAATCGTAATGTACCAATAATCGAATTTATATTAGCTAAATGAGGTTGAAAATGAGATATATCTATAGGAGTTACAATATCTAGATAATTTGAACATATTTTTAATTTACCAATGGGATCAAAGTAAATTCCCGGACTTGAATTAATTTGTTGAACATATTCTTGCGTCGCTAACGCAGATGCGCTGAAATAGAAAGATATTTTCCTTAAATTCAAATTGATTAAGTTTACTTGTTAATTTATTATACTAATAGTTTATTTACAAATATTAATCTTATTCTACGGGTTGAGTCGACGCGTGTTTTAGTTCGTCGACGTGATGCTTAACATGCCTACGATTTATAAGTAGAGATACTGTGTTGAAGCCATGAACTTTAACGATTTTGTATGGGCCTTTCCATTGAGGCGACAAAGCTTTCCTTAGACGTAAATGGTTTTTTAAATATACATAGTCACCTACTTTGTATTGAATTGGTCGAGTGCGATTATCATAGTAAGTTTTGGAAGTTTGTTTAGATGCGACTATATTTTGGATAGCTTTATCTCGGGAGAGTTTAAATCTATGCTGGAGCATTTTTAGGTACTCGGGATAGGTGACGTCTTGTGGTGTGCTATAAATAGAATCAGGGAGGTAAGGTTTATGTCCAAATAGTAGTTCGTAGGGTGAGAATTTGGTAGTACAATGTATATTAGTATTGTACGTGAGCATGGCAGTATAGACATAGCGAGGCCAGTTATCCTGGTTTTCATTTGTGAACGATTTTAAGTACTCTTTTAATGTAGAATGGCTGCGCTCTAGTGCGCCCTGAGTCTGAGGATGATATGGGGTTGACCAAATTTGTTTGATTTTTAGGAAATTACAGGTTTTCTTAAACAGTTCTGCAGTAAAGTTGGTACCCTGATCGGAAAGAATGGTTTTGGGGATACCAAATAAGGAAATGAAATGGACTAAGCAATCACTTGTTTCTTCTGCTGTGATTGATCTAATAGGATAAGCTGTTGAGAACTTCGTTAGGTCGTCCTGGAAGGTCATAATATATTTAAGTTTGGCTGTTCCTGCTTCTGGCAGGGGCCCTACGATGTCAATAGCTATACGCTGAAATGGAGCAGTGGATGTAGTAGTTATTTGCATAGGAGCTCGATTGACCTGTCTTAATGCTTTATTTTCTTGGCATTGTTTGCAATTTTTAACATATGTTTCGATGTCTGAACGCATACCTTTCCAATAATATTTTTCTTTAATTCTACTTAGCATTCTAACGGAGCCAAGGTGTCCGGCTACCGGTAAGTCATGATTTTCTCGCAAAATAGTTTTAATTTCACTGAGTGATGGATACATTATATTATTGTGATAAATATGGACAGCTATACTAGAATCGTGAAACAGGTATGTAATCATATTATATATTTTGCTAAATGTATGTTTATCAAACGGATTTTTGAAATCTGATATGGCAATTTCTGTGATAATGGATGAATTTACTAGCATATTTTTTATTTTTTCCAGGGATTGAAAAATGTCGCGGTAAGAGCTTTCTTCGAAGTGGTGTACTTTGGTAAAGAGTAAGTAGTAAGTTTTATTATTAATTTCTAGATTTTTAACTGAGTATAATTCTTTTTCGCTTTGTAATATTTCTTCTTTATTTGTAGAATACGATAGGGCATCATTTATATAGGGATTAGATTCATCTAGATCGATAGAAGTTGGAATAATAATGTGTGAACAGGAAGTTTTAAGCAGAGACTCGTTGTGTTCAATAATGTTAGTATTAAAAGATTTATTTTTATCTGCGATTGTTTTAAGAAATTGTGAATATTTTTCGTTAGAATTTATATTGGTAGATGGGGACTGTTGCTCTTCTGAAATTATAGGTAAGGGATTATTGTTAGGTGGACTTAATAATTCATCTAAGTCTAATTCTGATGCTAGATCAGGGGCTTGTTGATTAGAACCACAGGAACCAATGTCTGAAAGGTTATCATTAGGTAATGGAATATTATTTTCAGGATCGATGCCGGCATACGGAAGGTAAGGGGATAGGACGTCGTCGAATGATGGATTAGGTATTAGTGGTGTTTTATTTTCAGGCAATGGATTAGAATTTTCAGGAATTATATTATTATCATTATTATTATGCTCAGGAATTTCATTATTTCTTTGTTCAGGATTCAGTGGAGCGCCTAATTCTTCTAATACATTATTTGGAGATGGGACAGAGTCTAGAGGATCTTGGACAGGATTCAGAGGTATTAATTCGGGAAATAGTTGTGCATCGTCATCATCTGGGAAAATAGGATTGACAGGATAGCGTGATAAGGCATCAGCTGCTGAATTAAGTCTGCCTTTACGATAAACTATTTCATATTCATATTCTTCGAGTTGTAAGCGCCATCTTTGAAGTTTACTGTTATGATTTGAATGATTGAAAAGCCATTTTAGGGGTTGGTGATCTGTGATTATAGTGAATTTCCGGCCATAGATATATGGGCGGAATGTTTTACAACCAAATATTATTGCTAGTAATTCCTTTTCAGTTACAGTGTAATGACTTTCGCTTTTATTTAATGTGCGTGAGGCGAATGCGATAGGACGGTCTTTACCTATTTGACCTTGGGATAGTACGGCGCCGACGGCGTGTTCAGAGGCATCACAGGTAAGGATAAAAGGGAGATCGTAGTCGGGATAAGAGAGAACGGGAGCAGAGGTAAGTTTATGTTTTAAAGTATCGAATGCGACTTGTTGTTGATTTTCCCATTTGAAATTTACATCCTTTTTTAGTAAAGAAGTCAGTGGTTTTGCTGTCATCGAAAGGTCAGGTATAAATCTGCGATAGTAAGAGACGAGGCCAAGAAAGGATTTTACATCTTTAGGAGTTTTAGGTGTTGGAAATTGTGTTACCGCTTCGATTTTGTCTGGGTTAGGTTTGACACCGTTTTCAGTAATTATATGTCCGAGATATGCGACCTCCCGTCGGAGAAACTCGCACTTGTCCGGTTGCAATTTTAGGTTATATTTTCGAAGTCTATCAAATATTGCGGTTAGATTTCGAATTTGCGAAATTAGATCAAATGAATATGTAACAATATCGTCCAAATATACGAAACAGCGTAGGCCCTGGAGTCCCGAGAGTGTAGTATTCATAAGGCGTTGAAAGGTTGAGGGTGCATTTTTGAGCCCAAATGGCATACGCTTAAATTGGTAATGTCCCTGAGGAACGGAGAAGGCGGTTTTAGGTGAATCTTCAGGGGAAACTTCAATTTGGTGAAAACCGGAAGCAAGATCTAGGGTACTAAAATACTGGCTTTTGCCTAATTGATCTAATATTTCTGTTATATTTGGTATGGGATAGGAGTCACCAATTGTGACATCATTTAATTTTCTATAATCGATAACAACTCGCCATTTACGATTACCGGATGCGTCTAACTTTTTAGGGACAACCCAAATGGGTGCTGACCATGGAGATGATGAAGGTTCTATAATTCCTTGTCGCAACATTTCATTTATTTGTCTATTTACTTCTTCTTTATGGATTTCTGGAAAACGGTAAGTCTTAGTGTGAATTGGAGCGTCGGAAACGGTTTTAATTTCATGTCGAACTGCGTTTGTAAATGTGAGTTGTTCCCCGGGAAGATGAAAAATGTCAGAATAATCGGAACAGAGTTTGTAAAGGGCATTTGTTTCTTCTTTATTAAGATGAGAGACTCGTAGTTGTTTCAACACTTCTCGAGTACGTTGGAAACTATTTGCATGTGATACAGTGTGGACGGAATTAACAGATGTAGGAGGGATATCATCCTTTACGTCATCACAAGTGTAAGGTAGAAGAACTAAGTTTAAATTTGATTTGATGTGCACTGGAGATTCGGAAGTGTTCACGACGGATAAGTTAATTCTTTTGTTAGGTTTTACAGATACGAGACAATTAGCGATTAATAAATCTTTAGATATTTTTTTATCTAGTATAAGACCCTCTTTTAACTCGGGGTTGACAACGGAGCATTCAATAACCATCTCTGTACGAGCTGGGATAAGGTAAGTTGGTTCATAGAAATTTAATTTAATTTCATGATTTTTAATTTTCAGTACATCGCGGTTATAATCAATATTACAGCGGAATAAATTCATGAAATCACTGCCAATGATGCCGTCGTAAGGTAAGTCAATATTTTCTACAACATGAAATTTACTAGAGATAAATTGATTAGAGTTATCAGATACGTATAGTTTTAGATTAAAATGACCGAGTGTATGTGTGACTTCTTTTCCTGGATCAATACCTTTTATTTTTATTTGTTCCGGTGTAAGTTTTTGCGGCTTCATTATAGAATTTTTTTTTAGTAAGCTAATGGCGGAACCAGAGTCAACAAGGAGGGCTAAAGGAATATCAGAGGTTTGAGTGTAAAGTAATACATGCGGCAATGTTTTGTTTGTATGATTAGTATTAATCTCATAAATTTCTAAAGGATTTTCAGTATCATTTATTACAGGTTTGGTACTTTCAAGTTGAGAGTTATTTTTTAATTCAGTGTGTAAGGATCTTGTAGGCATTGAATTTGTAGAATTTGTAATTTTAGTAGGCACAGAGGATTTTGAAGTATTAGACTCAGAGAATTCAGTGTTTTTTAGCGATACAGAGGACTCATTCAAAGATTTAATAGCATTAGATTCAGTGGATTTAGTATAATTATCATTTGATACAGTGGGTTTGGAATTAGTAGATGTTGATACAGTGGATTTAGAAATATGAAACCTCGATGCAGTGGATGTAGAATTATTATTCGATACAGTGGATTTAGAAAGTGGTAAATTATTACACAATTTGCCCGTGTAACGGGGTTGTATAGAATTAGGAGAATTAGAAATTGCACCACATGTGCTTTGATTTAGTAGCATGGTGTCGGATTTAGTAAGCTTTTGTCCCGCACGACACCGGGACGAGACTTTATTTAGTTTTTTGGAGTATCGTCGACAGTGTCATAACCTTCTTCAGCATAATTTTGTTCGTTATTATCATCGACATTACGTGACGTATAATTCACCCTTTGAAAAGGCTTAAAATTCTGAGCACGATTATTGTTATATTCGCGTTTCCTGCACTGATCTATTGTGTGACCTATATTTTTGCAATACTTGCAAATTGGGGATGCACTGGCATTAGTAGAATTTGGGAACCGATTGTAATTATTATTTTGATTTCGGTTATTATTGTTATAATTTTGGAAACGCTGATTAGCAAAATTAGAATTATTTTGGTTTGAGTTTTGGTAGCGCCGGTTAACATCAAAATTAGATTTCGGGGAAGCCGATTTATTTTGTGGGTTGGATTTGTATAAAAATTGTTGAATTTTCTCCTCTGAAATAGCTATATTAATGGCTTCATTAATTGTCTTAGGAGTTTTGCATCTCACTATATTTGAAATTCGTGGTAAAAGTCCCATTTGGAAATGGTGGAGAGCTAATTCCTCCATAGCTGCTACGCGACCTATCATTTCTCTATTTTTGGAACCGTGAGAGATGGCAATTTCTGTTAGTAATTGAGATAAATATGTTTCAACTCGAAGTGCGTACTGACTAACTGGTTCGTTTAAATTTTGTTTGCAATTCTGTAAGTCTGTGAGCAAATGAGCGTAATGTTTCCTTTCACTAAATTGATTTTTCAGAAACTCTTTCAACTGTTGCCAGTTCACAAATTCTTTAATTGAACAGGCCATTTCGGCCTTTCCTTGAAGTTGACATAAAATAAATTTAAACAAAATATCTTTCTGTGATTCAGAGGCTAGATCAAATGCGTTACTGCAATTAACTAGAAATGAGTTAAGTGTATCCCTGCTACCGTCATATGGCTTAATAAATTTTAGTAAAATGCTCAAGTCTAACTCTGGTTTGCTCGGAGGGTCTGCTTTGCCCTTCTTTTTAGATCTAGTGTTGGGACCTTGGCTGTCTGACGGAATTTGTAAGGTTGCAGGAGGTTGGTACTCCTCCTCTTCATTAAACTCTACATTTTCAAATTTAGCGGGACTCTGTGCTCTATCTTTTGCTGCCATTTTGTCAAAAGTAATTTACAATAAACACAATAGAAAAACTATTTCAATAATAAAATAAGTTCGGCAATATTCAAATTTAAAATGCAATGACCAAAAATAGAATAATTATAATGCAAGGGACTCACAGGAATGCGGCGATAAGGAGCGTCTGGAACATTTCCTCGATGCGTAGGCGGTAGTCAAAACAACTCCGGCCCGAAGACGGTGATAAGGCGCGTCTACGTGTGGCGTAGACCAGGTAGGCGAAGATTGATCTCTATGAATGTTATTTTTTATTCCCGGCGCGGCGTTTAGTTATTATTTAATCGCGATTAATTATTATTAAGTATTGATATTTTAGATTTAGTACACTTTCACTGGCTGGAACTAAGTTTTATCACTGGCTGGAGACTGAGTTTTATCACTGGCTGGAAACTGAGTTTTTCACGATTTTCGGACACTTTGGACTAGTACTTTTAAGAAAACGCGAGGCGTACCGTGGTGGAAGTTATTATCCCACCGCTGCCACCAATGTTATACGGAGGTCCGATTTTCACTTTTTTAAAAAAAGATTTATTCGATGAACAAAGAAATAGTAAAACAACGAAATAGTAGAAGTGGCACAACTGTGTCGAATGGAAGACGGGAACTGACTGGCGGGGCTGGTCTGGGACCTAGATATAGGAGGTCGGAAGGAATCTATGGTCAGCAATATGGGAAAGCTAGGGTGAGCATGTTAGGGTACAGATGTAGGATATAACAGTACGAAATGCAGCTACAATCTGCGATACAGTTCGAAAAGGTACGTTTGTCTCATACACACGTATACGATTAGACGTACGTTTGAGAGGGACAGCATGTCAAACTAGGGAATCGACCATCTGGCTGATGATTAAACAGATTAGAAATATAACTAACGAGCGGGCTTAACAAACCAATAGTAATTACTGTCGGCTTAACTTGACCGAGCGGTCAAATGTTACTGTGCTAATTACAGATTAACTATTTGTTACTAATACCTGACTATTAATTAGCTAATTACTGTTTTTAAAGTTTCATAGTATGTTATTTTCTAAGAATAATGTTCGCCCAAAAAGTATTTTTATTTTGTTAATCTAGTTTTAAAATCATAATTTTTAACACTCCAAAACTAACGGTAATGCTATTTTAAACAACAGTAGCTTAGAGCGTGGCTCTTGACTCGAAGATCGCGGGTTTGATTCCCGCGTTGGAAACATATTGTTATTTCTATGTTTGGTTAGAGCAATGCATGCTGAATGTCTGACAAGTAAGTTCCATGCGTCGGATGGCTTGTAATAAGTCGGTCCTGCGCCTGATCTTTTACCAGTCGTGTTGGTCTTCCGTCCCACTGGATAATGAGAGTATAGGTATGAAGAGTGCTATTGTGTACTGCGCACAGACTTGGACACTATAAAATTAATTAATGTCTACTATGAGTGCTTTATTAGCAAAAGTACGCGTATAAAATGGGCCCTTTTCCGTGGTTATAAACGTTTACTAGCCTGTTAATAATAGTCCTGGCCCCGGAACCACTACAAGTCCAGATTTTGTTACTTGGGTTACTCTTGCGTAACTGACATGGTTTCAATCTATACTTATAAAATTACATGTTCTGACTGACTGACTGACTGATTCATCATCGCTGAGCAAAAACTATTAAAGTTACAGCCACGAAATTTGGTGAGTAGGGTTGTTTTATTAAGTACACACTCACTAAGGAAGGAATTTTGAAAATTTTACCCCGAAGGGGGTGAAATAGGGGTTGGAAGTTTGAATGAAAGTCCGTCATTTCTTGAGATAGAAACATGAAACTTTATTTTTGGACTGCTGATTAAAAATGAATGGATACGTGTTTAAGCGTTTTTGGAAATTCTACCCTCAAGGGGGTGAAATAGGGGTTGAAAGTTTAAATGAAAGTCCGTAATTTCTTAAGTTAGAAACATGGAATTTTATGTTTAGGCTACTGATCAAAAATGATTCGATACGTGTTTAAGCGTTTTTGGAAATTCTACCCCCAAGGGGGTGAAATTGGGGTAGTAACTTTCAATTAAAGTCCGTCATTTCTTAAGTTAGAAACATGAAAGTTTATTGACGTTTGCGTTTGACGTTAGCTTAAACAGGGTCCCGTTTTTACCCTTTGTATAAGGAACCACAAAAAGGGATAACTATCTAACTTTGTTATTATACTATGTTAACGCGGACGAAGTCGTGGGCAACAGCTAGTGTTATTATAATGTCAGCAAACATAAATCCGTTTTTTCTGAATACATAAACTGTTCTGTCATATAGCCAAGCAGAATTAATACATCGAATATGAGCGAGGGTCAAGCGTGATGTCTGCTGGTCGCCCGTTTGTTTTGTATAATTTCCGATGAACTTCGTACGGGATGGAGATTTCGACAAAGCATGTATAATTTATAAAAACAATACAGCCTACTTCAACAACATGTATGTTTTAGGGCTGCCTCTCATACCTTATTTATATCCTAAACAATAATAATTGATAAATGCTAGCTATTTGACGACCTCTGTGGCTCAGTTGGTGGGATCTTGGTAGCTCAAGCCGGGGGTCACAGGTTTGAATCCCGCTAACGGAACAAAAATGTTTTTCAAAGTTTCTGGGTCATGGATGTGTATTTAATATTATGTGTATCTTATAATAAAAATCTTAAATATATGTATATTATAAAAGTATTAAATATATTTTCGTTGTCTGGTACCCGTAACACAAGTCCTTCAGATACTTAGCACGGGGCCAGACTGACGTGGTGTGATGCGTCCATAGATATTATTATTACTTATTTTTTCTCAGTGACGTATTTTTTTCCTTTTTGTTATCATATTTCAGCTTAGTTGCAGAAGCTTATTATCTGGTGATATTGTTTTTAGTAAAATATGTGGATGTTGTTCCCATGATAATCATTTCAAGTCTAAGATTATAGACGTTGTAATAAATTATATTTTACTAGCGACCCGCCCTGGCGTCGTACGGGTATAAAGCCACTAAAAAAATGATTAAAATCGATAGCTATGAGCTTTGTCCACACTGGGCCTTTTTTTGTTCATCAGGGGCATACGTTATAGCGCAGTCAACAGCGAACGTGAGGCATGCCCGTGACGCGCGTTGAAATCGTAGCGCTCGCTATGACACTTTTCTTTCAACGCGGGTGGATTTTGACGCATTCAATTATTGAATATGCCAAACGAAAGTTGAATAAAAAGAAGATGACGAAAATTGAAGATGAAATTGCATAATGTGGAAGTAGCTTATGATATGAAAATAAAGAATTAATATGAATATGAATAGCTCACAAACATACACTGCAAACCTTCAAGAAAAGAGCGTATTCCCTCTTAAAAGGCCGGCAACGCACCTGCAGCTCTTCTGATGTTGCGAGTGTCCATGGGCGACGGTAGTTGCTTACCATCAGGTGACCCGTTTGCTCGTTTGCCCCCTTATTTAATTTAAAAAAAATACACACTTATAAGGTACAAATAAAAAGTACTGTTTTTTTTTTAAACTTTATCATTATAATCGCAATGGATTTCATATTCACAATATTTTTTACAAATGCAAAAAAAACTGAAATAAAATTCTTTTTTAAAACTGAAAACCCTGTTGGACGGAAAATCCTCCACAAACCATTTCCGACGCGCCATTAATATTTATATATTTCTTTTATATCGAAAAATATTCCAAAATTTAAGGGTACATAAATTGCTGTTTTTTCTATCGTAATTCGTATACGTTGTGTGTTGTTTTAGGAATGGTAGCAACATTTTGTTATGATTTTTAGTGTTTTCAATCTGTAGTCACGGCAAACGCAGCGAGCCCTAAGTATATCCCACACCCTGAACATGTTGTGACTTGTGGTACACTTTACGTAAAAACTATTACGTCTATTGATTTGTGCTTTAACATAGTCATTTTCATTCATCACTGCTCTCCACGACACAGGGAATCCTAGTGTGGGGAGCAGTGTTTTGTTTAAGATAACGTGTAAAATTCTATTTGAGGGAAATAAAGATTTGTTTGTTTGATATACATATATTATGTAGATGTGTTATCATCAGTCAGCCAGTCAAGGTTTGACGACGCGAGCCCTCACAAAGCTCGGCTTTGAGCTAGTTATATAATAATTGAAGCTAAAGAAATACTCAACTCTAAAAAATGTTAGCATATCCATACTTCCATATTTTAATACATTAGTATTAAAATATGGAAGTATGGATATGCTAACATTTTTTAGAGTTGAGTATTTCAAACACACTTTCGCATTTATAATATTAATTATAAATGCGAAAGTGTGTTTGTGTGTCTGTCTGTCTGTCTGTATGTTATCTCTTCACGCTCGAACCGCTGGACCGTTTTGCTGAAATTTGGTATGGAGATACTTTCAGTCCCGGGAAAGGAGGAAACTTTTTATACTTTTTTTTCTATAAAATGATGGTTTCCGTGCGACAAACGAATTGGTGTTACGATTGTCGTCTAGTTATTAGAAACTTTGGCCCTAACCACGAGACGAGTCACAAACACATGTCAGTGTGAAATATTGATACTTGTGGCGACGACCGTAGCCGCGCTCTAATCTACAACATTTATGTAATTATTTAAATACTATCATTTACAAACCAAATTACTTTTACTAGACAAAGTAAAACTAGCTTATTCTCTCGCAGCTCGGGGGAAAGTATCACTTAAAAAGCACTTAAACAGCAATATCGCAAGTAAACTATTGAGATGCAAAAACTCCATTTGAAAGTTTCGCTAGATTGTGTTTATCGACGCCAGCTAATGCATACGTCATTATACGAACCCATTAGGGCTTAGGGCTTACTGCAAGCTTAGGGCTTACTCTTTGGTTCTGGGGATTACCCAAAAATGTAAGTGGACTTTATTATAATGGCTTTTAAAAAGCGATAAGTTTTATTTAAACTTAGAGGACAACATCAGTGGGCCTAGAGAGTTACTCTAAATGTAATTAACGTTTAATTTTATTGTCTACAGATTGGCTTATTTAATCCCAGTTTCATCTATCTAGAACACAGGCTAATGTGAACATGTATAACGTGATGTTATACATTGGCCAACTATAGACCTACACAAGTGCAGTATTCGTTTAATATTGCCCATGTTCGAATGTCTGTTGTGTTATGTGTACCTAATTACCTGTTACAGCTTTGGGGGCGTCCACAAATTACGTGAGGTCTTTAGGGGGGAGTGTGCCTTTTTCCGAATTCGGCTAAACCTCAACTATTTCTGTACTCAATCTTCAAAATTTTGAAGTCGGTGCCAGTTCCAAAAATTTTAAATATTCTGTCAGAGGACTGAAGATTCAGCTATCTGGTACCGACTTCAAAATTTTGAAGATTGAGTACAGAAATAGTTGAGGTTTAGCCGAAATCGGAAAAAGGCACTATTAGATAGTAAAAATTATTTAATACTTTTTAGTTCATATTAATGTTATTATTGTTTTTACCTTGGAAGTCGGTTTCAATTTTTTGTTAAAAATAATAATAATGGTGTTATCGAGTGAGACCTAAATCGTGACATGAAACAATATTTTCAGTTATAACAACTTAATACATCATTATAACTTATCAGCATTGATATGGATATATATAATATATGGATACTTAATCTTAATATACTTTAAAGTGGCTTTATATTTTGTGCACCTACTTTATAAATCTAAAAATGGCATGTCGTACTCAATAATAATAATAGGTAATCCATTATATTACACATGTTATGTAAACACAGAGTGAGTTAAAAGTTTAACGCCTTCACTGCGGGGCGGGCCGAAATCGGCCCGCCGCGGAATTTCAGCTGGTGCGGACGAAGAAAACTATATTCTCTCACTCGGTTTAACGACAACGATTATCTCAGGTGTTTGTAAAGGTACGACAGAGGCAAATATAGATTTGAGATTGTGTTTAAAATTATAGGTCTTTCCTATAAAAAATTATGGCAGGTCGTTATCGGCCCACCACGCACTGGAGGTGTCAAAAATCAACTCAGTGCGGCAGTGGGCCTACTAGTCCGATTAAAGTAATTCTTTTTTTGTACTGGGTACTATTTAACTTTGGGAATACTGTTCATCAAAATGGGTTCAGTAGTTTTTAAAATAGGTAATTTTGATTCCCAATTACGTCTGATTTTGAAGTCGGTTTTATTTTTTTTAAATACAATAATTATTCATTTTATAAAATTAACAACGCACGATAGCAGGAAACAAAAAATCATGTCCTTGAGATGAGCGTTAAACGGCGAAATTGTGCAGGGTGATATGAAAAACTGGGGGAAACCACCCCGTACTGGCGGAAAAATCATTGGGGGCACACTTTGGCCCGCCGCCGCACCAGACGAAGGTTTAAGATTTTACTTGCCGCTGTGAAGGTGTTAACCTTAGTTAATGACGCTCTTCGCTGATGATAACACTTTAACAATACTTTGTGACATATTATGTAATTACGAAAATGACATTAATAAAACTTTGACATGTATAATATCTTGGCTAAATAATAATAATTTGAAAATTAATTTAAGCAAAACTAGTATTAACACTTCACACAAAGAAAGTCTCCTCCTGAAATTGAAGTGCAATACAGTAATACAAAAGTTGACCGCGTACATGACTCTAAATTTTTAGGATTAAATATTGATAGTAAGCTTAACTGGAAAACACACATAAAAAAACTTAGTAAAAAAATTTGTAGCTGCTCGTATGCACTACTTCAGCTAGCTCCTATCATGTATTCTGATGGAATCTTAACTGCATATCATGGTATGGTTGGATCTATCTTACGATATGGTATAATATTTTGGGGCAATTCACCTGATAAAGACATAATATTTAAAATGCAAAAGCGATGCATACGGGCAATGTTTGGTTTGCAGGCAATGGATAGCTGTAAGCCATATTTTCTCAAGCACAAAATTTTATCACTGCCGTCCTTGTACATATTAGAAATGGTGTTGTTTGTGTATAAAAATCCTGAATTATTTCCTAAGACTTCTGAGGTCGTAAAGAGAAACAGGCGTGACAATGATAAGATATACACAAACAATTATAAAACCTCACTTGCATGTAAAAGTATATTAGGCATGTCATCCAAGCTTTATAATAAACTAGCTGACCCGACAGACGTTGTCCTGTCTTAACGATGATTAATTAATTCGAATAATAATTGGTATAATTAAGAAAACAATAGATTAAAATTAGTATCTTCATGCCAAATTTAATCAAAATAGATATAAATAGTTTAAGCGAAAATCATAAAAGTTTATTGTGCAGGAACCGTACATTTTCCGGGACTAAAAGTATCCCTTGTCCTTTCCCGAGACTCAAAGTATCTCCATACCGAATTTAATAAAAATAGACTGAAATAGAAAAGTTTATTGTGCGGGAACCGTACATTTTCCGGGACCAAAAGTATCCCATGTCCTTTCCCGAGAGTCAAAGTATCTCTATACCAAAATTCATAAAAATCGATTGAATATTTTACGCGCAAATCATAAATGTATATTGTGCAGTAACCGTACATTTTTCCGGGACAAAATGTATCCTATGTCCTTTTCCTGGTTCTAAGCTACCTGTCCACCAATTTTCAGCCAAATCGGTTTATCCGTTCTTGAGTTATAAGTAGTGTAACTAACACCACTTTCTTTTATATATATAGATTGCCGCTATCTTTAAGAAAAAATAATGTCAATATAAAATTGTTCAAAAAATCTGTCAAAGAACTTCTAATAAGCAAATGCTTTTTAATTTTTGCAATTTTTAACCTCGACATTAGTAATTATTATTATTATTATTTTATTTTTAATTATAATGAACTTATTGACATCACATATTATTTTTATTTTGATTTCGACTATTAAGGGGCCCCTTAATAGTCGAAATTTGTTTGTTTGGTTTGTATGAGAAATTCCAAGGGTACCCGGCCGGGTACCCTTGGAATTTCTCATACAAACCTAATACCAAAATCATTTTCTCATACGAAAATATTTAACATGTTTGAGTTCTTTTCCAGTTTAAAATAGTAATTACCTAGGTTCCTACACAAAAATTTACTTCAAAATATTTAAAAAAAAAAAATTTTTTTGTTTAAAATTTTTTTTAGTATATTTACTACCAAATATTTAAACACTAAAAAATAGAGTAAAACACTAAAAAATGTATAAATAAATATTAAATTTACTACAAAACATTTGAATACTAAAAAATATTTTTTAGTTTAAATATTTTGTAGTAAATTTACTATTTATTTATATATTATTATTATTATTATTATTATTATGCTTTTTTAAAATTTCTTTTCTCCCTTGCGGGGTCCACTAAAGTTGCGGGCTTGTGGCCAAGCAACTTCAGGTGATGAGGCGGCTTAATCATTAATTGACAGAAATTTACGGACGATGCGGCATGTGTTGAGTATGACTGCTTTTTGCAAGGTGATGTACGTGAGTGGATGAATGTCAAGTGTTTTGAGAGATGTATGTAATGTTTTCGGTATGATGCCAGTAGTTGAGATAATTATGGGTACGGTTTTGACCGAGTTTACTTTCCACTGTGATTTTATTTCTATTGTGAGATCGATGTATTTTGTGACTTTATTTGTATGGGTACTTGTGAGGTTGTGTGTGTTGGGTATGGCGATATCTATGAGGTAGACTATTCCTTTTTGTTTATCGTGCAGTGTTATATCTGGTCTGTTGTGATGTACGGTCTTGTCTGTTAATATTGTTCTGTCCCAGTAAAGTTTGTATTCAGGTGTATCAAGTATGATTTGTGGTGTGTATTTGTAGTAAGGTATTTTTTCTGTGATGAGGTTGTGTTTGAGTGCGAGTGTTTGGTGTATGATTGCTGCTACTTGTTATTATTATTATATTAGTGTTTTACTCTATTTTTTAGTGTTTAAATATTTAGTAGTAAATTTACTAAAAAAAAATTTAAACAAAAAAAAATTTGTGTTTAAATATTTTGAAGTATATTTTTGTGCAGGAACCTAGATAATTACTATTTTAAGCTGAAAAATAAATCAAACATGTTAAATATTTTCGTATGAGAAAATGATTTTGTATATAACACATTTGTATGAGAAATTCCAAGGGTACCCGGCCTCTTAATAATTGACATTTTATTTTACTTTATTAATAACATTATTATTATTTATTTATCAATGACTTATTTTATACCTTAAATGACATTGTTTTTATTAATTATTGAATCTATTGACTGAAATTTTATTGCAATGAATTTATTTATTGACATCACATATTATTATTATTAAATTGTTTTATTTAATTTCGACTGATTGACATTTTATTATACTTTTATTAAAAACATTATTATTATTTATTAATCAATGATCAATTTTATATCTTATGACATTATTTTTTATTACATAATTAATTCAACCTGTTGACTGTTGTATCTGAGGACAATTTAGATGATGATAATGAATAAAATATTAAAATATTTTATTATTAATTATTATGTATCATAAGATGAATTATATGACACTTAGCACTAAACCATTTAAATTAGATATCATTTTATGTTATTTTACTTAATTATTTTATTCTTGTTACTACTGTTAATTTTCTCTTACTGAAACTTATATTTAATACTATTTTATTAATTTGAAATATGAGAAATGAAAATTTGCATGCTAAGAATTTATTAGCGAATTGTGCGGAACTGTACCTTACAAGTACTTTTGTCATCTTTTTTGTAACCACATTTCGAGCAAATAAAGATATTATGATTATGATTAGTATTATTCCAATGCTTATGGCCTGTTTCACCGCTTCCTGATAAGGTGCCCGATAGGGTTATTTGACAGATTTTCCATACTCCATCTGTCAAATTAAGTGGTGGATAGCCTTATCAGGAAGCGGTGAAACAGGCCCTTAAGCTTGTAGATTGTAAAGTTGTCTATAACTATATTTGAAAAATCTATTTATAATACAAAATAACATAACATTATACATTTAGCGCCTCTAACAACAATGCTAGTGAATAGTGACTCTACCTCTTACATAACATCTAAGTCTACGATCGGCAATTGTCACAAAGGTCCAAAGGTCAACAGTGTCATATTCACTATTAATCACGGTGGGCGGGGCGCCCGCAACCACAAAGCCCAAACATACATCATATCTTATACGAATTATGAGCTGGAGCCTTCGAAAAATAATAAAGCCGCAGGAGAACCTCATGAATTTAAATTAAGTGTTGCTACATGAGAAAATATTAAAATATCGAAAATAATTTCACATGATCATGGTATTTTTTGGCACAAAATAAACTTTGCTTCAATACTTTGTTCAAATCCAATCTACGTTAACGTGCTCGATAATAATTTAAAATAACAAACATAATATTATAGCAATAGAAATGCTCATTGCTCTGACGTAAACATGTGTCGCGCCGATCTCAAAAACTTTAGCGTGATTCAGAATTGTCGCTTTTTGGTCCACTACAACTGCTACACTCTATAACATTAATAATTTATTACTCTGAATCAGAACCTATACAATAATAATAATAATTGTAACTATAATACGTGTGATAGTGAGTTGAGTGTGAGCTGGTGAGTTGAGTAGTGTTGGAGTGAGTCCAGCCACGTGCCCGGTGGGGCCCATTAAAACTTACCCGCGAACTTCGACAGGGCTGAATACGCCACTGAATTTCGAACCGTTTAAACGAAATAAAACTTTTACAACGCTCGCATTGGTTTTTTATAATTTTTAAATATACTTTTATTATATTTATCGCTTTCTGTTGAATAAGTGGGTAAGTTATTAAACACAAACTAATAAAGACAATACGGATGGCAATAGTTACTATCTGTATTATATTATAAAACTAGCTGACCCGACAGACGTTGTCCTGTCTTAACGATGACTATTTTATTCGAATTGGTATAATTAAGAAAACAATATATTAAAATTTGTATATCCATGCCAAATTTCATCAAAATAGATTAAATAGTTTAATCGAAAACCATAAAAGTTTATTGTGCAGGAACACAGCCGTACATTTTCCGGGACAAAAAGTATCCCTATTCCTTTCCCGAGACTCAATGTATCTCCATGCCAAATTTCATAAAAATAATCTGAATAGTTTAGCCTTTAGGCGAAAAATCATAAAAGTTTATTGTGCGGGAACCGTACATTTTTCGGGACAAAAAGTATCCCTTGTCCTTTCCCGAGACTCAAAGTATCTCCATACCAAATTTCATCAAAATCGATTGAATAGTTTACGCGCAAATCATAAAAGTATATTGTGCAGTAACCGTACATTTTTCCGGGATCAAAAGTATCTCTTGTCCTTTCCCGAGACTCAAAGTATCTCCATACCAAAATTCATCAAAATCAATTGAATAGTTTACGCGCAAAACAAAAAAGTATATTGTGCAGTAACCGTACATTTTTCCGGGACAAAATGTATCCTATGTCCTATTCCTGGTTCTAAGCTACCTCTCCACCAATTTTCAGCCAAATCGGTTCATCCTTTCTTGAGTTATAAGTAGTGTAACTAACGCAACTTTCTTTTATATATATAGATAATATATAAAACTCAAAGGTGACTGACTGACATGGTGATCTATCAACGCACAGTCCAAAGTCCAAACCACTGGACGGATCGGGCTGAAATTTGGCATGCAGGTAGATGTTATGACGTAGGCATCCCTTAAGAAATAATTTAAATAAATTCTACCCCTAAGGGGATAAAATAGGGGATGAAAGATTGTATATAATATAATAATACTTCTTTACGCGAGCGTAGCCGCGGGCAAAAGCTAGTATTATCATGAATGTTTTCTTTGCTTTTCATTTTGTTTTTATAAACCAATTATATACATACTCCCAGAAACGTAAAATATAATATTTAAATGTTTTTCACGGAATAAGGATTCACTATCTCCAAGAGAATACAGAAAATAAACGAACGAGTGTATTTTTTCTCTTTGTAAAGTTGCACTTGGCTTGAACACATTTGTAATTAAAAATAAAGAATAAATATTATCCTTTGAGATTAAACTACATCTAATTAAAATGAAACGCGTAAATAAACCAGACGGACAAGTGTGAGACATGCGCGGGTTCCGTAGTTATAAAAACTCTTAAAGGGAGAAATATCTTGATAGAAAATTATTATATTTAGACTATGAGAGAAAGAAACTTATTCATGCAAAAGTAATTGATGAATTTAAAAAGACGAAAAATTATTTAAAATTGTTTTCACTCGTTACTACTTAAAATACAGACTAATACTACAACTAGACGACGCCCGCAAGTCCAAACTGCGCCAAAATTCGTTTATCGCGCGGGAACCGTACATTTTTCCGGAATAAAAAGTATTGTATATCCTTTCCCGGGACTCAAAGTATCTGCATGCCAAATTTTAGCAAAATCGGTTCAGCGGTTTGGGTGTGAAGATGTAACAGACAAACAGAGATAGACAGACAGACAGACAGGCAGACAGACAGACAAACAGACAGACAGACAGGCAAACAGACAGACAGACAGATAGACAGACAGACAGACACACTTTCGCATTTATAATATTAGTATGGATTAATGTTAAAAGTATCCGTTCGCATCAGTCTTATAAAAGTTAACTTTGGGTAAACCTCTACCTGATGCACCAACTTCGGCCTGCAACTGTACCTACTGCACGTAAATAAATGTAAATATTCTTATCTCTTTTGTTCCCCACATTTATGACAGAGAAATCATGATATTTAACCCAAATCTACACAAGCCCTAAACGCAATTAGAAGCATACATGTAGCGGGCGCAGCACGGACCCCAACAATCGCGGGCTAGACTAAAAACCTTTTACCTCGCGCACGGCCTTTGATGTTTGTAAACAACTTTTTTAAATTGCTGTATGTTTTTATTCCTATCTGAGAATTTTTATTAAAGCGCAGTTTTAATGAACAAAGCATTTATTGGTCGTGTTTCCTCTGTCGCTAGCTACAGTCGCGTGCTACGATCATTTTTAAAGGAATTTTCATTCATATTTTCTGATACTGAGTAATAATTATGTTAAACAATATTATGAAAAGTAGGAGCAATATTTGAAAAGTGGTAAGTACCCGATGGACTTTTATACTATACATATATTTAAGATTTTTATTATATCATACACATATTTAATACAAATCCAGACCCGGGAACATTGAATACTTTTTGTTCCGTCGGCGGGATTCGAACTCACGACCCCCGGCTTGAGCTGCCACACACTCAACCGATTGAGCCACAGAGGTCGTCCTGATGAATATAAGGTACATGCGACTTTATGCCTGATTTTCATAACATTGGCATTTCTAATCTTCCTGGATGCTACGAAAGGTGCTATGCGATGTAGTATTTTATAGCAATGAAGGTTTTTGAATTCGTGACGTATTTAATCGTGTTAATTATTATCATGTAAAATAGTCATGTGATTCGTGACTATTTGACACGATAGATCCTATTGCTACATAGCTCTGCCTGGTGGCAGGTGGTAAATAGGAAAGTATTGGAAAATTCTTATTGACAGTTTATGAAGCACGAGCCCACGTCCAGCCCTACGTGCGAGTCGGGTCTCCCCCCTGTGCGCTTAGCATACACCAACGAGATATTTCACTCTCGAGATAATTAAAAACTACTCGTCTCATAATGTCAAAATCTCGACATTATCAATTCTCGACAAAACTCGATAAAATGTGTTATTTCCATGACAGATGAACACGACACGAGAAAAAATGTTTGTCATGCTAGGGTCAATAGAGATGAAGAGACAACCATCAAACATCGAGAAAACATGTAGACAAATTTTCTCGTTTGCGCATCTAAGCCGGCTGGTGACAAATGAAATATCAAAAAACCTTCACTGAGTTTGTTTGGATTTAATATTTCTTAACAATCATAAGTACAAATTTAAATAGTCTAACGCGGAACAAATCCAATCCCACTTTATTGTAGGAATTGTCGAATTGTGACGTCATTTCCGTTGTAGGTAATGCAATTGGAATGGCGCCGCCGCCGCCGCTTCAAATAAAATTACTCGCATTATAAAAGTGCTAGCTTTAATAAAGTCTCGACTTTCAGTGGATCAGGAGCTATTAAAACTATGAGTTCGGTAAAATCACTGATTAATTTGGTTTTAACACCTAAGTAACAAAAATATATTTACACACATGTGTAAGAGGTCGTTTTAAGAACCGGAAAATGAAAGGTAAGTGTGCTAGTAGCCGACTGCCGAAGCTCGGACTATGCAAACAAATTGATGTTGTCTCATTGACAACACAGTGTTATACCCGTGGAATTAATATAATATACTACGTATAACCATCCGTATAATTAAACAAGGTTTGCTCAGAAGTCACATCAAAATAAGTTAGTGGGCAGCGTAAATCTTTTATTAATTACAGACTAGAGCAGCCTTTTCCAAAGTGATAACGCCCCTTGTGGGCGCTGAAGGTCTAAAGGGTGTAACACCCAAAAAAAATGGGGGCGTTGTGTAGAGGCATTGGGGGGGTGATTTATTTCATCTGGATGCATTTTAAATTGAAATCTGTCTGCAACTTTGCCCTTGCGAATGACTTGACACAACTGGTTACTACGCCTACGCGAATCCCAGATGTGGATGGTCAGAATCCTTCCTTGTTGGACCTCCTGCTGACTTCAAATCCTGACGGCTACCAAATATCCGTAACCGCACCACTTGGTTCATCGGATCATTGCCTTGTCAGGAGTTCTGTGCCACTTACGACGGTGTTAAGAGAGCGTGCTGTTAAATACCGTCGTGCGTGGCACTACAAGTGAGCAGACTGGGATGGGATGCGGTTGTTTTTTGTATCCTATCCTTGGGGGCACGTGTGCTTGTCGCCGGATGATCCCGACAACACTGCCAACTCTGTTGTCGATGTGGTGATGCAGGGGATGGAACTTTTCATTCCGTCCACTGCAGTAGTGCCAACTGGTGGCAGATTTCGTCCCTGGTTTGGTTCATCCCCCAAAAAAGCTTCTCGTCGGAAGCAGGAGGCTTACCAATCCTGGGCCAACGCGGTGTCTGCTCGGGATTTAAATACCAGCACATATAAGAAGGAGTACAACCTTGCCTCTAGGTCCCTCAAGAAAGAGATTACTCGGGCAAAGCAACAGCACGTCAATAGAATTGGCAAGAGACTTGAGCGCCTACCCTCGGGAACCCGTGCATTCTGGTCTCTGGTCAAAGCTATTGAAGGAAAT
Organism: Polyommatus icarus; assembly: GCA_937595015.1. Lineage (NCBI taxonomy): Eukaryota > Metazoa > Arthropoda > Insecta > Lepidoptera > Lycaenidae > Polyommatus > Polyommatus icarus. The sequence goes on along the minus strand of OW569322.1, from coordinate 1,543,989 downwards.
TTCTGCAAGCCCACCCTACCATCCCTACACGTAGGAAATGGGTCATTGGCCCAGGACGCAAAAGACAAAGCCGATCTTCTGGGCAAGCTCTTTGCGTCAAACTCGACCCTGGATGACGGGGGGCAAAAACCACCGACAATAACGCCGCGATGCACGAGCATCATGTTGGATATTCGGTTTCATCAGCGCTCAGTGCGAAAAGTCCTCCGTTCCCTTCATATCCAAAAGTCGAGTGGGCCTGACGGAATCCCGCCTATTGTGTTGAAAAAGTGTGCTCCAGAGTTGGCTCCGGTCTTCACGCGTATTTTTCGGCTCTCCTATTCTACTGGCATCGTCCCGGCTTCCTGGAAGACAGCCTTGGTGCACCCGATCCCCAAAAAAGGTGATCGCTCAAATCCTTCCAACTACAGACCAATCGCTATAACATCTCTCTTCTCGAAGATAAGAATCGGAATTCATTATCAATAGCCAGCTTCTTCGTTACTTGGACGGCCAGGGATTGCTAAGCGACAAACAATACAGGTTCCGTAAGGGTCGCTCGGCTGGTGATCTCTTGGCGTACCTGACTCATCGTTGGGCTCAGGCAATTGAGTCGAAGGGAGAGGCATTGGCTGTTAGTTTGGACATTGCGAAGGCCTTTGATCGGGTTTAGCATAAAGCGCTGCTATCAAAGCTTCCATCATACGGGCTGCCCGAGAAATTATGTAAGTGGGTCACTGGTTTCTTAGCAGACAGAAGCATAAAGGTCGTAGTTGACGGCGAATGCTCGGAGACTCACTCTGTTGATGCTGGTGTCCTTCAGGGCTGTGTGCTATCGCCTACTCTATTCTTACTGCATATCAATGACATGTTGCAGACCAGCGGCATTCATTGCTATGCAGATGACAGTACAGGTGATGCTGTATATACCGGCTCCCCCAATATTTCTCGGCAAAATGTCACTGAGAGTCGAAACGAACTTGTGTCTGAGGTGGAGAATTCATTGGAGAAGGTCTCTGAATGGGGTAGACGTAACTTGGTCCAATTCAACCCCGCCAAGACACAAGTCTGCGCGTTCACCACTAAAAAGTCACCAATGGTCGTATATCCTCGTTTTGAGGGCACATCTTTAACCATCTCCCCTAGCATTGAGATACTTGGCGTCAACATATCGAGCGAAGTCCAGTTCCGATACCATCTAGAGGGTAAGGTCAAATTAGCCTCGAATAAGCTTGGTGTTCTTAACAGAGCGAGACAGTACTTCAGTCCGGACCAACGCCTACAACTCTACAAGGCGCAGGTTCGGCCTCATATGGAATATTGTTCTCATCTCTGGGCAGTTGCGCCAAAATACCAACTGTTTCCTCTGGATCGTATCCAACGAAGGGCCTCTCGAATTGTTGACTGTATCGGTTGTATCACGGGGAGTGTTCTGAGGAATTGTTCGGAATCATACCACCTGCAACTTTTCGCCATCGACCCACGCGAAAAACATACCATCCTGATCACCGTGATGAGTGGCAGTCTTCCACAGTGCGTTTTTCGCGTAACTTTCTGCCGCGCACTGTAAAACTCTGGAACGAACTGTCACCGGCAGTTCTTTCGGACCTATACGACCTGCAAACCTTCAAAAAAAGAGCGTATTCCCTCTTAAAAGGCCGGCAACGCACCTGCAGCTCTTCTGATGTTGCGAGTGTCCATGGGCGACGGTAGTTGCTTACCATCAGGTGACCCGTTAGCTCGTTTGCCCCCTTATTCAATAAAAAAAAAATTGTTCTCAAAGTGGGCAGTAGACAAAATAAGTTTGGGAACTCCTGGACTAGAGTGATGGAAATAAATATTATAATATAAAGTTGATATGTTATCATTATCATTAATGAGGTATATTCAATATGAATTAATAATAATTTATATTTATTCAGTTCATTGGGAGCATTCAGATTTTTGATTAAAACAATCATTGCAGTAATTGAATCTAATTAAACATAATATTCTTAAATAATAACTTAATTTATAGATATATGATATTGAATGTACCGTAACTTCTTGGTGGAAATTCATGTTCCACAGTAATAACATACACTTTTTATACACTTTTACGGTTTAAGACTTTATTTCTCACAAAATAATTATACAAATTATTATACATGGCGAGAAACACGTGATTACAAAAATATACATTTGGCAAACACTTTCTAAGTATAGGCATTAACATTTTTTGTCTTTTTCATATTCTCATAAAACATTACATTTATCATCATTATTAATCCGCGATCGAAGGACTAATTAATTTTACTTATATTTGTATTTTAGCCTTTACATTTCCCTTTTGTTTTTAGCTACATCTATAAATTACACAGTAATAACATACACTTATAATACACTTTTTCCACTTTTATTTATTTATTTTATTACAGTTATGTTTTACACGACCGGTTTCGATAAAATCATCATCAGGTGTAGTGCAGGTAATTTTAAGTTTTATTTTATGACATTATTTATTTAACAATTGACGTTTTATGAATTATTATTATAATATTATTATTTAGTAATTATAGTTATAGAACATTTAAATCGAATTGTTGATCTATTTAATGTAATTATTGTTTTTTAATTGAATTTTTTTGACTCAGTTTATATTAGTTATGTTGCTATTTGAGTACAACTCCTATTTTATTATATATATATATATACTACACCTGATGAGATGATTTTATCGAAACCGGTCGTGTAAAACATAACTGTAATACAATAAATTAATAAAAGTGGAAAAAGTGTATTATAAGTGTATGTTATTACTGTGTAATTTATAGATGTAGCTAAAAACAAAAGGGAAATGTAAAGGCTAAAATACAAATATAAGTCAAATTAATTAGTCCTTCGATCGCGGATTCTTGGAAGTCTATTGTTATTCTATTGTTGTCGCGATCACCGGTGCTCTTATGAGGCTTGATAGATTAAATAAAAAAAATGATATAATATATGTAATTGATTGTACTGTCCGTTTTTGGTGGAAATTCATTTTATACACAAATGAAACACAATATTACTTGCACTTTTTCCACTAAGTATATATATTCATAAATTACAATTTAAAGACTTTAAACACGACGAGTCTTTAAATTGTAACTTATGAATATAGTGGAAAAAGTGCAAGTAATATTGTGTTTCATTTGTGTATAAAATGGTATAAGAAGAGCATTTATCTTTTCTGTTCATTCATTCTAAGACTTTAATTTTATTAAACAGATATTGCAATAACAAATTGTTCATAGACGATGTTACACATTCTATTCTAATTCTAAGTATAATTGTAATTATTTTGGAACGCTGCCAAGCACAGGGATCCGTAGTGGAGGTAAAGGCGCTATCAATTAGTCGATACCTCATTTTGGGAACTCATTACGACGGGTATCTTTTGTAGATATAGCGTGCACTACAGCACTACCTAAGACTCCAGTTCATGAGCAGGTATTCTATATAATATAATGTGGTGAAATTAGACGTCAGTTTGGTATAGTTCACTCACAGCTGTTTACTCGACGGTTGTGTTTATAATATTATAAATTATAATTAGTAATATATCCCGACCGCTGGGCAAAATTCACAACTGAATGGGTACCCGAAGACGGACGACGTAACCGTGGCCGGCCAAGAAAGAGATGGCGCGACGAGCTGGAGGCATACCACCAATAATATATAATATAATATACCCAACGGTGGTGTAGGAGCGAGAAAAATGGAAGACCCTGGGGGAGGCCTTTGCCCAGCTGTAGGACAGCATAGGCTAATTAAAAAAAAAGTATATAGGTCCGCACAAATTCTACTGAATACTGTTCTACAGCAGTCACACATACACATCACAGTCTTTATGTGAATAAATAAAACAGATGATAATTACTTGAAGCTTATTTATAAATACGCACTACGCAGGTTACCTTAATGCAGAGCCCATCAGCTATATTTTTACCCGACTACGTATACATATATATATATATACCCACATACATACATACATACGTATGTATGTATGTATGTATGTATGTGGGTATGGATGTTTGTCTGTTCCCTCGTAACTTTAAAATTACTTGTCCTATTTCGACAAATGAGATGTTATTGGAAGCGTCTTGATTGTCCGCTGGTAGTTTAGTCCGCTGGTTATAGGCTACATGACTTTACGTAAAATTGACTATAGCGCCATCTAGGGCACTTAAAGTAAAGAACAAAGCGCGTTTTAGTTTTTTGAACTTTATTTTGTAAAATAAATATTACATTTATTTCATAACTAAAATAAATGTAATATTAAATAGTCTTTATTTTGTTACAAATTCAAAAAAGTTTTCATACATTCATAGTTAATTATAAAAGTTCCCGTTCAATTTCGGCGCGAAGTTTCCGATGCAAATTTTTCGCATCAACCAGACAATAGGGTCTTCAAAACGTTGCGTTCCGTAAATCGAGGCTTAAAATTTAATTAAAGTTTAGCGCAGCCCTGGCGGGGTGAGGGAGGGGAGTACATTATGGTATACACGGGGAAGTTCGCAGGTGCTAATTACGGTACATGCCTGCAGCCGACAATTACTGCTAACGCTTATTATATACTTTAAAAATATCGTGTAAGAGTTTAAGAAAATCATGTTGAGGGTTGAGACAAGGGTCGAAAATTCTGTAAAAATAATAATATTTTGAGCAAACATAAATAAAATAAATTATATGAGTTGTATAATTCAAAGCGAATATTAATTTAGAAACATGACATTGTTAAAAGGCAAAAGAAATATTGTCGTAGTCAAAAATCATAAAATTGATTTTCGTATCACTATGTGACAGTCCGACAAAGTTATGGATTTTCAGTTTCTCTGTAAGTTCTGCGGTAGATAACGTTGTATGCGACTATAATTATTAATATATGAAAACACCACGATTTTATTATACGAGCCATACAAAACTTCACATAAACAACGCGCGTATGCAAAAACAATTTTAAACTTTGCACACACGTTTTGTTCGGCGGTACATTTCTCAATACTATAATGAAGCAAGTGGCTGAGTTCGGCGCATACCTGAACTTCCTCCCCCCTTCTCCCCTACCTCACCACTAAGGCGGGAAATTAATCAAAACTAGTAAACTTTTAATGAGACCCATCTGTGTTGCGCGCTGCATTCTGTTATTTAAAATACCTATGTCAGTACGTGGATGTGTGATATCTAAGCGGGCCCCTAGACGATCAATTTTATTGTGCAATATCATTGAACAAAATTATTGAACATCTTATTTGACAATAAGATTGAAAGGCGGACGCGTTCATTGTCAACCCTAGACGGTCAATAACATTGCTTTATACATGATATTGCACACTTAAATTGATCTTCTAGGGGCCTGCTAATTGTTACTGTCAATAAAGTGCCGTGATGAACTAAAACTATTATAAGATGAATTTTATCCCTTGTTAGAAATAAATTATTACAAAAGAGACAAAAATGATAAAGGTAAAGCTTACAAACGACTCTCATTTGTATTTAAAAATCACTTCTATTTCAAAAACAAAGACTATATTATTTTATAATTTGTTTTTCGAAAATATTCATTTACGAGTACTTAACTTATTCCAATTACGCGATTACTGAACAAATTTTAATGAAAGTTGTGGGTCGAAATTTGTTTCAAAAGAAGTTCTCTTTGTTAAACTATCCTATGGTTAATGTGAAATTTTAATGCACTAGTAAGTAAAATACTATGAATTTCTCGTAATAAACTAATAAATAAAAATCATTTAGTTACAGACAAATAAAACAAAAATGGTATAATTTGTATTTAATCACAATTCACAAATTTGTATAAAATAAAAGTTAATTACAGTCAAAATCTGTTATAACGACATCGAAGAGACTACTCATATTTAGTCGTAAAAACCGATAGTTGTAAAAACCAGTTACAGATATTAATAGGAAAAATAATATGTATTTGTAATGTTCTCGGCGCTGCGACAGTGTAGAATAAAAATATAAGACGATATTAGTTGGAGAAAATGAAATACCTCGCGCTAGAACATCTGGTTCGTCGCAAAACACGGCTAATGACTGCAAAACATTGTTGATTGTACCAAGTTTGTACTGATAATTGTCCAATATTTTTAACTAGATGACGCCCGCAACTCCGTTGCGCCAAAACTCGTTTTTCGCGCGGGGACCGTACATTTTTCCGGGATGAAAAGTATCATATGTCCTTTCTCGGTAATCAAAGTATATACCAAGCCAAATTTCAGCAAAATCGGTTCAGCTGTTTGGGCTTGAAGAGGTAACAGACAGACATCAGACAGACTGACAGACAGACAGACACACTTTCGCATTTATAATATTAAGTAAACGTATGGATGGCTTGAATTGTAAAAACTATATTTTAATATTAAAAGTGTTAAAATATAACCACTAAAACTGTCTACCACAGAGTTAATAAGAACAGAGAGTCAAACTTAATAACTTATTCTTTTTTTTGAGTTACTTCAGAGCATCAGCATAATAATTACCTTTACATAGTTGACAAAAACAATAAAAATTATAAATCGGCAGATGTAAGAAGTGTGTCTATCCATTACCTCTTTGAGTCTCGGAAAAAAGGATAGTTTTTGTCTCGGGAAATGTAAGGTTTTCCGCAGAATACACCCGCACGTTGTGGGCAACATCTAGTTGTACTAACAGAAAAGTTGATTCCCAGGTAGATGGGGGACGTACGTAGTATGGTCGCGTTACGTCAAACCTAGCCGACTGATCACAATAATTGTGATATTATGTCGGTTCGGTCGGTCGGACCTATGGGGAATCATGTCATGTAATCATGTCAAATTCAATGTTATAATTATTATAACATTGAATTGACATGATTTGACTAAATGAAGTTGGTCCGTCAACTGCCTAGGAATCAATTTCCTCGATGCTACCTACATAACCTGCAGTAACTACGAGTACAACTGCACAGTGCACAGTTCTTACACAAATAGGCACAACTTCAACAACTCTTGTCTAAGTATTTTATAAAATTTTATTAGGGCCGCGATAATTTTGTAAGTTTTAACAAGGTGCGAGGTTGTTTATCATCTAACTGCTTCGGTTTCAGTTAGGGACAATTTCGTTTTAGTTTTATAAAGTTTTATATACGACAATGAATAATTTAAAAATTATTTTAAATATTATTATTTTATTGTTTCAAAGCATGTAGAGCCGGCCTATAGTTTAGTCATTTAGTGGATCAAATAGACAACTACGGTCTACAATCCTTGTCAAGTCTTAAAAGCCTACACACTTAACACACCTACAACTCTAAGCCCTACACAGTGTTAAAATATACTTAAAGTTTTATACGAATAATAAATCATATCAAAAAATATAATTGCCAAATAAATTGATAACTTTCCTAATAATATCATTATGTAATGACTTCTTAAGTTTTCGCGAGTATCACTCATGACTTAAGCCGTGACCACGGCAGCTGTAAGGCAGCCGAAACGTCGGGATTAATATAAGTGCTCCGCGACAAAATCCGTAAATATTATTATGTTCTCGGCTCTACCTACCAAAAAGTATCGAAAGTTCAGTGTAACTAAAATTAAGATCGAATAAACGACATAAAATATCACAGCCTAATAAAACTTGGATGTGCAGTGTGCATGTTGCTTTGTGCCTGTAACCAGTAATTTCTAAACTGTCGCTGCAGTGAGAGACGACGGACATTTTCGGAGCCCTGGGGGCTTAGCCAACACGTTTTCTGTATCGCTTCTTTATAATATGAGTCGAATATAGACTATTATTAAACGCTTACGTCAATTTCATACATTTTCGGCGATTCTACAGGGTGTAACAAAAGTAAGTGATAAATCATTAGGAAGTGTATGGGTCTCTTGTAAAGAGTTTGCTGTGAAAGTAGCAGTGCTGAAAGAGTAACTTTTGTACGTCAAAATTAATGACGCTGGGACCCATAAAAATCCCAAAAAAATCTGCACTGCTATTTTCCTAATGAACTCTATATAAGGGACACACACACACCCTAAGTCTTATTACTCAGTTTTGTTCCGCCCTGTATAAAGAATAAAGAAAACTCGTTGTCTAGGCCCGCAGCGCAGTCAATTTGCGGTGATCGGGCCTCAAACGTCCGTTTGATCTCAGGTAAGGCCGGATCTTCTTTGGGACTCGGCACCCCGTGAAATTGACTCGGTCGATTGTCTGATATAAAATACTTGTTTGTTGGATTCGATAGAAATTACTTCCCCTAACATAATATTTTCCGATCAGCTTCACCTGGGCTTTCCATTTTCGGTAAATAGATTCCAGGGACATTTTCATTAGTTTCCAAATTTGTAGTATACACAACCTACAATCTACACAATCTTTGAGTATCGAATTTTTCGTGAGTGGCTCTTGGCCTAGCAACATTTTGGGTCCGTGGTTCGATTAAGTTTTTAGTCTATTGTTTAGAAACAAAACGAACGTGCTAGCTCGGTACAAATATAATGTGAATCAGATAAGCTCAGAATATATATCTCCAATATCCAACAAAATATATTCAAGCGCGCGATAGAGAAAGAAATCAAAAACAATGTATTCATATTGTCGAGTTTATTCAATCAAAATATATTGCGCAAAATACTGCAGCGTCTATCCGAGCCAATAGAGACACCTGCGACTCGCCCAGTGATTCACATATTTTTGAATTTTTGAATCTTAACAAGCCTCCATCCGACCCAATCGTGCTTATTGAATTTTAAGTGTAATATCACTTATGCGGAAACAACGGCATTCACGGAATATCAAGTTGTTTTGAACATTCTCATATAGTGGAGTCAGGATCTTTTTCACTTCTTGCACTTTATTTTCATACAATCTAGTCTAAAAGAGAATCTGAAGAATTTCATATAAAATGTATTAAATTTAACGAAAAACGCACCTTTCTTTTGTCTCTTCTATTTATATTAGATGCACTGAACAAACTAAAATCACCTAAGATAATATCAGAATGTTATTACAAGAATATCACCGACTTAAATGGTGAGTCGGCAAATTCCGAACATGTCCCGTCTGTAGCCTAGAGGGCAATGATACGGAATGTTAAAAATAAACTTGGACGCTTTCGGATCAACACAGTCACCTTTCTCGTCCATTTCCTGACCGGCCGGGCACCTCGCACGCGGCTCCGTACAATTATTGTCGCACAGCTTCCCGTGGTATTTCGGCTCTATGATTTCCACATCTTTATTTGGGTTCGGCTCTAATACTTCTATTTCCTCGTTCGGATCTTTATCTCCAGTCAGTTCTAACGGGTCTTGGAGATTTTCTACTTCAGCGTTATTGTTATAGATACGGTACCAAGGATCGTAGATGTACGTTTTGAAAACGTTTAGCACCTTACTCACTATCCTTGTGATTATTCCCGGTTGTGTTTCAGCCTCGCCGACATACTCTGCCGCCGCGTTCTGTTCGTCAGTCTTGTGGAAGGAGAATATTTTGATCCTGTTCACTATTACATCCGCTAGCATCTCGCTCCAAGTCGGTATCTGAACTATCTCTGGTTCGCTTCGCTTCTGGAGGTGATGCAGCTTCTGCAGCAAGACGCTGTCTTCGATCTTCGAATTCATCGTTTCGATTGAGTAACTATCACTGCTTCCTAGTGCGAGTAGTAATAATATCAGCAAATTCATTTTCTAGCGAGTGGAGCGGTACCAGTAAAACTAAAGCGAGATTTTACGTTATAAGATAACATGAAGGTGTACAGTAATTTGGTACAATCGTGCGCAAAATATTTTATAACAAAATATATTTTTACGAGTAACAAACATTTTTAGTATCCATATACTTTATCCATACTATTTGGTAATAAACTAATAATAAATGATAAAATATTTTCTAGAAACCGAGGCAGTTTTGCGAATACAAAAATATAAAAATACTACAAAAAGTGACACTTGAATATGTATGCATATTAGTAACCCATGGACGGGATCTTTAACTAAAACATCTGGAAGTGCTCCAAGTTAATGTGTAGCCCAGCGTAATGTACAACACACAGATCTTATTGCACTGGATAGACTAGGTCAGCTAGGCTTAGGTTTCAAATATCGAATCCCGTTCTCCACTCAATCTATGCCCTATGATGTGTTATAATAATAGCAACCTGAGATTATACTACCTGGAAATAATTAAAATTATGTTCATAAATAAATAAAATATTATCTGGTTTTGCTGTCCAGAGTAAAAAAAGAGTTTTTAACCGACTTCCAAAAAAAGGAGGTTCTATGTTCGACTGTGGATATATTGTATTATTGTCATATTTTATTTCATTTCATCAAACGACAAGCCAGAGGATTTATCTCTATAGTAACTCTGACCTTTTCAAGTATTGTTTCTTTTAAAGGAACCCTTCAGATTGAGATCAGTGTCAGGATATTTGTATGTAAAATCATACGTGACGTACATACAAAGCGCTTGCCAAGTCTTTACCAGCCGATTAACTTGGATTTTATTTTTCTTTTGGCAATTTTAGCATTTTCTATCTCAACAGGGCAATAAACGTTGAAACTCATATAAACTAGTGGAAATTATTTTTCTTGGCAGGGATGTGTAGTTCGAAATTTTGTATCTTTTAAATTGCGCTGTAATGTGTGTGAGGTACGGCGATATAATATTTTATATGTTCACGGTATGTAATGGTGTATCTTCGTGTTAAATTTTAACAGTCGTTTTAGATTCATAAATCATTGTGAATGTTACTGTTTAAATTCCCTGTGTGCATATTTTTAAAAACTTTACGAAATAAAATAATATGTATTGTTTATTATTATTTTAATAAATATTATGCGAACCCGGTGTTGGCAAGCAATCTTTATGACTTCATTGGTGACGCCGTCCGGCCCTGGGCTTTTATCTATTTTTAGCCTTTTAATTGACTCGGTCACTTTGTTTTCTGATATAGGTAGGATATTTTCGAAGTCGGTTTCGTTTGTACAGTTTTTGTCGTTGCTGTATTCGTTTGTTCGAACCCGGCGGGTGGTAGGTAGGTATTGTACTTTATGTTATAGAAACTCAAAAAAAAATATTTTGCCGAATTATTACAGCCATACAATTTTAAACAAACATTGAAAAGACACACAGCATAAGATTTAAAAAATTATTTTATTTTTGCCACGAGGACCAACAGCTACCACTAAAAATAGTAAATAACTTAAACTAGAAAGTGGAAAGTCAATTAATGGTCTTCACAAATAAATATACAGGACAAATAATCTAAAAGTTCAAACATAGCAGGCATCAACGTCATACTACCAACTACTAAGTAAATAAAGATAATTAAAAGAATATTTTAATTATATATTTTACTAGCTGTCCCGGCAAACGTTGCTTTGCCATAATATAACGTATTTCGCCCATATTATTTTATTGAAGTGACTAAATTAGTATGTCACCATGGCAACGTCGATCGCTATCCCGTCGCACAAACTTAATGGTCGCCGTCAGTCTCAGCTTGTAATAATTTACTATTATTTATTTAAAAAATGCACTTATCAATATATAAAGTATCCAGTAGCCGATTCTCAGACCTACTGAATATGCATATAAAATTTGGTAAAAATCAGTAAAGCCGTTTCGGAGGAGTTCGTGGACTAACATTGTGACACGAGAATTTTATATATTAGATTTAAAATTTATTTTAATTTTCGTGCACGACTGTCCACGATATCACACAGATAGCGTAGATAACGCTCGCAGTAAATATTTACTGTGTGACGCGTGTGTATTGAACCGGCTGAAAACATTTTTATCAAACTTCACAAGTGGATGAAAAATGTATCAAGGACTCTTTTGTAACACTTATCGACGTATCTGTACAATTGTACTGCGATTATTCGTCAACTCGATGACAATTTAGCAATTTGTACAGACGTGTGATCGAGTGACTCCAGTTGATAGTTACGACACTAGTCAAGTAGTCACCCATACAAATCACAGTAGAGAGTAGAACAAACTAAATAGTAGGCTGACTTATATTAGGAGTGTCTTCGTAATTTATAGGTTTGAGGTAGAGCTTGTCTAACTTGAAATGACGAGCCCCTCCCTCGTATTCACAGTACAAAAATGTTTCATTTATATCAACTTTGAAGTGGTGGGGCGCGTCATTTCAAATTAGACAAGCTCTAGTATGCTGTATAATAGTGTATGACATATCACGGCGCGCGCTGTGACACTACGTTGTTGCCGTTCATAAAATGCTTACGGTGGTTCCTGCGCCGATTCGTCTTTTTTCGAACTCGGCTTACTGCTTCGTTATGTGTATTGTGTACAAATGTTGAATAATAAAATGTTTTATGACTCACCTCGTGGTGTGTCGTGGTTTTACCAAAACAACATCTGATACAAAACTGACGAAATATATGTTCACTTTTAGAAGAACAACAGGGCGCAATGAGTAGAATAATACAAACCAGACTGGTCTACGGTAATAGAAGATTTATTTCATGGAATAGAATTCGAATTAAAGTTGAATTCCAGTGCAGGCGATTACGTTATGATTTCGATTAGTGTACGTAGGGAGTTTCATACAATCAACACTGAACGGCTCGAGACGATTACGATCCCTTTCTGAGTTGTTATGAGTGCCTTGACTCATTAGTGGGACAGGAAAAAATAATTTTAAAATATCGTAACCCGATTTCGAGCAGAAATAATTCGGGTTCCGCAACAATTCTGAACTCAGCAGCTCAAAGGACTTTGTCCGAAGGCTCCGAAGCCGTGAAATTGGATAGCCGGCACGTACACGGTATTATACGAGTTTCTTGAATGTGACGTATTAATATCAATGGCACTAGCCCTTCCAATCCAGTTACGAGCCCTATACATACACTAGCTGGTGCCCGCGACTTCGTCCGCGTTAGCATAGTAGATCACGTCCCAAGTATTATTTTTCAAAAATATTCAATGTACAGAATTGACTTTCCTACGATTTTATTATATGTATAGATATAGAAAGATAGAAAGAAAGCTCATAAAATTTCCTACTAATTTGTCCTTTACACTATGTATCTATCTCCACTCCTTGCCTTGCCTTGCTTGCCTTGCGCAGCTCGAAATCGAACTCGAAATCTGTATAGATAAGATACATAAAAGCTGATAGCAAGGCAAGGAGTGGAGATAGATACATAGTGTAAAGGACAAATTTGTAGGAAATTTTATGAGCTTTCTTTTTGTACGGAACATTTTTTTGCTACAACTAACCGTTTAAGCGATATGAGCAAAAAACTAAAAATATGGAAAATTGAGCCCCTCCCCCCACCCTAGGTGATATCGTTAAAATTTATAGCCTATGTGTTCACCCGACCTCTAAGTAATATTCGTGCAAAATTTGAAGTTAATCCATCCAGTACTTTCTGAGTTTATCCCGGACATACATACAGACAAACAGACAAACAGACAAAAATTCTAAAAACTATATTTTTGGCGTCCATATCGATTGTAGATCCCAAGTATTACTTTTCAAAAATATTCAATGTACAGAATTGACTTTCCTACGATTTTATTATTATACGAAATATGACGACGATGAAGTTACGAGTTATCAATGGATGTGGGGATCAGATCAGCAGACATAGGGACGGCGTTTGGCTAATAATGATGACTTTCCAATCCCAACTTTAGTCTGGTATTGTCAGCCGAGACTTGAAGTCAGGGTTGCTGATTGTACTTGCATATTATTGAAATTACGACCTTAGCAATTCGGCCCAAAAGTGGTGATAACACCTTACACCTTGTCCTACAAGAACAACTTTAGGAGGTCTCTTGAGGCTATTACGATATCCTTAAATTCCTTAATGTCACTGACTGCTACTACTCAATGGCGCTAAAAAATACTATGAGAAATACCAAAAACGACTTTTTTGGTATTTCTCTGTTACAAAATCAACACTATTTTTGCGAACCTAACGCTAGGTATAGCGGCATGATAGTTGACAGACAATCCAGTTTCACGACACAGTCCCGCGTCACATATAGCGCTCGTGACAAATATTTATTCGTGTTTTTTGCGCGGCAATTTTTCGCATGGCAATACTTTAAAATGGCGGGCGCCTTTTCCAATCGCGGGCGTGACCGCGCGTGAAATGGACTGCCGGGACAAGATCACCTCATTACCTGCTGTGTCTTGATTGGATACGTTCGATATTTGAATCACCTGGATCGCGCTGAAGGTTTATTCACAAAAGAAAAATTTAAATAAGGATTATTCTACATTGAAGTATTTCTTGAGCGGTTTGAAATAATCATGCATCAAGATGCAAGATCAAGATGTCAAGGCATATTGATGCTGCAACTAATAAGAAACAGCTGGTCATGCTACTTAAGTTAAGAGACTGATATAGTGGACCAAACAGCGCATTGACGAGTCCGAATGACCTAAAAAAGTTTCTAATATTAGTGCGATATGTAAACTGTATACAACATTTAATAAAATGACGACAATGGTTTTCAGACTACATCTGCAACAAAATGAAACAAGTTGGGACAATAATTGGCAATGCTTATTTGCACTACAAAATTAAAATTTCAATAAGTTTTATTTATTAAACTACGGTTTGACATAAACGCTATTGCATCCTCCTGTCCCGTCTCGTCTTGTTTTCATATAATAAAGTGCGTCAGGCTAGACGAATTAATCAATAAGTGATCCAATTAAAATATATAAATACAGTACGATTCGAAAGCAAAGTAAAAACCTCATTAAAAGTAATACAGAACAATTCGCACAAGTTATTCTGCAACTCATCAAACTTAAATGCCTTTCTTCAATTCCAGTCATTAGCGGCTTCCAAACTAAACAGTCATTGTACGAGGAGTGGTTGGGGGGACGGGAGGCTTTTCGCCCTTAAGTCATTGCCTTTTGGAACTTATTTTGAAATTATTGAAACGAATTGGAAGTGCTTAGGTACTTCGGCCATCATTAGTGTCTTTGTAAGCTGTGCTTATAATAAAGTAAAAAAACGTAAGGTAACGTAAGGTAACATCCAATTTTTTTTTGTTTTAAGTTCATGCTACAGAAGATCCATACTAGTATTCAATCAAAAATTTACGTTGCCAATATACACACCCTAAAGCTTAGGTAAGTATATTTAGGTATAACTTTGTTTTGTTACATCCTGTTTAGGTCTTAGGAGACTACTTTTGGTCCCAAGTAGTTACTATTTAGGTACTTTCCATTCATGGTTGCCAATAATGTGATGATTGTCGAAGGTATGAGTCTATTTGTAGTCGTAGGAGTATAAAGGTGAACGCAGATTTGGCCGCACCGCACGCACCGCAGTCGCCGCATTCGCAATTCTTCATATTATTATTATGAAGTTCGGCCTCATATGGAATACTGTTCTCATCTCTGGGCAGGGGCGCCAAAATACCAACTGCTCCCTCAGGATCGTATCCAACGAAGGGCCGCTCGAATTGTTGATTGCCATAGTGTTTCAAACAGCTTGGACCCCTTGGAATTACGCCGAGATGTAGCTTCGCTCTGCATCCTCTATCGGTTGTATCACGGGGAGTGCTCTGAGGAATTGTTCGGAATCATACCACCTGCAACTTTTCGCCATCGTCCCACGCGAAAAACATACCATCCTCATCACCTTGATGAGTGGCAGTCTTCCACAGTGCGATTCTCGCGTAACTTTCTACCGCGCACTGTAAAACTCTGGAACGAACTGTCACCAGCAGTATTTCCGGACCTATACGACCTGCAAACCTTCAAGAAAAGAGCGTATTCCCTCTTAAAAGGCCGGCAACGCTCCTGCAGCTCTTCTGATGTTGCAAATGTCCATGGGCGACGGTAGTTGCTTACCATCAGGTGACCCGTTTGCCCCCTTATTTAATAATAAAAAAATAAAATAAAAAGTTGCGAAGACTGCGGCGCGGGTAGGTATGCGAGCTTGCCTATAACTTCATATAAAGAATTCGAATGCGGCGACTGCGGTGCGTGCGGTGCGGCCCAAATCTGCGTTCACCTTTACGCGGCCGGGAATGAATACGACGTGAGGAGGCGACCTCAATAATTCTGTGGATGGGACATAATGAGTAATTTGTAAGCTTATTTATTGAAATTCTGTTTGTTGTCCCAAATAAATAAATTCGGTTGAAAGTTAAATACAACTTGTAAACACTTTTGTGCCAACAAGACACCGTCTTGATAAAGTTCCTAGACCATCATAACTAGACTGCATCAGCTGGCGTAGCATGGTCACCATAGAAATGGTTTCTTTCTACGGAATAATAGACAAAGTGATAGTTAGATAAGATAAAGTGACAGTTAGACAATGGAAATCTGCCATTTTGTCGATAAAATCTGTCAGTATGTCGATTCTTTCCCATGTTTACTGTTATTATGCTAGCCCTGCTGGTGCTTTTACACGAAACGCAGCCAACAGCAACGTTCATTCCTACGATATCACATCATCTCCGAATTCCCATTAGCCAAATCGGAGATCCAATCGCGGTCTAAAAATAAGTTGTAATTACATAAATATCCGGGAGACGTGTGGTCCCGGGGGAAATTACTGGCCCCCACACACGTGGAATATCAAGTTGGACATCGCCATCGCGTATGGAAATGTACCCACATAAAACTATACGCAATAAAAAGTTGTTACTTTGCTTTGTAATTGATAACTGTACATGACAATATTTTGCACTACTTTAATCTATATATTTTATACCATAAAGTTAATATACCTATTACATTGACACAAGAAACTTTAGAGATCTTTGACCTACTATATTATTATATTATTACCTTTATGATGGATACCTAATAATTCAGTTGCCTTAGGGCTTAGTGTTGCCAATGAAGTTAATTTCCATCTTTTTTTATTAGGCCCAAAATATATTCTGTAGACCTGATTTGATATAATGACAAGGCCAAGTACAACAGCCGAGTATACAGGCCTGATAATATACAGAATAGAGTGGAAATCTGATAGTTTAATTTTAGCATTAACTGTTAAAGTTAATGCTTGAATTAGTATCATGTTACCCTTTTTATTTTTAATAGGATTGAAAGAGAAGACATGACATTTTAACAAGCTGTTAACACTAACATACGTTGGTGAATTTGGGCCAAAGCAATTTAGCAGTTCCCTCAGGTAGCTCCTTCAAGTTTTTAATGCAGCATTATCGTAATCATTATATCAATAAATTTCAGAGATATCCTGACAATAATCTCAACAAGAACCTGATGAACTTACGCCTTACGGCCCACAAGTCACAGTGCGATGGCCGTAAACCGTCGATCCAGTGAAAATTGCGTCGAGTTACTACCGCCACTAAACTGTTGCCTCTATAAAATGTATCATCGACCTTCCCCGAACTTCCCTTGTTATTGAACAACGTGATCAAATTTGAATTATAGTTTTATGGGCCGTTCCGTTTTGTACGTCGTAAGCGAAACCTTTTACCTGATAGCTGGGAACTTAAAAGATGTTCTGTTTCATTGTATACAAGACGCTGTGTTAGGCGTTGAAAATTTAAATTTTAAAATTAATTATAGCTCTTGAAATGTTCTGCACTGCTCCTACTTCTAGTGAATGCTCTACTGCTATAGTATGGTAACAGGTAAAATATTATGTTAGACCAAATAACCTGGAATAGGCATCTCCCTGTGAATAAATTATAACGGCACATTTCACTGTTTCGAGTTTCAAACCACTGAAAGCTCTCGCCGTAAAAGTTACGATGGACAGTGGGCATGAAAACTAATTATTTAAAAAGTCACATACGGCCCTAACGAAGAGCAATAATGATGTTGAGTTTCAGTTTAACGAATGACCTAACAAACGCCCTGGAACTCTTCCAAGCAATTAGGCCGAGCGCAGGCTTTATCTGCGAGTTATGAATAAAAGGCCCGCTCTCACGCGTGAGCCGTATTTGTTCTCCTAATTTCCTTTTATCTGCGCCGTAGCAAATATTTATATTCGTGTAAGTGTTGAGCACTTTTATCCCGTTTACATTTGTGTAAGGTGGATTTTTATGTAACTGTCAGGAAATCTGATCCTTTGGCGGGTTATTTGCTCGTACTAATTTGGTAATATAGAGTTTTAAATAATGAACAAATTACAACTGTGATATTATATACGTTAAGACATCATTTCAAGTGTATACTATAGAGGTATAACTTAGGATATAACTGTATTATACGTTTGAAATGATATCTAAACTTGACATTGTAAATGCAATTCTTGCAATGCAATGCAATGCAAACTCTTGACTCTTTATTTATTTATATTTTATTGGCACATCAACAGTTTATAGGAACATTCATTTATACTTAAACTAATTACAATAAAATATAACATTCTGTCCTACTTACGATTAATATATGTAAAACATCTTGATTATATTTATACATAATATTATAATCTGACTTCATTCACACATTCAAATTCAATCCAGATGATTAAAAAACTACTAAAACTGTTCCTATAATATCAATCAATCATTCAATAGTTACAATGTTTATTAAGTCACAGGCTTGTAATTCAAACACGAACCCAATTCGAACGAAACACTAAAACAATTAATATAAAAGCCGGATCCGGTAATCCCTGACCGGATCGCGGTGCGGCGGCCATTGTGTTTTGACGGAGAACTCGCTGCCCGAATCTGAAAGCACGTCCCTGGACTATACGTGTGCCGCAAGCGATAAGCGACCATACTTCTAGATATCGAGAGCCTTAGTGGAGTTGTCATCGCTAATTGTCTACCGACCTTCGAGAATGACGAGTTCTGGCCGATTGGAGTCGTCTACAGGAGGTTCCGAGGACGACGACGACGTGTTTGGAAGTCGTCCTACGTTGCAGACAATACGTGTTTAGTGCTTAGTGTTAGTTTTAGTTTATATGTTATGTATGTTGGTCTGTAAGTTATATAATATAATATGTGCCAAGATCACAATAGACATATTTTACTTCTGTTTACTCTGCCAAGATGACTGATTTAAATAAATAAATAAAATAATTAGGTGAGTCCAGAATCCAAAGACGAATATCGCAAATCATATATCTACTATTGCAACGCTTCTTTCAAATTCCACATATTTTTGCATAAAAAATTCTTCGTCATGACGCTCTTCGCTAAAGGCTTTGAAGAGATAGGATCAATAGTTGACTAGATTATGATCAAGCTAACATTAATAAAATATTTTTATCGTGAAGTTAAAGTGTTGCTGCCAGAATTTAAAAAGATTCACGATACTACTATAAGTGACTTTTGAAACAAGCTTTTACTATCCACCACTTCTATCTAAATAACATGAAACTCATAAATCAATCCACCACACCCGCTGCCGCTTATGCCCCGAGGCGTATCTTGGAACCTGGATTACCCCGGATTTTTTCCCACTAAGCTGGACGTAATTGGATACTAAATTGACCGAAGTCCCAGTCTGTTTGGCGTCCAATACCGCTGGGATTCTAATTTTCTATTTTCATTGTATCGTTTTTGATTTACGATAAATTCATTTGCTTTTCGATTATCCTTTTTCACATGCGATTAACTAGAAGTAAGGATCTTTTTCAATTATTCTTTTTCTTTTCTGTCTGACAGTAAGATTTTTAAACATATTTTTTTTTAGATTAGATCGTAATTCGCAAAACATTTAGCAAGCAAAACAAAAAAACATCCGAAAATTCCCCTAAAAAACTGCGAATTGTTAAGGCAAAAAATAATGCGAAAGTATTGGGTATTTACTCAAGAAATGGTAAACCGAGTAATGAAATTTAGGAAAACTTCGGTAACCTTGGGAAAGACGAAGCAATATCTTATTTTGTTAATGTTCGAAGTTGGACTACGTAAATAGTTTCGTCCTCCAAAAAACTTGCGAATTTTATTTGTCGTCAGCATCGCTGCGTATTTCGTATTTAAATTCTTAGGAATTTTCGATGTCTCAGACAGAATTTGTTTTTTGTTTGTAGGCGTACCTACAAATAAAAAACAAATAACTATATAGGTAATGGCGTGTCCTCTAGCTGCACTTAGAGATGACTAAGAGAGATTTAATTGATTACTTAACTTGAAACATAATGATGGCAGAAAATTTATAGAGCTTATCGTGAAAATATTCATTTTTAACTCTCTCAGATCTGTCGTTAGACTACGAATACATAACGCATATTTGCATGAAGAATTTTCAAATGTACCTCTTCTTGCCTATTAAGATAGGTCTTAGGAAGTTAAGTAAGAAAATATACTATCCTGAAATCACCAGTATTTAACTATAGCCATCATCTATCCTTATCGCATTTGTATGCAGTAATAGAGGATTAGAGCGTAACAAACAAACCATAACATTTTATTGGCCCGTTACGTCATCGAATTCGGATCAAAGTAACGACAGTCGCGTCCGTTGGCAAGATATTTACTCGCATTCAAACTAGTTGACGATCCAAATAAAAGTCCATCGATGAAATATACATACATATTGGCGAACTTTCCTCATATATTTTTCCCCCCTTCACTCGTATATTGCCTAGTTTTTGAAGATTTTTATGCGATCCCAACTTCGTAAATGGGAAAAAGCGAAACTTGTTTTTTCCGAGTTGTTGAACTTCGTACGTAACCTGTGTAGGTAATGTGAAACATAAAACTCCTGTCAACTACGATATGAACCAGAAAAGTGGAATATCATAATTCTAACGTTTTAGTAGATGTATTAGAATTTTGATGATCATCTTTAGGTACCCATAAAAAAAAGAAAAACTCGATATTAGCTAAAATATTTTTAAGGCTTTATTTTTCTTACTGAGAGATAAACTAGGGTTTCATGTAATCTTAAATTTTTTGGATAACAAAATATGGTAATTATTGTTCTCACAACTCACACCTCTCACGTTCAGTCTATTGTTTTTTTCAAATTGTAGCAAGGCAAGATATCATAATTTCATAAGATTACGCAGATTACGCAGATTGCCTTACCCGGTTCGAAATTAAGTAGTATATTTATAAAAACGTTCCTTACATAATTTTCGCCGGTTTAATTCCGCCCCCCTAAACACCTGAGATCGAGATAATTGCAAGCCCTCACGTAAATTCACTCAAAAATATCTTAACACCCCTCCTTTTTTAGGGAAAATCCTTTATGGCATTCTCAGTGACTGTAGTCGTCTGTCGGAATATGTGGGAGTTTTCCAGGTGCGAAGTGGAACGCACGCAGGGCTGCCACACTAAAACAGAATATATATTATAATTTATAATACCCTAAGCTTAAAATTTCGTTTGAACGCGTTCAAAACTGCTATTCATATATTTTATAGTATCATAAAAAACTTTGTAAAAAGTGAGTCTTTTTAGGTCCGGGTACTGCTTGTTCCATTTAAATATCTTCAAAATCGTGTGAACATATCACACGAAAAGCCTATTTTACAATATATTGTAAATAAAAATAATTGGACTCTTTAACTAACAAGTTTTGGTAATAAACAATAATATGATATTGTGCCGGTACGAAACGCACGTCTTACAAGTACTATTCTTGTTCTGAGGTAGGTTCTATATAATGTT
This sequence comes from Polyommatus icarus, assembly GCA_937595015.1. Classification (NCBI taxonomy): domain Eukaryota; kingdom Metazoa; phylum Arthropoda; class Insecta; order Lepidoptera; family Lycaenidae; genus Polyommatus; species Polyommatus icarus. Next base: position 1,522,443 of record OW569322.1, on the reverse strand, counting down.
TTTATCCTAGTGCATATCATGTTCTCACCTGTGCAGTAATCAGAACATTATCCAGGCCTCACAGTAGAAAGTTTCATGTTGAAGGCTGTGTGCTGATATTATATAGAACAAGGTTTCTTAAACTTTTTCGATCGGTTAATAAACATACTTAAGTATAGATTATTTTCATAAAATGTGATATGGAACTATTGGAAATAATGGTATATTTTTTTCCTGAGGTAAAGATTTTTCACATTTTCCAGGATAAAAACTACTTTATGGTCCTTCTTAACTCAAAGTATATCTATACCTATTTTGATAAGTGTTAAGTAAACTGATTCATTGAAGAATGTTATTTTTTAACCTACGAATAATATTATAACCCTGAAAAATGTTTGTTGCGGCCCGTGACCCCAAGATCAAACCATGTTTGTGGCTCGCATGAAAAAAAGATTGGGAGCCACTGGTGTAGCAGGAACTACAGAGCCTGCGGCGCAGCTGCCGACGTCATGTACGCCGCGTCTAATGAGACTCATTAATTAAGATAATGCTCGGAAACAATACCAACTGATACACTAACTCATACTATGGAAATCAAGAGGATCAGGTTTCTATGGGAAAATTTGCGCAGAAATTAACTTAGGCTAGATTTATTTGCGTCCGCCCTTAGTCCGCCCGGAAGCGTGGTTTGGCGGCTACACCGCTAGATTACAAGCTAAACACAATGCTCCCAAAGATAAGAGCTGGCGCGCACTACGACTTTTTGTCGCGCGATTATTTTACCGACCGATCAAAATTCAAACAAAATGTCACTTTATGAAATAGGCTATATGTTTCATTTTCTACCATAAAGGTAATATACCTATCGGAATAGAGAAACAATCCCGAGCTGTCAAGCTTAACCAAAATTTGATTTACATCTGTGTATACAATTATGTTTACGTGTGCGTGTCAGTGATGTACAAACATCTTGTAATTCGACAAAATATCGATCATGGAATAATAATTGTAAGATTGTAAACATAATGCCGGCTGTACATTCTCGCCGAGACACAGCGAGGCGGCCCGAGTGCGAGAGTGTAAATGGGTGCGCTCGCCTCGTCTCGCCTGTCTCGGACCCTCTCGGTCCGTTGTCGGTATTTTGCGCCCGAGACAAAGGGTCTCGCGAGGAAAACAAGCGCACTACTGTACACTCTCGCGTCTTTCACTACTAGTCCCGCCGTTGTTGGACAGTGTAGAACAGAAAAATAACAATAATAAACGTCATTATCAGTCATCATATATGAGAAATAAAATTAAATATGATTATAAATCTTTGGATTACAATGATATCTTTCGATGCATGGTGAATGGTGAATGGTCGTTTTCCACCATCTTCTCTGAGTTCTTATCTGCGATTGAACTAAGCAATAATGAACATGATCGCACTCGGGCAAGGGGCTCTCGCACGAGACTCGCCCGAGAGCTCTCGGCGAGAGTGTACAGCGGGCATTATAAAATGGGATAAAATAAAACTGCATATATATAATATAATAAAATTGTAATTTTGAAGTAAAATGTGACTTTTCTTCAAAATGCTTGCTGCATAATTAAGTACTCGTATGCATGATTTTTTCTTCGGAGTCCAGTTTGGACGGTTAATTATTTTAAGTCATGAATTTCTGGTATCCAGGTCAGCAGGAAATCTGAAAAATTGGCCAAGTGTAAGTCGGACTCGCGCATGAAGGGTGACCGGTTTCAACCGGGCATTTTCTAAAACCCGGTACGATACGACATGTCATGACACGATTCGACACGACAGGTTACGTCACGTGACATCAGTACCTACACGACACGACACGACTTCACTAGACCCTATTAATTTTCAATTCACTCTCAATGAGCCTACTGAGCCCTTTTATTTGATGCCCATCTTGCAGAAGTGCTTTCAACTATTTCCCTATCTTGGATGAGCAGCCGTATTGAATGTAGAATGACATTACATCTGTGGAAATTTCAGAAGTCTATTACTATAGTGGTTCTTGTTATACAGCCTGAAGACAGACAGACGGACGGACGGATGGACAGACGGACGGACGGATGGACAGACGGACAGGCAACGAAGTCTTAGTAGTAAAGCGGGCTGCGGGACCCCACTACTAGGACTTTATTTTTACCCTTTGGGTGCGGAACCTTAAAAATGATAAATTATGCATGATAGTATATAAACTACGGATGATTATGTTATCATTTCAACATTCCTAGATAATTAGTATACTTAACTAAATATATTTTCATATCGACACAACTTATCGATAACTTGATGCAGCCCTAGTGTAAAATAGATGAAAATTGTTTACACAAAATATCTTTAAATTGTGCACCATGGCTAGTCAAGTTATGTTTTCCATATAATTAAACATATACAGAAGTGAACACGGACGTAAAAATACCAATAACTCGTAGGGAATTGGCAAAAATAAACTTAAAACTAGGTCCTGTCGATGTAGAATAATTCACCTGTGAAATGAATATTTGTCCGGGTTTTTTCGATGTGTGGATCCAGAATCATTCCACAAACACTTAACCATGTTTCTAGAGCAGTATTTCTTAAAATTATTCATTATTTAACTTAAAATCACAATTTTTCTGAGAGCCCAAATTGACAACTATCGGCCCAGGGGCAGACAGACTGTCAAACAGATGAAAAAAAAGCTATGCAACCTCAAATCACGCTTCTCTTTCTACCACGCTGTGTTACTGATAGTGACATCTCGCTTGCTCAGGCCTTTGTTTCTCTATTCCGATAGGTATATTAACTTTATGTTTTCTACCGAAATTTGTCTAGCGACCCATGCCGCCGCTGCTTGTCAATGGCGTAGAGCAAAATGAAATCTATAGCTTATGTCATAAAATGGCGTTTTATTTGAATTTTCACAGGTCGGTAAAATAATCGCGCAACATAAAGTCGTAGTGCGCGCCAGCTCTAATGCGCATAGAAATTTTCGTCATTGTTCGGCAACGATCGTTTTTCCCGAGCGTCGGAAGAAAACCTATGGCAATGCAAACTGTTTAAACAAATTGTTGGTGGCGTTGCCATGGCATGACATGATTTGGACATGCGCAATAAAAGGTTTTGTGCCGCATGCGCTAAAAATAGAGACAATTAATATGATATTTACTTCTATTTCTTTCGCCCAAGGTGCAAAATGCAAAAGCATTGTTTAGGGCTCTTACGTTTCATAGATTCGGGTGTTTCCGTGATTTCGACAATTTGCGAAGATTTGCACGCACATTATTAATTTGGGAGTACTGTACGTAATAACATGTGAAATACAGCGCGACCGTGCCGCTATTTAAATAAATCGTTACATAACTATTGCTTGTGGTCTTGCTGTGTAGCGGCCAAAACGCGCGTTCGTGCGGACGCATAATATAAATCCAGCCTTACAACTTCTTTGCCATACAGTTTCCTTGGAGCGCGGTACCTAGTTTTACTCCTTTAATCTAATCCGACGTATATGAAACGACGAATAAACAACGCCTCCGTGGTCCAGTGGTCCGGAGCTTCGCTCTTGACTCGGAGGTCGTGGGTTCGATTCCCGCGTCGGAAACATGTTATTTCCAAGTTTGGTTAGTACAATGCAGGCTGATCACCTGATTGTCTGACAAGTAAGATGATCCATGCGTCGGATGGGCATGTAATAACCTCCTCGTTTTTTGGAAGTCGGTTAAAAAGTCGGTCCTGCGCTGATCTCTCGCCAGTGGTGCCGGTCGACCGTCCCACTGGGTTATGAGAGTAAAGGAATAGAGAGTGCTCTTGTGTACTGCGCACATACTTGGGCACTATAAAATTACTCCTGCGTACTTGGCCTGGATTCAATGAAACCGGCCACCGTCACCGAAACCGGTGTGGGGAGTATTAGTATTTAAACCAATTGAATGTTTTAAGGAACATATATACCAAAAATTGATTAAATAATTTATGAGCGTCTCGGTATGTATGTATGGTTACAACTAACGATAAGGTTAAACATTTTTTTTTATAATTCGCTGCTGAAGCCTCGCAGTTATTAGCACGTAATGAATGATTTGCCATCAATTGTTAATCCCAGCAAACTCGCACGCGTCGTGAATACTTAATAAGTTCGCTTCATAAATACAGGGCTAATTATACAACATTGTATCAACAAAGATACATATTTTAAGCTCAAAATATGTTTATCGCAGGGATTGCAGTTGGTTTATATTGCTAGGTGACCAGCCCCCCTAGACAATTGGCAAAACGCCGCTACAAAATGTATACGATTTGACATTAGTATTCGCTAGCGAAGCGATGACTTATGTCAAATCGCATACATTTTGTAGCGTTAGCGTTTTGCCACTTGTCTAAGGGTGGAAGGTGATATAACGCATTTTAATGAGCTTGGCTGCCTAATCCAACTTTTAATGGCTTAAGCAAACTAATCGGTTTACCAAACTACTTTGCAATGTCTGCATAATTTGGCTGATCGAAGAAACAATATTATGTAGTTATTTGATATCCAAAAAAGTCTGATTTGTACACGCTATCACCTGGGAATCGAACCTGAATCCCCTCGAATCAGACCACTGAGTTTTTTTTTCCTATTTGTTTCTATATAAAACTCAGAAAACTCTTATATTCCAGCGCTTAACTTGTGTAAAAAAAACGTCATTTACATGAGTTGAGAACGCTTCGTTTAGAATTCATACCGAATTCCCAGAGCAGATGGTAAGCGTTGACCGGGCTGTGAAAACTAAAGAGGTATTAAAGTATATCTTCTGAGTTCTGTCTTATGCTTGCTTAGAGAACAGTATTTATTTATTTATTTATTAGGCATATCAACAATACAACAATACAAGCTTACAGTAATAATCAACAATTAGGTCCTTTTACAGCATTCATATCAATTAGAGACATGCACAACATTAATATTACAATACAATGCAACATTTAAGACTTAACAACTAGTAAAACAGTAATCTCATTGTAGAGATAAACTACGATAACATGGCGCGCCGCTCCAAAATACAAAACGTTTGAAGAGCATTGTCTTGCGCGGTCGGCTAGCTATGATTAGTTGACCAACAAATCTTGGTAATAAGTGACATTAAGTGAAATATTACGAGTACTAGTTGATTGGTCGATTGGTACAACTACATACTAACTCTTTCATAAGGATGTGACTACACACATTGAAACAGTAATTTGGAGGGGTGCGCCATGTTATCGTAGTTTATCTCTACAATATAATATTTTGTCCAACGTTGACGCAGCTTTGTTTTTGCCCGATCCACTCTATTTCCAATCAAAGATTAAAATAGGTTTTCTAAAAATATTTTGAATACCTTATTTAACAAATGACTGTTGTATTTTTCACGCTTAAAAAGCTGAACCAATTGTGATAAATATTTGTATGGAGATACTCCGCTTCCCAGGAAAGGACATTGGAAAGTTTTTGTTGCGAAAAAATGTACGGTACCCGCGCGAAAAACAAATTTTGACGCAACGGAGTCGCGGGCGTCATCTAGTAAAGGATGTACAGCCCAAACCACTGAACGGATTGGGCTGAAATTTGGCATGCAGTCAGATGTTATGACGTCTGATCAATTCTACCCCCAAGGGAATAAAATGGGGGACGAAAGTTTGTATGAAACTTTGTCAATTTTAAATCGATTGGGCTGAGACTTTGATACATAATTAATAATAATACTTCTTGACGCGAGCGGAATCGTGGGCTAAAGCTAGTAATATTATATAAACAACTATACGCCTATATGATTTTACACTGTAACGGTAAAAACTAAGGTGATAAAATCGATAATCCAGGTAGACAGTTTAACATATTGTGATTGCAACCTCAGGAGCCTAACGTGAGCTACGCCGCAATCTTCATAAATTCCCGCACTCCAGACGGTGGCATCACAGTATAAATTAATATAGTAGATAACCACCACTATGCTGTAATCAAAATAAAGAGGCACAGATTTTCATAGAAATTATGACATTTAACATGAAGTTGTGTGCTTCGATTCACTATTTGGACTTTCGACTAAAAAAGGCGGACGCACACATAAGCGTTGTTTATTTAGTTTATTTAAGGGCTCCATTCCCCCGCGGCGCACGGAGAGGCTACGCACGTGCGTCAAGCTTCGCTTTGTAAGAAAATATATATTGTGACTGTGTCCACTGCAACCCACGGACACGCTACGTACGAATTGTGTCAAGTCAAAGAAATAAACCCAAGCACGTCCACGCGTGTGCGTGGCCGTGCACAGCGTGTGCAGCGGTGGAATGGAGCCTTTACAGAAATGTTTTTTTTACAGTACTCTATCTATTATTCAGTAGCGGTTTCAACGTCAAAAAGTTACCTATCTTTAATGGTGTTGAATAGCCAAACTGCTGTCGAAACATTTCTGAAACAGTGAATTAAAAATTAAAATAAATCTAAATAGTTCATCCGCGTCTATGTAAGATTTGTGTGAATGTTGAAAGGTTGATTTCAGGGACTCTACTGTCTTAATTCTTATTGTGGCATCACATCCATACAGTCAAGATGGTAATCGCATATGGTGTACATCGGGGTACAAAGTTACAAACAATGGAGCTTGGTCTAGAAAAAACCGATGTATTTTATATTGGCTTCGTCCTGTAAAAAGTCTGACTACACTAAGGTTAGGTAGGTAAATTTTGTATTAATACTATGAAGGCTTCCACACTTTGTATCATAATATAATATAGAAGTTCACATAAACATATTCTAAAATATATAGATGTTTCTACTTTATGTCACACTATAAAGAAGGTAAAATAAAGATAATATTAGGGTACACATAACGCGTGTCTTCGTCGCTATAGTCTTAAAATTGGGTTATGACAGTGCTACGGCTTTGCTACGGTTGCGCTACGGTATTGCTACGGTCATGCTACGATTGTGCTACGATAATGCTACGGTTGTCCTACGGCAGTGCTACACTCAATATTCAATAATACGCTAACATAAGTAACCTTATATTTTCATCCGGTCCAGTAGTTTTAAACTTTTTAATGCATACAAACTTTTTTACTCTATAATATTAGTATACACATAGAAGACTACGACATAATGCGTATTATATTTCCTCAGCTGTATTTTTCCTGAAAAATACAAACCCTTTTAATACAGGTACTAAATTTAAGCGAGTTAACGACAACACTTTTTAATTTTACCACAAAATATAAGGAAGATAAATTTTTGAGCCTCAGAATACATAAACAGCGGGTCGCGTCGCAGATATAAAAACCGGGAATGTCCGAAAACAAACCGGCAAGGATTGAATCTCGTTAAACCAACACCGCAATAATATTTTCATTAAAAATTAAGCCTAGGAGACATACGGTGTAGAATTCGCTGACATTCAAATATGACGATAGAATAACTGTATGCTATGTAGGTATGTGTGTAACCCTTCTTCTTCTTTCGATTAATAGAAGAACACTGTAATAATTTTATTAATCTAACTACCTATACATCATTATATAAAACTAGCTGACCCGACAGGCGTTGTCCTGTCTTAACGATGATTAATTAATTCGAATAATAATTGGTATAATTAAGAAAACAATAGATTAAAATTAGTATCTTCATGCCAAATTTAATCAAAATAGATATAAATAGTTTAAGCGAAAATCATAAAAGTTTATTGTGCAGGAACCGTACATTTTTGTATTGTATTGTAATATTTATCTTCTCATAATGCTGTAACATGCAATGATTGAAAATCGGAATACCACCTAAGTACAATGTTCCTTGGGGTGAGGACCTGGTGATCTGTAATACAGGCATGACCTATAATGGACACCAGCTCCTTACATCTTTACCTGACTGTTATTATTCTGTTATTATTTATTCTTAAACTTGTACTGTGAGGAGAAATAAAGATTATATTATTATTATTATTATTTATATTATTTTCCGGGACAAAAAGTATCCCTTGTCCTTTCCCAAGACTCAAAGTATCTCCATACCGAATTTAATAAAAATAGACTGAAATAGAAAAGTTTATTGTGCGGGAACCGTACATTTTCCGGGACCAAAAGTATCCCATGTCCTTTCCCGAGAGTCAAAGTATCTCCATACCAAAATTCATAAAAATCGATTGAATATTTTACGCGCAAATCATAAATGTATATTGTGCAGTAACCGTACATTTTTCCGGGACAAAATGTATACTATGTCCTTTTCCTGGTTCTAAGCTACCTGTCCACCAATTTTCAGCCAAATTGGTTTATCCGTTCTTGAGTTATAAGTAGTGTAACTAACACCACTTTCTTTTATATATATATAGATTATCGTGTCGCAGTGTCGATTGTGTTGGTATTTTGTGTGCTTATCCTGACGGTTTGAGAGAATAGTCTATCAAATTTTTCTTATCGAATTTTTAAAACCTTTCAACGCAAAAAGGGTGCAGTTCCCCTTTTTATAATTTTGATCCCACGAAGTCGCAGGCAACATTTATCAAATAAAAATATTGCAAAAAAGTCTTGCCTATTTAATTTTCGAAGTGAAAACTTCTTTAGCGGCGTTGAGCACTTTTGTGGGATGGGTAAAAACTGTGAAACTCACGTCAGATTCTCGTGCTGATCGAAAAATCGTAAGACGGTTGGAGAGTAGTGATGTAACATCGAAATCGGTTAATCGAACAATCGATTGTTTTTTTTTTGGATTGTCGATATTTTTTAATCGATTGTAAGGGTTTCGATTAAAAATCGATTTTCATAAAAAATGGGTTAAAAATGTAATTGATTGGAAGGGTTTTGATTAATAAAAAAAACGATTTTTTTTAAATCGATTATCATAAAAAATGAGTTAAAAAATTGTAAGGGTTTCGATTACTTAATTTAAAAAATCGATTTTCATAAAAAATTGGTTAAAAATTTAATCGATTTTGAGGGTTTCGATTAATTAAAAAGGTCGATTTTTTAAAAATCGATTTTCATAAAAAATGGGTTAAGAAAGATAATGCACACTCCCAGAGTGGCACTCCCGGAGTGCAACCCGTCTTTTTTTTAAATATCACACATTCCTTTTATAACAATATCAATGTTTCTACAACTGTATTCTAAAAATTTGAACACTTTACTGACACGAAAGATTAATTAGAAATAATTTGGTCGACCAAAAGACGCGCGATTCGCGTCATAATATCCCGCCGTATGTTTCGACCACTTAAAGGCGTAAGAATTTCTCTCCCCTGTTAAAAATTAACACTTTCCCGAGATCTTCGGCCTACTGAATAATAAAAAGCGGTCGTGACGTGATACTACGACCCCGGTAATGTTATAATCATGTTGTGGTGTTAGGCGAAGTTTCCTTTAAGAAACAGTCCAGAAGTTACCTACTTGAATGTTGTTCGACATTAGTTACTTGCACTCGCTGATGTGACCACACGGGGCATTTATTATAAACTGAAACGGACACGGGGTAGTATTTATAATTTATATTTTGTTTTACTGTGTTATACAGTTTGTTTTATGTTTTTTGTCAGTAATACTATAGTTATCGTTATCTGTACTCATATTGTGAAGACTCAAAAGCTACTAAACTATAAAAATTGATACAAGGATAGACAACGAGCAAGCAAAAACACTTCCAGTGATTCACTCAGAAAGACGTGTTAATTTTAATTTTTCATACACAAACCGACAATGTTGTAACTTCCAAGTGCGAATTAACTTAATTAATTTTTATTAAAGGCTTACCTGACACTAGCATCAAATATCAAGATTTCAAGAGAATAAGAAGATAATAAAGTGAACACTTTTGGTGTTAAGTGTTAACCGAAAATTTTGATACATATTGAATAATATTATAAACTTATAACAAAAATATCACAAGAATTCAGTGCTTAAATTTTTCGATTATGTTACTTTTTTCTGATTTTCTAAAAATAGTATTATATCAAGAGTAGCGCTAGTGCTAGGTAGTACCAAGTACGCGCTTCTAAGGCTTCAGTCTCGAAATTAGCGGGCAGCGGAGTGGGATTGGCGACGGTGCGTCTTAATGTATAGATTCATATAGATAAGCCTTCTAGTACCGAGTACTCGCTCGGTTTTCGAGGCCTGTCCTTAAAAATCTATACATAGGAACACCATTTTTGACGTGGGAGAGCCATGCTTCGGCACGAATGGGCCGGCTCGACCGGAGAAATACCACGTCCTCACAGAAAACCAGCGTGAAACAGCGCTTGCGCTGTGTTTCGCTGAGCGAGTGAGTTAACCGGAGGCCCAATCCCCTACCCTTTTCCCCTCCCCTACCCTTCCCTATTTCCTTTCCTACCTTCCCCTATTACCCCTTAAAAGGCCGGCAACGCACCTGCAGCTCTTCTGATGCTGCGAGTGTCCATGGGCGACGGAAGTTGCTTTCCATCAGGTGACCCGTTTGCTCGTTTGCATAAAAAAAAACACAAAATGGCAGCCATTCCTAAAATTCCTAATCTCCTGGTCACCCTATTTACATTTCACAAGTTTTATTTCATTTATTAGTTCGTCGCAAACTATTGCACATGTACGCTTCAATAATTTGCCGTCTTCAAATGCAATTATTAAAATTTTCAAATCTTTTAAAACAAACTTCGTTTTAGCTCGTTCGTTATATTTTGAAGCGGAGTCATATTTTGTTTGACCTATTTCTTTTAATATGATTAAATGTATCATTATTGAATTTATCGGATATCACATTTCAATTTCAAATGGTTTTGAGCCCCCGCAGACTGCAAGTCTTTCGATAGTTTTATCGAAAGCTTAATCAGTACGAAGATGTATGATGGTTCGCACACTAAACGATTTGTATCGGCCGATAATAATGTACTGAAACCCCAATTTGGTTAAACTATCGGCCGACTAAAAGTCTGTAGTCTGCGGGGGCTCTTAGGCTGTGTTTCCACTGAGGCAGAGCGGAGCTTAGCGGTGCCCGAATTGACCAATCGTGCTATTCCTGCGGAATGACAGCGAAGCTGAGTGAAGATTTCGAGCGTGGTGATTGGTTAATTCGGCACCGCTAAGCTCCGCTCCGCTTCAGTGGAAACACAGCCTTAGAGTCTATCTACTGGTAGATTATTTTCTATAAGTTGGGACTGTTGATAGTTATATTCTTTTCCCGCTACATCCATCACTTCTTCCATACTTTTAATATTTTAAATACGGAAGTGTCTGTCTGTCCGTCTTCTGTTACTTCTTCATGCCCAAACCGCTAAAGTCTGAACCGATTTAGCTAAAATTTGTTATATCACTTTTCACCAGAGGGGCGGTAGGGTCTTTCGTGTCAAATGTCGTGTCAGAGCACATGGGCGTATATAAGGGGGGGGTCCTGGGGGTCCGGACCCCCCCCATGACTATCTATCTCACTTGTCCAATCGACAATATAATATTATGTACCGCACCGATTTTAATCGGCGAGGTACATGTATTTTTTTTCTATTCACAGTATAATACTGTGGAGTGTGTCCGTAGGCAGAGTAGGTACCGCGATGCGTTCGTAGTTCGTCGCGCCGCGCGGGTAAATGAATATTATATTCAACAGTAGACGTTCCACGCGGCTTCGTCCGCGTAAATTAGATATTTTACAGACAAATTAGTCCACAAAAAATAGCCTATCATCCTTTACGTGGTCAACTTCTTATCTGTGCCAAATAACAGAAAAATTGCTCCAGTAGTTCGTGAGATAAGCCCTTTCAAATGATTTCCCCCGTTTTTTCTACATTTTCCTCTATTTTTTCGCTCTTATTAGTTATAGTGTGATAAATATAGCCTATTGCCTTTCTCGATAAATGGACTATCTAAGACTGACAGAATTTTTCAAATCGGACCAGTAGTTCCTGAGATTAGCGCGTTCAAATAAGCCCTTTCATATAATTTCCTCCCGTTTTTTTCCACATTTTCCTCTATTTCTTTGCTTCTGTTAGTTGTAGCGTGATAAAATATAGCCTGTAGCCTTTCTCGATAAATGGACTATCTAACACTGAAAAAAAAAATTCAAATTGGACCAGTAGTTCTTGAGATTAGTGCGTTCAAATAAGCCCTTTCAAATATATTTCCTCCCGTTTTTTCCACATTTTCCTCTATTTCTTAGCTCCTATTAGTCTTAAGCGCAACACACACTCAGCCCGCCGGGCCGCCGACATATGTCGGCAACTTTTTGTCGGCGGCCTATTTGGCGGCTTCACTTATTACAAGTCGAAAAATTTTGTCGGCGGCATGTCGGCGGCTTGAGATGAGAAATTTAATTGGCAGTCAGTCAGTGATTGCTGCGTGTCTATAAGGTTGTGTCGCCGGGCAACTGAGCGCAGGCGACCCAAGCCGCCAACATGTCGGCGGGTAACACGCGCGGGCGCATGTTGCCGACATCATTCTTTTCATACAGGTCGCCGGGTTGTGTCGCCGACAAATGTCGGCGGCCCGGCGAGCTCAGTGTGTATTGCGCTTGAGCGTGATAAAATATAGCCTATAGCCTTTCTCAATAAATGGGCTATCTAACACTGAAAGATTTTTTTTAAATCGGACCAGTAGTTCCTGAGATTAGCGCGTCCAAACAAACAAACTATTCCGCTTTATAATATTATATTACTAGATGTTCCGCGCGGCTTCGCCCGCGTAATTTAGGAATGTCACGGAAACAGTACATTTTTCAGCAAAAAAAGAAACCTATGTCCTTTTACGTGGTCTATTCTTGATGTGTGCCAAATAACATAGAAATTGATAAATCGGACCAGTGGTTCCTGAGATAAGCGCGTTCAAATAAGCCCTTTCAAATAATTTCCCACGTTTTTCCCACACTTTCCTCTATTTCTTCGCTCCTATAAGTCTTAGCATGATAAAATATAGCCTTTCTCGATAAATGGCCTATCTAACACTAATAATTTTTCAAATCGGACCTGTAGTTCCTGAGAATAGCGCGTTCAAATAAGCCCTTTCAAATAATTTCAACCCGTTTTTTCCACACTTTCCTCTATTTCTTCGCTCCTATTAGTATTAGCGTGATAAAATATAGTCTATAGCCATCCTCGATAAATGGGCTATCTGACACTGAAAGAATTTTTCAAATCGGACCAGTAGTTCCTGAGATTAGCGCGTTCAAACAAACAAACAAACTCTTCAGAATTATAATATTATATAAGTATAGATATAGATAAGTATAGCGGACAGCGGAACCTTTCATGGGCGAGTCCAACTCGCACTTGGCCGCTTTTTTACGTTAGGGACCCCCCTCTTAACAAAGCTATATATACGCCCGTGTCAGAGCAGTCAGACAGACATATGACAGCTACATCGTGACATGTGGAAGCTATTTCGTGACATAATATGACAGCTGTTTGACACGAGACCCTACGGCTACATAGCGCCAAACAACCCTCATGGCACGGCTGATGATGACGCTAAGCAACATTGTCTCAGTCATTACATGTAAAACTGTCTCCCCGAGTACTGAGACAGGATTATATTTGCCTTCGAGGTGGGAACGTCTCACGAGCTTACAACGTACAAACTTGTCTCGCGATACTCATATAAAACTTGCTTATAATAAACGTGCCGAGAAAAGGGAAAAATAAGGAGTTAAAGAAAATTGAAAAGGTGAATCGTGTCAAAGATTCAATGTGAGTAATTGTTTTACGAACGAAATAAAAGTGAGCTATGAGTTACCTTGATTTATATTTCGTGCTTATTTATTCGCTTTTTTAATACCTTTAACTTTTCTGTAGATAAAATATTAAACAATACTTTATAACAGTATTCAGTTGTAACGAATGTAGTAAACCGAAAAAAATATTTTAATCTTTAAAAGCGCGGAAAAATAAATCAATTAAAAACGCTGCAATTATGTGGCAACGCAGCATGAAAAATCAAAGGGTATTTGCAAATAAAGCACCGATGCTAATTGACAACAGTGACGTGGGCCGAGCGGGCGAGTGGGGCGAGTGGGACGAGCGGGGAGCGGGCCGAGTCGCCCCGGGCGAGTTATCGTGTACAATCAAATTATTCCAATTACCCGATGCTATCAATATTCAGTGGTAAACGCGATGTGGGAATATGTTCAGTTGCGCTAAGTGCTTGTATTAAAATTTTAATTTTATCGCTCTCGACGGACGTATTACTGTTTCAATTTATATTAAAGGGTTATTTATACAAGCCATTATGCGCTAAAGAGTTATTGTGAAGAGCTGATAAAGCTAAAGTAGTGGGGTATGAGTTAATTTGCTTGGTATAATAAATGGAATAAACATGTTTTATTTCCTGAATTTTAACAAATGCTTTGAGGTAAGTAATTCCCGTAATAATTCGAAAACTAACTCGACGAGAAATACGGACGTAAGAAACTAGCAAATATAATGACAATGAAAGATCATCTCAATTTAGGGCGAAACACCCAATTATTGTCATTTTCACATTGCGTTTACGCCACAGAAACTCTATGCTTTGTTGTTGCAATATGAACAGACCCTAAAGCGACACTTCTATATTGTCCTATGTCCAAAAATGTTTATGATATTTGGAATTTCTGCCTGTGCTCACGACTGTACCTACACTTCTATGCCCTACCTCCGATAGTGTTTATGATCCCATGTAACTTATTTTTTTATTCTTAGTTCTACTCACAACTGTACCTCGGTGTATCGAAGACATCTGTCGACAAAGTTGGCGCTCAGCTGGCTAATGCCGACAAATAGTTGTTGACGCAGCGGCCCCGGCGTTTGCACTCCGTCACGTCACGTAGCGTCGCGTAACTTATGTGTTGGTAATTAGCGTGCGGTGTCGATTACCGTAGTTAATGTGTGGATATTACTAGAATCTAGATGGTACAAAACAAAGTCACTTCCGGCTAACCCATACATATTATCACCAAAGTCTAGGGATATAGTTACTTACAAAGTATCTAAAATTCTGTATATTGATGAAGACAGTAATCGAAGAATAATAGATTTTAGGTTTTTTTTTTTTTTAAGTTAAAAAATTTGGATTTATTTGTTTCGTAGCTAATTAGCTTTTCGTTGGCCTTAATATTTCTATAATGTGTATGCCAACAAATCTGCCTGCTACAAAATCTGGCGACAGCCTCTTTTTAGGCAATGACGAATAGGTAGGCGATGTACAGAATTATTATTTTTAACAAAAAATTAAAACCGACTTCCAAGGTAAAAACAAAAATTACATCCTTATAATATGAACTAAAAAGTATTAAATAATTTTTCCTATCTAATAGTGCCTTTTTCCGAATTCGGCTAAAACTCAACTATTTCTTTACTCAATCTTCATCATTTTGAAGTCGGTACCAGATGAATCTTCAGTTCTCTGACAGAATATTTGAAACTTTTGGAACTGGCACCGACTTCAAAATTATGAAGATTGAGTACAGAAATAGTTGAGTTTTAGCCGAATTCGGAAAAAGGCACTATTAGATAGGAAAAATTATTTAATACTTTTTAGTTCATATTATAAGGATGTAATTTTTGTTTTTACCTTGGAAGTCGGTTTTAATTTTTTGTTAAAAATAATAATTTCACTCTTTTGAGTTTTTAGTTACCTAGTACTAAAATAATAATAATAATAATCATTTATTTCAAGTATCCAGACTCATATCCGTACAAGATCAAAAAATTACAAACAAAAGTCACATTTGTTGAAAAAACATACTTATATAATTACATAAATTATATTAAAATAATAATTATTTTGGCCTGTATTTTGCATGCAAGCGACAGCAGTGACCGATATACGGGTTATCAGGGCGTTCACAGAGCGCGGCCAGCATGCCGTTGGAGCTCCCCCGCATGCGCCGCACCAGCGACGATGTTCGCCTGCGCATTGTGGCAAAGAAACAGTCCACTCGTGCGCACGCGAACATCGCCGAAGCGCTGCACCATCGGGGGAGCCCCACCAGCATCCTGAACGCGTTATTATATTGGGCGCGAAGGGCGCTGTATGCCCTTTGCGTATATGCTGCCCAGAGGCTGCAAGTGTAGAAGGATGTACAAAAAGCTCTAAACAACGTCATTTTTACTTCTAACGAGCATCTTGCAAACCTCCTGACAACCATGCTTGCCCTAACCGCCAGCGCCCTTCGCTCCCTTTCGATATCAGTGTCGTCTTTCAAAGTGGACGTCACAATGTGTCCTAGATATTTAAACTCCTCTACTCTAACCAAAGGAACACCATTTAGTAAAATAGTCGGTACTGTATCCACCTTTCTGGTTCCACTGTGAAAGACCATGTACTGACTCTTTTTACTATTGTATATCAGCCCATGCTCCGCTGCGTAACGCTCACAAATATCAAGTAGCTTTTTGAGACCACAGACTGAGGCACTCAGCAAGACCATGTCGTCGGCATAATTTATGTTATTGAAACATACTCCATCTACATGGCAACCAATATGCTGCTTGCTGAGCTCCTCAATCAGTATCAGTAGTAAACTATCGCGTACCTACTATGTACGTAGAATAATACACCTGTATAATATTATTCTACGTATCTTGTTACAAGCTCACCGGTGAGCGAGACACAATAGAATAACAATAGATTTCCAAGAATCCACGATCGAAGGATACAAACTAGGTATTAGCAACAAATTATAAGTATCGTGCAGGAAACCGGTCTCGAACGCTTCAACTCCCAAGCGGCCACATTGTGGTGTTATATTATATAAATTCGGACATCTATTAATAACTATTAGATAGGAATAATTATTTAATACTTACATATTATAAGGATGCTATTATTGTTTTTACCTTGGAAGTCGGCTTTAATTTTTGTTAAAAATAATAATTTCACTCTTTTTAGTTACCTAGTAAGCCATCGCGTACTATACGTAGAATAATACACCTGTATAATATTATTCTACGTAGGTATCTTATTACAGTCACACTTACAAAATATAATATCAGCTGCAGCCTGCAGATAATTTTATAAACAATACATTTAAAAAAAATCGAAGTGAACACGTGTGACGTGCTAATGTAGCCGGTCTCGCTCGACTTGTCGCACACGCGGCACGCCTCGCACTGTATAGTACGCTACCCGGCAGACGACAGTTATTGTATTATGAACGCTAAACGCAATTCAAAAGGTTGAAATTAGGTTGTTTTAAAGAATATCTCGGCGAAGTGAGACGGAATGTTACATGATCGAAGCAACTGTAATTTCTCAGAAGTAATATCAAATGTGTGCCTTATGCTCTGGAGATAAGGTTGAATTTGGTGACATTGGTGACCCTGACTTGGTAATGATGATGAATGCAATTTGCATAGTAGCATAATATGCTTTCAGTTCTTAAAATAGCGCCTAAACTCCCAAACTTGTATCTATAAGGAATCCGGAGTTCTCTTAGTATCTTCGGAACCATAGCATACCTCGGTGCAAAATCTTGCGTTTTGGTAGCATATGCTTAGGATGCTTCTTATAAAACCAAAATCACTATATGTTTCCATATAAATTTCGAGGAGTTCCCTCGATTACTCATGGATCCCATCATCAGGTCACCACTTTTGTGAACATGGTACCAAATTGGAGTGAAACCTAATACTACAAAACAAAAATTTCGAAAATCGGTTCACAAACGGCGGAGTAATCGTTGAACATACAAAAATTAAAAAAAATATATCCACAGCCGAACATATAACCTCCTCGTTTTTTGGAAGTCGGTTAAAAATAACAATACTCATTGGCTATCTTGTTTACAATGTGATGATGAATGATGCTGCCCTTTCGTGAAAATGATTGAAGCCTGTTAAATGTCGAACCTTTTCCGTTATCGGCGACCCATTTGGCGTAAAGTTACTCTTTAAACGTTGCTATACTTATGTCTTATTATAACTAACCCCAGTGAATGGATGTGAGGAATTTTTGAATTCAATTACAGAAACTTCTAGAAAGTACTCGTTCAATTGTAATTACTTACGACGGAAACTCCGGTGAGCCGTGAAATAATAATTACATTTGAATACTGTACTCGGATCGTTAATTTTCCTGTATTATGAAATTGATCTTTACAATCAAACGTATTTCCTATACCATTAATAGCTTGTAAACCATTAAAGATATTTTATATGCAAAAAAATTAAAATGAAATCCAATTTTTTCAAAAAGTAACAATACAAAAAAACAATTACTACGCAATTACATGTCTTAGGGTGAAATCTATAGAGCGATCTTAGACTTAACTCAGACTTTACTTCAAACTTTACTTTAAAAATCTTAGCTAAGCTTAAGCTTACCAAAATATTAAGTGAATAGAAGAACGCAACATCCATTGTTAGGTCCTCCTATTCACTTAAGATTTTGCTAGGCTTAAGCCTAGCAAAATCTTAAGTGAATAATCTTAGCTAAGATATTTTAAAGTAAAGTTTGAAGTAAAGTCTGAGTTAAGTCTAAGATCGCTCTATAGATTTCACCCTTAAACCCAAGGCTGTGGCATACCTAAGGATAAGCGTCAACGCCCATATCAAAAACTACATGACGCCCGAAACTCCGTTGCGACTAAATTCGTTTATCGCGTGGGAACCGTACATTATCCGTAAAGTATCATATTATGTCCTTTCCCGGTACTCAAAGTATCTCCATGCCAAATTTCATCAAAATTGGTTCAGCGGTTTGAGCGTGAAGAGGTAATAGACAGACAGACAGACACACTTTTGCATTTATAATAATAGTATGGATTGTATAAATACTCGTAGGGAGGTAAACCTACGATATTTGATCGGATTATATAAATAAATCAATAATTTTTTTTATAAGTAAAATTTATATATTTAAATCAACATTATTAAGAGAGTGCCTCCGATGCCGGCGCCGTTTGCCGAAATGGCTGCCGGCGCCGGTTGCTGAAATGTCAAATGAGTAAGCTGTAATGTAAAAAGTAATGATGTAGCCAAGGTAAAGCTAAGCTAAGAAAATGCATCACAAAAAACTAAAATATCCACAGCCGAACAAATAGGTACCTAACCTTCACCTTTGGAAGTCAGTAAAGTCGAATATATTTGAGATTATAATTATTATTTCTTCTTAAAATTAGTGTATCGGCACTGGAACCTAACGCTTTACGCATTATCACCGGCTCCCATTTTGAGTGTCAGCGCCGGCAGCCGTTGTTTTATATCTCGGCTGCCGCCTGCCGGCAGTATACTTACTATATTTTTTGGGAGCCGGCGCCGGCTGCGGAGGCACTCCCTATTATTAATCGTAATCTGCTGGCTAGGTTTGACACCAAATTCCGTTGAAGTATTTGCCTATGAATTGATTTCCTTGACAGTACATAAATAGCAATATTTGATTATCTATTTAATTCTCCTTACACCCCTTATGTAAATAGCTTTTCAATCACAACTAGGACCAGTATTTTGCAAATTTTCATCTCGATTTCTTAAATAAACAGAAAAAAAGTAAAACCAATAATTGAATTAGACATAAATCAATCTGTGATTGTGTTTCAGCTGGCGATAACCAGTTTATACCGGCTGTAACTGGTTCAGGCCGGAGCCAATCTCAGCCGGATCGCGGCCGGATATTGAGCTCAACGGCTGCTTGCAGCTTGACGTATTGATATATAAGGTTTATTATGTAATTTCAGTGACGTGTTCAAGCTACTTTAGTGGTATTTGAAACTAATTTCAATATGTCCTCTCACGAGCTTTTTATCATTGTTTCTATTTCTCTTTATTCCTAATTTGGATTTGATATAATATTGCAAGATCAAACTCTTTTTCTACCCTACCTTCCTCGCCGGCTACCACAATAACTTACTATATCTATACTCTATAAGTCTATACTGTACTCGGCGAAACATGGCGGTAGCGGTCATTGACTCCTTGTCAAAAACTTGTCATTTTCTATACCTTCCGCGATTGACAACATCTGACACTTCATTGTCAATCGCGGTTTATATAGAAGTGGCAAGTTTTTGACAGGGAGTCAATGACCGCTACCGCCATGTTTCGCTGAGTACAATATAGTTTACACATTATATTATTATGTATATTTTACGCATTGCATATACCTACGCTGACTTATTTAAGTAATGTAAAAAAAAGAAAGGACAAGATTCAACGTCCATACAATTTTGGGCTAATTTTAAAAGTGCCGGCCAACGCAAATAAACCCATTATTTAAATAGAACATAATCTAAGGAACAATTTTTATTATTCGAGTTGTTATTCGGGGTCAAACTTTTTTATAACATATGTAATAAAACTTATTTTATTAAAAACAATACTGAGGTAATCGATCCCAACGTCCCTATCCGAGTCATAGAACAGATTAGAAGCCAAATACCTACAAATGATTTGGAAAAGTTCAAAGGAAGAGGGATACTCTACGTGCTTGGGGTACGCACGGCATTTGCCTAGTATTCCAAGTAAGCAATGAATTGTGCCCTGCAAGCCCCAAGTACGTAGTGCCCTCCTCCTTTGAATTTTTTCAAATCATTTGTAGGTATTTGGCTTCTAATCTGCTCTATCTATCTCGGATAAGTACGTTGGGATCGATTACTTATTAGTTTTAATTAATAAAATAAGTTTTATTACAAAAAAAGTTTGACCTTGAATAACATATCGGAGACTTGACTTAGAACTTTGGTGTAATAATAAAAAAAAATCCTTAGATTATGTTCTATTTAAATAATGGGTTTATTTGCGTTGGCCGGCACTTTTAAAATTAGCCCAATTTGGACCTTGTCCTTTGTTCTCTTGAATAAGAAACAATATTTATTTACAGCAGCGTAAGGCAATAAGCCCACACTCTATAAGGCTGAGATTTAAGCTATACAGCTTCATAGTTGATTCTATTATGCAATCATGTAACTGCCATGCTGCCATCTGAGCCGCCTCTTGACTGCCGTGATCGGGTATATTGGGTACATCGGGTATATTGGGTGCAACGGGTATAGGATAGCTTTAAATTCAACACATTCTAGTACAACACCTCTGTTGACGTGTGAAATTGTTTCCTAAAGCTAAACCGACTCGTGTGAAAGCTTACTACATCAACGATGAATCATGTATCAATGAATGTTAAATCTCTTTGAAAAAGAAGGATAGAAAAAGAATTGAACATTTAATTTGAAGAAAATTTTGTTTGTAAAATGTAATAAACGTTTCATTTCATATTGTGAACAATAACTACTCGATAGCGCCGCTATTTAAATAAATCATTACATACTTTGTTTTTGTGCTCTGGCGGTATAGCGGCCAAAAAGCGCGCTCGCGTAAACGCATATTAGATCAAGCCCAACGCACGGTCTAGGTAATATATAGTATATTCCAGTAACTAAAACAGCTTACAAATGACATAAATAATTACCATATTATACAATTATTACAATAAATAAGTCGTCACGAATCCGGCGGCCTCACCTTGTTAAAAGTTTACAATTAACGGCTAAAGTTGCCCGAAGTTCACGCATTCTATCTTATTAACGACAGCGGAGCCAGAGGTAGAGGGGTAGAGGCAGACAGGTAAGCCTACCGCTCAACTACGACAAAATAGTTATTAATTTTATGTATGTAACACAAATCTGTCTTGATAATGTCGATAAGCGATGGAGACATTGATCAGGGCTCTGACGCTTTGAGGATAATATTTTCTATAAGAGACGTCCATATTTAGAGTGCTATGCAAAACACATTATGTTATGCGAACATTAAAACAAATATAAACAGTCTGTCTCAAGACTGTCGTGTCTCAAATAAGCGGTCACCCTAAACCGTAGAGAGGTAGAGGGGCAGAGGTGTAGGCTAAATGTGGGAAAAATCTTCCGAGGCCCGCTTTGTATGCAAAACTCCGGAATGGGTTTCAGTGTTTCGCGAACAATCGCTTTGACTTTTTTAATTTGCCGCGAAAATATTTTTCGTCGTTTTAGAATTTTTCGCATGCATTCAAAAACAAAATTGTTTTTTTAGTTGCGGATACACGTGAAATTGTAGGCGCCAATGTAACACGAACGGTAAAATGATACAATACGTAGAAAAATATATTTTAAACGTTCTTTGGACATAAACTAACTATTACTTAATATTACCATGAATATTTTAATGTAGGTACTTAGTATATTTAACAAGTTTTTTTTCTTTTTCTTCTTTTTGGCAACTTGACACAAAGGATGTGTATGTTGTGCCACAGACAAGGTAAAAAGGTAAGGAATATGGCGGGAAAACCATATTCCTCCTATTATATTTTTCATCATCGTTTTCATGTATCTTCAGGTCTAAAGTCTAGTCAAAGTCTAAGTAAAAGTTAATACAGTCAAGGAGTCAAGTCGGTCGATTCAGTAAAGTGGTAGACGCTTTACTAAAACTTTCGATGGAGTTTTGGAGGGAACACAAAATAGCACGTTTCTGGATATTACATCACTTTCGTACACTTGTGCATGAACACGAATATCTAATGGTTAATATTCTACCAATATTACACATTAAAAACCCAGCTAACACAATTTTAGGAAAATAATATAAAAACACAACAGCACACTTTAACATTCCCGGCAAAAACTCTTAACAAGTTTATCTATTAATAACTACGATAAATATTCAGTTTTTTTTTTTTTAATTAAATATGAATAAAACACACCCCAATAAAACTCTCCTCAACATTTTCCGAAGCGGTTATCTAATAAACAGAGCAAAAAGTATACAAAGCATTTAAAAGGCTCTAAATCAGCGCAGCGCAGCTCCCGAAGCCCGCAGTCGGCAAGAAGATTAACTCGGCGACTGCAGACGAGAATTAAAAACGAATTAAATCTCCTAACTCCGTCTGTGGTCTGTTGGATGCGTTAAGAACCTTTTTGCTTGAAATGCTGGCTGGTAAGTTACAAGAGTCTTTTTATTTTTATTTATAGGTTTTCTGCTTGAAAACGCCTGCAGTGCGCTTACCGTACAAAGGAGCGAGTATAGTCCGCATAATATTATGATATTGTGTAACGTTTGAATCAGAGCTAGTGGCGTTTTTGGTAACACTTTCCTCCAAAAAGTACCCGTTTCACATAAAAACAGTCTTGTTTTAATAAAAAATGCTTGTGAGAATGGGGATTGTCCATTTTTTTTTAATTTTGCTCATTACAAAAACATTTCGAGGAATAAGGTCAGTGATCGTTTTTCTGTATATAAACGAAAAAAATACCCATTAGTTACTTATATTTTTGAACAAATATGTGTAACCTTAGTTTGACCTTCAATGGCGTTAAATTAGCAATAAATTCGATCAACATTACGTTTCGAACTTTTGGTAAGTTTCTCGTATCAGCTTTCACATAATGATAACTTGCATTAGACGAACCAGCCATTATAAATAAGATTGAAAGGAAAAAAAACATATTGCAGAGGTCAATTGGGCGCCGATGATGACGTCAGAGCGAAACTTTAAAAATTTATTGAGAAGAAACTAGCCAATGGATTTCAAAATTATTTAATTTATATTCTTAAAATACCCTATTTTAACGAAAAAAAATATAAAAAGTACATGTGATTTTTTTGGACAATGCCCATTAAAAGATTTTGATGGAGCTTTACTACATTACAGAATAAACTATAATTTATTACTGGCAAAGCCAAGCAAAAGCTAGGGTTTGCTAGCTATAATTAATACAGTTCATAATCCTGACGGCCTATTAGGGCGCTTCCGACACATTCTCCCCCCATCAGGGGTATCCAGTCGCCTCCTTTTATCTTGACTTCCTCTATTTTTTCCTCGTACCATTATCCTCGTTTTCCTCGTCAATATCTCTTTCATTTTTCCTTTCAATGGCGAAAAAACAGGAAGGCTATGCGCTCGTGACCTGAAACTTAATATTTGGTTATTGACTCGGTTCTGTTACACGACTTAATCGACGTATTCTGAATAATTCTGATATACGAAATTTCTGTAACAATTTTTAACGTTTTGTACGTATCCTGTAATACCTGTGAGTTCCAAAAATATGGTTGTACCATCGAGGAAATCGATTCCTAGGCTGTTGACGGACCTACGTCATGTGGTCAGCTTATATCTTTTGTTTGACTTAACGCGACCAAATTACTTAGGTCCGCGATATGTCTAGTAATCAACTTCTCTGATACTACTTATAATGGCTACTGTTAGTTGCTGTTAGTTTTGTACTTTAGCACCTTTTCACAGTAATATTTCCTAATAGTTTTACTTCTGGTAATTAATATTTTCTGTTATTTGTTTTGTTAATTAAGTTTATGGTTGCCTGGAAGAAACTGCTTCCAGCAGTAAGGCCGCCATTTCAAACTGTTTTCATTCTTTGTAACTTTTGTAAACTGACTTTTTTAATTAGCGGTTTGAATAAAGAGTTTTTTATTTATTTATTTATTTATTCTGGCTGCACACAAACGCGTTAAACAACATCTATCGTAAGAACGATGTAGCCAGCTGCAAAATATACGCTTAATGCCTATATTTTTCAGCTTTTCGCGATCGTAGCATGTTAGAAGGCCAGATTTTCTGTTGGTACACGAGTTTGGTGAGGTCGGCCTATGAACAGTATAACCGGATCCTGTCAACATCCCCGTAATCCCCGCTTTTGACGGCGTCAAATTTCAGATCAGTAAGGGCATTTAGATATGAATACCTAATGCATACCTAATTATAACATTATTAACATATAATTAAGTGTAAATAGGACGTGGCGGCCTTTAATAAGGTAATCAGCAGTCAAAGTCCAGTTATACGCTCAGCTAACACGTAATTATTGCTATTAGATTATATTCCAAGGTAATGATCTTTGACTTGATTGACGAAGGGTCAGTGAACACTTCGGCTCAACATAGACAGGTTAATTACGTATTTTTTGCCCCCGACGAAAAAGAGGGGTGTTATAAGTTTGACGTGTCTGTCTGTCTGTCTGACTGTCTGTGGTATCGTAGCATCCAAACGGGTGGACCGATTTTGATCTAGTTTTTTTTGTTTGAAAGCTCATGATTCTTGTGACAGCTACCTATGTCATTCTCTCTACAGTCTACTCTGTACCTATGCAAGATTTGTTCGATAGCAGATATTGTGCAACATCTGCTGTCTCATACCTGTCACAAGATATGTAATATCTTGCATATATATAGGCAGATGACAGATCTGTGTAATACTCGTATGGTCGAGTTAATGTGCTTAGCCCACAGATTACGACTACCATTGACTTGATATATTACGTGCATTGTATTTTGCTTTTACTTACCTTTTTCCTTAAAATCAACGAGCGGTGGTAGTCTCTTACCATCAAGCCCTTTATCTGAATATTTGACACAATAAAATCCTCCAGAAACCGTACTCCTCCCCCCGTACTTCTTGTTCTTATATATCGAAATCGGAGCTTACACAGACAAATGCTTCCTTTATTTATGTGTGATAAAAGGACGAAGTCAAAGGTGTTATGCTTGTTAACCGATCCACCCATCTCCTATACCTTTGATATCCGATTCTTGTCGGTACTTGAAAGCCCTTTGAATCTACGGATTTTTTTTTCAATAATTACGACAAATACTCGTTGAAATGAAGAATTGAAAAGAAAAAAAATGTTAAACTTAAGTAACTTTATTCCGTGAACATTAACGACATCTTACAAATCCGATCGCAAAAAATTCCAAGCCTTAGGTCTCCTTATAAGATAAAAAGATAACTTTAAGAAATCTGAGAACGAAATCAGCCTTGAACGTCAAATATATTACAGAAAAGGTCCAGAACTTTTACGTAATGAAAATCTGTTTTTGTTAAATTACTCGATTTAATTATTTATTCAGCTTGATTTTGGGGTAAAATAATTTTATTAAGCCACGAAACTTTATATAATTTATTTTAGATTTTTTTTATAACCCGTGCAAATACTAAATCTAAATGTAGCTCCTTCGGGTAATATAGATACAATAACACTTTTATTCTTACGACTTCTAATCAAAAATATTTCACAAAATGAAATACCTTTTCTTACAAATGCGAGAGCTAATCTTTAAGAGAGAAATGAGATAGCAATCAAGCAACACAAATTGAAGAACGCGTGGAATGAAAAATAATTCGCCTCACGGAGACGTCATGATTAAAATTTTCTTCTGCGATCGTCAATTAATGATTGGCAATCGACTGTATCGGCAATTTGCTCCGTCAAATTACGTCCGCGGGGAATCCCTGATTGTGACCAGGGCGGGCGGCCAGGGCGGGTGGCTAAGGCGGGCTGAGTCGTCGGCTTTTTATTCACTTACCTTTCTGCTTGACTGCGCGACGGCAAAATGGCGATTTGCACTCGCATTTCAATATCTGCAGGTACTAGAACACGGACGGGAAGACTTGGAGCTGTAAAGTTTTAGTGTCTACTGATAACAACTCCGTTGCGCCAAAACTCGTTTATTGCGCAGGAACCATACATTTTTGGGACAAAATTCATCCTATGTCCTTTCTCGGGACACAAAGTATCTCCGTGCCAAGTTTGAGCAAAATCGGTTCAGCGGTTTGAGCGTGAAGAGGTAACAGACAGACACTCTTTCGCATTTGTAATATTAGTATGGATTGTGACTTCAATTGGTTCAAAAGGCTTAATTTCATCATAAACTTTATTTAATTTACATCTACTCGTATTCACATAATAAATAATAATAATCCATTTGCAAAAGCATATTGGAAAAATATTTTTATTAGTAACTCTATTGTAATTTCAATAATTAAGTAATACTTTATTTATTCCCTTCATCGAACGCTTCCGAGAAACCAGAACAAATTCCACCCGAAATTTTCATTCATTCAACATCGGCAGAATTAAGTATCGAAGATATCAGACATTAACAGCCAACGAGTAATCATCGGGAACGAAAAAATTCAGGGCAGATACAGCCATTTTCCTAACCAATCTCGTTGACAAAAGATAGATTAGCGACGACGGCCGCCCGTGACTTAAATAATTCAGCAGGGTCCGCTCGCCGTCTTGTTGAGGCTTAGAATATTGAAAAATGCCGATAGGCGCACACTCCGCCGCGTAAAAACATGACCAGACGCTTACGTGGCTGATTCGTTTATCTCGCTTAGCACTGAAAATATTATAAATTATAGTCCGCGCGGAACTAGTTGGCCGCTCTGCCGGTATGTGAGTGTACGGGCAGAGCGGCCAACTAGTTGCGCGCGGACTATAACAAAGAATTATCAAGTTTGCAAAGATATAGAAAGTGTAACGAAACTAAGTGATAATGTGTGTATAAAGTTCACTGTGAAAGTAGAAGAGCTGAAGGAGCAAATTTTGTCATTTGTATGGGAAAACGCACGCGCGTCATGAATTTTTCCCTGCAAAGATGAAAAACAAAGTTACTCTTTCAGCGCTGCCACTTTCATAGCGAACTCTATATGGGGTTTTGTTACATTCTGTATAGTGATAAATTATGTCAAATCCCATACGTTTTATATTTCTAATTTCACAGTTAAAATTATTGAAAATAACTTGAGTAAAGGCTCAGGTATCTCATATCATGTTATGCAAATACCTGGAAGCCAATCACTAACGTATAGGTAACGGCCTTCAACAACTTGAAACACACGTAACTCAGGGATCGTGATAGGACCCATGTTACCTAGTTCCTGTTATAACCCTTACATGGTCATTTACGCAAACAAGGTAGAGCAAGGGAATAAGGAAGCACTGAAATAATTGTCAAGCGAATAGAGTACCTAAAATTAAGACCATAACATCCTTTTTGGATAGTACAAAGTATTCTCCAAAGAAGTAGACACCTGGGTAATTTTATATCGCCAGGTCTCACAACTAGTCAGCCTAATTCACAAAGGACAAATATATTCACAACATCTTGTACCTAAATCTTGATGATTATTTATTTATTTGCTTTTATTGGGGTCTCCAAACAGTCTTACAATATATTTTTAAAGAAAGGTATACATTTAAAAGATTTACTAAATGTAAAACCAAATTTAAGCACTAGATTCACAAGAAAATGCGTTCCCATGTTCCGGGCGTGGAGTGTACATTTTTTACACTTGATAAATGCTCGCGATTTATTACGAAAACGTGTTTTTTTCTTATCAGCCTCGTGGGAACTCTTAGTGTCCCTGGAAAAAACTTATTCTTCATTATAGGTGTTAGATGTAGGGTTAGTTATGCCTTGCTTCTTTCGGTTGTAAAATCATTTTCAAACATCTGAGAATTGACCCTAAAAATAATTATTACGCAGCATAAAACTTAAGTATAGTTTTCACAGAGCCAGTACTGGCTGCTAATAAGACTGGCAGCCAGTATTGGCTTGGTATATGCCGCGTGTGAACAGTTTGGCCTGGCTTGAAAAACTGTTCACACGCGGCATAATATACCAAACCAATATTGGCTGCCAGTCTTATTGGCAGACAATACTGGCTCTGTGAAAACTATACTTTAAGGTCCGCTGTCTATCATGTGTTTTTCAATATGTCAGACAAACACAAGACTTTGTATAATTGTATATTTATACGCTGCTTAAATGTATGTCAGTAAGAGGTGTTTGTGTTATTTACTTTAAACTTGTGGACTGTATTATATAAGTTAAGATATAAAATAAAATATAAATATTACGTTTTGAAGATAGATGATGCGTTCCCCTGGCCAGGGAAAGAGATGTAAAAAAGACTTCTGCCATCGAAGCGAAGGGTGACGTTGACATTCCAATCTGATGACATGACCGGAAGACGTCTTGATGCTTTGTGTTTTGCCCGTAAAAAAGTGATAACCGTTTATGGTTACTCTAAATGCGCTGATCGCGTACAGAGGATATAACATGTATGAATACCATCATCCCCTAGTTGTGTAGCCAGAACAAGAGGTAATAACTAAGACGGGGTATAATCCTGAACGAAAGTGTTACACTGCAGCTCGCCTCGGGCGCTGTGTGTTAATTTATGAAAGACATATATAATATATTAGCGAGATAATCGTAGGGGGAGGTACAGAATAAGTACACGCAGAAGATAACGCAACTTTCCTGGGCGAAAATTCAAAACGCTATCCGCGAGAGCTGAAGCACAGAATGTCTGAAACCAGCGCCGAATCGCGCGTTAGAGCATGTATGAAGTTGCTTTCTGGGTGTATGTAGTCTGTGTCAGGGGTCCCCTTGTACCCCGGAGCTACGCAAACAAATTTGATGGCGAGATACCCGGGAACAGAATACGTGGGGCGTTATGAATAAATTACAACTATGTGAATACACTTTCTCTTATAATTTTAGGTATATGTACTTCGGTGTTAAATGAAAGAATTTTTTAAGATAATATAAATGGTGTTTTTACCTTGGGTAATTAGTTGTATGATTAATTAATTAATATTATACTTTTGTATGGCAGATCGCGATTTAAACGCGTCACGTTATAAAAACGCTTCCATTCGAAGTTTTTGCTATTGCTAATTACAGTGAAAACGGTCTGTTTGTAGTAACAGTAAAGAAAAGAGCGTATTCCCTTTTAAAAGGCCGGCAACGCACCTGCACTCTGCAGCTCTTCTGATGTTGCGAGTGTACATGGGCGACGTGAGTTGCTTACCATCAGGTGACCCGTTTGCTCGTTTGCCCCCTTATTTTAATAAAAAAAAAGTAACCCAGCTACTAGCTAGGGCAATTTTATTCAGACTCTTTATGGACTACCTAGTAAAAACGATTTTATCAAGACATTATACTCGTAGCTGTCCTAGATAAATCAACCTAATAAACTGAACCGTAGCAGCAAAAAATATTCAATAAAAAAGTCAGGAAACGCGGAGGCGAAATGTAAAACAATAAGTCAGGGGGCACCGGTAATGGGCACATTTGGCGTGAAGGCGGGGCCCCGCCGGCGCCAGGAAGGCCCCAGAGCCGGGCCCCGGCGCTCACTTGCCACTCAATCGAGCGTGAACGTGCGAACTTTATTTGTCGATAGTCACTGATCACAAACATTTTTATGTCGATAATTTACGATTGGAATAAAAAAGAGGCAAATAAAGTTTTAGGACCAGATCAAATTCTACTTAAATTCGTAAAAAAAATAGTTTTCACATAGTTTTAATTATCTTTGTTAGATAGTATTTAATTGTACTTAAATATTAATTGATCAAACTTCGATTTGTTATAGACATTGTCTTAAACAATTATCTAAGTTTGATCAATGATTAATATTTACGTATGAGATGAATACGAGTACGATGGCACTACGGAAAATAACTCGTAGCCTACGTGCTACGGTAGGTCTACGACAGAGCTACGGGAGTGCTACGTCAGTGCTACGGCGATGCTACGGCACTGCTACGGCACTACTACGATTAAGGCTTCGCTTACTATCAAATATATTATATCACCATATTATTCGAGTACCTAATTTTTTATAAATACAAAAATTTTATGAACATAATATTATTAAGGTTATAGGTCTCTGCTTTACATAAAACTGTGAGCACTACAACCAAATAAGCTTGAAGATGACGTGTTCTGTGTCGGCTTAATTTCCTGTATGTAGCCATTTCCTATGTATTTAAAATTGAAAAAAGTTTAATGAAATGAGATTATTTCTAACCGTAGACTATCACAAGTGGGTGTAAAGTGTGACCCATTAACGGCGACCCGAGGCGGGAAGCGCGCGGATCGACCTGGTTCGTCTCCCACTTGTGAGACAATGCCATTGTTCTCTAAACGCCCGCAGACTTACTGCTAATGTTTTGAGGTCGCCAATTAAACTATCAAATACTAGACTATACTACTTTAGATAGACTAAATAACTAGGCGCTCCTAAGCCTGGCCCAAGAGCCAGCGACAGCCAGTTTCGTCGTTTTATAGAAGCTAAAAGTTTACCTGTTTATGACTCCTATAGAGGTAAGAACGACCAGCAATTATGGAGTTTCGGTCGCCGTTACCCTAGACTAGAAGAGTGCCGAGTGTGGGTTTTTTGTTTCACATTCAATCGTGAACGCTTTTGGCGTTTGCTAAGATTTTGTATGGGATTAATCACTGGGCTGGGCTCACTCCCGTGAGCATCGCTAGGTGGCGCTGTACAAATCCCATACATACAAGCGCCAAACGCGTTTACGAACAAAAACTCACACTCGGCACACTGGTATCCAGTTCTGAAGGTCTACCTGGCATTCGATAAAGTAGGTAATAAAGATATTTTTCTCACCTCCGGGCGGAAAACGTCAACTTTCTTCCCGCTGCGCTTACCGGTGTTGCCGTTTTCCGCCTCCGTCGATGAGAAAAATAGTATGTACGCACCATTGGCAGGAAAATAAGAAATGTCTCAGATCACATGTAATTGTTGGCCGAGGCGAAGCCGAGCGTAGGTGCGCAATGTACTAATTTTTATCTTATTTTTTTCGGGATATCTGTAGGTGTAAACTTTCTGCTTTTATAAAATGAAGAAAGTCTAGTTGTCACTGGCTCTTACTCTCTGACAACAGTTAAGTTCACTTTGCAACGTGACGAGGCGATGCGACGCGTTTCTTCTTTGTTTACTCTGGGTGATCTAAACTTAAAACCCTAAGGTTTTCCGTTTTGGTGACATAATATAAAATACGCTACATAAGGCAATGATAATACAACTGCATATTACAGTCGGGGCATTTTAATAGGCCACATTTGACATCTGTCAGATTAATCTCCATAGTGAGGTGTACTGCGTAAAAACATCGACCAAAACGAATAAATCGATACGGACTTGAAATAAAATATTTGAATTTTATACGTTATTTGTAAAACCAAAAACAAATTCCTGTCCCTTTATTACTTTTTCTTTGCAAATTCAAGGACCAAAATAAGACAAGTACATAATTTATAAAAAACATTGCATTTATTCGCTTGAATTATAAAAATTGTTAAATTTAGTATTATCATTATTCATTTCCCATAAATATGTGTTACTTTTCACAACGTGGTTATTGATTTATGGGGATATTTCGTTACAAGTAATAAATGCATCGATACTATTTATTAGCTTTCGATTTTAGAGTAACATCCCTAGAGTTTAAAAAGAAAAAAGGTCAGCTGACGTAACATTGTAACGACGTGCAATTATTAAGATCAGAATTTGTTTATTACGTTTAGAATTGTTTATCAGTAAAAGCAAATCGTTAAATAATTCGTATCGGTCATTTTTACAATAAATATGTAATCGTAATTGAAAAAAGTTAATCAATTGTGCAGTTATAACAAAACGAAAATATTTATTTTTTATGCACGTCGCTACAAGGTTACGTGGTGCAATTTTGATGAACTGTCAAATGTGGCCTATTAAAATGCCCCGACTATAAGTTCTAGATCTCTTTTATCGTTATTTTTAAAATGGGCTTATAATGGGTTCCCAAACTTTTATAATTTAAACAACTAAATCCTGAACAAGTATATTGACAGCATATAAATAAAACAAAATGAACAGATCAACAGAATATACTTTAATCATAATAAAAATTCCAAAAATATACATTTGTACATACAGCCATGGCCACAATACAACAATTAACACGAAAATATCAGATTCCACCAACAAAAACAGATTTTGACTCGTCTATTCTTTGTTGCAAAGAAATTGATTTATATAGAGCAGCGGTCGGCAACCTTTTGGCAGGCAAGGGCCACAAGGTGGCAAAACAAACTGAAGGCGGGCCGCAGACCTCATACTCGTATTAACCCTAGAAGCTCAATTTATATACCTACACATATTGAAAGGAACATTTTTATTAAAAATGGCACAAACAGCTACGTACTTAAGTGGCGATAACTTCTGGCAACATTAGTAAACATTGTTTTTGATACACATAACATATTCACAAAACATTCACGGGCCGCAAGTAAGACGTTCGCGGGCCGCGTGTTGCCGACCGCTGATATAGAAGGACCTACGCAATGTGGTCAGGTTATACTAAGTCCAGCCAACGAATTACGACTTACAATGACTTGACAAAATATTCTGACTAAATATAATAATAATAATAGGTACCAAGCATATAACATACCCATTTAGTAGACGCAAATATGTTAGACTTATTTTACCTATCTATAGGTATATTATAATATAGTCTGCCTACGTAAGGTAACGAGTCACTTTAAAAATCGGTCTGAATACATAGAGCTCTGCTATATAAAGTAACTAGCTGTTGCCCGCGACTTCGTCCGCGTGGACTTCAGTTTAAAGCGCGCGATGTCAAATTATAAAAAAACCTTAGTACCCATTAAATCAAAACACCCAAAAACAGCTGTGCAGTGTGCACATAAATTATTTCATTTTTTTAAATTAAACTTTATCAATGCCAAATAAAGTATATTTAGCCCCCCGGCCCCCAATTACACAACTTTACCCATCAACTATTTAGTATTTAATATTTATCATTGATAGATTTAATGTCACGTCACTGCATAGATAAAGTACTGAGTTATTTAATAACGTAATAACTATATAACGTAATAACTATATCGAGAATTTGATGTGAGATTATACCACCTCTTATAGAAAGACATTTGTGCAAGCGTCATCACGATGTAGGAGACGGCACGGCGCTATCTATTATGAATTTTTGGAAGTAACTTAATTTGAACAAATTTACGAATTTTCACCCCCTTACAACTATTTTTTCCAGTTAAAAAGCCTATGTCCTTTCTCAGGCTTTAGACTATCTGTGTACAAAATTTCATTACAATCGGTTCGGTAGTTTTGGCGTGAAAGCGAGACAGACAGACAGACAGACAGAGATACTTTCGCATTTATAATATTAGTATAGATATAGGTGAAGAGACGCAGTAAGACCAGTTACAGCCATTTGAAAAAAGACCATACTTTTTTAGATATTTAAGGTTTGGATTCTACAATATTAATCAACAATATTTATAAAATTCTAACTACGTGATTTAATGTGCATAACAAATTATGTGAACTTTCTAGAACCACATAATGTTTTCATTACTATTAATATTTTATAACACTATTATAACTATAATATTGTATTTGACACTAACTACCTGGTCTTGTTACGAAACTATTACGCCAAAGTATGTAAAATGAGCCTGGAAATAGTAAAGGCCTTTTCGCACGACGTATTTTTTGCGCGCTGACGACGCGCGTTTTTGATGCGATCGTCTTCTGCGCGTTTTTTTCAGAAATAAAGTTTAAAACGTGTCGGCTTCCTTGTATTTGCTGAGCATTCAACTATAGTCCGCGCGGAACTAGTTGGCCGCTCTGCCGGTATATGGGCGAGGGTGAGTATATGGGCAGAGCGGCCAACTAGTTGCGCGCGGACTATAGCGTTTGTATCGATACAAACGAGCGTAAAAAAACATCGTGTGAAAGGACCCTAAGTAGTACTATTTAGTATAAATTATATTTACTTACATAAAAAACGATTATTATAATTAATAAGTTAATTTAAAATTTCTACAACAGTTTTTGTTTCTGTACTTCTACTGTGGGATACTAAAGGCATTACACCTACCGAGTAGAGTGGTGGGGACAGTTCCCCTATGTCGAGCACATACTTAATAAACATACCGAGTGCTCGGCCGAGAGAACTGTCACGCCGCTCTAGTCTCTAGATGTAATAAGGCCCTAAACCCTAAGGCAAGGTATTGGCTTTACAACATTATTGATTATTATACTACATGCACCTAGTAGAAGATAATATTATACACCTAGCACATAGAAATAAGTCATTTGAAAGGATACCGAAATGGCGTAACAATGTTATCAAATAAATAAAATCTCAGATTACTATACAATATTTGGCATCTACTTTTGTTCGTAATATACATATTATTAACAATACAATAAAATTAATAATCATATTAATCCGCTTACCAATAAAAGAAACACTGTGTTTAGACGTCAAAGTAACAAAATGTTTGGCCCTTGTCCGTCAAGCGATTTTTCCAACGTGTCAGACAAGGACGACATTTTTTACGTCATTAGGTCGGGTTATGTCAATTCCACATTGGTCGTGAATTGATTGACGACGGTTGGGTTTGACGTAATGCGAACAAATTACGTGGGTCCGCCATCTGTCTAGGAATCAACTTCTCTGAACTTGTGAATACACAGTGTAGATGCTTTTATTAGTTAGATGTATAATAATATTAGGTTCTTATGTTACAGATCAACATCTTTTTTCCGTTTTGAAACATCACAATCGTGTTTTCAGTTTTCACCCTGGTATTCTAAAGTTGTATGATAATCATTAATCAAGTAAGAATTGTATAAGTCAATACTCATTACTCATTAGCATTACTGGTAATAAGTATCACCATCTACCTCAAACATCATGTTGCGTTTATTCAATTGTGAATAAACCAAGAATCTACATAAACATTACTGTTTATTTAGTCATTTAGTTAAGGAAAACCACTGACTTTCATGATCACGTTATTATTCTTTAACAATGGCAAAAACGAGGTTGTTGTAAGCATTCGTCATACAGACAGTTCGTCATAACAACGATAGCTTTACAATATTTAATGTATTCATAGTCCGTCAAGATATGTAACAATTCGCTTATGTTAGTCTCAATGTTGCCGACTACTGGTTTAACTGTACAGTTTCATCGTAACATATGTAGCGGGCATTATTTTAATACACTTTGGCAGTGGATAACAAGAATCACAGCTCCAGTAACATTTTAACATTCACTTTAGCTTATACCTACTAAGAGACCACTCAGATTTATTTCAATCTTTACTTTAATATTATGCAAGATGCCTCGCCTCGTAGTTCGCATCATATTATATAATATACAATTACACTGAGGGTGAAGCCAAACGAGCGTAATTTGTGAGTTGTGAGTCGCAGAATTTCGGCTGGCAGAAATTCTCCTGCATTCAGTTTCATACTAAAGTCCTGTTTGATTCACACGAGCGTAATTTTGTGAGTCATGATTTGTATGAAAAGATTTTGATGCGACCGAAATTTTGCGACCACGACTCACAAATTACGCTCGTTTGGCTTCACCCTAAGCAGTGCACTAAGGTATAAATTTTGTCAAAGCAGTAATATTTAGTGCGTTTTATAAGACGTCTTGTATAATGTACGTAACTCCCTATTTCGTTAAAGGTAAATGACTAAGGGCCTGTTTCACCGGTATAACTTGACAGATAGAGTATGGAGAATCTGTCAAAAAAGTTATCGATAGCCTTATAGGCTAATAGGCCTATAAGGCTATCCACAATTACTATAAAATTAGATAGCCTATAGGCCTGTTTCACCACTTTCTGATAAAGTGCAGTATACTTTATCAGGAAGTGGTGAAACAGACCCTTAGTCAGACACATAGTTTGCTGAATATAAAATTTGAACCTACATAGTTTTCGCTAACAATGCTGTGGCCACACCTACCAATTGAACTAGATATATCTACGTCCTTAATGTCACTCGGAAATCGTCATTTTTCACACAATATAACACTTTATATTGCACACTTGGTTTTGCCCAGCAATCTTAAAGCTCTACACGACCTATAAATAGTAAAGTATACGGCTAGTGGCGGCCCTAGGGTGTGGCGAACAGAGCATCTCCCGGGGTCTTGCTCTTGCAGGGGCCTTATTTTTTCGTAAGACAAAGGGCCTCGCAAAGACTTTCTGCCCGGGGCCTGGCAATGGGTAAGGCCGCCACGTGGTATACCACACCGAGACCAAATATCATCTTCACATAAAACTTGTAAAAAACGACGACCGCCGAGGACACAATTTTAAAAATTGTACTAGATTATTCTACTTCTGTTCCGTCTTCTGTTCTACATTCCCCGTCTTCTGTACCTGTTCTACCTTGTCCTTCTGTAGAAAGTTGTGGTTGACGAAGCGCGCGCCCTGCGTGAGTTGCGCGCAGGTGTTGGTGAAGTGGCAGGCGAAGAGCAACATGTTGCGCGGTTGCACGCGCCACGCGAAC
The DNA here is from genome assembly GCA_937595015.1 of Polyommatus icarus. NCBI lineage: Eukaryota > Metazoa > Arthropoda > Insecta > Lepidoptera > Lycaenidae > Polyommatus > Polyommatus icarus. The sequence continues at coordinate 1,485,617 of OW569322.1, read as the reverse complement.
CGCATGAACATCACCGAGTAGAGTGTTAGAGCTGGAATGAGATAATAATCATTTACTGTAATGTGATAATTATGTACTGTATAAATCCATATCCATATAACTAATATTACAAATGTAAAGGTGTCTGTCTGTTACCCCTTCGCGTTTAAACCGCTGTTCCGGTTTAGCTGAAAAGCATGGAGATACTTTGAGTCCCGGGAAGGACATGTACGGTTCTCGCGCGATAACCGAATTTTGGCGGAACGGAGTTGCGGGCGCGGTGTAGTAAATTATAACATAGTGATTACAAATCGGATGAGGATAAATTGAGCACAATTTAAGAAAAATTGTGAAAATAGGCCTAATTGGGCATCGTCTACGCTCTCTTCTTGAAGGTTTAGAGGTCGTATTGGTCAGGAAATACTGCTGGCGACAGCTCGTAGTTTTACAGTGCGTGGCAGAAAGTTACGCGAAAAACGCACGGTAGAATGACTACCACTCATCAAGATGATGAGGATAGCATATTTTTCGCTATGTACTACTCTGGAAAACAGTGACGAGCATTTTTGCTGTCAAGACACGTAACCAAAACTGACTGATAATAATAATTGATAAAAAACTAACTGGATTTCGCACTGAGCGATATAAATTCATAATAATCTCAATTGCATGTGATAAGTGTCGAGCAGTATTAAGTTATCTTATCATCAAATCTTGGTATTTTGATTCTTGACTATAAACTTCATAAACATTAAACTATAAGTCAAGGAACAATGTACTAAACTTCATAATAAACTACTTTTTATATTCCATTCAGATCTAAGCTCATCTAAAAGTAAACATTGGGCTTATTTGCCTTACAATATAGTGCTCAACCAAATATCATATTCATTTTACAACAAATTAAATGAAAATAACCCTCGGGCAAAAGAAAAACAGAAATGTTGATATGATACTGTTCTGGTAGGTGGAAAATACTAGATTGACAAAGCCAAAACCAAGGACAGAGAAGACTGGGCGGAGGCCTATACCCTTTAAGGCATAAATTTTCCATAATTTTCACAATTATTATGCTATTTATTATTATTTACGACCTCAAATACTTTTGCTGACGTTTTAATAAAGTTAATTTTGAACAAAATAATGCTATAGAAAGGCTAATCAGTACATACAAGGAGGGTTCATAACAAATATAAGACAAACATGCAATTACATTGCATGTCACTGTGTATTATCCAACAATAGTACAGTAATAGTTTGAGTAAGGGTTAACACGTCAGAACACTATGTTTATTGTTACTTTAGAACAATAACTATGTATATCTTATATGTTGCAATGAGGTAATAACTGCACATTAACTACATCACTTTCCTTATTTTGTGTCTAATAGCTCTACAAATTATTGAGTCACACTCTTACTAATTTATAATTACTGTTCTTATAATTTTTAATCCTTCAGGCCCCGCGCAAGCACTGGTGATCGCGACAACAAAAGAATACAATGGTAATTCCTAGAACCTCCGATCAAAGTAATAAAATGCTTTTGTTAGAGATTTTTGATAAGTACTTAGGTTTAACACATAAATTTTATTTCATGTGAATTGAAGTGTGAAAAAAATCATAAAATTCCCAAGGCATATCTCCTTTTTCATATACAATAAACTAATTTTCCTAACACGAGGATCATAAAACTTTGTGATAACATTTTACTCCAAGTGTGATATCAGTTATCTGAAGATTTCACAAGTGGGTAATAAACTACCTCGTATTGACAAGAGATTTGTGTTTACAACCTTATTAACATTAAAATTTAATAAACCAATAAATGATTTAATTATTTTAAAGTTTTATATACAAGGTGTAACATAAACAAGTGATAATGCTTATGGGTGTGTGTGTGTTATTGTATAGTTTACTGTGAAAGTACCACTAACAGTTACTCTTTTCAAACAAAATTACCCATATATTGTGTGGGCATAGTCAAATAATGTATGGACACATTAATGATTTAGAGGCATTCTACATAGAAACACAGAATACAAAAGGAAGTATAAAATGGGGAGTTGGTCACATTCTATTATTTAACCCGATAAGCCCCAAGCGGTCGAATTTGACCGCGATAACAATAGAATAACAATAGATTTCCAAGAATCCGCAATCGAGGGATTAAAATCTATTCTTATTTTATGACAAAAATTATTAAGTTTCAACATGAAAGTCTTGTAATACATACCAAAAGTCATTTTGCCACTGATGAAGCTTGGATCCTTCCTTGTGTCAGCAATAGCGGCTAATGGTATTCCCCAGTTGGCGACAGGACCCCAGAAATGTGTGCTGTAAAAGTGCTTAGCTGCGATTAAACTGTTAGTTTCTGACCACTAATCTTTTCTGTAGAAATTAAATTGAAATAACTACAAGATCTCTGACTGACGGGCTCTGAAATTACTAAGTTTATTTTAGTAGGAAAGCTTCAGTTTCATAGTTCATACCACCTCTGTGGCTAAATCACTTTTTAGTCACTCAATAACATAATAAGAATTATTCTCAAGATATTTACTTACCTCATTAAATATTCTCTAAATTCTTTGCTTTTCAGCTGGTCTACTAATTTTCTGGCTAATGCACTCATTTTCACTGAAAAGGAAAAACTATAGGTGTAAATGTTGCTCGAAACACGCGTTAAAAATTCTTACTCCATGTAAGTTCTGTATGACTTTCAAAGAACGTAGGTTATACATGGGCACAAAGTCAATAATAAGATCGCTATTTGAGCATGTTATCGTACTCTAGTTATGCTAATTTTCTGTTTATAATGTTGTATAAATTACGTATACGATCTTGACTGTCAAGGTTACATTGCAGTTCAAACATAGCACTATATTCTAAACAATTATAAAAGCTAAAATATTCTATGTATTTCGCAAGTGTTTTAATTTATAAATACCTTTATAAATAAATATTTAATTATATAAAATAATTAAAATTGCAACGTCCTCTAGACCTATTATGTCAACTAGTCAACTGTCATTGTCACTAGTGACATGACAATCATGACATTGACATTTTAATTTCAAAAAAATGTTGCCATTTTAAAAATGCATTTAATGACTGCATTTCCTTTGAAAAAAAATGTTTATGAGTCGATTAATGGGTTGTTTTCTTTTTATCATCTCCACCAGACGGCGCGACGGTAGACACTTCTAGATTTTCTATTGGTTCCCCACCGATCTGAAATTATCTGCAGGTTGGCATCACTGACTACATATTGGTTGTGTTTCAAAAAAATATCAGTGTACTGTCAAGTATGACATAAATCAAAAATATCTTAAACCTAAGCGATCATTGGCCTAAGCGATTAGGCCACTATACTGGTAATAGTTTAGGAACACGCTGTTAAAATAAAAACTTGTCAAAGTGACAACTGACAACTGAACGGCCTTGTGGCGGCCATGTTACTTTGGAACTTCTTCTACTTTTTATTGTTGGTGTGATTTTTATTATTTTTTCCCAAATTGTGTTATTTGGGTTTTTGATGTCTATTATTGGTAAAATAATTGCCATTATATATCCGTTATCGTGCACAAGTGCAGGTAAGATGTTGTCAGAACCAAAATTTATAATTCCTGTGACATTTGGTGTGAATAACAAAAAAAAATAGGGCTATTTCTTCCGTGAGTTTTAAATAAAACATCGTTATAATAACTTTATTATCCTATTCATTGGAATATCATTGTGTCCTTTTCAAATTGAAATGTATCAAGTTTTACATTCTTTTGCCCAGTTTTGTAGTAATTGGGCATTTTCTTATTTTTTTACTTTGATTGTCAAACAGCTTCCATTTTAGTAACTAGATGGCGTATAGGTAGACAACTATCGGTAATACCAGGGAATACCATCAATAATTGCTACAAAACCAAAAAGAAAGAAGGGCAAAAGAATATAAAATTTGATACATTTCAATTTGAAAAAGACACAATGATATTCCAATGAATAGGATAATAAAGTTATTATAACGATGTTTTAGTTAAAACTCACGGAAGAAATAGCCCTATTTATCGTTATTCACACCAAATGTCACAGGAATTATAAATTTTGGTTTTGACAACATCTTACCTGCACTTGTGCACGATAACGGATATTTAATGGCCAATATTTTTTACCAATAATGAACATCAAAAACCCAAATAACACAATTTGGGAAAAAATAATAAAAACCACACCAATAATAAAAAGTAGAAGAAGTTTGAAAGTAACATGGCCGCCACAAGGCCGTTCAGTTGTCAGCAATGATTGTCAGTTTTCAGTTTGACAAGTTTTTATTTTAACAGCATGTTCCTAAACTATTACCAGTATAGTGGCCTAATCGCTTAGGCCAATGATCGCTTAGGTTTAAGATTTTTTTTATTTATGTCATAATTGACAGTACACTGATATTTTTTTGAAACACAACCAATATGTAGTCAGTGATGCCAACCTGCAGATAATTTCAGATGGGTGGGGAACCAATAGAAAATCTAGAAGTGTCTACCGTCGCGCCGTCTGGTGGAGATTTAAAAAAGAAAACAACCCAATATTCCCTGGTATTACCGATAGTTGTCTACCCATACGCCATCTAGTTACTAAAATGGAAGCTGTTTGACAATCAAATTAAAAAAATAAGAAAATGCCCCATTGAAGTCGATGGTCAAAATTATTGTCACAAAACAATCACAAAAGCGTAAAACCTGGAAATATTATGTAACTAAAATTCCTTCAGAGCATTTCTCAAAACATACTTAATACCTATTGCTTACCTTCAAACAAAAATGGGTGTCCTAAGAACTTTTATTAAGATCTTCATTTTATTATATGCTGCAGTATACTTTGCCCTAGTCGGAGCCTTGATATACATCCGAAATATGATCATAGGAGAGAGGTTCGTAATTCGCTAGACCTTTTTTTTTTTTTTTTTTAAGGAGGGGAAATACTTTGCGTATGCCCCACCCCTTCGGGGGAAGGGGCGGGGGTATGTGGGACTCCCTACAAGAGGTCTACCCACTAAAACCCCCCCAGCCCTTCTTCATGCGCCTAGTGCGGGAGGGACGGGTACCACGGGGCAATTCAATTCCGCCCCTTCCCGCGCGCAGCCGCAACCGGCACCATCTTCCAGCGACTATAGGCCGCTTACCTCACCGAGAGCCCCCCGGGCTATAGAGGGGCTGCCTTCTCGGGACCCATACTGTGGGCGGGATCCCCCGATCACCGCCCACGGGTCTAATTCGCTAGACCTAGCAACTTAATATTATGTTTACTACATGATACTACTCAGGGCTGATTTTTCAAAATATCATCTTACATTTTCCTAGCAACAGCAAGTGTTAATAATAAGGTACAATGCCACACTTTATTTCTGTAGACATGTCACATGGTCGATACATCCGGGCATTCAAACGTGCGGGTTTTCTGCCCGTGACGTGCGGATTCAGCTTGCGTGTTTTCCTAAACGCTATCAGAAAACGCGCACGCCTCAACGCGCCGTAAGATAGAATCTCTTTTCTAAGAAGAATTTCATAAAACAATAGTTTCCGAGTCTTTTCCAATACAATTTCTATTGCTATAAATTTTTAAATTAACTATGCACCCGCTTCCACCGTTTCTATAGAACAAGACGTCTAGTCAACTTTTGCATGTTACCTATGCCTAAATCATAAATGTTGACCATTAAAAATGTATATGTTTATTTAGCACCCAGAGTGAGCCGAATCAGGAAACTTGAAAAAATAAAGAGATTATTACACAAATCAATTTATTACAAAAATGTAAAAATTTACATGATTTTGGACGGCAAAAGAAAACCATTATAAGGCACAATAATGGGCAGTTTACAAACATAGAAATTAAAAAAAAAAGTTATAAAAACATATTTTACCCTAATTCTAATACAATAAACGAGATTCTGAATTTCTTTTTATGTATAATATATTTTGTGTCATAATAAATTGTGCAAAATATTACAATGTATAATGTACTTAAATGATTTTGATAATAATATAATAAAATATAATAATAGTAACTTTATGGCAACACCAATTTTTGTGTTGGTGTATGTATGTATTGTATAAAAAGGAAATATGTATAATATCCGGATTGTCGAAATCATAAAACTGTAAAACATAAAATACGTTAGAAGTAAATTTAACTTTGGTACAACACATTACTGAAGTATAGTGAACCTATGATATATTTGTGTGTTTATCCAAACATCATATTATTAACTTAATATTAATACAGGTTTTATACAATTACAATATTTTATTATATATTTGATAGTGTAAAAATAATATTATACACTAATGTGTAGCTGCTTTCAAAGGAACTGATTTTCTGTATATAAATAAACGCATGCAGGCCGCATGTTATAGACACATTATTTAAAAATATAAATGCAAACATATCAAATGCATTAAGTAATGAAATTAAAAGTTATTTAGCTTTGCTTTACTTTGAGTCATAATAAAGTTTAACAAACTAACTATAGTCCGGCTGCAAAGCACGAATATTTCAAAAGTAGAATAGACAGAAAGAGAGAATCACGAAAGGTCAATGTACGAATTTCTATGTGCTTCGCAACCATACGTCTTAGTTTCGCAAAATACATTTTAACAACCTGTTGCTTGTTTGTATAATCAGTAGGACATTTTTATAGCTACCTTTTATTTACTCATGAGTAGTAGGTACTATGGCTTACTACACTTAAGAATAATATATTACTTAGTAATCAATTGCTATTACTTACAGACTTACATATTAAACAATTAATATAGATAAAATATGTTTTTTACATCCGCAAAGTAAATTAAAGTGTGTAAAAAATATTCTTATTACATTTGATATACACTTAACCTGAGTTTAATAAGTATCTGAATCGAGGTAACATTTATGTAGTAGTATAAATTGGACGGAAAATAAGTCGTTAGATATTCTTACTTCTAAGGTGGCTTTTCATTTCTTACATCTAAGCCCTAAGGTCTGAACTATAATTTCACTACTTATAATAGTGAGTCTACAATCATTATGTTTCTAGTTACAATATTAAGGCCGATTTTAGTATAGACACTGACTGCTCGCTGACTGTCGGCGCCGACTATAAGCGCAGACCGCTACGCATTATTCAAAAATGCTTCCTAGAATTTCATACATCTCGAGCCGATGGTGCGCGTAAGGGTTAATTCAGACCGCAACGCGACGCGTAGATAATATGCATTTCTAAATTAGGACGGATTTGCATGACGTCTTACGCAATTGAAATGTCTATTCAGTACAGAAATCCATCTACGCGTCGCGTTGCGGTCTGAATTGACCCTAAGACAAAAATCACCCTTATGGTGATTTTTGTCTTAGGGTCTAGTAAAACTGTACATGGAATGTCAGTATGTGTAATATGTAGCCACAATAGTGGTCAGATCAAAAAAACTGCATGATAATGTGTGGTCTGCCTTAACGGCATCATAATATTATAATCAGGACCTCCGCTACCATATGTGCTGTGTGCAATGCACACGGGCGCCATCCTCTAGGGACGCCAAAGCGCCATCTTTGAGGGCCCCAAAACCAAGAACCCAAAAAATATGCCTAAAGGGGCACCAAAATCCTTTTTTTGCACACAGGCGCCAGTAGCCCTTACGAGGGCCCTGATTATAGTCAGTATTGCGAGTTCATCTTTTGTAAACTAGGGATGCACATTATGTTGGACCACATTTTTCGTAAGTATCTGTTGTAACAGCGAAGAAACTGATTTATAGGCAGCAGCCTTATTCCCGAAACTGATATCAATCTGGTATCAGATTGATATCAGTTTCGGGAATAAGACTGCTGTTGGCGGACCTACGTTATTTGGTCGTTTATATTATGTCAATTCAATGCTAATCATGATATGTCGGTTGAATTTGACATAATACGACCTAATTACTATGAATCAACTTCTCTCACAGTACACTCCGGTATAAAGTAACTATCGAAAATGCGGCCCCAGCTGACACAATGTGCGCGTACTTTACCAAGTATCACTGCGCGCGCCACACCAACACCAACGCCGCCACAATCATCATGACCGCAGCTTGTATACTCGCCGCGCCGGCCAGCCTGCACTTGAACATGTCGAGGCGCGTCAGTTTGTCGTCGATGAGGTTCATGAACTCCGCCTCGACGATCTGGCCGTCGTAGTATGTGGTGGGGTCCTCGAACGGGTACTCGTAGCCCTGCGCGCACTCGCACTTGTAGCCGCCGGACTCGAACCCGCGACCCTGGATCGGCACGCACTGGAAACAATATTACTTATGAGGCGCTAGTGTATTACTTAGCCATACCGTATATTATGCGTAAATGTGTCTGTCTGTTACTTTTTTAAGTGCGACAGCTGGTATAGGTCAGAGGATAGGGGGCGTCCACAAATTACGTGGTCGAGTCAAATCTCATCTAATCTCACGTTGGGGAGAGGGCGGGTCTCGGCAAATCTCACGTAATTTTTTTTCTCAACAAAATAATACTATTTTGGTCCATTTCATCTAGATAGTACGTATACTTAAGGTTCTAAGTAAGCGTAATCGTTGAACGATTAAGATCATTGACAAATTCGTTCGAAAGGAAATCTACTGACTGTCAAAACAAACGTTTACGTAAGTAATCCACATTTTAAAAAATCTCACGTGAGATTTGGGGGTTGAATAGAATCTCACGAAATCTCACCAGGGGGGAGAGGAGGTCAAAAAATTCAAAAAAACACCTCACGTAATTTGTGGACGCCTCTATAGTGTTTGCAATCTAAAATATTGTAGGCACAAGTCACAACTAGTATAATTGACAGATTTTGACAGAATTGTTAGCAATAAAATCTAAAATACCACTTCCCTCTCAGTCTCGCAATAACGAGATAGCAATATAACGCGAGTGAGTGACAAGTAGCAATAAGTGTCGAAATACACTAGGCCGAATTACGCCGGCGTAAATTCCGCCGGGTTTACACTGTGTTTCAAACGCATACAAAATACGGACGGAACGCGAGGGATGACACACTATTCCGTCGCGTTCCGTCCGTATTTTGTATGCATTTGACATTTGCGGCGGAATTTACGCCGGCGTAATTCGGCCTAGTGTGTTTAGACACTAAAGGTAATCGCACATTTATAAGCGCGCACGCGCCGAACGTGCCGCATTTTAAAATTCGTTGTATGAAATGATGTGAAACCTCGCCGCCGTCCGCACGGTACGCGCCGCATTTCGTGTACAATGCGGTGCGTGCGCGTATGCCGCATACGGTGCTGACAAATTTGCGATCAGCTTAAGTCGGTAGCCAGCTTTACATCACTAAAACAAAATTAGTACTCACATAGGAGGAGCTCCTGTCACACTTATCGGTGTTCTTGAACGCGTTGGGCACGTAGTACTTGTCCGGACACTGGTTGATGTCCAACGATAGGAGGGACATCGTCACTGCCACCACGCCTCTGTAATGTGACACTCAGTGAAGGAACCATCAGAGAAGTCGATTCCTATGCAGATGGCGGACCTAAGTAATTTGGTCAACGCAACGCTGACGCAACGCGCCGTGTGGACTGGCTCTAAGGCTGCCTTCACACTAGCGTTTGTCCAGCGTAGGCGTTCGATGAATATGCGCAGCGCAGACGCCGCGACAACGCAGCGCGTACGTCGCGTTGTCGCCGCTTCTCTACTGGAACAATCAGTACGCTGCGCTAGCGCCGCTTGTGCGCGACGTATACGCCGCGTTACTGCGGTGTCATGTAATGTACCTCTGAGCACGCGTTGATTCTTTCATTCGTAGACAAGCGCCCGAAGTAATACGACGTAAAATGAGTTCAACAACAGAAAGTACTTTTGACATGATTTTGAAATGATTGTACAAGATAGCGCAGTAACGCGGCGTATACGTCGCGCACACGCGGCGCTAGCGCAGTGCAGCGTACTGATTGTTCCAGTAGAGACGCAGCGACAACGCGACGCTGCGCATACGTTCATCGAACGCCTACGCTGGACAAACGCTAGTGTGAAGTCAGCCTAACACTAATATAATTTCTAAATCAATTAAAATATATTACAACTCACTTGAACTCTAGCTTCTTGACGGAGTCCCAGCCGAAGAATGGCGCGGCGTAGGTGATGACCCACTGCTTGAGGTGACCGTCACAGTCGAAGTACGGCCGCGTCCAGTGACCCTGCTGGATGTTGGCAGCCCTGAAATTATTAACGTTTGTATTATATGGATTATTGAAACTAAATTTCTTTGATGGAGGCACTTCACATGGCTATTTGTATTTGTGTATTTGATGTATTCGCCAAACAATCACCATGTGTAGACGGTATGTTTGACAAATATTGGCCTTATTTGCTTTTTTGACAAACATGACCAATACTAAATACACGTAACCGTACCTATGTCGGTTTTTGTAAGCCGACATAGGTACAAAGAAACATCAACAAAAGTAAACAAAATCAAGTAAAAGTTTGGTATTTGACGTCCATGTGTGGAAGGCCGTATAATTGCCTTAATTTGCTTGTTTGTGTATACGTCAATTTTGCCAAATGCAACAAATAGCCAATTTAGGAAATGCAAATAGCCATATGAAGTGCCTCCATGAACAAAATCAAACTCAAAAAAACCTCGACACAAGTCACAAAACTACATTTTTCATAGGTACTAGCAGCTTCCCAATTGGCTAATTACACTTTGACTAAACATCAGACCGAGACGCAATGAGGCACTTTTTGAGATAGCAATAGATTTGTAAAATACTGTATACTAATTACTATCACAAAATATGCCGTGTCGTGTTGCATTCGTCACTTTGCCTCCCGCTATGAACTGACTGTCGCGCAAGCTTTGAATAAAATAGGACCTTTTTTATTCAGAATAGGGAATTACGCAAAGGTCGAAGCAGAGCTTCCTCTAGCGTAATTTAAGCATTGCAGTAGTATATTCGTAATAATTTTATAGAAAACTAGATGTCCCGGCAAACGTTTCTTTGCCATATTATATAAAGTATATCGCCCGTATTATTTTATTGAATTAGTGACTAAATAAGTATGTCACCATGGCAACGTCTATCGCTATCCCGTGACCCGCGTCGCATAAACAATGGTCGCTCTTTATAGACAAATAATTTGCAATAAAATAAAATTGCGACTATAATTAAAGATCTAAGCTATCCTATCTCTCAAGTTGGAAAAAAACACACATTAAAAAAATACAATATTAAAATCGGTTAAGTAGTTTAGGAATCCATCGCGGACAAACATCGTGACAGGAGATTTATATAATACTAGCGACCCGCCCCGGCGTCGCACGGGTATAAAATATATAGCCACTAAAAAAATGATGCCTATAGCCTTCCTCAATAAATGGGCTATCTAACACTGAAAGAATTTTTCAAATCGGACCAGTAGTTCCTGAGATTAGCACATTCAAGTTAGCCCTTTCAAATAATTTCCCCCATTTTTTCCAAATTTTCCTCTATTTCTTCGCTCCTATTAGTCTTAGCGTGATTAAATATAGCCTATAACCTTCCTCGATAAATGGGCTATCTAACACTGAAAGAATCATCAAAATCCGTTGCGCAGTTTGAAAGATTAAAGGGAACAAAGGGACATGAGGGAAAAAAAGCGACTTTGTTTTATAATAAGTATAGAAGTTATTAGATATTTTTTAATCGAAAGTGTACTTTTATTTTCTTTTATCAAATTTTACTATTATTTGGATCTGTCATACAAACAACACTGTTTACCTATGAGACTGACATTAACACTGAGTGTTAAAAGCCTCTGAAAAAATATAAAAAAAAACTTTGCACAATGTATATTGTAAGTATGTACTCACTTGTAATACGTCGGATATCTCTCATACTGCTTGAGATGGTGTCCGAGCTCGTCGTCACGAATCTTCATCTTGAGGAAATACTTCTCCAACTCCTCGAAACTCGTCGACCAGCGCTGCTTGAGGAACTGGAACCACGGCTTGTTCGTGTAAATCTCGTCTGCAAAATATTACTTAATTGTACTATCAGAGAAGCTGATTCCTAGGCAGTTGACAGACCTACTGTCTGGATGATGATGAAGGAGATGGGTAAAAACTATGAAACTCGCGTCAGATGCTCGTGCTGATCGAAAAACCGTAAGACGGTTGGAGAGTAGTGTTGTAACATCGAACAATCATACCCCTAGACTAGAAATAAAAAAAAGGTTATGGGCAAACAGCCCATAGATGGCCCCAATTTTTATAATAATAAAAAAAAAAACATCGAACAATCGATTGTTTTTCTTCGATCGTCGATATTTTTTAAAATCGATTTCGATTTTAATCGGGTTTCGATTAATTAAAAAAAAACGATTTTCATAAAAAATGGGTTAAAAATTTAATCGATTGTAAGGGTTTCGATTAATTAAAAAAAATCGATATGTAAGGGTTTCGAATCGAAACCCTTACAATAGATAAAATTTTTAACCCATTTTTTATGAAAATCGATTTTTAAAAATCGATTTTCATAAAAAATGGGTTTAAAAAATGCACAACGTTAATAATCAAGTTTTTACTTCTGCACTCCCGGAGTGCAACCCGCCTTTTTTTCTTCTAGCCTTAAAGGATGTTATAGGTTGAAACTTAGATATTTGACTCAAGTTTTGTACTTCTTTAACCCAAAACTAACCTGTCTTGTTCAGTCTTGCCATATCTTCCATTTTAAATTTCCTCGTGTTCAACTCGGTCTTGTAAGCGAGAGGCGCAAAATACGTCCTGTTTGTAAACTTGTTCCTATCCCAATATGTACCTGAAAAATTAAGCTGCTTTTAGTACCAAAAATATAACCAGAGTGAGTATGAGTGTGAAGGCAGCCTTAAAGTTGATAAATTAAATACTATAATAGAAATTAGAAACCGTCTTAAATGAGATTTGAAAGTACTCACCAGCAGACCACACTTTGGAGTCTCCGAGCACAATGGACAAAGTCTCTCCGAGCATCTGATCCTCGGTTAGAGGCTTGTCTGCCACTCTTGTACCACTGAACACTTCCGTAGGATCCGACACCTGTAATTTTTTTTTATTAGACGAGGCAATTCCAAAAATATCTGCTTATAATACATGGAATAATTGCAGTTAATACTTAGCAGAAAAAATATTAAACAAGGCAGGCTATGGAGACATGGAGAGGTTTTAGTGTATGTTATAATTCTCAGTAAAGTCAGCTATACATATGGGCAGACAACTAAGAGCCTTATCACACTGGCGATTAGCGAGCGGTTTGAAAGCGACGCGATTGCGCAGCGCCGTGGACGCTATTTTGTACACTCGTCTAGGGAATTCCCTAGACGATTCTAGTCTATTGAATTCCCTAGACGATTGGACTTAATTTTGTACACTTGTCTAGGGAATTCCCTTGACGAGTGTACAAAATGGCGTCCACACCACGCCGCGACGCCGTCGCGCTGTCGCGGCGTGCCGCGGCGTGCGCGCTGCGCAATCGCGTCTCTTTCAAATCGCTCGCTAATCGCCAGTGTGATAAGACCCTGAGTCTCGCAGGAGTTATGGCAATATAACTCCTACGAGACTTCGTTGTCTGCCCATTGCCAACTTAACTGATTGTGAAATAAAGTAATTCAGTGCATCAAATATTTCATTTGAAAACCCCATTGTCCACTAATGGTTCAAAAAGTATAAAGTCTAAAGTATAGGCTTCGCCCGCGTAAATTAGATATTTCACAGACCCAATTAGTTCACAAAAATAACCTATGATCCTTTATGTGGTCTACTTCTTATCTATGCCAAATAACAGAAAAATTGCTCCAGTAGTTCGTGTGATAAGCCCTTTCAAATAATTTCCCCCGTTTTTCCACATTTTCCTCTATTTCTTCGCTCTTATTAGCCGTAGCGTGATAAAATATCGCCTATAGCCTTTTTCGATAAATGAACTATCTAACACTGAAAGAATTTTTCAAATCGGACCAGTGGTTCCTGAGATTAGCGCGTTCAAACAAACTAACTAACAAACTCTTCCGCTTTATTATATTAGTATCTAATGTAATTTGTGGAGCTGTTTACTATGTCATGTCAAATAAATTTCATGCATATAAGTACCTAATCTATACTAATATTATAAATGGGAAAGTATCTCTGTCTGTCTGTCTGTCTCACTTTCACGCCAAAACTACTGAACCGATTGTAATGAAATTTTGTACACAGATAGTCTAAAGCCTGAGAAAGGACATAGGCTACTTTTTAACCGGAAAAAGAGGTTGCAAGGGGGTGAAAATGCGTAAATTTGTTCAAATTCAGTTAGTTCCAAAAATTCATAATAGATGGCGCCGTGCGTCTCCTACATCGCGCTATCGCTTGCTCATGCATCTTTCTATAGGAGGTGGTACCAAGTGAAGTAGCGTATTTCGATTCTTTCCATTGTTATACACGTCGACAATGAATAACTCACTACTCAGTGCTTTATCTACGCAAATAGTTTATGGGTAAAGCTAAAGTTGTGTGATGGGGGGCTAAATAAGCTTTAGGTTTAATTTAAAAAATGAAATATTATATGCGCACTGCACAGCTGTTTTTGGGTATTTTGATTTAAGGGGTACCAGGGTTTTAAAAAGCTTTTTAACTTTACTTTAACACCAATTTTATTGACACCGCGCGCTATAAACTGAAGTCCACGCGGACGAAGTCGCGGGCAACAGCTAGTATTATAATATATGCAATATTCCACGCACCTGCAAGAATGCACTAATGAAATTTGCCAATCTCACAGCCATTTTAGCTTGGTTCTGGAACTGTTCCTCAGCACCGAACGCTATGTCTCCATTTAGTATTAGATCTGATGGTTTGTATCTGTAATTATGGAGTAAATAAGTTTTAACCTTACCATAGCATTAAAAGAACATTTTAACAAGGAGAGTAGAGGCTATGATTAGCACAGATATTATAAGTGTAATTATAAGTGTAATTAAGAAAATAGTTTTTTTTTCAAGCAAAAAGCTTCAGCTACATTAAATACAGTGTTATATGCTACGAATAATAAAAACTAAGGAAATGTAACTCCCATACCATTACCGTTTTAAATTTGGTTCCTTTCGAACTGTCATGTAACGTCAGCCTTTATACCGCTCAAGGCCACCTAAATATGGCAAATGTATTGAAATGTGTACCTAAGGTACACTTTTTTGACAAGTATTTTGGAGCATGTTTTTTGACAGAGTTACTCTTCCTTAGTTTTTATTATTTGTAGGTTCTATGTTTCTAAGGGATTTATGAATACAATGTTTATTCAATAATAATCAATCATCCATCATTTCTGTTGAAAAACAAATATTTCAAAGAAGTTTTCAGTAAACCTGTTAGATACATTCCACTTACAATGAGCAGTTGTGTGGTTGGACACTCTTTATAAAATTGAGTGCTCCATACAAATTCATTCTTTCAGTGTGCAATGATTCTGGACCACTAGTGGAGTTCACATATTCGTAATATCTGTCCATATACATTGCTCTTATCTGAGGATCAGCCTTCACCCATTCCACTGGCAAACGCTGGACCCCTGAAAACATATTTCCGTAAAGTGATGAATAATCTTGAAGACAGTTCTTGTTTTTAAAATAAAGCAAAATTTCATAAAATTTTAGGTAATTCTACTTCTGGTAGAATTAGATGAATCTACATCACAAGTAATCTTTAATACTTACATCCAATCTTGCTGCAGTCAAAGTTATTGTAATACTGATCAGAAGTTGCCCGTTCTATGATCTCTCCCAGGTATGGTCGCCGGACAAGGCTTGGTAGTCGGTAACCAGGTCGACAGCGACACTGATACCCTCCCCTTCGGAAGCCCCATCCATGTAGAGGTTCACACTGAAACAACATAATAATTTAGTGTGAAGGGGCCGGGTACCCTCGAAATTCTCATACATACGTAATTCCAAAATCATTTTCTCATACGAAAATATTTAACATGTTTGAGTTGTTTTTCAGTTTAAAATAGTAATTATCTAGGTTCCTGCACAAAAATTTACTTCAAAATATTTAAACATTAAATTTTTTTTTTGTTTTTAGTTTTTTTTTTTTTAGTAAATTTAGTACTTAATATTTAAACACTAAAAAATAGAGTAAAACACTAAAAAATATATAAATAAATAGTAAATTTACTACAAAATATTTAAATACTAAAAAATATTTTTTAGAGTTTAAATATTTAGTAGTAAATTTATTTATTTATTTATTTATTTATTTATTGCTATGAATAGCCAACAAAAGTTACAATAGTACATACACATTTTAGGATTATAATATTTATCACGGTTATTGCACTTTTACTTACAGGCTATAAAAAAACTATAAAAAAACGGCTATAAAAAAACGGCTTAATAATACGTAAAATACAAATAAAGTAAATTTAAAATTAAAGCAATATCATTAAAATTAGTAAATATCCGGGCAAATCAGAAACCATTTCAATAGTATTAACAATTAAGAAAAATAAATTAAATTGATTAGATTACAAAACATTTAAATTAACAATATAAAACAAATTCATTAAAATTAATTAGAATACATTCACATTATAAAAGTTTAACAACTAAAGATAAAATTCGGCACATTAAAACAAACGGAGATAATATGGGGAGAATGTCATGCAAATGATAATAATAAAAAAGAGATCTTGTAGTTTTAGGTACACATACACAAAAGGAATTCATAAAATATAAAGTAAAAATTTAAAATTAAAACAATATCATTAAAATTAGTAAATGTCCGGGCAAATCAGAAACCATTTCAATAGTACTAACAATTAAAAAATACATTAAATTGATTAGATTACAAAACATTTAAATTAACAATATAAAACAAATTCATTAAAATTAATTAGAATATATTCACATTAAAATAACATCATAAAAGTATAACAACTAAAGATAAAATTCGGCACATTAAAACAAACGGATATATGGGGAGAATGTCATGCAATGATAATAATAAAAAAAAAGAGATTTAGGTACACATACACAAAAGGAATTCATAAAATAAGATAAAAATAATAATAAATAAACAACTGATTTTGAAATTAAACATAAAATATAAAAAAATATGATTAACTATTAAGATGCTTGACAATCCTAGATTTGAAAATTTTCAGGCTATCATGATTTAAGTCTAAATCTGGTATCCTCGACGATAGCTCATTGAATGTTTGGGACATTCTGGTAATTGGGCAATTTTTTCCTAAGTTAGTTTTGTATCCAGTGGATCTAAATATTGTAACTTGTTTTCTAGGCATTCTAACAGGGATATTAAAGTTCAAAGAGGATAAAAGGGACAAACAATCAATTTTATTGTTTACAAGTTTATGCAAAAATGTCATGTCTAGAACTTGTCTTCGCGCCTCAAGTGATGTTAAGTCAAAATGTTTTAGTCTGTCCTTGTAAGAAGAATTCACTAAGGAACGTGCAAACCGATAAGAAATATAACAAGTGACTCGCTTTTGGACTTTTTCAATTCTTTCGATATGCGTTCGATATTGTGAGTTCCATACAGTAGAACAATATTCGAGCTTGCTTCTGACAAAACTATTGTATAGGGTTACTACTGTAGAGGCTCGTCTGAAGTTTCTAGATGTTCTCAGTATGAAACCAAGAGATTTAAGAGCAGAACCAACCATATCATCTATGTGAACTGAGAAGCTTAGTTTTGAGTCTAAAGCCGGCTGTACACTCTCGCCGAGACACAGCGAGGCGGCCCGAGTGCGAGAGTGTAAATGGATGCGCTCGCCTCGTCTCGCCTGTCTCGGACCCTCTCGGTCCGTTGTCGATATTTTGCGCCCGAGACAAAGGGTCTCGCGAGGAAAACGAGCGCACTACTGTACACTCTCGAGTCTTTCAGTACTAGTCCCGCCGTTGGACAGTGTAGAACAGAAAAATAACAATAATAAACGTCATTATTAGTCATTATCTGTGAGAAATATAATTAAATGTGATTATAAATCTTTGGATTACAGTGATATCTTTCGATGCATGGTGAATGGTTAATGGTCGTTTTCGTCCATCTTCTCTGGGTTCATAACTGCGATTCAACTAAGCGAGAATGTACATGATCGCACTCGGGCAAGAGGCTCTCGCACGAGACTCTCGCCCGAGAGCTCTCGGCGAGAGTGTACAGCGGGCATAAGATGACACCTAGGTCCCTAATAGTGTGCACCCTAGTTATTTTATCAGTACCAATCTCGTATTCGGTATCTAAAGTTTTTCTCTTTTTTGTGAATTTGATGTGATAACACTTTTTAGGATTCAAGTACATTTTGTTTTTATTGCACCAGTTTACAAGAGAGTTAATGTCACTCTGGAGTTTTAGAGAATCATCCCTTGTCTTAACTATTCTTGTCATTTTGAGGTCATCTTTTTTTTTTTTTTGACATCGCAGGGGAAACCCATCATGGGCGCCCCGGGTTGGGTACCCCGGGGGTATGTGAGACTCTTACTCACTAAAACCACCTGCGGTTCGCCTTTAGCCGTATAACGGAGGGATATCCCGGATCTAACAAACACGGGACTCCCTCCACGACTGGCCGGTCTACCTCGGACCGGACTTCCACCAAAGTAAGGGAACGCTTAGGCGAACTAAAGCGTTCCCCTCGGCGCCGGGACTGACAAAGCCGGGCAGGTTCCCATCCTGACCCGAAGCCCCGTTAGACAAGACTTTGGAGGTACGCGTAGCGACGCCTCCGCACCCCCGTCCTACGCCGGCGGAGCGGCAGAGAGGTGGAGTCGTTCTCTCTGTTCCGCTCCGTGGCCTCCTTCTGCGACATAACAAATTCGCAGAAAGATACCGCCGCCTGCCAGGCCTCATCGCTCTCGAGCATGCAGCGCACCATGCTCGGTCATCTGCGTATAATTCTACAGATGTGTTATTTAGAACTTCAACTATGTCGTCAATAAAAACATTGAAAAAAGTGGGCCTAGAATTGAACCCTGAGGGACACCTGAATGAGAAATAAAGGGCTCTGACCGATAGCCATCAATCTCCACAAACGAAGGCCTATTGTTTAGGTAGGAGGAGCACCAAAGGAGTAATGAACCAGTTAACACCAAAAGATTTAAGTTTCTGAGTAAGTATGTCATGATTTACTTTGTCGAAAGCCTTTGAGAAATCCGTATATATTGCATCTACTTCTTGCCCGTCGTCAATAGCTTTAATCAAGTGTGACACATATGATGATAAGTTTGTACAACACGACCTCCCCGGTGTGAATCCGTGTTGTTTAGTGTTAATCAACTTGTTTAGATGTCTAGATAAATGTTTGTGCATTAGGGTCTCAAAGGCTTTCGACAGAGTCGACAGAATCGATATTGGTCTGTAATTGGATACGTTATTTGGATTTTCATTCTTGAAAACTGGTACTAATCGAGCTTCCTTCGCATTAATTTTGTTTTTATAATTAGCTTGAGCATTAATTACAATATCGAGTGCTGGGTGATAAGGGTCGACTGTGCGAATTGGCAGTAGGCATTCCGTAACAGTTACTAGTAAATTAACTATTTATTTATATATTTTTAGTGTTTTACTCTATTTTTTAGTGTATAAATATTTAGTAGTAAATTTACTAAAAAAAATTTAAAGCGAAAAAAAAATTGTTTAAATTATATTGAAGTAAATTTTTGTGCAGGAACCTAGGTAATTACTATTTTAAACTGAAAAACAACTCAAACATGTTAAATATTAGCTTAGTTTTTATTATAGAGAAAATGATTTTGGAATTACGTATGTATGAGAAATTCCAAGTGTACCCGGCCTCTTAAAGGTTTAAAACCACTTGGATAAAAAAACAATAATTGTCATGATAAATTGAGCAACCATGAGCAACACAATATGGTAATTTCCATGGAAATCCATAGTCCATACTACTAAATTATAAAATATGTGAAAGTGTGTCTGTCTGTCTGTCTATCTGTCTGTCAACTACCTCTTCATGCCCAAACTGTTGAACCAATTCTACTGAAATTAGGTATGAAGATACTTTGAGTCGCAGGAAAAATCTCGAAAAAATTTACGATTCCTGCACCATAAACGAAAAAAGTTCGAACCTTTTTGTATGGAGCGTGGCATACTTAAAGTTATTTTCATGTTATGCCCGCTGTACACTATCGCCGAGAGCTCTCGGGCGAGAGTCTCGTGCGAGAGCCCACTGCCCGAGTGGGATCATGTACATTCTCGCTTAGTTCAATCGCAGTAAAGAACTCAGACAAGATGGAGGAAAACGACTATTCACCATTCACCATGCATCGAAAGATATCATTGTAATCCAAAGATTTATAATCATAATTAATTTTATTTCTCACAGATAATGACTGATAATGTCGTTTATTATTGTTATTTTTCTGTTCTACACTGTCCAACGGCGGGACTAGTACTGAAAGACGCGAGAGTGTACAGTAGTGCGCTCGTTTTCCTCGCGAGACCCTTTGTCTCGGGCGCAAAATACCGACAACGGACCGAGAGGGTCCGAGACAGGCGAGACGAGGCGAGCGCACCCATTTACACTCTCGCACTCGGGCTGCCTCGCTGTGTCTCGGCGAGAGTGTACAGCCGGCTTTAGATATGAGCGCCCCGAAAAAGCAGCGGCGCGCCGAGCGAGAGGAAATGTTATTTTTTTCAAATCATATACATTCAAAAGCTTATAAATAAGGCATATTTAAGATAATTTCAATACGAAATAAGTAAATCATTCAATACTAAGTCAAGTTAAGACTGTGACACAGCTCCCAGCGTCTTCCACTCTGGAATATAATTTTCATATCTGGAATAAGATTCAATGAATCAGTATTCAGTACGAACGAACTCGTTGTTATGGTAATAGCGCCTCTACACGATGGCCCGTCGTAGTTGACCATCACGAAGGACAATGTTACAATACATACACAAATTAAATTAAATAGTAATAGAAGAAACCGTTTCGTACTTCTATTCACAAAATCTTACACAATATGCTCTCTTCACATCTATCCACTTATGAACAAACACATCACATTCAGGATTGATTCAATTGATTGGCGTATGTTTCATAGGTGTACACCAAAATACAATATTTTATATGTACATGTAAGTCTAGGTATGCCAATAAGGTTTCGTTAACCCTTAACCACTGGCGTACGTCTGTGAGACGTAGGCGCGCGACAAAAACGATAATATCTTTTAAAATCTTTGTCGGATGAACTTGTCCTTTCCAGTACCTTCCTAGATATCGGTAACGTGGCCGAAGCGGTAGTGACCAGAAATGTGGTGAAACTCAAAAAGGTAAATATACTCATTGTGACGTCTGTGAGACATATTGTCAGTGTCAAAAATATAAAAATTTTGAATCTCATGCTGAAGGAACTATGACATCCGTATGCCATGTCGCAAAAAGTGTCAAATCCACAAAAAAGTGCATTTTATTCCTTTTTATATCAAAGAACAGTACATAAATAATAAGATATAATTAGTTCTGTAATAATTTTAGACTGAAAAGTTAAGTTTATGAGCTCATAGAAAAGAGGCATTTTTGTATCCGGTGGTTCATATTAGCTTTTTGTTTGTTTTGAGAATCATAAATAAATATTAAATATAAGAAGAAACTTATTTTATTTATTAGTACAATACATACTGAAGTGACGATATATAATAAAATAACCATATTTTCTTATATAATTATATTAGAGCTGTTTAAATTAAGCGTACATCCGTGTCAATATGTCAGAGTTAATGCAAGTAAATACATGTCAGTGGTTAAGGGTTAATATTTGGTGCAATGGAGTAGCGAGCTTTATTTAGTGTTACACATTTTTTGTCACTTCTAAACAATATTATGTAATAATAATAATCATTGACTTTTCAAAGCTCACCTCTGTAGTTTCCTCTTTACATCTTGCAGTCCCTGTAAACCTATTTGGTTTGTCATTGCCTGGACTGAACGGACATTGATTTATGTCTATCCTATCATAATCCATTTCCATTACCACTGCAGCTGTGTAGCTGTAAAAGTTTTACACAATTATTTGTAATGAAAATATTGATATGACTTTCAGAATCTTTCTGTGAAGACTTTTTCAACATACAGACAGAGATAGGATATAAATTGAAACATTGGGCATTAGTTAATGCTTCAACTCCCAAGCAGCAATATGCAACCGCGATAACAATAAATAAGCTATTGTGTTTGGCTTTTTCACGATTGAAGTATTAAAATTTATAAGTAACAGCATGCACAATATTATCACAAAAAATTATTGTGCTTGGACTTTGAAATAATGTAAGCAATCACAATCTTACGTAGGATATTCAATATGTCTGAATTGTGTGTGACGAGGGTAGATATCAGCAACAGGGGAAACAGCAGACACCAGCCACTTGTTCAGTCTGCCGCAGTCAAAGTATGGCTTCGTCCAGTTTACAGGCCCGGGTGTCTGAAATACACACAATGTTTTTTAACACCAACCATTCAAAAAGCTTTAACTAATGATTCAAAATATACAATACTATTAGATGATATTATAATCAATAGCTAGTATATTGTCTTACTTAGGGCCTGTTTCACCACCTACTGATGAGTGCTGGATAAGCTATTCATAACTTGTGAAATATAGAATATAGTGTATCTGCCTGATAAGTTATGGTTAGCCTATCCAGCACTTGATTCTTATTATTTGGGACTTAATGCGACTTATATTCTAGTAGTAATGGTACTACATACTTTTCTCGACGTTTCAAAGTCGCGTTAAGTCCCGAATAATAAGTATCAATTTTAATGCAACGCCAAAGTTTTAAAGTTCTATCCAGCACTTATCAGTAAGTAGTGAAACAGGACCTTAGTCAAATTATTATAGTAACAACTGTTTGTATACCAACTTTAGTTAGTACCTACTTTATGCATAAGAACAGAATGTTCATAATATTATTGGAATGGTTTAGCTACAAAGAGCAGTTTATGAATACAAACCTCATCATTGCCTGGAGGTCCATGGAATGTAAATGTCTCATTAGTGTTATTTGCATATCGTATTTCAACTTGATATGTTGTTTTGGTGTCATGCCTTTTGTCCACCCGATCGGGCAACCAAACTTGATACCATTCATTGGTGCGGTAGAAATCTGATGTGTAATCTTTAGATAAACTTTCCGAATCGAATGCTCCTAAATCTTCAACATAGAAAGTGTTTAGAGTGGATACTTTCTGAAGATGTACGGGATCATTGAAATCGTCGGCTCTGAAGGCTCTCGGCGCGAATCTCGGCATGGTCTTGTTGAAGAACCCCCTATACGAGGACGTGTAAGACATATTCGGGGAAAAATATATCGAACTGGCGTTTATGTAGGGGTTAGATGAAACGTCCGCGACGGACGATAGGAAATAGTACATCATTCCTGGATCGTACGTATCGTTGATAGCGGGACGAATGAAACGGGACTGGAGTATGTAACTCCAGAAAAAGGCTCTACTCATGGCCAGATTATGCAAATGCAACATCGCGGTACGATTTGCGAACACTGGGTTGATGTTGATTTCTTTCACATCGGGGTGGTGGGACACGGAGTCTTTCGGTAGAAAGAGATCGTCAAGGTGGCTTATATAGCAGTTGTCTGGTGATATTTTGTCCATTCTTCCACGAATTTCGTCAATAGAATCTCGTATTTGCCACTCATATTGACCGGCCACACCCCACAACAGTGCACACAAAGATATCGCAAGTAAAGTGCAATTCAACTTCTCCATTTTAGTTTGCGATCATTTGAAACACATTACCCACAAAATGAACAAATGTTTCACTTATATTTTATCTCAAAATAATAATATCCACATTGTAAATTGCCGTTTGCTTACAAAAAATTGTTTGGTTTTTTGAAGTTTCAATTCGCATTTCGCTGACATTTCTTTTTTTTTTTTTGCTCTCTGACATTTGTTCATTTTTTTTAAAGAATGACCAAAATAGGTGGCTTTAGTTTTAGACTTTAGCTTTTAGCACAGTTTAATTTAAAAAAATTGCTTTATTTTCTATTAATAAATTCAGGGAAAAATTAAAATATTATAATAGTACTATTTGGTACTATTGTCTGATGGCCTTGCATAAAAATTCAGACATTTTCAATTTTTAACATTTTTTTTTAATTCGTCCCGGTCGGGACAGTCAAAGGGAGCGTTGCCCACATTCCTAGTTGAAGTTGAAATTATAGGCCTATATCGATTCTACCGACTCTAAGTAAAATATTTGAAAAAATAATTTTAAATCAGTTACTATTACATTTTAACTTAAATAATTTATTGCACAAAAATCAATATGGTTTTACTAAGGGTCGATCCACAACGGATGCTGGTATAGGTCTTCTTTATAGTATATTTGAAGCATGGGAGGACTCGCAGGATGCCCTAGGGGTTTTTTGCGACCTCTCCAAGGCTTTTGACTGTGTTGAGCATGCTACATTGATCAGGAAATTGCACCACTATGGCATTAGGGACTCAGCACTCAACCTTTTGACATCTTACCTCAAAAATAGAACTCAAAGGGTTGACATTAATAGTAAAAGGTCCAATGGGACCAAAATAGAATTAGGCGTCCCACAGGGATCCATTTTAGGTCCATTCCTTTTTCTCATCTACATAAACGACTTACCTTATCTTGTTAAGGATAATGATAATGAGATAGTACTTTTTGCTGATGACACTTCACTTATTTTTAAAGTGAAGCGACAACAGTCAAATTACGACGAGGTAAATAGTGCTCTCTCAAAAATAGTACATTGGTTTAACGTTAATAACTTACTTCTAAATTCTAAGAAAACTAAATGTTTAAAATTTACTTTGCCCAATGTTAGGCAAGTTAAAACCAATATACTATTAAATGATGAGAAGATGGATTTGGTGGACTCCACTGTATTCTTAGGCATTACACTAGATAGTAAACTACAGTGGGGTCCTCATATTGCTAATCTTGCAGATAGGCTCAGTTCTGCAGCATACGCAGTCAGAAAAATACGGGAAATTGCTGACGAAGACACAGCAAGACTAGTTTATTTCAGTTATTTTCATAGTAGAATGTCGTATGGCATCCTCTTATGGGGAAACGCTGCCGACATTAATACGATTTTTGTGCTGCAGAAGCGAGCTATACGTTCAATTTATAAAATGTCAGCTTTTGAATCTCTGAGAGAAAAGTTTAAAGAAATTGGTATTCTAACTGTTGCTTCTCAATACATTTTGGATAATGTTTTATATGTTAGAAAGAATCTTAGTAAATTTAGAACCAAAAGTGACATTCACGGAAGAAACACTAGAAATAAGTACAAACTAGAAATACCGGTGATCAGACTTAGTAAAGTTAGTAAATCTTTTAAAGGTCAATGTGTACGCCTTTACAATAAAATCCCAGAAAACGTTCAAAATCTTTCCATTAATAAATTTAAAAATGTAGTCAAAGAACGTTTGTGTGCCAAAGCCTATTATAAGGTCAATGATTTCATAAACGACGGCACATCTTGGGAGTAGGATGGCTGCTTGCAAGGCTACTTCTACATTATTTTATGACTTACAATTATTATGTATGTATGTTGACATTGTATAATTTTAAGTTACAGAATTGTAAACTTTATTTTAAAAGATTAATTTTTTTCTCACTTTTTTTGGTAAATAAAGTGGGCCCCCTGCGAGTTTCTTACGCCGGTTCTTCTCGCCGGGTTAGTTCCCGAACCGGTGGTAGGCATCATGTAGACTTTCAGAAAATATTTGCAAAAATTTATTCTGAATAAAAAAATTTGAGTTTGAGTTTGAGTTTTGAGTTTGAAGTTCCTACTTCCTACTAGTATCTAAATTCTAACTGTCAAAAACTATACAAAATATATATAACCTCAAAATTTTCATGGAAGGAAAAAAATAAATATTATTTTATAAAAAGATCATCGGAAATTTTACAAAAAGCTATCAATGGCGGGAAGTCTTATCCGTAAGATTACTTAAGAACATTGTAGAAGTGTGTGTCCTTACATGAAGTTGTAAAATATATAATACTTTAAACTTGTTTCAGGATCTCTATTTAATTTAAGCATATCGCTCAATAAAATAAATGTTCCTGGTATTGTAAGTATATTTTGGTCATATTTTCAATATCTACCAATCTTTTTTGTTCTAACTGATAAGTGACGAAACTGTATTTCCAGAAATCCATACACACAGGTGCAGTTTGCTACGCTGCTAGAAAGGGAACAAGAGCCAAGGCCCGAGCTAAAAAAGTCAAAGTTGAAATCACCAAAGTTGGTTTCATTCCGCATAACCAAAGAGGAAAGCATAAGTGAGTATTTTATAAATATTGGTACAGAATAAAACGAGAGTGACATGGTCTTATTGTACCTAACTCTCTATAAAAAATAAAGAAAAAAAAATCATGTACAGCCAAACCTGGATAAGCTAGAGTTCAAGGGAACACAATTTCATTCTCGCTCATTGAGGTTTCTCACTAACCGGCAGTGTTGCAAAAGTGATAATTGAAAAATCGGGCAAATTTCCAGGTAATTATCGGAAGAAAACGAGAGATTTTTTTCCAAATAAAACGACAATATTTTACGCTATTAATTAAAGTATATTATTAAAAACATATTTATATAAGATACATTGAAAATGGCAAATAATTAATTTTCATACCAGTTTGCAGAAATAGGCAATAGCAACCATTTTTGGTTGCTATTGCCTATTTCTGCAAATATTCTTTAAAATTTTGTGAGTATTTTCTTCTCTCGTTCTTGGACTATTATAGTTGGGGAGGAGAAGACTAAGAGGGGATTTCGGGATTAGCTCAAGCGTGTCAGATTAAGCTTGCATAGGCTTCCGACATATTATGTCTAGTTATCATAGTATAGAAATCACATAGTTTTACGTTGCAATCCAGATTAGATAATAATGTAAACAACAGCTTTGTATTATTATGATTGTACTGTGTATTGTGCTTTTTCAATAAAAAATAAAATGAAAATCAGATTTCAATAAGTATTGAAATGTCGTTGGATCTGTCAGATTATAATAAGGACATTTATGGACTGTTTCACCGCTTCCTGATAAGGAACGGTGAAACAGGCCCTGACTTTTATATAGGATAAGTATGTTTAGTATACCCCAAAGAAGCTTCCATATCTCTTTCAGTTGTATTGGGGAATCCCCTTACTACAGAGTTTACTTACCCGTTTAGTATTGCCAGAAAATCTTTAGTGTTGTCGTCTTGAGAATGCAAAATAATACTATGTTTAAACATTCATTGCATACAATGTAGAAATCGGGAGATAGGACAGTTAAATCGGGATCAGTAGATCGGGAGATCTACTGATCAGTAGACAAAATCAGTAGATCTCCCGATAAATCGGGAACTTTTGCAACACTGCTTACCCCAATTTTTCGCTTATTCAGGTACAAGGTTAGCTTTTCTCTCTTATAGAGGTACGAAGAAATGACAAGACAAAAATTCATGCAGTGTGTAATTTTTTTTTTTTTTTTTTTTAATAGAAGGCAGGTCGCTATAGCCCTGGCGTCACTGCGACCCATGAGGATCTATTGTGACTCCTTCGCACTAGAGAATCATCCCCAACCCAATACTGCTCATAAATTGAACGATATGGTTGGGGTTGGTGCCACGAATTTCCTCAGTGAATGAGTATTCGTGGCGACCAAGGTGCCTGTTCCTGCTTTGTAGTAGAGCAGGACAGTCGAGGAGAAGGTGAATAGGTGTTTCATCCTCCTCCTCACAGAATCTGCAAGTCGTTATGCTACAAATACCCATTCTGTTTAGGTGTTTGTTGAGCTTGCAGTGCCCAGTTAGGCTTCTGGTAATGTGTGTGTATGGTAGCTGTGTAATTTTATATTATTTATTTAGATTCACTATTTTCAGTTTCTCACTCAATATCAATACGGAAAATTAAAGTACTGACACTTTAATTTTCCGTTTTGACATGATACAGAACAGAACTTTCCTTTGCAATTTGTTAACTATAAATTGAGTAAGTCCGTTCGAAAAGAATGCGATTAAAAACAACGTTTTTTAGCTCAAGAAAATAGAATGGGTTATGGGTACAATAGGTATTGACGCGAAAACAATACAAAAACAATGGTAGGAAGATTAACAAAAGTTACTTGAATGAGTCATAAAATAGCAGATGCTAAATTGTAGCAGATGTTCAATTTCTAATTTGTCTTCTCATGCTGTGTATGTTAATAAAAAAATAAACCTCGACTGTCACTTATAGAGGTATAGAAAAGAAGCAGTCTCACTCACAGAGTTCCATGAGAGAAAAATGACTCTCTCTAACAGAGGGTTTTGTTTCTCGTTAATAGAGGTTTTGGGAGCTTAATGACAGGTCCTAGCTATACTCTCACTTATACACTTTTCTCACTAATCCAGTTGTCACTTACCCTGGTTTAGCTGTAATGGTACGTTTCTACGCTTGCCGTGGCTTGGCTTGCCAAGCCACAAGCACAAGCGTGTAAAGAGAGTATCTGGCTTGTCTTGCGTGAGCTTGCAGATGCTTGTGTCCGATCCGGAGTAGTGTCGGTTTTTGGATACAGATCAAAGGGCGCTTGCGACGCGTTCACATGTTGGCGCGCGCTTAGTAGCCGCTGTGGTCTCGCGACGAACACAAGTCTAGTACGGACTGAAAATGAGTAGCTGGTCGAACAAAGAGAGTTCATCGTTTTTGGAATACATATTACCAAACCGAAAAATGTATCTGGAATAGCCAACACAAGTTCGGTGTTCGCCATGCTTGGATGTACGTAATACACTGAAATTCACAAGCGTGTAAACGACTTCCAAATGCCAAGCGAGATTTGTGGACCCTTGTGCCTTATGGATGCTTGCTAAGCCTCGGCAAGCGTAGAAACGTAGCGTAACGCTCAGCCTAATTAAGAGTTATTTTACCTTTGACGAGATTTTTATATCAACATAAGGATCACCCTCACTAATGGATTATTATTGATGACTTAAAAGAAATACTTCTTTTACAGGCTTGCTAAAGTAGTAACAAATAAACATCTGGATGATTCATTCAAGAGTGTATCTCAAGACGATGTGTATCCAATGCGATATTACCGCTGGGTGGTGTACACAGCGGAGGAAGCCATCCGGGCCCATCAGGAGACTCACCATCCTACCATGTACAATGTCCCCGATGCCTTCGTTAATTTGAAAATTGAGTTCAACATGGAAGCAGTGAAAAAGGTTTTAAAATTATTTAAGGCTTGTTGGCTATAGATATACATAATATTATAGTGTCTGATTTTAAAAGGTTCTGTGCTAAAGGTTCTACAAGCAAGATAATAGAATATAAAATTATATTCTATTATCATCAAAATTATATGTCCCTGCCTAAACAACTCTTGAAAAATTAATTTTGTTGTCGGTGGAAAATTTATTGTATTTGGTATAGGTCTTTAAAAAACAAGTAATGATAATAATATGGTACTGATGCTGAATAATGATAATAATATGGTACTGATCTAAAATCATCATAAAAGCTACGAATAATAAAAACTAAGGAAGAGTAACTCCATCAAAAAACATGCTCCAAAATACTTGTCAAAAAAGTGTACCTTAGGTACAATTTTTTCAATACATTTGCAATATTTAGGTGGCCTTGAGCAATGTATAAAGGCTGACAATACATGACAGTTCGAAAGGAACCAACTTTTAAACGGTAATAGTATGGGAGTTACGTTTCCTTAGTTTTTATTATTTGTAGCATAATAGTAAATAATTTATATCTGTAATTCTTTCAGAATCGATACCTGGACAGTTTTGTAAAACTGACTCTATTGCCCCATATGTTCCCGCGCGAGGAAGAGAGGACTATCCTGGCTTTCTGCAAGGGTCCAGAGTTGATAAAACAAGTTACAGAGGCTGGTGCTACCAAAGTTGGCAGCACTGAGCTGATCAAAAAAATTCAGGTATTTTTTGTTTATAATATTACTAGCTGCTGCCCGCGACTCCGTCCGTGTGTACTTCAGCTTATATAGCCCGCGGTAGTTCCCGTCATAGAGTAACTACTAACTTATATTATATAGAAGGTAGTTCCCGTTGAACCATGTAGGCTACATTACTGCAAATTACAAAATTTGCACGACAGAGGTGCTTCCGCGGTACACTTGCCTTAAACTTCAATGTTTACACTTTACAGACAGACAGACACGTCAAACAAAACGCCCCTATTTTTGCGTAGGGGGCTATGAAATGGGGAGTGGGGTCAAAGTCGAACATCAACTGTTCCAAAAAAACGTAAAAGCAGTGGAGGTTGGGTAATCGCTTGTGCGATGTAAGAGACGGCACGGCGCCATCTATTATGAATTTTTGGAACTAACTTTATTTGAACAAATTTACGCATTTTCACCCCCTTACAACCCTTTTTCCAGTATAAAAAAAGTAGTCTATGTCCTTTCTCAGGCTTCAGACTATCTGTATACATCGGTTCGGTAGTTTTGACGTGAAAGCGAGACAGACAGACAGACAGACAGAGATACTTTCGCATTTATAATATTAGTATAGATTGTGTTACCTAAGTTTTGTGACCTTAATAACTCTCTCTGTCTTTTCAATGGCACATTGTTTCTGTACATCAAACTTTAAGGGGCCGGGTACCCTTGGAATTTCTCATACAAACGTAATAAGTACCAAAATCATTTTCTCATACGAAAATATTTAACATGTTTGAGTTATTTTTCAGTTTAAGGGCGTTCCGTCCGGAGATTCCGTAATTGACCGTATTTAAAACCTTATAAACTCATAATCTGAAAGCTACAAAGTTATAATAAAAATACAGCAATAATCTTCAGTATATCAACATTCCTTTTGTCGTTTTAAATTTTCTATTTTTGTTTCTTATACTTATGATATCAGCTTCCAAAGTAATACCAATTTGTTAAAATTCAAGCATAAATTCAGCATCTTCTTAGGATTTACAAATTACTTTTATTTGAAACT
This sequence comes from Polyommatus icarus, assembly GCA_937595015.1. Classification (NCBI taxonomy): domain Eukaryota; kingdom Metazoa; phylum Arthropoda; class Insecta; order Lepidoptera; family Lycaenidae; genus Polyommatus; species Polyommatus icarus. The sequence goes on along the minus strand of OW569322.1, from coordinate 1,454,638 downwards.
CACGCCAATAGATCGACAATATCATAAACTACATATTCGCCGTTTTAATTTTTTTTTAGGGCAATTTTGAACCAAGATAAGTAAAAATAATAGGGTTTTGGCGCGATCTCGGCAACGCGGCAAATGTATGGCCAAGGTCGTTTGCTCGGGGGACGACCTTAAGATAGTAATTACCTAGGTTCCTACACAAAAATTTACTTAAATATTTAATTTCTAAAAAATATTTTTTAGTATTTAAATATTTTGTAGTAAATTTACTATTTATTTATATATTTTTTAGTGTTTTACTCTATTTTTTAGTGTTTCAATATTTAGTAGTAAATTTACTAAAAAAAAATTTTAAACAAAAAAAAAATTTTTTTGTTTAAATATTTTGAAGTAAATTTTTGTGTAGGAACCTAAGTAATTACTATCTTAAACTGAAAAATAACTCAAACATGTTAAATATTTTCGTATGAGAAAATGATTTTGGTATTACGTTTGTATGAGAAATTCCAAGGGTACCCGGCCCCTTAATAGCAAATAAAAAAATATTATTAAATTGTATTTTCTCTTATCTTAATCAACTTGTAATTTTTAGGAAGGTGAAGTAAAGTTTGGTGACTATGATTATGTAATAGCACATCCAAATATCTTGACGGAGCTGGTGCCCATTCGTGGTTTGATGAAGAGACGGTTCCCCAATGTGCGTAGTGGTACTTTAGATCCTGACATCTGCAGCCTGGTGAAAAAGTTTGCAGCCGGTGTACAGTTCAGAGTAACAAAAGATGAAAATCAACCAAATTTTGGAACTGTGGAAGTGCCTGTTGGAAGGGTAAGATTTATTTAATTTATTAATTAGAATAAATTTTCCTTAGTCTATGATAGAATGTAATAATAATTAATTATTATTGTTAACCCATCACCCCCAAGCGGCACCTGGGTGCCCCATAACAATAATTGAATATCTATTGTGTCTGTGATTCCCACGATCGAGGTATTACGGATATAGAAATTTTAATAGTTTTCTGCAGTAAATTGCCAGGGACAGAACACAGAAAAAATCTTCTGGATTACTTGACTTAAAACGATTTTGTTTGTTTCAGTTGAATATGGATGTGAACCAAATAGTTGAGAACATTGAGGCTCTACTAAAAGACATTCAAGGTTCCAGACCAAAACGTGATGGACTTTTCATAACAAGGTACTTTTAATTTTTCTTTAGCTGAGATTGAAATAATATTTTATAGTTAGGGGTAAGGGTTAAAATCAATCAAACTTGGTTGACTATGGTACCCTAAAACGGAACCCTAACCTGCTGATTTTTTGTATACATATTGGTAGGTTAATAGTTATAATATAATTTAAGAGTAACATTGTCGTACAAACAGAATAATCCATATTTTAGGACCTTTTTTTTTAATTATGAGGATCATTGTTAATATTATTACATTTTTTCAGGTGCTTCATTGTGAGTCCACCATCATCAGAAAAACTGAAGATTGATCCGTTTGTTTATGTAGATCGAGAATTGTCTAAAGAAGTTCAGGAGGACAGTGATGATGAGAGTGAGGCTGCTGCAGCCAGTGCTTGAAAGTTTTAAAGTTTTTTAATGAAGTAGATGTAAATAGGAACACAATGTTGAGTACAGCTCTAATAAAAATATATACCTACAGTTTTCTTTTTTTATAATTTGAATACAACTGTGTCTTGTTCAGTTGAGGAGTTGTCCTATTTTTTGAACCCTTTATCTATCATGATTCATGCCTATAACAAAAGCGCTTATTCCATTTCACTAAATTTAGATATCTAAATGATTTAGTGACTAAATTTAGTCAAGTGGAATAACATTTAGAAAGTTACTACTTAAATGTTTTTCCACTTGACTAAATTTAGTCACTAAATCATTTAGATATCTAAATTTAGTGAAATAGAACAAGCGCTTAAATCATTTAGATATCTAAATTTAGTGAAATGGAATAAGCGCTTTAAGTCCATTCTTCCTAGTGGTACTTTCGCTCATACCACACGAAAAAATAGACTAGTCAGTATAGTCACTAGCCACGAAAAAAAAATCAGTGAAAAACGAAAAAGATGTTTTTCTCGTCCGGGGGTGCACAGGGTACTTTATTAGGTACTTCCTTTATTAAGTACATTGGTGCTTGCTAATCTTGCTATTGCGTTCCCCGCGTTCCATTTGATATTCAAAACGCTAAAAAACGAAGGCATTTTGAGCGTTTTAATGTATACAATGTGTCCCGACACCGGTGCCCGATCCTTTAATATCATGATCTATGGCATATTTTATCGACAAATTGGCCCTCAATTTTTTTTTCTCTCTCACGGTTGTAAAATAGAAGTCATTTTAGTTTTTCTCGGGCTTTCACACTAATCTGACCAGTACTTCTCATGTAAATTTCCTATCAAGTTAAAAAAAGGTCTCCAACTTTTGAAAAAAAAAAATTTTTCGCCGGCTTCATACTAATCTGACCACCTCATCATAAGAAAATCGTTATAACTTTTAAAATATCTGCCTTAGAGCATTGAAGTAAAATAATTTTAGAAGATGAAAACCTCCTCTATCTTTTTAAAATAAAAAAGAATCAGTTTAATCTGCTAGATTTTTCACAGAAAGCCATTAATAAAAAATACACAATTTTTTTTCTTAAACTTGGGTTTTTCTATGTTTAATTCCACGAAATTTATAACATATTGCCTATGTAAGCGTAGTCCACAAATATAGTTATCAAATGAGACCGCTTTTACCATGATAGGACATTTACATGAGAAGTTCTGGTCAGATTAGTGTGAAAGCCCGAGAAAAACTAAAATGGCTGCCATTTTACAACCGTGAGAGAAAAAAAAATTTGAGGGCCAATTTCAACAAATAGGCAATTTGTCGATAAAATATGCCATAGATCATGACATTAAAGGATCGGACACCGGTGTCGGGACTCGGGACTCGGGACACATTGTATATTATAAGTCTATGGTTTTAATCGTTTTTTTAACATGAAATGGAACGCGCGTAGATAGAGTAAAATTATTCTTTGGGAACGCGGGGTTTATCTGTTGGCGACTGTTGGTTATCTGTGCTTTGTCTATGGTTTTTATTGACATTTCATGGCGATTCTTGGCGGGAATTTGAAAGAGCGCGGTTCCAAAAATTTTTTTCAAAATTGAAAAATTATTAAATTATAATAATTTACTGTAAAAAGTTGTGTAAATACAAGTATTTAGACTATTTATAGTGTGTAAATAATAAAAATGGACGGAGATGAGGCGGGCGGGGAGATCCCGCCTACCTCGAAAAAAAGACCCCGGCCCCCGGATGATTTTGGGGAGGCTTCTAGTGCTGGCGGCGGAGGTGGTGAGGACATGTATTTGCCATTTCGTAAACCCAATTATAAAAGACTATATTCTGAAAATTCTATTAATACAGACTTCAAGGTGTATATAGAAAGCAAAAATGTGCAAGAAAGGTTGGGAAATAAAAGCCCAATTTATTTAAACAGTATATTTTTAAACATAAAAGGTGTAGTAGCAATTCGGCGTATTAACGCAAACAAAATTGTTGTGATTTTCAAACAACATAACACGGCCAATAACTTCATAAGTAATATTAGCTTTCTTGAAAAATATAATATGAAGGCATACATCCCGGCAGCTCAAATTGAAAAAACAGGAATAATTAGATTTGTACCAGCGAATATATCGAACAAGGATCTTTTCACAAATTTAACTTCTACATATGAAATAATTGCAGTGCGAAGATTCATGAGAAAAGTCGGTAATGAATTAGTCGGTACACAAACTGTCAGTATAACGTTTTTGTCAAATAGCCTACCTGATAATGTGCAATATGAGTTATTTTCTTATAGAGTATTTGATTATGTTCCCCCTTTGCAACAATGTTATAAATGTTTTAAGTTTAATCACTCAGCCAAAATATGCAACGGAAAGCAGCGCTGCTCAATTTGTTCTGGTGAACATTTTTATAAAGAATGTAGTAAGCCAAATGAGATTTGCTGTACTAATTGTGGTGGACCTCACTTGGCCATTTCTAAACAATGTCCAGTTAAAATAAAGAAATTATTAGAAAAGAAAAATAAAATATCATATGCAAGCATTGCTGTTTCCAAAGAAAGTGTTGATTTCCCTCCTCTGCCAACTCGCACCACACCTGTAAATAAAAATGTAAATAATGTAAATAATACATCCAAATTTGTAAATAAACCTGTAAATAATAAGCCTATTTCAAGAGATGTAAATATACCAAACATAAAGTCGCTTATCATTGGAAATGATGATGTACTAATGGCCCTGGTACACACATTGGTCCAAGTAGCAAATAAGAGTGATGAAGTACCTGTTACAACATCATTCATTAAAGATGTTCTTCTTAAGAGTCTGTCAATATAATGGACTCACAAACCCAAAAAATATCTTCTCTACGTATTGCGCAATTTAATGTTCAAGGGATAAATAACAAAAAACCTCTGCTTACAAAATTTTTAAATGATAAAGATATTGATATTTGTCTACTTAATGAGACATGGTTAAAAGAACACCAGTCTGTTCGAATTTCTGGATACAATTTTTATAACAAAATTTCTAAGAATCCTCGTAATGGTGTAGGAATTTTAGTAAAACCATATTTGAAGTACAATATTATAAATACCACCTTTTATGAAGATATACAGACAATAGCCATATCTGTATATACAGACAATACATCTTTGACTATTCTCTGTGTATACTGTCCTCCATCCGTTGGGCACATAAGAATGAACAGATTGCGCAATATCATAAGAGATCTACCAAAACCTTTGTTTATTAGTGGAGATTTCAATGCACATCACATTGCTTTTGGATGTTTATCCACCAAAAGTCGAGGCCAAAGTTTATATGATATAATTGATGAATTAGATTTATGCATTTTGAATAATGGCAGCTTTACAACAGTAAATTATCCTACATGCAACCCTTCAGCAATAGATGTAAGTTTTGTTAGCCCTCACTTGGCACCCTTATGCGAATGGTTTGTGCATGATGATGCCATGGGAAGTTATCATTATCCAACAATAACAAACATTACTATGTGCATTGAAAGGTACACAATTAATGAATATGATGACAGATTTTTATACCATAAAACAGACTGGAATAAGTATAGGGAATCATCTAGTACAGTCTTTCATGAAATGATGGTTAATGAAGAGGATCCAATGAAATCTTATGAGGAGTTTTGTACTCGACTTAATGAACTTAAACAAATGGTAGTTCCTAGATTTACTAGAGCAAACTTTAGGAGTAGGCCACCCGCACCGTGGTGGAATAGTACGTGTGAACAAGTAGTTATGAAATCATATGAAGCACTTAAATTTTATAGAAATGATCCAACAATAGAAAATTACATTAGCTATAAAAGAATAGACGCTATTAAAAAGCGTACCATAAAGGAAGAAAAACGTAAAAGTTGGAACAATTTTTGTAACAATTTCAATAGAACTACACCTATAAGTAAAATCTGGAACCTTATTAAAAGATTTAAGGGTATTAGAACCAATAATAAGTCTTATCAAAATGATTTTGTACAACCGTTATTAGATAAGTTGTCAGATAATTCCGATTTAGTTAATCCTGACGCATTAGGAAATTATTTTAATATAAACAATGAAAATCCGCAATCAAGATTTCTATTGGATCCGTTTTCATGGTCGGAATTTTTAGCAAGCACAAAATCTAGAAAAAATACTAGCCCTGGTTTGGACGATTTTCCATATATATTAATAAAAGAACTACCAGAATCTATCCAAAAAATATTACTGTGCATTTTAAATGGTCTTTGGCTTAAAAAACAGATACCAATATCATGGAAGACTCAATGTGTGATACCCATACTTAAACAAGATAAACCACCGGAGCAGGCCAGTTCTTATCGGCCAATATCTTTATCTTCATGTATTGGTAAGATATTTGAAAATATGCTAAAAAACCGCCTGGATTGGTACGCAGAATCTCATAACATCATTCCTCAAATTCAGTATGGGTTTCGTAGAGGACGAAGTTGTTCAGACAGCTTCATTTCTCTCATTCACGATCTGAAAAATGCAAAGGGCAATAAATTACATACTGTTTGTGTATTTTTAGATGTCCAGGGCGCATTTGATAATGTGGACCCTGGTATATTAGTTAAGGTACTTAGTAATGCTGGAGTACCCGGATATGTATGTAAATGGATTTATGATTTCCTCACTGACAGAGTATTATATGTTAAGCATAATAATATTTTACATGGGCCCCGAACTGTATCTAAGGGCACAATGCAAGGTGCAACATTATCACCTTTGTTATATAATTTGTATATATGGGAGATATGTAAATATGTAAATATTAAAAATGTAAATATCCTTCAATTTGCAGATGACTTAGTTTTGTATTGTTCAGATGTAAATTTGTCAGTAGCTATAGAAAAGATTAATGCTTGTTTAATCCAATTGAAAAAATATTATCAGCAAAGATTAAATTTAAAAATTAATGCTAGTAAAAGTAATGTAATGATATTTGGAAAAGACACACCATGTACTAATGTAACATATAATGGTGAGATTATTCAAAGAGTAACCTCACATAAATTCCTGGGTGTCAACATTGATCAGAAATTATCTTTTGAGGATCATATTAAACATGTGTCTAGAAATGCCATCAAGGGGATTAATATTTTAAGATGTCTTGCAGGTGTTTCATGGGGAGCAGATCCCAAAATACTTTCAGTGTTGTACAAGTCTATTGTAAGAAGCCATTTTGATTACAGTACTTTAGCCTATCTGAATAGCACTCATACTTATAAGTTAGATGTAATACAGAATAGAGCTTTGAGGATTATATCAGGGGCAATGTGTTCGACTCCCATAAGGGCCATGGAGGTCGAAACAAGTATTATGCCTCTGATATTAAGGCGCCTTTATCTTGCAGAAAGATATTGTCTTAAGCTACTTTCATCAAATAACTATCAAATTATAAATAGAATCATACCTCACCCAATCATCACAGACGGTCCATTAGCTTCACCTCATGACCTTCTAACTGGGGTGTCCCCAACTTTGTGTCGGATTTTCCTGGAAATACAATATCTTTATTCAAATATCAAAAAGTATACACATTGGTCATGTTATATGCATCCGTATAGAAGTATAATACACCCAATTCAGGTTATAACAAAATCCATCAATAACAATGCAGACATCCTTGCATTTTTAGATGAAGATAACAAATACTATACAATCTATACTGATGGTAGTAAGGGTGATGATTATGTGAGAAGTGCTATATATGATTCTCAAAGGGACTTCGCTCAAAGTTTTGTTCTAGATAAGCAATGTTCTATTTTTACAGCAGAGGCATATGCAGTTTTTGAAGCCTTAAAATTGATAAGCGGTGTAAATAATTGTAAATATTTTCTGATCTTAACAGACTCTCTGAGTCTCATTAGGTGTCTTCAGAATGTCAATTTTAATTTTAAAACGAACTATATCATTTATTTTATCAAAGATTTCGTGTGGCGACTGGAAAATAAAGGTATAACAGTAGCCTTTATGTGGGTCCCTGCACATAAAGGTATCTCTGGAAACGAAATAGCAGACAAAACTGCATATGATGGGGTCAATGCCCTAGATGTCAAAAGTATTGTAAAAGTTCCTATGACCGACTTTTATTGTAAGGTGAAAATATCTGTAAGAAACGTTTGGGAAGATTTTTGGAAAGAAGACCAAAAACTCAAAGGCAAGTGGTATGGACAAATTCAAGAAAACTTACCAACAAATCCATGGTACAATGAGCTGAAGATAGCTAGCCGTGACTTTATCACAACAATAAATAGACTCAGATTTGGTCATAACACTGCACCTGCACACCTTGCGAGATTGAACATATTAAGCAGCAATAATTGCACATTTTGTAACGAAGAGAACGCCGACATGAACCACATTTTCTTCAGCTGTTCAAGATTTACCTTTCATAGACTAGTGTTGGCAACTGAAATTATTGAAGATAGTGATACCTCCCGCCGCCAATTAAGTGATTTACTAAAAAACCAAAAGTGTTATAGTGCCTTATACAAATATATTAAAAATACAGTGGGAACTTTATAAATATTAAAATACAATAAAAACCCTTAAAAAGACTTGGCTTAAAGGTCTCGTTACCAGGCCATTAAATCTTATTAAAAAAAAAAAAAAAAACATTTCATGGCCAGTCAAAAACAGAAACGTCAACACAAGTTTGAAGTTTCTAAAATTTCCGATAGGGGCGTAAATCCGCCATTTTGTCTCCTATGACTATTTAAGAATTTAATAAATCAAAGCCGATCTTACTACGTTAATCCGAAATCAAAAGTGATATTTAACTAGCTGTGCAGTGTTTACTGAGCCTGTGATATTTTAGTGTGTAACAATTTTTGTTTGAGTTTTTATAACTTGACACTATTAGTTGAGAGATTTTGACGTCGAACAACTACAAATCGTTGTAAAATGGGTACAAGAGAGGACGAATACGATTACTTATTCAAAGGTAATATCCCACACAATAATAAGCTTTTGCTTCGCAGAGAAAGTATGTACAGAACTATAGTTACTGTCAATAATTTCTGATGATATGTAAAAGTTATTGTTTCCTGAATCAGTGACGTAGATTATTGACCTATGGATAGATTTTGGGTGTTATCGATACTATAAAACGGTTAAAATAATGTTTTAGGGTCAGTACATAAGGATTTCGCGGTTATTTTTCGTAAACTTATCCTTTGTTTTCAATCAGCTGATTAGTGGTTGACAATCGATTTCCTCCAAAACTTCGCATATGACTCATGTTATCGCTTATGTATGATCTAATTCCTTTTTTCTTATCGTTTCACCGTGTCTTTACTCCTAAATAATCCATTAAATTGGTATAAAAACATCTAAATGTAACCAAAAAAACCTTTGTTTCAGTTGTTTTGATTGGTGACTCTGGCGTGGGAAAAAGCAGTCTTCTTTCGCGTTTCACTAGAAATGAATTCAACTTAGAGTCTAAATCTACAATAGGTGTGGAATTCGCTACAAGAAGTATAGAGGTAAACACCCATTGTTTATTTTTTAATTGATCTATTATCTACAATTTATGAAGAACAAAGATTCGAAATAAGCCTTGTTCTGATCATAAAATGGTCATAAGTCATAACAAACTATGATACTTCAGTTTTCATGTTTAATTTTTATTTTTGTACATTATGATTTTTATTATCATGTTACATATTAAATCCTTAAAGATGATCATTAAGAAGATAAAAATGAATCAGTACGTAATTTAATAAATTATATCTCAAAATGTTTAATCCTTCGATCACATTATTGGAAATGCTATTGTATTCTATTGTTGTCGTAATCACCGGTGCTCTTATCCGGCTTAAAGGATTAAATACATGCAATACATTTGATTAAAAAAACTAAACTTATAATAACTCAATACTCAAAACACAAAAACATACAATCAAACTCAATACACAAAAACATAATATTGTACCACTTTATTGTTTCTTGGATTAAAAGATTACTTCTACATGAAAAAAAAAACATTGTATTGAGAGACAAAGTATAGACATGTATATTCCTTTTGCTGCAAAAATAATAAAAGAGATATCATCTTCCAAGAATGTTCACATAATAAAAACCTGTCTTAGCAGGTGCTTATACTCATCAAGTTGGTACATTATAAGAAGTTGTTTTTGATGAGAATAACAACTTTGTGCACACAACAGCTGTAAATATTGCAGGAAGTATATATTTTGCGGTGTTAAAAAGAAGCCTTTATAACCCATCAAGCCCCATAAGGACACCGGTGACCCCGACAACAATAGAATAACAATAGATTTCCAAAAATCCGCGATCGAAGGATTAATCCTTTGATCGGGGATTCCAAGAATTGCTATTCTATTCAATTGTTGCTGCGATCACCGGTGCTCGTACGGGGCTTGATCTATACTCATAAAATTACATGTCCTGACTGACTGACTGATTCATCATCGCTGAGCAAAAACTGTTAAAGTTACGGCCACGAAATTTGGTGAGTAGGGTTGTTTTATTAAGTAGACACCCACTAAGAATTTTGAAAATTTTACCCCGAAGGGGGTGAAATAGGGGTTGAAAATTTGAATGAAAGTCCGTCATTTCTTGAGTTAGTTTTATTTTTAGGTTACTGATTAAAAATGAATGGGTACGTATTTAAGCGGTTTTGGAAATTCCACCCCCAAGGGGGTGAAATTGGGGTTGAAAGTTTGAATGAAAGTCCGTTATTTCTTGAGTTAGAAACATGAAATTTTATGTTTGGGCTACTGATTAAAAATGATTGGATACGTGTTTAAGCGTTTTTGGAAATTCTACCCCCAAGGGGGTGAAATAGGGGTTGAAAATTTAAATGAAAGTCCGCCATTTCTTGAGTTAGAATTATGAAAGTTTAGTGACGTTTGCGTTTGACGTTTGCTTAAATAGGGTCCCGTTTTTACCCCTTGTACAAGGAACCACAAAAAGAGGAAAACTGTCCATCTTTGTTATTATACTATGTTAACGCAGACAAAGTAGCGGGCAACAGCTAGTGGGTTAATATGTTTTTAATATAATGTTATTCAAATTGTAGAACTTTACTTTTTTAATAATTATCAGTTGAGGAAATTAATACACTTTTAGTTCTAAACTTTACTTCATTTAAAAGATTTAAAAAATAGCAAACTGTACAACACAAACGAAAGAGTACTGATAATACCCATTTATCAGACACTGTCTGTTTCTGTCATCATGTTTTGACTCTAAGGTCAATAATTGGCCTATGCCACTTGGCATATTATACCCAAATACTTTGTTTACTTGATAATGCAAAGTCGTTGAACTTCAGATAGCTATGGTCTAAAATAAGAGACTAGCAGAAAAATAAGTTTTGCTGCTCGTCTCTTGGTTAAAGTATGAAATTATTTGTTTTTGTTTAATATAATAATAGTATATGTTTAAAAATCATCGGGATCTTAGAACGCATATGTATACTAAACATAAAATTACCAGGCTACAAAAATGCTTGTTCGATCATACAGGTATACTCACCCACAGAACAATCAGAGACAGAAATAATAGACATGTTCTACTCAGACCTTAACTTGGCTATTCAAGAACATGCTAATAAAAATGTGATAATAATGGGAGACTTCAACGGCCAAATCGGTGAAAGGCAACCAGAAGAAGACAGAATAATCGGACAATTCACATACAGCGCCAAACCTAGGAGTAGGAATGGAGAAAAGCTAATTAACTTTGCATTAGAAAACAACTTAACTATCCTTAACACAACATACAAAAAAAAAATGTAAAATGTGGACCTGGCGGTCCCCTGATGGGAGAACAAAAAACGAAATTGATTTTATTCTGACTAACAAAGCCAGCTTTTTCTCAAACTTCGATGTAATCAATAGGTTAAATTTCAACACCAATCACCGTCTTATAAGAGCTGAACTCAAAACACAAGAACCCAGAAAACGCAGACTGGAAATCAAGCCAGGAAAAATAAAACTCGGAAAACATGAAGCAGAAGAGCTACAGAGAACTTTAAAGGAAAAATTTAATAATTTCAAGTCAGAAACCATAGGCTTAAACATTCAGGAAATATATAACTATTATGAGCTCACAATAACAAAGCAGCTGCAACTCACTACGAATAATAGAATTACACAAAAGAATTGGGTATCAACTGACACCATTAAACTACTGGAGCAAAGGAACAAAGTAATCTGTTCAAGGAATACTTCAGACAGAAAAAAACTCATAACAAAAATAAGTAAAGAAATTAAGGAGACTATGCGCAAGGATAGGACAAGAAACAGACTGGAAATAATCGAAAAATATATACTAAAAACCAGTGGCATCACAAAAGCTTACAAAGAATTAGAGAATTCAAAGGATTGGATTGTAAAAATGAAAAACAACTCAAGAAAACAATATTATCATGACAGGTCTGATATATTGACAATTGCAACAAAATACTATAAAATGTTATATGGATGTGAAAACAGTACACTGGAAGACAGCAATATAATGAGCACCGACAACTGCAATAACCTTTCCGGCCCCAGCCCGCCTGCCCTGAATGTTCCCAACATATTGCAAGTAGAAGTAGAGAATGCTATAGACAGCTTAAAAAAAGACAAAGCACCGGGCCCTGATGGCATAGATAACGATATCCTCAAACAAAACAAGGAAACAATTATACCTATATTGACAGAGCTTTTTAATGACATACTAGACACCGAAATTATACCTCAACAAAGGACCGAATCGGACATTATTTTACTGCACAAGAAAGGAGACAAACATGACATTGGAAATTATAGGCCAATCAGCCTCATGTCGAATACCTATAAAATCTTTGCTAAGATCCTACTAAACAGAATGGAAAGGACATTAGACGAGCAGCAAACAATCGAACAAGCGGGATTTCGTAAGGGCTACTCAGTTCTTGATCACATCCATGTGGTCCGCCAAATTCTAGAAAAGTTCAGTGAATATCAACTTACCTATTATATTGCTTTTGTTGACTATAGCAAAGCTTTCGATTCCATATCACATTCGTGCTTATGGGATTCACTAGCAAGCCAAGGAGTCGAACAAAAATATATCCGTATATTAAAAAAAAATTTATAACAAAAGTACGGCCAGAATCCAACTAGAAAAGGCGAGCAAACCATTTAGCATTCGCAGAGGCGTAAGACAAGGGGACCCCCTGTCGCCAAAACTATTCGCAGCTGTGCTGACTCCAGCAGTGTTCAGGCATCTGGACTGGGAAAAATTGGGTATAAACATAGACGGTGCAAAACTTACCTATTTTAGATTTGCAGACGACATCGCGCTCTTTGCCAAAACTCCACAAGAAATAAATAAAATTATACAAGAACTATCAAAAGAAAGTGAGAAAGTTGGGCTAAAATTAAACCCCGAGAAAACAAAAATCATCACAAACAGCGAGAAATATCCCTTACAGATACAGAATACACAAATAGAATACGCTGATGAATATACTTATCTAGGACAACTGATGACACCTATCGAACCCATACGCAAAGAAGTAGACAGGAGAATAACTAACGGATGGAAAAGATACTGGAGCCTGAAGGAGGTAATGAAAGACAAAACTCTACATACAAAAACAAAAAGCAAAATATTCAACTCCTGTATTCTGCCTGTGCTCAAATATGGCTGTCAAACCTGGCCTTTAACACAAAAGACAATTTCAAAACTCAGAACATGCCAACGAGCAATGGAAAGAAGTCTTCTAGGAACAAAAAAATCAGACAAACTTAACAGCTATGTTATCAGGAAAAGAACAAAAGTAACAGATATAACAAACAAAATAAGAAGGCTAAAATGGAAATGGGCAGGCCACATGATTAGACAAAAAGAAAGATGGAGCAACATGATAACACTATGGTATCCCAGAGATGGACAAAGGAAAAGGGCAGGCCCCAAAAGCGACGGGATGATGATATCCGACAAGTAGCCGGAGTGACATGGCATAGAGTAGCACAGAACAGACAAGAATGGAAAAGATTGGAGGAGGCCGACTGGCAAACTGATCTGCAGAGATCAAGCAAATCACAAACATTAGATACTTAGGATAGTTAGTAAAAAATATAATTTTGTTATTTAGGAAGGATAATAGTATGTTATGATATTATGATAAAGTTATATCATAGCATATTGTTATCTAAATTAGCACCATTTTAAAACTACAATGTTCTGATAGCTATGAATTTGTATTTAGTGTCTACAAACTTTAAATTGTAAGCAGATCTGAATAAAGGCTTTTATTATTATTATATTATTGTTATGTGCTTAAAAATATTCTCAACTTTATGATATTTTTTACATGTGTAATGAAATATGCAAATGCATTGTTACAAATATTAAGTTACGTACTGTAATAATCTGGCTATCTCAAATAAATTTTATTTTTATATTTAAAAGAAATACCGGTCTTTCCATGTATAATGCAACTTTTCTCAGTTTCCAAATATTTTTTGAGACTATAGCTTGCATAGAGACAGACTGACATGATGGTAGACTTTTTGAATACATAATATTTTTAACAGATTTCATCTTCTAAGACTTTTTAAACTTTTGGTGCAAACTTATTTCTATTGTTGAAATGGAATTATAGTGTGGATTTTAGGGAGAGTTTTTTGTATATAATATATCAAAACTAAAAACTTTTGTTATTCAAACACCTTTAGTTTTGATATGTTATTATTATTTAGGAAACAGTTTATTAATCATTATTATAAATAGACTGTTTATCTCCTGTTGGCAATGTTAACAACCATGCATAAAATATACAATATAGTTTGTTAACCTGCAACCCAGTATTGATTAATCCTTCGATCGGGGAGTCCAAGTATTGTATTCTATTGTTGTTGCGATCACCGGTGCTTGTATGGGGCTTGATGGGTTAAATTTATTTTAAGTTAATTGTAATTGATTAAAGTCTATAGTATGAGGTGAAATATAGTACAAAATATTATAGGTATCCCTGTTTCTATTAATAGTAACAATACATGTACTTGAATTCAAAGTCATAGCTATGTTATGATACTTTTTAAAATGGTGTCACTAGTATGTTGCTTGCAACCTTGTTGAGCTGGGATTTCACACAGGCTATGGTACATATTTCCGTGATAAAAACTAACTTGTGTTCTTTTTTAGGACTTGATAGTATATTTATTCAATTAGAGGTATAAGTGTAAAGAGGCGAGGCCAAAATACTTATGCATTTGTAACATTAGTATGAAAATATGCAACTTAATATGAATATAGTTTACTAGTTAAGTTCACTATAAGTTTTTCTTTTACAGATACAGATTTTATCAAAAGCACTGTTTTTGATGATGATGATGTCTGGTCTAAATATGCTTAACGAATGCCTGACCTGATTTCTGTCCCAGCCTGACCAATGAAACTAGGTGCTTATGTTTTTACGACATTCAAACGTACATAACACGGAAATGGGCTTTTAACGGTCAAAAGGCTAGTCAGAGGGTTAAAGTAAAATCAATGCCCTATATCCAGATACAAGTTTTATTTTTAAATAATTTTTAACTCTCCTTGGATATTTTGTATGACATTATTTTCGCGTTGCTAGCAAGCAATGATGAATATTTAGTGATTAGTGCTTTATTCAAAATGGTATAATAAATTTATTGATGATTATTGATTGTAAAAGATTTAAGGCTGATTGCAAAACTTTGACATTTGCATTTAAATATTTTTATACTCTACAAAATTTCCGCGACTGAACTAAGGTATAAGTATGACGCAAATATTTGCTATCAATCTTTATCAAATACTTTTTACTGCTTAATCACAAATCACAATAGGCAATTGTACTGTTCAATATGCAATGGTGATGTCAGAATAGTAGTGAAGGACGATCCCGGATACGCCGATGACGTTACGCGAGCCCTAACTGTTCTTACTTCCGTGTCTTCCGTTCGGCCTACGGGTTACTACAAGTCAGTGTTTCTCCAGCTGTACGACGCGACCTCCTGGGGGTCGCTAAACCCTAACAGATGGGAAAATGAAACTCAGCCACAGCCTCTTATACAGCACTAGATAAAGCCTGCAACTGTAGTTTGCTTATCGTACTGAAACCGTACATTTTTCTGGAATAATAGTATCCGATGTCCTTGCCCCGGGACTTCAAATAACTGCATACCAATAATTTAATCACAATCGTTTCAGCAGTTTTAGCGTGAAGAAGTAACAGACAGACATATACTTTCGCATTTATAATATTCGTATGGATATTAGTCGATTGAAGGCCAATGACAACAATTATTATTAGTGGAGGCAGTGAAGGTTTTCACCTCCGATTTCGTTGAACCTCCATCGATTTTCATGAAAATTGGTAAGTAGGTGGAGGATACCCTAAGAAACAAAAGTGACATAGTGCCAACTTGCGCTTTGGCCCTGGGGGTGGATGCCAACCCTTCTCGGGGGGTGAATTTTTTTTTATAAAAATAACCCCAGGAATCAATAGACACACAAATTCTAAGCACATTTTGTTATATAAAGTTTTTTGAATAAATCTATACTTTCGGAGTTATTAAAGAATAAAGATCAAAGATCATGTTTTTGCGTGAGAAAAATACTTGTCTTAAAGCGGTTTTTCATAATTAACTAAGAAACTATAGGTTTTTACGAAAAATATGTAATTACCAAATTAAAGCCAATAAAAAAACAAACTAATATCTATTCTAAAATGCCTTCCTATATTCATCCAAAGTGAGGTATAGGTGATTGTATATATATTTTCTTTCGGCGAGTACCTAAGTCTAAGCATTCAAACTTTAATAACGGTAAACCGATGCATTTTATAACATATACTTCCTTAAAACTTTTTAAATTGCTTAAAAATACCTTTGTAATAAGCATTGTAAAAAGTTAAAAGCATCAAAATTGAACAAGTTATGATAAAAATAAGATGACACTTTCAAATTTTTTTGGAAAAATCGGAAAAAAAAAACGTTGACCAATTCTACAAATTTATTTTATCGAATTAAACCCAATTAGTTAAGCCAGAATGGTTAAATCCACATTTTTTCTATCTTCAACAAAAGGGGTGGATTTCACCCCTAAAATAAAGAAAGCGCAATACGAGCGTATGTCACTTTTAAAGTAGAGGGCTTAATGTACTTAATCCCAAATTTTCATCCAAATCGATGGAGGTTCAACGAAATCGGAGGTTGCACCTGATTTTTGCCTTCATTTACTGTACTATATCTATTTGTCTCACTAATTGTAATCCTAGGCCTCACAAGTCACATCAGACCTGCCGAATTTGCAATAGCAAATTATCAGACATTGGCTTTTTGTAGAGACGGATTGTGTAGTAACAAGTTTAACTTGCTTTGTTGTCTACACTGTTTATTGAGTCTCAACCTGATATACTAAAGGGGGCGTGACATAAAGGTTGGAAAACACTGCTATATAATAGACGACAGAAGGAATATCATAATTCATAGGACAAGATCCCGCGCGGACATAATTCCTGTTCAAGGATATTCGGTGCTACCATGGCTCCTCGGCTTACACCTACGCTAAGCTGAGTATGGCGCGACAATCATGGTGATGTCGTTGACCTTATTATTATTCGTGACCCATTATATCGACTGTCAATGTCATATTCGTTGACTTATTTTCTGATCATGGATCATTGAGAAAATCTTGTTTTTTTTTTTATAAAGTAGGGTGGCAAACGAGTCCCCTCACACCTGATGGAAAGCAACTACCGTCGCCCATAGACACTCGCAAGTCGCAACATGAGAAGAGCTGCAGGTGCGTTGCCGGCCTATAAAGTTTGCGCAGTCTATGAACTAAAATAGTTTATAATAAAGATTAGAGATGAAACGGATATCCGGCAACTATCCGGTATCCGGCCTATCCGGCGGCCTTAATCCTATCCGGCCGAATACCGGATAGCTGCTATTCAGCCGGATAAGCATCCGGCCGAATTAAAAAAGATCTAGATAAAAAAATATATTTTAAACTAATTATTTGCTTTATTTAGTTAGTCTTAAGAAGTATAAGTAGTTTTAGTTTAAAGTAGAAAATGAATTAATTAGTACAAAAAAACTGCTGCATTCAGTTTCATACAAAAGTCCAGTTTGATTCACACGAGCGTAATTTTGTGAGTCATGATTTGTATGAAAATATATTTACGCGGAAGAAATTCAGCGACTCACAACTCACAAATTACGCTCGTTTTGGTTTGGCTTCACCCTAATGGCAGAATATGGTGTATAAAAAGTAAAAACCAACAGCTTCAGAAAAAGTCTTTCGCTGTACACATTGCTACAAGGTGCTGAAAGATAGATTTGGCAAACTTTGTTAAATTTGGGTATTGTTTGGCATTTATAGCTGCCCACCAAGAATAAGGGTCACGATTGCGATCAATTCGCACTGACTTGAGATAAAAATCCAGCTCACAGGTTATCGTAAATGAAAGAATTGCTAACTTCGCTTATCAACAAAAAGATCCGAATTAAACCGAGGCCTAAGGCCACCCGATCGTTCGCGCGTCGCCTACGCATTGTATATTGTGTGCTTTGCACCAAACGGCTAAGTTCAGCCGGATATTCGGCGGCCGGATATCCGGTTATCCGGCCATGTGGTTGGCCGAATATCCGGTATCTGGTATCCGGCCAAACTACTGTCCGTTTCATCTCTAATAAAGATAAATATTGAAGACTGTTATCTTTGAAGTAAGCTAGGTAACATCTTTCGTTTTTATAATTTAAAGCTAAAAGTTGTATGTCATCAATTTTTTTATCAGTCTGAACCGCAGTAAAAGGGCAAGGTCAAAAGCCTTAAAGATATTGCCCTGTTCCAAGGTTACGATAATGCGCCTCGCGGAGACAGGTGCACTTATTGTCAGATGTTATTTGTTGGGTCTTTTGGTGAAGTTAGTAACTCTTAAAAGTTTTGTTATTGGTTGTAAAGTCTAAGTTTGTTTTCACTTTGACCGATATTTACAAAACGTTAAGCAAGTACTTGATAGTTGATATAATGTATGTTTCCCATTCTTTTCATGTTTCATTTTAATCGATTAATAACCAAGCTACTACCATAATATAGTCTAACTAATAACTAATAAGTAATAACTAAATGTATATTTTTTTGTGACACAGTTTCGTTTAAAAGTGGTGTCGACTGTCGGGGCCGGGGGCCTTTAATAAATTATACTTGAGGGTTTTAAGACTTGTAAAGTTACGTGTAATTTGTATCCTAGAATACTTGTACTACAAAAATTAGTAGTATATTTGTATTTAAAATATCTGTGATATTTTCTAATAAATGCGAAGTAGCACAATCAACTTTTAATTCGATAACTGACCTTTGTCTAATAAACCAAACAATTACTTTCAAGTGTATAATATTAATTGGATTTGCCCGTATGGGGGCGGCGCCGCACGTCACGAGTGTCGTTGTACCCGAAATATACTTGACGATAATGATAATAATAAGTACTTAAAATATGCTCACAATAATAAATCATATGTTTTCATAGCTCCCTTATCATTTGAATAACATAGAATTTTGAATTGTTTTCATAAGAATTAAGAGCTGATTGGAACGTTGTAATGATTAAAATAGCAAAATATTATAGAGATTATTATTATTGTAATCAGATATGTGATATGTGAAAAATATGATTCATTAATCATTATAAATTATGTCTCATTAAGCATTTAACAATGGCATGGATTTTTTTCAAACAAACAGGGTTCAAAAATCGATACCAAAACTTACTGATGTTTCCAATAAGATCTTTGTACGTAATGCTATTGTCATTGAAAGCGATTAAATAGGCATCGAGGAATTATAAAATGATCGTACTAAAGAACGATACGAGCAACATTAAGGATACTGTTAGGTTGGAAGTGGTTATCGGTCTGGGTTCACGCATAATATTCTGGTACCAACAGTGATTTATCTTACTGAAAACCTTTATTTTAATCTGGGTACTGCATAAACATAAAATGCCATTTGCCAGTAATCTTAATCGTAATATACCATTCGTGTTTTGTTATCATCACATTAGCATCCGTGATCACGCCGGGGTCGGTCGTGCGGTGCCTTCACGACTGCGGTTGGCGGGATTCAAAATGGAAAGAATTAGCGAAAAGCATTTGAAAGTTTCTCTCGCGAAAGGATTAGGGATTAGATAATATTAGACTCTAGACCAGTGTTTCCCAAACTTATCGGGACCGCGACCGTACAAGAAAGTTTAAAGTTCGCGGCCCACCTTGTGTAATGAAGACAAAAAAGCAGCGGTACCTATATTGCTGCCGCAGCATTTACGCGTTAATTCTTATCTTAGTTCACCACCATTGCATCATCGTCAGCCTTACTTACTTACAATTACGATTACGTTCGAATGCCCCTCCCCGTCCCGCACGCACCCACGACGACGAACGAACGAGCAAAATGGCAATCGAACGAGTAGGACAATCGTCCTATAGTTCCAAGCCCCACCCAAAATCTACGCGCGACCTACTAGTGGGTCGCGACCCACACTTTGGGAAATACTGCTCTAGACTACTCTAGAGGAGTATTAAATAATCATCAAAATATTTAAACTAAATGTTATATTTAGTTCAAATATTAGACTACTTGTTACTCGATCGAAAAATCGGAAAAAAAAAACGTTGACCAATTCTACAAATTTATTTTATCGAATTAAACCCAATTAGTTAAGCCAGAATGGTTAAATCCACATTTTTTCTATCTTCAACAAAAGGGGTGGATTTCACCCCTAAAATAAAGAAAGCGCAATACGAGCGTATGTCACTTTTAAAGTAGAGGGCTTAATGTACTTAATCCCAAATTTTCATCCAAATCGATGGAGGTTCAACGAAATCGGAGGTTGCACCTGATTTTTGCCTTCATTTACTGTACTATATCTATTTGTCTCACTAATTGTAATCCTAGGCCTCACAAGTCACATCAGACCTGCCGAATTTGCAATAGCAAATTATCAGACATTGGCTTTTTGTAGAGACGGATTGTGTAGTAACAAGTTTAACTTGCTTTGTTGTCTACACTGTTTATTGAGTCTCAACCTGATATACTAAAGGGGGCGTGACATAAAGGTTGGAAAACACTGCTATATAATAGACGACAGAAGGAATATCATAATTCATAGGACAAGATCCCGCGCGGACATAATTCCTGTTCAAGGATATTCGGTGCTACCATGGCTCCTCGGCTTACACCTACGCTAAGCTGAGTATGGCGCGACAATCATGGTGATGTCGTTGACCTTATTATTATTCGTGACCCATTATATCGACTGTCAATGTCATATTCGTTGACTTATTTTCTGATCATGGATCATTGAGAAAATCTTGTTTTTTTTTTTATAAAGTAGGGTGGCAAACGAGTCCCCTCACACCTGATGGAAAGCAACTACCGTCGCCCATAGACACTCGCAAGTCGCAACATGAGAAGAGCTGCAGGTGCGTTGCCGGCCTATAAAGTTTGCGCAGTCTATGAACTAAAATAGTTTATAATAAAGATTAGAGATGAAACGGATATCCGGCAACTATCCGGTATCCGGCCTATCCGGCGGCCTTAATCCTATCCGGCCGAATACCGGATAGCTGCTATTCAGCCGGATAAGCATCCGGCCGAATTAAAAAAGATCTAGATAAAAAAATATATTTTAAACTAATTATTTGCTTTATTTAGTTAGTCTTAAGAAGTATAAGTAGTTTTAGTTTAAAGTAGAAAATGAATTAATTAGTACAAAAAAACTGCTGCATTCAGTTTCATACAAAAGTCCAGTTTGATTCACACGAGCGTAATTTTGTGAGTCATGATTTGTATGAAAATATATTTACGCGGAAGAAATTCAGCGACTCACAACTCACAAATTACGCTCGTTTTGGTTTGGCTTCACCCTAATGGCAGAATATGGTGTATAAAAAGTAAAAACCAACAGCTTCAGAAAAAGTCTTTCGCTGTACACATTGCTACAAGGTGCTGAAAGATAGATTTGGCAAACTTTGTTAAATTTGGGTATTGTTTGGCATTTATAGCTGCCCACCAAGAATAAGGGTCACGATTGCGATCAATTCGCACTGACTTGAGATAAAAATCCAGCTCACAGGTTATCGTAAATGAAAGAATTGCTAACTTCGCTTATCAACAAAAAGATCCGAATTAAACCGAGGCCTAAGGCCACCCGATCGTTCGCGCGTCGCCTACGCATTGTATATTGTGTGCTTTGCACCAAACGGCTAAGTTCAGCCGGATATTCGGCGGCCGGATATCCGGTTATCCGGCCATGTGGTTGGCCGAATATCCGGTATCTGGTATCCGGCCAAACTACTGTCCGTTTCATCTCTAATAAAGATAAATATTGAAGACTGTTATCTTTGAAGTAAGCTAGGTAACATCTTTCGTTTTTATAATTTAAAGCTAAAAGTTGTATGTCATCAATTTTTTTATCAGTCTGAACCGCAGTAAAAGGGCAAGGTCAAAAGCCTTAAAGATATTGCCCTGTTCCAAGGTTACGATAATGCGCCTCGCGGAGACAGGTGCACTTATTGTCAGATGTTATTTGTTGGGTCTTTTGGTGAAGTTAGTAACTCTTAAAAGTTTTGTTATTGGTTGTAAAGTCTAAGTTTGTTTTCACTTTGACCGATATTTACAAAACGTTAAGCAAGTACTTGATAGTTGATATAATGTATGTTTCCCATTCTTTTCATGTTTCATTTTAATCGATTAATAACCAAGCTACTACCATAATATAGTCTAACTAATAACTAATAAGTAATAACTAAATGTATATTTTTTTGTGACACAGTTTCGTTTAAAAGTGGTGTCGACTGTCGGGGCCGGGGGCCTTTAATAAATTATACTTGAGGGTTTTAAGACTTGTAAAGTTACGTGTAATTTGTATCCTAGAATACTTGTACTACAAAAATTAGTAGTATATTTGTATTTAAAATATCTGTGATATTTTCTAATAAATGCGAAGTAGCACAATCAACTTTTAATTCGATAACTGACCTTTGTCTAATAAACCAAACAATTACTTTCAAGTGTATAATATTAATTGGATTTGCCCGTATGGGGGCGGCGCCGCACGTCACGAGTGTCGTTGTACCCGAAATATACTTGACGATAATGATAATAATAAGTACTTAAAATATGCTCACAATAATAAATCATATGTTTTCATAGCTCCCTTATCATTTGAATAACATAGAATTTTGAATTGTTTTCATAAGAATTAAGAGCTGATTGGAACGTTGTAATGATTAAAATAGCAAAATATTATAGAGATTATTATTATTGTAATCAGATATGTGATATGTGAAAAATATGATTCATTAATCATTATAAATTATGTCTCATTAAGCATTTAACAATGGCATGGATTTTTTTCAAACAAACAGGGTTCAAAAATCGATACCAAAACTTACTGATGTTTCCAATAAGATCTTTGTACGTAATGCTATTGTCATTGAAAGCGATTAAATAGGCATCGAGGAATTATAAAATGATCGTACTAAAGAACGATACGAGCAACATTAAGGATACTGTTAGGTTGGAAGTGGTTATCGGTCTGGGTTCACGCATAATATTCTGGTACCAACAGTGATTTATCTTACTGAAAACCTTTATTTTAATCTGGGTACTGCATAAACATAAAATGCCATTTGCCAGTAATCTTAATCGTAATATACCATTCGTGTTTTGTTATCATCACATTAGCATCCGTGATCACGCCGGGGTCGGTCGTGCGGTGCCTTCACGACTGCGGTTGGCGGGATTCAAAATGGAAAGAATTAGCGAAAAGCATTTGAAAGTTTCTCTCGCGAAAGGATTAGGGATTAGATAATATTAGACTCTAGACCAGTGTTTCCCAAACTTATCGGGACCGCGACCGTACAAGAAAGTTTAAAGTTCGCGGCCCACCTTGTGTAATGAAGACAAAAAAGCAGCGGTACCTATATTGCTGCCGCAGCATTTACGCGTTAATTCTTATCTTAGTTCACCACCATTGCATCATCGTCAGCCTTACTTACTTACAATTACGATTACGTTCGAATGCCCCTCCCCGTCCCGCACGCACCCACGACGACGAACGAACGAGCAAAATGGCAATCGAACGAGTAGGACAATCGTCCTATAGTTCCAAGCCCCACCCAAAATCTACGCGCGACCTACTAGTGGGTCGCGACCCACACTTTGGGAAATACTGCTCTAGACTACTCTAGAGGAGTATTAAATAATCATCAAAATATTTAAACTAAATGTTATATTTAGTTCAAATATTAGACTACTTGTTACTCGATCCTTATTCCAAATTTTAGTTTATTTTGTTGTTGACCCCCATCAATCCTCGGTTCTTCGGCAGGCCAAGAAAATTAGAAAAGAAGATAGAAATACTGATAGATATCAGGAAAATAATGACCGACTTCTATTTCTTCCCAAAGTAATTTGTCCTCCGCCTTGAGTCTTGACCCGTTAAAACTCCATTCTCATTTGACTTATCTCATTCCAGGTGGACGGCAAGACCATAAAGGCCCAGATCTGGGACACGGCGGGCCAGGAGCGGTACCGCGCGATCACGTCGGCGTACTACCGCGGCGCGGTCGGCGCGCTGCTCGTGTACGACATCGCCAAACACCTCAGCTACGAGAACGTGGAGCGGTGGCTGCGCGAGCTCCGCGACCACGCCGACCAGAACATACTCATCATGCTAGTGGGCAATAAGAGCGATCTGAGACATCTCAGGTGAGAATCTGAAGCCTTTTCCGTTGGGGAAATGCGTTTGGAAGTCACCGGGGTGTGGGCAGTGGGACTCCCCGCGGGCGGTGGAGGCCGCGCCCGGGCATACCCACTAAAACCCCAACGGTTACTTAGGTCAGTCACGGGCATTGTCCACTACACATTTCCATTTGGCAGGATCGACATCGGCAACAGCGCAAAAGCCCTTCGAGATGCTCTCAGGCAGAGCGATTCGCGATCTCGGTTCGACTCGGATTCGGAAACTTTACCGTGCGATGACGCGCAAATGCGCGACATGCAGTTCCGAATGAGACTCGCATCGCGAATTGTGAATCAAGGCTCCAGATTCTTGTCGCGGTTGTATATTCCGCCTATCCCGTGGCTATGCCTTAGAGCCAGTCCACACGGCGCGCTGCGTCGCCGCAACGCACACATGACGGACAGCAGCCCCCGAGACGAAGCGGAAGGGGGTGTTGACGTTAAGACTGCTTCGTAATAACGCTGCGATGACGCAGCGCCCGTGTGGCCGGATATGCGTCAAACGGCAGCGCTGCGTCGACGCAACGCCCGTGTGGACTGGCTCTAAGGCAGAGCTACGGGATAGGCGGAATATACAACCGCGACAAGAATCTGGAGCCTTGATTCAAAATTCGCGATTCGACTCGCATTCGGAAATGAAATCGCGCGTCAACGCACGGTAAAGTTTCCGAATCCTGAGAATATCTCAAAGGGTTTTTGCGCTGTTGCCGATGTCGATGTGGTAAATGGGAATGTGTAGTGGGCCAATGCCTTGCCGTGATTGGCCTAAGGCTGCGTTTCCACCAGAGATGTGTTGCGAAGAATGTGCTTTTAAGATCCAATAGCATCGCCGCGCTGAGCGAGGTCATTGCAAGGTCATGCCAATGAAGCGATTCTATTGGTTCTCAAAAACACAGCCTATTGGAGCCATATCAGGGGCATATAAATAAAAAGCGTCGTTCTTATTATAAATAGAACCTTGCCCGAAAAATATTATTGCTCTTCCATGTCCAACGAAAACGCGTTTGCGTGTTCATGTTATGGTTTACTTTGTTATTAATAATTACTGTCTTAAATTAAATGTTACATTTGTTGTTTACAGATCCATCCCTACAGAAGAGGCGAAGGCGTTTGCGGAAAGGAATGGACTTAGTTTTATTGAGACGTCCGCTCTCGACTCTACAAATGTAGAACCGGCATTCCAGAACATTTTAACTGGTAAGTACAGTTTTAATTTCCTAATATAATATGTTGCTACAATTCTCTATGATTGTTATGACGTTCTGGTCCATTTATCGTATGTGTTGAATGACAATGTGTAATAATGATGATGAGATCTTCGCGAGCCTATTTACAGCTAAATCTGGCTTTTGATAACGTCTTATTTTTTATAATGTGCGTAACAACGCAAAAGTAGAGGCGTACCTTCATACTCCGAAAAATCTCAAATGTCTGTCTCTTAATATTATCCTCGTACTTTACAGAGATCTACAGGATCGTGTCGCAGAAGCAGATGCGCGACCCGCCCGAGGGCGACGTGATCCGACCGGACGCCGAGCCGCACGACGTGCGCCACGCCCCCGACGCCGTGCGCAAGCAGTGCTGCCAGTAGTGACACCCGGTACGTGCACACACATACACACACACACACAGGGGCGTGCACAAGATTTTGACACAGGTAATGCAGTGATATCGGTTCAGAAGTTTTGGTGTGAAAGCAAAACAGACAGACAAACGGACAAAAAGAGATATTTTCGCATAAATTAATATATACTTACTTAATTAATTATTATTAATTAATATATACTACTATATTAATATAATAATAATAGTGTGGATATACATTGAAAACTATTTTCTAAACTAATTAGTATAATTACGTACTGTTATGAAGAAATAAAAAACACCATC
Organism: Polyommatus icarus; assembly: GCA_937595015.1. Classification (NCBI taxonomy): domain Eukaryota; kingdom Metazoa; phylum Arthropoda; class Insecta; order Lepidoptera; family Lycaenidae; genus Polyommatus; species Polyommatus icarus. Next base: position 1,428,356 of record OW569322.1, on the reverse strand, counting down.
TGTTGTCACGCGTTGGAACTACAATGAGAGTTTATTTCATCGATGTATACCAATTACCATACAACATAATATTGTGCGCTAAGCTAAAATAAATAAAAAAACGCCATCTATTGTTACGTATTAGAAATACAATGTGAATTTATTTTCATCGATATTTCCATGGAAATTAGATAATATATCTTTGCCTCATCAAAATGTAGCCTATGGCTCTCTCAGGCTCTAGACTAACTGTGTTCAAAATTTTATTACAATCGGTTCATTAGTTTTGGCGTGAAACAAAACAAAACAAAAACTTTTTCTTTTACAACTTTTTCATTTTTGTATCTAGTATATTTTAAGTACTCACCTAATCAGCTTAACTTTTGTCTTTTCACATAATCAAGGTTCCGGTTACTTGAGATCCGATCCATAATACGATGTAAATAAATGCAAAATTTCGGCCACCACAAATTATCTTATCCAAGTGAGTGATACTTTATGAATGTACGCAATTATTAATGTTAAACTGTTAAATATTATACAAACTTTCGAATATTAAAATCTAAAATATTCTTAGAAAACTATACAACCAAAAATAATAATATAATATAGTAACAGTTCTCGATCACATGAAAAAAGCAAATGGCCTCCCAAAACACTAAAAATTTCAGCTATGTAAAATGTAAACAAATATTATAAACCTCACAAAACAAAAATGCATAATGTACATATTGTACGTAATTAGTTAGATTAATTGCGTCTATTCATTTTACTCGGATTATATCCGATTGCTCACGACTATAATTCACGAGTAGTTCCGATCGCCGTCAGCAAGGCGCGCGCCCGCGCCGGCCGCGGCGCCAGTGATGCCAACTGTTAAAAAATTTCCCCCTTAAATTAACTTGAAAACACATTGAATTTCAACCAGAACTCCCCAACTATTATTTAAATATATTATTTATTACTTGGGGTACTTTCCACTGAGAGATCAAAACGCTGAAAATACTACTTCAGCCGACCGCAATTATTGTGTTTGCGGCAAAAACGTCACTCATGATGTCATTATTTATATAAAAACAGTAATAAAAACCAAATAAATATACATTTTTGCTTAAAAAATTTCACGCCCATGAATATAATATGATATTTTTACTCCCTAAAATACGCACTATATATTTAATTTTTCCCTATTAAAAGTGGGATATTCCCATAGTTGGCAACACTGCTGGTGTCTGCCGCAGAGCTTGCAGTACACAATCGCATTCGATATTCATGGTTGTGTGCGTTTTCGGCTGTGCACGGACACACTCACACATACGCGCAAGGCAGGCACCTCAACACTGAGCCTATCTTGACCTCTCGTGAACCCGTTCGCGCGTGTACCTGATTACATGTTGCTATTTTATAAATTGAGGCGTTTTAAATGTGTATATTTATTTTTTTACTATATTTTTTACTATTATGTATTATTAAAAAATTAACGTCATGAGTCATTTAAAAAGTACGAAAGTTAAATTAAAATATCTGTTATCTGTGAATGGCAAGCACTGCCTTTTTGCCTATAAAGACCGCACGCGCATGCACACACACACACACGACGTGCGCCACGCCCCCGACGCCGTGCGCAAGCAGTGCTGCCAGTAGTGACACCCGGTACGTGCACACACATACACACACACACACACACACACACACACACACACACACACACACTGTGGGGAACTCAGTACACACGCACATACGCACACCCGACTCGCAAGAACGCACGCACACTGCACACACATACACGCAATAACGGACGCACGACGTGCGCCATATTAATTATCACCGCTCTGTAGAGGTAGAGACTAGAGACATTTCCGTGCCAATTAAAAGCTTTCTGCATTAGATAAAAGATTCCATACATTTTACTTTTTTTTTATTTTACTGTGACGGAGAAAACGGATGACAAAGTTCTGCTAGGCTATTGTTTTTTCGCTGAATTCTACGCCCAATTGAGTTATTGTAATAATTTTGTCATTAACAAAAATATTATACATATATTCTTTATACTGCTTTTGTCGTCATACAAATATACTTACATGATTTTCTCCTGTTTCAGATGTCCAGTTTATGTTGGCGTGTGAGATGTGAACTATACAAGATGAATCATTCCCTCACAGCGGTACTGGCCGCGCCGCCGTCAGAGCACGTGAAAACCGTTTATAACGACATCATTTTTATCGACTAACCGGTTACTACGACATTTAGAGCCTGCCATGAGATAGCTTTACTATCGGTTATAACGAACGGCTGCAACAATATAACGTAGATGTCGTTATAACCGATTCTCAGTGTACGTCAGCCCAGTATTACAGCGGCGCGGCAGAGTGGCTCATGTAGATAGCTTCGTGTAATTACTGATGTTTACACTCGGAAATATAAGTGTCATTTCACTTAGCTGTCGGGACGAATACTTTAGCCGTAGAGAATATACAACTTCACAATGTCCTATAGGAACATATCGCTAAGGCAATGATGCTACTTTCAAAGAAATTTATAGGCAGTCGTACCAAATCACGTAGATCCTACGTGATTTGGTAGGGTTATTACAAATTTTGCCGTGATCTGGCTGGGTTTGAAGTGAGTAGTGACCCGACCAAAATAGGCCCGTCGTCTGCCTATAAATTTCTCTGATAGTACCATTTCTCTTGAAGGACATTAAGGGTCGATTCACACCGGATCGGCAGCGCCGCGAAGAGCACTCTTAGTGTGAAATAATTTTAAACTTTATTTACATACTTATAACTACTAGTATCGCTTGAAAATTTCTAAAATTTTTTAAGTGTGTAAATAAAGTTTAAAATTATTTCACACTAAAAGTGCTCTTCGCGCCGCTGCCGGCCGCTGCCGATCGCGCCTCTGCCGACCGCTGCCGGCCGCTGCCGATCCGGTGTGAATCGGCCCTTAGTAGTTGTACTTTGATTTGTATTATCGATCAGTAAAATTACTCATTTCACTACTCTTTCTTACTCTGTTATAGTTCTTGCAATCTAAGAGTGCGCGTCGCCCTTAGTTGTGTGAGTGACCATATCTATACACGCGTACATGGCTCGCTCGCTACTGACTGCTCCGTCGGGTACGCACACTAACGAAAATGTCTATTCACATTTCCAACTACAAATAAAGGCGACGCGCACTCTTAGATTGCAAGAACTATAGTAGAGATGAAATGTGTTATTTTACTAATGGAGATTACGAATTGATTAAATGTTTTCTAGATGCAATGTAGTTCTGATTAGTAGTCAGATTGCTATCCGTGTTCTATTGGTGCAAAATTTTATGCTTCCGAACTGACTAAATGACTGATCGTATGGCTAGTTAGTCTTTTTGGAAGTCCTCCCTTCTCTACGCCTATAGTGCCGCCCGACCTGTATTTTATTTATGAGGATACATTTTTGTTTCAATTTAGTAGATAATATTATATTTATTTAGTTAATAAAAATATATTTAAACTGGCCAGACTCCTAGCTGATGTTTTGTATGATTTGAAATGAAGCAATAAAAGTTTACGATAAGCACACAGTAGCTTAAAAGAGTTCCGCGATAGCTTGTACCTTGTTTTTTCTAAGTGAAATAGCTTTTTTAATGATCATTTTTTCTTTACTGATATTATGTGCCTTGGACGTGGTGACATGTTTTTATTAGAGCTTTTATCGTTCATTTAGTCCATGTTATTATACTTAGTGTTAAAATTTTTGATTTTATAAAGATCTTGTCGGATATGTGTCATCCATAATAACGATTTAATTTGGCGTCATTCACTCGTTTGAAACGATTAATCGTTGGTTTATTCGTCAACAATATAATTACATTAATACATTAATAATAATTATTGAGTAATGCAGATTGTAACGACTCGGCGCGGCTGCAAGCCCCGGCCTCTAAAAATCATAGACAATTTAAAAATGAAAAGACCAATTCCACAGAACATACGCTAGTACCATAGACATCTTGTAAATGTTCATTATACTAATTTGGGATACTAAGGTTTTATAGTTTCTGCAGACGATCTAGCCATTTTTTATGTTTATAGTATGAAGTAAACTTTGTCAGTTAGTATTGGTAAAACAGGCTTATTTCGTAGGAATTGAGCACCAGTGTATAAAATGAAGAGTCGAAATGCTAACGAAAGTCGTCTTGTTCTTATGCTGTGGGACGGAAAACACATTTTTTATTTCTAGTGACAGTATCAATATAGCATAGTAGAAATGTTGTCTATGCTCAAATGCTTTTTTATTTGTATTGTGCGTATAAAGATACGTGATTTTATATGAAATTGATGTCACGTTTTGTCTCAAAATTGCCTTTACGACTGCGACGACTTTGGCATTTGAAAATTGGTAATGAAACATAATCGGCTGGACAATTCTAAGTCTATCGAGTGTTTGAGTTGCGTCCTATCGTCCAGCCGAGCTCGAAATGGTCTCACAAGTTGTCATAAGGCCTCAAACACACGGTGTTCTAAGGTATGTTATTGTATTATGGTCTTACATATGCATGGTTATTTTTTTAAAGCCTATCTGTAATTACTTTATTGAAGACAAAGATAATAAAATATTATGTAAATCTATTGCTTTTTACTTATTAAGACAATTTTAAAAGAGATTTTAACAATAAAATATTTAAGTAATCAAAATTATAACGAATTTTATCTCTACTATTATATTATTTTAGCTTTCAGCAGGTTTCTACGCCTGGCTAAAGCAGAACTGAATTTAAAAATCAATTCTATTGTCTTCTATGATAAAATATACTTTTACATTCAGTTCTTACCTTTCAAGTACCCAGATTTATATACCTACTCAATAATAATTAAGCATATCGCAAAGAAATCACTTTTATAGTAACATTCAAGCGCAAGTACAGAAGTGACAATGTTTTGTAATATGGTCTATGTTATTTGTTAAGATATCCAAAATAAGAGCTACTTAAATATTCTCCGCGGGTGATGTTTCGACGTGAATGCTAATTTGATATCAGCGGCGCCCGCGGAGCGGTCATTGCTCCCTAATATACCGTAGAAAATCAGGTTTGCGATCGACTTTCATGGCGTCTGAGATATTATTACGCGCTTCTAAAATTAATTTGATGTAGCATTAACTTTGTAGCCCCTAAGTCAAGGTTTTTGGCCATACAACAAAATTTGCCCTACACACAATTTCTGTAATGTGACGCCCAAAAAATAATAATCATAATTAACTGATACGGTTTAAAGTTTAGACAGTGGGATTTCACCTTAACGACTTCACTAATATAACTTCTAGACTCTAGTCAAAACGTTAAACGCCACAGCCAACGTCTTGACGAGTTGTCCTTTAGAATGGGTGTCATTCAATGAATGCGCTAGTCATTCGATCGAAATCACAGATTAAACCAGATGACTGCGACATAATATAGAAGTCGCGCGGCTGCAGCGTTGCAGCCGCGCGACTTCATACAAAAGAGAGTCGCGCGGCTGCCGCGCGGCCCGTTTTAGTACGGAAGTGAAGGCAGCCTTATAGCGGCAACAGATATACTTACACAATCTGTAAAAATTTCAACTCTAGCTATTGCCGTTCTTGAGCTTCAGCCTGGAGACAGACAGACAGACGGACAGACATCGAAGTCTCAGTAATAGGGTCCCTTTTTCACCCTTTGGGTACGGATACGGAACACTAAAAATTATACTGTGTGGCCTGTGGGACCTATATTAAAACGGTACAGCTGTTTAATGCTAATTCCAGGTAAGCTACGATAGTCTCCATCACTGATTGCCAGGATAGAAGGAAACAAAAACAAGCAGCTAATAGTTAACATTTATTGTGCCTTAATTTCTAGTCAGTGTTTCCACAATAGGATCAGTTATCACAGTGTTCATTTCTTCATGAGGCTGTTGACGAGGGACTTGAAAGCCTCCAGGCCTTTCTCGTTGGCCTCCTGGTAGCCGGGCGCGGTCGCCTTTACCACTTCGTACCATCTGAAAAAAAAAAGTTTTATGAGAGCAATTAGCAAAATATATCTACTTAACGTCCACTTATCGGTATCGGACGCACGCAACGGAGCACGCAACGCGGACGTACCAAAATCCGTTGCGTGCGGTGCGGTTTAGTGGACTCTTTTGAGTCGATGAGTTCGTACATACGAGTACAAGGCATATTTGCTTCAAAAAGCGTCCACTTATCGTCATCGCACGAGTTCTTCAGACTGATGTAGATGGGGTCGTAATTCGTAAGAGTTAGGTATTTGGAATTTTACGTCTGAAAGGACCTTTAGGTATGTCGACAAAAGATATTGCAATAACTCTTGTCAGGACTGTAACAGCTATAACGGGGGTGTATCGTTTACAGATAATATATAATTTTCTCGTTCATTGTACACATACTCACTTAATATGTTTATCTTATCTTTAATTTCTATGTTTGAAAATTAAGGGAGAAGATCTAATGGCAGACACTATAAGGAAACATGAAACATTCGAATGTTATAAAATATATAATTTATGAAAATAAAGGATTGATAACTTCTTCCATGTCTTCAGTAACTCTTACAAAATAAAACTATTATAATTATTCTCTGACAAATCAATAAAAAAACATATTATTGGTCTTTTTGTGAACTTAGTCATAAGTACTAATAGATGACATCACAATAAGCGAACAACACTAATAGTAGACACCAATATGAACTAATAGTTGACATAGAACATTAAATTACATTTTACTTTTTTCATATTATTAGGCCTTTATTTGCCGTTTTTCAAAAGATTTCATTTACTTCATCATAGTAACTACATGCATCAGAAATATTATCCACGTTGTCTCCAGATTCTATTCATTCTTCTTCCATGCTGAAACTATCTTTCCTTTTATTTTTATTTTTCATATTTTTTTCCCAGCAAATTTATTTTTAGTCTTAAGTCTCCATGCTTCTTTTGCCTCTTCTTTTTTCTTCTTTTTGTTCTCAGTTCTCCTTTTTCTTCTTTTTACTGCTACAAAACTAAACATCGATTTTTAGATCAGTGCAAGGTCTAATATTAGACACCATGTCCATTTTTAGGTACAGTAGTTCTAAGTTCTTAGTTTGTTAATAGAATTATATTTTTAGAGAATAGTGATGATATTTGCAGTAGAATAAAGTACAAAATAACTTTAGTATGTATTGAAAAACTAAAAGATGAGATCCATGTCATCTATTAGGTTTTTTTACATTTTCAAGAACTAATAGTAGACACCCTTTATATTGTTAGGGAAAATGGATAAAAGATCATAAATAAACATTAATTAGTGTAAACAACATGACCATTAATCCAATGAAGTCAATAGAAATTACAAGAAATCTAATAAATGTATTCAAAACTTACGTGCAAAATTTCGCCTTCCTTAACATATTTGCTAAGAAATTTCCGGGTGCGTGTTGACGCGGTCACATCATTTACGAAAACTGATCCCATTTTAAAATTTTGTTCCCGAAGGCATCCCTAATATATTTTTTCACATCAACAGATAGCATAAGAAGCTTATAAAATTTACAGTGTTGAGAAATAATTAGAATAATTCTTATTTTTATGGCATTTTTGTCGTAAGTGTCTTCTATTAGTTCAGTGTCTACCATTAGCGCCTTTCCCTTATGTCAATAAGCAAATAAAATAGATAAGTAGTTAATAAAACTTATAATATAATGATGCACCAGGTGTTGTGCGCACATATTGTTTGAAATGTTCGTCGTGGATTCGATTAAAATTGAAAAAAGTTTCATTAATTCTAAATAAAAAGTTTCGGCTCCTTGACTGCTCTACTTCACACAGGAATCGGGAAAATCAGTTGTAACTTGTAGAAGTAAAACCATTTGATGCTCCTGACTCCTGTGTTGAATTTTTAAACAATTTGTGTATTTTCGAATTTTCTCCGAGGGGATAACGGATAACCAAATCCCAGATTACCGTAAGACTCGCGTCAGCCTGGTTATAGCTAATCATTTACGATTAACATTAACCCAATGCATCTGACCATGGCATAACCTTACCTCTTAACATTGGCGTATTTGTTGAAGTCGATCTCCGAGGCCTCCATGCTGGAGACTCCGGCCACGAGGCTGAGGTCGGCCACGGTGAGGTTGGGGCCGGCCACGTACTTCTGGCCCTCCAGGAAGATGTCCAGGATCTTGAGGGCATCCTCCACCTTGGCTAACTTCTCCTTGTCTTCGGCGGCACCGGCGAACACTTGTGGGTACTGTGGGCCAGAGGTTGGATGTAACAATTAACATTTTTTTACAAGGCTATACCTACTATCCCACTGCTGGGCAAAGGCATCCCCCATGGCCATCCATCTGTCTCGCTCCAACGCCACCGCAGGCCAGCCTGGCTTGTTGGTGTAGGCATTTTTTCTAAGCCTTCCACGGCGGCGGCGGCGTCCGTCTTCTGGTACCCATTCTGTGGTGACCTTTGCCCAACGGTCGGGATACATCGTCCCACATTATCGTATATATAATTATTATAATAAACGATAAGTTCATTAGAGAGAACAGACATTACTCTATGGTTCATTATAATAGATACGAATAGACGTTTTCTATTAGGTGATAAAAAACGTGTGTGTACCTAATTGCCGGGGTTATTAAAGAAGTAGGTACCTAATTAATAACTAATTATTATTGATTCAAAATTGTCTATATTCGAGTCTTCGTCTATTATACCAGTTATTATCGAAAGAAGTCAATAGTTTTGTAATTTACCTACTTACAACGTTTTTGGTCACATTGCGAAAATGCCCTCGTATTGATAATATTAATGAACTTCTTACAAGTCTCTGTTGTCCAAACTCCAATGCTAGAGATTAATGGTGCGCCGTGCGTTTTCGCCGGAGAAGACTGCCACTCATCAAAGTGATGAGGATGGTATGTTTTTCGCGTGGAACGCTGCCGATTTGCAAGAGGTATATGATCCCGAACAATTCCTCGGAGCACTCCCCGTGATACAACCGATAGAGGATGCAGAGTGAAGCTACATCTCGGCGTAATTCCAAGGGGTCCAAGCTGTTTGAAACACTACTGCAGTCAACAATTCGAGCCCTTCGTTGGATACGATCCAGAGGGAGCAGTTGGCCGAACCTGCGCTTGTAGAGTTGTAGGCGTTGTTCCGGACTGAAATACTGTCTTGCTCTGTTAAGCTTATCTCTGTTAATATTATTATTTATTAGATACTTACGAAATAATCAGCGAACCGCGCGTACAGGGTCCCGATGTCGAAGTACAGGCGTTGATCGACGAGCGCTCGGGCTTTGGGCTCGTCGGGGTAGAGTGCGGAGCCACGCGCGTACTTGTTCACCAGGTAGGTGATGATGGCGCGCGACTCGCACACCGCGAACCCCTCGTCAACCAGCGTGGGAACCGTGTGTTGGGGGTTCAGCTGGGAAAAAGTTGACTGTTAACTTAATGCTTATATGTGGCGGTACCCACATTTCGCCTAATATTCCTGCTTCGCGCTATCAACGTTTTCTGAGCGCGTTGGTATACCTACATATATACGACAGCTGAAATGTATCACGTGGGCTTCGGCTTGACCGGGCATACCACCTAGCTCGGACGGAAGATCTTCCTTTAGCGTCGCCACGCATACCCCACATTGGTGAAGGGTACGTGTGTTATTTGTGTATGAACTTTGAAGTATCCCCTCAAATGGTAGAGTCTGCGGTAGTCCTTAGACTACAAGAGGTTTGGCTATAGTGCCTAGTTTATTATTGAACGCTATTCACTAATAGCCTCTAATAGAATTTAATAATACCTACTATATCCAATAAATAATTACTTCTCAATAGTTAAATGCTATTTAGACAAAGCGCACTACGTTTTCAGAAGTCTCTACCAAATACTAATGTTTATTTCCATAAAATTCGAAAAAGAAATGTAATTAGGTATGTTATCTACAGGTAGTTACAGAATACAGGTGTAGTTTAGTAATAGAGTAGGTTATATGGTCAGATTATTTCTCTTCGTTTAGGTAGAGTAGAGCAGTTTGCAGAGTTACTCTACAAGTCGAGGTTGTCAAAGACTCTATGCTCTAGCGGCCACTGACTGTACAGTGGGTGAACCACATCCAAAAACTAGTTCCCAATTCCCATGCTACAGTTCCGTGGTTGGGCAACGTTCCGAGCGGTAACGGTACTGCAGTATGTGAACCAATGCTACCACACAAACTTTCAACTACCTATTCAAAACGTACATTAAAGTAGCACGACATTTTTTCAGTAATTTACATAATTAATTAGGCGTATTAAAAAGCTAATTAAATAATAGATTATTTATATGCATTAATTGTTTTTATCTTTAAAAATTATAATATAGTTTTATTATTGTCTGCTACTTGCTAGAGAATTTGCAAGTGCGCTGTGCGATGCCGTTTTTAAACCGGTGGTCCCCAACCTTTTATTCATGCGGGCCCGGGCCACAAACATGTTTTGGTCTTGGTGTCGCGGGCCGCAACAAAAAATTAAGGCTAAAAAATAAAAAAAAATCAGAATTAACGATTTAAAAGTGGAAAAAAATTCACGACTATCATGACGAAAAGTCGTCGTGATAGTCGTGAATTTTAAGAAATTATTTTGTTGGTGGGCGTGAATTTCAAAATGGTTTTACATCACGCGGGCCACAAATAAAGCCCCGACGACGCGGCGGGCCGCGGGTTGGGGATAGAGGCTTTAAAGTTTAAACCCTTTTACTCTCATATTGCAAGGGTTAATGTCTAGACTCTAGAATGACTAGACTCTTGGTCTAGACTAGTCACTCGATGATACGCATTATACAATATGTTACTCTACGCCAGTATTCTATCCGGCCTTGGAAGTTCAAGTTCTCTTTCTGGAAAAAATGTAATCAACATCATACTTCGAGCCGCGAGCGTAATGAAAAAGTTTGTTTGTATTGAGTAGAATTTGTTGTTTACCCTGATGTTAACTTTAACAAATTGGATAATGCCATCAATATCTCACTATCCCGATTTCCTCCTAGGTAGTTTTCTTTCCGGAAAAATGTAATCAACCTATTCAATCATACATAAAGTGCAATGGAAAAGTTGGTAATGCGAGTTTATCATCCTCGATTCTTAGACTTGACTTGTAATAATTTCTAGACAAAGTTGATGAATGCCATATATTTTGACTCTTGTTGTGTTTTTTATGTTTTATATTATTTAGTAAGTACTAGATTTATCGAACATTCGAGAACCGGTTTCACTGTGGGTTGTTGCCTGTTGGTATGCAGGTTGATATGCCCGGCGTGACTTAGATACCGGCCCAAGGTTACCAATATCATACCTGCACACTGCCATTACTATTAATAATCCTAATAAAAGTTTATTGCAATAAAATAACAAATAAATTATCGTATAACATCGAAAAATGTATAAAAAAAAAACAAAAGATTCAGTCTAAGAATCATTCATTACCACCTTATTAAAAAAATCGGCCAAGGCCCAAGTGCGAGTCGAACTCGCGCACGAAGGGTTCCGTACCGTTATAGAGCAAAAATAGGCCAAAAATTATGTTTTTGGTATGGGATTTATACCCTTAATTTTTTATTTTATTTAAATATTGTTATTGATTATTAAAGTACAATTATATTTAAGGCCTTCATGAAAGTTTCAAGTGCCTACCTCTTATCATTATTGATTACGAGCAAAAAAGGCCAAAAAAAAATCAGGTTTGTTGTACTTATGTTAAATATAAATTAAGAAATTTAAAAAAGTTTCACTTTTTAAAGTTGTTTGGCGGGGGCCAAACAACTTTAAAAAGTAATGAAATAATTATATTTACTGACTTCAACATTTTTATTTTATCTTAAAGATAGGAACTCATTTTTTGCAATTTCTAAGGGTCATATTTTTTATTTATTAGTAAATTTAGAAAAAATCGAACTTGGCTTTAACAGATCATAATAATGTATGTACGTGTACGTTTGTATGGAAAAACAGTGCGAGCGTACCCTTTTAATACTCTGTATTTTCTAAAGTAATGATCGCACAGTAAAAATGTTTGGACGTAATTTATAGGAAATTTAATGTAGATAATTAATGTAGAACTCACTAAAGAGATATTATAATTACTTTTCGAGTCACAAGCAAAAACCTTGAAAAAGAGACCTTTCCCCCCCTCCCCCTCCGCCGGCACTTGTCCCACCCTCGGGGGCTTTTAGTATATTCATCTGGACACCTTTAGGAACAACTGTACCAACTTTCAAAATTATTCGGTCTGATCGTCGATTTTGAAACTAATTTTCTTAGACTATTTGTTATAGTGGCACCGAAAATACACAATCTGTGAAAATTTCAGAACTCTAGCTATAGCGGTTCTTGAGATACAGCCTGGAGACAGACAAACGGACAGACATACATCGAATTCTCATGTATAGGGTCCCGTTTATACCCTTTGGGTACGGAACCCTAAAAACTACCACAGTCCACAGCATATTATACAAGATAGAAATAAACATTGACCGCATGATCGTTTTTAGCGATTGGCCCATTGGTAAATTGTGTCCATTTCTCTAAGTCTCTGGCCACACCCAAAATAACATCAAGGCTACCATCAAGGACTAGGTATTGTTATGTATAATGTGGGTACTTGTAATATTGTGGGTAATTGTGAACAATTAATAAACCAGTCTGCTCGGGATCTCGGCCTTTCATTGACGTAACATTGGCGCAGTCGGTACTTATATAATAAAAGTGCAATTATTTGTGGCGGTTATTAACCGACTTCCAAAAAACGAGGAGGTTATATGTTCGGCTGTGGATATTTTTTTTTTTTTTTTTTTTTTTTTTTATTTTTTTTTTTATTTTTGTATGTTCAACGATTACTCCGCCGTTTGTGAACCGATTTTCGAAATTTTTGCTTTGATGTATTTGGTTTTACTCCAATTTGGTACCATGTTCACAAAGTGGTGACTTGATGATGGGATCCAGGAGTAATCGAGGGAACTCCTCGAAATTTATATGAAAACATATGGTGATTTTGGTTTTATGTGAAGTGTACTAAGAATATGCTACCAAAAAGTCAAATATTGGGTCAAGGTATACCATGGTTTCGAAGATGCTGAGAGAACTCCTGACTCCTTATAGATACACGTTTGGGAGTTTCGGCGTTGTTTTAAGAACAGAAAGCATATGCTACTATGCAACTCATATTCATCATCATAATCATCATCATCATCATCATCATCGTCTTCATCATTACCACGTCGTGTTAAGGTCACCAATGTCTCATGGCACAGAATAGATAATAGTACAAGGCATAGGTGTGGATATACTAATAATAATAATAATTTTATACTGTATAACAACACTTTGTTTAAATATACACGGCGGTCAGCGCCACGGAGGCGACGGTATCGCGGCGCCGCCGAATATACTTTACTACTTTATATACAGATCGAATACTATACTAACTACTTTATAAAATTTTAATAGAGAAAATATAGAATTAAAATAAAGTTATTTTAAAAAGAGCATTTAAACAAAACAAAGTCAATAAGTGTCTTTTTAATTAGTTATACTTATTAATCGATAGATGGCGCACTAAGTATCGATTTGAATGGATTTGAAATTGAATTCTTGATTACAAGAACAGCTGTCAATAATTATGATAATATTATATTATATTACTAGCTGTCCCGGCAAACGTTGTTTTGCCATATAAATAATTTTTGGTATGAAAAATAGATGTTGGCCGATTCTCAGACCAATATCCTCACAATATGCTCACATAATTTCATGAGAATCGGTCAAGCCGTTTCCGAGGAGTATGGCAACGAAAACTGTGACACGAGAATTTTATATATTAGATGAGTAGCTATGCTACATCCTATGCAAGTTTATACAATTTTTTATCTGATAGATCCTTGGATCGTGGAAAAACAAGACATAATAGCCTTTCTATTGTTATCGCAATCGCCGGTGACCGCTTGGGGTTTGAAGTATTAAAATTGTTAAATTACTTAGCACAATATGTTCACTTCACTGATAATATATTATTTTGTGAGTGTGAACTGTGTAATAAGATACGTAAAATATACGCGAAGGTTTACCTACTAGTGTAACTAAAAAGAGTGAAATTATTATTATTTTTAACAAAAAATTAAAACCGACTTCCAAGGTAAAAACAATATTAACATTAATATGAACTAAAAAGTATTAAATAATTTTTGCTATCTAATAGTGCCTTTTTCCGAATTCGGCTAAACTTTGACTATTTCTGTACTCAATCTTCATAATTTTGAAGTCGGTGCCAGTTCCAAAAGTTTCAAATATTCTGTCAGAGGACTAAAGATTCAGCTATCTGGTACCGACTTCAAAATAATGAAGATTGAGTACAGAAATAGTCAAAGTTTAGCCGAATTCGGAAAAAGGCACTATTAGATAGCAAAAATTATTTAATACTTTTTAGTTCATATTAATGTTAATATTGTTTTTACCTTGGAAGTCGGTTTTAATTTTTTGTTAAAAATAATAATAATAATGCCTATCGGTAAAATTGAACCGTTTTCCGTGGAATCACAAAATTGGGACAGTTATGTGCGTCGCGTAAAACAGTTTATCTCGCTAAACAAAATCGATGACAGTCTCAAGGTGGCCACGTTGTTAACCTTAGTAGGTAGTGAGTGCTACAATCTGTTGTGCGATTTGTGTTCCCCCGCTCATCCTGAAAATAAAACGTTCGATGAACTCGTCACTCTGCTCAAAGTTCATCTGGAGCCTGAAAAGTCGGAGATAACCGAGAGACATATTTTTCGACAAAGAACGCAGCAGCAGGGAGAAAGCATTCGCTTGTACCTTCAAGGGTTAAAGCATTTGGCTAAAACCTGCAACTTCGGGGCGAAGCTCGAAGAGAACCTCCGAGATCAGTTCGTCTCCGGATTGTACAGCGAGGAAATGCGTTCGAGATTGTTCGCGGAGAAAGACATCGACTACAAGAGGGCCGTGGAGCTGGCGAGCGCGCTAGAGGCGGCGGAGAGGCACGCGATCACGGCGAGCTCTTCGGCAGGCGGAGGAGGCGCGGGACACGACGCGCTGCACCGCGTCAGCGGCGGCGGCCAGGTGCGGGTGCGAGCGGCCGGGCGCAGCGGTGCGGGCGGTGGTGGTGCGGCGCCGGGCGGCGGCCGCGCGGGCCCGAACGCCGGCGGTGCGGGGCCGAGCGGCGCGCGGGCGCCGTGTGCACGCTGCGGGAAGGCTACTCACGCGCCGAACAAGTGTCGATACAAAAACTTTACGTGTGATTTGTGCGGTGTCAAAGGTCACTTAAAGGTGATGTGCCTAAACAGGAGTGATTACGATCTATCCTCCGGTATGTCGACTTCGAAAGGTCAGTACTTTATTAATAATGTTGATAGTGATAGCCAGGAGGAAGAAAACTATATTTATAACTTAGTGTCGGGGGGCGACGGCGACGGGCCCTACTATATTAAATTGATCATTAATGACAATTTTATGTGTAAATTTGAAATCGATACGGGAAGTAGAATATCTGCTATATCGCAAAAGTTTTACGATAAATATTTTCGAAACATAGAATTGCATAAAAATGTATTAATTTTAAAATCTTATACTGGAGATACTATCGAGACTCTCGGTTATATTAATGTTAGTGTGCGTTGCGGACGTAATGGGCATTGTCCAAAAAAAATCACATGTACTTTTTATATTTTTTTTCGTTAAAATAGGGTATTTTAAGAATATAAATTAAATAATTTTGAAATCCATTGGCTAGTTTTTTGTCAATAAATTTTTAAAGTTTCGCTCTGACGTCATCATCGGCGGCCAATTGACCTCTGTAGTATGTTTTTTTTCCTTTCAATCTTATTTATAATGGCTGGTTCGTCTAATGCAAGTTATCATTATGTGAAAGCTGATACGAGAAACTTACCAAAAGTTCGAAACGTAATGTTGATCGAATTTATTGCTAATTTAACGCCATTGAAGGTCAAACTAAGGTTAAACATTTTTGTTCAAAAATATAAGTAACTAATGGGTATTTTTTTCGTTTATATACAGAAAAACGATCACTGACCTTATTCCTCGAAATGTTTTTGTAATGAGCAAAATTAAAAAAAAATGGACAATCCCCATTCTGCGGAGCTTCAGCTGTACGTCGTGGCGAACGGCGGCCCGCCTCTGATGGGTCGGACGTGGATTAAAAAATTAAAATTAAGTATCGTAGAATGTCACAACATTAATACGACCGATAGCGACTTGATAGCTTTAAAATTAAAACAAGAATTTCCTGATGTCTTTGCGGAGGGATTAGGTACTTTTAAATCGCGCATTCGTCTGCATTTAAAAGATAGCAAACCGGTTTTTATAAAAGCCCTCCCCCTGCCGTTGGCACTGCGCGCGCGCGTCGAGAGCGAGCTCGATCGGCTGCAGCGCGAGGGCGTTATCTATAAGGTAGAACGCTCGGACTACGGGACTCCTATCGTACCTGTCGTTAAATCGAACGGAGGTATTCGTATTTGCGGCGATTACAAAATAACTATTAACCCGATTCTTAAAGATTTCCACTATCCGCTCCCGCGAATCGAGGAAATATTTTCTACTTTAGGCGGCGGGGAGCAGTACACGAAGCTCGATTTGTCTAACGCTTTCCAACAGTGTCTTCTCGATGATGAATCTCAGGCGATGACAGCCATCACGACGCACGTAGGAACGTTCGTGTATCGGCGGGTACCTTTCGGCATAAAATGTATTCCTGAGAATTTTCAAAAAATCATGGAGGAGACGCTGAGTGGATTGTCGTCTACTGCCGTTTTCACTGATGACATATGCGTGACAGGGAAAGACCGAGAAAGTCATCTTAAAAATTTAAGGGCGGTTCTACACAGACTCCGAGAAAACGGACTCCGCATTAATTTTGAAAAATGTCAATTCTTTAAAGATAGCGTAACGTACCTTGGGTACAATATAGATAAGCACGGTCTACACACCGACTTAAAAAAGATTAAGGCGATAGTCGAGGCGCCCCGGCCCGTCAACGTCACGCAATTGAAGAGCTTCATGGGTCTCGTCAATTTTTATGCGAAGTTTAGTGCAAATATGAAGAAAGACGCCGAGTGGTCGTGGACCGCCGACTGCGAGACTGCTTTTAATAGGGTAAAACGGGTGTTGAGTAGCGCCCCGGTGCTAGCTCATTACGATCCGGCGCTGCCGCTGGTCCTCTCGGTGGATAGCAGCGCGTACGGTCTAGGTGCGGTGCTGGCGCAGCGCGGCGCGGACGGTCGCGAGCGCCCCGTCAGCTGCGCCTCGCGGACGCTCAACGCGGCCGAGCGCAATTACTCCCAACTCGATAAGGAAGCTCTCGCTATCGTGTTCGGGGTGACTAAGCACCATCAATATTTATACGGTAGACATTTCCTACTACGGAGCGATCATAAGCCACTCAGTTACATCTTCGGTCAGAAGAAGGGCATTCCGACGACCGCAGCTAGCAGGCTTCAACGTTACGCAGTGATACTAGCCGCCTACAACTTCACTATAGAATTCGTGCGATCGCCTGATAACTGTCAGGCCGACGCGCTGTCACGTCTCCCCTTGAGTTCGTCGAGCGGTCGAAACGAGCGGGAGGACGAGGCGGCTAGCTACTTAAATTTCGTCGCGGAAGATTTCCCGCTCAGTTTTAAAGATATTAAAATTGAGACAGCGAAAGACGAAATACTTAGCAAGGTCTGCGGCTACGTTATGTACGGCTGGCCCCCGACGGTCGATAAAAAATTTAAATCTTTCTTTTTGCGAAAAGAAAATCTCAGTATGGATCAGGGTTGCCTGGTTTGGGGCTACAGGGTGATAATACCTACAGTTTTGCAAGGTTCCGTTCTACAGGAAGTTCACGAGGGGCATCCTGGTATAGTGAAGATGAAACAGGTAGCTCGTAATTACGTCTGGTGGAGTACGTTGGACGAGGACATCGAGCGCACGGCGCGGGAGTGTGCCGCGTGCCGCGCGGTGCGGCCCGCGCCGCCGCCCGCGCCGCTGCACTCGTGGCCCTGGCCGGCCGAGCCGTGGTCCCGTCTCAACGTCGATTACTTAGGACCATTCAATAACAAGTACTATCTTATTATTATCGATGCGCATTCCAAGTGGATCGAGGCCGAGAGAGTCAGTGGCACGTCTGCGGCGACGCTCATTTCTAGTTTTAGAAAAATATTTGCTCGTTTCGGCCTTCCGAAAAGAGTCGTAAGCGACAACGGGCCTCCTTTTACTTCGGCGGAGTTGGCGGTTTATTTTAAGAAAAACGGAATCAGACACACGCTCACCGCTCCGTATCACCCCGCCAGCAACGGCGCGGCCGAAAATGCCGTGCGGTCGGTAAAAAGAGCGTTAAAAAAGGCTGTCGTCGATAACGTAGACGATGATACCGCTTTGAGTAGATTTCTATTTACGTATAGGAATACGATGCACAGTACGACCGGTCGCGAGCCGGCCGTGGCACTGCTGGGGCGGCGGCTGGGCGGGCGCCTCGACCTGCTGCGCCCCGACACGGAGGAGCTGGTCCGAGACCGGCAGCTCGTCAGCGAGCGGCGCCGCGACGCCCGCCCGCGGGGTGTCGCGCCCGGGGATGCCGTCTTGTTTAGGGATTACTCCCGTCGCAACCGGAAGTGGTCCGAGGGCGTCGTGCTCGACCGCGAGAGCCCCGTGTCGTATGCGGTCAAAGCGAACGACGGTCAGGTCCATAAGAGGCACATTGACCAATTAGTTGCTAATAAAAGTCGTCCGTCGCGTTTTTCTTTGACCAAAATTAAAACACCCGACGGGCCGGAAGTGAACTTCGAGGGGGAGGATAGTGGAGATGAATACGAGGAGGCGTCCGCGTCCGGTGACCGGTCCCCGCTGGTGTCCAACTTGGCGAGGGACGACCCAGATGAGGTCCCGTCACCTCCGGGAGAATCTGAGCCGGTTCGCATCCGACGGCAGGCGGCATTGCAATGTTTTCAAAAAATAAATAAAAATAAAACATAAGTTAATTAACAGTACCCTGATATCTCTGCAATGACTACAGTACCTATTAAAAATTATGATTCTAAATATAATCATTATTGTAAGGAATAAAAGTATAGAATAAAATTGTTAAGTATGTACATATTTGTAAAAGTTGTAAAGATATAATTAAAATAATTTGTATAAGTTTCATAGTGTCTAATCCCATTTTAGTAAGTACATAGATGCTGTTAGTTATTACTTTTCGATAGCTAAAAACCTACAAGATAAAAGCCTGTGTTACGTATTTGTTTCTATTGCTGAAATAACAAAAACGGATGTTGTTGTTGTTAACATTTAAAATATTTTCTAATAATGTATGACTTTAATCGTATCATTTATTTTATGTTAAAGTGTAGTATATAATAAGAAGGGAGGTGTTATGTATAATGTGGGTACTTGTAATATTGTGGGTAATTGTGAACAATTAATAAACCAGTCTGCTCGGGATCTCGGCCTTTCATTGACGTAACAGGTATAATCACAAAATAATCGTCAATCGATGAAGACCTCATCGGATATGGCCTACATAGGTAGCTCAGTAGCTGTCAGTTGTCTCTACTTTCCCACAAAAACTCCTATCATGTCTGCAGTCACCACAATGCAACTGTTGTCCATAAAAGTCTGTGTTCCCTTTAGAGATCGTTGGCCTCACCATTACATAACTCCCAAGGTCCCACGATTTGTTTGAATAGCGATTTTATTCGCGTGCACTTAGGATAAAAATAGCTTGCAACGCTTAGGGCTAGCTCTCACAGTGGATAATTGCCAAGAACAATTTTGTTCGTTTCCGTTTGCTGGCCATGACTGACATAACTTTATTCGACTTATATACTCACAAGTTACGACTAAGTACTTACTATGCTTAGCCTCTGCGCATAACATGGAGTGGTTGTAGCTATAGGGATTAAGTACTTGAAGGTAACTCAGTGACTCTACTTCCTAGCGCCCTACAATGTCTTTAAATCACGATTTTGAGATCTTTATGGGAAAAGCAAAAATCCAAAATTTTATAAAATTGTTATAATCCGTCTGGATTTCCATTTTTTTAATCCGCCTGGATGATCCGGTTCTATCTCCATAACTACAATCCAGTAACGTTCGTAACAAATAATGGCTGATTGAAATCCCTACGTGTTCATGAATCAAATCATGACGTCTTGTTCTTATCTTTTTAATCGACTTCCAAAAAAATATAATATATATCCACAGCCGAACATATTACCTCCTCCTTTTTGGAAGTCAGTTAAAAAAGGAGGAGGTTCTATGTTCGGCTGTGGATATTTTTCTAACATAAATTCAATAGCGGTACCTAGTCCTAACTCCTAAGATATCTCTATCTTATCTATTACTTCTTGATCACCCTTACCTTAATGAAGTCCTCCTTCAGGTGTTCGCCATGGTGCAGGTCGACCAGCTTGAGGTTGAGGTTGATGTTGAGGGCGCGAGCTGTGAGCAGCACCGCGCGGCACGGCGCGGACCCCGGCACGTAGTATAAGTCGACTGGCATTCTGTAATGTCATAGTGCTGTCAATATGGTGGCCAAGACTCAAGGTGTGGAGTTTCTAAAGTAGAGTAGAGTTGGGACCAGTCCACAAAACACACTTTATAGGTCATAGAGTCCAAACGCGGAAGCTTGTCAACTAGCTCTACCATGACAAATGGTTCGCTAAGTGCTAACTACATCTTAATTCAACATACCCCGTATAATAATATGGAGCCAAGCTTCTGATTCTACCTGTCCTTACTCTAAAGGGCTAGGCCACAACAAATACATTGCTTTTCAATGGTTGTTTTGCGATACAAACGCCGCGCAGTGTTGTGGCCTGGCCCTTAGGAGTAAGGACAGGGAGTCAGAAGCTTGGCTCCATATTAAACGGGGTTCTTTCAAACTAAGATATAGATTATAGATAAAATATGAAGCTTGTGGGGCCTTGGTATAATGGTATAGTAGAGTTAGCTGACTAGCTTCCGCGTTCGTACTCTATGACCTATTAGGTAGGTACTTATATTGTGTTTTTACATTTTATGGGATAAATAGCTCCGCAGTTTTTATCAGTATACGTAATCAGTAATTTTAAAGCAAACAATTCATATTATATTGTTAATGCTTATCAGTTAGGTATCACTTATTATCGATGTATCCATGAAGCATTTAAAACTAGATCTAGGTAAGTGCAATAACTGCATTATCTCTATTGGTGCAAATACTCAGAAGTTATAAGTACCTTATAAGTTCTGAGTCCTAGTAAGTAGTTACCTAATAGTTACTTTGAAGTCTAACCTTTATAATTCAACACACATTAGACCTGGGTCCTCAACCTTTTAAACGGACCACAAACACGTTCTTCAAAATTAGTAATTTTAATAATGGGAAAAATTTCATTTTGACGGTGACTTTACACTATTTAGTATATTATAATTAATATTTTAGTGTAATTTAGAAGTCGGTTAAAATGGTTAAAAGGTTTGATTTTAATTTGATATTTGATAGAGATAAAGTCCCAGCGGGCCGCGAACGGCCCGCGGCCCGCATGCGGAGTATAGCTGCATTAGGTTAATGAATATGATGTTATGTTCACACACTGTTGACTCAAAAGTATGTGAATGAGTATTGACCATTATAAGCTTTGATCAGCGATAAGAAGTTAGTCGTTTAACTAAACGCCTTCACTGTCAGCTAATCGACTAACGGACAATCACTTTAATTAACTATTGTGGGTGTAGCTACACGAATGCGGAATTGTTACGCGGCCTCAGGACAAGGCTTCGATAGTAATTGGTTGGAGACACCGTTACCCCTAGCCGGTACCGTGTCAAGGAAATAGGAAAAAACATTTAAAAAATTTAACACTTGACTGACGATGGTCATAGATACCCCATGTGACTTTACGTGTTAGAAATTATACAAGCGTGGAAAAATTACTCAGTAGGTACTATTTTTAAACACAATTAATTTAAAAGCAATGATAATTTGATGTATTAAGTATGTAAAGTAGAAATTCAAAGATAGAATTTACAATTGCAATTAGCAAAGGTGTGGTATGATTTTTCATACAAATAAATGTGAACAAAAAATTAGGTATGCGCAACATACACATAGGTATAATATGTAAGTATATAATAATATACCTCGTATCTTATTTTTTAATACAATAGGTACATATTTGTACTATAATAATAACAATTAAAGTTAGCGAAATTTAAAGGATAGGTAAAACGACCTTATTGCCCGCGGCCTTATGGTTATATTACAAACTTTCATCCCCTATTTTAACCCCTTGGGGTTGGAATTTATCAAAATCCTTTCTTAGCGGATGCCTACGTCATAATATTATCATCTACCTACATGCCCAGCCCGATCCGTCCAATGGTTTGGGCTGTGCGTTGATAGATCACCTAGACAAGTGGCAAGCGATTATCGTAAACGCTAAAGCCACAAAATGTATGAGATTTGATATATTAAGGGCCCTCTCTCCCTAAATTAGCAGTTCGATTGTCTGTCAGTGCGAATATCGACGTAAATGACATTAAAATAACATTCATATAACAGCGCGCGTTGTACGGTGGCGGTTACGACGCTCGCCGCGTCCATGATAGGGCGAAATAGGAGAAAAAACCTTTTTAAGGCTTAATATAATACATATTTCAAAAAGTAAAAAAACCAAATTATTAACTTATGTATTGCAAAGTAGTAGATATTTTTTATACATTATATTGATAAATAATGAAATAATTATTATGTGATACCGATAGAAAAAATATGGCAAAACCAAATTACGTATCATATCTTGTAGATTACTGATTATTTTTTTCAGATATAATTTCTCTGTTAATGTCGATGAAAAGTTGTTTCATCTGCACGCTTTTTTCGAAAGAGCAGCCTTAAGTCATCGCTTCGCTAGCGTATACTAATGTCAAGTCCCATACATTCTGTAGCGTGCTTGCCGCTATGTCTAGGGGGGCAGGTGATCTATCAACGCACAGCCCAAACCATTGGACGGATCGGACTGAAATTTGGCATGCCGGTAGATGATATGACGTAGGCATCCGCTAAGAAAGGATTTTGATAAATTCCAACCCCAAGGGATTAAAATAGGGGATGAAAGTTTGTAATATAATAATAAGCTTCTTAACGCGAGCGAGCGTCGACCCGTTTTATATAATATGCACCTACCTAATATTTAAGTAGATCATTTTGTTTAATGACATTTTCGACTCAGCATTATAAAATGTGCTAATAGTTAATAGATCACAATAAACATTGAAATGAAATACTCGTATAGACATACCAAATAACGTTGGTCTATCAACTGCATAGGAATCAATTTCCTCGATGGTACATTATGCATACTCATTTTCAACAGTAAGGCACGGAAGCAGGAAAACAATATGCCATAAAGATTTAACAGGAAAATTGCTTTCGGATCTTTAAATAGCTAAAAGTTTTTAATCCTATCTAATGGTACCTAATTTACCCTTACAATTTGAATATTCTTTAAACTATAGGTACCAATGCTGCAATGGGAATACTAGAGTCCATACCTAGTTAATAATTGATTATCCATAGTAATCTAAACTTATAATAATAAAGCGGAAAAGATTGTTTGTTCGTTTGTTTGTTTGTTTGAACGCGCTAATCTCAGGAACTGCTGTACCGATTTGAAAAATTCTTTCAGTATAAGATAGCTCATTTATCGAGGAAGGGTACATTACATTTGATTATTACATTTGATTTATACATTTTCCTCTGTTTCTTTGCTCCTATTAGTTTTGACTAATAGGAGTAGGGCCGGATTTAAACTTTTGCCACCGTTGGGCACTGAAAAATTTCCGATCGATTATTGAAATATCACTAAAAGTTATCTAAGTACGGTAATTACTTAGTTATAATATTTTGAATTAACTGACTTAATTCGAAAATAAATTTTCACTATTAATGATTAAATTGCCCCAATTTACTTTAACGATAGAGTTAAGTATAAAAATATTATGCACTTTTAAGATTCTATTAAAGTGTTATTACTTTAATAACTGTTCATTTCGTAGACATTAAAAAAAGGAAAAATGCAGAAATATTCATTAATTCCCAAATCCCAATCGTCGTCTACTCTCTACATTTTCCTTAGTATGTCTCTACTTAACATACCAAACTACACCAAAGTATAATTTGCGTTTCACATAAAAATAATTAAAATTCTATTTTAATTTCACACCGAATTTCGTTGCACGATTTAGTTACGGTAATTTCACACACACTATTCACATCACTTACTTTTATGTGAAAGCACGCACCGAACAGCTACCACGAAAGATTTTGTGTTAATAGCCTGGCGGAGGTGGAGGAGGGTTTATATACGGCCGGCTTACTTGACTGACTACTTGCGCCGGTCCGTTCACAACTGCTTTACCTCTGACATGAATTTTATGCTCACTGGCAAAAGGTTGAATCTCATAGAGACTTCGAGGTACAATAACTATGAATAACAAGATAACAATCACTCACAGTCATTCATATTATGATATGGAAGGGCTCGAGACAGTTATTATGGTAGGTATCTAGATATTATGTCGTAGAAAAGCAATGACTTGCATTTTTTTCGTAAGCAGCAGACTGCAGACTGCAGTATGAGTCATTCGCTTAAAATCCCTCCATTTTGCCATTACGAAGGTTGAAAATTGAAATCAGAGAATGATTCTTTCGGTTCGGGATTCCCCATGTTTATTTCTCGGAGAATTTCCTTTAAATGTTTATAATGTTGAAACTGGACGTCATTATATTTCCCTGTACCCATCGCAAGTCGATTAAGGAAAGACGAAATTAGAAACAAGCCCGTGTTATTGATAATATGGCTTGTGAACAGTGAAGTAAAGTTGAGCAGCGAGACAGCTTGCACTCGGCCAAGTATTCAGTGCTCTCGGTCAATTAGATTGGACGAGAGCACTGTCTCGCCACTCTACTTGGTACGTGTAATCAAGGCTTTAGGCTGTAGCCATTAGCCAATAGTTCAACCTATAAATCGGTGCGCGAAAATAGGGCCTCGAAATAATAATAAAATGAAAACAGTTTTGTTTCGGAATAAAACAAAATAATATGTTTTGAGAATTTTCCTACTTGTTGACCTACTGGTTCGAGTACTAACTAATCGATCGCCTATGATCAACAACACAACTTGTGGCTGGTAAATAATATGTATAGAAAACACAAACAATTTTGCTCTTCAGTCCACGTAATCATGCTCTACTTGGACAAAAAATTACTGTGCAAAAAATTATCCAATAAAGGCCTTGTCTTTGTATGCTATTATTTCATGGTGACGGATCATTATTATTATCTCATTTGATAAATACTTATGTAATAATTAAACTCAATATTACATTATACTGCCGTGCAATCACTAAAGTGCAGTAAGTGCAAAATCATGGTTCGGAGAAAAACGCATTTAAAGTTTAAAAATGTAAAAAAGTATATTAAAATGTATTTGTTTTGTTCTTTGTCGACTTTATCTCAAAGGGAAAAACGTAAACTTAATCCAAGACGTAATGAGTGCCCTGAAAATCCCATGAATATTTCTTTACAGGCATTAATATTTTGGGGCCCCTTTACTGCACAGAAAAAAAGAGAGAATTACATATTGAAACGCAGTAAAAAAGGTGCATTACTGCACTTTAGTTAGTTTTGTGTTCTGGGACATAAAAGCAGTAGTGCATACAAATGAAATAACATAATAATTTAATTATGAAAATTTTATTTTTATTAATCAAATAGGATGCGTTTTTCATTTGAACTTCGTTCTTAAGCTAAAAATTTATTAAAAAATCTGCATTTTTGCATAGAAAAACTAACAATTATTATCTTATCTGAGTACGTTAACATCGTTATTTTAAAATAATGCTTAAAACTGTAAATACCTAGTACTATATTTTAAAAAATACCATTTATAAGTGAATTAGGAATACTAAGCACTTACATTATACAATTAATCAGTCCATAATTGGGCACTGAAAGGAACATAAAAATCTATAAAATGGTGGAACTGAGAAATAAGTGGTATATTAATAAGTAACAAGACGTTTACGAATTAATCAGTCTTATCAGGGCATATAGCTTATGCTATAATATCTAAGCGCCTATTTTTACTTCAAAATCTATCCAAAAACTCCTGCTCAATACAACTACATATTTTCCTTAACATGTCAAGCAATAAATAATTTTTGTAACTTATCAATTGTCATTAATAAAAATTAAAACCGGCCAAAATTAAGCGATTACACTTATCGTTAATTAATATGGCGTCATTTTAACTATTGTTGATATCCAAAGAATAATTACTCTATCTACGTTGATATCGAATGGTCATGCTGAATTACCGTCTACAGGGTACTTACGAACAATAAAACCTAAAGAAACATAACTCCCATACTCATACAGTTTTAAATTTGGTTCCATTCGAACTGTCATGTAACGTCAGCCTTTATGCCGCTCAAGGTCACCTAAACATTTCAAATGTATGAAAAGTGAACCTAAAGGGCCCCCGAGACGATCAAACGGTTTGACTCAAACACGTAAATTTTGGTTTGACTCAAACCATTTTGATCGTTTACACAGCTAGTTTGAACGGTTTGTTAAACATTTACGTGTTTGAAGCTCGTTTGATGAAATTTCATATTTTTGTTGTGTTTGACGCGCTGTTTGATCGTGTTCCGATGCGTTTGAACAAACTTTGTACCATTCTCTGGAGTACATTATTTTTAACCGACTTAAAAAGAGGAGGCTATCAATTCGATGCGTATGTTATATGTACTTATGTAATAAACGTATGTTTTTATGTTTGTGTTCGCATAATATCTCCGGAACTACAAGTCCGATTTAAATATTTTTTGTTGTACTAGGTATTATTTAACTTGGGAGACTTCTACAAGTTTTATCAAAATATGTTTAGTAGTTTTTGAGATTGGGAATTTTAATTCTCAATTTCGTACAATTTTTAAGTCAGTTTAATCATTTAAAAAATACAATTTATTCGTCACAAGACGTGTACTCGACAGTGCGTATTGAACCAAACTGCACAGAGTCGTTTGACAAACCGTTCAAAGTTCAAACCGACATCAAACGGTTGCATCAAACACGTAAGGTTTGAATCAAACCGTTTGATCGTCTCGGGGGCCGTTTAGGTACACTTTTTTGACAAGTATTTTGGAGCATGTTTTTTGACGGAGTTACTCTTCCGTAGTTTTTATTATTCGTAGGTTGATATAGTGAAATTTAATATTGACCTCACCATGCAAATAATGATTATTATTGCATGGTGAGGTCAATATTAGTTTTTAACCGACTTCCAAAAAACGAGGAGGTTATATGTTCGGCTGTGGATATTTTTTTTTTTTTTTTTTTTTTATTTTTGTATGTTCAACGATTACTCCGCCGTTTGTGAACCGATTTTCGAAATTTTTGTTTTGTTGTATTAGGTTTCACTCCAATTTGGTCCCATTTTCACAAAGGTGGTGACCTGATGATGGGATCCATGAGTCATCGAGGGAACTCCTCGAAATTTATATGGAAACATATAGTGATTTTGGTTTTATGTGAAGTGTACTAAGAATACGCTACCAAAAAGTCAAATATTGGGTCAAGGTCTACCATGGTCTCGATGATGCTGAGAGAACTCCTGATTCCTTATAGATACACGTTTGGGAGTTTCGGCGTTGTTTTAAGAACAGAAAGCATAAACTACTATGCAATTCATATTCATCATCATAATCATCATCATCATCATCGTCATCATCATCATTACCACGTCGTGTTAAGGCCACCAATGTCTCATGGCACAGAATAGATAATAGTACAAGGCATAGGTATGGATATACTAATAATAATAATTATGTACTGTATAACAATTAACAACACCTGTTTGTTTTTAATACACGGCGGTCGGCGTCGCGGCGCGTGGCGGTAGAAGACAGAATATCGAATACTTTACTAACTACTTTATAAAATTTTAATAGACAAATAGAATTAAAACAAAGTTATTTTGAAAAGAGCATTTAAACAAAACAAAGTCATTAAGTGTCTTTTTAATTAGTTATACTTATTAATCGATAGATGGTGCACTAAGTACCTATCGATTTGAATTCTTGATTACAAGAACAGCTGTCAATAATTATGATAATATTAAATATTATGAGTAGCTACGCTACATCCTATGCAAGTTTGTACAATTTTTTATCTGATAGATCCTTCGATCGTGGAAAAACGAGACACAATAGCCTTTCTATTGTTATCGCAATCGCCGGTGACCGCTTCGGGCTTGAACTATTAAAATTGTTAAATTAATTAGCACAATATCTTCACTTCACTGATAATATAATATTATTTTGTGAGTGTGAGTTGTGACTCTTAACAAATTGTAATAAGATACGTAAAATATACGCGAAGATTTATCTACTAGTGTAACTAAAAAGAGTGAAATTATTATTATTTTTAACAAAAAATTAAAACCGACTTCCAAGGTAAAAACAATAATAACATTAATATGAACTAAAAAGTATTAAATAATTTTTACTATCTAATAGTGCCTTTTTCCGAATTCGGCTAAACCTCAACTATTTCTGTACTCAATCTTCATAATTTTGAAGTCGGTGCCAGTTCCAAAAATTTTAAATATTCTGTCAGAGGACTGAAGATTCAGCTATCTGGTACCGACTTCAAAATAATGAAGATTGAGTACAGAAATAGTTGAGGTTTAGCCGAATTCGGAAAAAGGCACTATTAGATAGTAAAAATTATTTAATACTTTTTAGTTCATATTAATGTTATTATTGTTTTTACCTTGGAAGTCGGTTTTAATTTTTTGTTAAAAATAATTACTATATTATCAACAATGGTTAAAATGACGCCATAATATTAATTAACGATCATTATAATTGAATATCAATATACGATTTACAATAGCCTGCAACTTGCAAGTACTTATATCTTTTTATAAAAGATATATGTACGAATTGCATACATACAATGTCTTTCAAAGACTTTGTACAGTACGTACAAATACTGCATTTTAGTAAGTAGTAGGGGAAGCCAGCCCAAAGTGGCCACCTTAACTGCCAATTTAAAAAAAAGACGAAATATTATATATTTAAAAATAAAAAATGTACTACCAGATAGTGTATTCATTATATTTCTGTTATGTATAATTCATATTGACCCTAATCTTAAAATTAGCTAATGATTTACATATTACGACAATCTGTCAAAAAACCGCTTTGCCCGAGAGCCCGCCTAAAGCGGCCATAGGGGTAAGGGCAAAGTGGCCAGCCCAAATGTTCACAAGAAATGGATTTTTTTTCTTATATTTAAATGTAATTTTTTGGTAAAATGAATACAAAAAAGGTAGGTAGTAAAAAAGGTATTTATTAAAAACAAATTAACAATTAGTGGTATCAATATCAGTCTCCAAATTATCATAAAATATTCTTTAAACTATAATTTAAACTTTTTAACTTTAAATATATATTTCTTAAATCCGCAAGTTCGAATCCCATCGATGGAACAAAAAGTTTTCAATGTTCCCGGGTCATGGATGTGTTGTATTAAATATGTGTATGTTATAATAAAATCTTAAAAATATATCATATAATTATTAAATATATTTCCGTTGTCTGGTACCTGAAACACAAGTCCTTAAAGTACATAGCACGGGGCCAGACTGACGTGGTGTGAAACGTCCTGGATAGATATTATAAAAAAATTTAAATATAAAAATTATCATAGAAAACTATATATAATGGTGGACCGGGCAAAGCGGCCAGGTGGCCGCTTTGCCCGGTCCACTTTGCCCTTTGGGAACAGTTCTGTTTTAAACATAATTTTCTCTCACATTTTTTATCATACTCAAGAATAAAAACAATATACATAAAGCTTAATAGATAAGAAACGACACCGGGACAACAGAAGCATTCAAACATACAAAAAAAAAATGAAAACAGGAAGAATTTACCTTGCATTTTTTTAATAAAACGTGCAATTCTAATGTTTTAGTCACAACAAGCGCGCGCCTTCCCCAACCGCTCCCGCGTCACTGCGCGGGGCGGGCCGGGATGTTCACAATGCGTAAGAGCGGCAACGTCGTACTGCCTTCACAAATAACCGAAATATTAAGGGTGGCCACTTTGCCTCCTATGGCCACTTTGGGCTGGCTTCCCCTAAAGATTATATCAATATAGCAATTAACTTTTTAAAATGCAGTATTATAACTGAATTTACTGCATTTTAACTAGCACTGATTAAATGCAGTAAAAATTGTTTGTATGGAGTTAACATATATTGCGTTTTAATTAGGTTTTCACGTGACTGTGTGTGTATACGGAACTATTTAAAAAACAGTATTTTATTTGTTTTTACTGCGTTTTAATCTGGAATCACAAAAAAATCCTTGCAGCAAGTGATTTTACTGCGGTTTATATTGCAAATTGCAATAATATCTTTTTGGCGGTAAAATGGGATAGTTACTGCATTTTCAAAAAACTTTATGTTTAAAAATAAAATACTTCCATTTAACGTAGGATAATGTGAGTAAGCCAGAAATAAAGAGAAAAAATGTAGATTTAGAATATATCAAAACGGAAAA
Source organism: Polyommatus icarus (assembly GCA_937595015.1). Taxonomy (NCBI): domain Eukaryota; kingdom Metazoa; phylum Arthropoda; class Insecta; order Lepidoptera; family Lycaenidae; genus Polyommatus; species Polyommatus icarus. The sequence goes on along the minus strand of OW569322.1, from coordinate 1,397,717 downwards.
TCACAAAAATGCGCCTTACTGCACTTTAGTGATTGCACGGCAGTATAGTACTTAAAGTAAGTAGATCTTACCTCAGTAACCTACTGAGGAAGATATAGCTACTCTACCCAGTTCTGGTTTTAACACTACCACCACCCTGGACGAGCGGCGCGGCGCCTAGGATAATATGCTGGTAGTGCTCAAAAATTTGGCGCCCCTTTTATTGACGTGATAACGTCTTATAATTCGATATGGGGTGCGCGCCCGAAAAACATGACAGTTCATGCGGCGTTACCTCGCTCTGAGGCGTTCCATTTAAGGGCTTGAAGTGCAAGCGAGAGAGCGGAACGAGCGACAAGGAAGCACAACCGGCCTTTGCGTTCGGCAGACTTCGGCAGCGTTCGACATTCGTATATTATCTCCTATTCTGTAACTATTTCGGCGCAATTTTGTATAGATGTTTTTTGTTCAACTATTAAATCCATTTGAATTTTTCGAAGAGCGGCCATAACCTCCTTCCATCTTCGGAGTTGAATCAATATTCTAGTAATCTCGTGAAAAACTTCTCGCTATTCAGAAATTTTTGTACGGCCCCCGGTGAGGATCGATCCTACGACTTCGGTAATTGGAGTCATTAGTATCGTCCACCTGCGCCACTGGAGCGATGACGTAAATATCGCAATTGTCTTTCACTTGCAGCTCTGCTCCGGGTTGCTTGTTTACTATAGTGAGTTGAACTAGCAGTCCAAAGTCCAATGTTTAGACACCCGCAATTTTTTAATATTATATTTTATTGTTTTAGCAAAACACTTTTTAGCATTATTTTAACCACTTATTCCAGTTTTTATTGTCCACTTTCTTATTTTTCACTCTTATAATTGATGAAATAGTGTGATAATAGGATCTTTTGACGTGTAAATATTTTTAGACAATCATTTGAAAGAAATACATCGAAATAACTTTAGGTTACAGTCGAAAAACTTTGTTTCTATTTATAGAGATTCGGAAGCGAGGGTTAAGGGGTTAAGGATAGTTGAACGTGACAACGTCATACGTTGTCACGTTCAACTATCGTCAGTAAACCGACTTTACAGACAACCGATTTTTTGCCTTCAGCGCCGGCACCCTGGCCCCTGGGTGGTCGCCCTGCAGCGTCGCGCCCTAACGCCGCTACTGACTCTACATCTGACATTATTAGCTACAAGATAGTTAAAAAGTTGGGGTTATCAATTTACTTTTTGCGTCTTTTGAGAGGAAAAGAGGAAACCAAATCTGTGACGCTATTTCCTCTACCATTATATTCAGGAAACGTTCGGTTCGGAACAAAAAAAAGCGTAACATTGAATCCAGTAGCGGTTCTCGGGTGTCCGTCACTCGAGCTGACACCACACACCGGAACGACAACAATAGTGGCTCTGAACTCTGGAGTCTGGACCCACGCTCTAAATATCTAGATACAGCCTGTTTCCTAATAAAATTTTATGTTTCTCGTCTGTGCAATGCCAACTTTTTGGTTTGATAGTATTGTTACGGAACGAAAACGTCAGTCATAATCATAATTATAAGACAACGAATAACAAAAAAGTTCACTGTTATAAGACGATTTCCTCTACTGCTGTGTGTATTTCGAGAATTTTTATGAAATGCTTAACTTTTTCTGCAAATTATGATAATTTTTCTTCAGTATTTTACTTACACACTCAAGGTGTTGTGGTCTTTGAGTGTGTGATAGTGACTATTTCATTACGACAAAAATACAATCACCCTGTATAAGTCGTTCTTTCTGACCTCAAAAGTCTGGCCATGGTGGCGCTACATGGGGTCAAAAAGACCAGTTGCGACATGGTGTGTGGTGTGTGGTGAGTGGTGAGTGGTGACCACGGCTGACCGCGTGGGAAACGCTTTGTTAGGGTTACTTAGTTTAAAATGACATTCGATGCGGCTAGGGAAACCTAGGTATCTATTTGTAATTTTTAACTAAGTTTAGTTTAGGCGATAAACCGGTTTGTGAACACAATGTAGATAATAATTATTATGTTAAGTGGTTCATTAATTTAAAATTATATTTTTTTTAATCAGGGTACACCGTGCCCGAAAAAACATCCATACTACCATTATAGTTACTAATAATATTATAAATTTATGCGAGAGTGTGTCTGACTGTCAGTTAGCACTTCACGCTCAAACCGCTGAACCGATTTTGCTGAACCTTGGTATAGGGATACTTTGAGTCCCGGCCATAAAGGACATATAGCTACTTTCTAATTTTTATTCCGGAAAAATGAACGGTTCCCGCACGATAAACGTGTATAGTTGCGGGCATCATCTAATAAGTAATCTAGACTGAGGTTACAGGTGAGGCCCGTGGGCCGTAAGGTTGGGAGGCTAATTTTCAATTTGCAAATAAAGTCTAAGATTTCGTTTTATTTATTAGTTATTACTTATTAAAGTAGGGAGGTGATCTAGCAAAGAGAATCACCCGATAGAAAGCGAGTATCGTATCGTACCAATGAAAAAGTATCCTAAGGACTTGCAAAAAACTAAAAAGTCAGCGACCTTTTCGAAGGGAGTTATTCCCTTCTTGAAGATTTGCAACTTGTACCTAATGTATTCGAAACATCGCTAGTGACATTATATTCCAGACTTTAACAGATCATGCAGAAAGATTATGAGTTAAGCGCTATAATCTAGATCAGACTTTCCCAAAGTGGGCGATAGCGCCCTGCGCCTCCTTGTGGGCGCTTAAGGGGCCGGGTACCCTCGAAATTCTCATACATACGTAATACCAAAATCATTTTCTCACACGAAAATATTTAACATGTTTGAGTTATTTTTCAGCTTAAAATAGTAATTATCTAGGTTCCTGCACAAAAATTTACTTCAAAATATTTGTACACTAAAAAAATTTTTTTTGTTTAAAATTTTTTTTAGTAAATTTACTACTAAATATTTAAACACTAAAAAATAGAGTAAAACACTAAAAAATATATAAATAAATAGTAAATTTACTACAAAATATTTCTCCAAAAAATATTTCTTAGTATTTAAATATTTTGTAGTAAATTTAATATTTATTTATATATTTTTTAGTGTTTTACTCTATTTTTAGTGTTTAAATATTTAGTAGTAAATTTACTAAAAAAAATTTTAAACAAAAAAAAATTTTTTTGTGTTTAAATATTTTGAAGTAAATTTTTGTGCAGGAACCTAGGTAATTACTATTTTAAACTGAAAAACAACTCAAACATGTTAAATATTTTCGTATGAGAAAATGATTTTGGTATTACGTATGTATGAGAAATTCCAAGGGTACCCGGCCTCTTAAGGCTGCTCTTTCGAAAAAAGCGTACAGATGAAACAACTTTTCATCGGCATTAACAGAGAAATTATATCTGAAAAAAATAATTAGTAATCTACATGATATGATACGTAATTTGGTTTTGCCATATTTTTTCTATCGGTATCACATAATCTATATCTATATCTATACTTAATATTATAATTGGGAAGAGTTTGTTTGTTTGTTTGTTAGTTTGAACGCGCTAATCTCAGGAACTACTGGTCCGATTTGAAAAATTCTTTCAGTTTTAGATAGCCCATTTATCGAGGAAGGCTATAGGCTATATTTTATCACGCTGAGACTAATAGGAGCTAAGAAATAGAGGAATATGTGGAAAAAAACGGGGGAAAATTATTTGAAAGGGCTTATTTGAACGCGCTAATCTCAGGAACTACTGGTCCGATTTAAAAAATTATTTCAGCGTTAGATAGCCTATTTATCGAGGAAGGCTACAGGCTATATTTTATCACGCTAAGGCTAATAGGAGCGAAGAAATTGAGGAAAGTGTGGAAAAAACGGGGGAAATTATTTGAAAGGGCTTATTAAAACGCGCTTTTGCTATTTGGCACACATGAAGAATAGACCACGTGAAATGACAAATGTTTATTTTTTTGTGGAAAAATGTACGGTTTCCGTGACATTCCTAAATTACGCGGGCGAAGCCGCGCGGAACATCTAGTAAAGAAATAGAAAACCAAATCACCTCCAAATCGTTGAATGAAACCACTTTACTCCTTCATTATTTATCAAAAGAATATAATACAAAAAATATCTACTGCTTTTCAATACATGAGTTAATAATTTGGTTTTTTTACTTTTTTGAAATATGTATTATATTAAGCCTTAAAAAGGTTTTTCCTCCTATTTCGCCCTATCATGGATGCGGCGAGCGTCGTAACCGCCACCGTACAAGGTGCGCTGTTATGAATGTTATTTTAATGTCATTTACATCGATATTCGCACTGACAGACAATCGACCTGCTAATTTAGGGAGAGAGGGCCCTTAAGGTCTGGAAGGGGCGGTGTGGGGCCGTAGACAAAATAAGTTTGGGAACCTCTGATCTAGATAAAAAACTTAAAGTAGCAGGTTGAACCTGAACTTTGAAACCGTCCCCTTGACAGATGCAGATTGCAGAGTAATGCGAGAAACATATCAATTTAAAGGTAGTAATAAGACCAAGTAGTCAAGCCTGACATAGAGTCTGACTGAATCATGAATGGTTAGGTCCTCAGTCCTCTATAGGAAGATGGTTAGGTCATAGGTACAAACGGCTATCAACAATTTAAGAGGCCCTGCGTTTGATATTATGATCTTGAGGGCGAAACTAGCATTTTGGCGCCCATGTCCAGAGATGAGCGCAATATTTTAATCTGGTTGCTCAACCTGCGTCCTACGCCTTCAAACACTAAGCTTCAAGTTTAAAATTACCAAAACAATGCGATTTACTGTGATAAAATTTATAATAAAACACACAAAACAAGTAATTAACAGCATTGTTTTTACTATTATTTTTAACATCATATTTTATACATTATTATTTAAATTTATTCACAGTGTATTTAATATTATGTACTATTTAATTTTAACTTTTAATTTAATTTTATGTATTTTTATATGGGTTTATTGCCTGCGATAAATGATTATTAGTCAATGATATTATATAAAAAAACTCAAAGCAGATATGTTACTACCGCGCGCGTTGTGAAGCCATTAAATACGGGCCAATTGACCCGTCTTTTGTATAGTCTGTCTCTTTTATGTAAAAGTCATTTCGTATCTTTTGTTTCACTTATCTGTCAAATTTGATGATTGAATTTGAAAATTGTTCGGAAGCAATTTAAGTCGGAAAATAGTATGAACGTAACAGATCTGTATTTAGTTGAATATCATTGTTATTAGTATTATTATTATTATAGCGGGTTCGGTTTGTGATGACAGTTTTTATTTTTACTGTCCACAGTTGCCTGGTATGATCTTGCTTCACGAAGAAAACATACTGTCAGTGTCAAATGTCAATGTCACTTGTGTCAACCATTAACTAGTGTCAAAGTCAAAAATGCCATTTACAGACATGTGTGGAAAGGCCTGCCACAAGGAAATGTCCTCAGCCCTTGTCTTTATAATCTTTACACCCTCAAATTATACTTATCAGTTATTTCATTTTGTAGATTTCTTGGATATGCGGATGACATAACCATTTATGCCTCCTCCAGAGACTTATCAGATGTCTGTGCTCGTCTTAATTCCGCTCTCTACTACCTTCGCGAGTGGTTAAATGATCATGGCTTAAGCATCTCTATTGCAAAAAGTAAAGTCGTAGTTTTCACAAGAAGCAGGACTATACCTGACATTCAAATAACCTTGGATAATCAAAACTTCCCTGTTTCAGACTCAGTAAAATTCTTGGGAGTCTATCTTGACTCTAAAATGACAGGTGTTCAACACATTAATCATGTCATTGAAAAATGTGAAAAAAATATAAATATTATTCGCTGCCTCTCTGGAGTTTGGTGGGGTTCACACCCCTACACCCAAAAGCTTATTTATAACGCCCTTGTTCGGAGTCACTTGGATTATGGTTCGATTATCCTTGAACCGTGCCATAAATCTGCACTTAATGAATTAGATAAAATCCAGGCTAAGTGTCTCCGCTTAATTCTCGGTGCAATGAAGTCAACAGCTAAAAACGCCCTACAAGTTGAGGCAGCAGATCCCCCTTTGTATCTCCGACGCCAGTATCTCTCTGACAGATTTCTTTTTAAAGCCCTACAGCTATCTGATCACCCCGTTATTCCAATTTTGCATACTCTTTCCCAATTAGTCCAATCCTCACCCTATTGGTCCCATAAAACTCCTCCTTGTTTAGTTAAAAGTTTCCTCAAATTTAATAATATGCCCTGCCCTGTATATCAGAGTAAAATCCTCCCTATATTTGAAATTCCGTATGAAGCTCTAGTTAGGTTCCCTAGTGTTACCCTCAATACTGGCATTGTAAAAGGCTCACAATCTGCTAAACATGACTTTTTGGAATTAGTGAACACCAAGTACAACAACTGGTATCATATCTATACAGATGCCTCAAAACTAAATCAGCATGGCTCTGTAGGTTCAGCAGTTTGGATCCCAAAGGTAAACGTAGTTTTAAATTTTAAATTGCCCTCTCAGTCGTCAGTGTTCACTGGAGAAGCAATTGCTATACTTGAAGCTTTGTCATTTGTCGAGTCCCACCATTTAAACAATTCAGTTATTTTTTCTGACTCCCGTAGTTGTCTTCAAGCCATACTTGCTAATCCTTTTCGTGCTAAACTAAAAATTCCATACATCTCTAAAATTAGACACATGCTCTTAAAGTGTATCACTCAAAACATAACAGTTGAACTTGTTTGGATACCAGGTCACAGTGGTATCTCAGGTAATGAGAGTGCGGACCTATATGCAAAACGAGCCACTGATACAGGAGTTCTTGATCAATTTAAACTTTATAATAATGACCTATTACCACTGGCTATGCAGCATTTGGTGTGCAAGTGGAATGAGGATTGGTCAATTTCAGGAAATTTAAAGGGTAAATTCTACCACTCTCTACAGCATCAAGTTTTAGTTAAGCCATGGTTCTTTAAATATAGAAAAGCTAAAAAATTTGTTACATCTACTGTTTGCCGTCTGCGTCTGGGTCACTCCTGCACTCCAATATTTCTCCACAAAATTAGGGTGAGAGATTCATCTCTTTGTGAATGTGGACTTGATGAAGGCACCCTTGAACATATATTTTTTAGCTGCCCTAACCGTATTTGCTCATTGTATGATCTACTTCCCCCTGATGTCTCTCGTCCTTCCAATTTCCTATCACTTTTGTCCCTTGTTCATACACCATTTATAGATGTTTTGTGTAATTTTATTAATTCAAATAATATTAAATTGTAGAATTGAGTCTTTACTAATGAATACTAACAAACTAACAATATTTATGTTGTATTGTTACAGGTACTGTGGATTTAATTGTTTAAAATGCAATTCTTTATTTTTAATCGAGTTCTTTCTTTTCTTTTTTAAACTTGTATATTCATAAAGGTTATATACAGAGCAAAGTCATGATTGTCGTCGATGACGACCAAGTTTTTTTTATCCCGCCAACACTGATACTGGCTATTCCTCAAGGGAGGCCATATTCAAAAGAAGAAGAAGAAGAAGTCAAAAATGGTTGAAATTCCAGATTTGGTGATTTTATAAAACTTGGTGCTTTATTGTAAATAAATATGCTTGAAATACATGTTTCAATAAGAAATTTATATAGGATATAATATTTCTGTTTGAACGACATTTGACTAATAAACAATGGGTGATAGCAGTGATTCGGAGGAGTTTTACGATGCTGAGGAATTTACACCTGTAAAGGGATCCAAGTAAGTTTCCCATGTTATTCTATACTTGGTAATTAATGTACCTACATCACCCCACCTAAATAGCCATAGTGAGTGTCAATTTCCCGCCCTGCACAGGTCGACAAACTTAGGGAAAAGTTTTTACTAGTGTACATGTTTCTAAAACAAGTTTTACTAGGCCTGTTGAAATCAACAGATGTTTTACTAGTCCATTTCGTCCTTGATGCATATCGACAGATGATTACATGCCCAGTTTACCATTGCAGTCAATGCAAATGTAGGGTTCATAGTTGCAGCTAGTGCTCTGATCTGTACACAACATAATGCTCAAAGTTAAAAGCATAAACTTTATCAACAATTTTAAGAAGTGAGTAAATTTTATCAGTCCAGCAGCCTTTATTACAAGTTAATTTCTCAAGAATGTTGGTAATGTTAGTCTGATAAAACAAACTTTATTACCCATACAATAATAAAACTATTTTTATTTTACCTGTATATGATTCACAAATTTTTATTTATTATTGGTTACAGAAGGTCATCGCTATGCAAAAATATAAACTTGTCGGACATAGCAAATGTGGAGAAAGAGAAAGCAGCGGCTAATAAAGATGAACCCGTAGCAGCCAACACCAGCCAGCCCTCGGAGACCGCTGAAGAACAAGATGATAGAACTACCATTAAGAGTGTAAGTATTGACAATCTTTTATGGCATTAGGGCTAGGGCCAATAAACAAAGAATAAACTACTTAAATTTTGTTTATTCTTTGTTTATTGATAACTCTCAAAATAAGGTAAAATTAGTTTCAAATTGTCACAAAGACTATGTTTAGATCAAGTGTAATCTAAACATAAACAAAGAATATTTTATCTTAAATTATTTTGTAATTTAGTTTATAAATTAATTTAGTTATTAATTTAGTTTTGTTTTTATGTTGCACTACCATTATTCTTTATCATTATTTTTCATCATACATTATGTACATTTAAACTTAAATAATAATTGAATATCTATTGTGTGTGCAATCAAGGTTTTAAAAAACATAAAATTTCTAAAAAGAGGTTGTTTAGAAAATATAATGTATAAAAATCTATTTTAAATTACATTTATTTGAAAACAATATTGTATTTAAAAAATTGAATAAATAAAAAATAAATGCAGGTTGTGCAAGGTCGTAAGAGGTTCCAAGAGCTGCGGAGATGTATGCAGACGGAGGAGGAGGATGATGCCGACCCAGCAGCATTGATGTCTGCTCCAATGGAACATCCCTTCAAGTGAGTCTAAGGCCGGTATAAATAGTCAGTACTCAAGATGCTTCTCGGTCTCAAGACACAGTTCAGGCTCTGTGATTGGTTGGCTGTCAAAATTTGAATGAATCATAGAGCCGAACCGCGTCTTGAGACCGAGATGCATCTTGAGTACTGACTATTTGTACCGGCCCTAGTTATCAACTTCAAAGCAGATGTTGATATGTCTGTGTTTTGGCCATAGCTTCAAGGTAGAGTTTTTTATTGTCTATATTAACAATTATGTCTATGAAGGAGGTTATATATTGGTCTGTATATATTATGATGAGTAATTTAAGTAGTGAATTATCAAGTACATAGTTAGCAAATTTCATCATTCTTATTACTAGAGACCAGGTGTATATTTTCTCTATGTTATTAGTTATTACTCTATTAAAATAACTATACTTACAAAATTACCTCTATAATCAAAATACTAAATAGTGAGGCTCGGAATATCAATTTATTCATTTAACTTTGAGCAAATAAATAACTTACCTACATTCATACTAATATTATAAATGCGAAAGTGTGTCTGTCTGTCTGTCTGTCTGTTACCTTTTCACGCCCATACCGCTGAACCGATTTTGCTGAAACTTGGTATGGGGATTTTGCTGAAACTTGGTATGGAGTCCCGGGAAAGGATATAGGATACTTTTAATCCCGGATAAATGTACGGTTCCCGCGCGATAAACGAATTTTGACGCAAATGAGTTGCGGTTGTCGTCTTCTAGTTTTATATAAAGTTTATAATAATAATAATAATAAACATTACAATCCGGAGAAAACATAGAACAGTGGTTCTAGATGAGGGAGAAACTTATAAATATTTGGGATACAACCAAGCGCAACAAATACTGCAAAAGGACACAAAAATTAAATTAAAGCAAAAATTCCAACATCGCCTCAATGCAATCATGAAATCAAATTTGTATGCCCGCAACACCATAAAAGCAATAAATACTTTTGCAATTCCAGTACTTACCTATTCCTTCGGCATTATAAACTGGAACAAATCGGAGCTCATAAATTTACAAAGAAAGATTAATACGACTATGACAAAATTCCGTAAACACCACCCTAGATCATGCGTCCAAAGGCTAACACTACCGAGAAAAGAAGGTGGAAGGGGCATTATAGATATAACTAATTTACACAATAGCCAGATTTTAAACTTAAAACAATATTTTTTGACAAAATCCGACCACTCTAGACTCCACAAAGTAATAGTTAAAAATGATAATAAATTTACTCCTCTCAATTTAAATTCCTCTCAAAATGATCAATATAAGGTAACAGACAATAAGACTAAATTATCCGAGTGGTCTAAAAAGGTCCTCCACGGTAGACATCTCCATGACCTACATCAGACAAATAATGACAAAGAGGCATCAAATGCATGGCTGTGCCAGGGTAACCTTTTCCCAGAGACTGAAGGGTTCATGATTGCAATACAGGACCAAACAATAGAGACTAGAAATTATCAGCGGTATATAACAAAAACACTCACGAACGACACATGTAGAAAATGCCATAGTTGCCCGGAAACTATTCAACATATTACAGGAGCGTGTAAAATAATTGTACAGACTGACTATAAACATCGACATGACCAAGTTGCTAGTATAATTCACCAGAGACTCGCCAAACAACGAAACTTCATAACTGACATAGAACCCTACTATAAATACAAACCAGAAAATGTCCTTGATAACACCTCCACGAAGCTATATTTTGACCGAACCATATTGACTGACAGAACTATACACTACAATAGACCTGACATAACGCTAGTAGATAAAACTGACAAAACTGCATACCTGATCGATATAGCCGTACCGAACACACACAATTTACAAAGTACAATAACCGAGAAACTTACTAAATATATAGAACTCAAGGATGAAATAGCCCGACTATGGAACCTGCAAAAAGTAACCATAGTACCCATAGTCTTATCAACCACAGGTGTCATCCCGAAACAACTACATAAATCTTTAAAAACCCTCCAACTACCCCCAAACTTAATATATTTATTGCAAAAAGCAGTAATTCTAAATACTTGCCGTATTGTAAGAAAATTTTTACAGACTGATGATGATGCTAATACTTTACATACATCCCAATCAAATCCACATACTCACACGTCATTCATGTTAGAAACCGATCATACCAATCGTCATTCTTTTGAGACTCCTTCCACACATACTAATAGTTAAAACATTAATTACTTACCTGGTGTGTACTTGGCTTCGGCTCGTACATATCAGTTTACCGGTGAAAACCGAGAAAATCGAAATAGCATAAAAATAATAATAATAATATTTATTTGCAAAAACATGGTAATGACAATAAGATGGTACAATGTGAGATAGCGCTCATGTTTTGTCGGATACATCTCGACGTGCAAATATTTTGAAAATAAAAGTTAAATTTAATTTTTTACACAAGTACAGTATTTAAGAGCTACAATTATTTACTACAATTCAATACCATAATAAGACTTAATACTATGATTAGTAACATCAATTCATCATTAATAACAACAACAATTAGCCCTTATTTATAAAATAAACAATACAAATTTCAGTCAAGTAATACTAATATGAATTCGTCAAATAATTTATATCGATATTATGATTATTATTTAATTATTAAATTCATGCATTTAAATGTCAATAATAATAGTAATAATTATAGTATTTAATAATAGTAGATGTCAATAAGTCTATTAATTTATTTATTTCATTTTTAGTCATAATGATTCATAATTTAACATTCATAATATTATTGTAAGAAGTAAATAATAATTATAATTTATTGTCATTTAAATAGTCATTCACGTCATAATACATTTTAGATTGTAGCAATTTAAGAAGTTCAGTTTTTAATTTTCTCAAGGATAGGTCCATTAATATTTTTGGAAGTTTATTATATATTTTAACAGCAAAGCAATAAGCATTTTTGCTGCAGATATTTAGCCTTTGGTCAGGAATGCAGATTTTGTTATGATGTCTGCAGCTTTTGGTTGCTGTTTTAGTTTTCTTTGTATAGAAATCGTCACAATATTTATGCACAAATGTACATATTTCTAGGATGTAGAGACAGGGTAGGGGTAGAATAGAATGTCTTTTAAATAATGGCTTACAGCTATCTAAGAAATGGGCTCCGCAGGCAGAACGAATACATTTTTTTTGTGTTCGAAAAGCGCGATCAAAGTCGGTAGAATTACCCCATATTATTAGGCCATAGCGTAAGACCGACGCGACGTAACCATGGTATGCTAGAATTGCAGCCCTTTCAGACACAGTCTGTCTTACATTTCTTAGGACGTATACGAATTTCTCTAATTTAAGACATACTTTGTCAATGTGATCTCTCCAAGTCAAGTGACGATCAACAGTTATACCTAGGAATGGAGTAGAACTTACTTCCTCTATATTTTTATTATCCAGTGAAATGTTTAGATTATTTTTTTTGGTGTTGTGAGATTGAAATTGAATTATTTTTGTTTTTTCAAGGTTAAGTGTTAGGTTTCTTGAATTTAGCCAGTTAATTATTCTTTTTAATGTTTTAATTATTTCAGCTTTATGTGTTTCTTTATCTTTATTTTGTATCAATATTGTAGTATCGTCTGCAAAGAGAATAGATTTATACATTATTACATCAGGAAACATATTTTTGTCTCTCGAATTGCTGTTTGACCTCTTCTACTTGTTGCTATCACATCTGTCATATTCCAGTAGTAAACGCGCACGCGCCGTCTCCATAACAATTAGGCAGCTGCTGATCACTCTACTATTATTTGGGTCACTAATAGCGTACAAATAATACCTTTAAATACACCTGTTTGATAAATGACTTGCTTGACTAGTTTTTAGTACTTTGCCTTATAGGAATTGCATTGTTTACCACTTATATCTACAGTTGCGCCATCAGTCCACACTATTTAATATTTATATTTTACTCTACTATTATTTTTAATTTTACTATGACATGCTATACATAGGTATTATTTTTCAGCAATAGGCTACTTGACATATATTTAATTTCATTGAAAAAATGCATATTTCTAGTAGAACTTGGCCTAGGAAACTGTATTTCACCCTTATCGTGAAATAAAAGCTTATGATTGATAAATAAAATCGATTTGAAAATCTGATTTTATGAAAATAGGAATTGTACTGACGAAAACGCTTTTGCGGTACTTCCGATCTGGGTGTGACGTCATTCCATTTGTAATTTAATATCTTTTATTTATCGCGCTCGTTATATGTAAGTTTATTTGTACATAAATAATATGAATAAGTCTAGAAAGATTTATAAAATATATTTTCTTGAATAATTCAAATTAAACATCAGTTTTATATATTATCTCCATTTATTGTAGATAGGAAATGAAATAGCCAAAACTTTTCTACAAAAGTGTTCAACATTACAAATTATTTCTAAATTCTTTTCTAATTTTTTAAGCACTGTTAGACTCGTACGTTTAGCACATAAAACTTTTTTCAATAAAGAAAGTATAAAATCCAAAAAACATGACGTCACACTACACATGGCGGCACAATGGCGGACAGTGTTTTCGGCGCCATATAAAAGGCATATTTTTCAATCAACATTTTTATGGGTTTCTACTGTTTAAAATATATTAAAATATTCGTTTTTTAGGTGAAAATGAATGATTAAGAAGCGATTAGAATGAAGAAAAAAAATAGGTCAAGTAGCCTATTATGTGTAGTCAAAAGAAGATTTTGCCAGAATGTAACATTTTACCACAACTCACTTTAGTGATTAAATTCCATTAAAAACTATTCATCAGTTCTAAACAGCTATTCTAAACAATATTAAAAAGAAAGCAATGTAATCTTACTTTACAATATTAGCAGACAATAAAAATACATAATATATATGTTTAAGTAAATGTGTAGCATAGGTATCAGTTCTATGAATGAACTTCAGAAACATTGTCTTCAAGACTTTTACGTGGGTAGGAAGGCAGGCAAGTTTGAACGTATGTTTTGATTGACTTAATAACCAGTTGGTAGTTGGTACAGTGCATTCGGTATTGAAACTGGGTCAGTTAAATATTAAATTATTACTCTCAAGTTCAGTTTAACGCCCGCGCGTCATTTCGAAGTAAGTTTTCGTCATTAAAAAATGTTTTAAATTAAGCATTAAACAATAATAGTTAAGTTTAACAAATGAATGATGATAAAAAAAAATAGAAAGTTTAACATTGCTTCTGTTTGATAATTTCACCGAATTGCTACAAGTCAGGATGGCCGAGCGGTCTAAGGCGCTGCGTTCAGGTCGCAGTCCACTTCTGTGGGCGTGGGTTCGAATCCCACTTCTGACAATAGCTTTTTTGCTTTTTTATATTGTTTTTAGTTTTTTTCTATGCTATAAATATTTTTTTGTAGTAAATTACTTTATATTTTTGTTTCAGAATAATATCGCACGATGCGATGAGCTTACAGAGCATGACGTCTCTGGGGAGAATAGGGAAGATACTGAGCGGCGTAACGGAATCACACCGTGAGTGTTCAATATTCATTATTTTCCGCATCAATATTTCCGCTATAATAACATAGCAATTACACGATATGTGGATTAAATCATGTCTAAAATAACGCCACAACATTCTGGACCTGCATAGATTCTAGCCAATGCAATATGAAGGTCTAGTTACTGAATTCATGACTGAGCCGGCAATCCACTTCATCACTGCTTATAACTTTCGGTTTGATCGCAGGTAACCAAGGGTAAAAAATGTCTTTAATAAACTCATGTTCAGTAAAACGAACATTATTCTTCTTTAAAAAAACCTCGATGTTTTTTTTTAAATTCAAAATTTCACTTCTTTTTTCCAGCGAACATTCGGGACTGTATTCCACCGCCGTCCGCGTCCTCTCGGGAGCCGTCCACAGCCTCTGAAGATCCTATCCCCGTTGATAGAACTCCAACAGGTACTATTAAAGAAGTTGATTCCTAAGTAGATGGCGGACCTAAGTAATTTGGTCGCGTTAAGTCAAACCCAGCCGACCGATCATAATTCACAGCTAACATTGAATAGGCTACTTGACCTATATTCAATTTCATTGAACAAATGCATATTTCTAGTAGAACTTGGCCTAGGAAACCGTATTTCACCGTTATTATCAAATAAAAGCTTATGATTGATAAATAAAGTCGATTTGAAAATATGATTTTATGAAAATAGGAATTGTACTGACGAAAACGCTTTTGCGGTACTTCCGATTTGGATGTGACGTCATCCTCATACTAATTTAATATCTTTTATTTATCGCGCTCGCTATATGTAAGTTTATTTGTACATAAATAATAAGAATAAGCCTATTATATATTTTCTTCAATAATTCAAGTAAAACATCAGTTTTATATATATTATCTCCATTTATTGTAGACGGGAAATGAAATGGCCAAAACTTTTCTCCGAAAGTTTTCAACATTACAAATGATTTCTAATTTCTTATATAATTATTTTATAATTTTTGGGCACTTTTAGACTCGTACATTTGGCACATTAAAAAAATTTCAATAAAGAGAGTTTAAAATACAAAGCGTATGACGTCACACTATGGCGGACAGTGTTTTCGGCGCCATTTAAGAGGAATATTTTTCAATAAACATTTTTATGGGTTTCTACTGTGTAAAATATTAAAATATTAGTTTTTTTTGTAAAAATGAATGATTTTGAAGCGATTAGCACGAAGAAAAAAATTATGTCAAGTAGCCTATTGACATAAGCCGACCAAACGACGTAGCTCTGTCAACTGCCTAGGAATCAATTTCCTCGAGTAGGTAATATACTTACATTCATTATTATTATTTGTCAATAATCATCAATCACTATGCTAATGCTAATGCTAATGCACCGTAAACCACGTTGGTTGGTGAAAATAATTATGGTGAAAGAAATAATTTCCATTATAATATTTTACGCAACAAATAAGATGACTATAATTAGTAGTCCTCAGAAGTATTCGATGCGTGAAAGCCAAAAGACATTAAGATCACGGCTGACAATTTGCAATTTTACATTATCAAATTAAACATAGGCATATATTTTAGAAATATTGCATATTAGATGACACCGTTGAGCCAAAATTCCGGGATAAAAGTATTTCTATGTCCATTCCCGGAACTTAAAGTATAAACCTTAAATTTCACTAAAGTCGGTTCTGCGGTTCGGGCGTGAAGATGTCTGTCAGTAAGATACGGATACATTTTAGCATTTATAATATAAGTATGTATATTGTATTGTTACCAAGGCAACAATTATTATCATTTCCAGTGCTAGCGATGGCGGAACCCGACGTGATAGCGAGTACGAAGGCCAACAGCCTCAAACAGAACCGCAGCTCGTCCGCCGTGGTGGCGGTGTGCGGCGCGAGCGGCGCCCCGCCCCGCCCCGCCAGCGCCGCCGGACCCGTAGCCCCGCCCAGGCGGAAAAAGAGAAGTAAACGCTCTTGCCTAGAATATAAGAGCGCTTTTTCGGAAAAAGAGAATTAACCCTCTTGCCTAGAATATAAGAGCGCTTTTTCGGAAAAAGAGAAGTAAGCCCTCTTGCCTAGAATATAAGAGCGCTTTTTCGATGACTTAATTTTGACGGTGTGCGGCGCGAGCGGCGCCTATAGGACCTACAAAGCTGTAATTTGGCATGAATACATATATTAATGATGGCAACAAAATGGTATGTGAAATCGTAAAAAAATATATTTTTTTATGGTACCTCCCCTACACATCAAGCGGGGATGAATATTTTTTTTCGCGCCCACCCCATCGTGTGGGGTGTCGTTGAATAGGTTTTTTAAAAATATTGCGAGTATTCATAGATCATTTTCCGATTTAGGGATCCGTTTGTGAAATATTAAGTTTTAAAGTGGAAAAAATCGTTAGAGTCCATTGTCCCCCCCTTCTACCAGCTAAACGGTTGGTTCTGGAAATGTGAAAAAATTCACGGGGGTAGGAAATATGCTGAATTTAAAAGGAAAACTATCACGGCTAAGAAGATTTCATAAGTTATTGAGTAATAGTCGATCAACTAAAAAAAATGTATTCGGTGAAGTATAAAGGAAATTTTCATTCAAATTCCTTTGAAAGTAACTGAGATGATGTTGTTACTAGTGTAAAACACGCTATAAATGTATGTACGTTCATTGACCATAAAAAATTTCAAAAACTAGCGGTACTACGGAACCCTATATTGCGCGTGGCCCGACACGCACTTGGCCGGTTTTTTTTATATGTTATAGCGTTTTCGGCATCTAGATGCCGAAATGCAGATGCAGAACTGCCCTGGGGCCGGGCAGGCAGGGCTGGCCAAATGGATACGGAAATAGCCGAACAAAACCGGTGATCATTCGGCCTACCCTGCCCCGGGGCAGTTCTAGATACCAAAAACGCTATTTATTTTGACTGACATAGCGTAGAAAATGATAAAGATAGATAACTCTCGTACTAAATCGTGTCACTGTCCTACTCGCACCTATTAAGTTAATTGGCGCGGCGCGACACGTGATATAACTCGTAAGCGACTTTATATTTTGCCGTGACACCGTGCTGCACGGTCAGTTCGTAGTTTCTGGTTTAGGCCTTTCTCATTAAATGGTTGCCGTTGCATTAAATTACACATGTTAATGGTTTCCTTGTAATATTCCTAGATATATGTACACTAATATGTAACTGTTTGTTTTCCGAATAAAATAAATAAATAAATAATCCATCCACAGACAAGCTACACGGGTCGCAGTCGCTCTCCGCGGCGGAGGACAACGTGAGCGTGTGCACCACGGACACGGACGAGCTGTACCGCCCGCACGTTCCGCACGCGCGCCTCGAGTCGCTGCACGTGCAGGTAACGCCCCCCGCCTACCTCCATTATGCTCCTCCCACTCCACTATGACATAGGTTACACGTAGAGATGAAAATTCCCCGGTAAATTTCCTTTTTTAAGGAATACTTCCTGAAAACTTCCAAATTTGGAAGTTTTGAAAACTGACATTTTTCTTTTAAAGACAGTTGTGACGTTTATTTTTAAATGCAAATAACACTAAAATTAGGTACTTTTTGTAGTTTTGATTAACTTGAACATACTTTTGGTATAATTATAGGTATGATGTGGAAGCAGATTTGTCCAAGTTATTATTCAGTCGCATGATTCAGATAGTTGTGATAAATATTTATCTTAAACTAAATGCCGCCCGCAACTCCGTTGCGCCAAAACTCGTTTATCGCGTGGGAACCGTACATTTTTCTGAGCCAAAAAGATCATATTATGTGTTTTCCCGGGACTCAAAGTATCTCCACGCCAAACAGTGAAATCAGTTCAGCGGTTTGACCGTAAAGAGGTAACAGACAGACAGACATACAGACACACTTTCGCATCCATATTCCAAATTATATAATATTATAAAGCGGAAGAGCTTGTTTGTTTAAACGAGCTAATCTCAGGAAGTACTGGCCCGAGTTGAAAAATTCTTTCAGTGTTAGATAGCCCAGTTATCGATGAATGCTATAGGCTATATATTTTTATCACCATAAGACTAATAGGAGCGAAGAAATAGAGGAAAATGTGGAAAAAAGGGGGAAAATTGTTTGAAAGGGCTTATTTAAACGCGCTAATCTCAGAAACTACTGATCCGATTTTAAAAAAATATCTCAGTGTTAGATAGCCCATTTATCGAGGAAGGAATATATTTTATTACGCTAAGACTAATAGGAGCGAATAAAGAGAGGAAAACGTGGAAAAAACTTGAAAATTATTTGAAAGGGCTTATCTCACGAACTACTGGAGCAATTTTTCTGTTATTTGGCACCAGATAAGAAGTAGACCACGTGAAGGATCATAGGCTATTTTTTGTGGACTGATTTGTCTGTGAAATATCTAATTTCCGCGGGCGAAGCTGCGCGGAACGTCTAGTTTATAATATTAGTATGGATAACATTATTTTCAAACATATACTGCACAGGATTGACTTTGCTTTACACTTTTCGATTTTTTATATTATTTTTCTTTGAAACGTATAAAATATAATAATGATTATGACGATAACGAATAAAATAAATTTTCAAAATAAGTATATGACATGCCGAATATTTGTGAATAAAAACATATCAGGCATGATTGTACCTACCTAAAATCTAAACAATTTTTATATCAGGCCTATGTAGCCTGATATAAATAAATAAAGAAATAAATTAACCTCATTTACATCATTTACAACCAGAGGTTTCTGTAGTACTATTAGAAAACTATTCTAGTTTTTACTAAAAAAATACTATTTTCTACACGGTTTCAAAGAAAAATAATATAAAAAATTGAAAAGTGTAAAGCAAAGTGAATCCTGAGCAATATAATATGTTTGAAAATAATGTTATCTGAGATAAATATTTATTATATTAATATAACAACTATCTGAATCATGCGACCGAATAATAACTTGGACAAATCTGCTTTCTTATCCATACCTATAATTTGCCTAAAGTATGTTGAATTTTATCAAAACTATAAAAAGTAGCTAATTTTAGTGTCATTTGCGTTCAAAACTAAACGGAACAACTTTTTTTATAACTTATATGACAGTTTTCAAAACCTCCAAATTTGGAAGTTTTCGAGTAAACTTCCTGAAACTTTCTCGAAAACTTCCAAAATTCCGGAAACATTCCGGAGTTTTCACCTCTAGTTACACGGTCGGTCTGGCATCAGTTCAGTCCATCAGTCTGATCGAGACTGACGGGAGAATGATCGTGTAGCGACGGTTTTTGAGTGACGGACTGATATTTTTTTTAGTATGTACTATCAGAGAAGTTGATTCCTATGCAAATCGGGGACCTAAGTAGTTTGATTGCGTTACGTCAAACCCAGCCGACAGATCACAATTAACATTGAATTGACATATTCGACCAAATAACGTTGGTCTATCAATTGCATAGGAATCAACTTCCTCGATGATACTTTTTGTTCATCATTCTGGTGTCAGTCTCAGACTGATGGGCTGAACCCCAGAGCCAGACTGAACGTGTAACTGTACATTATCATCGTCTACTGTTTCTTAACTCCGCCCTCTAGATAGAGGAATTATCCTCATAAGGTCGGGGGAGGTAGATACCTCCCCCGACCTTATGAGGATAATTCCCCCGGCCAAAATTTCATCTACTCGACTACCGTCTTTTCTGCTGTTCCGTTCTATCCACTGCCAACGGCTGGCATGTGCTACTGGCAATGTGAAAAATATTGTTATGAAAGTGTTATTGCCAAGGTACGTACAAACTTAAACTAGAACGCGGTCAATTAATTAAAAAGTTATTATCCTCCCAAAAGAAAAAAAAATATCAGATCGAATCTAAATTAAGATAAGACCTTTGAAATGATGATTTGAATGCGGACGGTCGTAACATCTAATAGCAGCTAAATATTTTAATATCCCGTTTGTTTTGCTTGCTGCGTTATAACTTATAAGACACAATTTATGCTAATTTTGTAATCACTAAAATATAACTTCCAGCCGCCACTAAACAGTTCCGCTCAGTGCATGCTGCCGAGTCCAGCGAGCACCATCGAGTCACTCACCAAGGAGTTCCAAGATTCGCTCGAGCTGTCACACTCTAAATATGGTGAGTATAACATTCATATCATGAGTAGTATCAGAGAAGTTGATTCCTGGCAGATAGCGGACCTACGTAAATTGATCGCGTTGTGTCAAACCCAGCCGACAAATGACGCGTGGCGAAAAAAGGAACTAACGCTGCCATCATACAAAAAAGAAATTGAAATTTTTGACAGTTCTCCTTTACCGACAGCGCCCCCGCCCACGTTCATAGCCTTGTCGGGCTTTAAGGCTGTGTTTCCACTGAAGCGGAGCGGAGCGGAGTTTAGCGGTGCCGAATTGAAAAATCACCATGCTCGAAATCTTCGCTCCGCTTCGCTGTCATTCCGCTGGAATAGCACGATTGGTCAATTCGGACACTGTTAAGCTCCGCTCCGCGTCAGTGGAAACGCGGCCTAAGTCATGACTGTCGGTTTGGTTTGACATAATTCGACCAAACTACGTAGGTCCGTCAACTGCCTATGAATCAATTTCTTCGATGGTACAAGAAATTGCTGCGTTTACTGGCATGTCTGGAGTGATCGCAAATAAGCCAACGCTTGGAGTGTTTTGATGTTTTATTGAAAAGTAACTACTATAAGTACCAATCGGTTAAATATGCTCGTTTTTTGTGGTTTATACATAATATTTTAATATCTAAAATTTACAAAACACCATTAAAACTAAATTTCATTTCATAAAGAACTCCACAAATCTCCGTTTTTATCTTTATCCAAATGTCTACTGGAGTTCACAAAAACACTGAGCCGAATATGATTGTGTTCAGCTGCGGACATGGAGGCGAGCGCGCGCTGGGAGAGACACTACGACGAGCCCGACTCCGCACGAGGTGAAACAGACTATTATAAAATTCGCCATCTCTTTCTTTATGACCCTTTTTAACTCTTTCTTTATAACCCTTTCTTTTAAATAACAAAAGAAAAAAGTTACAAATTTTTTTTCGCTAACGATATAGCTCAATCTTTCATTCGTCAATTGTTGCTTCTTTGCTTTTTTTCTTCTTTTTTGCGTTACATTTTCCTTGGTTGTTTCTATATTATGTGTAGTCCTTCTTCGTATATCATAACAGGTGCTGGTATTATCTTGCAGCTAGCTATAATTTAAGTATGGTGCAAACGAGCAATAGACCATAACAATTACGGACACAATTTTCACATACGCTTGAATCGTTTCAAGTTGTCAATCGCCATACGTGTCAGCAAAACTTGCGTGTTAAATGTTAAGGTGTTTACATTGACGTAGTAGGGAGCGTTGAATTATTTATTTATTTAAATATATTGGTTCTGTGTTATTATTTTTTTTATTTAAACATACTTTGTTGCATTATTGCATTGTGATCGAAAGTTACCGTTTTTTTAAACGGGCTTTATCCCACCACTTTATCTCCTGTGTCGCCAGGATCGACAGCGGTATCCAACCACGAAAACCCTTTGATATGATCTCAGGGAGCCCGAGGGACATGATAGAGCTGTCTTGGGACCCGCAACGGATTTAATAAAAAGGAGGAGTTTTTTTTTAATTTAATGTTAAGTATGACTACTAAGCTAGATCTAAGTTAAATGTTGGAATTTGTTGTGTTACTCTGTTTTAAAGTTACCGTAATTGTATCTCAGGCGAGTATACGCCGCGTACGAGCGAGGAGGCGGGGCGCGGCGGCGCGCGCACTCACAGCGAGACCCGACCCGTACCCCCACAACACAATGACAGGTAAATTATACAATATTATATGGCCTAATGCTTTAACTAAACGATACCACTTAGTGAATAAGCTACTATTCCGTGAAAGTATCTGTGGTGAGTCTACTAATATTTCTTATTAATAATGGTAACTTTTTATGAACACTTTATTTACGAACTGCAGCAGCAGCCGCAGCAGTACGGGCGGTGGTCGCGCGCGGCGGCGCTCGGCCGGCGACTCGCCCGCGCGCGCGCCGCTCTCCGACTCCGACATACTCACGCGCGTCACCGTGCTCAACCTCGACACCGGTGAGTCACGACCCTAATTTGGGGAGAAATGGAAGAAGTTACGTTTGTGATTTAAAGAAAAAATATCGCCCAAAATAGCTAGAAAAAGCCCTTGTAATTCGAGGAAAATGTAGCAAAAGAGAAGGAGGCTTTTAAAGGCTAATGAGTAATAATTTTCTACGTTATTTACCAGGAGAGCGCATGCCTCTAAGCGAGGCTGAACACAAACTGCCGCAGTGCATCAACCCGCTCAGCCTTCACATCATGCGCCTCACGTCAGAGTACCACGGTCGCGCGCCAGACGATCACACCAGGTAGGTAGCGATTGATAAAGCAGCACCAAAAGCATTACTGTTGAACCGTACACATCCACACTTACTCATACAAAAGTGGCCATAATTACTCAGATGTGAATATTATGCAGTTCAACTACGTCTGCTGTCAATCACTTCCTTCTGCCGTCGTATTGCACGCACGCTCACACGTGTAAATAGGTGGTTCGACTACAATAATAATTATCTGAAGTCACCGTCACTAACTTTGTGTTTAAATCTTTAAAGGTATCTTTTCATCTATATTATTACACAAAAAATCTTTCTATCAGTTCTATACAAATACAGATAATAATCACCGAGTACACGCATACGCAAACGGAGGCAAAGAACCCACGCACCTATTAGAGAAAAGAACTACGTTCGTACGTACGTACGCACATGATTCGTTGTGAAATAAACGACTTTCTGAAAGATTTTGGCTTGAAATATGACAGAACTGATACAGTACAATAATAAATTATAGTCACACAATCTACTACTCAATTTAAGATCCAGCTGGAATTATCGTACGTTTTGCAGTCGTCAGAGCAAGTGTAGTCGGGCGTGGCGGGCGCGCGCGTCGCTGAGTCTGACGTACGGGCTGCGGCGCTCGCCGTCCGCGCCGCTCGGCCCCGCCCTCTCGGCTCTTAGCATCGACACTAGGTTTTTTTTTTAATTTGTTGACAGCTGGATACTAGTACAGCTGGGATTGCCAGCGTAAAGCGTTTTTTTTTTTTAATTGAGAACTGGATGCTAAGATATTGCTCATTTCCTTTAGCAATAAAAATATTTGGCGTCAACTATTAACTAACGCGGTGGCGCTGACCGCTCTAGTTCTTTCTAAATAAGCTCCGTATTTATTTAACTAAAATTAAATAACCAGTGCACAAAAATTGATAATAACCTACAAAAACAGTATTCAGAAAAAGTGTTATAAGAATTATAATAAATTTTCGACAAGATACAAAGGATACTTACATTATTACAATCCGCCAAGAAAACAGCTGATCAGTGATCACTCTACGAAGAAAAAACACAGCTGATTTGAAGAACCTCTAACAACGAATAACCGACCGATGTGAGTTATACATTCAAGCTAAACTAATTACGAACACCTGAACAGCACATTTATAGCACAACACCATAAAATTAACTTTTATCGAAAAATATTAAGTCTCAAAACAGTTATTTTCAAATTATAAGAATCACGAATCACGGCCAGTTAGAAAACAAGAATATTACAACTACCCACTCATTACCTAACAAAACAGTGACAGCTCTAAAAGTAAACAGAAACTGACATTTGACATCAAGCTAGTCAACAAAGATAAATAAAAAGCGCCATCTATTAGAAATCTGATAAACTACTAAGCAATAAAGCACACTTACTCCATCTACAAGAAACCACCGAAACTAATACGAAAGGTCACTTATCGGCATTGAAAATTTCTACAACATCGTAATAAAGAGGGCGCTAGTAATACTGAAATGGCAAACGAGAGTAATTTAAATATGATGGATATGTTAGGTGCACTGAGATTACAGATAAAAGAAGACAATGAGCAGATCTTAAAACAATCCGAAGAAAATATCACACAAAAAATTTATGCAAAGATAGATGAAAAATTTAGCAAATACGAATCGGAAATAGAACAAATAAAGAGTTCCCAAATTGAACACGAAAAAAGGCTAGAACATTTAGATAAAATTATACGACAGCGCAACGTGATTTTCTTCGGTATTGCAGAAGAGGAAAAGAATTACCTGGAACTAGAAAATATGATGTTTAAAATTATAAGTCAAAAGATGAATATTGAATGCGACCGTAGAGACATAGAGTACGTCGGAAGAATCGGAAAGAAAAGTGAAAAACCGAGACCAATCAGAGTAACTTTAACTACATTTGGTATGAAATTAAATATCCTGCACAAAAAAACATCTTTGGAGAGGATGGGCTCCTACATAAAAGAGGATTTCCCACCTTGGGTTCTGGAAAAAAGGAAAGCTTTGATTCCCCAACTCCAACAATACAAAGAAAACGGTGTTGCGGCTGTGATAAAATATGACAAAATAGTTATTAAAGAAAAGTCTAACAACAAGAGAGCTCTATCGGCTAGTCCCAACGAAAATCATAATACTGGGACCCCATCAGCTCAAAAGAAACAAATGCAGAAGAAGTCAAAAACTACATGCTTACCGACCATACCACATACGCAATCTACAATTAATAATAACCCATCAACCTCCAGTTCTTCGATCGCATCGTACCTGAAAAAATATCAACTCGAAAAACATGTCTCATCAAATGAAGAAAATCAGGCATAGCAAATAAAAGAATCTCAAAAAGAAAAAGACGAATACGCTACCAGTAACTATAAACCAAAAAAGGATTCAACGCTCCCAACTCGGGTGGTCGCCGCGGGAGTCAATGACCAAAACCCTCCACTCCACCCTTTATACATTTGTACGTACAATGCTAGATCATTACTATCTGAAGAGCGATTACTAGAGTTCAAACAATCAATATCAAACGTAAAATATGATATCATAGGCTTATCAGAGATCAGACGTCTGGGCTATATAATCGAAGAAAGTAAGGATCATATATTCTGTTATTATGGCCAAACTAAAGGCCAGTATGGAGTAGGCTTTCTAATAAAAAAACATCTAAAAAGTTGCATAGAAAGTTTTACAGCAATAAACGGACGAATATGTATACTACATTTGAATTATATGAATACAAAAATATCTATCATTCAAGTACATGCACCAACCTCCGAATCTACAGAATCAGAAATAATGGAATTTTATAATCAAATACAAGAAAATATTAAATACTGCTACAAAAACCTTATAATCATGGGAGATTTTAACGCTAGAGTTGGTCAAAAAATAAAAGGCGAAGATAAAATACTCGGAAAAAGCTGCTTTGGAAAAAGGGACAAAAGAGGTGAAAAACTAATAGAATTCTGTTGGGAAAATAATATGTTTATAATTAATAGCTTATTCAAAAAAAAGGTTAAAAATATTTGGACGTGGATATCGCCGAGTAAAAATAGAAGCCAGATAGATTATATACTTTCAAATATGAAAAACAAATTCTCAAATATTGAAGTGCTAAGCAACTTATCTTTTCCAAGTGACCACCGACTTGTAAGAAGCACCTTATTGCTAAAGAAAACAAAAAAGTCTAGAATTTCATACAAAAATAGCAAACCGTTATTGAAAAACCTAAATGAACAAAAGTCATATGTCGAAGCTCTAAAACAAAATATTTCAAGTCTTAACCTAGCGGAAAACGATGATGTAGAGACATATTATCATAAAATGAAACAAACAATCGACCAGAGCTTAAAGTCTATAAAATCATGTAATAAAAGCACACACCAAAAAAGGAACTACATTATCTCAGATGAAACTAAAAACCTTATAAAAAGAAGAAATGAACTTATAAACAAAAAACATCTATCAACTACAGAAAAATTAGAGAAAAGTTATTTATATAAAAACATCCATAAGTTGATCAGAAAAGAATATCAAAACTACAGACTATCAAAAATAGAAAAACATCTTAAGAAGTCAGGAAGCGTAAAGAAGGGACTAAGAGAACTAACAACCACTAAAAAATGGATACCTGCCTTGAAAAATAGTACAAGCAATAGAGAAACGATATCGAGGTCAGGAATAATAGAAGCTGCCACAGAATTTTATAAAAATCTCTACGCCTACAAAGAACCGGCAAGCACCATAACTGTACCTCTACAAAAAAATGATGCAACACTAAAAAGATTTACAGTTCAAGAGATTGTAACTAAGATAAAGTCACTAAAAAAGGATAAAAGTAACGGACCCGACAATATATCAAATGAAGTAATTTTGGCAGGGGAGGCTTTATTAGCACAACCTTTAACCATACTGTTCAATAAAATCCTAGACGAAAGAAAAATTCCCACTGAGTGGGGAAATTCTGACATAGTACTGCTCTACAAAAAAGGAAATCCTAATGATATCGGTAACTATCGACCAATCAGTTTGCAATCGAATCTCTACAAGTTATTTGCCTCTTGTCTCGAAGAACGCCTAGCTAAGTATACCGAGGAGTACCAGCCAGTGGAACAAGCAGGATTCAGGAGCACATACTCAACTATAGACCATATCCATTCATTAGAATTGGTGATAGAGAAATATGTAGAGATGAATCGCCCACTCTATTTAGCGTTCATCGATTATGCCAAGGCATTTGACTCTATTTCCCACAACAGTATGTGGAGAGCCTTGCAAGAATGTAAAGTACCATCAGAAACCATAGAGCTCATACAATACATATATAAGAAAAGCACAAGTAGAGTAATTCTTGACAAAAAAGGTAGCAAGATAGATATATGTAGAGGCGTTCGTCAAGGGGACCCGCTCTCCCCAAGAATTTTTATAACCGTGCTACAAGACATCATGAAGTCCTTAAAATGGGAAAATAAAGGCATATACATTAATGGCAAATTCTTAAGCAACCTTAGATTCGCAGATGATATTGTGCTATTTGCTGAAAGCCCGTCAAAATTAGAGTTAATGATAAACGAAATAAATTTTGTCAGCAACGAAATAGGCCTAGCTCTTAACACAACAAAAACCAAAGTTATGACGAATAGCACCGAAACACCAATATGTATAAAAGATGTGGCTTTGGAATATGTCCAGGAGTACACATATCTAGGCAAATTAGTATCTTTTAAAAAATCAAGACATCATGATGAGTTGCTGAGACGCGTTAATATGGCGTGGAATAAATTTTGGAGTTTCAAAGAAATTCTCAAGTCGAACACATCAATGAAATTTAAAAAAATATTAATAGATACATGTGTACTTCCATCTCTCACTTATGCATCCCAAACGTGGATATTCAATAAACAGACGAGAAACAAAGTAGCAACAACACAGAGAGCGATGGAAAGAAGCATTTTGAATCTAAGACTTAGGCACAAAAAAAGAAACGCAGACATTAGGAGAGCAACAAAATTTATAGATGCTTTAGAACACAGCAGAAAACTAAAATGGAAATGGGCTGGTCATGTTGCACGTATGACAAATGACAGATGGGCCAAAAATATAACTTTGTGGGAAGGACCTGCGGGTAAAAGAAGTAGAGGCAGACCGTCAGAAAGATGGCTCGATGAAATTATAAAATCAGCGGGAAAGGACTGGATAGATAAGGCAAATAACAGAATAGTTTGGAGAGATATGGAGGAGGCCTTTACTCTATAGAGGTCCTTGATATAGAGAACAACTTAAAAATAATAATTAATCAAAAAAAAAAAAAAAAAAAAAAAAAAAAAAAAAAAAAAAAAAAGTAATGTAACAAAAGTAATAAAGAAATTAATTTAATTAATTGACATGCAATAAACTGTAACTTTATAAAACAAATGAATTGGAATCAAATTGGAATATATTTTAGATTTGTATAGAATCGGTATTATTTTTGTAAAGTTTGATTTTTAATATTATTACTATTTATTAATTGCTATGATTATTTAATATTAATTTTGTTTTTGAATTTGAATAGTATTATAATTTTAATTATGCATGCGATATTATTTTTTAATGTTTAGAATGAATGAAATTGTCTATTGAAAAATGTTTGTTAAAATGATATGTATTAAGGAAATAAAAGGCTTTATTATTATTATTATTATTATTAACTAACTATTCAAGGTCTGCTGCTGTTTTTTGTTCGAGACGTTTCCAACAATAAGCAGACCCTGTATAGGTATTTGCTTTGTAAATATTTTTATTAGTACGTTGTTGCCATCTTGTGTACTGTGGTCCCCGTGTTGCCAGCCTATATAGGCTTATATTATTTTATGGCTGGTAACTTTTGTTCGCCGATGTTTAGGTGTAGGCTTTGAGTGTTGTATTGGGCTTTTAGCAAGAGTACTCAAATAATTTGGTTATAATTAGGTATACTTTATGCCGTGTAAATAAGACTTTTTAGCGCTTGTAAAGTTTTTTTGGGACAGCAAAATGTTTATTATTCAAAAAAATATTTCGCTACAAATTGTTTCCTTATTTTATGCCTATGAATGCCTCGCCTCGTACGTAATTTTAGGTGTCCTTTGCATTATTATTCTTGTATAATATTTAAGTGTGCAGATTGCAGACAATAAAATAATGTTATCTATGCTTTGTTTATATGTCCGAATGCGTCCAAATGACGTTAAAATTATATTTTATTTTTTAATGAAAAAATCTTAACAATCGTAGATGTAATTGCACCCATTATTATTTGTATGTATGTCGCCTACGTGCGGCATCTTATTCATCCATCTGCTGTCCCTTTCATTTGCAGGGAGACAGACGAGGAGAGTGAGAGTGTCTGCGTGGGCGGCGCCGACGACGAGACGAAAGACAGCAAACGGGAACCCGACAAGCATACTACTACCATCAGGAAACGGACTGAAAAGTAAGTAGTGTGGGGAATGGGGTGACGGGAAAAGATGTGGGGAATATGGGGGGTGGGGAAAAAAGGGGTTGGAGAAAAGGTGTGGCGAAAATGGGGTGTTAGGAGTATGGGAGTTGTATAAAAGCTCCCACACATAATTGCGAATTCGCATCGCAAATATCTGCGGCAAAACTCATAATAAAAACGACATTTCGATGCGATGCGAATTTGCACGATTTCGCAGTTTTGTGTGGGAGCCTTTATGTGAAGAGTTGGATACTAATGGCGTACGGCCAGACATGATATACGATTATAAAGAGGCTGGGTAGTTGTTTTTGAACTACATTATACAATAGGCTACTTGACCTAATTTTTTTCTTCATGTTAATCGCTTCATAATCATTCATTTTTACAAAAAAAACTAATATTTTAATATTTTACACAGTAGAAACCCATAAAAATGTTTATTGAAAAATATGCCTCTTAAATGGCGCCGAAAACACTGTCCGCCATAGTGTGACGTCACACGCTTTGTATTTTAAACTCTCTTTATTGAAATTTTTTTAATGTGCTAAATGTACGAGTTTAAAAGTGTCCAAAAATTATAAAATAATTATATTAGAAATTAGAAATCATTTGTAATGTTGAAAACTTTTGGAGAAAAGTTTTGGCCATTTCATTTCCCGTCTACAATAAATGGAGATAATAATATATAAAACTGATGTTTTATTTGAATTATTGAAGAAAATATATAATAGGCTTATTCTTATTATTTATGTACAAATAAACTTACATATAGCGAGCGCGATAAATAAAAGACATTAAATTAGTATGAGGATGACGTCACATCCCAATCGGAAGTACCGCAAAAGCGTTTTCGTCAGTACAATTCCTATTTTCATAAAATCATATTTTCAAATCGACTTTATTTATCAATCATAAGCTTTTATTTGATAATAAGGGTGAAATACGGTTTCCTAGGCCAAGTTCTACTAGAAATATGCGTTTGTTCAATGAAATTGAATATAGGTCAAGTAGCCTATTGTTATGTACCATCAGAGAAGTTGATCCATAGGCAGGCAGACCTACGTATTTTGGTCGCGTTTTCAAAATCAACCCGTCAAACCCAGCCGACTGATGACGACTTACATTAAGGGCCACCGCACATTTGAGACACGGCTGTTTTTAGACAGACTATCGTATAATAAAAAGTACTAGACGCGCACATTTGATACAAAACGTCTCATAGATAAAGTTATCTAATGCGTACATGAACTGTGCGGCGACAAGTCTGACTTACGACTATCGGCTTCCCTTTGAAGTGTATGCGAGCGCGCACATCAACGACAAAACTGTCTAGTGGTGTACCTAGTCTGATGTATGCGTTGCGTCGTCGTAGACAAAACAGTTTTGTCTTTGTATGCGCCGCATGGTAGACACAACGGTTTCTCTTTAATCGTAAAGCTGGCTCGTCTATGTGAAACATGATTGTCTAAAAACTGTCGTGTCTCTAATGTGCGGTCTGCCTAAGTATTGACATAGTCCAATCCAATCAAATAACGTAGGTCCTTCAACTGCCTATGAATCGATTCCTTCGATGGTACATCAGTTATGGTGTTGGTTCAAACACAAGGTCTATTTAATCACTACACTTTCATAATACACTTTATTAACACAAGTTGGTGTACAGTTTGAAGCGCGCGGAACTAGTGAAGTGTCACTCGCAAGACAACATCAACATCAGGTGACAGAGTGACTAACGATTTGGCTTTTTTGGTTTGGTTTGGACTTGACAGATGCTTCATATGAGTTGTCATTACACACTCTACTTATCAAGTTTGGTAAAATCAATAATCACCTTACTAATAAAACATTTAGATACGCGGGAGCGTGACCAATTATGTTCGACGTTACAAAACTGTCAGGTCGAGCACGTGTGTTACAGTTTTCAGCTATACAAAAACTTATTTTCTTTTTCTGCCGTATTAAAATCCAGCCAACCTGAAAAATTACTATACTCAATTTATACATGACGTCATGAGCACTGGTCAGTATACTGGGTAAAATTTTGGAACACACCCGCTTTACTATAGATAGTCAATCGAGTACAAAATATCTGTAATTGATTTTACCAAACCTTATATAAATTATGCTGTCTACACGTCTTGCAGTAAGCGAAAAGCCGCAGAGAACTTCCTAATTCTTTGCCAACAAAACAATGAAACTTTGTACTCACTCTATCCTCGTTTCTTTACTCTAATGGCTAACCTGAGACATGATTAATTAATAATTTCCTGACTTAACTCTTTTTAATTTTTATTTTATGTCTTAACATTTTGTAAATATTTGACATTTATATAAATAGATAAAATGACTTCTGACATTGTGATGCAAAATAGATTTTAAAGTAATTTTAGTGTCAATTTGTAGAATATGAAGTTACCTGTGAAATATTTTGAACAGAATAATTCTTATTATGCTTGCTTTTGGAATTTTTTGGTACGATTTTTTTAATTAATTACAAAGCTTGTTTTTCTCATTACAGACATTAATATTTTATTAGATTACTTTGCAATTATGTTCTATCGGTAGGCAATAATAGTTACTATTTCGACACTGTTACACGTAGACAAAAGTAGAACTAATAATCTTTATTTTATTTTTATTTTTATTATCTTAGGAAAACATACAGTGATTTAAATTAACAATCTAAAATACTACATAAACTCTTAACACTATTGACACGTTTTACTCGTATTACTGATGATACAGACGTCTAAGGACAAAATATTATACCCTAAATGCTCTATACATTATTCCCTCTACTTTTTTTAAACAAGCATACAAAATAAAAGACTTTTCAAATTATGTTTCATTATGATGTTCCTAAAAATCTTTAAATTTTAGGGTTTTAAGGGCGTGTCTGCCTTGACTTGAAAACCCTGAGCTAACAACTATTAGTTTGCTGCTAATACGTCCTATTTGAATAAACAATATTTGACTCGTTATTTTAACATCACTGGTAGCGCATTCAGTGAAAACTCAGTGGCGCCACCAAGTAACGCTTCGTTTGCTAAAATATCTTTGTCGTCATAAATTTATTACTGTTTTGTATAAAAACGGAGAAGATTTGTCTTTAACTGTATTGATATAATATGACGGTACAATAGAAAACAGAGCTTTAGAGCGCGTAAGACGTACAGACGACACAGACGCGTGTCGTCGACTGCCGTCGATTGCCGTTCGTCTGTAAGAAGCCTTAGAGCTTTTAGAATAATTAATAATATTAACTGACCCAGTGTTTCATAGTTTCGTTACTACCATATTTATTTCTAATTACAAAAACGCCTCATAGATGGCGCTATATATGCGACAATTTCCTGACTTATGACGTGTCGCAGGTTGAAGCGGTTTTTCGGCAGCACGATGAAGCGCACCGTGGACGCGGCGCTGTCGCTCGCGCAGGAGGTGTCTGCGGCTCGTCATAAGGAGGACGTCGGCGATATCCCCGACCTCGTGCACGGGGAACATAACATCAAGCTAAAGGCGTCCAACTCGCACCGCGGGCCGTACGACTTCGATGGAATTAAACATGTGCAGGTGCGTTGGTAGTGAAACTAATGAGGGCGGAAATATTATTTCTGGTGATAAAGCCTAATATGAAAAAAAAAACGAACGAAGCGACTGTTCCGCCGGAATTCGAACAGCGTATGACCAAACTGCTCTGACGCGTTGCTCCAAATTGATCTGCGTTGTGCTATCAGAATACTGCGTTCAACGTCGAACCGCTTGAATGTGACGTGTATAAAATATGCATTTCAAACATTGACGATGCACCACAGATAATAACGGAGCAATGTGGCCCAATACATGCCCAGACTACCTATCTAATGTGTTGTCACGTCACGCGTAAATGTTGCTTATCATTTCATTTATTTCTCCCGTCTGTCCTTTTGACTAGCAGCAGAATAGCAGAGATACCTTTAGTGTGATATCTCGCTCCTACAGGGTTAGTCTAAACTATCTATCATTATCAGGAGATGGGGTCCGGGCACACGGGCGCGGTGTGGTGCTGCAAGTTCAGCGGGTGCGGGCGGCTACTGGCCACCGCCGGCCAGGACCGCCTGCTGCGCGTCTGGGTCACGCGCGACAGTCACCACATGTTCCAGGTATACGTCGCCCGCTAGATGCTATGGTGGGAAATGTAAACGATTTAACCCTTACTAAAGTTACGCAGCTAAGCTGTTCAAGGTCGCTCACTTTTCTATCAAGTGTCGTTTTCAATAAGTCAGTCAAAGACGAGAAGACCTCGTACTGTTAATAAAGAATGCAAGCGTCTAACGTGTTGTACTATCGCAGGAGATGCGCACCAAGTACAACAAGGAGAAGAAGGCGTCGCCGTCGCCGAGCACGGAGTCCCTGCGCGGCAGCCCCGAGCCCCCCGGCGCCCCGCTGCCCCCCGCCGCGCCCTTCTGCCCGCAGCCCTTCGCCGTGTACGCCGGCCACACCTCCGACCTGCTCGACGTCTCCTGGTCCAAGAACTACTTCCTGCTGTCCTCGTCCATGGACAAGACGGTCCGCCTGTGGCACATCTGCCGCGGCGAGTGC
The DNA here is from genome assembly GCA_937595015.1 of Polyommatus icarus. Classification (NCBI taxonomy): domain Eukaryota; kingdom Metazoa; phylum Arthropoda; class Insecta; order Lepidoptera; family Lycaenidae; genus Polyommatus; species Polyommatus icarus. The sequence continues at coordinate 1,363,778 of OW569322.1, read as the reverse complement.
CTCTGCTGCTTCCAGCACATCGACTTCGTCACCGCCATCGTGTTCCACCCGCGCGACGACCGCTACTTCCTGTCCGGCTCGCTGGACGGCAAGCTGCGCCTGTGGGACATCCCCGACAAGAAGGTCGCCGTCTGGAACGAGGTCGACGGCAAGACGAAGCTCATCACCGCCGCCAACTTCTGCCAGAACGGCAAGTTCGCCGTCGTCGGCACCTACGACGGCCGCTGCATCTTCTACACGACCGACCAGCTCAAGTACCACACGCAGATCGACGTGCGCTCGACGCGCGGCAAGAACTCCACCGGCCGGAAGATCTCCGGCATCGAGCCGATGCCGACCGACGACAAGATCCTCGTGACGTCCAACGACAGCCGCATCCGGCTGTACGACCTGCGCGATCTGGCGCTGTCGTGCAAGTACCGCGGGTACGCGAACGCGTCGAGCCAGATCAAGGCGTCGTTCTCGCACGACGGCAAGTACATAGTGAGCGGGTCGGAGAACCAGTGCATCTACGTGTGGAAGACGTGCCACGACTACGGCAAGTTCGCGTCGGTGCGCCGCGACCGCAACGACTTCTGGGAGGGGATCCGCGCGCACGGGGCCGTGGTGACGTGCGCGGTGTTCGCGCCGGCGCCCGACCGCTACATCCGCGCCGCCGACGAGCGCGAGCGCGCCGAGCGCGGGGACCCACCACCTGACGAACACGACGATCAGGAGGATCTAGTTAGTTCTATGGCTTTCCGCTTTTTTTCTAATGTAAAATAGTCTTTATTAACCTATAACTTCATAATAATATAAATAACGAAAAATTATGATATCCTTATCTGTCAGACTTTTCCAAGCACACAAAAACAAACGTCTATTACAGTTTGAATATTTACTAGTAAGGATTATAATCTTAAATGACTTCATACGAAATATAACAATGTCTACTTTGTTTACAGAAGGCGGCGGAAGGCGGGCTGGTGTCGCGCTCGCAGACCGGCCACGTGCTCGTGAGCGCGGATTTCAACGGCTGCATCAAGGTGTTCGTGCACAAGGCCAAGCCCAAACACTCCTCGCTGCCCGCCTCTGCGCTCGCCTGAACACCGGTCTGAGCGCTGTGACGTCATGTGAACGTCTCATGAGATACGAGCGACGGCGCAACCTGCTGTGGGCCCACCTGGTCCAGCCAGCCCACACGGCGCGCTGCGTCGCCGCAACGCACACATGACTGATGACGGACAGCAGCCCCCGACACGAAGCGGGAGGGGGTGTTGACGTTAAAGCTAGAAACAAATTATCTGACGCATCCATAAGTCGCGGCGGATGGATGCGGTTTAACAATGTGCACGGTTATCCGCGGACGTCAAAGCCCTAATCTATCTAAGTCAATGGCAGACGTCCGCGGATGCAAAAACATCGGGCCAGCCAGATTCTGTTCGGACGTCCGAACGCTCAAAATCACGTCCGCGACTGATGTCAGACAATGTGCACAGTGTATTTTGTATCGATCAGATAGAAACAAGCCGCATCCGATGAAAACGTCCGCGGAAGTTCGTCCGATAATTTGTTCCCAGCTTAAGACTGCTTCGTAATAACGCTGCGATGACGCAGTGTGGCCGGCTGCGTCGACGTAACGCCCGTGTGGACTGGCTCTCACTGGTTTGAACGCTGTGACGTCACGAATGTTAACTGCGGTATGATGCGAGGCAAATAATCAATACCTACGTGATTGTAAAGTTATCAAAAGAGAATTGCATAAAATAATGATAGCGTCCATATTTTGATTATTCAATCTTTTAGGTTGGCAAAACTGGAAACGAAAATCGACGCCTGTCTACGATAACTTTTAATAACATGTCACAGTTTGAATGCGATCTACAAATAACGATCCTAAAATTTTTTCGGTCTATACAAATTACAAATACGTAAATGTTGATTGTTCGAGAAACCCTCAGCTGATTATGACGTCATGCTTAGCCGTTTGACGTTCGCTAAAGTCTTGTGACGTCATCACTAACACGTAACGCTTCCCGCCTAATGTTAAATTAAGTTGTCGTGTTGTGATTATGTAATGTGTGGTTTAATCGTCGTCAAATCAATTGTAATCTAAGTTACTTTTCCATTAACAATGTCAATTTTTCAACTATTCACCAACATGACAACAGTTTTGAGGGGATTTTACGGGATATTTTGTATATTATGCGTATGTCCAAAGCAATTAATTATGCCATATTTGTAAGTCATTATTGTACGCCAGTATTTAGTTCCTAGTTACGTTGCACATCACAATACGTTCATATAATATTCAATACTGAACAACAATAATATTATTCTCATTTCATGTAAAAAGAGGTGCACAAAGCTTATTGTCTACCACCACAGTCCACAGTGTGTTATTTTTTATTTATTTTACAATTTACATAATATATAGGTTAAAGAAATATTTTGTAGAAACATAAAAATTAAAAATGAAGAAGCATATGGTAGAAAATTAGAAAGAGACGTAACTATTGACTGGTGCCTCTCGCTCGGTGAGCGTTTGAAAAACGCGTGGAACGGAACGTATAGCTACATAAGTACGTTTCTATGATTGTGATAGAAGAGATTTTTATAATACGTGGTAGAGTATATATTTTATAATATAGTTCAAAGTAAAACTTGTAAAAGACTTTGCACTAAAACCTTGGTAAAGTATTTTGAATATTGTCTGATTTTCAAAATACTTTACCAAGGTTTTTAGAAAGCAACTAAAATATGCATCTAACGTAATGATTAATCATTGTATTTAAAATATTTTTTTACTTATTTTTGGTGCATCATACTTCCTTTTTATATTGTTTAAATCTTAATTTTGTAGTCTTATTGCTATGGTCTAGATTTTAGTGTATGAACTAATATTTATTAAGTTTCCTTTTCTATAAACTTGCCCGTACACCAGTGAATTTTATAGAATCGAGACAACTCAAACGAATCATTGTTATACGCATGTTATGTAGATCTGCTAAGGTAGGGTAGGTGCAATATATTATGATATGTTTTTAATGGCGACTAAAATGTAATAAAAAAATCATATAATACGAAATAATTAGTGTAGAAGTAATTAAATAATAGCTTAATTTAATTTTTATACAAGAAATTATTGCTTTCAAGCTATAGCCAGGTCACCGATTTTGCAGAAACTCCATAATAATTGACCTACCATTTGTCTCCTTTACTCGCGCACGAATATTTCTATTTCGTTTCCACCGATATGCGATAGCTATATTTTTAATAGCTTCCAGAAATTAAAACGAAGGTTACCGACATTGTTGAGGACTGAAGCCGCGTTTACAGAGTGTTATCAATATCTTTTAGGAAGCATACATTTTAGTCGCCAGTATATCTTTAGGGCACACGAATGCACAGTGAGATACGATTTATAGTGTACATTAGAATAGAACATTATGTAACAGGAAATATAATTTATACGATCCTATATTTTGTCGCGTCGAAACAAGACCTGACGCAGCCATCTTGTGAAGCGTTTAGACTCTAGAGCAGCGGTCGGCAACCTTTTGGCTGGCAAGGGCTACAAGGTGGCAAAACAAACTAAAGGCGGGCCGCAGACCTCATGCTCGTATTAACCCTAGAAACTCAATATACCTACACATATTGAAAGGAAATAAGTTTTTGTTAAAAATGGCACAAACAGCTACGTACATAAGTGGCGATAACTACTGGCAATATTAGAAAACATTGTTTTTGATACACATCATAACTTATTCACAAAACATTTACGGGCCGCAAGTAAGACGTTCCCGGGCCGCGTGTTGGCTACCGCTGCTCTAGAGACATCAGTTTTACATCCATGTCCTATCAATATCATCCACGCGCATCCAATACATTCTTGTAATAGTAGGGGAGGGGAAGGTGCTATTTTTGTAGTCACTCGAGCGTCATGGAGACCTAGTAGGTTGTATACATTAGGTAAAACTGATAAAAAAATAATAAGAGCATTTTTTATTTTAGCGGTGGGTTCAGAAACTGCGGCCATTTTAAAGTTTTGAAAAAGAAAATATATTCAGAAAATTGGTTATTTCGGTCAGTTATTATTATATTTTAGACAACAAGGACTAAATCATTTAGTTTAGTGCAAAATAAAATATCTGCGAAGCTTAGTTAGGAAAATATAAAGCTTTATATTTTTATATTTTAAAATGTCCCTACGGGCTTACCAAACCTTTGAATCGTCAGTGCTTTTTATGGAAGCTTTTTTAGGGTATACTAAACATCCCCTATCTTAATCTGACAGATCGGATGACATTTCAATACTCAAAAAAAAAATTTAACCCACCACGTGAGAAATCTGATTTCTATAGCATGATAACTAGACACATGTCGGAAGCCTATACAAGCTTAATCTGACACGCTCGCTACTCCCGAAATCCCCTCTTCGCCTCCTCTACTATAAGTTTATAAGCAAGAAGACGGTTGTAATATTGAATTATTATGAGTTATAACTTGTGATCCCCTTAGTAATGAAAATGTTTGCAGAAAGCTTTAGAAGGTCTGGTTGTCTGTGGACCTTGATTAGTTATACGCTTAATATTTTAATACAAGGGGATCGTTATTAAAAAATTATATTCCCTGATACATATTTTGCGGAGTCTTGCCGCCCATTAGCTTTGTCCACACTGGGCCTTTTTTTGTTCATCAAGGGCATGCGTTATAGCGCAGTCAACAGCGAACGTGAGGCATGCCCGTGACGCGCGTTGAAATCGTAGCGCTCGCTATGACACTTTTCTTTCAACGCGGGTGGGTTTTGACGAATTCAATTATTGAATATGCCAAACGAATTACGAAAGTTGAATAGGAGCGCCTTCACATTACGTCGTAAGCAGTGCGGCAGCAGCGCTGCAGCCGCGCGACTTCTATACAAAAGAGAGTCGCGCGGCTGCTTTAGTATAGGAGTCGCGCTGCTGCCGCGTGGCTGCCGCACTACTCGCGACTTAATGTGAAGGCAGTGACGAAAATTGAAGACGAAATTGCATAATGTGGACATAGCTATTGACTTGTGCTAGCCGTTCATTTTGCAACTCTCAACAGCTGTATATTATTAGTTATTACTATTGCTTAAATAAACTACCGCTGTGTCATTGCTTAAAATAATAATAGGATTGTTTATTTAACCGATAATAATGCTATTGTATGTAATAGTGCACGATATAAAGTCTGTCTTTATATTTAAGCGTTGCTGTAAAATGAACGGTATTTTAATAAATTATAGATCCAGCCATGATTATTGATATTGTATATTTTTATTTCGCATTTATCTTAATAAATAATAAATCGTTATATTTTATTTCGTTTTTATTTTATTAATAAATAGTACAAAAATATAAAACGCATACGCGGGAATGTTTGTAACATTTAAATATCTCGACTTAATTATTATTAAACAAGGACAAAAAATACAAGAATGGCCACTCGTTTGTAACTCATTATACCACAATTCAGAGACGACAAATACAAAAATATTGCTTTAAATATAAAACCTAAATTATAAATCTACAACGCCTGGCCGAAAAGAGCAAAAAGATTAGCTTGGAGCAGCTATGGAACAAATGGAACGACTCGACTGGACGAATCGCACTTTAATAATTATCCCACAGCCTTACAACGGACCCGCATGCGTTGTTACGCCAAGTCAGGCCACTAAATTACAAAAGAGGTTTTAGACATGGATCAGGAATGTGCGTGCAAAACGCTGACAGTTATACTTCAGTGTTATTTTCAACTTTTTCACTATCGGTCCGCTATCGGATAACGTAAAAACGCCTTTAATCCGCATTCAATTTGTAAAGCATAGATGAGTATACATAACTAAAATTGTAACGTCTATGTTCTTTTCGGCCGAGCACTGCAGTTGTAAGGTGAACGCAGATTTGGCCGCACCGCACGCACCGCAGTCGCCGCATTTCGAATTCTTCATATAAAGAATGTACAAGTTGCGAAGACTGCGGCGCGGGTAGGTATGCGAGCTTGCCTATAACTTCATATAAAGAATTCGAAATGCGGCGACTGCGGTGCGTGCGGTGCGGCCAAATCTGCGTTCACCTTTAGTGTCTAAACACACCATACCGAAATTCCGCGGCGGAAGTTCGGCAGACGGCATGATTACGCCAGCAATGTCAAACGCATACAATATATCGCGATGTAATTTCGGTTGATGTGTCATCGGTAATTTAAAATACATTTCAGGCGGAATCATGCCGAACCTCGGCCGCGGAACTTCGACATGGTGTTTAGACACTTACCTCTTAATAATATAGTCACTAGTATATCAGGAACAACAAGTTTCTCCGGGAAACGTGTCACAATATCGAAACAAACCTGAGGTAATCTGGACGGAATGTTCATTCATTAGGAATTTGTACAAATTGTTTCATTTGGGCAGTCGTTAGACTCTGTGTCTGAATTTTAACGACAAAAAAGTTGCAAGTTAGACGTGTCGGGTGAAACGATTTTGATCTCATGTTTATTATAAAATGATCTACAGTATGTTTATAATGTAGCTACAGCTCACTTGCATTGCTAACGAAGGTTTTTGTTATTTGCTGTTAACTGTAAAAAAGCCAGCTGTATAAGACGATAGTTTCAGTTACAAAAACAAGACATTTGATGACATTAAAATGTTAACCAATGTCGCGTTATGTGAATCACTGTAATATAAAGCTTATAGAAGTTCATGCAAATGTTTGCTCTACGGCTCCCATACAAAATGATACTTCGACATTTCTATGATACTTCCACATTTCCAAGACTATTTCTTTGACTTTCCCATATTTTTATGGGAGTTAACATTGTCACGCCTTCCACGGCGGCTTGGCGGTGTTGCGGCGCGCCCGGCGATCGTTGCGGTCACTTGTCGGCTCTTCAACAGCCGCTTTCTCGGGACTCGTCTCAAACGGCGAGAAACTCGGTTTCTTCGTTAGAAGCTGAAATTGTACGAAGTTTACAGTTAGTTAACATCTAATTATGGATCACGCGTAAAAAACTCTATTCACTACTCTAAAAGATTCGATTTGTGGTAGTCTTAAGATGAAAATAAATGAAGTGTTAGTAATGTTTGTTACATGAGTTAGGGCGTTTCCACATTATCCGATCCGATATCGGTGCCGGACGCCGATCCGTTATCGCGGTAAGTAAAATGTATGCACCGATATCCGATATCGGGCCGGACAATATGAAAGACAGGTACATATTTCATACATTTTACTTACCCCCGATATTGGATCGGCGTGTTTCGTTAACTTTAGTGAGCGAAAAGGAACCAAATTCAAAACGGTTGAAGTATGGGAGTTACCTTACGTTACGTTACGTTTCCTTAGTTTTTATTATTCGTAGATTAGTACATATAAATACATTACCTGTCGTATGTACCGCTGTAGATCGGTGTCGCTGTCTCGGTCGACAGACAGCGCGGAGCTCAGCTCAAACTCGGGAAATGCACCGGTCGCCGCTAACGACATCATATTAAGGTTTAAAACTAGTATAGAGACAATACACATAGTACTTTTTCTGGATAAAATGTGTTTATACAATATACCTTTATGTTTAGATAGAGCGTGAAATAGCGTCAAGCATACACAATACACACTCACCAGTCACCACCTTTTTCTGTTGATCGTTTTTAGGGTTCCGTACCCAAAGGGTAAAAACGGGACCCTATTACTAAGACTTCGATGTCTGTTTGTCCGTCTGTCCGTCTGTCTGTCACCAGGCTGTAACTCAAGAACCGCTATAGACTTCTGAAATTTTCACAGATTGTGTATATCTGTTGCCGCTATAACAACAAATACTAAAAACAAAATAAACTAAATATTTAAGGGGGGCTCCCATACAACAAACGTGATTTTTTTGCTATTTTTTGCTCTTAATCAATAACGGCAACACATAGGAAACTGAAATGTTCACAAAATAATTGTTATTTGTACTTTGATAATTAATAATAAAATTTAAATAAATTAAATAATTGAGGTGGGCTCCCTTACAAAAAATAAAATTTTTAGCCTATTTTTTCTCTGTAGTGATACGGTACCCTTCGTGAGCGAGTCCGACTCACAATTGGCCGGTTTTTTTAAACTGCTCACAATACGTGAATGATTATTTTTATATTATACTAGAAGTTCCGCGCGGCTTCGCCCGCGTAAATTAGATATTTCATAGACAAATTAGTCCACAAAAATAGCCTATGATCCATTACGGGGTCTACTTCTTATCTGTGCCAAAACACAGAAAAATTGTTCCAGTAGTTCGTGAGATAAGCCCATTCAAATAATTTCCCCCGTTTTTTCCACATTTTCCTCTATTTCTTCGCTCCTATTAGTCGTAACGTGGTAAAATATAACCTACAGCCCTTCTCGATAAATGGACTATCTAATATTGAAAGAATTTTTCAAATAAGCCTTTTCAAATAATTTCCTCCCGTTTTTTCCACATTGTCCTCTATTTCTTCGCTCCTATTAGTTATAGCGTGATAAATTATAGCTTATAGCCTTTCTCTATAAATGGACTATCTAACACTTAAAGAATTTTTCAAATCGGACCAGTAATTCTTGAGATTAGCGCGTTCAAATAAGCCCTTCCAAATAATTTCCTCCCGTTTTTTTCCACATTTTCCTCTATTTCTTCGCTTCTATTAGTCTTAGCGTGATAAAATATAGCCTATAGCCTTCCTCGATAAATGGGCTATCTAACACTGAAATAATTTTTTAAATCGGACCAGTAGTTCCTGAGATTAGCGCGTTCAAACAAACAAACAAACAAACAAACTACCAAACTCTTCCGCTTTATAATATTAAGTATAGATTGGTGAACAGTTATTTCATATTGTCAGCAAATATTTCTAAAAAATATTTTCTCATGTCTGTACAATATTTACCTGTGTCATGTGTCGAGTCAAGATATCGATTATCCTGCGCCAGCTGTCTAGCCTGTCCATATACATTTTGCGCGGTGTGCGCATATTGCCCGTGCTGCGCAAACTGCCCGTGTTCCGCAAACTGGCCGTGCTGCGCATGCGCAGATTGTCCGTGATGCGCAAACTTCCCGTGCTGCGAGTCGGCCGCGTCGTGTTGTTGCGGGCGCGTGAGTATACGCAGCGCCTGTGTCCACTGCGCCTGCATGACGCCGTGTAGCTGGGCCGCCATCTCGCCGCGCCGTTTCTTCCACGACTCCACTTTACTCTGTAACACAATGACCAATTTATTAGTACCATCGAGGAAAATTGATTCCTATTTCCTAGGCAATTGACAGACGAACGTCATTTGGTCGGATCATGTCAATTCAATCAGTAATCAATCAGTTCTTTATATGTAATGTTATTGTGGCCTGTCAGCTGGGTTTGACGTAAACGCGACCAAACTACGTAGGTCCTAGGTATCTGCCACAGTCACAGGTCACAGACAGACACACTTTAAGCCTTTATAAGTTTATAATATTAGTATGGATAACGATATACAGGGTGTAACAAAACTAATAAAACCTAATAAATAGTGATAATACTTTAGGGTGTGTATGTGTTCCTTGTAGAGAATTCACTGTGAAAGTAGCAGCGTTGAAAGATCTATTTTTTTCACTTTTGTATGGGAAACTCGTGACGCTAGCGCGCTTGCCCATACAAAAGTGAAAAAAATTTTGGTTTTTCAGCGCTGCTACTGTCACAGTGAATTTTCTTTAAGGAACACATACACACCCTAAAGTATTATCACTTAGTTTTATTACACCTGTTATTGTAATAATAAATATACTTACATGATTATTTTTTCACCAGTACAATAAATTTTACCACGTCATTGGCATCGATAATAATCTATACTTATTATAAAACAAAGTCGCTTTTTTCCCTCATGTCCCTTTGTTCCCTTTAATCTTTAAAACTACGCAACGGATTTTGACGATTCTTTCAGTGTTAGATAGCCCATTTATCGAGGAAGGCTATAGGCTATATTTTATCACGCTAAAACCAATAGGAGCGAAGAAATAGAGGAAAATGTGGAAAAAACGGGGGAAATTATTTTAAACGGCTAACTTGAACGCGCTAATTTCAGGAACTACTGGTCCGATTTGAAAAATTCTTTCAGTGTTAGATAGCCCTTTTATTGAGGAAGGCTATAGGATATATTTTATCACGCTAAGAATAATAGGAGAATGTGGAAAAAACCAGAGAAATTATTTGAAAGGGCTTATCTCGCGAACTACTGGAGCAATTTTTATGTTATTTGGCACAGATAAGAAGTAGACCACGTGAAGGCTATCGTTTTAAGAATTTTTTCAGTGGCTATATATTGCGCCGTACATACGCGCCGTACCGTACCCGTGCGACGCCAGGGCGGGTCGCTAGTAGAGTATATTTCACAAATATATATTTTTTTCATTTCAATTAATTTATCCTTTATCCAATCTAATACCGCTTGGACGCACTAATTACAAGGCGACAACGGGTGCGGTATGAGGTAGGGGGCGGCGGGGTGAGGTAAGGCCGCGTTCCACTGAAGCGGAGCGGAGCTTAGCGGTGCCGAATTGACCAATCACCATGCTCGAAATCTTCGCTGTCATTCCGCTGGAATAGCACGATTGGTCAATTCGGGCACCGCTAAGCTCCGCTCCGCACCGCTTTAGTGGAAACACAGCCTAAGCGATCGGTCGGGCGGCGCACGAGTTGCCTCATATGCATAATGCATCCACATTTTTTTTGTAGTTTAGCGGATAAGTCCGGGGCTTGATATATATTTTTTTTGTTCCAAAGGGGTAGTAACAAAAATCGCTAGTATTTTTTTTGACAACTATTACGTATGTTGATTTATTGCACTGGTGAAAAAATAATCCTGTATGTTGCCTGCGAGTGACTCACCTCCAGAAGCGCGATCTTCTCGCTGGCCTGCGCGAGCTGCAGACGGTACAGTTTCATCTCTTCTCTCTGTTTCTCTTCTAGAACGTTCACTTCCAATCTGTGTCTAGAAAGTAGAAGTACAAAATATATTGTAAAGGATTTTCCAATAGGGACTTGACAATTTTGAATTTGGTTGTTGTTGTATGTACTTAACAACGAACTTTCACTGTCAGGTTTATTCAGTAAACATTAAAAATTACCACACAAATTCTACTACACATTGTTATTAAAAAAAACTTGAGAGGTGTAAAGGGACACCCGGATGGAACGAAGTTATACAAAAAACGCCATATTCTATTGACGCCCAGGAATACTAACGACATTTTTGTGGAATTGTAATAAAATTTATGTAATCGTCCGGTAGATATCACTGTTTATTCTCACAAACGCCATCTAGTTGACGCACAAGAATACTAAGTAACGCCATCTGCCTCTACTTCGCAGGTACTAAAAGAAGTGTCGTTCCGTCTAGCCTTCTTTCGCAACGCGCGATAAGGAGCTTCGTTCGCGATAAGAAAAATAATGCAAAACTTACTGCTCCTCAATCCGTGCAATCTGCTTGTTATATCCGTCGACCACCGCTGCCTCCCTCGTCCGGGCAGCCTCGTCCATGTCCCGCTGTGCCAGGTCCAACTGTTGCTGGAACTCCTGCAGCTTGCCCAGCACGGCTTCCTCCACCTGCTGCTGATAGTGGCTCTTCAGCTCCGTCTTCTGCAGCTCCAGGTGCTTCCGGAGCGTCTTCGCTTCGTTGTCGAGGATATCCTGAAAATTATAATTAATATGACCTGTGAACTTCGTATCAGTTAACTTCTAATTTTCTTTTATATTAGTATAAGCCTTCCCTGGACTTCCAAGAATATATCAAGACTAAAATTAGCCAAACCGGTTTAGCCATTCCCGAGGTATGGCGAGACTAATAAAATTGAAAACTATTTTTTTTTTTTATAGAAGAGTCTTTAAATCTCGCCTAAATCTCTGAATTAATTTAGATGATGTTTCGTAAAAATATACTTTGGATACCAGCAGGCGTAGCATTGTCACCATAGAAACAGTTTCTTTCTACGGACGAATAGACAAAGTTAGACAAGACAAAGTGACAGTTAGACAATGGAATCCGCCATTTTGTCGATAAAATCTTATCAGTGTGTCGATTCTTTTCTATGTCTACTGTTGTTATGCTAGCCCTGCAGGAAAGAAAATAGGATAGTTTTCATTATGGAAAAATCTCGCGCGATGAACATTCTCTGTGCAAAAAACCTTGGGGCATTGTATTAACGGCTAGTGATATTGGCTGATATTTGATGGGAGTCACTTATTTGTTGAGAGTTCGACCCACAACTATAATAACTACTGCAACATATATACGAGTTATTTATATGAATTTTATATAAATATAAAATTCATATAAATAACTCATATACACATAATATATCACAGTAATCTGATTTTTTTAACTATGAACATGAACGTAGAAAAAAAGGCGGACAGAGTCTTGTTATATATGTTACGCTCAAAGACCGAAATCGCTCAGTGAGCGAAAAAATAGCTCACAACGCGTTGTGGTCACAGTGAAATAGCCACGACGCGAAATTCGCGTCGTGGCTTTAATGAAAACGGCCTCGACGCGTTCTGGCAATCACAAAAAGACCATAACGCGAAATTCGTGTCGTGGCTAATATGCTATTTGTTTATCTTGATTGATTAATCGTCTATAGGCATGGAAGATTATATTTGAATTACCAGCGTACTACAAAATATTTTTTCTTTTACTAAATCACTGCATAACGTGTTTTTCATTATTATTTGAAAATATCCATAGTTATGCAGCGATTTAGTAAAAGAAAAAATATTTTGTAGTACGCGTGGTAAGGTAATTCAAAATGTGTAATCTTCCATACCTATGGACGATTAATCAATCAAAAACAAACCAAGAAAAACGAATAGCAAATCAGCCACGACACGAATTTCGCGTTATGGTCTTTTTGTAATTGCCAGAACGCGTCGTGGCTGTTTCACTGTGACCACAACGCGTTGTGAGCCATTTTTTCGCTCATTGAGCGATTTCGGTCTTTGAGCGTAACATATACAAAACTGTGTCTTCACTTTTCTTCAGAGTCGGCCATGCACTCATTCTTACACAGTTTTGTGTATGGTGAGACTCCGTCCGCTTTATCCGTTCTATCCGTCGTCCATGACTATGAACTATTGAATGACTAGCAAATTCATTGAATGAAACCATCTAATTTCCAGTCTAAGATTTGAAAACTTAGCTTCTTAATTAATAATAGTTTATTTCATTCAGTGAATTCTATAGTCATACAATCAAACAGCAGATTTAACCAGAGGATTGCGACACATATGCATCATGATGAATAGAATGTCCAAGAAACTGTTAAATTATACATTTTAACTTACGCATTTCTTCAACAGTTCTCCGACTTGGTTCTGTGAATCACACAGCTGTCTCTCCAGAATGCTGCATCTTGATCTCTCCTCGTTCACTTTCTCTTTCACGACATCTCTCTCCTGCTCTGCTAGTATTCTCTCCTCATCCAATGATTCCATCTTACTTTGTAACTCTCTCATCTTATGTTTTGTTTCTTCATGACTTCTTTTCTCCTGTAGAATTAATAACATGCTTTAGTTGTACCAAAATTTGCTATAACTTATCAACACATTATACTAATAACTAATAAGTAATAATATTGTAAACTACCTCTATGTAGAGGTATGAACCCAACCTACTGAACTGATTTTGCTGGGTGTGGACCATAAAGTTAATATACCTAGCGGAATAGAGAAACAAAGGCCTGAGCAAGCGAGATGCCACTATCAGTAACACCGCGTGGTAAAAAGAGACGTGTGATACATGACAGCAGCACTCTTTTTTTGACGTCCAGTCGGCACGTGCCGCACGTTGTCAATATAATCTCATAGAATTCATGTTCAATCATGCTTGTGTAAGTGTATACGTACACATATTTTTCACACAGATGAAAACCAATTTTGGTTACGTTTGACAGCTCGAGATTGTTGCTCTATTCCGATAGGTATATTAACTTTATGGTGTGGACATACTTTGAGTTAACCCTTTCAGACCTGTTGGTATGTATATGCCCCATACTTCAAATGACTGTTGGGACATAAAATCCCATGGATATGTAACTAAGGACTGAGGCTTTAAATTTACTTTATAAATGGGATTATACATCCCATATCGTAAATGGATCTTCACTTTTTACATTGACAATGGTAGTTTTTGTCTGGCAACATGATTTTTTAGTCAGTGATCATTTATAAAGGACGCGGAAAAGACGTTACACCTTTGATATAAGATTTAAATTGTTGTATGGCTGTTTTCAGGTAAGTTTTTATATCTATTACGTTCTGTAAGCCAATTAATTTATGTTAACGATATTTTCTTTGCAAAACATTGGGATTTTGATACACAATTTTGATTTTGGGACACTGGATCTCATCAGTCTTTTTTAAACTTACTTATTAGATTGAAGGAGATTTCATTGCTATATGCGGATTAACAATTTCTATGGAAATACTGCTTTTGCTGCTTCTGCATGATTGTGTACTTGTTTCAGGATGTCTTCAAAACGCAAAATTATAAAAAAATCGATGAGAGAAGATTTTTTTTTATGTAAAAACTGTTTTGCATCATTTCACCTTTCCTGATGCCCATATCTTCTCTCAGTATTTTGCCCTCTGCTCCCGTTTTTTTAATTCATATAATTTTTTATTATACTAAAATACTAAGCAGACATAATGTTTTTAAATTACATTCAATAAATGGTAAATATAACATTATTTTTTCATTTATAAAATTAAATTTATAATATTTCCAAAAAATATATGGAAAACCTACTCAAATACAATGGGTTTCAAGACTGATGGGACATATTGTCCCATGGTTAAAAGTCTAGATTTCAGCCATTAGAAAAAGTCTAGATAGATTTTATAGTAATCTTATTTCAATATAAGTATTTTACAACGTTCTAACGTGTGAAGATTCATATTTTAATTTTCAGTCTAACAACTGTAGCCGTAGGCCGAACCGAAAGGGTTAAAGGACATCTAAGGATACTTTTCAGTTTTCATTTACCTCAATTTGAGACAACTCAAAATTAAATAACTGACAAAACCAAAGTTTTTATTATACCATTTCATAAAAAATGGCCTTATCTTTTTAAGGTGAAGATTTACTGGTCATAATACAATTTGTAACTCACATACAGTTTTACTCGATAGTTTTTTATATTATATAGCAATTAATATTACATAATATAATCTATACACTATACAGTTTATAATATTCTAAAGCGGAAGAGTTTGTTAGTTTGTTTGTTTGAACGCACTAATCTCAGGAACTACTGGTCTGATTTGAAAAATTATTTC
Organism: Polyommatus icarus; assembly: GCA_937595015.1. Taxonomy (NCBI): domain Eukaryota; kingdom Metazoa; phylum Arthropoda; class Insecta; order Lepidoptera; family Lycaenidae; genus Polyommatus; species Polyommatus icarus. Next base: position 1,348,453 of record OW569322.1, on the reverse strand, counting down.
AGTGTTAGATAGCCCATATATCGAGGAAGGCTATAGGCTATATTTTATCAAGCTAACACTAATAGGAGCGAAGAAATAGAGGAAAATGTGGAAAAAACGGGGATAAATTATTTGAAAGGGCTTATTTGAATGCGCTAATCTCAGGAACTACTGGTCCGATTTGAAAAATTCTTCCAGTGTTAGATAGCCTATTTATTGAGAAAGGCCATAGGCTATATTTTATCATGCTAAGACTAATAGGAGCAAAAAAAATAGAGGAAAATGTGAAAAAACGGGGGTAATTATTTGAAAGGGCTTATCTCACGAACTACTAGAGCAATTTTTGTGTTATTTGGGTCAGATAAGAAGTAGACCACGTGAAGGATCATACGCTATTATTTATGGACTTATTTGTCTGTGAAATATCTAATTTACGCGGGCGAAGCCGCACGGATTGTCTAGTTATGTAGTAATTAGCAATTAATTTATTGCTTATTTACTATGTAATAAAAAAATTTGCTAGAACAAGTTTTGTTGACACAAAGATTAAAGATCTAAATAAAGTCAAATACATACTTTTTCCATAGCTTCTTCCAAATTGCTAACATATTCTGTGGAGTGCTTATTCATCTTCATTACAGTTTCGTAATTCTCTCTCAGAGTGTCTATCTCATTCTGTTTTGTGAGTATTTCGTCCTCTTTCTTGGCTAACATCTTCTCAGTATGCTCTTGAAGTTCAACTTTTTCATTATTAATTTGCTTACACTTTTCCTGGTAATCATGAGCCAAATCCAATGCCTTGTAAAGCTCCTTTTCAAAGTGGTTTGTTTTCTGTGACAAAAAAACGTTACTTCCATATTTTTTTAAGAGCATTATAGAATTACCAAATAAATGACAAATGGCTCGGGCAATAAAAATTTAGATTAACATTGGTAAGTTAATTAACTTTGCACTGATGACATACAAACTGAACACTTAAGCAATGGGGATTGTCCACTTTTTTTAAATTTTGCTCATTACAAAAACATTTCGAGGAATAAGGTTAGTGATCGTTTTTCTGTATATAAACGAAAAAAATACCCATTAGTTACTTATATTTTTGAACAAATATGTTTAACCTTAGTTTGACCTTCAATGGCGTTAAATTAGCAATAAATTCGATCAACATTACGTTTCGAACTTTTGGTAAGTTTCTCGTATCAGCTTTCACATAATGATAACTTGCATTAGACGAACCAGCCATTATAAATAAGATTGAAAGGAAAAAAAACATACTGCAGAGGTCAATTGGCCGCCGATGATGACGTCAGAGCGAAACTTTAAAAATTTATTGACAAAAAACTAGCCAATGGATTTCAAAATTATTTAATTTATATTCTTAAAATACCCTATTTTAACGAAAAAAAATATAAAAAGTACATGTGATTTTTTTTGGACAATGCCCATTATTATAGTTTGGATGGCAAATTTTCAAAACAAAAACTTTGATCATTAGATAAATTTTTATATTTGAATGTTTCACACACATAATCAGCCGCTATAAGGAAAAAAAAGGATCAAAATGTTTTATTCCAATTATTTTCTCACTTTTTGCCATCAGATTCTGGTAGACGTAGAATAACAAAAATATTTAGTCACAAACCTTCTGTGAATCATCTGCTACATTTTTGAAGTTTTCCACTTCTCTCACCATCTTGTCGAGGGCTGCCTTGTGTCTCTCCTCTGCTCTACTGAGGCTGTTAGTGAGTCTCAGCCAGGCCTCCCGGAGTTTGGAGATAGCGGTGTCCTTAGCTTTATCAACCTTCATAGCTACTGCCAGTTTCTCTTGCTGATCTAAAATCTTCTTTTGTAGCTGTTGAATCATCACTTCACAGTGCTGAAACATTAAACAAATAAGTATTTTCAATAATACACTGTAAACATTGACTTAACTTTTAATTAAAACTAATTGTTAATATGATTTGTTAATAATGGTACTTTTCATAATAGTTACCTATGCTCAATGAATTTTATTATTCTACTACTTACTTCTCTTTTCAATCTCTCTTCCTCTAATTTGATGCTGTCAGCTCTTTCTACATTCTCCCCCCTCTCCCCCCAAAGCTCACTCAAACTCAACAGGTCAGTATCTATAGAGTCCACCTGCATGGCTGTCATTTTCAAGCCATCATTGTCCACGAATGGCCTAATTTGGGGCATTTTGAATTCCTCCTTCCTTGTTGAATCTTGTAAAGAGGTTTTATTGTTGTTAGATGAGTTTTGAGTCTTGTACTGTTGTAAAACCCTAGAAGCTCTGTCGTATATTTTATTGGAGGAGGGCTCGAAACTGTCTGAACAATTGGCACCTTGTTTGTTACGTTTCGGTGTAGATGTCGTCTGCACATCTTTGTTTTCTGTGAAGTTAAGTCTTCTAATGCTGTTCGACTTTTCATTAGTATCGTAGTTGGAGTCACTGTTTGATGCTTGGTCCTGATTGTTTTTCACTAAGTAAATGTATTTATCTAATATATTCGCAGGAATCATTCTGCCGCTCGGCAACTTCACCTCAGTACTAGGATTGAGTTTGTCCGTGATATAGTCCCCTGTGGCTTTAATGACATTGTTTGTGTTTATACTACTTTCTCCTCTATAAATGGATTCCGGACTTTCGTATGATTCCACTTTATTCAAAAACTCGTCTATTTCATTCAGTAGGAGTCGATCGTTTCTTTTACTGGGGGTCGATATAATACTACTGATGTCTCCGTCCATGCTGGGGGAGTCGCGCTTGGAACGTTCTAAGGTACTCACTGTCCTCCAGTCGCTCGGGACATCTCTCTCGCCGCTTCTCGCCTTTCTGACTTTGCGGCGACGTCGACGGGGAAAGGTGAAGTACTCCCGCTCGACACTGCGACTATCGCAGCTAATATTATTCCATGTATTGTATTTTTGAGATTTGGCTATAGAGTTAATGCTGGTATCCAACTCGAGATCTTCCAATCTGGATTCTAGCGTATGCACTTGATCTACGAGCTTGCCGAGCACTCGAGCCGTGCACGAGACGGGTTTCTGCAGGACAGTCCTAGAGGAGCTTATGAAGGAATCCTCGGAATCGGAACCTTTCACTTTAAAAAAGTTTGGCGGTATGATTAAGAGAACGTCAGTGTCGTCCGTTTCACTCATCGCAATAATCCCTTTCTATACCAGTAGCTAGAACATATGCCATTATAATATGTTGAAGAAAACATAGAGAAATATAAAAAGTATCCTTTAATTATAGGAAATAGGAATTCTAAAAAATATTTTAAAAACTTGTTTGTATTCTTTTCTTCTTCTTCTTTTTTTTTTTCTTGTTATGGCTCTCGGCTTTTAAACCATGGCCAGTGTCAAGTAAAGTTTTGGCGGGAAAAAAAAAATTTCGTAAAAAATTTACAAAATTTTCAAGTTTTTCCAGATTATCGTCAAGTCGAAAGACCAGTCAAAGTCTAAAAAGTAGTCGGTAAAGTCAACGAGTCAAGTCAGTTGTTTTAGTAAAGTGGTAGACCCTTTACTAAAACTTTCGATGGAGTTTTGGAGGGAACACAAAATGGCACGTTTCTTGAAGTTGTATCTTGTCCACTTGTCCACACTTGTGCACGACAACGAATATTTAATGGTTAATATTCTACCAACATTACACATTAAAAACCGAAATAACACAATTTTAGGAAAATAATACAAAAACAAAACGTCACTCTTTCATATTCCCGGCAAAACTCCTCTTCTTCTTTTATTCTAATGGTACGTGAAGTTATGCGAGGAGTGTCCGGACGAGTTTGACAGCTGTGAAACTCGTCCACCGTTACATTCACTTCGTACGGTTTTGACAGTCAATCCGAATCCGAAAAAGTAGTCGTGTTCGTTTGCTTTTTAAACTGCGCATGCGCGGCTTTTTTGTGCGTCAGTCAAATTCTAAAATATCTTGTCATGTTCTAAAATACCTGTCAGATTTTCTAAAATTTGACAGAAATTGATCGGTATATTAGACTATGACCTAAAACCAAGCATCAATAGACTTGACATGGGCGTACACCCGTAAGGGATGGATATAAAGTGCCAACTTTGTCTGGTGTTACCAGACTATACAAATCTTATTTATTTTCCCCACACCAAATCATTTTTTTATCATTTTTTCAGATGGCAAAAACGCTATTACATATTACCATTACTTTTTGTATTTTTATTATTAGCAATGTTCCCGTGAGTTCATCCGCGTGAGGGCTCCATTCCACCGCGGCACACGGAGAGACTACGCACGTGCGTCAAGCTTCGCTTTGTAAGAAAATATATGTGACTGTGTCCACTGCAACCCACGGACACGCTACGCACGAATTGACTCAAGTCAAAGAAATAAATCCGTGCACGTCCACGCGTGCGCATGGCCGTGCACAGCGTGCGCCGCGGTGGAATGGAGCCGTTAATATAAATACCGCAAAAAAGTGAGAGGAAAATTAATCTTTTAATTAAAATTTGCAATAATTGTAAATTAAAATTATACAATGTCAACATCCATACATAATAATTGTAAGTCATATAATAACGTAGAAGTAGCCTTGCATGCAGCCATCCTACTCCCAAGATGTGCCATCGTTTATGAAACCATTGACCTTATAATAGGCTTTGGCACACAAACGTTCTTTGATTTTCAGATTCAGAGCATTTAATACTGTCATCACATCTCTGTAGACTCTGAAAAGAATGATCGATAAATTATCTCCTATTTTTTATCACTTTGTTTTATAAAATCTATGTGTAGTATTTTTTATGTCATGAAACATGACCATATTATTTTATGTCTAAGTTAAATCACATAATATTATAGTTGTGATACTTTGATGTTGGAAGCCTACAGCTGGACATAGTTTTCGCCAGAGGTGGATAATAATTAGAGATGAAACGGATAGTAGTTTGGCCGGATACCAGATACCGGATATTCGGCCAACCACATGGCCGGATAGCCGGACATCCGGCCGCCGAATATCCGGTGGAACTTAGCCGTTTGGTGCAAACAAGATATATTTAAAAATGTATTGTGAAGAGTCCTCAAGTAGCAGTTCATCTTCAACGCCGGCTAAAAGAGTAGAGGAGAGGAGATGGAGTCAGATGTATCTCGCAAAGCTCATGATACGTTTTGGGATTGTTTTGATGAGGTAGCAAATGAAATTAAAGTCAGTGCGAATTAATCGCAATCGTGACCCTATTCTTGGTGGGCAGCTAATGCCAAACAATACCCAAGTTTGCCAAAATCTATCTTGTAGCAGTTGTTATCTAACGAAGTATGTTTAAGTTCATGTTGGATGACAATTGACAATTCAATAATATATTATTATTGAATGATTTTTAAGTATTAAAACATATTTTTTGTAAAAATAATAATTATTAAACATTGCAATCGTTTAACGCGACAAAATCAAAAAGTAATAATAAGCTTTGGTTTGCTGTTGAAATAACGACCTATAGAATTTGGTTGTGTATTACTACAATAACAATGTTTTTTAAATACTATTTTACGCTGTAATAATGTAACTAACACGTCATTCCTCGTGTAATAATATTCTTAGTTAATCATACAGTCAATATTACTGCAAATTGAGAGATGTTAAATGCAAAATATCGTACTTACGAATGAAATGTTATGTTTTCATATTTACGCTCACTACGGCTTTTACAGCCTAAAATGTAACAAATCACCATGTTTTGCAATAAATTTAACACACACTTTAACACCGTCAATATTGTTTTTCGCTAAAAAAACACAGACTCAACGAATATCGCAAAACACAATATGAGCAAATCTTTTGTTGGTCAAAAGTACGATTCTAGACCAACAACAAAAAGTGAAACTCTGACAAGGACAAAAAAAAATGTTACTGACTCTATTACTCTTATGAGTTTATGTATAGCTGCGTCTTTGTCAATCTCGGTATTATTATTTGCTTGACAAATCCATTGATCCTTCATCTTTGCGGCCAAGCTAGCTTTATACTTATTCTTTGCTTTATACATATATTAATCTGTGGGCCAAGCCATATAATATATATACTTGTAATCTGTGGGCCAAGCCAATGAAGCCAAAATAGTGTGTAAATAAACTTTATAATAAAAAGTGTAATATTCAATTCCTACTGCCAGTGAACCAATGCAGTGCACCCACAGAGTACCTTTTTATATAGGAAAATTTGATTTTATATAGGAATTTATGAGTGAACCTTAAAAAAAGACTAGTATAAATAATACCGTGTACATAATGCCTCGAATAAGTTCTAGTCTTGCGTGGATGTTTTTTCAAAAACTCAACAACGAGAAAGCAAAATGCAATATTTGCAGTCAAGAATACAGCTACAAAGCTACGACTGGGAATTTAAAAAGGCATTTGAAGCATAAACATGTGCACGAGTATTCAAGAGTTTGTATCGTGAAATCAACGGCGAGGTCCCCAGAACTGGTTAGTAGCCCACATAAAAATAGCTAGTTCCAAAAATCACTCATTTTAAAACAGGTGACGCCGACCAAGTCACCGGATTCGTTACATTTCTTGAGAATCACGTAACGACCCACCACCCCTAGACTGGAACAACCAACAGGTTAATCTGTCTACTCTGTTAAAGGACACCTGGCCCTAGCCAGGCCACAACACTGCGCTAAGGTTGTTTTTGCGATGCGACGCCGCAACGCAGTGTTCTGATCTGGCCCTTAGACCGTAGAGGCCATGACAACATCTACACTCTGGAGCAGCGGCCCGCAACAGGCGGACCGCACTGCGGAATATTGATTAAAGATGTATTCTATAATAATATTAATAATAGCCTTTATTCAGATAACAAAACTTACATGACAATTTTGGTGCTTAACTCTAACTGATCCTTATTTCTAGTTTATTTTTATATCCTATTTCATATTTCTATTTATTATTATCTGTTTGCTGCACGGCATAGGCCTCCTCCAACGTATTTCAGGTGTATCTATCTTTTGCTTTTCTAGTCCATGTAGGCAATCTTTTCTATGTCGTCTACCCATTGTCTGGGGGAACGTCCACATTTCCTTTTGAAATGGCCCAAGAACCAAGATAGTAGGTATTGATTTGCTCAACTTATCTTTGCCACATACTATGTGTCCTGCCCATTTCCATTTTAGTCTTTTAATGGTAACTATTACATCTCTAGTTTTTGTTTTACTTCTTATAGTTTCTATTATAATTTTATCTGAGAGTTTTTTCCTACCATGTTTCTGTTCATTGTGTTCTGACATGTTGTTAATTTCCTAATTTGTGCTTTGTTTAATGCCAATAAAGTAAATTATTCTGGCAACCGTATGTGAGAATTGGTATGATACATGCATCGAAAAGTTTTATTTTGATCTCCATACTCATTTGCCTTTCTTTCATTATTTCTTTTAGGTTCCAATATCGTTTCCAGGCATTGGCAATGTGTCTATCTATTTCTTTCAACATGAGGTCATTTGTTGGTATAAGGTGACCCAGATAGATATACTCACTTACATAGTTAATAGTTCTGCCTCCAACAGTTACAGGTTCTTTGGTACTGTTAGTTATAATTTTAGTTTTTGATGTGTTCATCATCAGTCCTGCTTTTTGGCTTTCTACTTCCAGGTCAATCAACATTTCTTGCAAGCCTTCTTTTGTTGGTGAAAACATAATCAGATCGTCAGCAAATCTAAGGTGGGTTAACTTTTCGCCATTTATAGTCAAGCCTTTTTCTTTCCATTCGATTTTTCGGAATATTTCTTCCAGGACAGCGCTGCACAGCTTGGGAGAGATAGGGTCACCCTGCTGAACGCCTCTTCTAATTTTAATCTTTTTTCCTTCTTTTTCTAGTTTTACTTTTGCTGTGCTGTTTTCATATATATTCCTAAGTATTCTAATATATTCGTTTTCTATTCCTTGGTTATTCAGGGCTCTCCATATCCCATGTTCAAGTGAATTCTGATACCAAGTATTAATTAACTCTGTTCCGCGCGGCTTCGCCCGCGTAATTTAGGGATTTTATGCAACCGTACATTTTTCCGCAAAAAACAGCCTATGTCCTTTCACGTGGTCTATTCTTCATGTTTGCCAAATAACAGAAAAATTGCTCCAGTACTTCTTAAGATAATAAGCAATTTCAATATAATTTCCCTCCTTTTTCCACATTTTATATTTCTTCGCTCCTATTAGTCTTAGCGTAAGAAAATATAGCTATTAGCTTAAAGCCTTTCTCGATAAATGAGCTATCTATCACTGAAAGAAATTTTCAAATCGGACCAGTAGTTTCTGAGATTAGCACGTTCAAATAAGACTTTTTAAATAATTTTCCCCCGTTTTTTCCACATTTTCATTTATTTCTTCGCTCCTATTAGTCTTAGCGTGATAAAATATAGCCTATAGCCTTCCTCGATAAATGGGCTATCTAACACTGAAAGAATTTTTCAAATCGGACCAGTAGTTCCTGAGATTAGCACGTTCCAACAAACTAATAAACTCTTCCGCTTAGTATAGATTAATACATATAGATAAGGTAGGTATACATAATATACCTTTATTATTTAAAATAATATTTTTAAAGCTGCATAGGACAAGTGTGTCTTTTTCTGGACCTTGTTAAAATTTTCCCACTTAAGATAAACAAGCGACAATTTTTATGTTTAAAATGTAATTTATCCCTCCTGAGTTCTCTTGATAGCAGTGGCGGGGCAAGACCTACATTTTATGTGGGCAAGATGTATCTTGCGAGGCCCCCTAAAATATATTATATTATGTGAGGCCTCCTGATGGATGATGCTAAAGAATGGATTTGTTGAGAGAAATAAATTTTGATACCCAAAGTTTTATTTATAAAACTTTCTATTTATGAATATTTGAGTATTTCAACTCGTAAAACCTTTAAAACCACGTGGTCCAAGGGACGCGAGGCCCCTGGCGCATTTTGATTGGTCGTGGCATAATCTCCCGCACCCCGCATGCGGGCCCTATCTACTAGTGAAAATGCGCCATTAGGCCGCGAGGCGGCGCAAGGCGTGGGCGGTCGCCCACGTCTTGCGCCGCCTCTGCTTGATAGATTTTCTTTGGTGACGAACTACCTACTTTATTTTTGTCTTATGATTTCCATTATCATGTTTCCAGACTCGCCGCTCTTCGGTGGAGAAAGATGAGTATGAGGTGGAGACGCTGGAATCTGAGTATGATGATGATGATGATGATGATCCTCTCGTCAACACGTGCAACACAGACGAGTACGAGGAAAAACCGGCGTCGTTGCTCGAACCTCGGCCGAATAACCGACATGACAACTTCGAGACACTAACATCACCCGAGACCATCTCCACCTGTATTAAGACGGAGGAATACCTCAACCACGAGACGGTGCACACTAATCATAGAACAGGCTACGACGAATATGACCACTTTGGTCTAATGTTAGCATCCAAAATAAGAAAAATAAAGAATGTAGGCACCAGAGAAGAGCTTATGAACTCCATTCAGAATTTAGCCTACAAATTTTATATGAGAGATATGAAGAATAACGGCAAATAGTTATCATATGTTTTATATGATCTAATTTTAGGAAACTTGTGATTCTGAGTGTGTTACTTGTGGGCCTAAATTGCTGACAGCATGGGCTATGGAGAAGTTGATAATAACTCTTATGAACCTGATGTTAACTGGGTTTCCGAATTGTTAATGGACAATTAGTAGTAGTATCTCAAGGTAGAAGTGACAACAAAATAAATATTTAAGGGGGCTCCCATATGAAAATACATTTTTTTGTCTATTTTTACTCTTAAATGGTACGGAACCCTCCGTGCGCAAGCCCGACTCGCACTTGGCCAACTATTTAATACATAATAATTATGTATGTATATTATTACAGATATTTTTGTAATACCTATTTGTTTTATTTACAATAATATGCCATGGGTTTCAAGCCCCACTGAGCAGGCATGATGACTATTTTTTTTCTTCTTGGTAATTGAAAGACCCTTAAAAAACACAAACATCGCTTAAAGAATAACTGTGATAGCTTAAAAATTCACCATGATCTAACAATACAAACATCTTATAAAATAGACCTGCCCGAAATGCTCCATATATTAGGTGCAAAGAAATTATGACATCACTTTTTCGTAGTTTGTAACTTTGTACGCATCAGGAGAGAATAGGCTACTTGACCTACTTTTTTTCTTTATGCTAACTGAAAAACAACTCAAACATGTTAAATATTTTCGTATGTGAAAATGATTTTGGAATTACGTATGTATGAGAAATTCCAAGTGTACCCGGCCTCTTAATCATTCATTTTCACAAAAAAAAAAACTAATATTTTAATATTTTACACAGTAGAAACCCATAAAAATATTTATTGAAAAATATGCCTCTTAAATGGCGCCGAAAACACTGTCCGCCATAATGTGACGTCATACGCTTTGCATTTTAAACTCTCTTTATTGAAATTTTTTTAATGTGCTAAATGTACGAGTCTAAAACTGCCCAAAAATTATAAAATAATTATATAAGAAATTAGAAATCATTTGTAATGTTGAAAACTTTTGGAGAAAAGTTTTGACCATTTCATTTCCCGTCTACAATAAATGGAGATAATATTATATAAAACTGATGTTTAAAGGTGAACGCAGATTTGGCCGCACCGCACGTACCGCAGTCACCGCATTTCGAGTTCTTCATATAAAAATGTAGAAGTTGCGAAGACTGCGGCGCGGGTAGGTATGCAAGCTTGCCTATAACTTCATATAAAGAATTCGAAATGCGGAGACTGCGGTGCGGCCAAATCTGCGTTCACCTTTAAGTGAATTATTCAAGAAAATATATTTTACAAATCTTTCTAGGCTTATTCTTATTATTTATGTACAAATAAACTTACATATAACAAGCGCGATAAATAAAAGATATTAAATTACTATGAGGATGACGTCACATCCAAATCGGGAGTACCGCAAAAGCGTTACCATCAGTACAAATCCTATTTTCATAAAATCATATTTTCAAATCGACTTTATTTATCAATCATAAGCTTTTATTTGATGATAAGGGTGAAATACAGTTTCCTAGGCCAAGTTCTACTAGAAATATGCATTTGTTCAATGAAATTGAATATAGGTCAAGTAGCCTATTGTTCGACAGTTCGACAGTTGTTCAATAAATCAATAAACATTAAATAGTCTGGTTAATACAGGTTTACTACACTTGCACCTATATTCTCTTATTAATAAAAATATTTTTGAGGCTTTTACCAACATATATATAGATAAAGCATGACAGCAAAAGTGGGGTTTAATATATTTTTTACTAACCTATCAATCTTTTGTTACCGCGGCCCACTTGGGTTGTATGGGACGACCCAAGTGGGCCGCGGTATCAAAAGATTTCCAAGAATCCACGATCGAGAGATTAATATAGGGATATTTTATTTAATAGCCAATATACATAAAATTTTAGTACAATACTGTATTGGCTTAACATTAAGGATCAGCCTGGATTTATAAATAAGCCATAATATAAGCCAAGGCCTCCTACGGGTGCAGATTTCTTCCATGGGGCAGTGGAAATAAAGTGGCCTATGTCTATAAAAGTATAAATCCAGCACTGCTCAGGACGCTCTAGCAGCTGTTAATGGTGCCTGCTTAATGAAGGCATCCAGTTTAGTCTTAAAAAGCTCACTGTTGATGGGTTCTCCTGCTGCACACAGAGGATTCCTCACGACATACTTCACATACAATTCACTGTATATCTTCCTCAAAATCTCACGGGTGTTCTGTGCTTGGTTGTCAGTGTTCATGACAAATTTGAGTCCAGACGGTGTCTCTAAGCAGTGTAATGTGTATTTTGACGTTTTATAATTTAGAAAGCCATCTTTTGGATCCAGGGGCGATATTTTTGCAACAAACGACTTTATTGAATATAGCATGCCATACATTAATTTCCCTTCCTGCAAAAGAAATAAGAATTTTAACTTTATGGACTAGTATTATAGTATTGAGCAAAAACGCTCTGAGAGCATAGTAAAAAAAAATAAAGTCGTTTACAAACCAATGAGAATCATTTCACGTAAGTTCTAATACTATATTTTTTACTCAGTTCCGAGATCGTTTTGGAAACTACAAAATTTGGTACAAATATTACAGTTCCTTGTAACTCTTGTGAAGTTGTGAGGCTATGTTAAATCAACGAATGTGTATTAAAATCAAGTACATAATTACATACTTCTTCTCTCGACATCCCACTCTGTTTAGTTCGATTCCATTCTCCATAGTAGAGTAAGGTACCGTATCGGTCAAAAATATACAAATTATGAATGGTCATTTTAAAATACCAAAACTCATAAAGATTAGTTGTTTTTCTCTCTTGTCTTCTAGTTTTTTCAAAGAGAATGTTATCACTACGTTTTACTAATGAATTTTACTTTTAATTAATTGTAATTTACTTTGAAAAATATTTTAGTTTTGGGTTTTGACCTATTTGTAGGAGTATTTCCACAGATAGGATATAATATCAAATATGTACTAAAACTGTAGCGGGTAGCCTATTGTATCATTATATTGCACTGTGCTGTGTGCATGACTGCGCTCTTGCTTTATTTATTGGTTATTGAGACGTCAGATACACTAGCCAGTAAACTGCTTGAAGTTTCGGAATACAGCATTTCTTGGCATTCTTTGACAGTGACATGATGGTGACATGCCTTGTTGTTTTTTGTTTATGGTCGTCTCTGTCGTCTATGGGAAGTTTTCTTTTTTAAATCTCCACCAGACGGCGCGACGGTAGACACTTCTAGATTTTCTATTGGTTCCCCACCCATCTAAAATAATCTGCAGGTTGGCATCACTGACAGTGTTTCAAAAAAATATCAGTGTACTGTCAAGTGTGACGTTAATCAAAATATCTTAAATCTAAGCCATCATTGGCCTAAGCGATTAGGCCAGTATACTGGTAACAGTTTAGGAACACGCAAATTGTCAAACTGAAAACTGACAACTGACAGAGAGTTTTGGCGGGCATGTCACTTTCAAAACTTCTTCTACTTTTTATTGTTGGTGTGGTTTTTATTATTTTTTCCCAAATTGTGTTATTTGTGTTTTTGATGTTCATTATTGGTAAAATATTAGCCACTAAATATCCGTTATCTTGCACAAGTGCAGGTAAGATGTTGTCAAAATCAAAATGTATATTTCCTGTGACATTTAGTGTGAATATCAGTAAACAGGGCTATTTCTTCCGTGAGTTTAAACTAAAACATCGTTTTAATAACTCTATTATCCTATTCATTGGAATATTATTGCGTCTTTTTCAAATTGAAATGTATCAAGATTTATATTCTTTTGCCCAGTTTTGTAGCAAGTATTGATGGTATTCCCTGGTATTACCGATAGTTGTCTACCCGTACGCCATCTAGTTACTAAAATGGAAACTGTTTGACAATCAAATTAAAAAGCTAAGAAAATCCCTCATTGTCTTGGCTTAAAGGTTACCAGGCTATAAAATCTTAAAGATTTTTTTTTGTATTATTTATTTACTACATTTTTACAAATATAAGAAAATACAACATCTATAAATAATTAATATATAAACACTATTTATAAGTAAAAAATTAAATCTAAATCGGAGGCTGCGGGCAAAGTACCAATTAGGCTGGCGGCATTACCTCGCTGAATGGCCAAACTAATACGTTGGCCGAGGTAAGCGCCAGCCCTGGGGTCATTTGAACGATTGAAATCTTATTTTAAAAAATAAGAATTCTATGGATTTGTGGACTTTTGACGTCTGTTGTCATCAAGTTGTCATTGACATTTCCACAGATTACAAGTATATATTTGTAGAGACATTTCTTTTCGTAGAGGTTCAGTGAAATGATGTATAACATGGTTTTAATTTTCCAATAATTTAAAAATATCGAATATTATAATTGTATACAACGCTGTCTTCATTTTAATAGTTTTAAATAAATGTAAGTATTTATATTCTGCAATATTTTATCGATTCATTGTTCTACATTGTAATACAAGAACTTATTAGAGGTTATAATTATCTGAAAGGACTTCTTACCTAATATTTATTTATTTCAGTATAAATTGTAAACATGGATGAATATTCAAGAGAACCTTGTCCGTGGCGAATTCTTGACGATTCGGGCGGTGCCTTTTTAATGGGTGCAATTGGAGGTGGCATATTTCACTCAATAAAGGGATTTAGAAATGCTCCAACTGGATTCAGTAGGAAAATGGTAAGTAAATGTAATTAGATCTGATTATTGCTACTATTGATACATACATAATATATTATAGTTATGTACATACCTAACTGGGAAATCGGAGTGTAGGTCGACCTCCAATTAGGTGGGACGACGATCTCCATTTATTTGCGGGTCCATATTAGATGCGAGTAGCAGGAGATCGGTCATCTTGGCGTTCATTGGGAGAGGCCTATGTCCAGCAGTGGACAAATATAGGCTGATATGATGATGACATACCTAACTATTGTTGCGATCTGTTTTAGCTGGGAAGTTTAGCAGCTATGAAGGAAAGATCACCCATTGTGGGTGGCAATTTTGCAGTGTGGGGCGGCATGTTCTCAACTATTGACTGTTCTCTCGTCTACCTGAGACAGAAAGAGGATCCATGGAATTCTATCATGAGCGGTGCATTGACTGGTGGGATTCTTGCTGCAAGAAATGGTGATTTTGTTTGAACAACATTCTCTGTTTTGAATTGGCCAAAGAAACACCTTTAACTTATTTAGGGCTCCCACACAAAACTGCAAATTCTTATCGCATCATGTAATTTTTTTATCATGAATTTTGTCACAGATATTAAATTTGTAATGTGATGCAATGCAAATTCAGTTATGTTGGGCTACCTAGGACCATGCTAATTATACATTTTCTCAACTCCAGGTGGAAAACGTCAACTTTCTTCCCGCTGCGCTTACCAATGTTGCCGTTTTCCGCCTCAGTCGATGAGAAAAATAGTATACGCACCATTTGCAGTAAATAAGAAAGCCTCAGATCACATGTTTGTTGACCTCGACCTTTGCCTCGGTCAACAATTACATGTGGTCTGAGACATTTCTTATTTTTCTGCCCTAGGTGTGTAATGTACTAATTACTATTCCAAGCAAAATTTTGATACCTTTTCAAGTAATCTATTTTCAATCAACTTAAATTCAAATACTTTTCAGGTGTACCAGCAATGGCAGGCAGTGCGTTAGTAGGAGGTGTACTTCTGGCCCTGATCGAGGGAATAGGAATCATGTTCACGAGAATGACGGCCGAGCAGTACAAACCACAGCAACCCATCTTTGAAGATCCTTCAATTTTAGGCCAAAGCCAAGGACAGGCGCCCAGTTTTCAATAGGCTTAGTGTTAAGTAATTAACAGTCAAGAATATAACTGGGTAATATCGTAACATTGTTAACACCCAATACAAACAACCGTTTGTATCTATATTCCTGATTGTTGAGAATTTGCCTTGTGGCAGTGTGTTTTACTATTTGTAGACAATTTTAGGTTACACCCCACCCTTTTATCATTATGTTTTGAGTGAATTATTTGCATCTGTGATATTTTCAGTTCCATACTGACTGCTCATAATCTCACTTAATTCTGAATTTGTTATTTACGGCGGCATCATCAATTGCATCACTTTATTTGTTCCATGTGAATGTAAATTGATAACAATAAAAATAGGTGGTAATCAATATTTTGAAATATATTTGCCCTTTTTCAAATATTGGCCCAGAAGTTGTTTATTGTAAATGTTGCCAAAAATTGTAATGTAATTTATGTGTTGATTTCAATAAATATTATGTCATAGTAAAAGTTGTCTTATTGTGCTTCATCATAATTCATAATTATAATAATTTATAATCTTTATTGTTTTACATTGTATGTATAATATTGTTTATTACAAATAAGCAATGAGATTTCATAGATCAGAATTGATTTTATTATGCAAATAAAATGTATTCCAATAGCAATTTAAAGAGTTTATTAATCCAAGGTATTTTTGTTAACTATTTAAAAAAATACATATTTTGTGAATGAGACGTCATTAATTGTTTAACTTTAATCCTTCAATCGGAGGTTCTAAGAATTCCCATTGTATTCTTTTGTTCTTGTGATCACCGGAGCTCGCGCGAGGCCTGAAGGATTAGTACCCCAAGCTAAGGACGAATATAGCTCTTCTTTTATGGAAGAAGAAATGTTAACCTATAAAAAGATACATAATAACAAACTCCAATTGTTAAAATGACATAACAAAACCTAAGTGGCAATTTTTTGTACAATAATTATGACCTTAGGATGTTGATTATAACATTATTTTGTGTCTATGACTGAATTAAGTCTTATCTCAAAAATATTTCTTATAATGGTAGTACTGATGACTGTTTATTAATTATTGTAGAATTTTCAGCTAGTTTCCGGACTTCTTTTATCACATGGGCCAGTACTTCAGGGTCTACACCCAGCTCACAGAGTTTGATACAAATGGATAATGATTCTGCATCCAGACCTGTGCTCAGAAGTTGTGATATTTGAAATAACATCTGAAAAGCCTCTCTAGCTTGTCCGACTTGTACATTCCTCTCTGAAGTCATTCTGAAAGTTATAAAAGGAAGTATGCCGTAAAACAGTTTTAAATACAAAGTTGTACTAATAAATACGAAGCAAACATGTTATTCCTCGTAAAACTTACAATATTCCTTATAATAATACAGCTATTTAAAAGTAACATACTTTTTACACTTACTTCTGTTTAACATTAATCTAAAATAACAAACATACAACAACGAATTTTACTTTTGTAATAGTAAAAAACTTAAATTTTATTGTTCTTCGTCTACTAGTGCTGTTTCTAAGCTCTAAGCACAGATTACTTTATTATATATAGGAAGCTCTAAGCTGTTGAATGTTGACAAAGAGGATGTAAACTGTTGCTGTTGTCTGGCTCAAAGAGAATATAATCACTACCAGGTGGACGAAACTTTCCGAACAAAAAAAAATTGGGTTCCAAATTTAAACGTAGCTACTAAAGTAAATCGCATAATCTGTACAATTTTTAAGCACGGTCGACTGTGATTGGTTGATAAAAAAGACCATAGAGAATATAAACTACATGAGAAAAAAGAGGAAGATGAAGTTTAAAACTCAAGGTTCGAATTCCATTTTGTGAAAATTATTTATTACAAAAATACAAAAATTGTAAATTAAGTGGATTAATTATTGAAAAACGAAAGGTAAGCCATTGTAAAATGTAAATGTAACCGTAAATTGATAAATTGAAGCAAAACATAACGATATCATACCATGTTCTAATACAAAGTATGTCGTAGTATTATTTGCATAATTGTACAATAATTTAGAACTTAAACTATATTAATATGAAAAAGATAGATTATTATTTCATAGAAATTATTATAATGTATATCAGTATGCAGTTAATTTGGAAAATGATGAAATGTGTATCATGTGTATATTGTTTTATTGTAACAATACATAAGGTTATTAATTACTATACTTACTATAATTTATGTAAACTGTATGGAATATAAATGAAAAATGTTTCATTAATTTCAGATTTTTAGGTCCCTATACAGCTAGTTTGCAACATTTTAGTCTGCAAGCAATAGCTGTTAACTCGATCGCGGATTCTAGGAAATCTTTTGTTCTCGCGGTCGCATGCGACCGCTTGGGAACGAAAGCAGCAAAGAGATTCAATGCAAGGAGATTTTAGGAGAAGGAAGGTATGGGATTATGAGTGGTACGGCCACCAAGGAAAAATCCTCTGATCAAGTGAGTAGGTATGCAGCTGGCCTGAACCCGCGCCATAGATTTCAGCTGTCATATACAGGGTGTAACAAAACAAAGTGTGTATGTATAAAGGTGTGATCCACTGGATCGGAATCGGAGCGCAGGTACGCAGTGGACGGATTTGTTGCTTTGTATGTATGGTACTGACTACTATGAACTGCACTAGAAGTACTGGAACATCATTCTGCGCCTGACAAGTATATGACGACACGTGGTGCCACCGTCCGCACCGTATGTCCCGATTCCAACCTGGTGGACGCGCAGCTTTAATCCCCTCCCTATATAGAGTTCACTGTATAAAGCGCTTATTCCACTTATCTTAGCTAGGTTCCTCGATCCTAAATCGTTTCCGATTTAGTCAAGACGTGGAACAACATTTAGAAGCTAGGATCCTAGCTAGGATCCTACCTAGGAACCTAGCTAGCCGCTAGGATAAGTGGAATAATGGCTTAAGCCAATCAAGTAGTTAGTAGAGTAGCATAGACAGCTATTCTATCATATTTATAAATAAAATACATAAAACTGTACTGTAATAATATTATAATATTTAATAATAGAAATCAACAAAAACTTGTGGATTAAATCTGTTTTATTGTTTAATTTACCTTATTAGCCTATTTATTTAGCCATGTACAATAATTTTTATTGAAATAAAACATTTATTTGAGCTCATTTCTTTTTATTTTTATTTTTTTTAATTTTTGGTATGTTTAGAGTGAAAGGTTTTGCACTTAAAATTTTGTCGTTTAGTTTTAAATTAAAAAAATAACGAATGTTTATTTTTTTTCTTCTAAGTCCGACCTCTTGTTACGTAGTATACAGTTTACATCCTCTTTGTCACTACGTTGTCTGGCTCATGGCTGATGTTGTTAATCTTGACATGATCTTGACAGATAACATTTTTCAAATGTCAGGCATCTGACATAATATCATTGCATCTGACATTATAATTTTTTTAGGTAATAGTAGGCAAAGATCATCACTAATTATGAGCAATAACTATTTTTTAACGAATCACGTTGCATTATTATGTTTTAAGATAATTTAGAAATAAGATGGAAAGGTGATAGTAGGCTTTTAAAACGTAGGATCAGGAATCTTAATGTTATTGTATATAAAATGTAAAATACTCATAGTATACTCATATAAAATACTCAAAGACCATCGTAAGTTTTGATGGGGTACCTACTGCATTTTTCCTCCCTTATCCCTATATCTTCGGTAGATCTGCAAAAATGTCGGAATCTTCCCACGGTCACGGCATTTAATGAAGGTATCGATTTATATTTTATTGTCTATCAAACTATTTATATAAAACCATTGAGATCTCAATGCTTAATGCTAAGTACTCACATACGGTTTTGCTCGATCGAGCAATAACGTCAAGCAACACCCGCGGCTCGGGCTTTCGTCCATACATTCAGCATTGCTCGATAGTTTTATTCTAAATCGATATATTTCATTCTATCAATCCGGCTCGATCCGGTTCCGTCAATCCTTCGAGTGGCTCGATGCGAGCCTTCGAGCTGTCAGCTTTGCGGTCCACACAGTAATTATTACTCGATTTGGAGTAAAACTATCGAGCAAAACCGTATGTGAGTACTTAGCATAAAACAGACTTAATTTCTCCGTTACGGGCTACGGCCTACGTTTAAGGCGACGCCTTGATAATTTGGCTGTAGTGATACCGATTTTTTTCAGCAATGACTAAAGCTAAGATTAAAGTTCATTGTCAGTATCCATCATGTCTTAGTCTTTGAATTACCCATAGCATAACACAATTGGTCAACTTTTTTAACACAGAATAATCAATCAAAAAGAGCTCTGTAAAAAAGGGGATTCTAATTTTGCCAACAGAGGAGAGTGATTTAAGCTTCCAAAATTTGTACATAGATTGGTTCAAGCATACACTTTAATTTGCCCATAGCTTATATGAAATATATTTATGGTTTTTAAATTACGTGACAAAAACAGTTTTGTCGCTTACGCCCTTTCCAATCTAAAACATATCCAACATGGTTTTTTACTTTAAGGCTTAAGCAATGTTACAATATCGTTATGTTATGTTGTCCTTCATTATTCTATTAATCCTTCAAGCGGCAAGCCCCATACGAGCACCGGTGATCGCGACAACAATAGAATACAATAGCATTTCCAAGAATCCTCAATCGAAGGATTAATATTATATTACTATTATATTACGGGAAGACGTGCTCCGAGGAATTTATTGGACTCGTTGGAAACTACATAAAAATATGAAGTGAATTATTAAGTATTCATTTTTTTCACATCAATGAGCGGCTGCTGTATCGGCGTTTGCTGTAGCCATGCTGTAGCGTAGCGTATCTATATTCTATTCGCTTAAAAAGCCGATAACGCACATACGACTCCTCCGGTGTTCCTGGATCCCAATTCCCATGGGTATCCCTATTTCCATCGGGGTTCCTTACTACCGACTACAAAGTATAACTGGTTATGGTTTTTATTTAAAAAATGATAAACATTGTTAGCAAGTTGTTGTCGTTAGCTGATTATGATGATGTCGATGATCGCGCGGGAAAGTTGGTCCCCCCACCATGTCTATTTTTACGCGCGCATCTGCGTTCCTGAAATAGAGATGTAGTAGAGTTTCCGAGATCGTGTGTTTTGTGTTCGGTATTTCATTTACGCGTATTCCTTTTCTTAAAGGAATTACATTATATAAAGAAAGTATCATTATGGTAAGATGTTATAATCATAATATTAAGAAGTTGTTATAAGACGTATGTGTATATATAATTTAGTTAGCATTTTACGCTGAGCTCCAAAAATTAAGTGCATGAATTATGCGGTGTCACGACTCACGCATTTTAACACGTGAATTGCATTTTCCTTATTTTTCTTAAATGTTTTCTTTCTTATTAATAGTAATAAAGGTGGAATTAACATTTTAATAAAATATATGGACCACGATTAGAAAATTCAACCAAAAGATCAGCACATTATAGTTTCATATTAGGTAAATACCTAATAACGAAATTTATTGTCTTGGATTTAAATTTTTTAATTGCTAGTTTAGAAAGGCTTTTAAGGAATGAAATAATATTAATTGAATGCTTTAAAATACGCTAGAGCTTTGATATTTTCAGAGTGATTCTGCTCAGAAACCTGAGGGCGGTAGCGGGGAGAGTGCTAGCACTGCTAGCAATACAAATACAGCACAGGATAACTCTCCAGCGGTATGTTTTAAATTCTATTTTATTTGTATTTATTCAAATAAGATACTTAATATTGTTGTTATTTCCTATACTTTAAATACTAATATGTATTATAAATGAGAAAGTATTTTTGTTTTGTCCGTTACCTCTTCACGCCCTAATGGCTGAACAGATTTTGCTGAAATTTGGTATGGAGATACTTTGAGTCCGGGGAAAGCACAAAGGATATTTTTCACCTCGGCGAAATGTACGGTTCCCGCACGTTAAACGAATTTTGGCGCAACGCGGTTTGCGGGTGTTATCTAGTTTTATTATAAAATTGATAGCCACATGGAATTTAGAATGGATAGAACGGGTGTCGAATAAAGACAATATTTTAAAATTATTTCTATCCTCATAAAAATTATCTAGAGGCACGGTTCCTGTGCGATTTTCTTTTCCAATGAGGTCGGAGGCCAGCTGTTTTAGATAGTTTTAATCTTAAATCTATAATCTATTGTCCACATGTGGCCGCTTGGGAGTTGAAGCGTTAAACATGATAGTAAATGTGTCATCTTTTAGGTTGAGCCTCAACCACAGCCTCAGCCTCAGTCGCAACCACCACCGACAGAAGTAAAACTGGAGGAGAAGACGGAGAATGGTGAGGCGAAGGTTGAGGAGTCAGCCGAGGCTGTGGCGGCGGGGCTGCCTGCCGAAGTCATACAGTCAGGACTCAAAGTTGACAAGGTAAGAACAAGCATCATATTAAACAATATTAGGTATGTCATATACAGCCTAACTCAAAAACATATTTTTATTAATGAAGACTTCGATAAGAAATGTAAGGATTCTATATTATGTATATCTCTTTTCGGTTGCTTTTGAATGCGATATGGTACCGTCGTCGCGTCGATATGTGTCGCATGCACTGCAGTAAAACCCCATTCCTTTTCTTTTTTAGTAAATCAAAGTTAGATTATTATTCAAAATGAAATTTCTGTTACACCTTTTTTTGTACGATTTCAGGAAAACTGGGAAAAGAGGCAGCAGGATCTACTGCGGGTAATTGAGGACCTCCGAGCCAAAGCCAAGGACGAGAAAAGTGAAGAATCATTGAGGGCTGAGTTGAAGGTATAACAAACCGAATCATTGACTAGCTGCGACTGCTGTGGGTTACTAACCCACTTATCAATATAATATCAATATATGATGTGCTATCGTTAGGTTAATAGTAATTGGTTAGGCACAATAATTATGGGTACTTAAATTTGGTTGAATATTACATTGCTAGATAGCAAACAAGAACAGCTATACAGATGTATAGTCCTTCATATTTAGAAAAGTGAAGGCATGTTTAACCAAAATATATACTATAATCTCGCTCGGTCGGAAGATCTTCCTTTTCGGCCGTCACTTACATCCATCCTTCCATACTAATATAGTAATAATATATAAATGCGAAAGTGTGTCTATGTGACAATAAAATCCCAGAAAACGTACAAAATCTTTCCATTAATAAATTTAAAAATGTAGTCAAAGAACGTTTGTGTGCCAAAGCCTATTATAAGGTCAATGATTTCATAAATCATAAACGACGGCACATCTTGGGAGTAGGATGGCTGCATGCAAGGCTACTTCTACATTATTTTATGACTTACAATTATGTATGTATGTTGACATTGTATAATTTTAAGTTACAGAATTGTAAACTTTATTTTAAAAGATTAATTTTTTTCTCACTTTTTTTGGTAAATAAAGTGGGCCCCGTGCGAGTTTCTTACGCCGGTTCTTCTCGCCGGGTTAGTTCCCGAACCGGTGGTAGGCATCATGTAGACTTTCAGAAAATATTTGCAAAAATTTATTCTGAATAAAAAAAATTTGAGTTGAGTTTGAGTTTGTCTCTCTGTCTGTTACCTCTTCACGCCTAAACCGCTGAACCGATTTTGTCGAAATTTGGCATGGAGATACTTTGAGTCCCGGGAAAGGGCATAGGCTACTTTTTATCCCGCAAAAATGTACGGTTTTCGCACGTTAAACGAACTTTTGCGCAACTGAGTTGCGGGCGTCATGTATTCGTTACAATAAGAGTTGTCGTGTTGTGGTCCAGGTGCGTGAGGAACAGATCGACCTGCTGAAGACGCGCGTGAGCAACCTGGAGACCAAGCTGGAGGCGGTGCTGGCCAAGCCCGCCGGCAAGAACCACGAGATGATCGAGAACATCAAGCAGCAACATGAGGAGGTAAGCTAAGACTTCAAATATCTTTAAATTGTTATATCTTTATATATATGATTCTTCTATGAGTGTGTATGTCACTGAAGTTCTATCAAACGACTGGACCGATTTTGATGAAATTTTTTGTGTGTGTTCAAGGGGATCTGGGAATGGTTTAGATTCACAATTTTGTCCGCTGGACAATGTTTTTTTAATTAATTTTTAATTTATTAGTAGTTGTTGATTTTGGAATGTTTTACATTGGATCCGACAGACGGCGCTATCATCGCAGTGTCAAATTTTAAATAATATTCGAATTTTAATTTTAGTCTGTCCCGACAGTTAGCGCTGCGATCAAATTAAAAAAAAAAATACTTTATATACTTAATATGGCAAAGAAAAGTTTGCCGGGACCGCTAGTTTAGTATAAGGTACGATGTGATTGACATCGTCTTTTTGCACAAAAATCCCTTAAAATAAATAAAGATTAAAAAAAAATCTTTGAAATTCACTCGTATTTTCTGCCCGAATTGTACTTAGTCACTCTTATAAATTATAATCGAGACATATAATTGATACATCTCACGAGCTAAAATTTCCCTCTGAGGATCAATTCAGACCGCAACGCGACGACGACGATTTGAAAAACGTCTCACGCAAATTAAATCTGTGAATTCAGTACAAATTCAGAAATGCATATATGCGTCGCGTTGCGGTCTAAATTGACCCTTAGACCCATGATAAAGAAAAATATACTACGTAGAAACAGGCGTTATCGGGTGAAAATTGAAATTCGACAAAAATAATGTGCTTTTGTATTTCTTTATAGCACGGCTAGTGAGTTGCATGCGAATTGGGAGCGTAGCGCCCAGGAGTAATGTGATTAACACCCACGCTCTTGACCTAGACAGCTTGACATACAGTACATCGTAGATGTTTTTTTAAGTAGTTAGCTGAAAGTTTAAACGTGAGTCTTAAGTTTGACCGACTTGAACCAGATTTAAGTCTATCAAATTATCACCAATTTCCCAGCTGCTGACCAAAGCCCGGGGCATGATCTTCGACAAGACAAAAGTAGTGAAGAACCAGGAGCTCCAGATTGAAGCGCTGAGCAGCCAGGTGCAGTCGCTGAAGGACGTTAACACTATCACCAAGGACCTGCTTGAAATCCGCAACTCGGAGGTCAAGGCTATGGATGTAAGCATACCTATAAGGACAAGTCAGATGTCGTCTTAAATGTCACTCAAGGTTCGATACAAATCTAATGATACCGCTGAAATGTCTGCTTACACGACACTGAAATTTTAGGTCCTCGAGCGTGTTAAGGAAATATATGGACTGCGGTTTGTCTTATTCAGTGAACGAAAACGGTTTGCCTATAAAATACTTTATACGTGGGAGAGCCATGCTTTGGCACGAATGGGCCGGCTCGACCGGAGAAATACCACGTTCTCACAGAAAACCGGTGTGAAACAGCGCTTGCGCTGTGTTTCGCCGAGTGAGTGAGTTTACCGGAGGCCCAAACCCCTACCCTATTCCCTTCCCTTCCCATCCCTACCCTCCCCTATTACCCTATTCCCTCTTAAAAGGCCGGCAACGCACCTGCAGCTCTTCTGATGCTGCGAGTGTCCATGGGCGACGGAAGTTGCTTTCCATCAGGTGACCCGTTTGCTCGTTTGCCCCCTTATTTCATAAAAAAAATAATGCTCTAAAATCACTTAATACACAGTACCATCCAACAATTATATATCTCACAACTGAGTGAGTAGGCGACGGATATAGTTTTGTCAATTACAATGATTTAGTTTCCATTATTCATATAAAAAGGGACTTTCCAGGAGCGTCTCCAGGTGATGGAGTCGCGTTTCAAGGCGGAGAAGGAACGGTACGACCTGGTGCTGAAGCGCGCGCAGACCTCCAACAACATCAACGACGACCTGCGCAAGGAGTACGAGACGCAGCTCGCCATATTCAAGGTGAGGGTCTGCAGGTGCATGTGAATTGAGAGCGTATGCGTAGCGGATTGCTGAAGCGTGCTTAGACATCCACTATTAAGCCACAAAGATGTCAACATTTTCCTTTAAATGCGGGGAAAATATAAAAAATCGTTGGGAATATTATGTATCAAGATGTGTTACAGAATATCACTGCCGCGTACCGACTATATGGTTTGAAATTCGTAGGCTATTATTATCATGTGTAATCGCTGTCCTTCAAAATCAAAATTAATTATTATTTTTATTGTTATTATTCAGGAGCTCCGCGAGAAGTACGAGCAACGAGTGCAAGCGCTCAACGCCGAAAACGAGCGGCTGAAAGCCGCCGCGGGGACCTCCGCGTAGTGCGTAGCTTACAACTTCTGTGTAGCCTGCTACGAGATATCGTGTAGCTTACTACGAAACTTCGCGTAGACTGCTACGGAATTGCGTAGCCTACTACGAAATTGCGTAGCCTGCTACGAAACTTCGCGTAGTCCGCTACGGAACTGCGTAGCCTGCTACGGAACTGCGTAGCCTGATACGGAACTTCGCGTAGTCTGCTACGGAACTGCGTAGCCTGCTACGGAACTGCGTAGCCTGCTACGGAACTTCGCGTAGTCTGCTACGGAACTGCGTAGCCTGCTACGGAACCGCGTAGCCTGCTATGAAACTGTGTAGCCTACTGCGAAACTGCGTAGCCAATTAGGAAACTCTGCGTAGCTACACTATTCGGCGTAGAGCCCAAAGCGTAGCACGCTACATTACACTAGGCAAATAATTCGTAGCATGGTACGTGTAGGGCTACTTGCTGTGTAATAATAATTTTGTATTATTTATTGGATAGACTGTACTGGACTGTTTTGTATAACAAGTACAAGAGGCAGACATATTATGTAGCTAATATTCAAAAGATCATACTTCGGTTATTGATCTTTCAAAGTTTAACAATAAACTTAAAAGAAACAAAACTTTACAGTTCAGTGCATGTCACAACACTGTGCCTCGTATGTATAAGACTGTACGATAAATTTTATATACTAGTTATTGTATTTATTAAATAAAAGATTTTTATGTAATTGACTTTGGGTTATCATTTACATAAGAACCTTAGAAGAAAATTATGAGTCACAAAATCTTGTTTATAATATAACGACTTCGAAAATTACTTATTCATAATTTACATTAAAATGATGTAAAATCTTGTGAATAATGTTCTACTTTTAATATAACATACAAAGAGACTAGCATTATGTATTAATGTCGGGGAAAGATTACATCGCAGTAATCTGTGGAATTAGTTGCGAAGCCGACAGATGAGATTATTCACCATTTGAGATTAACTCATCATCATCATTATCATCATCATAGAACTTTTTGATATATATATTTTGCTGATGATTCATTTCTTGTGATAATGTTAAGACATTATTATTATACAAAATACAAGGAATTCAGGTATATACCGCGTCAACTCTGTCATTCTTCAGGATTGTGAACCCAGGTAAGCCATCCACCCGTGTGACGTGTCCCGTGGTGAATATACCATGTAGTAGTATATTATGTGTAACAAACGTCATACGTGTTCTGTGTACATGATATATTGTGTGTCCTTAGGATAGCGGAAATTGAATTCAAATATGCAAACGCTGAATGCTTTAGTCTCTAGATTTAAGACTCTGTCTATCCGTACTAATATTATTATTGCGAAAGTCTGTCTGTCTATCTGTCTGTTGCCCCTTCATGCCCAAACTGCTGAATCGATTTTGCTGATATTTGGTATGGATATACTTTGAGTTAAGGGAGAGGACATAGAATACTTTTTATCCTAAAAAATGTACGGTACCCACGCGTTAAACGAATTTTGGTACAACGGAATTGCGGGTATAATTAGTTATTTATATATTTCCTAGCTACGTACAAGATTCTAGAACGTGCTAAAAATATATTATAAACATACGACAGCCTAATTAATATTAAGTCTCTGTCATCCGTCTCAACTCACACGTAAACTTCGTCAGAGGTTTCGGAGGTGAGCTCGGGACTCGGTTTACAGACTAATTACACCCTAATGATGGCCATTATACAGCTTGTGGCTTTCGGCGGGCGTTTGGGACGATTGGGGCGTTAAAGACGGAGGGTGATTAGGGCGTTTAAACCACGTAACAGCCTCATTTCTTTTCGATATTATCACGATATTAAGCTTGGTGATTACTGTTAAATAGACCGGTTTTATTGTGAATAAAAGAATTTAATGATTTTACTTAATGATTGTACTTAAGTTGCATAACTCTAAGAAATAATGCTTTAACCTTGGCGTGTTTTAAAAGAAAGATTTATAACAACGGTCTCATATTATTATTTAAACGTAGTTTTTATTAATATAAACACCATAACCTACTTTATAAAACTGCAGCATAAAAGAGGGAAATATACCATCAGAGAAGTTGATTCATAGGGACTGATTGGACTGGGCTGGGCGTAATATGGTCGCGGACCGCGGTATGTCGACGTAGATCCGCTCTGTCTATGAATCAATTTCTTCGACGGTACATTAAATCCTTACAAACCTTTACGGTATCAACCTTTACAAATTCAATATACCCACATACTATAATATAATAACTTGGATGTTGGAAGCAAAAGTTTATAACAGCGCTTTTATCGTTGAAGAGCTTTCGAGAGAACCGTGACGGCGCACTTTGCGGCGGGTTAGATAATGTAGATCAAACTTCTCCAGTTCAGCTGTTCCTTTTTAGATCTCGGTCTTTGTTGAGCGATGATTAATTTGTTGTTAAAGTTATTAATTTATAGTTTAATGCCGCTTATACGTTTATTTCGTACGAGCTATTGCAAGCGGCTTCGCTTGCGTTAAGAAGTATTATTATATACAAATTTTCATCCCCTATTTTAACCCCTTGGGGGTAGAATTTATCAAAATCCTTTCTTAGCGGATTCCTACGTCATAACATCTTCCTGCATGCCAAATTTCAGTCCGATCCGTCCAGTGGTTTGGGCTGTGCGTTGATAGATCACCATGTCAGTCAGTCACCTTTGAGTTTTATATATTTAGAAGTACCTAAGCGAAAAATAGGTTTTGGGACAGTTCGATACATAATTGGCTTAGGATCTTTAATCTGAGTTACTAGTCACACTATAGTTGAGGTTATTGTTAGTAAAATCTATTGATGAGCTGGTCTCGAGTACGCTGGTAGTCAGTTACGATATAACAGTTGGTCTGTCACACCATGGCAGTAGGGGAATCATGCTGTACAAAACGTGACTCGTGAGACCACTAAAGTAACTACAAAATACGTAGGTTTAGTAACAAAACTCATTATATTCAAGAGGCAATTACTCAAAATTGGGGCCTCAAATCCAAGATAAACGACAAACTGTATATCACGCCTAATTGTTTCAGTGAAAATGAAAGCCGGTGTGAAAACTCCCATTGCATTGTTTTTGGGGACGCTCTTTACAAGCGGCTCACAAGCGCTCGCGAGCCTTTCAAATCTCGTGACTCGAGCACCTTCCGAGATTCTCATAATGCGCTTATTTTTGTACATTTTGTCACAGTTTTGTACAAAAAGCTACGAAGAAATGTACAATAATGACTAAACATTTTTTTACATTTCAACTTTTTGGAGGAGATCCATTAGTAGGATTGTATTATTTTTATGTTTGATGTGTTCGTACATTACAATAATAATTCTTATATACATTTGCTAGCTTGAAAAGTAAATAGTGTAATGTGAAATTCGAGAACAACAACGTTGAGTATACTTTATCCTACGACGCATTAGAACAGCTTATTTTATTTTTTATTAGCTGGTTTTAGTGAGTAGGAGTCTCACATACCCCCGGGGTACCCAACCCGGGGCACCCATGATGGGTTTCCCCTGCGACATCAAAAAAAAAAAAAGCTTACACGATCTCCAACGAAAGGTTTTTAAGGAGGGCAAAAACCCGCATTTTCACCTACCCACTGCGGTCGAGACCCATAAGTTTTACAAAATATGCGGGAGGTGGACCCGTTTCAACGCGTCGCAACAGATCTCGCGTCCCACCTCGACATTTAATTTGTGTCACAAACAAGGCTGTAGAGAAGGGATCGGGTCGCAGATTGGGTGCCGGTGTATATTGGGTGTTTTAAAACAATGGCCGACCGGCAGGCGACTCTAACGAGCTCCGCGCCCGCCCGAGCGCGACGTAAGGGTCTGTACACAAGTTTAGTGTGTTTTGTAACCTAACCAGGATCGCAAATCAGTACACTGTTTGCGCGCTGACGTAAACGCCGCAGATCTTGAATGAAAAATAAAGCGAAGAGCAAGATGCGACAAACGCATATATCTACGTAGGTTCAGGTCATAAAGTTAATATACCTATCGGAATAGAGAAACAATCCCGAGCTGTCAAGCTTAACCAAAATTTGATTTACATCTGTGTATACAATTATGTTTACGTGTGCGTGTTAGTGATGTACAAACATCTTGTAACTCGACAAAATATTGATCATGGAATAATTTAATTGTAAGATTGTAAAAATAATAAAATGGGATAAAATAAAACTGCATAGATAATATATTATATATAATAAAATTGTAATTCTGGAGTAAAATAAGACTTTTATCATTAAAAAATTTTGTAGCGAAAAAAAAAACAAAAGATATACTTATTTATAAATAACTAATTTATTTATTCATGCTAATATTAAAAAATATTATAATAGCAGCTGCTATTTCATTTTCTTAGAAGTCACGGACGACTACAGTGTAGGTACGCGACTTCTAATTAGTATCCTATATACTCCAAAGATGTGCCATCGTTTATAAAATCATTACCTTATAAATAACTATAGGATTCGGCACATAAACGTGCTATGACTACTTTTGTTTTTGTCTTTCATTTTTTGTTTCATGAAATTTATATGCCTAAAGGTCAACTTATTGGCAAGTCTTAAACCTGCTTTTTCTTGAAGTTCACAAAGCTCTGTAATAAATTTAAATTCTACTTTTTTGCCATTTCCATCTAAAAATACATTTTTATCATTAAATATTCCTCTTATAAGTTTTATAAGGTGACACGGATCAAGCAAAACGTAATATTTCCTATTTTTAAAAGTAAAATAAGGAATGGGAGTTTCACTTGTTAATTTGCATCCTAATGATTTGCACATATTTAAATTAGAGGATATACCATCAAAAGTAATTGAAACAACTGTACATGCAGTTTCAGCGAGAAAAGTTAGACAGAGTTTTAGTAAATTTTCTTTTTGAGTAGCTGTAAAAGCCCGCCCTGGAAAGAATTCCACAGGTAGTTTCCAAAAATGGTTAATTGCCACAACTAAAAAAACGAGGACTTGATTTGCCACTGGAATTTCATCACCATGTGAATCATTGCCGAAATTAACATGGCCATAGTGGGTATTACCAACAAACTCTGTATACTCTTTGATGCTCATTTCATCAAAGGTCAAATTTACCAGAAGATCTTTTGTTTTGGCTACTTCCTTAATTGTATTAAATGACTCAGCTGTAAATCCAGGGGCACAATCTACACGTTTATACCAGTTTCTTAATGTATTTACATGTGGTAAACAAAGAGAAAATTTTTCGCGAATGTAGTTATATGATCTTGGGCTATAGAAATGAACTGTTAAAGCAAATGTCTTCAGCTCATCACAGTAAGTAGATGACTGAGAGATATCACCTTGCATTATAGCATTTGCTCGGTCATTTAGGGCTTGTATTGTCTTATTACTGCATGTTGTTGATATATCATTTAAATGGTCTTTCAGACCAGGACGTTTTTGAATTTCTTCAAGCAATGATGCCATAGTTAAAACTTTATTTTTTATGCGTTTATTTTGTGCCCTTAGTTTTCGAATAAGTAGCTGCTTCTTTTTTAATCTATCCTGTAACTTAGTGCATTTATATAGATATAAGGTTCTTTTCTCTTGATATCAATTCTAGTTGTAAGGAGGTCGATGGTGAAGACAGTTGTGGCAGCGTTGATGAGGACGTAGAATGTGATGACGACGGTATACATGTGGCTAACTCTGGTGGTACAATGTCTCTGTAAACGTAGGATGACACAGTGCGCCTAGGCTTTATCTTGATCTATAACAAAAAAATGGCTATTACGGTTACTTTTAACTCTCTTTTTTAACATAATACCTATATCATACTTTTTTAATTTAATTAAATCAATATGCAGAGACAATATAAAAACAGACAAACTAAAAAAACTTTTAGTAGTCTATCTAGTGAATATGAATGAATGAATATTCTTTTTAGCATTTACACATACCTACATATTACATAGCAATTCAAACTTAGTACTATTAATAACTGAATAAACATAAAAGGCGGCTTTGTTGCAGCAATTTCTTCCAAGCAACCAAAAAGCTTATTTATATAAAAAGCAAATAGGCAATGTGCAAAACAAACTACAACTAATTAAGTTTACATCTAAGAAAATTACAAAATATTTATAATAACAATAATTAAAATTTATAGCCATCTCTAAACAAATAAATATATTAATACATTGAAATAAATATTATACCAAACCAATAATAATATACCTACTTACTACATATTACGTAATATAATTATTATATTAAATACTATGCCAAATAAATATAATTAAGTACTTATTATTATTAAGATATAGTAGTCTTTGATACGTTTTTTAAATACGTCGTATACGAATATGTTATTTATTATTAAGTAAGTACCGGAACAAAAAGTGTTGGGATTGCATTCTGGATTAATATCCGCTTCGTTCCTCTCATCCGTAAATATTTTTCTTCAAAATGCTTGCTGCATATGCACGAATTTTTCTTCGGGGCCCAGTTTGGACGGTTAATTATTTTAATCCATGAATTTTTGGTATCCAGGTTAGTAGGAAATCTGAATAATTAGCCAAGTGTGAGTCGGGTTCGCGCATGAAGGGTGACCGGATTTAAGCGGGCATTTTCTAAAACCCGGCACGACACGACACTACATGTCATGACATGATACGACACGACCTACTTCGTCACGTCACGTCACATCCTTGACACAACACGACATGACTTCACTAGACCCTATTAATTTTCAATTTACTCTCAATGAGCCCTTTTATTTGATGCCCATATTGCAGAAGTGCTTTAAAAATAACTATTCCCCTATCTTGGATGAGCAGCCATATTGGATGTAGAATGACATTACATCTGTGGAAATTTCAGAAGTCTATTACTATAGCGGTTCTTGAGATACCTACAGCCTGAAGACAGACAGACGGGCGGACGGACGGATGGACGGATGGACGGATGGACGGACGGACGGACGGACAGACGGACAGACGGACGGACGGACGGACGGACGGACGGACGGACGGACAGACGGACAGGCAACGAAGTCTTAGTAGTTAGGGTCCCGTTTTTTCCCTTTGGGTGCGGAACCCTAAAAACGATAAATTATGTATGATAGTGTAAGTACTAATAATAATAAACTACGGACCAGTAATTATGTTATCATGTCAACATTCCCAGATAATATTTCCTAGAATATATTTATTAAGTATAGAAAATATATATTCATATCGATACTACTTATCGATAACCTGATGCAGCCCTAGTGTAAAATAGATGAAAATTGTTTACACAAAATATCCTTAAATTGTACACCATGGCTAGTCAAGTTATGTTTTCCATATAAATAAAGATTTAAAGAAGTGAATTATCAAATTCAATTCCAATAACTCGTAGGGAATTGGCAAAAATAAACTTAAAACTAGGTCCTGTCGATGTAGAATAATTCACCTGTGAAATGAATATTTGTCCGGGTTTTTTCGATTTGTGGATCTACAATCAACCACAGAACAGGTAACCATATTCCTAGAGCAGTTTTTCTGGAAATTATTCACTATTTATCTTAAAATTAAAATTTCTCTGAGAGCCCAAATTGACAACGAGCCGACCGGGGCAGACAGACTGTCAAACAGATGAAAAAAAAGCTATGCCACCTCAAATCACGCTTCTCTTTCCACCACGCAGTGTTACTGATAGTGACATCTCGCTTGCTCAGGCCTTTGTTTCTCTATTCCGATAGGTATATTAACTTTATGGTTCAGGTAAACAATCTACGACGACAGCAAATTGATTTGTGAGAAGAAAGATCTGTCAGTCACTTTTTCTCAGTCAGGGTAATGGTGTTCAAAACTGCGACTTGCTGTTATCCAATTCAATATTTACAAGATGAGCCACTTGAAGCATCAAATCGTAATCATTGATGGACGCAGGAGCGTTATGGTTCGTTTCGCGGATTGTGAACTGACCCTTAAGGGGGTTTAAAAAGAGGGGGAGTTATAGAAGAGGGGGCTATTTGCGTACCTCAGATTAGATCGTTAATACCGCCGTGCTGGGATACATTTTTATTAAGAATGCGGTAACATGAAAGAATGGCTGAGGCAATTTCTCTTGAATTAGGAATTCTCATTT
The DNA here is from genome assembly GCA_937595015.1 of Polyommatus icarus. Lineage (NCBI taxonomy): Eukaryota > Metazoa > Arthropoda > Insecta > Lepidoptera > Lycaenidae > Polyommatus > Polyommatus icarus. Next base: position 1,314,791 of record OW569322.1, on the reverse strand, counting down.
CGCCGTGTAAATAAAACAGACTTCGCCTCGAACGGTAAAATTACGCGGTTTTTATTTGCTTTTATTAGTGTAATTTTCTTAAAGGTCAGCCAATAATATTACAGCAAGCGTAAGCCATTTCTTGGCTGAAGTAAAGTTTTTTTTTAATAATATCTAAGGGCGCTTCACACCACGTCAGTCTGGGCTGACTGAAGCGGGGCTAGCCCCGTGCTAAGTACCGAGAGGGTTTGCATTACAGGTACCAAATAACAGGAATATAATATTTTGTACTATAAGCGAGTATATTTAAGATTTTCATAATATAATGCAACATACTATAATATTTAATACATATCCATGACCCAGGAACGTAGAACATTTTTTGTTCTGTCGGCGAGAATCGAATCCGCGCGGCAATTTCTTGGCTGAACTAAACTTGAAGAAAGAAATATATGTTTCCTATAAAAAAATATTATCTAGCAGATAACATGGTACTTTAGCGTCGATCATACGTCGAGTAACCGATACTCAGTTTAATGGGATACACGAGTATGGGACATGTTTTAGTCACTGTAACTCGTAACTTGATAACCCTGTACAATAAAGAAAGGTCAGTCGGGGTTCAATATCATCATACAGCTGTTGTGTATTACGATAAAAATCGTATTTCTATTTATTGACTTTCAAATCAAGAAAATTTAAAGCATTATATAGTCTGAAATATGTATTGTTAATCTAATTCAATATTTTTCACCCTACTCAAATAAATAATATAATATTGTGGCGTCTCTGTCGCACCTTTTAGATGTCCAGATTGCATATATCCTATTTTTAGAATTTAGGCTGGAGAGAAAAAAGATTATTAAAAGGACAATAGGAATGACAGTCGAAGGTAAAAATGGAGATAGAAAAATGGTATTATGAATTCAGCTAGATTTAGATATTAATTTTACGAACACGTATTTGTAAATATTATATTATAGTAGAGTTCAAGGTTTTGTGGAAGTTTTATTTAGCAATATCCGCCTACCATTCAACGGACTCCAAAGTGGTGACGCCGTACGTGCAAGTTAGATTTCCCAAAGTTGTGACGCCGTACGTTCAAGTTAGATTTCTATCGTCGGTGAACATTTCGTACTGCTGCCGTGCTACGCCTACGACGCATTCCATAGGACTTCGGAGACGAGGACTACATTCCCCGCCGCCACGTTCCTGGTTCCGGCGCTGGCTGCCTTGAGATTTTCTGTCTCGGCCGCTATCTTCGCCGCTAACAAGTACAATTAATCTATTTATCTTACACCCCGGCTGCCGTTCCGCGACCATTTCGCTGGATTCCGGGTGGAAATTAACTTGTCTGCATACTTCTAGCTGAAATTCATCATAACCGGTTCATTGCGGCATTGAAAGAAGACTCCATCAAGAGAAAATCTCCCTTGAGAAGCTTCGATTAAGCCATTCGCCACCATTGAGATGTATGGAGTTGCTATTGCCAACAAAAAACATGTCACACTTGAAGAATGAGCGGGGTGAGAGGCGGGGCGGTGATGGCTATAGATCAGTACCGCAGAAGTGACAAAGTTTTGTGCCTACACTCGAATGGACGCAGACTCTATTTGAAAGTGGATAAAATAAAACAAAGATTTTTACTAAACATTATTAAAAGCTTTTATTTAACTTGCTCTGTATAATATTATTATTTACATTATTATGTAAGTTCGGGTGGAATATTTGAACTCAATTTCGAAGTAAGTATGTATGTACATATAATATTTCAATCGATTGAGCTGAAATTTTGTATACACGTTTGGTTTGAATGACAATGCACGATACAGTATGTGACATCACTAATAAATATAAAATGGCCGACCATTCAAGATAGCGAAATAGATATATTTTCTATGCCGTCCTTTAATAACAGTATGGATATTAAATGAAAGAACTTTTTGAGAATAACTCGAAAACGAATGTAATGTCATTCTACATCCAATATGGCGGCTCACCTAAGATAGGGGAATACAAACAAAGTTTCGTTTATTTCTGCATGACTAAAGAATTGGATTTCAGTTAAAAATAGTTAAGTGAAATCCAACTTTTTAGTCATGCAGAAATAAACGAAATAATAATATAACAAGTCGCTAAAATATATAGACACCGTTTTTTCACTAATCAACATCAAGTACGATTTCTCAAGGACATAGAAGTTAATTAGATTTCTGTCTATATCTATACTTATTATAAAACAAAGTCGCATTTTTTTCCCTCATGTCCCTTTGTTCCCTTTAATCTTAAAAACTACGCAACGGATTTTGATGATTCTTTCAGTGTTAGATAGCCCATTTATCGAGGAAGGTTATAGGCTATATTTTATCACTCTAAGACTAATAGGAGCGAAGAAATAGAGGAAAATGTGGAAAAAACGGGGGAAATTATTTGAAAGGGCTAACTTGAATGCGCTAATCTCAGGAACTACTGGTCAGATTTGAAAAATTCTTTCAGTGTATTCTAGATAGCCCATTTATTGAGGAAGGCTATAGGCATATTTTTTGTGGCTATATATTTTATACCCGTGCGAAGCCGGGGCGGGTCGCTAGTTTTATATAAAATAACGGGGCAAACGAGCAAACGGGTCATCTGATGGAAAGCAACAACCGTCGCCCATGGGCACTCGTAACGTCAGAAGAGCTGCGGAAGCGTGGGAATATGCCTTGTTCTTAAAATGCTTCTGGTGATAGTTCGTTCCATAGTTTTGGTGATGACACTTATCAAGGTGATGGGATGATCCTCAGAGCACTCCCCGTGATACAATTTATAGAGGATGCAGAGCGAAGCTACATCTCGGCACAATTCCAAGAGGTCCAGCCTGTTTAAAACACTATGGTAGTCAACAATTTGAGCGGCCCTTCGTTCAAATTCAATACTCGTACAGTAATACACAATAGCACTTATTAGGCAGCGTACATCGTTGGATACGATACAGAGGGAGTAGTTGGTATTTTGGCGCACCGTATGAGGCTGAACCTGCGCCTTGTAGAGTTGTAGGCGTTGGTCCGGACTGAAATCCCTACTGTCGCGCTCTATTAAGAACACCAAAATTCTTCGAGGCTAACTTGGCCTTACTTTTAAGCTAGTATATTAATAAGTGCATTTGTTGAATAAATAATAGCAAATTATTACAACCTGAGACTGACGGCGACCATTAATTTTGTGCGACGGGATAGCGGTCGACGTTGCCATGGTGACATACTTATTTATAGTCACTTCAATAAAATAATATGGGCGAAATACTTTATATTATGGCAAAGCAACGTTTGCCGGGACAGCTAGTTATAATAAGTATGGATCCAAAGTCCACTACATACTTACCTTATTTAAATTACTTAAATATTTATAAATTTATATTTATTATATTTATAATATTACACGTACACGTACACGTACATGCGTACATTATAATAAATATTTTATAATATTTATTATAATGTACGCATGTATAATGTACACGTAAAAACGTATTTATATTACCAAAATACAAACTCGTCTCCGTGAATACTTCATTCATCGTCGTCTCATCATAGATATCTGTATTCTGCCTACATTCCCCTCTGAATCTACTACTCTATGACAATGCGAAATGGCGCGCGTCTTCGCCTAGTAATTGAATGTTCGTATTTTAATTGAAAATAATTAAATAAGAAAACTAACCGATGAAATGCTATGCCGTCGCATTTGGAAGTATTTTTGGAATTATTTTTGCAATATCTTAGGACACACCAAGGCATTTTTGTGACTTTTATTTTGTTTGTTTATAATTGTCATACGTCAAGCGCGCAGAAGAGCTCGCGGCCGACTAAGTGCGCTGCGGCTATATAGCGTCTCTTGAATGTGACCAAGCATTGCGTTGCGGTGTCAACTCCTTACATCTCAATGTTCGCCACATATATTTTCGTCAATCGGAACTTTTCCCTGACGATTAATTCGGTGGTGTGGCCCTACTGTTGTCTACTTCCGCTTTCACTTCATTCGTTTATAGTGTTGGCTGTACTTACTAGTGACATAATATTTTGACATTCGTTTTTGACTCGACGGCTGTGACTTTTACACCTCGGAACATTTCGAATTATCTATGCTCGGAACGGTCTTTTGTCATTTGTGGTACGTCAATATATGTCAAGTGAGAAAAACGTAAACAAACTTTTGTGATTACGGGAAAAGCGTTTTTATGTCGTTTTCTTTGAACTTTTAACTGTAAATTAGTTAGGTTTTCTTCATAGGACAATTTAGTGAGTAGTTATACTGCGTATATAAACGTATCGTGGTAAGTTTTTGGCATGTTTTACGTAGAGTTAACCAACATTTTTGGGACTTTGTATTAACATAGTCCAATTCTGTTTTCTTACTAGCTTAAGTTACTTAACGTTATACAATATACGTACGGCATTTATGCTAATAACTAACAATATTATTGTTAATTCACGCCAGGCACTGCATGTATTTTACGTAATTAAGGTTTTTTTTTGCACTAATTTAATGTGTTTTTGCCTGTAATTCTAAATGTTTATTTTATCAAATTAACTTTTATTTTTACAACATAATTGCCTTTAGTTTAACATTTCTTTTAATTTTTTGCATTTCTTTGTGTGTTGAATGCTGCTTTTGGGAAATAATCTTTCCTTTGTAAATATTTGTTTGTACAAAACTTAATTTTAATTTTTATAATTAAGTCATTAGTTTTTAAGTTACGATTTATTGATTAACTTGTGACGTATTTGGTACACTAATTTTTTTTTTTTTTTTTTTTTTTTCTCTCAGTTTCGGTTATTCCTTTTTTTTTTCAATATGGCAGAGGGTGAAGGTGAAGGATTTCAGCCGAAGTCGGAGACATGTAAGGTGTCAGTGAAATTACCTCCATTTTGGCCCAACAAGCCAGCAGTCTGGTTTGCGCAGGTGGAGGCTCAGTTTGACATAGCGGGAATTGTGGCTGATTCTACCAAATACAGCTACATTGTTGGTCAGATCGACCATAAATATGCAGGTGAGATTGAGGACATTTTGGTGCGGCCTCCAGAGAAAGGGAAACAATATGAAACTCTCAAAGCTGAGCTTATTAAAAGATTGTCACTGTCGGAGGAGCAAAAGGTTAGACAACTCCTCAGTGGTGAAGAAATGGGTGATAGGAGACCGTCCCAATTTCTTCGCCACTTGAGATCTTTGGCAGGTGTTTCCCTCTCTGACCAGAACATTTTAAAACAGTTATGGCTGGGACGGCTGCCTCAAAATGTGCAGGTTATTTTAGCATCTCAGCCGGATTTGTCACTCGAGCAGCTAGCCAATCTGGCTGATAAAATCACCGAGCTGACAGGACCACCGGCAGTTTTCTCCACAGCTGCGCCATCAGCCAACGTTTCCCCCTCTTTTCCTCCTTCCCAGGATATTTTGGTCAGCTTGATGGGTAAAGTCGAGGAACTTACCAAACAGGTCAATGCCCTCTCCTTACGTGACCGACCTCATTCCCGTAGCCGCAAACGGAACAGGTCGAGATCGAGGAACTCCCGTGCAAACTCACCAGCTCCAAGTACACTTTGCTGGTACCACCGGCGTTTCGGGGTCAAAGGTGCCAAATGCATTAAGCCGTGCACCTGGTCCGCACACCCGGAAAACTCCAGAGGCAATCAGTAGTGGCGGAGACTGATTGTTCATCAGTTAGCCGCCGTCTCTTCGTTACTGACCAGGTAACTAAACGCCAATTTTTAATTGACACCGGGTCGGATTTATGCTGCTTCCCCCATAGCTGGCTTCCTAGACGGGCAGAATCGCCTGACTATGTGCTTACAGCTGCAAACGGAAGTAGTGTCAAAACTTTTGGCACAGTTAATCTCCGACTCAATTTGGGGTTACGGCGGGACTTTCTGTGGCTATTTGTCGTTGCTGACGTACAGCGGGCGATAATAGGTGCGGACTTCCTAGCACATTATCGCCTGTTGCCTGATTGTCGCAATAAGACATTGATAGACGGTATCACTGGTTTATCTTGCCCTGCATCCTGCGCGTCTGTCGAGCAGCCCAGTGTCAAAGCCATCGTTGCCGGTAATTCTGACTTTATGTCCATACTCGCCGAATTTCCGGATATCACCCGGCCGCCTGGTTTGCCCAGGGTCGTTAAGCACAATACTGTGCATCACATTCAGACAACTGATGGTCCGCCAGTTTCGTGCCGCCCTCGTCGTTTAGCGCCTCAGAAATTGATTTCAGCTAAAAAAGAATTCGAGGACATGGTACGTAGTGGCATCGCAAGACCTTCCAAGAGCGCCTGGTCGTCTCCCTTGCACATGACCATCAAAAAGGATAATTCCTGGCGCCCTTGTGGCGACTACCGCGCCCTGAACGCCAGGACCATTCCTGATAAGTACCCCGTCAGGCACATCAATGACTTTACACATAACCTCGCTGGAGCCAAGGTGTTCAGTACCCTCGACCTGGTGAAAGCATACCATCAGATCCCAGTCTTCAAGGACCATATTTCGAAGACAGCCATCACGACTCCGTTTGGCCTCTTCGAATTTCCGTTTATGACCTTCGGTCTACGAAATGCTGGTCAAACTTTTCAGCGTTTTATCGATGAGGTCACTCGGGGTCTTGATTTCTGCTTCCCATATGTGGACGATATCCTTATCTTTTCACCAGACGAGGGTACTCACAGGGAGCATCTGCGCACACTATTTGGGCGTCTCCAGGAGTATGGTGTGGTGTTGAACCCCTCCAAGTGCATCCTGGGTGTCAGCGAGGTAAAGTTCCTTGGATATCACATCAGTGCTGATGGCACTCGTCCACCGCAGGAACGTGTCCAGGCACTTTTAGATTTTAAGCCCCCTGAGAATGTCCAGGGGATGCGCCGTTTTCTCGGCATGCTTAACTATTATAGGCGTTTTGTTCCCCAAGCCGCCAAGTTTCAGGCGCCTCTCATTAACGCCTTGGTTGCTACCAAGAGTAAAGGCTCGAAGCCATATCCTTGGTCACCAGAACTTCTTCGAAATTTCGAAGAGTGTAAGAAGAGTCTCTCATCTGCAACAATGCTCCACCATCCCGTCGCCGATGCACCTCTCGGTTTATTTACCGACGCATCGAGTGTGCATATCGGTGCTTGCTTACAGCAACATGTCGATGGGCAATGGTTACCGCTGGCATTTTTTAGCAAAAAACTGACCCCTCGTCAGTGTGAGTGGCCAGCGTACTATCGCGAACTTTTGGCTGTGTACGAAAGTGTACAGCACTTTCGGCACATCGTGGAGGTCCAACATGTGACCATTTTCACGGACCATAAGCCATTGCTGTACGCTTTCGTACAGCGTCGCGAAAAGCTCCCTCCACCACAGCTGAATCAGTTGTCTTTTATCAGTCAGTTCACGACTGATATCAGGTATATTCGCGGGGAGGACAATATTGTCGCAGACGCTATGTCGCGAGTCGAGGCTATATCCCTGGAACAGGAGTACGAGGCTCTTGCCAAGTCACAGGAGACAGACAAAGAGTTGCCCCAACTTCTGGAAAATTCCAGTTTAAAGCTTGCAAAAATAAGCGTACCGGGCACTGGTTTCTCTTTGTTCTGTGATTTCTCGACTGGCAAGCCTCGTCCTTATGTTCCAGTGGATCTACGTCGCTTGGTATTTAATAAAATGCACAATTTGAGCCACCCTGGCATTAAGTGTTCGGCTCGCCTCATAGCTGATCGCTATGTCTGGCCGTCTCTTAACAAAGATTGCCGGCAGTGGGCTCGTGCATGCGATGCGTGTCAACGCAGCAAAGTGTCGAGACACAATTCGTCTCCACTTGGTCAATTTGACACTCCAACTGGCCGATTTATGCATGTGCATATGGACATAGTTGGTCCTCTTCCGCCCTGCAAAGGCTGGCGTTATTGCCTAACCGCCATTGACCGGGTATCTAGATGGCCTGAGGTCTGGCCAATACAAGGCATAACTGCGGAGGAGGTAGCGGAAACTTTTGTCCGTGAGTGGGTCTCACGCTTCGGTGTACCATCGACCATTACGACAGACCAAGGTACTCAATTTGAGTCGGACTTGTTTCGTAGGTTGATGCAGAGTTTTGCCACTAAGCGCATCAGAACCACCGCTTATCATCCACAAGCGAATGGAATGATCGAGAGATTTCATCGACAACTAAAGGCTTCCATCATGTGTCACGGTGGCGACTGGGTTACTGCCTTGCCCCTGGCACTGTTGGGCATCCGTTCTGCTTTTAAAGAGGATATTGGATCATCTGCCGTGGAGATGCTTTATGGTGAAACTCTGCGTCTTCCGGGCGAATTAGTAGTTCCCTCTATTCATCCCGTTGCCTCCAGCGATCCGAGTGATTTCGTGACGCGGCTTTGCCAGCATATGTCTTCAATTCGACCGAAGCCTGTTTCTCGTCACGGGAATAAATCCAATTTTATTTTCAAGGATTTAGCTTCCGCCTCACACATCTACTTACGAGATGATGCTGTTCGTCGACCCCTTCAGCCACCGTATAGCGGCCCGTTTAAAATTTTGGATAGGTCTACTGACGGTAAGACCCTTACGGTCTCTATCAAGGGAAAATCAGTCACTGTTAGCGTCGACCGAATTAAACCAGCGTACATAGTTCAGGATGATCCTCCTCCCTCAGTAGTTCCAAATCTACCTTTTCCTGACCCTGTCATTCCTCCGTCCACAATTACTTTATCTCCTCAGCCGTCACCTTCTACCGATCTACCCAAACAACCTTATACTACGAGATCTGGCAGACGAGTGCGATTTAGAACTTTTGATTAGTTTACCCCCGGGGTTTGCTTTCTCCGTGGGGGGGTGGTGTGGCGTCTCTGTCGCACCTTTTAGATGTCCAGATTGCATATATCCTATTTTTAGAATTTAGGCTGGAGAGAAAAAAGATTATTAAAAGGACAATAGGAATGACAGTCGAAGGTAAAAATGGAGATAGAAAAATGGTATTATGAATTCAGCTAGATTTAGATATTAATTTTACGAACACGTATTTGTAAATATTATATTATAGTGGAGTTCAAGGTTTTGTGGAAGTTTTATTTAGCAATATCCGCCTACCATTCAACGGACTCCAAAATATAATATGTCATTTTGTGTCCAAATTTTTCTGTTTGAAAATCTGTTTGAAGTTTTTTTTTAACTATAATATTTCATCATCAACCAAGTGATTTGAGAGCTTTCTACAACTTATTATTTTGTTTCTTTGCTGTTCTATCTATTTAATTTGAAACCACTTAATGAACCTTTTTTTTTTTTGTTAAGAAAGTAATTAAAGTAATGGTAGAACTCAAACCTTGAGTCCCTAGATTTACAGAGACCCTTAAAAGAGTTGTATTAAGGAGACATAAGTTTGAATAATTTATGAAACATAAACTTATCTTTATTGTGTCTGTCAGACCCTTTACCTTTCTCCAGAATAAAGAACTAGGCTCGGCTGTATCGAGGCTGTATCTGAGATCCCTTTTGATGGGCTTTTACTTTTAGTGCCCAGATAGAGATGAATTGTAAAGTAGTCGAGACAAGCCTCCGTCGAGCTTTCTAAACAAGATTGGGGAATCACACTCACAACAAAAGTTTATAAGATTTTTTGGTAGCTGAGATTCAATGTGTTTCTTTATCTTTTCCCCAACTACAGGCAAGTCAAAAGGAAGGAAAACGATTTTGTTGCCATTGTTTATTATATTATGTATGCCTGTGCCCTCGTAGTCTAAACTGCTGGTCCGATTATAACAAAAGAGGTGTCAAAGGATTAATAATGTTGCCGCGGGTGACAAAGGCTATAAACTTTTTTAAAAATATTTCTTAAATATTTTTACGTAGTCACATAGTATTTGAAACCTAAAGCCCGTCACAGACTTAGCTATAATATATATTAATATATTTATAGCAAGGCATATTATTCTATACTAAATCCACATTTCACAGAAATATATATTATAGCTGAGTGTGTGGTCACGTGAAAATTAGTATAGAAAATATATATTAATATGCCTTGCTATAAACATATTAATATATATTATAGCTAGGTCTGTGACGGGCTTAAAAGATTTTGTTGATAATTCTAAAACAATTTGAATACGGTGTCGTTTACAATGTGTATAATTAAGGCAGCCTATAATAGCCTATATAATATGTTTATTATTCTATAAAATATATATATAAGCTACTTTTCATTCCAGTAAAACAAACGGCTCCCGTGAGATAGATACTACGCTCACCAATCCGCAGCAAAGTTTGGTATCCATTTAAATATATTTTGCAGTGAGTTCTTTACAACGAAAATAAACGTGGTACATAAAAATTGCGATTGAAAATAATTAACGGAGAAAAGTAAAAGATACTGAAAAGTTTTCTCAGACCAACGATTTCAATTAACGAAACTCGATGTCAATTTTGGTACAGCTTTTTTTTTTTTGAAGTCGCAGGGGAAACCCATCATGGGTGCCCCGGGTTGGGTACCCCGGGGGTATGTGAGACTCTTACTTACTCTTACTCACAGCTTCGATAGTCATACCGAACAAATGCGAATCAAAATCGACATCACACTGTCTAAACGTAATAATTTTCTATTCTGTTAGTTACAAACTGATCATCGTACGATCGTGTACCAGTGTAGATAACGGGAGTACCAAAAGATCTTACCGTGAGTTCTTTTCAAAGACGAGAAACGAGGTAGACAAAAAATAGCAATTCAAATAATTAATGAGAAAAAGTGACACTGAAAAAGGTTTCTCAAACCTGAATCGGAAGTTTATTATCCCTGCCCCGGTAGTTCATTACTTCAATTACACGAAAACCATTCTCCTTTATGACCTTTATTCCCTTCGATGAAGTTCCTTTGCCTGCAGGGCCGGATCTACCATATTGCTTTTTGGGCTTCAGCCCAGGGCTAAATTCAAGCTAAGTCTCAAATAGAAAATAGACGATAATGCGAAAAAAACCATATTTTTTAAAAATTAAACAGAGCATATTGTGCTTTGCAGCCCTGCGAATTCTACGACCAATCAAACTCATTCAATTAATTTGATTAAAATCTACGTTTAGGTCTTGGTTTTTCTTACTGACCTTAAATAGTATAAGGCCAGGGCTCCCTGAGCTCACGATCCGGCCCTGCTTGCCCGGGGCCCTGTACGACCGTTCGGTGCCCAAGATAGGGGTTATAATGCTATCCGATATTGGAGAGAATCGTTGACCTTAATTTTTATTGCACCAGGTCAGGGTAAGCACATACATGATGGCTACGTGTTCGGAACATTATCGAAGATAATGAAAAGAATAAAATTAAAGAAACATTTGACTTTCTATAATCTATTTTTTATGCCTCATTGGTTTGGAGCTTCGTACTTTACTAGGATTGGGCCTGTCAATCCTACGCCTGATCTTCGCCAGGCGTATCGGTTATTAATCCCACTGGGTTACAACCGTTTAGGAATAGAGACTGCTGTTGGGTATTGCGCATACACTAGTGCAATATAAAGACTACGCATGCCTGGCTTGGTTTCAACGAGCTTCACTGATACCTACCAGCTATTTTTGTGTCCATATTATAATCAATAACGTAACGAAAACGTAGCTGTCCGTTATTCCTTCTGAGCACTCCGATGCCGAAGTCTCGGGAGGAAAGCCTCTAGAGTTATGACCGAGACGCGTGCAGACTCTTGGTCGTGTTATGAATATGCAAGAGTATTTTATGCGATAGCCTAAATGCATACTATATAATTTATTTCAGTAATGGTTGTTTATTTATGATCGTATTATAGTATTGTTCCTGAATTGAATTTCTAAGTTCAAGATTTCCTTTCTCTTCTTTACAAACAAAAATACAATTCATCACATACAAGTCTTTATAATGCTTTTCGATATAATATAAATTGATCTTTATTGTGATTAGGTTAACGTAGGTCGTAGTGCAGGGTGTCCTGCTTGAATTAATTAAAGACGCCGAAGTGGTAGAACCACATAAGTAACATTTTATAACATAAATACTGTTAGTCATTTTTTACTTTATAATTTAAACAAACCTTGTAACTTACTTACTTCATCATCTAGCTAATATATCTGGCTATACATAAAATAAACATTTTTTTGATTTAAAATCATTTTCCTAAAGCCACATTTATGCAAAAAAACGGCAATTTTTTTACTGTTACTTACCTGATTCTTCCACTCGTGTCTTCAATTGCTACTTTCACTTAAAGCCTTAAAAATGGCTAAGTTCACAAAATAGCAATAAAGTAATCTTCTGTGGTGAAAGTGAAATCTGAAGTTGGTTAAAGCGGTGTCGACTTACCAACTTAATTAGCCTCGTCTTCGAGTGGGCGGTTTCAGCACCGTATTACGTTACGAATATCCTAAAGTCTAAACCATCGAAATACGATGCTAAAGAATCGTAATGCTGTCAGAAAATGGTTCCATGAGAAGGTCTTCCTGTTATTATCGTATTAAGTTTGTTGCCGCACAAGGCACGCATGCAGTCTTATTTTGGAGTGTAGATTAATGTCAAGTATCCCACAAAATGACCTTAATGGAACCAATTACATTATATATTTTATAAATTAGGAATGCACTGACCTCAGTGCATTTCTAATTTAGGTAATAATACCTAATACTTAGGTAGTTTAAGCTATATTTTTGTGACCACAAAAAGGATCTAAAATGAAACCGGTACATGCTTGAGACTAACATTTCTTTGTATTGTATTTCGATGTTCTAAATACAATAAATACTTATAACATTTGGCGGAAACTCAAAATAATACTTCCATCCAATTACGGGGGAAATTGAATATATTACGGGGAATAAAATATGATCGCAAAAATTGGGCGCGCGACCGGCGCGGAACAAATTAGGTAGCAACAGAGATCCCTGGTGTACACTTGTTTTATTCTCTTCTTAAATAACATCAGACGTTCCATAAAATATTATTTTAATACTATTTAGATGACGCCACAACTCCGCCAAAATTAGTTGATCGCGCGAGAACTGTACATTTTCCGGGATAAAAAGTATCCTATGTCCTTTCCCGGGAGTCAAATCCCACCTGAGCAAACTCGGTTCAGTGGTTTGGGCGTGAAGAGGTAACAGACAGACAGACAGACAGACAGACAAACAGACTCACTTCAGGTAAGGTTTTAAACGGTGGGAAATTTTGAAAAGGAGGCTGCAACTTATTAAACATTGTACTATAGGTTGCGCCAGATAAACGTGTGTTGAGGCAGTTATTATAACCCAGTCTCTCCACTTCGGGCCACGATGGTGAACCCTCATGGCTCAGAGTCCATGATGGTCCTAGCTATTATGAATGTGTACAGGGAGATAATATTTATCTATTATTGTCCATGATCAACGTCAAATAGGTCTACCAGAATCTGATGGCAAATTTTGACAGCAGATTTTCAAAAAATAACCTTGATCATTGGATAAATTTATATATTTGCATATTTCACACACAGAATCAGCCGCTATTTATGGATAAAAAAGGATCAAAATGTTTTATTCCAATTACCCCGGTATTGCTAGTAGAGTAAATTTACTTTTTCACTTTTCGCTATCAGATTCTGGTAGACCTATATTTAGGGTGGTATAGAAATGGCAATCACGTGGTTTTTGATAACTAAGTTTTGATTCTGTGACACAATTTGACAGTATGTAATAAATTTAAATAGGGGTTATTATTTTACCCAAAACCAGTGCTAATTATACTAATTATTAACGGATTAACTTATTTGTACATCAGTGGCTTAACCGAATTCGTATGGACCGGCTAATGAGATTATAATGGGAGCAGGCCCGGGATTACGGCCTCATAACCTGTATTAAGCCGGCAACTGACGTCATAAGCCGGTGTACACGTGATTATGTTAATTTTAAATGATCCAGCATCATACTCTGCACTCTGCAGGTCACTTAACTTTACGCTGAGAGATCGGTCTGATGACGTAAATTGTTAGATGTGCCCAAAGGTGACTTTCCGATCCTTGAGATCGCGACTAACAAAAACTCAAATAAAAGTATATTTTTATAAACTTTTTATAAGCTCTATATTTAATTTCGTATATTTATTATACCGCTATTTGGACCAGTTCATTTAAACAAGACCCTTATTTTTATTTTAAAATTATGTTTATTTTAATAGAACTAACAAAAAGCCTACCGAATAAATTAACATTATGCTACAACAGTTTATCTAAAGTTTTTTACAAATGTTATTTTTATTATTATTGGAACATTTATTTTATCTAAGTTTTGATACTTTTATAAATATAAAACTAGGCCACTATGGGTTTCATTTTATACCGACATTAGTCTAGCGACCAATGCCGTGACGCTTTGTAGTGGCGTAGAGCTAAATGAAACCTACATACTGTGCTAGTTCATAAAGTGGCCCGAATAAGTGCAGACAGCTCTATAAAAGCAACAAAAGCCATGCGTGCGTAGCTTAGGCACGTGTAAATGAGAGTAATAATAAAATCCGTGCGCTATCTTTTTTTTTTATTTTATGATCTGAAGATGTGTCACGTTCTCTAAAACAATATTTATTATAAAATTATAATTACTCTGTAAACTGAGTTTTTTTTGTATGGCTGGTTTTTTGTTCTAGAGTCTAAGAATAGACTCTAGAACAAAAAAGTGCGCTGAAATGTGCAGTTTCATTTTGTAGGGAATATATTTTTGTAGGAATATATAAAAAAAAAACTAAGTGCGAGTAAAACTCGTACACAAAACTCGTCGGTTACATGCGAATGTTTTAACTGTTTGTTGCAATTAAGGGGTCAGAGGAACCGGCACAAAAATTACTTAGCATTAAAGTAAACGGTTTCCCTTACTCTTAAAACGTTATTTAAAGGTATTATTAGCGGTATTAAAAAGTGGAAAAAGTTACAGGACAATGCAGGCTGATCACCTGATTGTCTGACAAGTAAAATGATCCATGCGTCGTATGGGCATGCAAAATGTCGGCCCTGCCCCTGATCTGAGATCTCTCGCCGGTCGTGTCGGTCTTCCGTCCCGCCAATAACTAACAATGTTATATAAAATAAATGTTACGCTTCAAATTAATGAAGTCGTTTAGTTTGAATCGATTGATGTACAATAAAAATGGGCTATAATGCTATGGAACTCCTTGCCAACCAAAATCCGGCAAGCTAAAACTATCGAAAGTTTCAAAAAAATGCTCAAAAATCATAACCTCGGTATCCAGTAAAGATTTCGTGCGAAGGAACTGTAAACTATACCTATATAAATAAGTATATCTATTATAATAAGTATTGTATTTATTTACGTTTATGTATTGTATTTTATTAAAATATATATTAGTTTGTTTATATCTAGTATAATAAATGTGTATTAGTATTCGTTTAAATTAGTATGCAACCCAATATACCTATGATTTAACATTTTAGAATAGGATTTAGTGTAAGTGTAATAATTTAATGTGTAAGATTATTCCTAAGTAATTAAGATGTATGATAAGCCTTATTTAATTTCTAGTTTTAGTCTTATTCCAACTAAGTTGCACTGTGTTGTAATTTATTTCCATGCGCCAGAGGTTGCTTGGAAGAAATCGCTTTTAAGCGATAAAGCCGCCTTTGTGCTCATGCTGTCATGTGAATGTTTTCCTTTTTCTTTTGTATATTTTGACTTTCGAGCACAATAAAGCAATAAAAAAAAAATGGAGCTTGCCAAGATTTCATAGAACATTGCTCAATTCCGCCTAATTAGGATTCGAAATTAAATATTTCAACTCAAGCTCCTCAGTTTACTTTTTAACATGAATCAGCAGGATTCTTTTAATGTGGTATGTGAATTGGTAATTAAAGTTTAAAACATTATCACATTTTCTTTCATAGTGCAAGGTGCACTTACGAAACTGAGTGATACTATTTTGGGATACATACCCTAGATAGACACACATAAAAGAACAAATTTTATCTTCAATGTTTCTGTGTGAAACGTTTCTACCTTTATGTGACGTTCGTCTTTCTGTACCTACACTTGATGGACGTTGTTCGTAGAGTCCACATCCTGAGGATGCTCCGGTGTTGGAGCGAAACGCGCGTCGAGGTTTTCAACCTGCATGGTGGTGAGGGGCCTTGCACGGATTTGCCAACATTATTGTTTGTGTGGTGGTGGTGTTTGCAAGTTCTTGCATGCGAGTGTACGCATAGGCAGTGTGGGAGGAGGGAGGTGCTGTACGCATGCCTATGCGTGCACTCACTAGGTGGAAGTTTATTTCGCGGAATATTGCTAAAAATAATAACAAACTAAATTTTAAGCTATGGATTTCCGCAAAGTAACGCCTGATTCCATTAACCTTTCTGTGAGTTTGTCGATACAATAAAAAAGGATATATGGGGTACAATGTGTATTGTATCCCATATATCCTTTTTTTATTGAAGAAACATTGAAGTTAAAAGTTGTTCTTTCAGCGCTGCTGCTTTCTCAATGAATTCTGTTTATGGGACACATACACACCCTAAAATATTGTCCCTTAGTTTTGTGTATGTATTGATATAATAAAACGAAAAAAACGGCAACGTAAAATGGTAAAATGGTGCCAACGGGGTGAAGATAAGAGGATTTTAATCTGGCGCAGATGACGTCACGTAATATATTCAGTTCTCGACCTGGATGGGAATGAGACTGTAATGCGATGTGATTGTGAATTAATCATGATGAGATCTTGCTAATTAGCGATTACTTATTACGAAAGAGGTTGCACGTTGAGAGGCTTATTATAAACAGATATAATAAATACCACGTAACATTTTACTCGGGTAATAAATCTGCATTAATAGTTACACTAAAAGGAAAGATTTGATTGCTTATTTACATACTTTTCTAAATATATTGGTATTTTATTAACCCATCAATCCCCAAGCGGTACCCGGCTGTCGCATAACAATTGAAAATCTATTGTGTCAGCCATTCTCACGATCGAGGTATTAAATAGTGTATAATATGCTTTATACGCCATTGGAAAGGATTTAGGCTAGCTTTTTATTCTTGTTCTTAGAGTTTATTTGAATTATAATTATGAAAACAAAGCTAAGCTAAAAACTTTCAGTCTAGAAAGTGAGACAGAGTTTTATCTTTTCACACCATATAAAACCGGTTAAAATAATTTTGTAAACTGACAAACAAAAAATAAGTGCAGGGTTGTCGTCTCCAAACTACTGAAGAGATATCATTGAGACTTCGTTTAATAAAATCAATGAAAAATAAACATATTATTGTTACAGCTATAATACAACTATTTTATTTTTTCCTTTTGTTACCAAAATTATGTATTATTTAATATTTTTGTTACGCCGCGAACAATGGTGTGGGTTATGTGTTCTTTTTTGTTTATTTAATTGTACTTATTTTAAGATTATAACATGTAACCTTTTTTGTTACAATAAAGAAAATAAATAAATAAGCTGCAAGCGTGCTCATGATGGTCATACGGATTAAATTTTAAATTCGAGGCGATTAGGAAACAATTCTGTGACAAGCCCATTCTTAGAAGGTTGTAATTAAATTAAGATTTTATCCCGTAAGCGCTACGAGTATCTGAGTGGATCTTCGTAGCGGCCGTTGATAGGCTGTAGATAACAAGGTTTCGATTCTTGTAGCTCGAATGTCACTTCGATTGTTATATGTTCGAGTGCAGCTTTTAATTTTGGGATTCTCGCCGGATGTTAAGGAAGTATCATATTAAACAGGCACAAAACCAATGTCAAAATAGAATTGATTATTGGGATTATATCTCTGGGATCAGCCCTAGGATCGAGCATGTGGCATCTTTTCCGCTCGTAGAAAAACGTATGGACGCAAGTGCCGAGACATAAAGCAACATTCTAGATGTGTCGAGAATCGGGCTGCAGGTATATACCGTGTAAAGTTTTTTCACCACAAGGACCTTTATGCCAATAGCATAAGGATCACTATCACAGAGACTCAGAGTTAAATAAATTCTGAACAGAGTATATGCCGCGCTACAGGTACTCGCAGATACATTACGGAAATTACTTTTAGATGGAAAATCTCACGGTTTTTATATTTAAAAAGTTGTCGAAGAAAGTTTTAAATTCTGCTCTTATTTATTCTTGCGCTTTTCAGGATTTTCTTACATTTACCAATGGTTTTTTAATACAATCTCCGTAAGACAAAATGAATACAATGTAAATGTTTTTGTGTGACAAGTTTTTTTCTTTTTCCCGACATAGAAAGCAAGTTTAGGTTATCAGTTAAGGAAAACATATTTTATAGGTAGATGGCAGACGTTAATAGGTTAAAACATAGGTTAAAATTATAAAATTAAAACAACGATAGTCGCAAGACTCTGTGGCTCAGTTGGTGGGCTGTTGGTAGCTCAAGCCGGGGGTCGCGGGTTCGAATCCCGCTGACGGAATAAAAAGTTTTCATGATAAATAAATAATAAAAATACCAATATAATATATTGGTATTGTTGTTATTTTTTAAGACAATCCAATATCGTCATGCACTATAATGTATATATAGTAACATAACTTACTTTTTATTGCCTGGATTGCGGGCAAACGGCATTTAAAACTTTTACAAGCTATAATAAAAGTGAATGTGGCGGAAAAACGATTGTGAAATCCGTTTGAGCTATTATCCGGCTTGCAGGTGCGCCGTGCAGCTTCGATACATTATGTTGCTGCCAGCTGTTGCTTTTATCCGGGGTCAGTAATCTGCTTATCGGATGATGATATATTGGAAACAAGGCTGAAGAGCTTTATGTATATCAAAACTAATATTATAAATGCGAAAGTGTGTCTGTCTGTCTATCCGCCTGTCTTCACACCCAAACCGCTAAAAAAGTGTATGTTATTGTACTATGTAGGTAAGTACTATCAGAGAATTTGATTCCTAGGCCAGATGGCGGACCTAAGTAACTTGACATCCAGGGCCCCCGCTACCATATGTGCAATATGTGCAATGCACACGGGCGCCATCTTTAGGGGCGTCAAGACCAAGGACAAAAAAAATTGCCTAAAGGGGCGGCAAAATCCTTTTTTTTTGCACACAGGCGCCAGTAGCCCTTACGGGGGCCCTGTTGACATCCGACCGATCACGTATCGTAATCACTGCCTCGGAATCAATTTCCTCGATGGTACAATGCTCGGAAGTAGAAAATCTTATAATAATGTAAAAACTTTAAACACTAAGGGAGATCAAAGCATTATATTCTTAAGTTTATCGTCCCTCTTTGTTGATGGTTATCGTGTGTATGCGCTTATTCCGTACCTAACGGTCATCCTTTGAAGTGTCCATAAGGAGATTGAATTTTAAAGATATTTCCGGTATTGTGTTTTTTCTTTGTATTAAAATATGCTAAAAGCCATGATTTGTGTGGGTTTTACTAATCCATTTACAATATAATAAAGGTACATTAAAAATCTAACGAAATAAGCGGATGAACATAATAAGTAACATTTTATAACATAAGGGCAATTACTCATTTCTTCCCTTATAATTCGGACGAAATTTGTAATTTATCTACTTCATCATCTGGCTACACATAAAATTTACACTTTTTTGATTTCAAGTTGTTTTCCCGATTTCCCTCAATTTATGGCAAAAAAAAAAAAAAAATTGCTTACCCACTTCACCCACTAACCTCTCCTCTTCCAATATTTTCATTTTTCAACACCTATTCCATATAATTATGAAGACATTTATAAACTTGTCGTTATCCGCAAGAAATTTTATTATATGACGAGCAAATTAAATGATATATTTAGGACGTTTTTGTAATGAGTCGTTAGAACTCAATAAATAAATAAAGCTTTATTTCAGACTCATTGTGTCCAATGGTACGGAACCCTACACATGTTCTACTTGCACTTGACCGGTTTTTTAATAACCAAGAAGATTCTTGCTTTATTTATACGCGGTCGCTCCGCCATTCATTTTGTAAATTGAAATTCCGTCGATTGGTTTTAGGTCTGAATTGATGACGTGGTTAGGGTTCTTGGAATTTTAATAAGTGCGAGAAGCGCAAGTCGTAGTAAGAGGAAGAAGACCGGCCTAATAATAAAGGATTATACATATTTTGTATAGTTGTAAAATCATAATGCGTATAGTAGATTTATCGTTTCCAATAATCATTGTTTATTTTAAGTTTTTATAAAAATATTATATGCGACACTGTGTCTGTCTGTCTGTTACCTCCTTACGTTCGAACTGCTGAACTGATTTAGCTGAAATTTGGCATGGAGATACTTTGGGTCCCGGGAAAAGACATAGGATATTTTTTGTACTGGAAAACGTACGGTTCCCGCGCGATAAACGAGTTTTGGCGCGCGGGCGTCATCTAGTATTAATTAATAGTAAGTATTTTTTTTATTTTAATATGTCAAACCAATTAATTATGATATTTCTCAAAGTTTTCACCTTTCAATTATGACTACAATTTACCAAATCAATCTAGCTTTTCTCGAGCTTTTAAATAATAATTAGAATTAAATATAGAAAAAAATGCTTTTATTTACCACCGTTCATACAAAATCAAACAAATTGTTCTGTGAACCAG
Organism: Polyommatus icarus; assembly: GCA_937595015.1. Classification (NCBI taxonomy): domain Eukaryota; kingdom Metazoa; phylum Arthropoda; class Insecta; order Lepidoptera; family Lycaenidae; genus Polyommatus; species Polyommatus icarus. Next base: position 1,294,232 of record OW569322.1, on the reverse strand, counting down.
GAAATTTACAAGCGATTACTCATGGGTCACGCAAGGGACCCGATTCTCAAACTCGAATGTCACTTCGATTACGCTTAATTGGTTGTATTACGCGTGAGGCTGTCCATAAGATGCATGAGACATTATTGTCGATTATTCGATCCAAATACAAGTATACTACACACACCGGCAAAATTAGCGGAACATAGATAAAAAGTGCCACAACTTGAACTCTAGTGGGTCGGGCTGTGTGAAATCCTTTTTTATAGTTTCTAAGCTCATTTAAGAAATAAATTATTGAACAAAACTGGCAAGTTGACAGGTTTCTATAGCAATTATGCCCTAATAAGTGTTTTTTGATGATTGACGTTGTAAGTGTTCCTAATAATAATGGCGTTTTAGCGGGGTACAAGGTATGCTCAGCTTATTTAATTGTTTGGTTTTTGGAAAACACATTGCTTAGATACAAAATTAGTGATTTCCCAGCAATCTGCGACAGCTAGAGCTGTAACCACGATAGAGAAAGGTCACACCTACCGTTCGGTCAGTCAGGCCTTAGGTGTGTCGGCTTCCGTGGTCCATCATAACTTTCAACGCTACAGAGAGACTGGATCTTACGTTCGGAGACGAGAACAAGGCAGATATCGGGTGACAATGGTTCAGGGTAACCATTTTGTAAGGAAACAAACCCTAAGAAATCGACCTCAAACTGCTATGCAGGCACGAAACCTGTCGGAACAGGTCCGAGATGTACGTGTAAGTGATTGTACAGTAAGAAGAAGACTTTTTAAAGTCTTCTTCTTACTGTACAAGTTAAATTGATCTCAAAAGTGCCAGCAAGGGCACCAAAACTTGAGACAGGACACCGAACAACCAGGCTAAGATTTGCGCGTGAACATCAAAATTAGACAAGTGAGTGAAATTTTGTGCTGTACAGTGATGGGAGCAAATTCTGTGTACATTTTGTTGACAGGCGATAAAGAATGTGGATAAATCGTAAGGAACGCTATAGGCCATCAAACTTAACGGAAACACTGGCCTATGATGCAGGCTTGGTAATGGTTTGGAGTGGCATATGATTTGGAGCCCGCACGGAGCTGATGATTATTGATGATGGTATTTTGACAGTACAGGGCTATAGTACAGACATCCTGGAACTGCATGGTGTACCTTTTACACAGTTTTAGGTAGTAACTTCAATTTTATGCGCGTCCATAGAGTAAGAAAATCGGATATTATTACCTAAACGATGCTGGCGTAGCCCAGGTGGAGAGGCCAGCGCGGTCTACGGATGTGGATCCAATTGAAGTCGTGTGGCACATCAATGGGTTAACGGTACGAGTAAAAACTTCGGTCCAAAATGTGTCCAGGACCTCGAGTTGGTGCTACTGGAGGAGTAGGAGAATATCCCACAGGAAATTATTGACAATCAAAATGCAAGCATGGAATGGCGTATCCAGGCCATCTTGAGATCCATAGAAGGCATTACACGCTTTTAACATGGCATTTCTTTAATAAAAATGGAGAATTTAACTTAAAAACTTACTACTGAAATTTCAAAGATTTTCTTAATTTTTGATTTTTGCCGATTTTTTTCTATTTTTCACGTTTTGATGCCCTAAAATTAATATAAAATTTATTTTTTTATAATTAATTAGTAAATAAATAAATAAATTTATAATAAAAGTGAACAATTTTCAAAGAAATTGAAAATTTTGTTATGTTCCGCTAATTTTGCCGGTGTGTTTATTATGTATAGTATAAGATAATATCACGATCGTATTAGATTTGCCTCGACTCCCTTTCATCCCCTATGAAAGTCGAGGCGAATGTCATGTCTTTCATAGGGGATCTTAATCTTACGTGAAAATAATAACAATAAAAAATACCTTTGCGTTATCTGACGTCCCCTGAAAAGCGAATATACTCTTGAGTGTACAGACTATAATATTACCTTAGATATAAGTATCGCGTGAGCAGACGAAGTGACGTACGAAGTATAAGAATCAGGACCCTGTATACCGCTCGCTTGTATCGGCGGTAACAATGAAATAGTATTTATTACCTTCACAAAGAACACCTTGCCCTTTGCTCCCCTTCCCCTTTCCCTCCCTTCCCCCCGTCGGGTTTCGTCGTGAGCTTATTGTTGAATATGCTTTGATATCCAGGTAACAATTGTTCCACGAATCCAACTCATATTCTTTTGCCTAAAATTATGTGCTAATGGTGCCTTTCTGATTAAACACAATATGTTATATCTATAAGTACATATAATAAAACTGTAGAAATGAGAATTCTGTACATTAAATATATTCAAAAAATAATAAGCGGGGGGTGTCACTACATCGCTATAGATGCTAAAAATGTGGTTAGTTTTTTTGTCTGTCTGTCTGTCTGTCTGTATGTTTGTTCCACTATTACACGAAAACTACTGATCTGATTTGAATGCAGTTTTCGCAGATATGTTTGTCTTCTTTCAACTTAACATCTGGTGTATAAAAAATTATCCCCCCACCAGATCCCCATCCAGAGAGGGGGTAAGATTTTGTATCAAATGATGAAGTAGAAATACTTTAAATGGCAAAACAACGTTTGCCGGGACAGCTAGTAAAAAAATAAAAATAGCAGTAGCACCGTATGTTTTAATTTAAAGAAACTGAACAATTATTAATTATTTTATTATCAGTAGTGGTTTATGTGGGTTAATCAAACGTAAAATTTTAAACCAATGAAAAAAGCTAGTGAAAAACAAATTCATGCAAAAAATCTTAGAAATTGGCCATTAATGATGTAATTTTTTTTCTGTGGTTCTTTGTGGTAATCATAATAATTATTTAGTATTGGTAATATAAAAATTAGTATCCACTCTCTCACTTGTAAAGCTTAGTGTTAGTAACAAAATATGTAAGATAGGTTTACATAATATACTAACCAAAACTTTAATAATACTGCCTTTTTACAAAGTGGCGTATAACGTACGTGCCTGTACGACCAAATCACACAATACCTGCGTCCTGAATTAATCAAGTGCGCAATAAAAAAGATCCTTTAAGAAAAATTCAATAAAAATATCCAACCTTTCTTCGTGAAATACCGCTTCGATGAATATTCAGAAATGATAAATTGGGTCAAAGCAAAAAGCAGAATAATCATTCGGACAATCAATTTCGAACTCTTCAACGACAAAAGCTACTTGTATCCTCACCAAACAGTCGAAAACGTCAAAGAAATGCCTTACTGCACTAAAGGCGATAAGCGTAAAAGGTAGAGGAACCAAGGGATAAAAATTATTTGATTTCATTGATGCATTTAATGAGCCAATCAAAACTAACCTTTATTTTCATACAAAAATAAATATTAAATTGACTTGCGCCCTCAGTGTTGGGTTGCTTCTTCCATGATTAAATGGAAAGAGAGTGTATTCCGTCTTTAAATACCGGAAACGCACCTGCAGCTCCTCTAATGAGTGTCCATGGGCGATGGTAGTTGCTTTCCATCAGGTGACCCGTTTGCTCGTTTGCCCCCTTATTTTATAAAAAAAAAAAACTGCGAGCTCCATCATGGCACACAAAAAAATCATTAGCAGGTACAACTTGTACGGTATGAAGTCAATTAAAATAACAATGTAACTTTCAAAAGAATACGCCGTCATTACAAGCATTGTTTCTAATTTCTCCTTAAGCTTCCTTTCCTCGTTGTTTGAAGTTGTTCTGCCGTGAAAAGGGGTCAAAGGCAAAAAGGCTGCTGCTAATTTTATTTTGCATGTTATTTTTCGTGCTTTTGCGACATTTTGGGGAGATTGTCACCTAGTAAACGCTAATTTTGGCTTTGGTACTGTAGGAATAGAGTATATTTTCATGTTTTGGGTAAAGGCAGTGCACAATTGTGGTACCTAATGGGTCGTGCGGGGTAAGTCCGCGGTCTTTATCTCAGGATAAGCCTGCAATTACTCGGGGACCTTGGTTTAGGCTGTTTTGCCGAGAGCCTAACGCAACAGGAAGTCGTTAGGAAAAGCATCTTAATCCTTGAAAAATAAGTACAAAGTTGTTAACACAATACGTCTATTACAAATATTCTAATTGCGAAAAAGTGTTATGTAGTCTGTTTGTGTATCTGTCTGTCAACCTCTTCAATATTGGTTGGTTTTAAATCGTATATTTCGGTAGAAATGTACGTAGATACTTTGGGAAAGACATGTACTAAATTAAACACTGCGGAAAAATGTACGGTTGCAGTGCACTTGTTCATAAAGTTGCAAAATATACTAGTCTAGTAAATAATTTTTGGCTAGTTTCGTAACTGTGACGAGCATTTCATCAATTTCATTACAAGTTTGTGAAAATGCGATTAATAAACGCTGCAGCAAAAACAAGTTATAATAACATCGAACTAACAATGTAATAACGTTTCATAACTTAACATAATAAACCAAAATTGTGTTATAAATAATGGCAATGAATATGAAATTCGTTTTGCGCATGTGTTGAGTCGGCGACGGTGTCAGTTCGGTCTGAAACCACGGTGGGTACTGTATGCCGCTCGCGTACAAACTACAGCGGACATCGATGTACAGACGCTCATTTATCAATTAAAACCACTTCATATCACTTAAAACATTATCAATAAGGTTCTATAAGGGTAGTAGTAGTGGTATTTTCAGTAGTTTAATTGTATTTACCGCGTGTTGTGAAAATGTGGTGGATTCTCCGGCGAGCGCGGCTGACCGGCGCGTCTCTGTTCAGCCAGGCGACCGGCACCAACAACAACAACAACAATAAAACAGGTTTGTTCAATAAACTATATGGCTATCTCTTTTCAATACGTCGGAAAAGTAACTTCGTTATATTTTAAAGAGACTATAAATGATTTATCCTAGTTTTCATTATGCGTAGGCTGTGTAAGTATTTTTACTACCAAGGAGGTTATGGTCTTTAATGCTGCTTATTATTATTATCATTTATGTCTATTTCCATTTTCGTATATTATAATTGCAATCTAATTCCGTCGGCCTCAAATATAACACTTTTATAATATTAACACTGGAACCAATATAAAATGTTAAAATCGCGCCAGTAATTATTACTGTCGTTATTCCTGTAAGGACATACTTTATTACCACTTGAACTGTGTACTTTTTCAGAATAAGGGGAAAATATAGTAGTATTCTCTCCTCATAAAGTTGAGTACCAATACTCAACTTTTTTTATACGGACCACAAACACGTTTTGGTCTTGGTGTCGCGAGCTGCAACCAAAATTTTTTACGGGTAAAAATAACGTTCTTTGAAATTAGCGATATAAAGTGGAAAAAATTTCACGACTTTCATACCGACTGCACTATTTTGCCGGTGGTCGTGAATTTGAAAATGGTTTAACTTCGCGCGGGCCACTGAAAAAATCCCGGTGGGTCGGAGGTTGAGCATACCTGCTCATAGAGTACAAAACAAAATATATATTTTATTTTAATGATATTTTGTTTTGTACATTTTCGTATGTTCACGTAATATGTCTTGCGACCGCAATGCAACAGGCGAAAATTATACAATAATACTCGTATCTTCATTGTTCTGTCAATCACTAGTTCCACAGGTCAGCCTGCGATTAGTCCGACAGAATAGATCTCGCAGTATATACTAATAAAAAGAAACAAAAATAATATCCATCCATCCATGCACCACATCCCAACAAACTTTGCAATAATACTCATTTCCATAATTTCTACCTACAAAGGTATTTGATATTGTCTGACCTATAATAAAAAATCTGGTTGGCGGATTAATTTTCCTCGCGACAGTACCTGCTTTGACAATAACTCCGGCGGACAGTCGCAGCCACAAATGTTTTATTTATGAAAGATGATGAGCGTTTGCTTTCAGTGGACGTAAGCTCCTCTTTTTTTACTGAAGCGTGGGCCATTTCTTAGCTGTCACAGAGATTGTTGGTACTTAGTTTCTGTTAACTTACTTCAAGATATTTACGTGTTACGCTGATCTACAAACTTCTTTTGCCACAGTAGTAATATTTTTGAGAGCCTGAAAAGATCTTCCGACTGAGTAAGAAGTTGTGGTTGTTGACATTGCCCATTGAAAATGGTTATGGCTACATTGTTACGTTGTTAGCCTATTCTTCTCAAACCTGCAGAGTGCAGGCACACAAAAACAAACGATCTACCCTACTTTCTGCTTTTTTAGGGCTGATATTTACCATTTTGACACTTTTGAAATATCATATCATTGATTGAATACTTTTTCCCCTTATAATGTAAACATGTGTTTATGATACTCTAGCCCGAAACCTCCGTGACAGAGGGACAGGATAATGAGTTGGCACACCTGCTCCTCATACACAACTCGCACTGACCCTCCCCCCGCAGCTGGCCAATGTTACAATCTGTCTGTGTGCTACTACATACTTTCCCCGTACATAAGTAAGTTGTAATAATTGAGAATTAAATAATTTTCTCGTTTATTATTTTGAATAAGGGATATTTATTTGATTAAATATTTATTATTCTATGAATTGTTTGTTTGTTTAATTAAAAAATAACGACCACAAAACTAGGTAGAAGTTTAAATATTATGAAATTTATGAAATTGCTAAACTCAACTATGCTATAGAATTCTATCGCATATTAATACCCGGCGACAACGCGTAGCTCTACGTACATCTACGAGTACATACATATTATGTACATTGTACATGTATATTATATTACACACATGTACGAGTATAAGGCCTGTAACAACACAGGCTTATTAAGATGATAACTAAACCTCTAGCACTACTGTAAACCACGTCAACATTACAGCAGTAATTTGCGGAGTCGTAACGAACGGCGCCGCACCTGCTCGTAAGTGCTCTCACGTTACTGTTTTTAGAGTTATTTTATCTTGGAGGTTCTGTGAGTAATCATCATGTGGTTGACAAACAGCTACTATCAGATGCAAAATAAATGTGAGATCCATGGAAATAACGTCATAAAGCCATAATTTATAGAGCCACCTCCAATTACTGTCGTAGACCAAAAAATTACACACGTAGGACAATGAAAAGTGTAAGAGCGTCCCGGCTATGACAACCGACTAAATGTACGCACCTCGTGGAACCACTTTTCGGCTCAATTACTCTTCCATAGTAAATATTTCGGTACTCAAGACTCAACCAACTTTGGTTTACATTTACGAGGTGCTCAAAAATCTAAAATGCTAGCTTAGTCATTTGTCGTTTTAGGCTCTACACTACCGTGTCCAAAATTTTGGCGTGCGAAGCTTAATTTGGTAGTTTCAGGTCTCGCAGTAATGTGCCTTTCTAGTACAACGCTTAATAATTTCGACGTATTAGGCTTTAGGCTACCGTCTCTAAAATTTTCGCTCACGAAGCTAAAATGAAGAAATTGTTAGCGCGCAAACTGCTCTGTTAAGTGTGAAATTTGATTTCATATTAAATAATTGTGGCTTGTACTACGTTAGGTTATTAAGAATTTATGTTTTAACTATCATACAGGGATTTTCCAACTTAAATTACCTACAGTCGAAAACGTTATATTAATATGCAACTTTAAGTATCTAGCATTTACAGATGATCATGATTTTTGCTTAAAAGCTCCCGTAAATCCCGTACATACATTTCAACTTTTTAAAATGGTAAAATGTAGTATAATATTCTTGTTTTGCAATCAAACTATATTTATAAGTATACCTGTTTAAATTAAGCAGATAAAATTATCTACCAAAACACTAAAGATAAAACATAATAATGCAAATTGAATAAACGCACTTATAGAAGAAATCAATTGACAGAGTACTCGGATACAAATATGGTGTAGGTGCGATGACGCGATCGTAATTTCCGTCCGGGATTGAATTCATTACCGTCCTTCCCTCGTCCGGGTGAGGATGAAATACCAATTAGATATCCGATATTAATCTTACTCGTTCTAGAAACTAGAAGATTACGTTTTCTTTGTATTTTTATCTGACTGCGTCAAAAGAGAATGGATCTATCTATCTATAAACAGAGACAAAATATCTGATTGACTTATAGAACTTCGACGGGCCATGTCCTTAGATTAGCTAGAGACTTAAAATTTCGCAGTAGTGAGGGAATACACCAAGAAAGGATTTTACTCCCAAAAGTATAAGTTATTATAGGAAATCAAATACTATCTAGTTTGCGCCGAGTGAAGCCGCAGCTGGAAAGATAGTTTAATAAATATGTTTACTTAATTCAAAGTTTTGTATGACAATCTCTGCTCCTGAACACAAAATAATAGTATACGCTAAAAGACATAGCCTTCATGGTGTAGTCCTGTAAAAACTAAATCAAAATACTATAATACAGTTTACCTCAGTCAGTTACATCTTAGTTTTGAACAAAACTTGACACCCAAAAGGAAAACAAGCCCATCACTTAATTGAAAATGTAATTAAAAGGTTAATTGTAAACTTATTATAAAATTACCTAACAGCTTGTTAATTTTACACAACGGAATAAATTCAATTATGAAACATCTACAACAATATTCGTTCTCGCATTTTCACCTCTGAATTACCCAGCAAATGACTGAACAAATGTTGAAGAGAGCCAATCGTAACGTTAAATAATGGGAAACTTTTGTAAGTGTTAATTATATAATTAAGGTAAAAAGGTTCGGCGCAGACGAGACACGACGGGAAAGTTCACGACGCGGTGCGACTGATTCCGTAATTGGTGTGGTGATTCGTCTGTCCTAGTCATTTCATACAGATATGACTATGTTGAAAATCTACGTAATTTATACGTTTCTACTGAGGTAAAGAAGAAGCAGTGCCTAATCGTGCATAGCATATCTTGCAATTTTTTTTATCTCAGAATAGCACTGTAGAATATGCGTGGCAAAGGAAGATCTTCTGACCGAGCGAGGTGTTGCTCGGTCAGGCCGAAGCCTACGTGATACATTTCAGCTGTCGTATATATACCGATACACTTAAAAACTTCGATAGCGCAATGCAGGAATGTAACGCTAAATGCGGGCACCGCCACAGCACAATTATGTAGTATATTACGTTCACTCATAAGGGTGAGTTTGCTATATCAAATTTCGACTTTACGCATGAATCCATCCTAAGTTCAGTACTTATGTACCTTTACCCTTCCCTAGAACTTGTGATAATTTATGTGTTTATTATCACGACATTGTTGTATAATCTCTGCCTTTACAGTTGGGATTGTAAAATTATACTGTGGGCCGTTATATTATGTAAGTAAAGCCGTTTTCATAGCCATAAAATAAAACTTAGTAGACAACTGTATTTCGACGTTATGCTGAAGTAAGATAGGTAGTGATTATTTTCTGTTACAACATAACTTCTACAATTTGGAATATGCCACGTGAACCTTTAGTTTTGCGCCGATTAAATCCTTTTTTCTTATAAAATCTTTATAGATTGAGACACGATAGGATATTATAGGCCCCTGTCAGTCGCAGTCATAGTCCATGGCCTACTCTAATATATTTAAGAAGCCTTTATGCCTACAAACAGTGTCAATATATGAATTATAAAATAATAGTCGATTTTATTCTCATTACAATATAGCAAAGCTTCTTTATTATTACGCAGACAGTACGCTGATGATAGGCGTTGACTTTTGATTATGTCTGGGAATGTTAAAATAAATCTGGAATTTCATAGGAAATGTAAATATGTGACTCTGTTCCGACGCACAAAATCCGCACTTCGAGGGCTTCTGTGAATGAAAAAATTCTCGCTACGATATATTATTAATTTTTCATTCGTAAGGTATTAGAAATGTAACGTGGAAATTATTTTATCTTTACCTTAATGTCTTACTAATTGAGAAAAAAAATGTTCCATGCCCGCATATAAAAAAAATTAAATATAAATATAGCTTTTTAAGATCCAATAGTTCACGTATGTGTGTAGTTCTTACTTTTTTACTACAGCCAGTATATTTTTCTGTACAATCTTAATGTAATATTAGGTGGGTGGGAGGTTTAAAAAATGGACGATATCTTACTAAAGGGGAAGGAAAGTTAAAAAATTATTTTCAAACTTCTCACTCAATTTATGGACCTCTAGAGATAGGCTGTAACCCTGTGCGGTGATCGGGGTGTGTCAATTACACAGGAACAAAGCCGGGCTTACCGCGGCTTATCATCGCCTATTAAACGAAATACGCATCAAATTGGATCGTTACGATTTCATCGATACAGACTAATCGCCGTTTAATAGGGAGCCTTAGCTTTGGGGTTCCGTATCAAGAGTATCGTACGTTTTTTTTATGTACCCGCGTTGCTTCAACAACAAGTAGTAAACAAAATAATAAAGAAACGAAATTTTTTAGCCTCTCCGCATTGAACCAACATGAACATGCCCCATCGAAGAAATTGATTCATAGGTACATGGCGAACCTACGTAATAAGGTCGCCTTATGTCCTGTTACTTCCTTTGTGGTGAGAGTACCCACAAATCTTCTTTCGACCTTTGAGGCGCCGGAGTTCTGGCCGATGGATGTGTTCTACTGGAGGTTCCGGGGGAGACTCCGGAACAACACGTGACAAAGTGTAGTTTTTAAGTTTTTTTTTCCTAGCCTATGCTGTCCCACTGCTGGGCAAAGGCCTCCCCCAAGGTCTTCCATTGTCCTCGCTCGTGTGGAAGCATACCAGCCGCTGGCCAGCCTGGCTGGTATGCTTCCAGCTCATCGCGCCATCTTTAACTAGGCCGGCCGCGGCGGCGGCGTCCATCTTCCGGTACCCACTCTGTTTCTCAACAGAGTGGGTACCGGAAGATGTAAAGTGAAGCTGTAAAGTTTTTAAGTATATAATGTTACATACACGTATTATTTTAAAGTATTTTACCGTTTGTTTACGTTTTTATTAATATTAGTCGCATAACTGTCATCTATGCTATGGCGACTGTCAAACGTCACTTTGACGTTTGACAGACGTCATGTCATGAAAAGTGATTTAGCGCCGTCGGCCTCGGCCATCACTTCTGAACGAGCCGCCTTCACGAAAACACAGGTTAGTAAGTGATTATTGTACCATCTTCTTTAGATATTTTGTTTTATTATTGGTGATATTGATGATAATAATTATTAATATTAAAGTTCATACATTCGTTGAAATGATTATAGATTTTTTATTTACTTAATAAGTATTATAATTTAGTAAAATGTTAAATAATGTGGGTATTTCATAAATTAATAAATGGCGTTAAGTGATACGTATTTGTTTAATTTTACTCCCTTCTGAGATAGTTCAACAATAATAATAATTATATGTATGTTAGTCTGTAAGGTATTTGTATTATGGGCCTAGATGCCTCAAATAAATGGTAAAATAAAATAAATAAATAAATATATCCAGTCAATGTTGTTCGTGATCTACCGACTGAGCTCGATATAACCCGACATAATTACCGACCGCCATCTGGCTATGAATCAATTTCTCTGGTTATCCATATTATGTCTCAGAATGAAGAGAGACTTTAATAAAATAAAATAAATTATTGGTTTCGAATGAACTTAAATTAACGTAAGTTATTGGTTCGAACACATTGATATTGAATTTCGTGAGATTGAATTTTATAGTACGCCGTACGGTATTTCAAATAAAAATATCAAAAGTATTTGTAGTTACTGCTTGAAAGTTTCGCTCTGAAATAACTTGAACAAATTGTATCTGACTGAGCTGCGTCGAGCGGGACTCGGGGCTCGTTTGTTATGAACTGAGAAAATCACAGATGTTTGTGCTATGTGCGACTTGAGCGAAGCCATATTCGATTGCGTTGCCGTTGTGAGGCAACATAATGCAACAAAGCAATGGAGATGTGGCCCTTGCTTAGAAATGGTATGGAAGAATACTGAGCATAAACGATGAAAAACCTTCCAACGTGAAAAAGTCTATAACCTGACATAAATATGGAACAGATTTACAGGAAAGTAACGTGTGAAATTATTAATAGTATTAAGATAATATTTCATGTTAGAAGATTTGTTTTGAGCAAAGTAAATTTGTTACATCCAATATTCTTTCGTGTAAATAAATTGCTTCATTATCATGGTATTATGTCGCGGCTTAGTGCGATACAATTTCGTATATTCCTCCCTTCCTAGTTCCTACATTTTTTGTGATTTACAAAGAGTTTATTGAGTTTTAACAGCGCATATTTTAAATGCGCTGAAGATATACTTTTTTTAAACATGCGCATATTATGGAGACTATTGAATACTTGCATGTAGAATTTCATTGAAATCTAGTTTAAAATACGCGAGTCGTCATATATACGTGTATATTTAAAATAATAATAATATAGTTTAAAATCTGTGTGTTTATAGCTTTAGCGGCTAGCCCACTAGCCGGTGCGACATTTTTGAGTGTAGTCAGCCGAGTAATTGAAAATGTTGAGAACTCCGCGGCTCGTGCAACTCAAATGGAATTCAAGTATGAAATGAACAAAATCCGGTACCTTTTTGAGCGTTCAACTTTAAAACTGGTATTTACTTTCGAGCATAATTTATGTAAGAGAAAAATTTACTTTTTATAGTACTAGAGTCGTACTATAAAAGTATCGTATCGTCCTGCAGTCGTATAGTGCTTCAGCTAAGAACATTTCATACATTTGGCTGTGTCGTTTCGTCCCGCTGCAGCGTAGTGAGGTCTTACCTTTATTGCAGAGATAAGCACCGCGTCGTAGCTTTACAAGAAATAATGTTTCTTACGTCATGACACAAAGTAGAAACATTATTTTATATAGCCAAGATATTTGGCAGTCACACTTTGACTTAAATTTAAAAATACTATATGGGACTTTCTATAGTTTGAAAGTTTAACTTAAAGCTAATTCATGACTCTTCCATACTTTGATTTATCCATACATATGCGTTACATTAAGTTCAACTTAAATAATAATCTTAGTCAAGGAAATACGGGTTAAAGTAAGTCTTAAATACCGTGTAGGCGCTCGTGACGTAAAATTAGGTTGAGCCAGCCTCGTCTCCGAGCTCTAATGATTTTCATAATCCCCTTTGTTTCCAGCTCAAACACATGTCAAAAAGGTTCCTCTTTATGTGCGAAGAGGCTTAAACGTCCTAAGTAAGATTAAATTTTGCGTATCTATTCATTTATTATAGTATGAATTTATTTGACTTAATTGGCCCAGTTAAAGACATCACGCATAATTTACAAGCTCAGAAAGTTCACAATGTTTCAATATTCAAGAACCTTTTCGAGCTAGATAAATATACTTAGCTTGAAATTTTAATGAAACTCGAAGCTAATTAATTACTTTGCAGAATTATAATGTCAGCGAGATGATCAAAAGTCGTTAATGTCACTTTAGTGAATTGTTAATTATTATGAATTCATCTTCAATTAACGTTTGAAAACGCTTTTAGATTTGTACGGAACTGCGTAGTAATTAGGGAGTTTACCATTCTATGGGACTCTCTCCACTGTTGCTTGTTATGGGCCTAGCAGTTTATGTTATTTTATGTTGAAAGGATGACTTATATTAGTTTTAACATCTTACATTATATCTACCTCGTACCTCGTTTTTAGCCAAAGGGTAAAAACGGGACCATATTACTAAGACTTCGATGTCTGTCTGTCCGTCTGTCTGTGTGTCTCCAGGCTGTATCTCAAGAACGGCTATAGCTAGCCATCTGAAATTTTCACAGATTGTGTATTTTGTTACCGCTATAAACGAATACTAAAAACAAAATAAAATTAATTTTTAAGGGTACAATACAATTAACCTGCTTTTTGGCCTTTATTGCTCGATATCAATAATGGCAACAGCTAGGCACTTGAAATATTCCTAAAATACTCAATTGTACTTAAGTATACTTATATAATAAAATTATAATAATAAAATTTAATAATAATGAAATTAAAATAAAATAAATAATAATGGGGGGCTCCTATACAAAAAAAACACTATTTTAGCCTATTTTTGCTCTATAATGGTACGGAACCCTTCGTGCGCAACTCAAACTCGCACTTGGCCGATTTTCAACGCTAAAATTATCCAACGATTGATTATTACCTGCAGTGTTAATTTAAGCTGTATTATAATTTAAGTTCTTTCTTTGCGTAGAGTAAATTTAGATTTGATGAAAAAGTGAACTGGAAAATGTATAATCAAGATTCTCATTATCGGTCTAAGTATGCAAATACTTAGACCGATAATGAGATAAATGAGATAAATGAGATTCTTGCTGGAGTGCCTCATAGACACCTCTTATACCTCACAGACACCTCATACAACTTCCAGATACGTTGTATGCCTCACAGACACCTCGTACATCTCACAGACACCTCGTACATCTCACAGACCCCTCTTACATCTCACAGACCCCTCGAACGACTCGCAAACACCTCGTACGGGACACAGACGAGGCGCCACTCGCACGGTTCGACGTGAGACGTGACTAAGCACATGTTGAGATATAATGAGGTGCATTTACTAAGAGATAACACTGTATTACGAAACTTTGAGATGCGAGTGTGCTGTTGATTTTCCTTCAGGATACACACAAAGCCAGATTAACATTCTATAGGCTGCGTGTTAAGCTGTTTGCCTGCCTTGTGCGCGTTATATATAATGCTATTCTTGTTCGGCACAAGAATATGATTCACAGATAAATATTTCAATTAAGTACTTTGAAAAAAAAAACATCAACTAACAATAATTACCGTTCTGAAGTATTATACTCTAAGAAAATACCTGTAAGTTAAATTTGTTTTATATCATAACTAAACGACGCCCGCAACTCCGTTGCGCCATAAATCATTTATCGCGCGAGAACCGTACATTTTTCCGGGATAAAAAGTATGTCCGCTCCCTGGACTTAGTCTCCATACCGAATTTCAGCAAAATCGGCCCAGTGGTTTTCAGATAAAAGACCGAGAGACAGATAGACAGACGTCTACACTTTCGCATATTTTATAATATTGTCTATCGATCTATTATCGCTGAAGTATCGGCAATAAATAAATAAAAATTGTTTAATTTCCGAATAGATTTGTAGCAAATGCTTTCAGAATGTTGATACTACTGGTGCCTACCACCGGTTCGGGAACTATCCCGGCGAGAAGAACCGGCGTAAGAAACTCGCCGGGGTCCCACTTTTTACCAAAAAAGTGAGAAAAAAATTAATCTTTTAAAATAAAATTTACAATTGTATCTTAAAATTATACAATTCAATCCACTTCAGACTCCATCATCTAGTCTTTGCTCAGCAATCAATTTGCCCTCCAATGACAGGCCTCCCCCGGCAGCCCACTGCGGCGAGGGCTCGGCCCATGTTTTGTTACGCTTAACCGAACGTCTTCAATTGAGTCCGCATATCCTTATAAGAAATGTGCCCATCTTGCAATAATATTGGACTTTTTTGGTTGAGGATGTCATTTATTATTTTTTTGTAGTGTTATCCTCCTTGCTCTCAAATTGATTTTATTATTGTGGTACAAGTTGGAAGCCGGCTACATGAAGTTGCAGTAGACGATGTGTCGTACTGGTTTCTATGTATTTATATGAATAAGTGACGTTAGCGTCGTGTCGCTAGCTGCGGAGGGTATTTCATAGAAACACATACAAACCAGTAGTGTCGCTGCGACACGTCGTCTGCGGTTGCTTCATGTCGCCCACTGCCAACCGGCACCTTTAAGCTTTTATTTTCCAATAATAGAATGCTTTTTCTATTATTGGAAAATAAATCATTCGTTCTCCCAAACCAATTTAACCGTGACGGTAGCTGACTTAATTAAAACCAGTCAATTTAACAGTGATTGCATTGCACAGAACCTAATTTTTACAAGTCCATCTGGTTAATTAACCTGCACTGTCCTAACGAAATTATTAGGATAAGAAGATATCGCATCATATGAACCAAAGGTAGCGTAGAAGCGGTATGAAGAAGAGAGAGTTCATAATATCTCCATAGCAATATCGATTTCAATTTTAAACAATCTGAAAGTCGCATAACACCGACGCCACGAGGCATTTCGCGAACAAACTTCGCCACGAAAAGGACAAGGAAACTTCCAAACTTTCATTTGTTCTTGTTTTTCACAAAGACACTTTTTAGCGATGAATTTTTCAGAGCTTTTCAATTTTATTTTCACGAGAGTTAATATATTAAGGTAAAGTTTGGCAGAATGTTTAATGTTGACAAAAGTGGCTTTAGAGGATAGAGTGTACAAAACTTTATAAATAATATTTATGCTCATATACAGTTTTGAATTCTACGGTACCGTAACCAGTTGACCTTTCACTTATTTACTTTCATACAAAATTAAACAATTTAATAATTATACGCGGTAGCGACACAACGCGAAACGTCATGGCCAAATATTCTTTGTCTGAAATCGTATGAACTATGGACTATTAGGTAAACCGAACTACGCGGCAGCAGCCCTTCGCGATACAAAACATCAACATGAAACGTAGGTAGATAACGTAGACCGTCAGTTATAATATTATACTAGCGACCCGCCCCGGCGTCGCACGGGTATAAAATATATAGCCACTGAAAAAATTATTAAAATCGATAGCCTATAATTATTATAATCCTTCGCGTGGTCTATTTCTTATCTGTGCCAAAAAACATAAAAATTGCTCCAGTAGTTGGCGAGATAAGCCCTTTCAAATAATTTCCCCCGTTTTTTCCACATTCTCCTATTAGTCTTAGCTCGATAAAATATAGCCCATAGCCTTCCTCGATAAATGGGCTATATAACACTGAAATAATCGTCAAAAGCCGTTGCGTAGTTTTAAAGATTAAAGGGAACAAAGGGACATGAGGGAAAAAAAGCGACTTTGTTTTATAATAAGTATAAATGAAAAGTATGGAACGTAGTGTCGCGTAATGCGGTATCACCTTTATAGTTGCTACATATCAAAATATATCTTTTAGTAGCTGTCCCGGAGAACTTCGTGTCACTTTAAAACCTTCCCTGGACTTCTACGAATATTTTAAGACTAAAATCAGCCCAATCCGTTCAGCCATTTTCGAGTTTTAGCGCGATTAACACATTTTAAAATCCATTTTTATATATAAGGCTAGCTGTCCCGGTGAACTTCGTGTCACTTTAAAACCTTCCCTGGACTTCTACGAATATTTTAAGACTAAAATAAGCCCAATCCGTTCAGCCGCTTTCGAGTTTTAGCGCGACTAACACATTTGAAAATCCATTTTTATATATAAGATTATCTGTGGCCATATATACCGTAAACAAAACCATAATGTATAATAGTGTCGTAACTATGGAGTACTATAATGTACAGACCATGGAGCAGTAAACAGAGCGATTACGTCTCGTCCTGACCGCAGCACTATTCGCATACTGATGAGGCTGTACACTACTATAAGTCACATTTTACTGTACATTTACATACGTTTTATGATATTTTGTGATGTAACGGTAGGGTCTATAGTCTATACTCTATTAAATTATATTATAACCATAATAGGTTCAAATGTTTATTTGAACATATTATGGTTATAATATACGGTCGCAAGAGAGTGGCTTATTTTTACAAATCATTACAAGTAAATTAGTATGAACTGGTTTCTTGAAAAATAAATGTAGTAAGATAATTTGTGGTGAATCGAAAAATTTCATCGCTCAGAGTGAAAAACAAAAAGTAATAATAAGGGTGAGGCTAATGTAGAAATCTAGGAATTGGCGAAGCTTTTCACAAGAAGGTTATAAAATATCGAATCCTAAGTGGCTGAATTTCCAGCATACATTTATATTGAGTGCATGAAAGTACAAAGGAAATTCTTGCAACAAGACGCTCGACCAGGCTGAAATTTACTGTACAAGTTCAAGTGGAAATACGAGCTCATATCTTGGATGGCTAGATTTAGTATTTGTAGAACTAATTTATAACATGCTAGATGACGAACGCAACTCTCGTTTGCGCTTTGCGGAAACCGTACATTTTTCCAAGATAAAAAATATCATATGTCCTTTCTCGGGACTCAAAGTATCTGCAAACCAACTTTTAGCAAAATCGGTTCAGTGGTTTGGGCGTGAAGAGGTAACAGTGAGCACACATACCCTTTCGCTTATAATATTAGTATGGCTACTACTGCTACCACATATTTTATATACTTGTGTAGAACAAATAGAGTAAAACTCCCTTTTACCTGTGAGGCCACAGAGCGAAACAAGCCCGTATTAAACTCTGGACGAACAGACTCCGTCCCGCGGGAGATTGTTTTCCAATAATTGAGATGTATTGCGCGCTGTATCGGCAAATAGAATCAAGTATAATTGTCATTGGATAGTGGAAATTGTATGTACGGACTACGGACTATTTTATTGAACACTACTAACTATAACAAGAAATAATTATTCGCTGTAGCGTAGCAACAAAAATCAACAGAAGCGGAAGCAAAATATTTTATTTCGCGGTGCAGTAGAAAGAGAGGAAGATTTGATTTTCTCTCCTACGCCGCGCCGGCGCGGCGGTCTGGTCTCCTTTCGTCGAACACATCTTCGATGAGAGTAGGCGAGCTGACATATTTTATGAAATTTAAAATACCCATTCCAAAAGAAATACCCAATATCGCTAAAGAAGTTTTGACTCCGAAAAATGACGTATTTTTAACTCAAGTTTAGGTAATAAGTACCCAATTAAATCTCGACTTTCGAATAGCCACTTCAGTATATACTAAATAGGTCGCTTATCGCTTTGAGTACTCTTATAAAATCTAGTCATTGATCTTCTATAGCGGTCCTTGAATATAATAAACTGAGTAATAATTAAGACGCTCTTAATATTCCTAAAAGATTACCCAATTCAAATTCAACCAAAGGATCTACTTGTTACAGAAATATTTACTTAAAGAAAGAACACTTTAGCTCTGTACCCCAATTCTTAACTCAACATTAATAAATATTATCTTCTATTAAGTTTCGACGAATTTATCTTGCCATTGAGAAAAAGTCTAAATCCATACTACTTTAGCAACTGGTAGTAATGTAATTTGATTAGTTACTCGTAAATTTTAAATCCATACTAGATTTAATGCTAAGCAATAATGTAATTTGAATAGTATATAGGTATGAACACACACTTTACTTTTATAATATTAGCATGGTGAGGGGGCGTATTAATTACGAGGTAATTCATTGTTTCGGATATCGGAGCCGCTATTGTCCTATATTTAGAACACTACCACGGTAATTGGACACTTGAGATTCCGGTCGAAGTGTATTGTGTTACGAATCGTGTCATCAGAATGTCACATGTTGTTTGAAATTCAATGAACTATGTAATAATCAGTAAAGAAAAATAATAAGTGTCTTTACTCATACAAATATACATAGAAAAATATTTGGTACCGCTTCTAAATAATATATAAAAATCTTTGTCCGACTTTTGGAAATATGAGTATTGATTAATTAGATGACATTCGCAACTTCGTTGCACCAAAATTCGTTTTTCGCACAGGAACGGTACAATTTCCCGGGATAAAAAGTATTCTAGAGATATGTCTTTTCCCTGAATTCGAAGTGTCTCCATATCAAATTTTAGCAAAATGTTCAGCAGTTTGGGTGTGAAGAGGTAACAGATGGACAGACAGGCAGAAACACTTTCGCATTTATAATATTTGTATGGAAGTATGGATGGCCACAAAGGAAGATCTTTCAACCGAACCCCCTAAAGCCCACCGTCGTAAGGGCACGTCCACAAATTACATGAGGTGGTTAACGGGGGGAGGGGGTGGAGTCAAATCTCATCTAATGTTACGTTGGAGAGAGGGGGGTCTCGGCAAATCTCACGTTTTTTTTCCTCATTGTTACGAAATTCTTTTCCCAAAACCAACCAACCAACAAAAAACCCATAATATCTAAAAGTGGTCTGAAATGGTAAATTGCTGCTACGAATAACGTAGCTGTGCTACGCCTACTTAGAGCATGCTACGCTTTCGTAGCTACACTACGCTAGAACGTAGAACGAGCTACGCATAAGTCATAGTACGAATAAAATGAAAAATGCGTACAAATTGAAATACAAGCATAGGCAATTCCTTTGAACAAAGCCCTTTGGTATTATAAAGGGGAACAATAAAGGCGATTGCGCCCCTAGTGAGCAATAAAAAGCGGGCACCATGAAAATGTGTCGTAGTAAAATATCGCGCGGGAACGAACCACCTTTATTTATTCCAACCATTTCGATCCGATTGTATTTTTTCAATTTTGAAACTCTCGTGGCTCGAATATTTTCCCAAAAAAAATATTATTGTTTTCATTTCATATTCGCTGTCTCATATTTTATGGTAGGGTGTTTGAAATTTAAACAGTATGATATCTATTATAATATTATTCTTATGCAAAAATGAATAAAAATAATAATATTCATTTAATAAGCGCACCGAGAATATTCTCACCGTTTAACCTTTTAGACCTTTGAAAAATATATAAGTAAAACCAAATTTCTTGCTCCATTGGTGTCAAACGCTAAAGCAATCATCGACGCCTCATAAAATACATATTTTTATAAGTTTTGGTATTAATTGTAAATTGAGCGACGACTCTCGCCCGATCGAGCCCATCACTCTTCGAGTCGAGCAGGTCGACAACTTGTCAAAGGTAACAAACTTCTGTATTTTACTGTAATAATGTTATTTACGAGAATTCACCTGTAACAAAATAAATTTTTTCATCAAACTGGCTGAAAAAACTTGAAACAAAGAATACATTCACCTTGTAAACTATCTTTCCTAAAAGTATGTAATTTAGAGTGTTCATTTTTCCAAATTTGGTTCCACAGCAGATTAATTAAAATGAATTTAAATTTAATAAATCTAGTAGGAAGGATCAGTGTGTTTTAAGTAGACTTAGAATAGGCCATACCAATGCATCTCATTCTCACTATTTCACGAAAAGCAATCCCAAAACATGTTTGAGGTGTAGCTCTCCGTTCTCAGTTAACCACGTTTTACTAAACTCTAATTGTTATAATACTGAAAGACAGATGTATAACCTTACCAACGATAATTATGTACTATTGAGTGATCCTGACATGTGTAATAATGTACTTAAATTTCTAAAGTCTTGTAATCTGTACAGTTCAATCTAAGATAGTTATTGTTGTTGTTGTTATGTTGTGGTCGCTGATGACCCTGTTGTTCCAAGCGACCTTAAATAAATAAAAAAAAAAAAAAAAAAAAAAATACATTCCTCACACAAGATGTTTTCGTGTTTCGAGGAGTGCGTGCGAAATCAAAGTTGAGATAATAAGATGAGTCGGCGTTGAGATTTGACTCTCAAATACAGGTATTTTACTGGCGCAAACCTCTCAGACCACCACAGAATAAATATACACAGAAGGTGCCACAAATTGTACCTCAATTTTTATCTCAACTTAACAGCTACCTCAACGTCATGTCGTCACATTCCTTTATACTTTGCTGTTGTCTTCTGTGCACACAATTCTGTGACCAGCCGTAAAGGCGCGGAACAATCAGTTGGATGCCCTTTTTATAAGCTCTAAAACAAATTGCGTATTCTGCTGGGAGAGTTTTTTAAATGAGCCTGACGAAGGACAGACTTTATGGAAGTTCCCAAGATAAGATAAAGCTCGAGAGTTGGAGTTTTGTTAATAAACTTCCTTGATAATGACCTTGTAATTTATATCTAGTCAAAATTACGTGACTCTTCCGCCAGTTGATATATAATGTCCAACAGACAACAGTGATAAAAATAGTCGTGTATTCAGAAATGGCTTAAAGTAATATTATTGCATTTAAGCCAAGTGTTATTTTTTAATATCAAAGTGTTTGGGATTTGATATAACAATATATTGAATGTCACTTTTGCAGTTAGTACTTATCGCAAATAAAAAGATGAACATAGTCTTTATAAATTGTTGGTTCCTAGGTATCGTAATATTGTATTTCTTATCTTTATAAGCCTATATTCAAAATGTTATATTCTAAGTTTTTGAAAAAAGATTGATTATATAAAGTTGATAAAATGCTGCAGCATGTTTGGACATAATCCAAGTTCACATATTCAAGCTACAAATGCGCCGAATGCCAAACTCTTGTGCTGAAAAACATCCATCCAATGGCCTATACACTTACATGATAAGTCTTACAAAGGAAAAATATTTAAAAAAATAAATTAGAACAGGGAATAGAAATATGAAGATTTAACCATTTGCCTAGTAACTAATAACTTTAAACTACTGAACTGACTGACGATATTTCACGCACATACAAAGCAGACCATGAAAAAGTACAAAGGGACAATTTACTACTTTACGTTGTATGCAGGATTTTAGCGCACATGAATTTGCGGGCAAGAACTATAGCCACTTTCTGCAGTTTTATGGCTAAAGTTTATGTTTTCAATATAGTAATAATAAGTAATTGTTTCACGTAAGCCAATGAAAAGAAAAATAAAGATTATATTTAATGCTTCTATCAAAGACTTCGAAAACGGAGCGCGAGTGATGTATTATCCAAGAGATATAAATAATGGGGAAATATAATTTATATTTTGTACTGTATACTTTACCATGCGAGACTTTACAAACAGGTGCCCCTTTCGTGACGTCACGCGAGCTACCACGATTATAGAAAATTCAGATTTTACCCCGCAGATGAAACTGTTCCTTATGTCGTCCACATAAGGTTTCTATCGACCGTAAAATAGCTCTGAACGAACTGCACAATATATGTAGTAGTAGCACCAAGAAATCAGTAAATTTTTGCGTCACAGTTATGGCTAGATTTCGCAGTAATGAGCTTAATGTACAAAAGTTTATGAGCAAGAAATGTCGCGAATACCGACGGCTTTATGGACCTTTTAACCAAAAGGTCGTATAAAGCCTCAATTCTTCGCCCTCTTACAATAAACAAAGGGGCGTAATAATATTGTAAATTTAATAATAATTTTATCGTCATAATATAATATGACGATAAAATTATGTACTAATATTAAATCCCACACATTTTCTTTGAAAGCAACCTTAAAAATGTAGGTCCGGAAAGGTAAATGACGTAGGTAGCCTTCTGTTGAGCGAGCCCTGAGGGAGACTCTTTATTAAGTACAAACGACGGCCTCGAGGCGAAATCCATTCTCTGTTCACATTAAATCACATACATAAAGAATTGGAAGGCAAACATGTTCAAACTACCACCGGAGGCGAAAGTTTATGTGGAAAAAAGGTAGGGCATTAAGAGTAATATAAATGTCATACGAGAAATGACAGGATGATGCTTAAGGTTCTTAAGGCGGGATTATAGGCAACTGACATTTTAGAATTTGCGGAAAACAAGCTCAATAGATGGCGCTCGATAGGTACATATTTAGTTTTCAAGGCGTCGTTGTTGATTTCAATAATTTTCAGAAATAATGTGATCACGTGGTAAACTCGACATACAGACTAATGATTAACAGAGAGGCCATGTTCACAACTTAATAAACTAAATCTTTAATGAATTTTGTATTAATATAATAAAATTATGTATTATTTTAATATGTTTGTTCTGTATTCACGAACATGAAAAAAAATATTTCCTCAATAATACATGATATAAATGATTATACAATGTATAATAAAATAAAGTATTACTCATATGCATTGCATATTATACATACTTAACACTTATGCTTGGAAAAATATAGTTATCTTAGGTACAATAATTCATCATCGTCAGCTCGGTCACTGCTGAGGTTATTTTATGACTTTATAATATGGTTCAAATATTTTTTGTGCTTGGGTTTATTGCAATACCTTTAATAAATACTATGTAGACCCATGACAATTACATGTACCTGACGCTGCAGCATCCTCTGGAATCTATATAACACCCTCCACAAGTTCAAAAACGATAACTCTTGCAATACAGGTAACGTTTTTGACCCGCTTGACAAGTTTTTAATGAATAGTAGATTAACTGATTATAATAGGGTAAATGACTAGTAGATTGGACAGTATTGGAAGAAGCACAAAAACACCATATTTATTAATGTTGCTATAAAAACTGACTGTTTTTCTTGAAAAACATGCGTTCTTTTACTTTAAAAACAGGAAAATTTTAAAGCAACATTAATGAATATTGTTTTTGTGCTTTTTCCAATGACTGGCACTGTCCAATCTACTAGTCATTTACCTTATTCATATTTTCTTCCCAAAGAGACCCTTGGCCTGGGCCTTAGCTTAGCTTTGCTGTCTATCCGTCTGTCTGTCTCCAGGCTGTATATCAAGTAACGCGCTAGCTAGAGAGCTCAAATTTTCAATTATGAATTTATGTTGCCACCATAACAACAAATAGAAACAAAATAAAATAAATATGTTAAGAGGTCTGAAATATTCAAAACAAAAACGCGGTTTTAGGCCTTTCTGCTCGACATCAATAATGGCAACCGGTAAGTGTTTGAAATATTTACGAAATACCTTATTATAATATTTAAACTTTAACAATACTAATACTTATTAGAATAGTCTGTCTGTCATTTCATGCTTAAACTACTGAACCATTTTTTATAAAATTTGGTGAAGAAAGGACAAAGGATACTTTTTATCCTGAAAAAATTAACGGTTCCCACGCCATGAACGATTTTTTGAATAATTTGCATCGAGATAGTGGCCCTAGAACAATTTTTTGACGTGATAACGTCTTATAATTTGATATGGGGTGCGCGCCCGAAAAACATGACGTTACCTCGCTGACAGCTCTCAGTAAGGCTCACCTGGGCCGCGCTCTTTGTTTCGATTATATTACGTATTTCGATGACTTTGAGAATACTTTTGTATGAAGAAGTTTGATTAGTTACATCACCTTTGATACATTGACCACACTCTGAATGAAAAATAAATAAACAATCTGTGAGCTATTAGTATTATTTCGGCTATTTAAAATTGTGCTCTATTTCCTACGTGTCAAGGTTTGACTTGTGCTTTGTTCGAAGATTTTACTGGATTTCACGAATTTATGTAGCGTTTTGTATTGCGAATAGTTTATTTTACTCATTATACCTAAATATTTTTAAATTTTTCGGAACTGACGAACTGACGAACTTAAGACTATGACGTTGTCACGTTCAACTATCGTTAGTAAACCGACTTTACAGACAACCGATTTTTTTTGATTACTAACAAGCTAATTTTTGTGAATAGCTTCATTTTGATAAGTCAAACAACTTTTTATCTGAGGAAAATCTTCCGTTTTAGGGTACCGTAGTCAACCAAGTTTTGTTGATTACAGAACCCTAAAACGGGACCCTAACCAGCAGATTTTTTTGTATATTGGTAGGTTAATAGTTATATAATTTAAGAGTAACATTGTTCTATAAATTGAACAATCCATATTTAAGGGCCATCAAATCAAATTATGAAATCCTTCCCTATCTCTGTTAGCTACCACTTTCAAGATTTTTTCGCAGATAAAAAAGTTGTTTGTCGTATCAAAATAAAGCTACTCACAAAAAATTAGCTTGTTAGTAATAAAAAAATGTTCTAGGGCTCCTTGACTATAAGATGTTATATCTTTCTATTGCTATGGATTGGACATGTTCGATAAAATTGTTGTTTAACATAATAATATCATTATCATTTTACAATGTTTAAACACATCCCTCAATATGTGTCTCTGTGTTGAGACACTCTGTTCATTAATATCCGACTTAGTTGTGATTTTTACATTTATTACTTTCAAACCTACCAAAAACGTATAAATGATCGTTTGGCGAATGTAAATTATCAAATATATATCAATAAGATACCTAATAAGGTAGTATCTCACCAAATATTAGGTTACAAAACAATATTGTAATATTTGCAAACCAAACATATTGCTTATGTTCTGAAATAAAACCCAGTTTACTTACCAGTGATCAAGACGTCATTTGTACTGTACTGGTATTCCGCTAGTATTGTACTGGTATTCCGCTAGTAAGACAAGTGTAACGTATTATCATCACGTCACAATAAACACATTTAAATATACGACAACGCACTGGCAAATATTTCGAAACGAATCAACAGTATGGGACCACGGCGATTCTAGGCCTAAGGAGCTCTGGCCAGTATACTGGGATATATTTGTGAACATACTCTAGTTTTTCTGTAATAGACAATCAGTCACTGAAAGACACATTTCACTGCAGATGTCATTCAATTATTATCCATCAAAACAAAACGCCTGTGAAATTGTTATGGCAAATATTGAAAGCAGGCGTTGCATTCGAAAATTAATAAATCGTTCGAATTTGTGATCAAAACGATTTATCTTTATTATTGTTATTATATATCAAAAACGAAGCTGACCATAACCTTCGAAATCATCATTTAAACATTTTTGTATAACATATTTTTTCCTGCGTTTATTTTCGCTGAATTCTAGTCGAAATAAAATTTTGAAAATTGTATTCTTTATTACTCTTTTTTTAGTGGTAAATAGATTTAAATCAAATTTCTAAGCTGACTGGGGCCTTAGTAAGGAACGTAAGAAACCTACAGAAAATGTTTAAATGCTTATAATTACTTCTGGTTAAAGTTCTAGTGAAAATAAAAACATGAAATTTCACTAGTCCTCGTTATATGCGGCCTTAAATAATGTGCACAATATCTGCGTCAGTACGCAACGCAGACTGTTGATGTTGTATCGTATTAGCTATGCACCTTCATCTTCAATTTTCTTCATTTTCTATCATTGAACTTTCGTTTTGGCGAATTCAACAATTGAATGCGTCAAAAAACGCAGCGCCAACTGTCATTTTTAATAACAAAGCGAAAGTTTTGGATGTTCAGAGGGCGATGCGTCGTGGGCATGCCTCACGTTCGCTGTTGACTACGCTATAACGCATGCCCTTGGCGGACAAAAAAAGGCACAGTGTGGACAAAGCTATTTGATAAATGAACGACGTCGCGTCACGTCTTGATTAGAACTGACCTTCATCTTTACGTAAGTGGGATTAGATTTGTATTACAAACAGGAAACATAACTCCCATACTTCAACCGTTTTAAATTTGGCTCCTTTTCGAACACTAAAATATGACAATTCAGATTCTCGCCAAGGTTGTTTCCCAGGTAACGTATCATAATATTGCGCGCTGGACGACAGCCTGCGCGGTTATTGTCAATGTCACAGTTATGAAACAAAGCGGATGGCATTATGCAGTATACACCAAACATATCTACTATCACGAAGAAAGGAGTACATAATTATTATTTTAAAATCAAACATTTTCCTCTGATCCTTAAATCGTCGATAATAATAATATATAATAATTTTGAACAAACCGTGTACGACTCGGACGAATTTAAAACTATCCAGAGCACCTAGACAAGACGTTTTCAGATTACAAAAATATATGTGCTAAATTATTACAGAACTAGCTGTTGCCCGCGACTTCGTCCGCGTGGACTTCAGTTTATAGCGCGCGGTGTACAGTTTTTTACAAAACTGCGCAGTTTTTTGAAAAGATATGTACAGTTTTCGTAGAGAACTGCACAGTTTTTACAAGAGATCTGTACAGTTTACATACAGAACTGCACAGTTTTTTCACAGAACTGCGCAGTTTTTCGAATAGATCTGTACAGTTTCTGTAGAGAACTGCACAGTTTTTTCACAGAACTGCAAAGTTTTTTCACACAACCGCACAGTTTTTCACAGAACTGCACAGTTTTTCGAAATAATCTGTACAGTTTTCGTAGAGAACTGCACAGGTTTGTCACAGAACTGCACAGTTTTTCGAAAAGATCTACAGTTTTCACAGAACTGCGCAGTTTTTCAAAAAGATTTGTACAGTTTTCATAGAAAACTGCACAGTTTTTATACAGTACTGCGCAGTTTTTCGAAAAGATCTGTACAGTTTTTTCACACAACTGCACAGTTTTTTCACAGAACTGCACAGTTTTTTCACAGAACTGCGCAGTTTTTTCCTAGGACTGTACAGTTTTTTGAAGAGATCTGTACGGTTTTCGTAGAAAACTGCACAGTTTTTTACAAAACTGCGCAGTTTTTTGAAAAGATATGTACAGTTTTCGTAGAGAACTGCACAATTTTCACAAGAGATCTGTACAGTTTACATAGAGAACTGCACAATTTTTCACAAAACTGCGCAGTTTTTTCACAGAACTGCGCAGTTTTTTCCCAGAACTGCACAGTTTTTTGAAAAGATCTGTACGGTTTTCGTAGAGAACAGCACAGTTTTTTCACAGAACTGCGCAGTTTTTTCATATAGAACTGCACAGTTTTTCGAAAAGATCTACAGTTTTCACAGAACTGCGCAGTTTTTTGAAAAGATTTGTGCAGTTTTCGTAGAGAACTGCACAGTTTTTTCACAGAACTGCACACTTTTTTCACAAAACTGCGCAGTTTTTTTTAAAAGTTCTGTACAGTTTTCGTAGAGAAGTGCAAAGTTTTTTTACAGAATTGCGCAGTTTTTCGAAAATATCTGTGCAGTTTTCACAGAACTGCGCAGTTTTTCAAAATGATCTGTATAGTTTTCATAGAAAACTGCATAGTTTTTTCACAGAACTATGCAGTTTTTTTAAAAGATCTGTCCAGTTTTCGTAGAGAACTGCACAGTTTTTACAAGAGATCTGCACAGTTTACATATAGAACTGCACAGTTTTTCACAGAACTGCACAGCTTTTTCCCAGAACTGCGCAGTTTTTTGAAAAGATCTGTACAGTTTTCGTAGAGATATGCACAGTTTTTACAAGAGATCTGTACAGTTTACATAGAGAACTGCACAGTTTTTCACAGAACTGCGCAGTTTTTTCACAGAACTGCACAGTTTTTTGAAGAGATCTGTACGGTTTTCGTAGAAAACTGCACAGTTTTTTACAAAACTGCGCAGTTTTTTAAAAAGATATGTACAGTTTTCGTAGAGAACTGCACAGTTTTTACAAGAGATCTGTACAGTTTACATACAGAACTGCACAGTTTTTTCACAGAACTGCGCAGTTTTTCGAATAGATCTGTACAGTTTTTGTAGAGAACTGCACAGTTTTTTCACAGAACTGCAAAGTTTTTTCACACAACTGCACAGTTTTTCACAGAACTGCACAGTTTTTCGAAATAATCTGTACAGTTTTCGTAGAGAACTGCACAGGTTTGTCACAGAACTGCACAGTTTTTCGAAAAGATCTACAGTTTTCACAGAACTGCGCAGTTTTTCAAAAAGATTTGTACAGTTTTCATAGAAAACTGCACAGTTTTTATACAGTACTGCGCAGTTTTTCGAAAAGATCTGTACAGTTTTTTCACACAACTGCACAGTTTTTTCACAGAACTGCACAGTTTTTTCACAGAACTGCGCAGTTTTTTCACAGAACTGCGCAGTTTTTTCCTAGGACTGTACAGTTTTTTGAAGAGATCTGTACGGTTTTCGTAGAAAACTGCACAGTTTTTTACAAAACTGCGCAGTTTTTTGAAAAGATATGTACAGTTTTCGTAGAGAACTGCACAGTTTTCACAAGAGATCTGTACAGTTTACATACAGAACTGCACAGTTTTTTCACAGAACTGCGCAGTTTTTCGAAAAGATCTGTACAGTTTTCGTAGAGAACTGCACAGTTTTTTCACAGAACTGCACAGTTTTTCGAAAGAATCTGTACAGTTTTCGTAGAGAACTGCACAGTTTTTTCACAGAACTGCGGAGTTTTTCGAAAATATCTGTGCTGTTTTCACAGAAACGCAGTTTTTCAAAATGATCTGTATAGTTTTCATAGAAAACTGCATAGTTTTTTCACAGAACTATGCAGTTTTTGAAAAGATTTGTCCAGTTTTCGTAGAGAACTGCACAGTTTTTACAAGAGATCTGTACAGTTTACATAGAGAACTGCACAGTTTTTCACAGAACTGCACAGCTTTTTCCCAGAAATGCGCAGTTTTTTGAAAAGATCTGTACAGTTTTCATAGAAAACTGCACAGTTTTTATACAGAACTGCGCAGTTTTTTGAAAATATCTGTACAGTTTTCGTAGAGAACTGCACAGTTTTTACAACAGATCTGTACAGTTTACATTGAGAATTGCACAGTTTTTACGGAACTGCGCAGTGTTTCAAAAAGATCTGTACAGTTTTCATAGAAAACTGCACAGTTTTTTTTACAGAACTGCGCAGTTTTTTGAAAACATCTGTACAGTTTTCGTAGAGAACTGCACAGGTTTTACAAGAGATCTGTACAGTTTCCATACAGAACTGCACAGTTTTTTCACAAAACTGCGCAGTATTTCGAAAAGATGTGTACAGTTTTCATAGAAAACTGCACAGTTTTTATACAGAACTGCGCAGTTTTTTGAAAATATATGTACAGTTTTCGTAGAGAACTGCACAGTTTTTACAACAGATCTGTACAGTTTACATAGAGAATTGCAGAGTTGTTTCAGCTGAGGTGTGACAGCTAGCATTGTCGTGATGTAATATGATTCTGCGTTGTCGGTTGTCCTTTCTTATTTCTTCAAAGACTTCTGGTAAACAAATGGTCGTATACCATTCAGAATTAACCGTTTTACGAATCTCTAATGGCACTGTAGCCACATGTCCATTAATTCCAAAAAAACAGGCGACCATTTGCTTCAAAGTACTTTTTGCACGAGTAACTTTTGTTGGTTTCCGCTCATCTTGGAACACCCACACCGTTGACTGTTGTTTAGTTTCGGGGTCATATGCATAGATCCAAGATTCATCACCTGTGTAGATATTATAAACGGCTTTTGACGTACCACGGTTGTATTTTTTTATCATTTTTTTGCACCAATCGACACGAGCCCGTTTTTGATCGATTGTCAAGTTGTGTGAAATCCAACGCGAACATATTTTTTTTACAGCCAAATGTTTGTGTAATATCTTATGTATGCTCGTCATACTTATGCCTAAGGACGCCTCTATCTCGCGATATGTAACATGACGATCACGCATTATTAGTTCCGCACAGCATCTATATTTTGTGGGACAACAGCTGTTTTTGGGCGAACTTCTTTATTTTCATCCGTGAGCATAGACCGCCCACGATTAAACTCACTGTACCAGTGATAAACAGTGGTTTTTGATGGTGCTTCATCTCCAAAAGTTGCGGTGAGTTGAATAAAGCACTGTTGTTGATTTAGCCCACGCCGAAAATCGTAGTAAATCATTGCACGAAAATGTTCACGCGTTAAATCCATGGCAAATGAAGACACGCAATTTTCAAAATGACGCCACAATAGAAAAATAATTGACAGTCACATGAAACAAAATGTATTCTTCAACCAAAGAGTTCTATTTTCAAATGTTGTAATTACTTTTTGAATATTGTTCTTGTAAGTGGCCAGTTCCGGATACATAAATAGCAGCCTAGTACAGAATTGAAATAAAAAACTTACGATGCAGATTTTCGTAATCTCTTTAATTTTCTGTCATTACTCATACAAAATATATCATGAATAGGGCCCGGAAAAATATGTACTACAAAATCCAAAATATGTACATAAAATATGGACTAAAAAATCGAAAATATGTAAAAATATGGAGTATTAAATAGAAATATGGACAAAATATGGAGTGTAAAATTCCAAAAATTAAACGTTGTTTTAGTGTTATAGGTAAGAAAAGAGTCACTCGTGACAGTTAACAAAGAGATAGAGGCCAGAAATATGCTATGCTGGCTTTGCCTTCGCATATTTGGTAGGCCAGAAATATGCTATACTGGCTTTGCCTATGCATAAATGGTTTGGGAATAAACATATGTGACAGTATTAACTGTACAACTTGCATGACATGCTGATCATAATATTGTAACCATGACAGCACGTAACGCACGTCATGCTGCATGATTTGACGTGGGAGAGCCGTGCTTCGGCACGAATGGGCCGGCTCGACCGGAGAAATACCACGGGCTCACAGAAAACCGGCGTGAAATAGCGCTTGCGCTGTCCTTCGCCGAGTCATTGAGTTTACTGAAGGCCCAATCCCCTACCATTTTCCTTTCCCTGCCCTTCCCTCTTAAAAGGCCGGCAACGCACCTGCAGCTCTTCTGATGCTGCGAGTATCCGTGGGCGACGGAAGTTGCTTTCCATCAGGTGACCCGTTCGTTCGCCCCCTTATTTCATTTTAAAAAATGATCGTCTTGGGTTCGCTTAGTATTGGCTAAATGATCCCTGCACGTCACAACTCACAATTCACGATATTTTTTTACTTCAGTTTTTGTTTAGCCATGTCAGTAACATGACCTTCAGCATAGCTGAAACTTTATTTTCTATATCTTCAATAATCTTCTTTGAAAACAGAATACCGAAAAAATATAATAAATAATAATATAAAACGCGAGAGGAACGAAATACGCAGCCGCATGGTGGCGGGAACGTATTTTTTTTTTTGTATTTTAGTGAAAACATGGACGATTGTGACATTTTCTTGTAAAATATGGACTTATCTTTGTAAAACCCTAAAATATGGAAAAATATGGAAAATAAAACTTGGGATTTCACATGTGTAAAAACACATTCCCTAATCATGACTATTAAAGTGTATGCTACATAAACGAGTAATCTGGCTCGGCATCCAATTCAGTTCGTTTCTTACTAAACGAAGTACGAACGGCATGATTATAAAAATAAGATACTCCATACTGATGTCAGTCAGACCCCCGGTTATGAATTATGATTAAATTGTTACATCTTGCATAACACTGTCCATGGCGACTTTGTAAAAATTTTGTAAATTTATTTTTTGATTATTGCATTTTTACAATAACATGTAAACTTAGTAAGATAAACACAAAGAAACCAGCTTAATTTTACGCAAATACCCTGGCATCCAACTTAAATAAACCATCTTTTTGGGCATGTTTTTGGGTCGGAAAAAATACAAGAACTTTAACTAAGCATAATTTTAAAAAAATCACTTACTGATGAAACTTGAAAGGTTATTCCTGTATTAAAAGTCGTATCTGTATGACTTCTACACCATTTCACAGGGCATTTAGGCATTTTAACAACGAAAATTTTGTAAAAAGCTACGTAAAAAGTAAATAAACCAAAAGTAAACAAATTGTAAAATGAGTGTGACAATAATTATCATGTCAACCTGGTTGAACGTCACTCGAGTATATATACACGAAAAATGTGTACCGAACACATGCATAAATGTGCATGTATTCGGGTCACATTTTGTAGCCATTTGGTGCACTTTTTTTGACGGAGTTACTCTTCCTGTAGTTTAAAGTTCACTGATTACAAATAAAACATCATATTATTATGTTCAGCCTTTTGCCAGAGAAATGTTTTAACATGATAAGGTTTGTTTGCGCGCAAACAATTGTTTATCCATTTCGGCTAATCTCCTTTCAGCTGTTGTTGTATAAAGGATAATGTATCTACTTAACTTTCACCTGCCCTTCTAAGCCATTCGTTAACTCCCTCATACAATGTTTTTTCAATGAAATAATGAACAATGTTTCTACTATTAAAAAGCTATTGTGTATTCAAAATACAATGGAAAGGGAACCGCAATGTAAAAAATATTGTAATGCACCTATTACATTTATTGAACTTAAACATAACATAACTGAAGAGTAACACAAAATAAAACAATCTATACAAACAAAAATGAATATTCAATTTTTTTATTTACACTAAAAATCGAGAACGGCCGAGCCGATTTGCCAAATATCACAAGCAAATGTATGTAGACAGTGACACCGCGCAGGCCGCAGCTATAATGTAGGTAATTCGTTACATACTATTGTGATCTCGCGGTGTAGCGGCTAAACCGCTTGTTTGCAATATTAATCCAGCCATATATACATATCGTCGGAATTTCCTGAATTTCGACGCCATTAAAAGTAGCATATTTTGTCTTTTCTTTTTACTTTTCTATGTACACCAAAGACAGTAGTTTTTGAAACTTTTTTTTGGATAAACCTCAATACAAACAACATAATCTTGACATGTTAAAGGGTTTTTATTTATAACATCGCCTCAAACCTTTTCGGCTGGCTGTCGAATTCATAAAACCACACAATCTTTTCAACATTCGTTACTCTATAAACTAAATAAATATTACATAAAAATTACCAAAATATTCAAGTACAAATCATAATTCAAATTTTATATTCAAAAGTCAAACAATACTTACATTAGCTTTGCCCTTCACAAAACATTATAGTCGTCTGGCCGCAGTCAGCTTTTGAAGAATTGTAAAATACATCATTAGTTACTGGATAATTTTCGACTCATTTGCATAAATCTGTCTCATAATATCATATTTCGTAATTATTTTAAAATTGAAATATAATGTATTTTTAGCTTTCGTTATTTGTTTGTCTGTGCATATTCAGTTTGCGTATAGTTCTTGCAATCTAAGAGTGCGCGTCGCCTTTATTTGTTGTTGTAAATGTGAATAGACATTTTCGTTAGTGTGCGTACCCGACGGAGCAGTCAGTAGCGAGCGAGCCATGTACGCGTGCATAGATATGGTCACTCACACAAGTAAGGGCGACGCGCACTCGTAGATTGCAAGAACTATAGTTTGTTTTATTGTGTCTATTTTTTTTTTAACTTATTGTACCCAAAGGTACAAAAGTGGATTTAATATCACTGGATTTAATGCCTTATGGCAATATCTACCCTTTGGGCATTACAGGTAAAAAAAGTTTACATAGATGCTAGTCACACCGTAATATTACATTGTCGCTTGTTGTTGATCATAGTTTTAGAAATATAGTTATGTTGCTAGGTGATGTTGTTGACTGCTCATTAATCAAGACAGTATCGGCGTGGTGTATTACCTAGAATTAGGTTAGGTTAGTGAAGCCAGGTCATTAGTGACTCACTTGACCTGCCTCACTGGCGTCTGGCGTCTTTTGTTGCCCGTGTCAACACCTGCTCGAGCTTTGTGAGGTGGACTTGGCATATCTTTGACAGGTAGTGCTTGTTAGCTTACTGAACATAAATCCAATTAACATCTTAACACGGGCGGAAGCAAAGAATTATACAAACGGATGCTTAGACTTCGTATTGTGTTAACTTTCCTCTTTTCTTTGTTCTTCTCTTCAGCCTTAGGGTGTATTTCCACTGGACCTACGTTGCGAAGAATGTGTTTTTGAAAACTAAAAGAATCAATTCATTGGTCTTGCTAAACGCTCCGTTGATAACGCAGCCTAATACTTAACAAATGTCGAAACATAAAATCACAAGAATCGTTAGTTTCTATAAAATTGCGTAAAAAAAAGTTTTAATATGGCCATATATATTATTTATAACACTTGTTTTGCTGAATTCACCTTAACAAACAATTCTTTGCGGTAACAAGGCGTAAAACTCAAAAGCAACATCAACAAACAAGCAAATATTTACTCAATATAACGCTTACCACTAGCGGCTCGAATACAAAATACTTTCAGCAAACGAAACGGTGGAAATAACAACATCGTATGGGCTAACCCCTCCCCCTCCCCCCGGGTAAACGATACAGCCGCTAGTGAAAATAAGCACCACTAAATATATCCATTGGGGAAGAAAATGTACTTAAAAGTGCAAAAGATATCCGCTAAGGGCCCTTCCACACGACGCATTTTTTTGCGTGCTGAATATGCGCGTTTGTGATGCGATCTTCTTCTGTGCGTTTTCATCGCGTTTTGGCACATATAAAGTTTAAAACTTAAGGCTTCCTTGCCTTTGCTGAGCATTCAACTTGCGTTTGTATCGATACAAACGAGCGTAAAAAACGCTGTGTGGAATTAGGGCCCAAAGGGAGAGCACCTTAAATAGACCGTCTTATTTTGTGACATTTTACTTTTTGATATTAATATAGAAGTACTGCTTGTTTAAGTTCGTTTATCGAGTGGAAACCGTTTATTTTTCCGTAAAACGCTATCCTAGATGTCATTTAGCGGCACTCAAAATAGGTTAAACCGTTTATGGGTAAAGGGATAACAGACTGATTAAGGAATGCAGACGGATAAACGAAAGTGTATACGTCTGCATTCCCTATTGCTTTTCTAAAATTAGTGTAGATTACTGCTGCTGTTTCACTTATATTAACTTTAATTTTAACATACTTATTCTGCCTTTTGTACAAAAAATTAACACCACTTATAAAACACTAGCTACCCGCCCCGGCGTCGCACGGGTATAAAATAATATATAGCCTGAAATAATAAATATACTGAAAAAATGATTAAAATCGATAGCCTATCACGTCCTTCATGTGGTCTACTTCTTATCTGTTCCAAATAACATAAAAATTGCTCCAGTATTTCGCGAGATAAACCCTTTCAATTCAAATAATTTTCCCCGTTCTTATCACATTCTCCTATTAGTCTTAGCGTGATAAAATATAGCTTATAGTTCCTTCTTCCTCACTAAATGGGCTATCTAAGACTGAAAGAATTTTTCAAATCGGACCTGAGATTAGCGCGTTGAAGTTAGCCCTTTCAAAGAATTTTCCCCGTTTTTTCCACACTTTCCTCTATTTCTTCGCTTCTATTAATCTAAGCGTGATAAAATATAGCCTATAACCTTCCTCGATAAATGGGCTATTTAACACTGAAAACATCATCAAAATCCGTTGCGTAGTTTTGAAGATTAAAGGGAACAAAGGGACATGAGGGAAAAAAGTGACTTTGTTTTATAAGTATAGATACGTTCAAAGTAAAATGAACGTTTCGGAATAATTATTATTTATCATTTCTAAGTACTTATTCAAAGAAGCTCGTTGTTGAGATATAAGCGCACAAGTACCGCTCTTCGCTGGCTATTGACCGAAATACTCCAAACTCGTTTAATTATATTGAGATTTGAGTTGTTCTTGAAAATTCTTTACCTCCCACATTAAATTTATATTCCAAAGTTTCTATATATAGAAAGAGTAATAATAATCTTCTCTGACTTTGAGAGGCTCAAGTGCCTACGTACTTATACTTTTATTTATACTTCTACGTTTATATTTTATTTCTGGACTAGAATAGACGTTGGTTGCAACTTTTTTTGGAGGAATTTCATGGAAAATCGAAAGCTAGAACGGTGCGTTTTGCCGCAGTAAAAACTATCCTTTTCCTGAACTCCAACTGCGTACGAACCAAAAATCTTAATCGACCGGGAGTTTAGGCATAATAACTCCCACACCGGTTTCGGTAACCGTAGCCGGTTTCATTGAAACCAGGCCAGTTACGCGGGAGTAATTTTATAGTGCCCAAGTATGTGCGCACTACTTGTGAGCACTCTCTATTCCTTTTACTCTCATAACACAGTGGGACGGAAGACCGACACGACTAGCGAGAGATCAGGCGCAGGACCGACTTTTTACATGCCCATCGAACGCAATGATCATCTTACTTGTCAGACAATCAGGTGATCAGCCTGCATTGTCCGAACCAAACTTGGAAATAACATGTTTCCAACGTGGGAATTGAACCCACGACCTCCGAGTCAAGAGCCACGCTCTTAACCACATCGCATGAAGAGGAAACAACCAGACGAATAGACAGTTTTACATTGATAAAATTATAAGTATGTCTATTATATAACTATGAAAAGATGCAAAATTAGAAAGAAAAAATTTGTATAAATAACCTTAATAACCATACAAAATTGAACCATATATTAACTGTAGCCTGTACAGTGCTGACAGGTTAGTGTTTGCTCAGGGTATTTGCAGAGGACCTTCGTAGGGCGGAGCTTGTTTGTTCACGACCCTTTTGGAATGTGTTTAAACGGTCTTCAGACTTCACTCACGCGTCGCCGTAGGGCTCAGTTATCAATTTACTGAACTACAGTCTACAATCTACATGATAATTTAAGGCAAGGTAAATATGACTTTAGCTATTTACCGTGGCTTTTGTATTTTAAATACGAAAGAAGAGAACATGATTTTAGACTCTTTAACCTATCAAGCCCCGTAAGGACACCGGTGACCGCGACAACAATAGAATAACAATAGATTTCCAAAAATCCGCGATCGAAGGATTAAAGTAAATCGTTTAACAGGCTAAGTTAAATTCAGTGTGGTATCGAACAACCAGATAAAAATAACTCTAGAGTTATTTTTATCTGGGTGTTCCTTACACTTCTAGTAGTGTAAGGTTTGATCCATGTAATACTTGTCTCACAGGCTGTAGTGGTTAATGGTTTCACCTCCCCTTGGACTACTGTACCATCAGGTGTCCCCCAAGGTTCTTTGTTGGGACCCCTACTGTTTAACTTATTTGTGAACGATGTACACACATGTTTCTATCACTCCAAATTTCTCTTATACGCTGACGATATGAAAATTTACAAAAATATCACAACACTGACAGACTGCTACTTATTACAGGAGGACCTGAACAGGTTTGAAAAATATTGCCGAGATAATAATTTAGACCTAAATATTAATAAGTGTTATACTATAACGTTCAGCCGGGCTGATAAGACCATAAAGAACCTTTCCTACTCACTGCGTGAACAGTCTTTAAAGAAAGTATCAGAGATTCGTGACCTAGGCGTGATTCACGATTCGAAACTCTCATACTCCAAGCATCTGGATCACATTATCTCGAAGTCAATCAAGTCGCTTGGATTTGTAATTAGAATGAGCTCCCAATTCAAAAATATAAAAATTCTAAAAGTACTGTATTGCTCGTATGTACGTAGTGTCCTTGAATATTGCTCCCAAATTTGGAACCCTCAGTACACTACCTATATTAACAGGCTGGAATCCATCCAGAAACGATTTGTGAGATTCCTACAATATAAATGCGGAACATCTGACACTAACTATGAATCAAGATGCAGAAGGTATCATATGCTACCCCTGTATCTCAGACGTCAAGTAGCGGATACTTGCACATTCCTAAATATTGCCCAAAACAAAATAGATTCCTCCCTTCTTGTTTCCAAAATTACCCTGAAAGTCCCTTCACGCTCATCCAGAATATGCTCCTTCAACCCCTTTTATATTCCATTCTCCCATTCTAATTATAGGAAGAATTCCTTCTTCGTTCGAACACCTGCTTGCCTGAATGATTTGAGTAAACAACATGACATTGACATTTTTAACTCATCTATCTATGCTGTCAGAAAGTCAATCAATAAAAATTGGTTTGAGGCTGGTCACTGATTGTTGGATTCATTACTATATTACTAGGGATATTATTTCTGGGATTGCTTTTGTAACGTGTAATATTGTATCATTGCTAAATACTAATTATGTCTAACTAAATGTAAAGCAATTTTGTTAAAGTTTAGAATTTTAATTGTGGAAACATGTTAATAGTGCTTAGATATTAAGCAGCATTAATTTTTAAATTAAGTTTATCACTGTATGTTTTCCTTTCAAATAAAAAAATAAAAAAAAATAAAAAATCATTTTCACATACGAAAATATTTAGCATGTTTGAGTTATTTTTCAGTTTAGAATAGTAATTACCTAGGTTCCTACACAAAAATTTACTTCAAAATATTTAAACACAAAAAAAATTTTTTTTGCTTAAAATTTTTTTTTAGTAAATTTACTACTAAATATTGAAACACTAAAAAATAGAGTAAAACACAAAAAAATATATAAATAAATACTGAATTTACTACTAAAAATTTAAATACTAAAAAATATTTTTTAGAGTTTAAATATTTTGTAGTAAATTTACTATTTATTTATATATTTTTTAGTGTTTTACTCTATTTTTTAGTGTTTCAATATTTAGTAGTAAATTTACTAAAAAAAAATTTTAAACAAAAAAAATTTTTTTTTGTTTAAATATTTTGAAGTAAATTTTTGTGTAGGAACCTAGGTAATTACTATTCTAAACTGAAAAATAACTCAAACATGCTAAATATTTTCGTATGTGAAAATGATTTTGGTATTACGTATGTATGAGAAATTCCAAGGGTACCCGGCCCCTTAAGCGATTTTGCTGAAATTTGATATGTAGTTACTTTAAGTCTCGGGAAAGGACAAAGGATGCTTTTTATACTGAAAAAATGCACGGCTCCCACGATAAAAGAATTTTGGCGCCACGAAGTTGCGGGCGTCATGCGGCATCTAGTGGTAATATAACATTTCACATAACAACAAAAGGTACTGATTTTAAATTGGATTTTGATGTGTGAACTAGCGGAGCGTATCTATGAGGCCGGCCACAACGCCTCGCCCACGACTGTCGACCAATCCTTAATTCAATTGACAATTTACACAGAAGAAAATACACAATAGCGAATGTGAATAAACCTATTAATGTTAAAATA
The DNA here is from genome assembly GCA_937595015.1 of Polyommatus icarus. Classification (NCBI taxonomy): domain Eukaryota; kingdom Metazoa; phylum Arthropoda; class Insecta; order Lepidoptera; family Lycaenidae; genus Polyommatus; species Polyommatus icarus. The sequence goes on along the minus strand of OW569322.1, from coordinate 1,254,067 downwards.
GTATGGTCAAAGTAAACAGGCTAACTCCGTGTTTGAGTTTGTTGTATAATATAATGAATATTATGAAATTACATAGAACATTAACATAAAACTTGTCGAATGCAAGGGCAACGTTCTCTCTGCATTACAGAGGAGTTTGTTAACATTGCATCCCCGAGGTATATTAATGCTTAATAGTTTTAGAGTACATATTTCATTACAATATTATGTAGCCCGCGACTAAGTTTGCGCTGAAATTCATGTTTACCGTGATCCACATAATATATTTTTAAGTTAAATATCCAATGTACTACTTTCCAGGGACTCGAACTTGGTACATGGGGAAAAATATCTTTTAAGGCTCCTCTCGTGAAAAAAGCGTGCAGATGAAACCACTGTTCATCGGCATTAACAGAGAAATTATATCTGAAAAAAATAATTAGTAATCTACATGATATGATACGTAACGTGGTTTTGCCATATTTTTTCTATCGGTATCACATAATAAAGAAATAAAAAACCAAATCACCTCCAAATCGTTGAATGAAATCACTTTACTCCTTCATTATTTATCAAAAGAATATATAAAAAATATCTACTGCTTTGCAATACATAAGTTGATAATTTGGTTTTTTACTTGTTTGAAATATGTATTATTTTAAGCCTTAAAAAGGTTTTTTCTCCTATTTCGCCCTATTATGGACGCGGCGAGCGTCGTAACCGCCACCGTACAAGATGCGCTGTTATGAATGTTATTTTAATGTTATTTACGTCGATATTCGCACTGACAGACAATGATCAAGGTCATTGGCGGATATAGAGGCCTTACTCGTTTAAGCGGCTGCGGTAACAGATATGTATATATTGAATACTAATAGTATGTAATTTTCGCGATGAAACTTATTCAATATTGGGGAATACCGAATATCTTCGAATATTAATGCAGCGGCGCACGGAGCGGGTAAGTTGTGAGCTTCAGTTGCAAGTTTCGGCACTGCACGATTAGGGTGGTTGCACACAATATGTCGCGCTGTGCGGAATGTGGTACATTCACAATATGGTACATGGTACATTCAACAAGTTCTTAAATTCTATTCTGGAATACGCTGTAGGAACTAAATTAATTTACAATTAATTAGCAAGTATGCATATTGCTTGTAAACGGACACTAAGTAGTCAAGTAAATATAATATAACAGATTTATAAAATCAGTATTTTAGTGCTCACGAATAGACATAATATTTTCAACCCAACAACGTGAACGTGAAAAATGGAGAACTTACTTATGTTTTTCAGGCATCTTGTATATTGTATGCATGATAATTTTTTGGCACGCTCTAGAGGTAAGCTGGCTCTCATATTTAACTTTAAAGTAATCATTAGATTCATCTCGGAAGCAAAAACATCGCGTCACATCAAAGCAGTAACATTATTTTTTTAGTGAAATTATTAGTCAAAGTTTTACAGAGGCTGGGATATCCAACTTGAGAGTTTGTATGAATAATGTATATGACGTGAGTGGCGAACCAATCCTCAGCGGACGAGCGTGACACCACGTCACACTCTCATACAAAATTCACTTACTTTACGCTGGGCGCCAGTGCTCAAGTTGGATATTAATATTGACAGGGTGAAGATAACGGTAGATCTTTAAATTGTTACAAACATTGAAGGGTTAATTTAGTCACATTGTGATTTACTTTGGTATATTGTATCTATATTCTATATTATGGTCATTATGAAGGCAAAATATAGTCGTATTTGCCTTTTTATCAACTTAACATCCTGTGACATGTGCCTTACTTGTGATTACCTGCCTTTTGGCTATAATATAAATCATGTGATAAATCAGAAAAATATTAATAAGTTTTATTTGGAGTTCTTATAGTTTTTAGAGACAAAGTAAATTGCTGATGTCACAACTAAAAATAAATATTCAGCCTAAACTAAACAGCCTACGTTTGGAGAGTCAAATAATATCAGGTCAAAAGAAACTCAAGAATTTAATATTTAAAATGAGAGTCAAAAGAACCAACGTTATATTTCGCGAGTGACAGTCGACATCAAACATAAAAACTCAATCTTCGTAAGTGCTACGTTTATTGTGAGTACCCATTACCTACAGGGGACCAAATATTTTACAATAATTATTTCGCAAACGTTCAGAATTCATCAATGTAAATGGCTGAACGACATTGATTTGAAATAAAATGTTTTTATTTTTTAAATTGATTTCTGTGCTCAATTTGAAAGGTAACATTATATACCGATTGAGGTTGAACGTTGTTTACTCTAAAATTATTTGTACGAGAACTTATTCTAAATATTTAGCAATAAAATAATTTATTTTTGTTATGAAAGTAACTTACTCTACCTAATTACATAAGTAAATAATGATTTATTATCACCCGACTGCCGGGAGGGTTATAATTACAATGTAAGCAATTGTCTCAAGTCTCAATATACAGGGTGTCAAAAGTATAATTCAAAGGCGACTGACTGACTGACATAGTGATCTATCAACGCATAGCCCAAACCACTGGACGGATTGGGCTGAAATTAGGCACGCAGGTAGATGTTATGATGTAGGCGTCCGCTAAGAAAGGATTTTGATCAATTCTACCCCCACGGGGTAAAAATATAGGGGATGAAATTTTGTATTAAACTAATAATACTTCTAAACGCGAGTGAAGCCGCGGGCAAAAGCTCGTTATAAATATGCACATTAATTTGACAAACGAGGACTGAGCATTTGAATTAAGTATACAAACTTCCCAAAGCCCTTCTACTACGACGAGTAATAAACAGAAATAAACAAACAAATCGTGTAGTCATTAAACCGAATTCGTCGAAGTGAACTTCGTAACGAACTGTCGTCTAAACACCTCTTATAGCATTAGCTCGTCGTAACTGTGTAACTTCGTCGTAAGTAAATAAACGACAATTATTAAGACGAACGTTCCGCACAAAACTCTGCACGCCTCGCACGAAAACTTCGATATTTTGCAAACTTTTATGTATATAGTAGTGATCCTTAATGATCGTATTGTTTTCCTAAACACCATTAGTATAAAATGAAAAGCCATGGTAAGGGGCAATAAAGTGTATGAATATTTTTTTATCACATACGCAAAGGCACATAAGTTATAAATTATAATACGATATCTACATCGGAAACCTGTTTTTAACCCCCGACAAAAAAGAGGGGTGTTATAAGTTTGACCTGTCTGTCTGTCTGTTTGTCTGTCTGTGTGTGTGTCTGTCTGTGGCATCATAGCATCCAAACGGGTGGACCGATTTTGATCTAGTTTTTTTTTTGTTTGAAAGCTAACATGATCGAGAGTGTTCTTAGCTATAGTTCATTATCATCAGCCTGCTCAGTGCTGTAAAATCGCGGTTCATCTGGTTCGTAAAGGGCCGATTAGCAACTTGCAGTCGTTTGGTGGGTTTTATTTTTTGCATTCTAGTTTGTGACATTTATGAATAAGTATAATAATATACACACTAATGGAAAGTTGACCTGGTGCTGCAGCATCGCCTGGTAATCAATAGGATACTCAACTCCTCACCAACTTAGAGCAGAGGTTTCGTGTTGTGGCTCATTTTAATTGCAATAACTAGTAAGACGTAGATAAACAGTAAATATTTGCATGCTGCTGCTACAGAATCACCTGGATTCTATAGGAGCCGATCTCCATATGAGCCCAAAGCGGACAATTCATGTTTGGACTCATATTGACTGCCTGATCCAAGAGGACATTCATAGAGTATGGTATTCATTGGGATATGATCCTGTTGATAGGAATTATTCTGCACTATAACCAACATAAATTTAAAAAGCATGAAATAAAATAAAATTAAGAAATTTAAAAAACCCCCGCCAAACAACTTTAAAAAGCAATGAAATAATTACCTATATTTACTGACTTTAAGTTTAAATAATTCCTGAGTGTTAAGTCATATTTTAGTCCATAATTGTTGTCGCGGTGTGTCGGGAGACCGCCAACAGCGACTTCTCCATATTTTTGTATCGCCAAGTCACTGATTGTCTCGATTCGGTTCGGCGTTCGCTGTGAATTTACCCTTAAATTATAATGTTATGTGAAATCAAACATCTACATTAGCGGTCCCCCGACACACCTTGACAACAATTATGGACTAAAATATGACTTAACACTCAGGAATTATTTAAACTTAAAGTCAGTAAATATAGCTAATTATTTCATTGCTTTTTAAAGTTGTTTGGCGGGGGTTTTTTAAATTACTTAATTTAATTTTCTTTATTAAAACCTCTTGATTTTTTTATTATATCTTTATTAAATTACCGTAAGACACATCAAAAATATTATAAATCTGGTCTTATATAAATATTCTACCTCAATAAATTCATGGTAAATAATAATTAATTCGTGTTATTTTCAAATAGTATTCGTTCATCCGTTTTAACACGATTAATGAAAAATAATTTCACTCATTTTCTGAATCCGCACTGTAAAGGTTCGTTCATTCTGAATTCCGATCTACGCGGCAAGCCACCGCGATCGACAAAAATGAAAATAAAATTCTACTTTACGAACTAGGCTCTTGGTTTCATAATTCATTTTCTTCCCACATTACTCTAGTGACTCAGCTTTGTAATGGCGTAGAGCGAAATGAAACCCTCATACCTTGGCTCGAGTTTTATTTTATTATAGTGGTGGTCGCTTGTCGCGGGGTTCGGAAAGTCACCTTAAGAAGTACAATATTTTTGTCGAAGCAATAAGCGGTGTAGGTCGGTATGCGAGGCGGCGGTGGTAATATTTCGTTAATATCGCTGGTGATATTTTTCAGATGTAATCATTGTGAGCCTCAGGTGAATATTTTCTATATGTGAATAATATAAAAGTAATGCGTATCACTTTCCATCTAATAGGTATGTAAACCTTTCCTAGACTTTAACGAATGTTACCAAATTAAAATCAGCCAAATCAGTTCAGCCGTTCTCAAGTTTTGGCAAGACTAATAAAAATTTAAATTCCTTTTTACTTATGTAGATTCGGTAGTTCTATTTACAAATACGGTATTTCCCCTTAGTTATTAAAAATGACTACAGTGCACGACACGTTGACAACAAGAACAAAACATGTTACATAGATAACAGTATAATATAGTTATTTCATAGTACATAATATTCTATCGCTACAGAGAACATAAAATGGCTGAATTGTCACGTTACTGCTTCAGAGAAATGAGCTGTGAATCGCCAAACTAGCTACTACGAGATAAAATATTTCACACGTGAGAAAACAAATAGTTTTATACAGACCGCGGTTTCTTCACGATGTTTAAAGTTTCTGGGTAAGAAGATTGCAAGAGCTGAAAACTTCTTAAAATATATTTTATAAAGACTTTAACTGAGGATGGTAATAAAATTATGAAACTATATACCTTTCTTTTATGGAATAGGTTTATTTTATACATTACTAGCGACCCGCCCCGGCGTCGCACGGGTATAAAATATATAGCCACTGAAAAAATTATGCCTGTAGCCTTCCTCAATAAATGGGCTATCTAACACTAAAAGAATTTTTTTAATCGGACCTGTAGTTCTTGCGATTAGCGTATTCAAGTTAGCCCTTTAAAATAATTTTTCCCGTTTTTTCCACATTTTCCTCTATTTCTTCGCTCCTATTAATCTTAGCGTGATAAAATATAGCCTATAACCTTCCTCGATAAATGGGCTATGTAACACTGAAAGAATCATCAAAATCCGTTGCGTAGTTTTAAAGATTAAAGGGAACAAAGGGACATGAGGGAAAAAAGCGACTTTGTTTTATAATAAGTATAAGATGTACTGAATAAAATGGTCACATTTAGCAATTCCTCTCAATCAATTCAGCAAATGAATTGTCAAAACTGTCAAACTGACAAATGTCAAATCAGTACAAAAATACAGAAATAAATTGCAAGCAGAGTTGCATAAAGCGATTTAAGGAAAATGAATCATATTATGATTCATATTCTGATTCTTCAAAGCGACCATTTTAGCCCCGCTGTAATGTCGCGGTGTGACGGTGCCGCTATTTAAGGCCGTCCCCCGAGCAAACGACCTTGACCATATTATATTTGCCGCGTTGCCGACTGCCGAGATCGCAACAAAATCCTATTTTTTTACTTATCTCAGTTCAAAATTGACCTTAAAAAATAAAAACGTGGAATATTATGTAGTTAATGATAATGTCGATCTATTGGCGTGTGTATCAAATAAAAGTACATAATAATGTGTAAATACTAGGGAGATTCTGAATGTATGCTTGAATTTTAATAAATTAGTATTATTTTGGAAGCTGATATCATGAGTATAATAAACAAAAATAGGAAATTAATAACGTGGAAAGGAATGTTCGTACACTGAAGATTATTGGTGTATTTTTATCATAATTTTGTACCATACAAATTGTGAGTTATAAGGCTCTAAAAAGCGGTAAATTACGGCATCTCAGCAGGGGAAGCGCCTTAAATAAATCGTTACATACAATTGCTTAAATTCTCACCCTGAAGCGGCCAAACCGCTCGTTCGCGCGAACGCATATAAGGCCAGTCTCTCGCGAAAGTTTCTTTTTTATTACTGAAAAATTTACTAAGTAGTAGATTCTATTTTTACATTGCAGGGCTCGAAGTGTCTCCATACAAAATTTTCTCAAAATCAGTTTTGCGACTTTAGCAACAAAGACTTTCACGTTTATAATATTAGTAATGATATTAATATAATATAACAATAGCCGAGACGGGCTACGGACAGACAGGCTGTGGCATCACCTCCACAACAACCTCCAAACTATCTGCAAACTAACAAACTCACAAACTAACTTAATCAATATCAGAAACTTTGTCACAGATAAAATTGAGGCTGTATTTCACGTTGTTTTATTTGGACTGCTATTATTTATTTATAGTGCTCTTGAACTTTTTGCGATAAAGGTGAGCTATTGAGAGTTGATTTTTTAGTTTTATCTTCTCGATTAAAACGGTGCTGCATTTTCATTTTTAGATTTTCAAGATAGCATTTCGGGTTTCCTAACTTAATTACTATCATTCCTTGGCATAGAATTGTTTAAAACGTAGAATTCTACTAAAATATTTAAATCCATACATATTTACGTGTATTATTCTCAAGTTGAAGTTCATTTTTATCTGCAGACTCGGCCTTAAACATAAACTGACCTGAATTACATCTAATCCACCATATTATGACTACGCCTCCGTGCTCTAGTGGTATAGAGCGCGGCTCTTGACTCGGAGGTCGTGGGTTCGATTCCCGCGTTGGAAACATGACATTTCCAAGTTTGGTTAGGACAATGCAGGCTGATCACCTGATTGTCTGACAAGTAAGATGATCCATGCGTCGGATGGGCATGTAAAAAGTCGGTCCTGCGCCTGATCTCTCGCCGGTCGTGTCGGTCTGCCGTCCCACTGTGTTATTAGAGTAAAGGAATAGAGAGTGCTCTTGTGTACTGCGCACACACTTGGGCACTATAAAATTACTCCTGCGTAGCTGGCCTGGATTTAATGAAACCGGCCACCGTCACCGAAACCGGTGTGGGAGCTATTATTATTATATTATGACTACAATTAAAACTTTCTGATAGGAATGTGAAGACCTATAATTTTTTTTATTAGCCTATGCTATCCCACTGCTGGGCAAAGGCCTCCACCAGGGACCTTAAATAGGACAATAAACCTTCTTCAATCTTCATCAATTAGTTATTAGGCTATCAAGAGATAGATATTAGCTAAGTGGACAAACAAAGCTTCACCATATAGTTTATCCTGATATATGTCACAATATATTTCCTTTACGTATATACGGTATACAGTCATGATGTATTGTAGCAGCTGCAGCCGGACATTAGACGGATAATTGTGACGCATGTGACAGGGCTGATGTATTGTGACGTCACAGCTCATGTGACGTCACAGTATATCATGTCATACTGCGGTCATCCGTCATATCCGTTAGACCCGAGTAAAATGTGCTTTTAGTTTTATGCTATGATGCCCGCAAGTCCGTTGCACCGAAATTCATTTATCGCGCAAGAAACGGAGATTTTTGGGGATAAAAAGTATCCTATGTCCCTTCCCGGGATCCAAAGTATCTCCATGCCAAATTTCATCACGATCTGTTCAGCGGTGAAAGTTCAGCGTGAGGAATTAACAGACAGAAACATTTTCGCATTTATAATGTTAGTATGGATAATATAAGTAGTAGCAAAATAGCAATGTGATGATAACTGTGTGACTCGATTGTCAGAAAACCATTCATTATTTAGGCAACGGAATAGGAAACGTACCCATAAAGGTGCAGCGAACTAGTCTCGCCAATCCAAAACTTGTACACAACAATATACATAGCATTCGCTTCCAACTATTTTTCCTGCATCCCCATATAATATATACCCTACTATATACTCGTCGTGTATTTTTGGTCTAAATTTCCCACAATTACCGCCGTACAAACTAATTTAATACATCAAGGGGCCGGGTCATAGTTCGCAGCTGTTCTCAAACTTTGTAATCGCACACCTAATACCCCGGAACACGCCAACATCAACTTTATGTACGAACTTCAGCAGTTTCGCTGTGAAAATTTGCAAATTTATTCCACATTCTAATGTGATAAATGTACATCTTTGTGAATTTTAATATTTTTGAAAAATTTTACACATTAGTATACTAGTACAGGGCTAGCTCAGAGGTGTTCTAGTTATTCACAAACAAAATGTATTAAAAACTTAATAAAACTTACCTCGAGGCTCGACCTTTATAAATAATACTACGTTTTTGCGCTTCTTGTAGCTAGCTATATTTATTAAATACGTTAGAAAAGCTACCTGACAGACAACGACAACATCAAACTAAAACTAGTATTATGTAAATCTTATTATTATAGAAAATACTCGTGTCACAATGTTAGTCCACGAACTCCTCCGAAACGGCTTTACTGATTTTTACCAAATTTTATATGCATATTCAGTAGGTCTGAGAATCGGCTACTCGGTACTTTTATATAAGTGCATTTGTTGAATAAATAATAGTAAATTATTACAACCTGAGACTGATGGCGACCATTGTTTGTGCGACGGGGTAGCGATCGATGTTGCCATGGCGACATACTTATTTAGTCACTTCAATAAAATAATACGGGCGAAATACCTTTTTTGTATATTATTATTATGCTTTACATGGCAAAGAAACGTTTGCCGGGACAGCTAGTAATACTATAAGTAAGTGTGAAAATATTTACAACACGGTATAGTACATTACGCCCCAAGGGAAGAAAGTATGACATTTCAACACGCGCGATATTGTCACCCGAGCCGAAGGGAGACAAAAAAAAAAACAAATTAAAAGATTTAAGTAATTATGTGTTTGTGTCGTTAAAATACATTGAGATGTGTTAAAATACTATTTAGTAAATATGTAGTGCTTAATTTGTAAATATATATATTGAAGTGACTTAACAAACTGTGTGGCACCAATCACCATGGCAACGTCCATCGCTGTCCCGAGTCGCGACTCAAAGATAAATAAAGTAGATTCTATCAGCCCTCCCCCGCTATTCCTGACTGCTGGCGATGTAATAACCATGTTGTGTAGTTGGCCCAGGCGACGTAAAATAGCTAAGTCGGTAGCCGCCTCCTCAACTCAACAACTTATTTTTATCAAATTGCCGCGTGTGATAAATATTATGGTTTTGAAATAACACGGAAATAACTGCACGGTTACCATGGTAATGAGTTACTTTAAACATGTAGCGGGAAGAAAATTTTAAACTGTCACTAATTATTGTGAGCAGTCTGAAATAGGCATCTTTCTTCCCGCATACAAGGGAAGAAAATCAAACTTTCGGTCCTGGTATGATCATTAAAATATTTTCACATACGATTGTATTTTGATGTAATTACATTTGAAAGTGCTGAATGTATGTCCCGAAAACTTTAAAAGCAACATGGAACCTGCGCATTTGTCTTCTTATAGCCTACTTCACACGACATTACTAAAGAGCTACATAGCGTGAGGCTACTCCTTAAAATGTGAAAGTGTTGTTGCTCATTACTATTGTAGCACTTTTGAATGTATGTCGCTGAGCATTTTGACTTATTTTTATATAAAGAACGTTTTTTAAATGTGTTAATAAATACTTAAATACCAGGCTTACATTTAATGACCGCCCTAATTTGCAGGAAATGTTTGTCATAATCTTCACTACATTAAAGTTAATTAACTCATCAATTATTGTGTCTGCGATTCCCACGATCGAGGTATTAATCGCCAAATCCTGGTGAGTAACTGTAATCCAAACAAATAATACTTCTCTAGCTCATATATGATGAGCTGCTTAAACTCTAGAGTCTAGAGCATACCAAATAAAACATACAACTGAATAACGGTCCCCACCTACTTTCCTTCAAACAATGTTTTTCTATTGGGCACTAAAGAAAATTGTTTTACATTATAACGCGCGACATCACTGACATAAAATCTTATATTCATCGTTCACATTATATTTTTTAACAACATCTCTATGTACGTCACTCACATGTCACAACATAATATATTACATCCAATATACAGACTTTCTAAGGCGGTTTATCCACCGTCACCGTTACCGCCTACCGGTACGTCACCGACAAAAATCAAATAAAATGCCACTTTATGACCAAGATTTCAATTTGCTCTACGCCACAACAAAGCAGCGGTGGCACCAGACTAGTGAAGATAGAAAATGAAACCTAGAGCCTAGGTCAGGGATAGCGAACCTTTTCATGTGAACGTGCCCTTTTCTGAAGAAATCTTTCTGAAAAAGTCATAAACGTGCCATTCAATTTTATTTTAAATTGGTGCTTGCTATGCAGAGGTGAACCTTCATTGTTGGTAAAATAATTATATTTTCGATACTAGTTTTGTGACCAGTAGCGTGGTTCAAATTTTATATCTCGTGCCACTGGTGGCGCGCGTGCCATTGGTACGCCATCTCTGGCCTACCGCCTTGGTCATAAAGTGGAATTTTATTTTAATTTTTTTCTATGACGTCTCGGTGAAGGCGGCCGTGGACAAGCGGCCTAATGGTTATCGCGAACCTTTGATATGGCTCCTTTGTTAGTGCCCCTTTGAACATAATGCGCCCTATTGTTTCGTGTTATCGCGCGGCTTGTGTCTGGAGATTAACGGAAAGCGATGAGATCGGTTTTACATTAAGTGATAAAAGTTTATTTTTATTTATTTATTTATTTATTTAACATTTATTGCACACAAGAGACTATTTACATATAAATTGACATAGAAAAACGACACAAAGGAACTGCTTATTTCAAAAGAAATTTCTTACAGCAGCCCTACGGAGAGAGATGTGATACAAGACATCAGATAGAGCGTGCACACTTACAAAATTAAACTTTAAATCTAAATACACTAGATAAACCAAACATACATATATAAAGTAACCAAAATAAATAATAAATAATACAATATTAATAATAAATATTTAACATAATATTTAACATTATAACCAATACGTGTATAATAAATAAATACTATATGTATATTTAATAACGGTATTTAAATGGATTGAGAGTCTTGAAGATAATGTTCTTTTAAGCATTTCTTGAAGACATTGATGGTGGAGCTATCACGAACTGTATAGGGAAGCGAGTTCCACAATCTGATCGCATGGACGGTGAAGGAGTAGGAGTAAAAGTTGGAACGATGGAGTGGGAGTGAAAGGTTCGTTCTAATATTGGACCTACATGGGGTATGGAGTGGTCGGGAAAAATTAAAACGGTCAAAAGGATAGGAGGGAGAGAGGGGGTTATGCAGGATATTGTACAATAGACAAAGGATATGGGAATTGCTGCGGAGATGGATAGGAAGCCACTTAAGCTTTGACCGATGAGCTGATATATGGTCGAACTTTTTTAAGCTAAAAATAAAGCGTATGCAAAGATTCTGCAAACGTTCTAATTTTGTTAAAAGCTCATTAGTCAAGTCCAAGTAGCAGGAGTCGGCGTAATCAAGGATGGGAAAAATTAGAGTTTGGACAAGGAAAATTTTGGTTTGGATAAGTAAAAAGTTTTGGAGATTCCTCAGCATGTGCAGCGAGTGGTGTACTTTTCTGCTGACTTCATTAACTTGAGGCTTCCAACAAAGGTTGCTGTCAATTAAACCTAAATTTTTGGCCGTCTCTGCATAATCGATAGTGATACCGTCGTATATCACATTAGGTACATTACGTAATTGTTGGGTCATATATCGGCTTCCTATTATAATGGACTGTGATTTTTTAGGGTTGACAAGTAGGCCGTAAGATCTAGCCCAGTCTGCAATGCGCTGTAAATCCGAATTAATTGAGGCAACTGCAGAATCAATGTCATTTATATTACAGTGGCGGTAAATTTGGAGATCGTCTGCATAGATATGAAAATTAGAAAATATCAGAGAGACTATCATATTAATAAAAAAAAAAAAAATAAGAGATGAGAGAGTACGCCACCTTGGGGTACACCCGCTTCGATATCGCACCAATCTGAGGTGGCCTCATCAGAGCGGACACGTTGCGAGCGACCTCGAAAATATGTGTCAAACCAGTCTATCACAGAGGGAGATATGTTAAGGGAGTGGAGGATGGAAAGGATAATATCAAAGTCTACAGAGTTGAAGGCACTGCTAAAATCAAGCAAGACCAGGATCGAAACACATTTGTTCTCCATGGCTAGTCGGAGATCGTCAGTGACTTTTAGCAGTGCTGTGACAGTGCTGTGACCAGATCGGAAGCCGGATTGAAAGGGAGAGAGCAAACTATTAGAGGAATGGTATTGGGAAAGCTGTTTATGGACAATGTGTTCAAGGACTTTGGAGAGGTAAGGTAGTGTGGAAATTGGCCTAAATTCAGACGCGGAAGAGGGTTTAGGGGTTTTGGGTAGAGGAATGATATTCGCACGTTTCCATGCAGAAGGGAAAGAACTCGTTGTCAAGGAATAGTTAAAAATGTAAGTGAAAATCGGCAAGAGTTCAGGAAGGGTAAGGGATATCATGCGAGGGCTCAGGTTGTCATCGCCTGCTGCATTAGAAGCTATAGCCATCATATGTCTATAAACGTCTAAAAAGTTTATTAGAACTGGTTAATTCTCATGGCCAAATCTTGGGAAAACTTATACATAAAATATCTCATCAAATAATTTATGTAAAGTTAACAAAAAATTAAATTTAAATTCACTACGTGTACAATTTGATACATATTTAGTGATAATAAAACAAAAGGCCGCCTAATCAGTGATAAACACATATTTTATGATTACAATTTCTAATATTTATATTATTTTATTTTTTAGATTTTTGGAAATGTTTGAATGTTTTATTACTACTTATATAATATTATGAATACAATAGACTCAAAAAAAAGTTATATAATTTACAAAAACCATGGACCTATAAAAAAGGCGGACGGAGTCCCACCATACACAAAACTGTGTCCTTCAGAATCGGCCAGCTGACTGTATGTACACGGTCCGCACGCACACATTTTTACCCTAGTCGGCCATTTGACACCAAACATGAAGACAGTTGACACGTATAAGCTGCGAAAACTTAAATCAAAATAAAATGTCGTGTATAGTAAAATGGTGCAAAAACCGTAGCGATCGCAAGAAAAAATGTCCAGGAATCTCATTTCATAGGTAGGTGAATAATTCTATGACTACTTTCTCGATTTTAATTATTTTAAAGTCAACATTATTTTTAAGCAAAATATTTCGTTACATGTCAATGTTGCCAATATTCACGTGTACAAGTCTCCCCAAATTGTGGGTGTTTATTTCGCTTTATTTACAATTCTATTATATATATTAATGGTTATAGAAATTTTATTCTAACTAGATTTCCTAAAGAAAACGAGGCAAGAAGAAACAATTGGGCTCAAATAATAAGACAATGTAACAATGAAAGATATTGGTACCCAAACAAATACAGTGTCATTTGCAGTAATCATTTTGAAGATTATGAAATATATGTCGCAGCCAACTGGTTTAAATAGCCGATCAATCAAACAGCTAGCCCTTTGACAGAACAGCGCCATTGAATTACACGGCTATACGTCGTTTAGTCGACTTGTTGACTGCAACATTTATCACTACAGCTACGAGTAGACGACGCTTAGCTAACTGGTTACACGGTAAATTAACTAAGCTGACCATTAGTTTAGTTTTATTATTACACAAGCGCAATGATAATAAGCAGAATAAATTGTATTCTAACTCATTTTGAACACAATTGCAATTAATACCTTCGTGATGCATTTCATAATCCCGTAATTTCTCCTCGAAATTCGAATATTTGTTTAAATTTTGATTCACTCGTATGTGCCCCCATAATTTCTGTCATAGTAACACTTGTAACGTATATTTACGTAAAATATCTTATTACAATCACAAAACACCGGCTACTTGACGCCATCTTGTAAACAAAACGCACCTAGCGCTTGAATCAGCTGTAGTGTTGAACGTTTCAAGCGACTGAAATATTCAATTAAAAAGCTAGCCGTGAAATTGAATGGCGTTGTTTAGTCAAAAGGCTAGCTGTTTGATTGAACGGCTATTTTAACCAGTCGGCTGCGACATATACACAATAAAAGGGGGTCTCCGACGTGTTTTTGCGCATGCAGTTCCACAAAAGGTGAAATTAAATAATAATTAACTTTTTGACGACCTCTGTGGCTCAGTAGTAAGCGCGTTGGTGCTCAAGCCGGTGGTCGCGGGTTCGAATCCCGCCGACGGAACAAATAGTTTTCAAAGTTCCTGGGTCTGGATGTGTATTAAATATGTGTATGATATAATAAAAATCTTAAATATATGTATAGTATAAAAGTATTAAATATATTTCCGTTGTCTGGTACCCGTAACACAAGTCCTTTAGGTACTTAGCACGGGGCCAGACTGACGTGGTGTGAAGCGTCCATAGATATTATTATTATATTATTCATTCTAACAACTTAGCATTTAATATATTTGTTATAATAAATTACTTAATTTATTATAATAAATGTTATTCGAACTTTTTATCAAAACTATGTAGATCATTTAATCTATACTACGTTATTATAGGTCTACCAGAATCTGATGGCAATTTTTGACAGCAAATTTTCAAAAAATATCCTAAATCATTGGATACATTTTTATATTTGCATGTTTAATACACAGATTGGCTGCTAAAAGAAAAGGATCAAAATGTTTTATTTCAATTACCCCGGTATTACTAGAGACAAGAGTCAATTTATTTTCTCACTTTTTGCCATCAGATTCTGGTACACCTATACAACATACATTACAAACTGCGAGCAAGCAGCTAGTTATATATTGTGATAATATTAAACGTTGCTTAAAACTCTTTTTTAACCATTTTTAATTAGTTTGATACTAATTTTAGACCACACCACACAATATACAATTTTCTAAATAATCATAAGTATTTTTTATTTTAGGGTATGACAGAGGCTGATGCTAAGGCACCTGTAGAACCATAAGTATGTAAGGCATCAGTTTTTTTCAGTACTATACAAGAGGTGGGTAGGTCTATAGAACAGCGGCTTCAATTCTGATTGTAATGCTCATTACATAATTCAAATTTAAATTCTTTGTTAAGCATACAATAATATGCAATTATCTATCTATTTTCTCATACACATTAAATTTTTGTTTATTTAAAATTTTATGATTCCCAATTTACAGACACATGAACAGCCGCCGCCATTATGGTGACACAGTTTTGTCTTAGCAGGACTCCGTCCGCCTTTTTTTCTATGTTCATGACAAAAACTTACTAGAGAAGCGAGAACAAGACGTACGTAAGCAAGCGCGTAGTGTATTCGTAGCACTACGACGTAGCACTTCTACGGCGGCGGCGTAGAGGTTAAATAAAGCGTAGCATACACTAAGCAGGTACAATTTGTGCTTATTTTTGATCAAAGAGGATATAAATTATAAACTACGTAACATTTTTGACTGCTATATGTTAAATATACATTAACTTACAATCGTACTCAGACACATTTAATACCTCGATTGTGGGAATCACAAACAATAATTTTCAATAATTATTGTTATGCGGCACCCGGGTGTCGCTTGGGGTTTGATGGGTTATTGATATCTGGACTTAGGGTGAAATCTATAGAGCGATCTTAGACTTAACTCAGACTTTACTTCAAACTTTACTTTAAAAAATCTTAGCTGAGCTTAAGCCTAGCAAAATCTTAAGTGAATAGGAGGACCTAACAATGGATGTTGCGTTCTTCTATTCACTTAATATTTTGGTAAGCTTAAGCTTAGCTAAGATTTTTTAAAGTAAAGTTTGAAGTAAAGTCTGAGTTAAGTCTAAGATCGCTCTATAGATTTCACCCTTAAATTTAATGATGTGTTTGACAGAAAATGTAGATTTTATGTCAAAATCTTCATTAAATTTAGGATAAGTAATGATTGAATGTTTCTAGATGTGGCGGTTAGATAAAAATAATAACTCCCACACCGGTTCCGATAACGGTGGCCGGTTTCATTGAAACCTGGCCAGTTACGCAGGAGTAACTTTATAGTGCCCAAGTATGTGCGCAGTACACAAAAGCACTCTCTATTCCTTTTACTTTCATAACCCAGTGGGCGGTTAGATAATATGATATATAAAAGATAAGAATCAAAACAGAATAAAAGATCTCAGGTTTTAATAAAGTCAGTAAAACCCAATGCTAATAGGAATCTACTAAATATGTCTGTCAAAAGAGAACGATTTTTATAAAGACCTTTCGGCTAACGAATAATGACATTTTCCGCACAACAAAGCTTTGGTAAAGGAAATCCATTTCGGCATTCCCGCGACTGCAAAGGCTCGTTTGAGAAATTTAAATCCCGAGAAAAAATTCATTTCAAAGGCGGACCAGAAAAAAGATAAAATACATTTTGGAAGTTTTATGCTATAATAATTATTGTGATTAATGTTTTATTACTAAATGTTATAATAGCTGGTCAGATAATCTTCTATTACAATATAATGTACGTGTTTTGATTAATTACTACGTATTTCTTTAAAGTATGCTTTACGTGCTAAAACTTTTTTGTTTTTAATTAGTCAAAAATATTTATGAGACATAAATAGAATCAAACAACTAATTAAGTACAATTTATTCTTAAAAATATTCATCTAAAGAATTTTTATCTAAAAATATAGATATGAAACAGTATTTATATTTTTAGGTTTAGGCTTGTTTATGTTTAAGTCTGCATAATTTGTACACATAACTGCTTGCGGATCGTTCTGTGGTAGGTTTTATGCCACGATTTTAGTGGCCATAAACGTCACGTGTGGCTAAATATGTACAATGTACATCTTGAACCTTATTCTTATATTAATAAGGTTGATGTCGTGTATTTGTTGGTGACACAGGTGTGTGTGGTAACAGCG
Organism: Polyommatus icarus; assembly: GCA_937595015.1. Taxonomy (NCBI): domain Eukaryota; kingdom Metazoa; phylum Arthropoda; class Insecta; order Lepidoptera; family Lycaenidae; genus Polyommatus; species Polyommatus icarus. The sequence continues at coordinate 1,236,610 of OW569322.1, read as the reverse complement.
AGTTACACTCTATTACAGTTTCATTGCAGATGTTTTACGAATGGCGCAGTTAACGTAAAAATAACTTTATAAGTATCAATGTATCGAAAAAATAATATAATGAGCAACAGTTCCTTCACTATTAAGTATATTTTCAATTTTTAATTTAAACATACACGATCACACTGCCTTTTATCTGTCAAAACCTCAAAACCGTACAAAATATAACTTTAAACTGTAAAGTACACTTTACGTAAAAGTAAAGTATGTAGATTTTAAAGTATGATTAATTCTTGGAAATTTATTGCTATTCTATTGTTGTCGCGATCTCCGGTGATCTTATGGGGCTTGAAAGGTTAAACTATTTACAGTGGCGCTGAAAGTTTAATAATACAAACGAATCCCTTACGCCGTTTAACTGAACTGATTCTAAATTCAAATTCAAATTCAAATATTTATTTGCCAGAATATGGTACAAAAAAGATGTTTAGACATATATAATAGCTCAGACACATTCTGCCTCATGCGGCGTGCAAATATTTAAATATAGGTCAAAGCAAAATTACAATGGAAATAGATGAAAACAAATTAAATACATTAAATTTTACATACTATACTTAAACACTAATTACATAATATATTTATTCAAGTCTTTATCATTAATGAATTCATTTACTGAGTAATAACATTTGTTTATCAATAATTCAAATAATTGTTTCTTAAATATTCTATGGTTATAGTTTTTAATACTGTCAGGTAAGTGGTTATAAATTTTAATTCCCATACAGAAGGCATTTTTTTTGAAAACGTCTAGCCTTTGTGTTGGTACACATAATTTATTTTTATGTCTCAGAGATCGGCTTGTGTTATCTATTTTTTTGTGAAATAGATTAATGTTATTTTTAATAAATACACTTATTTCGAATAGATATAAACATGGTAAAGGCAGACAATTAATTTTCCTAAATAGTGGTTTACAGCTTTCAGTATAATTGGCACCAAATATAGCACGTATACATTTTTTTTGGGCAACAAATACTTTTCCGCAATCTGTTGAGTTGCCCCAGAGGATAATACCATATCTTAACACGGAAGCAACATAACCGTGATATGCTAGCAGCGCCGATTCTTTAGTGCTCACATTTCGTAATCGATTTAGTACAAAGACAAATCGGTCTAATTTTAAGCAGGTTGCTTCTATGTGCTTTTTCCAATTAAAATATTTATCAATATTTACTCCTAAGAATACTGTATTGTCTACAAATTGTACGATTTTACCATCCAATACAATATTTAGATTCATGGATTTTCTATTATAAGTTTGATATTCTATTATATTAGTTTTGTCAATATTGATAATGAGGTCATGTTTTTCTAGCCATTTTTTTGTCAAATTAAGAGTGTTATTAATTTTATTTTCGAATGTCAAAGTATTATTAGTTTTATCTTTAATTATTATAGTTATGTCATCAGCGAATAAAATAGAGTCATGGGGTATACTTGTTGGGAAATTATTTATATAAAAAAGAAACAGTTGAGGCCCTAAGATGCTTCCTTGGGTAATTCCAAAATCGATTACGATGTATTTTGATCTGTAGATCTTTTTAATGTAGCCATTCTTTTTTTTAATTATTTTAGTTATTACCACGCGTTGTGAACGATTACGTAGGTAAGAGGCAATCCAGCTTAAAGCGTTACCTCTTATACCATATTTTGATAGCTTATCGAGGAGTATTTTATGATTTACACGGTCAAATGCTTTTGACATGTCAAGAAAAATAGAGACTACTCGATTACCTTGATTTAAGCTCTCCGTAACTGTTTTTGTTAATTTGAAGCATGCCAGATTTGTTGAGCAATTTTTTCGAAAGCCATATTGCTGAGGAGTTAAAATATTATATTTTGCTATAAATGCTTCAATTTGTCGGTAAATAGCTTTTTCGAAAATTTTTGAGATTATAGGTATTAATGTAATTGGCCTATAATTGTTCATGTTGTCTTTATTGCCCTTTTTGAAGAGCGGTTTTACAATACAGTACTTTAATCTTGTGGGAAAAACGCCTTCTTCAAATGATTGATTAATAATGTGCGACAGTGGTATCGCTATACATTTTGCAATTTTCTTTAATATATTTGTATTAATTTCGTCGTATCCAGTTGATTTTGTATTATTTAAAGATAAAATTATATTGTAAATGTCAAGCGGAGTTGTTGGTCGTAAGAAAATTGTATTATTATTATTACTAATTGTATTATCATGTCCGTTACTATTAATGTCATTATTATTATTATTATTTTCTATGATGTACAAGCAATAGCGTTACACCATTTTGAACTTTGCTAAGTATGAAGATAAGATCGAAATGGTGTGCAAAAAGCGTGTCGGTGAATGTACTCTAATTTGCTGAGTGAAAAACTGTTCGCCGCTCGGCGCCGACTCAATTCCAGTTTAATCGAATTTGGGGTTATCGCCAATGAACTGTGAGCCTTGAAACTGTGAATTTACAATATATCCGTGTGTGTACAGGTGTTACCTGAAAACACATCACGTCAAAATATATCCTTTATGGGTTAGCTTTCATGATAATTGTATACTATTTGTTTCTCTAAATACAGTAACCCTTTTTCAGGACAGTAAGTAACCTATAATAATAATCATTGTAAATTATTTATTTTAATATATAGCATGGTAGTTAAAATTATTCCGGAAGTACAAGTTATCGATATCATTTTATTGTTATAAATAAAAGTGACGAAAAAATGTTATTAAATTATATTATGATATCTACATATTATGAAATATGCATCCATGCATCTTCGTAAACTTTCACATTGAAGTAATAATAATTATTCTAAGGACTAAACTAAAGAGAACTTTTTTATCTTTTAAAAGTTTTTGCACATTATGGTTGAAATAAAGGGATCTAGCGTTAACAATTTTATAATAATATCCCGATTGTTAATAAGATTTTATTTTGTTACAGGTAATGCTCTACAATGTCAAACACATCTCTTCTAATCAAGCTCATACCACCAAGATATATAAACAGAATGACATTTCACGCAAGTTAAACGCGTTCAGTTGGCGAATCAGAACAGATCCTCGTTTATCCTTTAGGGGAGTTCCCGCGGGGGTTCCCGGTAATGGAGATGTATGGCGACAGGTAGGACTGCGATAGGATCCCAAATAACTTTCTAAGTTTACAGAGTAAACTTTTAATTGATGTTATGTATAGTATGTGGAGAGTTACTGATGAGTTACATAATATGTTTTGCAATAAGCAATTCGATATAGCCAAGTAGGACATGTACCATCGAGGAAATTCATTCATAGGCAGTTGACAGACCAACGTTATTTGGTCGGATCATGTCAATTCTAAGTTAATTGTGACCTGTTTGGGTCACAATTAACATTGAATTGCTGGGTTTGACCTAATGCGACCAACCTACGTAGGTCCCCCATCTGCCTATAGGAATCAACTTCTTTGATAGTATATAATATAATATTGCAAGCATACCACGTATGAAAATACTCATGAAGATTTACTGTGCTTTTCAATTACACGGTGCAGTAAAAGTATTTACAGCGCGGCGCTGCAAACGCATGCTATTATCTTCGAGTATAATTATACTGCATTAAACTTGCATTGCAGGCTTATTAAAACAACATGCATGTTGTGAGAATCGACGTACTCCAATTACTTTGCACTATGAAATAGATTAGCTGTGAGTTATTACAGAGTCTTGAATAATAATTACGTAGATATACCTGAAGGAATGTTATACAAAACTTGAAGTGTGATGATTGCACTTCTACCACAAATTACTCTATAGTTACAACGTAACTTCTTCAAGGATACGTATGTACTCGATTGTCAAATCATTTATTCCCTGTGGCCTGGGTGTTTATAGTAGCGATATAATAATTATTATTATGTATAGAGATACATAATACCTGTAAATAGTGAATAAAAGAAAATCAGATGAGCCATCTGGTTTTCTTTTATTCACTTTAATACCTTTCCGTAACCCTCAAACCATATAACTGAATTTTAGACGCAAAGCTCCTTAGCTCAATGTTTCTATTTTTTAGAATTGGACGTGTTCGCAGTTTGCACTCACCCATATAAAGAATTATTATCAAAATACATGTTGTTTGCGTTGGCGTTGAGGAAACGTGTGAGACAGGTGTTTAGCGCTTCTGCTTGTGATTGATTAAGGGCTGAAGCTCGTGAAAGAGGAACGTGGCAGATAAGGACTAGATGATCGGGTTTAGATATTAAAATATTATTAAAGATAATATTATCTAATTAATGGATGCTTCACACAACGTCTGTCTGGTCTCAGTTTCGAAGAACTCGTGTTGAGGGTACTAGGCAATGCAAATATTATTAATTTATTCTATTTAATAATATTATACTCATTCTTGACCCATGAATATTGCCGTCACGAATTTGGCAAGTAGAAAGTAGCTGAATCGTCAAAAATAAGAAAAGTGCTTCGCAACATTATACGGTATTTTGTGAAGTGCTGAATTTACGAAAAATATTCTCATATATAAGTAAGTAACCAAAAGATTTGCTACATAAGACGTATAATATACCATACATACAGCTGTCACCAAAATTATTTAAATACTTGACAGAGACCTTTTACAGTAATACTGTATTTCCACAACAGCTTAAACGTATCAGTGTAAACACAGATTTATCCAGCCAAGTGTAATACAACTAGTATTTACTGTCGGTATTAATAACTCTTGTTAATTAAACGATTGTTTACTTAATAATGTACTGATTCCCGCGGAGATTGAAGGCATTAATTTACCGCACCAGCGACAAACGGGAGTTGAGGTCAAATATTAAATTACAACGATAACATCTAATATTGATCTTGATGCTTTTACTAAAGCTCGAATCATACTTTTAAAGTAGAGAATTCGTTAGCGGCGTTGTGCATTTTTTGCAGGGATAAATTATTATAATCAAATTGTGCTAGGGCCGTCACCTGACCGGAAATACGTAAGACGTAAGTAGTCCGCCGGTGCGTCGTAGGAGAGAAAGTAGTAAGCTCTCGTTTTTACCACACGCTCATTTGTTTTCTCTTTCACCGGAAATCCCGAAGTGAAACCTCTTATTTTTTTGTTTTATTTTCGGAGTGTAGTTCCTTCCGCGACGCCCTAAAACAGAACTGTAAATCGTGCATAGATGGCTAAAGTATACAGCTGTCTGTAAAACCCACGAGTTGAATATAAAACCTCCTCCTTTCTGTAAGTCAGATATAAGTAAATAGCTTTAAAGTATAATTTACACAGAGCCAGTACTGGCTGCCAATAAGACTGGCAGCCAGTATTGGCTTGACATATGCCGCGTGTGAACAGTTTGGCCTGGCTTGAAAAACTGTTCACACGCGGCATATACCAAGCCAATACTGGCTGCCAGTCTAATTGGCAGCCAGTAGTGGCTCTGTGTAAATTATACTTTACTCTGCTAAGCCCCTAGCCAACACGTTTTATTTATCGCTTCTTTTTAAATAGAATCGCCAATCAAAAAGAATGGAACTGACATTAAGTCACATTGACATAAGTTGTAAGTCGAATTTTAAAGAATGCTCAATGTCAGTTTCATAAATTTTAATCGGCAATTATAATAAAGACGCGACAAAGAAAATGTCTCGGCTTGGGGCTCTGGCATCGCTACTCCGAACGTAGCGTATTGACATTTGATATTTCCGCACATTAACTCCCAGCATGTGGAGTGTGGAGGGATTGTGAATTGATATTCATAACCCGCATAGTGTCCGCATGTTACATGCTGGTACATACCGACTTTAATATGAACGTGAATATGGTCTATGTCATGAATTTTTTGAGTTTCAATATGTGCAGACGTGGCCTATTTTTGTACCCACTAATGTCATAAATGCGAGAGGCTGAACCTGAACCGTTGAACTGATTTTGCCAGATATAAAGATACTTTGAGTCCCGGATATAGGATAGTTTTACCTCGCAAAATGTACGATTCCTGGCGATACACAAATTCCGGGAACTAAGATTAGAGTAAAGTATAGCTTAGTATAATTTGGAACAATCAGGAATGTAATTCTAGCTTTCATTTACAATTCATCGAGCAGATAATGTACTGCTGAGAACTGAATAAAACATTATAAAAAGCTTTCTGTAAAAGACATTGATTTAAAAGTGAAACAAATAACGTGCCTTGTTAATTGTTCTCCGATTGTAAAGGAAGTATTTCGGGGAATTAATTGTGGACGAATTCATTAAACATTTTTAATGAGGACTTTCGACGAGAAATACTTAATTTGCGATTCTTTATTACGAAATGTAGGCCGAGCGACGTTGTAGTTTAATAAACTTTTAACGACAGACATTAATTTTAACAACAATAAAAATAGTCCACAGTTTTATTTTTGAACTTTTTTAATGAGTGAGTTATTAATAAACATTTTGCGTGTAGACGGAATTAAAAAGTCAGTATGTAAATGATTTAAAACAAATTAACGATATGAATTGCTAATATTATAAACGCGAAAGGTATTACGGGTATGGATTTACGTATTTAGGTTCTTTCGCGCAATCATTTCCAAAATTATGTTTATTCTTATTTTCGTAGTTCTTGTTCATGACTAGCATACGACATTTTATCAGTGATATTATGTATAGTTTTTTTCTGGGTTATTACAACTATAATGCTATAAATATGTAGTTCGAAATCAAAATCAAAATATTTTTTAATCAGAGTAATTTTTTTACAAAAATATTTCCCTACGTCGGTCGATACTTATAATGTGCCTACCACCAGTTCGGGAACTAACCCGCCCCGGTTCAAATTATAGTTATATAACTTATAGAGGCGAACATTGGTCTCAAGTGTGTGATATGAACGTATCTCATCGGCGCCAAAACAATCGGCACGCGCGGTCATTTCTCTTCTTCTCTTTATTGTTGGCACGTGATCTCATCGATTTATTTGAAATCTCACTTTTTTAATTATTTACTTTGGTATGTGTTGCATGGTTTTTCCGTGAACAAAAAATATTGGGCATCATGCTGAAGAAACAATTAACAGTCTACGAATTAATGATGACATGTGAATGGCAATACTTACCGAGTAGCATGGCAAACTATCAATTAGTTTGATTCATCCCTTTCACCCTTTAATCATTAAGAAAATATTCTGGAAAAGTGCGCCAACTAGGACTTGCTCCTTGGTACTTTAGTTTTCCGTTTTGTCGAATTTAAACCAAGAAATGAGCTACAATATTTGACATAAATGATATCTTCCCCAGAGCTACGTTGCGAGGAATGTGTTTTTGAGAACTAATAGAATCACCTCATTTGCCTGACCTTGCAGGCAAATGAGGTGATTCTAGAACGCAGCTTTAGTGGAAACGCAGCTACAAATATGAAGTTTTGTGTCTCATCTCGTTGTTTAGACAATAGGCAAAAAAAACGTGTCAAGTAACGCATATTATCACATCATCTTGTATTATCCTATGTAGATGACATACGAAAAGACATACAAATCGTTTTGTTTCCGTCACTGAGCACAGCCGTATAATATGTCGCGTGATAAATTACATGTTTTTCTCGCTTCGGTGCTCGCTAATGGTAGTTCACACGACTACAATTGCTTTTTGTGTTACAAATCGTTTGTATTACGCGAATTAATATGTTATATCCTAAATACGAATAAAAAAAGGTCTAATTACTTACTTATTTATCTATACAACAAGATGAATAATTTTAATATAGCACTAACAAAAAAAAACCACTAAAATCAACCACTTTTGTGCCTTTTTTACGCACAGTATTATCGTTTTAAATTGGCCTTGGTTTATTTCAACACAGACTCTGAAATGATCGACAATAGTTTTAAAATGCTCGCGTCGTAAATTCCATTTACGACGAGAGCATTTTAAAACTATAAGGGACATTTATATGTGATAACAATCCCAGAAATTTACACAACGCCGCTGAAGAAATTTTCACTCCGAGTGTGGTAAACTACCACTCTTGGGTAAACAGGCTCTACAACAAGATCCCCTATTAATTGCGGGATTACCCTGAGATAAGAGGACTACCGCGGACTTACCCCGCCAGACATTGTACTGTGAAAGTAAACCTTATACTAACGTACGTAAGCTCATTTTACTTCAACTCAAACTTCAGAATTCTGTGAACAGCCTACCAGACAACAAAACTTCCGCAAGCTGAAACAAACATAGCTTAACCTTTTTAACGGAAATTTTTAAATGTTTTCAAACAACTTTCCCTATAAAATATTTATTTTTTAATAGCAAACAATGAAAGCGAACTCGCTTGCATATAAATTGCATAGCTAAATGATAACTAAGCTCTGCAAACAGTTGCTTCGCTTTGTTGTTTAAATAATAAACAGCTTATCTTTTCTCCATATTCATCTTCAAAGTGAAATACTCTAGGGTAGAAAGATTCAGGTCGATGAAAAATATGTTTTGGGCTCTTTGAAAAGTTTTTATTGCACACCTAATTAAGAAGCCTTAAATTTTGGAATTTGATCCCAAAAAACACAAAAAATTTGTAACTGGAGTTAGATTTCCGTCGGCAAATATTTTATCTTAAAAAGCAATGAACAGCTTGTGTATCAAAATACAGCTCACAAGTCACATCCCTTCAACCTTTTTTTGCTATCTTCTATAGTTTCGATTAATTTTCGTTTGCTGGCGGTTATGGAGCTTAAGGGCGTTCCGTCCGGAGATTCCGTAATTGACCGTATTTAAAACCTTATAAACTCATAATCTGAAAGCTACAAAGTTATAATAAAAATACAGCAATAATCTTCAGTATATCAACATTCCTTTTGTCGTTTTAAATTTTCTATTTTTGTTTCTTATACTCATGATATCAGCTTCCAAAGTAATACCAATTTGTTAAAATTCAAGCATACATTCAGCATCTCCTTAGGATTTACAAATTACTTTTATTTGAAACTCACGCCAATAGATCGACAATATCATAAACTACATATTCGCCGTTTTAAATTTTTTTTAGGACAATTTTGAACCTAGATAAGTAAAAATAATAGGGTTTTGGCGCGATCTCGGCAACGCGGCAAATGTATGGCCAAGGTCGTTTGCTCGGGGGACGACCTTAATAAATGACGATGCATCTGAAAACGATATAATAATTTTATCCCAATATCCATCCCTATCCAGTGAAAATGATGATGATGAAAGCCTGTAATATCAACGTATCGTTTAATTAATAGGAGTTAGCAAGTATTCCTGGGGCGGAACGCTGGCGCTCGAGAACCAAAGCCTCGACAGCCTCCAACTAATTATAGTGTTACGGGTCGGCGAACTCAATGTTTCATCGTTATATATTATTAAGAATGATTTAGGAAAAGCTAAGCGTCGTTTTGTATTGACATATTTTACACAGTCACACGATTGCCATGTTAGACATTGTTCAAGAAGATTGTGTTTCATTAGTGTTAAACATGTATTTCCTTCAATAATCTCAGGTAGGTACATCGAATAATATCATATTCTAGTAATACTTATCGATTATCGTATCAGCCAAAGCTCCTTTGGAGCCCCAATCTCCTTTAGATCACTTCAAGCGGATGACCGCTGTCAGCGCTGAGTATTATGTAGTGTGTACGTAGAGACAAACTACGATAACAAGGCGCGCCCCTTCCAAATTACTGTTTCAATGTGTGTAGTCACATCCTTATGAAAGAGTTTGTATGTAGTAAGTATTCAACCAATCAACCAGTATTCGTAATATTTCACTTAATGTCAGTTATTACCAAGATTTGTTGGTCAACTAATCATAACTAGCCAACCGCGAAAGACAACGCACTACAAACGTTTTGACAACGCACTTCAAACGTTTTGAATTTTGGAGGGGCGCGCCATGTTATCGTAGTTTATCTCTACGAGATGTCCGGATAGAGTACGCTGTCGGGACTAGGGTTGCCAGGCGGCCGGATAAACCCGGACATAGCAGGCTTTTGATCCGGGCGAAATTAAAGGGAACCCGGCTTTTGTAAACCTTTTTAGTATAATTTGATTTTAAAATGCTGCCAATATTAGAAGATTTTACATCTTTTTATGGGAACAGAATATTTGTTCGTGTGATATCGGAATTACCATACTGAAATTTAAATGCTAAGCCCGACTTTTTATACAAATGTCCGGCTAGGTTTTGCGAGCTAACAACTCTACCTAGGACTAAGTGCCTGTTAAATTAAGATGACTTATTAAAAAAAAAACTTTAAATAATGTACTTACTCGTACTATGCTTATCTGTTATCAAGCTAATTCACTCAGCTAAAACTTTTAAGTCAGCCTAACTACCTAAATTGACCAATGATCAGCCCTAGTTAATACGGTTAGATAAAATTATAACCACCTATAAGCTCCTATACTATTCTAGAGAAAATTATAAGCACCTATCGCTCCTTTTCTATTCTAGAGTAGGTATGGATCTGAATAATTGAATAATGTATTTTATTATAATTAGTTAACACACATGAATACATAATACAAGTATTGTTATACGAATAACGAGAACCTTTGTAAAGCTATATTGTAGCGAATACAATAACGACCCAATTATAATATTCGTATACAAAAAGGTTTCGTCTAATGTTCCATTATAAAGTAATATGGTAAATTGTATGGGTAAGGTGGTCGCCGATCGATCAGAACAGGGACTAAGGATAAAGGCCCGTTTCACATGACAGCCACGCATGACAACCAAAGGCAACACCTGTGTGGTAAAATCAAATTGTTTTTATGGTCCTTTATGAATAGTTAACTTGAAATGTATAGCTTGCATACAAAGTCATTTGTGCTGATAGATGAAGGTGATAAAAGTTTTCATCAGTAGATCACAGCAATAAGGGTCAATCACATAGAACGTTGATACAATGCGATGCATTTTTAAATAAGCCATTTAAAATTGAACTTCATTTACTCTCCGCTCGAGGTGTTGAACTGCCAGGTATATTTTTAAATGGCTATTTTTAAAATGAATCGCCACTTCTTGCGACGTTGCAATACTCGCTGACCCTAGGGCTGATCTACCGCCAGCACCTGCAGGGAGCCGGATAATCCGGCTCACGCTAACGCCACTCCCATGTTCAATACTTTGTATTGGATTTTTATTTGATTAAAACTTCGCTCGCAAGGCTGCGGCTTCGACTAATTTAGCTCTTATATAAACTTGCACTTCGTTGAAGAACTTGGCCTTTTGGATGCACATTTAACTGGCCAAGTATTGTAATCGTTGTAAAGTATTCTCAATAAAAAATCTGCATTAAAATTATACAGCAAGAAATTGACGTTGCATACAAAGAGTGCCAGTAAAATTAAAAACCAACGAGTGGGAGCAAGCATTCATTTTCACCACGCTGTAGAATTTTTATTTTTATTTATTTATTTATTTATTAATAAAAGTAGGTACAACATACAGAAGAAGAGGGTTAAGTTATTTACTTCCTTTCTGACGCCGTACCGGTGATCTTTTTTGCTCCGTCTCACATTTTCAACACGAGTCCAGTCGTATATTTAATATCTATACTTATCCCAAAACATAAGTTTTTACTTCAAAAATTAAAAAAATAAACCGAAAACTATGTTTATAAGAAACTTGGTATTTTAATTTTCATAATACCATAATCTGGCAGTCCATTAATATTATGTATTATGTATCGACAGCTGCTGGAGATGAGAGCCGCTCAGATTTTATTTTTTAATACTTGTGGAGCTTACGGGATAAAATCTAAATTAAATTTCCATCTAAGGAACGGCTTGTCGTGGAATTGTTTTCTAATCGCCTTAGAATGAAATTAATTAACTGGTTTTACATTCGCTTTCTTCAAAGATACAAGAATAGGCCAAAATTATAAGTATAACACGAATTGGTAGCGTTATGCCTTTATTGCAAATTCGTACATTCTGTCGGGACAAAAACTATTCAATGTTAGTTTCCGGAACTAAAATTAATTATGACCATACCAAACTTTATCTTTCATTCATCGTATAATCAATGAAGGAGATTATTTTACTTTAACCCTGTTCTGTGAAAGTGAGCTTCAGGGTCAATTCACATTGCAACGTTGCAGTGCCTTTTTAAATGAGCAATAATTCAAGTTTGGAACAGGCAGCCCGACACCGCGAGCGGCAATTTTAAATTTCTGTCGATTGTATATTATGTATTTTGTTGCATTATTAATAATGTTCAGTTTTGAATGGCTTTAAAAATACATCGCTATGCCTCGCGACTAAGTATATAAAAGTAGGTCTAAACCCGGTAGAGGTAGGAAGGTAAAGTTTTATTTAAATAGCTAAAAGCCGAGCTTTGTATGAGCTCGCATCGTTTTTCTGCGTAGTAATATTATTTAGGGCAGCTTCTTTATATTTTAATAGTAACCAAACCTGGACTGTCCGATGATAACACAATATACTTATCTACATATACATAAAAATTACTATGTTAAAGCACAAATCAATAGGTGTGATAGTTTTTCCGTAGAGTATAAGTAGAGATCAACTACGATAACATGGCGCGCCCGTCCAAAATTAAAAACATTTGAAGTGCGTTGTCAAAACGTTTGAAGTGCGTTGTCTTGCGCGGTTGGCTAGTTATGATTAGTTGACCAACAAATCTTGGTAATAAGTGACATTAACTGAAATATTACGTGCACTGTGATTGGTTGAATACTACTACTACATACAAACTCTTTCATGAGGATGTGACGACACACATTGAAACAGCAATTTGGAGGGGCGCGCCATGTTATCGTAGTTTATCTTTACCACAAAAATGCTCATGTTGTGGGATATACTGAAAAATAGCACGTTATTGCGAAAATGTTTGCTATCCCTGCCAAAGTTAATATTGCAGCACATTGCACTGCTCGTTAACGAAAACTTCACCTTTCGAAATATATTAGAGGTCAATAATATTATATTAGCCGGGGCATCAAATTGCCTATTAGGTCGAGTATTGGAAGCCCGTAGAGTTAAAGGGTATAGGTGGATTGTAGTTAATAAATTCTACTCTAGGGTAATATGTAACATCATTATAATATAATGGATAAAAAGTAAAATATAATATAGTAATATTCTACATTTACATAAGTTCTAGACCTAGTCTGTCTGATACCCATTGACGCTCGAACCAGATGGTTTGGGCGTCAAACCTACTTTTATGAAATTAATCCTTCGATCGGGGATTCTTGGAAATGCTATTGTATTCTATTGTTGTCGCGGTGTCCTTATGGGGCTTGACGGGTTAAATAGCCCCGCGAAAGGACGTATACTAGTTTTTATCGAAAAAAAAATGTTGTTGGTATTATTTAACAATAGTAGTAGTTGAATTGAGTGTAATTTGTATGTGTGTCCACTTGTGTCTTGTACTATGATGTTGCATTTAAATCAAACATAAGTTTAGTTCATCTTGATAGATCGTCTCACAAAACACCTGAACACAGTTAAACATATTATATTGTTCTAATCAAACACGATTCTTTCGTAAAACGTAAAGCTTGGTAACAACTTAATAAAGCTGAAGGGAAATCACGAAAAACCTTATTACATAGTCAAGGTCGGAAGAAATTTGAGGCTTCGGTCGCCTCTCGGTAGTGCACAGTGTAAATAGCATACAGTAGATTAACGGAGCCGTGTAATTAAAATCAAAGTTGTTCAAAGCATTAATAACTTTTTCGTTCGTGAGATATAGCAATATTTTCTTGATATTGTCAAATATCCGCTCTTATCTCAAGATACCAGGTTCTTTCCGTATTTTGAGGCCTTTACACATAATATGGTCTAATGATGGCGGTGATGATGATGTTCTACTGTAAATCACTTATACTGTGGCCCGGGGGTTCCCCGTACTGCGAGTAAGCTGATTGTGCCCCAATCAATTATAATTTTAACGAGTCTCCTAACTTAATCCGTCAACTTGATGGAGAGGTTTATACAGGGGTATTAGCTTAGACAGCAGCCGCTTCGTATACAATATACTTACATACATAATCCCCACGTTCCACTTAGCGTTAAAAACGATCAAAACGCCTATTTTGAGCGTTTTGGTCGTTTTAAACGCTAAATGGAACGCGGGGAATGTATTGTCTCGTAGGTATATAATGTGAGCTAATCAATGTTGATTATTGATTAGGCTTAAGTACTAATTTATTTAAAGCTGAAAAAATGTTTTATAAGGGTCTAAAATGGCCACTTTGAGTGAATCAAAATATATAGTATAAGGTTCGAAAAAGTTCCTAAGCAAATTCGTCGTGATATTATGTAACATTTGCTTGTAATTTCGGGGTGTAGCCATCAAACCGCGCGTTCGCATTGCTACATATAAATTCAGCCCTTTGCACGACGTCACGTAATTAAAATATGTCAAATCCATACAAAATTAGCAATGCATCGCGTTACGGTCTGAACACTCAATACTAACTTCGCGAATACGTTTTGACTAAGCACTCAGAATATGAAACAATATGAATCACTGACTCTGTTGATACGTTTGTTTTCAATTGGCATCTTTGATAGCAGCTTCCGAGGACATCATATCATTTACACCCGTGTTATCTGCTGACAGGACGTCTCATTAGCGCCGAGCTGCCAGTTACCGCTGCAGTCCTGTGCATTGTGTATGAGCGGGATAATGCTCATTGCATCACTATAGATTAACTGGTATGTTGCTGAGTTTATGTTGTTCATCATTAGCTTTGCTCTGCTCTGCACGTGATCACCTTTACGATTTATATAAAAGGGGAAGTGTGTCTGTCCGTTACCTCTACAAGTTTAAATGGCTGGACTTATTTAGGTGTAATTTGGTATGGACATAGAGATATTGTTTCTGATATCTATGGGCATGGAGGTACTAAAAACTACTCGTCGTAAGGTTATGAGATATTTTGTTTCGGAAAAATAAGGTTCTGTGCGATAAACGAATTTCGCCGTCCTCATTGCTCAGTCCCTTTTAGACTTCAGACCTACGAATAATATTTTATTATTCGTAGCTTCAGACTCTGTATTCTTATAGAGAACCCAAAAGAGGTATAGATTTTTAGGTTTTAGCGTAAAGAAGCAGCAGTCAAGTAGGTACAATTAGTCCTTTTTAGGGTTCCGTAGTCAACAAGGAACCCCTATAGTTTCGGTCTGTCCGTCCGTCTGTCTGTCTGTCCGCGGTTTTGCTCAGAGACTATAAGACCTACAAAGCTGTAATTTGGCATGAATACACAATATATTAATAATGGCAACAAAATGGTACATAAAATTTTAAAAAAATATTTTTTTTGTTGGTACCTTCCATACACATCAAGCGGGGATGAAATTTTTTTTTCGCGTCCACCCCATCGTGTAGGGTGTCGTTGGGTAGGCTTTTTAAAACTATTATGAGTGTTCATAGATCATTTTCCGATTTAGGGATCCGTTTGTGAAATATTAAGATTTAAAGTGGAAAAAATCGTTAGAGTCCAGTGTCTCCCCCTTCTACCAGCTAAACGGTTGCTTCTGGAAATGTGAAAAAAATCACGGGAGTAGGAAATATGCTGAATTTAAAAGGAAAACTATCACGGCTAAGAAGACTTCATAAGTTATTGAGTAATAGTCGATCAACTAAAAAACATGTATTCGGCGAAGTATAAAGGAACTTTTCGTTCAAATTCCTTTGAAAGTAACTGAGATGATGTTGTTAGTACTGTAAAACATGTTATAAATGTACATTAATTGACCACACAAACCTTAAAAAGAAAATAGCGGTATTACGGAATATTGCGCGTGGCCCGACACGCACTTGGCCAGTTTTTATTGCTTAACCTCTGTTAATTAAATTTTTTCTAATAAATCCAAAAGAACGAATACGATACAATTGATTAAAATTTGAAATGGAAAAGAATGAAAAACGCTCAGTAGAACGTCAGCGCCCGCTGTCGCAAGTAGGTATTAATCAGTAATCACAGATTCCGGGTATATTAACATGACCGAAAATTTAAATATTCGGGCATTTGTACCAAGCTAACTCATCTCATTAGTAACTTAAGGTACTGTACCATTTTTGTGCAAAAAATGGTAAAAAAAACAGATAAATGGACCAATACTTACAATACTATACTTTTCTGAGTTCAACCTCATTCACAGAATGCGATTCTCTGTATCCTCAATTCCACCTAGCGCTTGCTCCACACAATATTATATATGTATAGGTTATGTTATGTTTACGGCAAAGTTGTCTCTTGTACATGTATATCAAGAAAATTTGACGTTTGCACAGTGCACACTCAATCAAGGTCTACCGAAAATGCTGGAATTTTCTTGGTGTTTAAATGTGGGTGAAGTTTTGAGCTTTTTGAGGTTAGCTTTCGAGCAAAGACATGTGTTGTAAATCTGATTTTTTAAAATTTGAATGCGTGACAAAGGTACAAAGGGATTTGTGAAACAGTCAGTGTTTCGACTTTGTAATTGGGTAAACCGTAAACACGATTACGGCAGTCGACTGCATAGGCTCACGGCAAAGGGATTTGACTAAAAGCTGAACCGTATAGCTAATACTGTAGCCTGCTGCCTGTAGGGCTTTGTTCAGATTAGCTCCAACAAGGTTTGCTAATAGCCTTTCTAGCATTTGCTACTATCAGATGAAACTAAACTCTTCGTCAGGGTAGTTTCGCATTGCAACCTGCATTTTAAAATGATCGATCCATAGAATTAGTTTTAAATGAGCCTTTTAATACTAAAGTCTATTTACTACACAGAAATGTACACAATATTATTGTATTGACAGACATAGCATGGAGTCGAGTTGCTTGTTTTAAATTTGAACTCATTTAAAATCGCAACGAACCGAAACGTTGCAATGTGACTCTAAATCAACAACTTTATAATAAAAAAAAATAATCAAACAATAGCAATAATAATAATAAATAAAACTATGTTACTAAATATGTTTGTAACAACGCTTTGATATATTTTGTTTGAGGATTTTATTTTTATCCAAAAGCAATTTTCACTTTGATGGAAGAAAATTGTTTTATGAAAGCGTTTATATCGCGGCTCGGCGCGTCGAGCGCAAATGTTCAATAGACGTTTAATGAGTATAACATAAGACCCCCAGTATTAACTAGTAAATACTAGCTGTCCCGGTGAACTTCGTGTCACAGGTCACTTTAAAACCTTCCCTGGACTTCTACGAATATTTTAAGACTAAAATCAGCCCAATCGGTTCAGCCGTTTTCGAGTTTTAGCGCGACTAACACATTTCAGAATGCAATTTTATATATAAGAAGACTAGAAGTCCCGGTGAACTTCGTGCCACTTTAAAACCTTCCCTGGACTTCTACGAATATTTTAAGACTAAAATTAGCCAAATCCGTTCAGCCGTTTTCGAGTTTTAGCGCGACTAACACATTTGAATCTATATATATATATATGTATATATATATATATATATATATATATATATATATATATATATATATATATATATATATATATATATATATATATATGTATATATATTTTTAGCGAAAATAACATTTTTTACAAATTAAAAATCGAACACAAATAAAGTTATGTCCGGCATTTTGTGAATGCGTTTCTGTCGTTACCCGATGGATTGTCGGCGTCACGTTACGAGACCGTGACGTATCGGACGTCGGACATGAGTTATGGGCGAACTGCTAACCAATTGGAGGACTTTATAACATTCTATACTAGCGACCCGCCCTGGCGTCGCACGGGTAATAAAATATATATTGTAGCCACTGAAAAATGTGAAATCCTTCATGTGATCTACTTCTTATCTCAGGTGTCAATTAACATAAAAATTGCTCCAGTTGTTCGCTAGATAAGCCCTTTCAAATAATTTCCCCCGTTTTTTCCACATTCTCCTATTAGTCTTAGCGCAATAAAATAAAGCCTATATAGCCTTCCTCAGTAAATGGGCTATCTACACTGAAATAATGTTTCAAATTGGACCAGTAGTTCCTGAGATTAGCGCGTTCAAGTTAGACCTTTCAATAATTTTCCCCGTTTGTTCCATATTTTCCTCTATTTCTTCGCTTCTATTAGTCTTAACGTGATAAAATATAGCATATAGCCTTCCTCGATAAATGGGCTAACTAACACTGAAAGAATCATCAAAAACCGTTGCTTGGTTTTAAAGATTAAAGGGAACAAAGGGACATGAGGGAAAAAAGCGACTTTGTTTTATAATATGTACTTATAGATATAGATATTCATGAATCCAATATGAATATAATGTAAAGAAATATAACAGTACCTATAGCTATAATATAATCCAAACATTACATACTTTGAAAATGCCATACTGTGTCCAGTCTATTACCTTTTTTTTTATTTATTATTATTCTTGTCCCCCTAACGGTGTCAGGGCTTGTTGTTATCTTCTAAAGTACACCATAAAATATTCAATTATTATACAATATACATCTATACTAATAATATTATAAAGAGGTATACTTTGTTTGTATAATTGTAATGAATAGGCTCAAAAACTACTGGACCGATTTTAAAAATTCTTTCACCATTCGAAAGCTACATTACACGAGTAACATAGGCTATATTTTATTTTGGAAAAAATAGTTTTTTTTGTAAGATATTTGAGTTTTTCGTGCAAAAATCAACCAGAAAAGTTACTTATTTTGCGTACGCTGCCTAAACTATGAAAGATAGAACCATAAAATGTTAAAATTAGTTGTAGATATTATAAATATCTACAAAAAATTCCGCGACACACTATACCTATCTATGTCGAGTGAGGCACACCAACCAATTTTTTACTTACAAAATCTTGATTCTTTAAATGTATTAAACGGTTTATTTTACTTATGCTATTAATCCTTATCAAAATTTTATTTCGTCACTAAGAACAGTTTCTGTAGATAATATTTGGTCTTTGAATGACTAAAATTGGACGTTTGGTTTTAAAGTGATGGCGAAATTAAAATATTACGATTTTTACTGCATGGCCCGTTGCGAAGTAGGCGTCATCAAGGCAGGGGTGCGTGTGCGAGAGGGGAGATTAGATCTATAGCTACAGTTCAGTCCACACTCCACACTGTGCACTTTCATCTTCAATTTTCGTCATCTTCTTTCATTCAACTGTCGTATTGGCGCATTCAATTATTTTCTTAAATATTTGAAAATGCCTAAGCGAGCCAGGTCGGACGACTATCATGGCACCATAGTTATATTTTAGTCACTTCAATAAAATAATATGGGCAAAACAACGATTGCCGGGACAGCTAGTACTACATAAAAGTTCATAATAATATACAATATGTAAAATTCTAAAAAAATTGACTACAGACAAAATAATTCCGTTCCGATAAAAAAAAACAAGTCTATTACTTGCTAAACGATACTTTGAATCATGAAACTTGAAAGGATATACTTACGATCAGTGACATGCCGGAACTGTACATTTTTCTGGTGTGATCATAGTATTTTTTTTTAACATTAAGAGAATACGATAATAGGCTTTTTAATAAGCGAATGTACCACCAAAGAAGTTCGTGGCCATGTCAATGTTATTCGTGGTCTGTCGTGTGGGTTTGGTATAACCCGACTAAATTAAATAGGTCCCCAATCGGCCTTAATATATTTCCCTGGTACACATTGTTTAAGTGTGTCACATCTGAATAAAAGCTAGGATCATAGCAGATAGGTGAGATAGGATTTATATAGCATCATGAACTAGTACTAAAACTAACCCATAAACTTAGAGAATAGAGATAACTCTGTGCAGTAATCTCTGTCGTTAATTAAGTTTATTGTACAACATTAACTTAATTATTTTCTTGATTTTCATTGTGCATTTACAGCCTTTTTAATGTTTTAATAAGTCGTATATTGTTGTAATAGCAATAAAGGCATAGTGAGGCATAAAAAGGTTACATTTAGTTCAATTTATACCAGAAACAATAGGTATATTTTGAAGTAAAACAGTTACCCGGCTTTTGTATAGATTTATAATTTTTATTTAGTTAAATAAGTAGTAATATATCGTCATCAGAAGCCCTATCACTATAGATTCTTTATACTCTGGTAAACAAGTGCAATTTTCCTCGAAACCTGATCGCATGCACCGAAAATTATGATTTTGGTCTCATTCGATTTGTAATAGCATCTAGAACATTCTATCAAAATTCCAAGAGGATCTGAAAAAAAAATGCAAAAGTTATAAACAATAAAGTAAACAAAAAAGGAGGGTTTGGTTTTTTTTAATATTTCACTAGCTGGTGCCCGCGACTTCGTCCGCGTTAGCATAGTAGATCACGTCCCAAGTATTACTTTTCAAAAGTATTCAATGTACAGAATTGACTCTCCTACGATTTTATTATATGTATAGATAGATGTATAGATATACTAGGGCGGTCCGATAAGTACTTAGCCTCACCGCCTAGTGGCGCCATTATCACAAGACAAACTTACTATCGTGTAGTATACTTTCATAGACGGCTACTGTCGAAATTTCAGCCAAATCGGACACTTAGTTTCATTTTGACCGCGAGTGGAAGCCGGCGTGTCCGCAGATTTTAGAAAAATGGAAAAAGAGCAATATCGGTCGATGATTCGATTCCTGTTTTTGGAATGGAAATCACGCAGCGAAATCAAAGAGTGCTTGGATGCTGTGTACGGTAACTCTTCTCCTTCGATGGCGACCGTCAAAAATTGGTTTTACGAGTTTCGGCGTGGTCGCACGTCGGTTTTTGATGAGCCACGCCCAGGTACACCGAAAACGGCCACCACGGAGGATAATGTGACAAAAATTCACGATCTCGTGTTGGCAGACCGCCGATTGAAGATAAGCGAGATAACTGAAATCGTAGGCATCTCAAAAGACCGCGTGGGTCATATCCTGCATGAAATTTTGGGTATGAGAAAGGTGTCGGCGCGATGGGTGCCGCGTTTGCTCACTCCGGACAACAAGCGCAAAGTGTGAGACCACTTCAGATCAGTGTTTGACGCTGTTTAAACGCAATCCGAGGGAGTTTCTGCGTTTCGTGACCGTCGACGAAACATGGATCCACTGGTATACGCCAGAGACAAAGGAACAGTCGAAACAGTGGACTTCACCCGGCGAACGTGCTCAGAAGAAGGCGAAGACTATCCTATCAGCCGGAAGGTGATGGCCATCGTTTTCTGGGATTCACACGGTGTGATCTACATCGACTATTTGGAGAAGGGTAAAACGATAACAGGGATGTACTATGCCGAATTATTGGGCCGATTCGACGCCGGATTGCAGAAAAAACGGCCCCATTTTACGAAGAAAAAAGTGCTCTTCCACCATGACAACGCACCGGCTCACACCTCCGCTCTCGTCACGGCCAAATTAGTCGAATTGGGCTACGAACTGCTGCTTCATTCACCGTATTCTCCAGATTAGGCCCCGTGCGACTTCTTTTTACTTCCAAACCTAAAAAAGTCACTCGCCGGGCAGAAATTTGAGTCGAATGAGCAGGTCAATGCCGCCACGGAGGCCTATTTTGCAGACCTCGAGAAAACATATTTTTCAGATGGGTTAAAGAAGTTAGAGCATCGCTGGGTCAAGTGTATCGAGCTAAAAGGAGACTATGTCGAGAAATAAATCGCCACTTTTCCAAAATTTTAGTTTTTCTTTTGTAGGCTAAGTACTTATCGGACCACCCTCGTAGATAGATAGATGACTTACTTTGTTCTTAAAGAGCAGAAATACGTGTCATGAGAAGGAAGAGTAGAGTAGAAAATTTTATGAGCTTTCTTTTTGTACTGGACATTTTTTTGCTACAACTAACCGTTTAAGCGATATGAGCAAAAAACTAAAAATATGGAAAATTGAGCCCCTCCCCCCCACCCTAGGTGATATCGTTAAAATTTATAGCCTATGTGTTGACCCGACCTCTAAGTAATATTCGTGCAAAATTTGAAGTTAGTCCATCCAGTACTTTCTGAGTTTATCCCGGACATACAAACAGACAAACAGATAAACAGACAAACAGACAAAAATTCTAAAAACTATATTTTTGGCTTCCATATCGATTGTAGACCACGTCCCAAGTATTACTTTTCAAAAATATTCAATGTACAGAATTGACTTTCCTACGATTTTATTATATGTATAAATAAACTATTTGATATAGTCAACATTTGAAAATAGATCCTTAAAGAACAGGAAATTTCCTTAAACAAATCTTAACTTTTGGAACTTTATCAACAATCCTTATAACTTTAATTGAGCGGCGAAAGTAACAGTAAAAACGCATAGTTTGCGTTTCGTGTGATTTGCCGCAATCTGCCACGTGAACTGAGTAATTCTTCAAAAATGATTCTCCGCGTCACTTTCATGGGATTTTTTTATTTTAGAGTTATCTTTAAGTAAATGCAAATACCTTTAAGGTGCTCTAAAGATAATAAATACGATCTTTAAGGCACGTAAATCGGTCCATAAACTACTGAGATAATCAAATTTGAAATTTTGGTCCCCACGAAATTTGCGACAAACTCCACAAAAGTTACGATTGCATTTTCTAGGAACAAATTATGGATTAAATTATGAATGTTCTAGATGGTATTCCGAATCGAATGAGACCAAAATCATAATTTATTTAATAAAATGGCACTTGATAATCAGACTATTAGCTTATAAAACGCTGACGATTGTTTAAGTCACTCAATATACTCAATCTCCCGATCACAACAATACTCGTAAAACAAATAATCTCTAACATACATCTACTTTCAGACCCAAAACTGCTGAAATTCGCACATTTACACATACATGGTCCCAGAAATTTCAATCAAAAACACATTAAAAAAAATTTAACTAAGCTTTATATTCTGCCACCAAAGACTTTTTTCTCACGTGAAAAGAGAGTAGAAGTTCTCTTCTAGAACGGCGTACAAAATGGATCAGAAACAATCTGCAAGTGGAGTGAAACTGATGCTGCGGATACAAAGTTTGTCAACAACACGGAAAGTTCCGATTAATTTTTAACAAAGATACGTTTTACTCCCCCAAGCTTTCGAATTTATGATTCAACTTTTTATGGGACTTGAATAAATTGAAATCAGTTGTTATTTTAGAGGGTAATAAACTGAGAGTTAATACTAAACAAAACAATAAGTCTTGCTAAAACGGCACTGAGCATTTTCCACCGAAATGTTTTCGTAGATGTATAGTAGCAGTAGAAGGTTAAATCTGGGTTACACGGTGCGCGTTGAGTATCTAAGGTGCAGCTACTTGCTACTTGCACCGTGTGACCGCAACATACGAGTTACTTTCATGTGCGAGTGACAGTGGTTCGCGTGCAAGTTACTACAACATATTTTGTTTTTACTCGCGACTCACCTTCACCCATTGAGTCAGCACAGATAGGTATTATAGCGACTAGGCGATGTAACAGGCACATTACCTATCAACTGCGACGTCAGCAGCCATAGAGTGATCCAGGGAGACGAGTCGAGCTGCTCTCTTACACAGACGCAATAGCTGTCTATTGTTCCTTCAGGTGCTCGTACTGTGTAACTTATCCTTTATGTCAGGTTTGTATAGTGGCAACATAATATTATTAAATATGAAAAACAATCTAAATTGTAAGGAACAATCTTTTTAATCCTAATATTGTAAACGCAGTGTCTGCCTGTCTGTCTGTTTGTTAAGTAGTGAAGTTTAAACCGTAGAATCCCCGAACCGCACTTTTATCGTCACACGAATTTAGGCGCAACAAAGTCGCAGGCAACATCTAATTTAAAAAGATTTTTTTTATCCAACAACATAAAAATTTGAATAGAAAATGTTTATAGCAATAGGGTGAACGAAATTGGTTTTTACCTGCACGGGTCAGGCAACAAGCCCGTATTAAACTCTGGACGTAGGTATAAACTTGCGTCCCGCGGGAGATCGTTTTCCGATAATTGAGATGTATTGCGCGCTGTATCGGCTAACACGCTGGTATGTTGTAACGACAAACGTCATTGTACTATGATGATTAGCTTATCATTTAGTTTAAGCTTAAATTGATGCAAAACTGTTTATTTTAATGGCACGGCTGCAGCACTATAGCACTACAACCGCGAGAACTCCGCTAGACAGAGATTATGTCAACGCTTTTTCGTAGTTTGTATTTAAGGCTTACTACAAAAGACCAACAATATAGCGCCGGCACAGAATATATTATAATAGTACTCCAGCGCCGGTAACCAGTTGGTACTAAGTATAACATAAAATAAAACGGATACTCTTTTTACTATAGAGCAATAAGTCGAAACAAAAGCCTTATACGCTGTACGGTAATATTCATAATCATTATCTGTAATGTGCCGTTTTGGCAGCGAGCCGAGCGTCGGTGTAATGAGCACTAAGGGAAAGGCGCTAATGGTAGACACTGAACTAATAGAAGACACTTACGACAAAAATGCCATAAAAATAAGAATTATTCTAATTATTTCTCAACACTGTAAATTTTATAAGCTTCTTATGCTATCTGTTGATGTGAAAAAATATATTAGGGATGCCTTCGGGAACAAAATTTTAAAATGGGATCAGTTTTCGTAAATGATGTGACCGCGTCAACACGCACCCGGCAATTTCTTAGCAAATAGGTTAAGGAAGGCGAAATTTTGCACGTAAGTTTTGAATACATTTATTAGATTTTTTGTAATTTCTATTGACTTCATTGGATTATTGGTCATGTTGTTTACACTAATTAATGTTTATTTATGATCTTTTGTCCATTTTCCCTAACAATATAAAGGGTGTCTACTATTAGTTCTTGAAAATGTAAAAAAACCTAATAGATGACATGGATCTCATCTTTGAGTTTTGCAATACATACTCAAATTATTTTGTACTTCTACTGCAAAAATCATCACTATTCTCTGAAAATATAATTCTATTAACAATCTAAGAACTTAGAACTACTGCACCTAAAAATGGACGTGTCTAATATTAGACCTTGTACTGATCTAAAAATCGATTGCTTTAGTTTTTTAGCAGTAAAAAAAAAGAAAAAGGAGAGCTGAGAAAAGAAAGAAGAAAAAGGAGCATGGAGTCTAATGACTGAAAATAAATTTGCTAGGAAAAAAGACGGATTGCACTCCGGGAGTGCCGGCAGAAGTGAAAACTTAATTATTAACGTTGTGCATTTTTTAACCCATTTTTTATGAAAATCGATTAATAAAAAATCGATTTTTTTAATAAATCGAAACCCTTACAATCGATTAAAATTTTAACCCATTTTTTATGAAAATCGATTTTCAAAAGATCGATTTTTAAAAAATCGTTTTTTTTAATTATCCGAAACCCTTACAATCGCTTAAATTTTTAACCCAATTTTAATGAAAATCGATTTTTAAAAAATCGATATTTTTATTAATCGGAACCCTTACAATCGATTAAATTTTTAACTTTTTTTTGTGAAAAACGATTACTAAAAATCGTTTTTTTTTAATTAATCAAAACCCTTACAATGGATTAAATTTTTAACCCATTTATTATGAAAAACGATTTAAAAAAAATCGTTTTTAGGGTTCCGTAGTCAATAAGGAACCCTTATAGTTTCGGTCTGTCCGTCCGTCTGTCCGTCTGTCCGTCTGTCTGTCTGTCTGTCTGTCTGTCTGTCTGTCCGCTGTTTTACTCAGAGACCTACAAAGCTGTCATTTGGTATGAATACACATATTAATGATAGCAACAAAATATTTTTTATGGTACCTCCCCTACACATCAAGCGGGGATGATAATTTTTTTCGCGCCTACTCCATTGTGTGGGGTGTCGTTGAATAGGTTTTTTAAAAATATTGCGAGTATTTATAGATCATTTTCCGATTTAGGGATCCGTTTGTGAAATATTAAGTTTTAAAGTGGAAAAAATCGTTAGAGTCCAGTGTCCCCCCACCTTCTACCAGCTAAACGGTGGGTTCTGGAAATGTGAAAAAATTCACGGGAGTAGGAAATATGCTGAATTTAAAAGGAAAACTATCACGGCTAAGAATACTTCATAAGTAATTGAGTAAAAGTCGATCAACTAAAAAAAATGTATTCGGCGAAGTAAAAATGGGACTTTTCGTTTAAATTCCTTTGAAAGTAACTGAGATGATGTTGTTAGTAGTATAAAACACGCTATATAATATACGTTCATTGACCATATAAAAATTGACAAAAACTAGCGGTACTACGGAACCCTATACTGCGCGTGGCCCGACACGCACTTGGCCGGTTTTTTTTAATTACTTAATCGAACCCTTACAATCAATTCGAGTTCGAATTCGAGTTCGACACAAAACACTACTCTTCAACCGTCTTACGGTTTTTCCAAGGTTTTTCGATCAGCACGAGAATCTGACGCGAGTTTCACAGTTTTTACCCATCCCACAAAAGTGCTCAACGCCGCTAAAGAACTTTTCACTTCTAAAATATGAAAAATAAAAATAAAAGGAAAGATAGTTTCAGCATGGAAGAAGAATGAATAGAATCTGAAGACAACGTGGATAATATTTCTGATGCATGTAGTGACTATGATGAAGTAAATTAAATCTTTTGAAAAATGGCAAATAAAGACCTAATTTAATAGAAAAAAATATGTAAAATGTAATGTATTGTTCTATGTCAACTATTAGTTCATATTGGTGTCTACTATTAGTGATGTTCGTTTTTTGTGATGTCATCTATTAGTGCTTATGACTAAGTTTACAAAAAGACCAATAATATATTTTTTAATTGATTTGTCAGAGAACAATTATAATAGTTTTATTTTGTAAGAGTTACTGAAGACATGGAATAAGTTATCAATCCTTTATTTTCATAAATTATATATTTTATAACATTCAAATGTTGCATGTTTCCTTATAGTGTCTGCCATTAGCGCCTCTCCCTTATTACTACCGGGTCGAGTCAATTGTGAGGATCTGCCCCCTTAGACAAAGTATCTTTCGTTAAAAACGATGACGAAATTCGTTATCATTTTAACGAAAGGGACTTTGTCTACGGCCCCAGTTCACACTGCAACGTGAGGAGGCAAGGCAATTGATTTTTGACATAAGAGCCATTCAAAATTGGAATGGCCATCCCAACCTTTCGGGTGGTCAGTCAAACAATTCAATATGTTTTTTCATGTGTAGTGAATAAAGTTAAGTTTTGCTCATTTTAAAAATGAAATGCACACATATCTCGTAACGTTGTAAAATGAACTAGCCCTCAGTTTATATTTTGAGCTTACATCAGTCAGTTCAAACTCGCAGCTTACTCGTGCCTTCTAACTCATACGTAAACATTCATGAAGCTGAGATAAACAATAATAATAATTAATGTAACACAGCAACTTACCTGCACGGAACAGACTGGCTACATACATGACTGTAGCTGTAAGTTATTATTTTAGAACTCTCAAAATCTAATACTTTTACAAAGTTTAAGGGTGTCTAGCAGTGGTAAGCAACTATCAAAAATGTCCGGCACTGGAAGACGAGATTCCTCCACTTACCGGGAAGGATATGGGCTATGAAATTGAGTTTTACTCTTTCTGTAAGGTCAGGTAGCCCTTCAGAACTAGATACGTCCTAAAGTAACCGTGACCGAAACTACATAGTTTCTGGTCATTCTTACCTCTGTAAAGGTCACAAACAGGTAAACTTTCAGCTTTTATAAAATGAGGAAAGTCTGGCCGTCGCTGGCTCTTACTCTAATGTGACAGTATTGCGTTATGACAGTTGATATTAGTAGACGTGTTGTATACTACTACCACTACTACTTGTATGTATACAAGGCCTACCTTCGCTGAACAGTGAACATCTGTCTCTCGAAAATAACGCGTGTATGCAAAGCCTTTAGTAAGTTATAACTTATCTTCGAACTAAAACGTTTAATATTATAAATTATAACGAACATAAAGAAGGCAATTTTGTTAATTACCTAAATTATAAGACAATGAAGTTTAATTTGGAGTGAGTCGGCGAAGACGCTTGATATGCGCGGCGAGACTTCTTTAGAATACTAATTATCTAGTCATTATAGCACGTTTATTAGTTGGCTATTTTATTCTCCGATACCTTATAAATTACAGTGGGCGTTGGTACAATTCTCCCTCTTTGCCTGCAAAAAAACATTCATAATTTGATCAATATAATAATAATGGATACTACATATTATAGATAGCGGTGTGTTTCCTACATCTTATAGAATCCTTTTAATTCACACTTCTTAAAATAGATGGGTGATAAAATCAATTAAAAGACGGGAAAAGAAGGAAGCAAAAATGTTCAAGGCAGCCCAACAGCGGGTTCCCAGTAATAGCGGAAGTTTCAATGTAAATGGCGACACATTCATATTCGTATCTCGACTTTCGCCTCGTCTTCGACTCACTTCACTCCGTAACTAGGGAGCGAAACAATTTGAACATTAAACTACTGTTTTTAAATATTTTGTATCTATCTTTATAAAAAGAAAATTTTACCTCGTCAATTTCTTACAAAACTGCAGGAAAAATAACATTTCTTCTATGCATTGTTTTATCTTATTTGCTGTATCGTATATGTAGCAATATACCGGCTACGCTATCTACGCTACAAAATAAATAGTACATGTATCACTAAGATTAAGATTAATCTAAATTAAAAAGTCTAGATAAAGAGGCCCAACGTTTAAAATTTTAAAATAATAATTACTTTGCAGTCTTCTTAACTTTTTTGTAGTACCTAATATTTCATAGCGAATTTTATTTAACATTGCGACGTTTAAAATAGCTTCACTGATCGTTCAATTTTGCGCTCCATTGGTGTTTAATGCTTTAGAAATTCATCACCGACGCGCCATAAAATATAATATTTTTATAAGTTAGAATAAAAATGATATGAGTATGGCCGGAGTTGAGCGACAAATCACGCCCAAGTGAACATGTCTGCTAACTTTTTTCTAAATATTGATAACTTAATAAAAATTGCATAAAATGTAAAAAAGTTGAATATTTTTACTGAAAGTTTGGCTGTAAATTATTTAATGACTTCATAACGCCTGCAACTCAGGTGCACCGAAATTTGTTTATAGAACAAGAACCGTACATTTTTACGCAACAAAAACTATTCTAAAATGTTCTATCCGTCTCTCAAAGTATCATCGTATCAAATTTATTCTACATGGATTCAGCATGAAAAGGCAACAGACGGACGCATTTCCATTTATAACACTAGTAGTCAGGAACCTTACCTTAAGAGCCCTAGAATAATTTTTTTTATTACTAACAAGCTAATTTTTTGTGAGTAGCTTCATTTTGATAAGACAAACAACTTTTTTATCTGTGAAAAATCTTGAAAGTGGTAGCTAACAGAGATAGAAAGGATTTCATACTTTGATTTGATGATCCTGAAATATGGACTGTTCTATATTTTGTAGGACAATGTTACTCTTAAATTATATAACTATTAACCTATTAAATTTTTTTCTTTCTTTTTTTTAATGCAGTGAAATGCTGTAACACATTCGACGCAAGGGATGTGGACTCCCGCTCTAGTAAAGATCAAGAAGCGATAAAAACGAAATATTAACATTTTAGTAACGTAATATACATTAAATAGTTAATGGAATCAGGCGTTACTTTGCGGAAATCCATAGCTTAAAATTTAGTTTGTTATTATTTTTAGCAATATTCCGCGAAATAAACTTCCACCTTTAAGTAAATGAGTGAGTGCACGCATAGGCATGCATACAGCACCTCCCTCCTCCCACACTGCCTATGCGTACACTCGCATGCAAGAACTTGCAAACACCACCACCACACAAGCAATAATGTTGGCAAATCCGTGCAAGGCCCCTCACCACCATGCAGGTTGAAAACCTCGACGCGCGTTTCGCTCCAACACCGGAGCATCCCCAGGATGTGGACTCTACGAACAACGTCCGTCAAGTGCCGCCGCCGGCCAAAACACCGCCTTTTATACCCTATCAAACCCCGCTACTATCCCCACTACCCCCACTACCCTCACCAGTACCCCCGAACATATTAATAATAAGCGGTGACGTAGTCAAGCAAGTTTGGTCATTCAACAATGCAAATTGCCCTTAACCATGTTATCTTTCTTATTAACTACGGCAGTTATTTCCGAATCCACCGCAAGCATTTCCAAAGCATTCTGATTAATATTAGGAGTGATATTATATTTAAGACCCTTTTCCAAAAGTGTCATCTCATCCTTGGCAAATTGTACGCTGGTTAAGTTTTTGACGCGAGGGTGGAAGGAAAAAGGTTCAGACCTGGATTCTGTATGTGATTGGACAATCCTGTTTTTATTTACCAAAGTCTGAAGCTTTTTATTTTGACTTAAATATTTAGCGTGCACTTCGATTGCTGCGAAATGGCGTGCCTTTTCGTCTAAGCGATCGAATTCGATATTACGTAATTTAAAAGAGAGCTCGGTATAAAGAACTTTGAGATGTAATTTTAAATTATCCCTAACGGTAAACCAGTGACGTGACTCTTCGTTAAGCCAGATAGTCTCGTCTTTTTTGATAGCAATATTGGAAGCTCGGCTGTGCGTGTTGGTTCTTACATTAATATAATTAGGAATAGCATTTAGACGTTTGCATTGTTGATTGAACCAAACATTTTGAGCGGCTATACGATGTAATTTTGTTAACTTAGAGTCGTGCCTGATCGGTTATGCTCACCGATTTTAAATAGTTAATGGCATCAGGCGTTACTTTGCGGAACTTTGTTTCATTCTGAGCTGGCTGGCTGGCTGAGCGTGTTGGAACAATTAGAGATCATAAAAGAAAAGAAAAATAACAGATTTGCATTGTTGAATGACCAAACTTGCTTGACTACGTCACCGCTTATTAATATGTTCGGGGGTACTGGTGAGGGTAGTGGGGGTAGTGGGGATAGTAGCGGGGCTTGATAGGGTATAAAAGGCGGTGTTTTGGCCGGCGGCGGCACTTGACGGACGTTGTTCGTAGAGTCCACATCCTGAGGATGCTCCGGTGTTGGAGCGAAACGCGCGTCGAGGTTTTCAACCTGCATGGTGGTGAGGGGCCTTGCACGGATTTGCCAACATTATTGCTTGTGAGGTGGTGGTGTTTGTAAGTTCTTGCATACGAGTGTACGCATAGGCAGTGTGGGGGGAGGGAGGTGCTGTACGCATGGCTATGCGTGCACTCACTCATTTACTTAAAGGTGGAAGTTTATTTCGCGGAATATTGCTAAAAATAATAACAAACTAAATTGTAATAGACATTTCTAATACTGGTCACCGTGACCGTGGTCAAATGGCCGCAAAATCCTACCGCAGACCTAAGCCCACGCCGCGCTGACCCACACGGCTATCTTTGGCCACGCAGGCCAAAACCCCCAACATTGAGCTTTATGAGGAAATCGGAGAATAAATCTAATGTCGAATATGGAATATGAATGGCTGGCTTATTGCTATCTAAATATCAAAGTTTCTCTCAATATTGTCATGTTATTAATAATAATATAAACTCTACAAAAAATCAGTAGATACAATTTTGAAAATGATTAAAAAATTCACTATTAACTATTTTTACATTCAAGCTATTAAACGAGTCTCAAGAAAGGTACGATAGTTTTTAAGTCGGTAAATTATACGGCTTTTGGCTGCTTATATCTCGTAGAGTTTTAAATATTTTACCTCGTTATCCCACTAGGTTTTAAAGATAAAAAAGATTGATAATAAAAGGCTGTATTTGGCCACTTGCCAAGACCGAGCGCTGCAGGGCCGCCTGTTTACTCTGATGCCGAGGCCTTGTAGGGAAGTATTATTAAATCCCCTATAGTTACTTAACATGTACGTACCTATATTAGATTAAAATTGATCAGTGTTATGTAGCGTACTCACATTAATATACTAAGAAAACAAATAAAACTGTTGTACAAATAACGTATTTTACTAATTTAAAAATTATATTTTAAAAAATCAATAAATTCCTATATTCCCTAATGGAATTCTGACTAGATTTCGCAGGAACGAGCTTAATGTAGAAAAGTTTACGAGCAAGAAATATCGCGAATATGCGCGGCTTTATGAAGCTTTCAACCGAAATCTCGTAAAAGCTCTCTAGTCTTTATTCTCTTCTAACAATTAATTGTAATAAATGTGAATATTTAATGTCGGAATTATGTTAAATGTATCTCTTTACATGCAGCCTTAGAAATGTAAAGCGAAATAATGAAGGTGACTCGGCGCTACCCCTGGGACCGGCGACGTCCTGAGAAAGTCTATTTTGTAAATCACGCGAAAAAAAAAAGCAAAAGTTATCTCCATAAATAAGTTTTTCTCCTCAGCTAAATTTCCCTTTGGGCTATGAATTATAAAGAATTGATTTATGTACGGAACCCGCGATGCGAAGATCAGATAGATCGGGCGTTCAGACCTTATAGGGAATTATTTTTCTGATGACCTAGCTTTTCTTATATTTTATGGACTAAGCTGTAGTCTGAAATAAACTTATTAATTTCAATTAGTTAAAATATACAAAATATTTCGGCTCGAATAAACGGCTATACTAAAACCAGGTTGAAATAGCGGTTTCATTGTGGATATCTTTATCAAAATCTATAATTAGTAAGAAACATAAACAATAACCAAATTGTTACTTGATTTTTAGAGATACCGTTTTAGAAATTGATTCATAGGCACTATCGAATCTACTTTATTTGATCGGGCTATCTCATACAACCTAACCAAAAACTAACATTGAGTAGCCTCTCAATCCCCGGCCGAGCACCGGTGCTCGGGGTCACGTGAAGGTGCGTTTACACCAAAAGAACATAGAGCACAAGAACATTCTTTCGTTTTCGTTTAGTGTAAACTATAATTCGTTACAACATACTTTAGATCGTTTACACCAATCGAATCAACAAGAACATCAAGAATAAGAATTTTTGCTCTATAGATGAGAATCATATAGCTCCGTTTAGACCAAACGAGCGAATGCTCATTACTCATTCGTCAACGATAAGAAGTAGGGTTCACACTACACTCAAAGAGTATATAAACTACGTAACAACTACACTATGTCTGACTGTAATAGCAATATTATGATTTCAAATGCTGTATTTATTGTTATAACGCAATTAATGAAAAAGAAAATAAGGAAAAGACGTTGGTGGGTGACGAATTTAATAAAAGAAGAATACTCGATAATTTAAAAAACCCGCCAAATAGTAAAATATTTCAAGAACACTAGAATCCCTTTGAAGAGACCGCCTCGAAGAGCGAGCACGTCCAAACACGAAAGAACGCTCTAGGCAATTGCTCGAGCGCTCTTGCGTCGTTTACACCAAACAAGCGAGATTCTTAGAGCATTCTACCTATTTACCGCCGAACACGTGGCGAACACACTAGAACAACGAAAGAATACTCGTTGTTAGTTTACATCAAAAGAGCTTTACTAGAATGAGCATTCGCTCGTTTGGTCTAAACGGAGCTTTACACATCGT
Source organism: Polyommatus icarus (assembly GCA_937595015.1). Lineage (NCBI taxonomy): Eukaryota > Metazoa > Arthropoda > Insecta > Lepidoptera > Lycaenidae > Polyommatus > Polyommatus icarus. Next base: position 1,203,155 of record OW569322.1, on the reverse strand, counting down.
AATTCCGTCAAACCCCGCGCGAGCACCGGTGCTCGGGGTGTTATCGGGCTTTATATACCGTATTTGGCCGACTTAGAGACTACTTTTGTATGAAGAAGTTTGGTTAGTTACGATCTATGATACATTTTCCACATTCTGAATGCAAAATATTATGACAATCTGTGGTCGACGAATATTTTTCAGTCATCAGAAAATCGTGAATTTTTTCGTGTGTGTTTCGTCATTTTGTGTGTTTTTGTGAAATAATTGATGGATAATTGATGGATTTAACGAATGTAAGTAGTAAAATAGTTTATTTTAGCAACAATAAGTAATTTTAGATACTCATTTGCAAGAAATACATCGTAATAACTTGTGAAAGTTGAGAAAATAGTTGTGTGTGTTATAAGTGATTTTAACGCAAATTTGCTTCATATATTTGTAAATTAATTACATAAAACGCTTAAAGAAGTTATAACAAAAGGTGTACAGACTATAATTAACGATAGTATTTTTTACGATTCTAAAACAAAGAGTTCAAAGTTCGCAAGTAACGGCCATATTCTGCCGGTCGCGGCCATTTTGAACTTTATTTGTAAAGCCCTAATGACGAAGTTTGCTTGTGGGTAATACGAAACCTATTTTTTTTGGATTAGATTTATGACCTGTTTTTATAAACATCTCGAGTAGTAACGATAAACAATTTATGTAAGAGTTTAAAATCAGGGTTCCCTCGAGTAGAATAAAACAAAATATTAATTTATTTCATGTGAAATAGTCAGAAAAATATATACTTCTGAAAAGAATATTATATCAGACTAAATACTATATTATAATGGCTTGATAGATAGAAAATTTATTAGATATTGTAAAATTCTTTACAAAAACATGAAATATAGTAAGGTTGTAAAGTTATTATATTATTTGTACAAATAGGGTAGGCCGGGCGCCATTTTTTTTTTAAACAGGTCTGCCTAGAATCTAGGCATCCATTTTTTTTCCGATTGAGGGGGTAGACGCAATAGTTGCGTTGCGTTATACTGCCGAATACATTTATTTTATATCCGTCCACCTTAACGCGCGGTTTGGCGTCTACACCGCGAGATCACAAGCAAATTATTGTGTTACTAGCTGTCCCGGCAAACGTTGCTTTGCCATTATATAAAGTACCTATTTCGCCCATTTTATTTTTTTATAAGTGACTAAATAAGTATGTTACCATAGCAACGTCTATCGCTATCCCGTCGCACAAACAATGGTCGCCCTCAGTCTCGAGTTGTAATAATTTACTATTATTTATTCAACAAATGCACTTATCAATATATAAAGTACCCAGTAGCCGATTCTCAGACCTACTGAATATGCATATAAAATTTGTAATTTAAAAATCAGTAAAGCCGTTTCGGAGGAGTTCGTGGACTAACATTGTGACACGAGAATTTTATATATAAGATATACTATTGCTTGTGATCTCGCGGTGTAGCGGCCAAGCCGCTCGTTTGCACGGACGCATATAAATCCCACTTTAATGTGGAAATATTCAATTTTACATGCAGAATATTTGATGATAACAAGCGTATGATGTACGATATTGGCAATACGCTCGCCGCAGCCGCCGGGAGCTGTAAATCTGCTCTGCTCGCGTTATTACACACGTTAATCGTACACATCCCGTGGCCGTGACGTCATCACCACTCATCATCGTCATCACATCCCACACAAGTTTCAGTGGCGGTTTCTATGTTATGCAGGAGAGGTTTTACAGTGGCTATAAGTGCGCCCTGCGCAGCTGGTAGAGATCAGGCGTAGGATCGACTTTAACACGCCCATCCAAAGATGATCCATGATTTTACTACTCAGAGAATCAGGTGATCAGCATGCATTGTCCAAACCAAACATAAAATTAACATTTTTCAACGCGGGAATCAAACCAACCAAGCAAAACATATACGCTAGAAGCTTGTTCTGAATGAAGCTTGTATTGAAGGAACAAGCTTCTAGCGTATATTATATAACCTACTCTATACGATGATTAAAAGTAGTGTAGTATATCCCAAAATTCAATTTCAAATTATTTTTATGCACTCCACGGGATTTTCCCCGTAAAGCCCTTACTAAACTGTTATCTCGCTCGTGAACAAATTATTTGCGGTCACGTAATTCTTATCTCATGATACTGAGTAAGCTTCAGAACGCTTCCTTCGTTGTTAGGGTCCCGTAGTCGACATATAAAAACGGGAACTTAGCTGTTACTAAGACAGTACGTCCGTCTGTTTACAGCTACGAATAACTTTTTGTTATTCGTATGTATGTAAGTCGTATGTATGTTTTTCTGGATAAGACAATTTGTAAGAAAAGGATCCTTATTTTTCTTTATTGATCTATTTTGCGCTTTAGGGATTTTATAAGGGACATATTGTAAGCTTATTATATAATTTTGTAATTTAGTCTGTTTACTGATCAGTGATCTGTTTCCTTTCGTAAGAAGATTACTTTAACAAGTTCCACTAAATAATTTAGCGTTGTTCCACACGTCACATAATCCTCTTGTACCTGATAAATTATGTACACGTTCCGAGCCTAAGTACTCCGGCACTTTGATGAAAAATGCAAATTGCGCGACGCTCTCCCGGTATTTTGCGAAGTAAGCTCGACTGGCCAAGTGCGAGTCAGGCTGGGCATCTGGGCTTTTGGGCCCCCAAGTGGCAAAATGCTTTTACATTTTGCCACTTGGGGGCTGGGGCAAATGCGAAGCGTCACCAGTTGACCTCGTGGTTTTGAAAATGATTGATTATGAATTTTCATAGACACTAATACTGGTAGTACTCACGATGTACGAGTACACATAAAAAATACTTTGTGTAAAAATACCAACACCTCACGACGTTGCAATGTGAAATGCGTGTGGAAACCCTTCTTGTTAAATATTTATTTTACTAGAACTTCATATTTGCTGAAGACTTTTAGTAGGGCGGGACATGTTTACTCATGTCCCTTTTGGAATGTGTTTAAACAGTTCACTGTCCGACTCATCAGTTATCTTGTTACAGAGGTCTAGTGCCCAGTCATTGAAGTTGAGTTTGACTTATTCAATAAATTATCTGAGGCGCAATGCCAGAACATAATATGAGTTACTGCCAAGTGTGTAACATTTTCTAGGTGTAAAATCAAGATTCAAATACGAATAGAGTATAATATAAAGTAGCCATTATCCTGGACTAATGATTTGGAATTTGCCCAACTATTATAAGTTTCATTTTGTATGTTTAAAATCAAAAGAAGATAGAGAGAAAAAAATATACCTAAGCATCGATTTTTCTTCAAAATCTAGTAGTTATTTGAAAATTGAAAAACCTGATTAAGTTATCATAAATGAGCTGATAAATAAAATAATTAGTAGTCTGGTAAAAGTTTACTTATAAAAATATCCTATTAGGTATATTACATCATTAAACTATTTATCAAATTAACTGATAAGTTTTATGACTATAATCAACGTCATTTATTTTGGGGTAACGTATACAAAACAAATGAATAACAATAATAAATTAACGATGACTGAAGAGTGAAAGTTATAATTTGTTGATCACTTATACTTGTAAGTCGTAACTATATGATGAAAATATAACATGGAATTGAATTTTGTTGATGCATGGTATCAGAGAACATAATTAGTAACATACAAAGTTAACTCCCGCTTAATTTTATTATATTTTCGAACACGTATACTGAACCATGTTGTGTATGCTCAGTGTGTTTGTTTCATATAATTCAATTAAGGAAATTTATATCCTACATACTAATAAGTACAGCGGGCGCTCGAGGACCGGACGCCGGTCTTTCGTATTCGTTGTAAGAGTAAATGGTGTTGTAAGTTAGTATTTGTAGTAGGTATCCTCGATACTGTAAAGTTCCTTTAATTCTCTTACACCTGTGGTAACTTCGCAAGAAGCATGGAAGAGGACTACGGGGATGAGTACGAGGATATGAGCTACCTGGAGTCGTACATGTCGGTGGTGCGGGCGGAGCTGCCGCGCGGCGGGCCGGACCCGCGCCTGGCCGTCTGCCTGGCCGCGGCCGGCGCGCTCGCCTGCACGGCGCTGGCCGCCCGCCGCCTGCGCCACACCACCGACCTGCTCGCCGACCTCAGCCTGGAGCACGCGCGCGGCGCCGCGCTGCAGGTGTGCTGCGTGGCGCTGCTGCTTAACGCCGGCCCCGGCCCCCTCGCCCCCGCCGCCTACCAGCTCTTCTCGTTCGTCAGTCTGATAACACCGTTCTGGACGCTGAGCACCTCCCTGCTGGTGTTCTCGAACCTGTTCATGTTCAAGAACCGCGACATATACGCGATGCGGCAGGTGGCGCGGTTCGCGACGGTGTTCTCGCTGGCGGTGCACGTGTGCGAGGAGCTGTTCGGGTTCGCGCTGGCGGTGCTGAAGCGGATGCTGCGGGCGCCGGACCCGTTCGGCGCGACGCTGGCGGCGATCCGGCTGACGTCGATGCTGCTGGTGATGAGCGTGCCGGTGGCGGTGCTGGGCGTGAGCGTGGCGCGGGCGCGGCTGTCGCGCGGCGTGCTGCTGCTGCTGCTGCACGTAGTGGTGCTGCTGGGCGCGGACGTGCTGTTCGCGGCGTACAAGCTGACCGACTACCGTGCCCCGCGCGACCCGCCCTACATGTTCATGCTGTTCGGCGTCAAGCCGATCCTGGAGATCCTGTGGTTCGCTCTGCTGAGAGCCTGGACGCGTCGCTATCTCACTAAGGAGGATTTGTATCTGCCGTGAACTTCCTATGGTATTCAAATTCCATTTCAAAATGCTTGTAAAATGTTCCTGGTGATTCTTATTATACTACATTCAAGATGTATCATATTTTTCTTTTGGTAAATAGTCCCAAAACTAAATGTATAATGTATATGTTATGAATTATGATACCATAAATAACAAAATAAGTATTATGTAATTTTTATCATAAACATTTCGCGTCCTCAAAAATTAGGAAATATTTCATTTCAATTACATAACTAAAACGTATTCGAAGAGAAGTTAGTACGAAGTACCTGATTGGTTAAATTAGTTCCAAGTTCGGAAGTTTCCGATACGGCTGGATTTATTGAACAGTCGTTTGTGTTGCTACTATATTAGGTAGGTACTAATAGACGACATAAGGCGTTATACTGATAGTAAAAATAAAAGAGAACCTCCACTTTTTTTTAAAGTCGGCTAAAATGAAAGTAGGGAGAGTCATAGTGTTTCACATTAAATTTTTGAATTGATTTTATGAATTGCCAAGTCACTCCTCGTTTTGTCTGATTTTGTAGTAAACTATCCATTAAAGCATGAAATATGTGTTGTCTAATTCTTTGCGCTCCGAGTTCAAAATGTACCAAAGTTTGTAATTTCACCTCGGTGTATACTAATTATTTTGTTCACAACTTTGAATAACACAGTCATTTGATATTTAGTTTTCACTTCTTCGACTTCATTATATTAAATTAATTTATAATTACTATCATGTACTTGTTTGCCCTACGGGAGTACTCTGTGTTCTTGACGTTTTCAAATTATAATATTTTAGACTATATGCAGGATTATCCCTTTGTTTTAATTTGCTTCAATTTATCATTATTCATTCAACGTGCAGCGTTTACAAGCTAAACAGTTGACGCTCGCAGCTCCGATGCGCTAAAACTAGTTTCTCTCGCGAGAACCGTACATTTTTCGGCATAAAAAGTATCATTTGACCTTTCCCCGGACCCACAGTATCTCCATACCGAATTTTAGCAAAATCGCTTCAACCCTAAAAGGGTTAACAAAATATGATGAAGGTAGGCAGATAGACACATTCACATATTTTATAATATTAGTTTGGATACTATGCTTTGAAGTTTGTGTTTGTGTTATTTACTTAAACTTGTGGACTGTATCATTTATGTATGAGATATAAGATAAAACATAAAGAATTACTTGAAGCTAAAACTGATGTGTTCCCCTTGTGACTGTTCCCCTCGTCATGGAGCCAATCAAAGAGAATATAATCACTATGGAGCCAATGTAAAAGGTTTCTGTGTCATCGAAGTGAAGGGTGACTTTGACATTCCAATCTTGACAGATGACATGACGGAAGATGTCTTGATCACAGTATAGCAATATTATATAGGGATATATTGCTATACTGTGGCACACTATAGCAATATCCCTACAGTAGTGAAACGAATGTACTTGCGCAGAGCAACGGAGGGGTACCCGCGGGGAAGCGGGCGGCGCGGACCCGCGTACACAAACTCGCGGAGTTTGTGTACCTGCCCGCGCAGGGGTGACGTTGACGCGTTGTCTACGAGTTTTGTGTTGTAAAACGATAACTTATAAACAATGGGATATAATATGTGTTCAGTGTTCGGATGTAAATCTGATTCAAAAAACAAAAAGGATTTAAATTTTCATAAATATCGGCTCACAGTTCACACTAATATTGTGTTGGCCTTGGCGGCATTTATTTGCATAATATCTGTTTTATTGTTTACGTTGTAAGAAGTGTAACATGGAGAGAAACTATATAAATAAAGAATAAATTAAAAATCTGTCAAATACCCTGTTACATATTAATTAGTACCTACCTAGCTAGGTACACAGGGCCATACATCAAAAAATGTTACACTTAGTGTAACATTTTGACCTTTGGACCGCCCTTACCGCGCACGTTATAAGAGCGAGTTTTGAAGTGCTTCTGTTACACCTGACGTGTGGCCTACCGTACCTACCAATGGGGATTGTCCATTTTTTTTTAATTTTGCTCATTACAAAAACATTTCGAGGAATAAGGTCAGTGATCGCTTTTCTGTATATAAACGAAAAAAATACCCATTAGTTACTTATATTTTTGAACAAATATGTTTAACCTTAGTTTGACCTTCAATGGCGTTAAATTAGCAATAAATTCGACCAACATTACGTTTCGAACTTTTGGTAAGCTTCTCGTATCAGCTTTCACATAGTGATAACTTATATTTGACAAACCAGCCATTATAAATAAGATTGAAACGAAAAAAAACATACTGCAGAGGTCAATTGGCCGCCGATGATGACGTCAGAGCGAAACTTTAAAAATTTATTGAGAAAAAACTAGCCAATGGATTTCAAAATTATTTAATTTATATTCTTAAAATACCCTATTTTAAAGGAAAAAAATATAAAAAGTACATGTGATTTTTTTTGGACAATGCCCATTGTTATATGATTAATTGTTGGATACTTTATATATTCCTACTTTATTAATCGTAGATAGTATATTCGAATGCGTCTTCATTATTTTTAATCCTTCGATAGTGGATTCTTGGAAATCTATTGTTATTTTAATGTATCTTGCTCACCGGTGAGCTTTTGGGGCTTGATGGGTAATGAAATTTTTAAATCCATACTAATATTATAAATACGAATGTGTGTCTATCTGTATGTTACCTCTTCACGCCCAAACCGCTGGACCGATTTTGCTGAAATTTGGCAAGGAGATACTTTGAGTCCCGGGAAAGGACATAGGACACTTTTTGTCCTGGAAAAATGTACGGTTCTCGCACGATAAACGAGTTTTGACACAACGAAGTTGCGGGCATCATCTAGTAGAGAATTGAAATCATATAAAAATAAAGTTTTACGTAAATATAGATTTAACAGATTAAATGATAACATTACAAGCACAATATTTAATTTTATTTTATTTCCCGTTTCGTGGCAACCCTGGCATATCTGCTCGGTACCTACACCGGTGGCGGCATCGTGCGACATCAAAGGCGTTTCGTTACTGTAGGGATAATATTGCTATACTGTGACTGTGGTCTTGATGCTTTGTGTTTTGCCCGTAAAAAAGTGATAACCTTTTAAGGTTACTCTAAATGCGATGTCGCATACAGTTTGTAAATCGATATTAATAATTATAATGAAGTAAGTTGTAGAGTTCGTGAGCTTATAGCTATGATAGTAAAACATGATAGTAAAAGAAACAACACTGTACTGATGTACAGTGTTGTTTTGGAAACATACATTATGGAAACTACATTCTGAACCAAGATATGCTATTGACCATTAGATGAATTATTAAATTTTAATAATATTTTTTTACAATAATTTTCATAAAAATCGAAATATACATATTAGGAACCTAGTAAAATGAGGTAAGCTATCTCATTGTGGACAACACCTGTAAATTACTTAAATAACTTACTATGTATAGAATTAGAGTTGGAGAATGTTTGGACTTTGACTAACTCGAACTGTACTAACTTACACCCAACATTAAGCGGGTTAGACGCTTCACGTAAACGAGCGTTGTTCTAGAATATAATCACAAAGGTGGATAATTAAACTTGTATACCACGTATGGTATTACAAACTCTAATTGTAATAACTGTCGAACAAGCTAGATAACATTCCATAAGATATGTCCACACTGTGCCTTTTTTGTTCATTAAGGGCATGCATCATTGCGCAGTCAACAGCGCATGTGAGGCATGCCCGCGTTGCATGCCCTCTGACCGTATCCAAAACTTTCGCTTAGTTCTATTTTTTCTGGAATTTCTTATGACTAAATAAGGCGCACATAATATTCCACCCAGTAAAATGTTCTCGTCGCACATTTTACAACGTCAGCTTCAGTCAGTTACTGCGTCAGTCACTGCAACTGAACAAAACTGACAATGTTGGCGTTGCGTTCGTTGACGCATTCAATTATTATTGAATGCACCAATACGAAAGTTGAATGAAAGAAGATGACGTAAATTGAATATGAAAGTTCATAGTATGGACATAGCTATACACTAGTAACTGTATTTTAATTGGAGTAGAGATTTTTTTTTTGGTATTGATTCGTCCCATTCAGGACAGGCAAAGGGAACAAAGCCCATACAGCCATGTCTTTTGTAGTACTATTGTTATGTTTTTCATCATCGTTTTCGTGTATCGTCAGGTCTAAAGTCTAGTCAAAGTCTAAGTAAAAGTCAATACAGTCAAGGAGTCAAGTCGGTCGATTCAGTAAAGTGGTAGACGCTTTACTGAAACTTTCGATGGAGTTTTGGAGGGAACACAAAATAGCACGTTTCTGGATATTACATCACTTTCCTACACTTGTGCATGAACACAAATATCTAATGGTTAATATTCTACCAATATTACACATTAAAAACCCAGCTAACACAATTTTAGGAAAATAATACAAAAACACAACAGCACTCTTTCACATGCCCGCCAAAACTCCTCTGGAGTAGAGACAAATAACTTTTCGCTCACATTTTAATTTAAAAAGCGGTCGACGAAGTAGTCTATATTCATTTCAATATTTCACCTGACTGCTACTGTGTGTGTTCACGACCGTATATTATGTATTTATCTTACACACTACAAGCTAAACGGCTAGTCATATTTGAACTGACTATTAAATCCGCCTTAATTGACAGACATTATACCGACAATTAAGGCATCCCTATCATATTTTAGACATCTTAATGCATTCACTATCAACTGCTATTAACTGAGCACATTATGAAGCCTGATAGTATGATGGTATAAATTTAATTAAAATGGCGTACATAATTAGTTTTATGTTAGAAAATTGAATTATTTGTCGTGTAAAAAAATAATTAAGTTTTCATACTAAAGCTACAAAGAAACGTATGGACGTTATCGACTGTGCACACTCTATGTATGCAAATTAGAACTAAACTAAGTGGTAATAATTAAGGGTGTGTACTGTGTAGTGTGTATGAGTATCGTGTGCTCCTTGACTAGAGTCAGAGTTGGGCATAATTGAAATACTCGTTAATCTAATTACTAATCTAATTGCAAACTAATTAGAATACATTTTAATCTGAGTACATTGTTGTTGAATTACTTCATAATTGTGGTTATAGAGATTACAAAGCAATCGATTCCTAAGTATTCTAATTTCAAACAAATCTAATTAATTTTTGTAAATACAATCACTTTTGTAATAATAATTGGTTTCGACTTTCGACTCATGTAATATTTTTTTACAGTGTCAGGAGTTACAAACACATAAATTGATAAAATTAATCGTCGGCAAAAGCAATGGCGACTTCATAGTAGCATCCTTACTGATTAATGATTATCCATACTCACGTTAAATTTCGAAAGTGTGTATGTCTGTCTTTTATATATCTGTCTCTTTCTTAACATTTTATAGTGCCCAAGTGTGTGCGCAATACACAAAAGCACTCCGGTTTCAATGAAACCATGCCAATTAAGCAGGAGTAAGTTTATAATGCCCAAGTGTGTGCGCAATACACAAGAGCACCCTGGTTTCAATGAAACCAGGCCAGTTGAGCAGAAGTAATTTCATAGTGCCCAAGTGTGTACGCAAGAAAAATTTTATTTCTCCGATTTAGTTCAAATTCGGGGAGGGGATAGCCGAGGTGTTGCCTTTGATGTTGGAAGAAACCGCATTTCTCTAGGCCTATTGGGAGCGGAGTTATGGCTACTTTTGTTCGACGTTTGATAGTTGCCGAGCTGTCAATGTCAAAGTTTGAATGCTTGTAACTTGGCAGCTATTTGTCCTGGATAAGTGGTTCTTCGGCTTGTTCTTCCTGGATTTTTCTTCTCTATTCGATCCTGGCCTCAGAATTGAGAAAAAATTGATGTTTCCGATTTACTTCAAATTCGAGGAGGGGGTAGCCGAGGTGTTGCCTTTTATGTTAGACGAAACCCCGTTTCTCTAGGCCTATTGGGAGCGGAGTTATGGCCGCTTTTGTTCGACGTTTGACAGTTGCCGAGCTATCAATGTCAAAGTTTGAGTGCTTATAGCTCGGCAACTGTTTGTCCTGGATATGGGGTTCTTCGGCTTGTTCTTCCTGTATTTTTCCCCTCTATACGACACTGGCCTCAAAATTGAGAAAAAAAAACGGAAAATTCTGTTGAGGCCAAGTTGTAGATCTCATCGTCCTGATTAAAATGAGCACTCACTCGGATCACTCGGGGGGTCCAGGGCTAAAGATGGCCCAGTTATGAGCCAAGGGGTTTTCTTCACACTATGAAATTACTCCTGGAGTGCTCTCTTGTATTGCGCACACACTTGGGCACTATGAATTTACTTCTGCTCAACTGGCCTGGTTTCATTAAAACCAGGGTGCTCTTGTGTATTGCGCACACACTTTGGCGGCATAAAATTACTCCTGCGTAACTGGCCTGGTTTTATTGAAACAGGCCACCGCAACCGAAACCGGTGTGGAAGCTTTTTATTTATTATAATAATTACCAGCATTGGACATTGTAATTGGGCATAATTAAAATACTCATTAATCTAATTAAATTTAATCTAATTGCAAACTAATTAGAATTTAGAATACATTTGAGCCTAAATACATCCTAATCAACCTACGAGTAATTTCAGGTGCACAATTCTTTATCAATCGGATTAATTTGTAATCTGATTAACAATTACAAAGTATTTGTAATTCTGTAATTGCTAATCTGATTAGTTTTTGCCCATCTCTGAGTTTACTGTGAGAGTGTTAACGCAGAAAGAGCAAATTATTTTTGTCTGAGAAAATTAATGATGCTGTATTTGGGCATTTCTCAAAGAAAGTATTTAGATTTACATAATATGCATGTTACATAATTAATATGACTTCTATAAAAAACATTTGCATGCCATAAACAGGCAAAACATGTAGTACCTATCAATGTTTGTAACATCTAATTTCACCCTGATTTGTGCATATGTTACGCTCAAAGACCGAAATCGCTCAGTGAGCGAAAAAATAGTTCACAACGCGTTGTGGTCACAGCGAAACAGCCACGACGCGAAATTCGCGTTGTGGCTCTAATGAAAACGGCCACGACGCGTTCTGGCAATCACAAAAAGACCATGACGCGAAATGCGTGTCGTGGCTGATATGCTACTCGTTTTTCTTGATTTGTTCTTGATTGATTAATCGTCCATAGGTGTGGAAGATTATAATATTTGAATTACCACGCGTACTACAAAATATTTTACTAAATCACTGCATAACGTGTAAATTGTCATAATTATAAAATATCCATAGTTTCATATAACTATCCGTACTAATAATATTATTATTGTCTATCTGGCTGGCGTAATGAAGTTGCGGGCATCAACTAGTAGTATTATATTTAAATTATGTAAATTAAAATAAAACTATATTTTTATTAAATTTATTGAGGTCAGATTACTTTATGAAAAAAACAGCAACACGTTGCGACAGACAGACAGTAATAATATTAGTACCTACGGATAGTATGGAACTATGGATATTTTATTTATAAATAATAATGATAAACACGCGCAGTGATTTAGTAAAAGAAAAAATATTTTGTAGTACGCGTGGTAATTCAAATTTGATCTTCTATAGCTATGGACGATTAATCAATCAAGAACAAATCAAGAAAAACGAATAGCATATCGACCACGATACGAATTTCGCGTTATGGTCTTTTTGTGATTGCCAGAACGCGTCGTGGCCGTTTTCATTAGAGCCACAACGCGAATTTCGCGTCGTGGCTGTTTCGCTGTGACCACAACGCGTTGTGAGCTATTTTTTCGCTCACTGAGCGATTTCGGTCTTTGAGCGTAACACATAATGAATTTTGAATTTGAATTTGAAAGTCATAGGTAACTATTTCAGAGCTGAACTCTATAATATAACACATACACACTAAAGTATTATCATTTAGTCTTGTTAAACCCTGTTTAGTGTTTATGCGCCTTGTTTCCCCATTATCATAAACAACAAGTAATCCCCTGGCTGCACCTGCCTCAAGCCGCTGTTAATTAGTCAAGGATATACGGCTACTTACCACAACCATGCACGTGGTAGCTTCACCTGAGACCGTTATTTACTACGCCTAAACCTAGCGCTAAATTAAATAAAATGCGTTAAGTATAGCTGGAAACACGAACAAATTGTCATACATAATATTATTTTAGTACCAGTAGAAAAATTTATTCCTAGGCAGATGGCGGAAATATTACGTTACTTTGTCGAGTCATGTCAGATTATTTTTGGATAAAATTAGGGGACAAACAAGCAAACAAGTCACATGTTGAATAGCCACTAGCCACTGCCATTGCTCATGGACACTCCGAACATATAAAGATGCGTTGCTGGCCTTTAAATCCAGATCCATGGGGATATGCCATCTGGACTTGACAGAAGCCATTAGTCTGCATATAAATCAATTTTTCAAATAGAACATCTTCACAATAGTTTCACGTTAATATCCTCTCATCTGTCAAGAACTGTCAGATTTGACAGTTCGTTTTTCGAATTTTTTTCAATTTTCAATTACATATTAAATCGGTGGTCTGCAAAGTAGAAGAAGAACTTTTGAATAGTTTGGGTAAGGCGCCCATTTTGGGCGCTTGACAGATTTATTTATTTATTTATTTATTTATTTGCTATGAACAGCCAACAAAAGTTACAATTATACATACATTACTTTAACAGGGTTTAAACATTGACCATGGTTATTGCACTTTTAATTAAAGGCTATTACATCATGCTATTAAATCGGCTACAAAAAATTAAAAGAAAAAATAATGTTAAATGTTAAAAAATGTTAAGATAGTAAAAATTGTTAATAAAATTAAACTAAATTAAAAATGAAACTAAATTACATTCAATTAAGTAAATTACATTAAATTAAATCAAATTCAGATAAAAGAAATATCAAGTCATACCAAATTACATAAAATTAAACATACAAAACAATAATAAAAATAAAAAAAAATATTACATAAATGAAAGCAACCTAGAATAAAACCAATTAAATTAACCTAGATCAAATATAAATCAAAATTCAAAATAAAAGAAATATAAAGTCATACCAAATTACATTAAATTACTCGTAAACATAAAAAATAATAATAAAAATAAAAAATTAGATAATATGAGATCAACCTAAAATAAATCAAATTAAATTAACCTAGACCAAAACAATTTAAAATCTAATAAAATAAAATTGCATTAAAATGTTGTAAGTACATACATATTTTATCTATTCAAAATAATAATAACAATGACAATAGCAACAACGAAAAAACATGTTTATACTCCTTTGCTCAATATAATCATAATAATCATAAAAACTATAATACAATATATCAATTATTTCGTACTATTATGTAATACCTCATGTCACGCCAGTTGATTTATAATAATTTAGGATCTTTTCTTTAAAATTACGAATACAATCGTGGTTAACATCTAGATCCGAAATTCTCGATGATAGCTCATTATATTTACAGGTCAACCTAGTAATTGGGCTATTTTTGCCAAGGTTGGTTTTAAATTTATCAGGTCGAAATAGGGGCACTTGTTTCCTAGAAGATCTCACAGGGAGGAAAAAATTTATCAATGACAGTAGATGCATGCAATCTATTTTATTGTTGATAAGTTGGTGCAGGAATGTCATATCTAAAATGTTCCTTCGAGACTCTAATGTGACCATACCGAAATGTTGTAATTTCTTATCATACGAACAACCACGCAAGGAGTTACTAAATCTATAGGATAGGTGGCGGGTAATTTTTCGTTGGACACTTTCGATTCTGTCAATGTGGACTCTGTAACATGGACTCCACACAGTGGAACAGTACTCGAGCTTACTCCTTACATAGCTATTATATAGAGTAATAACCGTAGAGGCTTTATGGAAATCTCTGGAGTTTCTGATCACAAAGCCAAGAGACTTCAAAGCAGAGCTAACTGTTTCCTCTATATGTGGGATAAAGCTAAGCTTAGAATCAAGTACCACGCCAAGATCTCTTATAGTTTGCACTTGGGATAAGGTTGTGTTTGATATGGTGTAAGTACTGTTCGTTGTTATTCTTTTTCTACTAAACTTAATATGATGACACTTTTTCGCATTCAGATACATTTTATTTTTATCACACCACTTGACTAGAGCGTTAATGTCATCCTGGAGTTTTCTTATATCAAGTTGTGTTCTAATTATCCTAATTAGTTTAAGATCGTCTGCATACATAAATATATATGAGTTTGTAACAATGTAATTTATATCATCGATGAAAATGTTGAAAAAGAGTGGTCCGAGAATTGACCCTTGAGGAACCCCAGAATGAGCTATAAAGAGGTCAGATTGATAACCGTCAAAGCCAACATAGGATGGTCTTTGACTCAAGTATGAAGAGCACCAGTTTAAAAGAGAACCATCAATACCAAAAGATCTTAATTTTTGTAATAGGATTTTATGATTGACTTTGTCAAAGGCTTTCGAAAAGTCAGTGTATATGGCATCAAGTTCACATCCATTATCGATAGCATTCATTAAAAAGGTTGCGTAAGATATAAGGTTGGTATTGCATGATCTACCGGGCAAGAAACCATGTTGATTAACGTTGAGAAGCTGATTTATATGTCTGGATAAGTTGTCGTGGACCAATGATTCGAAAACCTTTGACATTGTCGATAGGATTGATATAGGTCTGTAATTGGTAATGAATTTGGGATTGTCTCCTTTTGGTATGGGGACTATACGGGCTTTTTTCCAAGCAGTAGGAAAAATGCCAGATCTAAGCGATGCGTTAAATATAAAGTGCAGAGGCCAGGATAACGCGGCAGCACATCTGCGCAGGAAAATTGGAGGAATTTTATCCGGTCCTGGTCCCTTGTTACAGTCAAGCTTAACCAGTTTCTTAAATACGTCACGTTCAGAAATAACAAAAGGGTTCATATAGGTTTTAGGTTCCATCGCTTTATAATGAGACTGAATATCGTCATCAACTTCAAACACCGAGGAGAAATTTTTAGCGAAAAGGTTGCATATATCATATCCGTTATTTGCCTGTATATCCCCTAGTTCCATAGATGATGGGTACGAACTGGTTTTTCTCCTGATATTCTTTATATGTGTCCAAAATAATTTGGGAGTACTACAAATAGAGTCCTCAATAGTGACAATGTAATCTCTGTAACATTGCTTAATCATTTTGCTGCAATCTTTTCGCAGAAAATTAAATTCAATTTTATCAAGCGGATTATTAAACTTTTTTAATCTTTTGTGACAGTTATGTTTTTTCTTCAGTAGTTTAATTAGGGATTTTGTGAACCATATAGGATATTTAGAATGAGAGTTACACTTTGATTTGGGAACATGGGTTTCAATAATATCATCTAGGGTTTTATAAAGGTAATTAGTCATTTTGTCTACATCATTATTATTAAATCCGTTAAATTTGTCTGCCCAGTTAATCGTCTGAAGTGAAGTTAATATTTTACTATAATCCGCTTTATGAAAATTGAACTTGTAGGAGTCTGGGGATTGTTTAAGTTGAGATGTATGCGATTCAGCTTCAATTGTTATATCTAGAGCGGGGTGATGTGCATCCACGGTTCGTATAGGGTAATGCGATTCAGAAACATGTACTGTAGGCATGTTACTTACTACAAGATCGAGCAAACGTTTATTATAATTAAGGACGTCGTTACATTGATTAAGAGAATTAAGGTCAAGGAAATCATACATAAGGTTTTTAAGTGGGTTGTAGTTACGTTGAGAATACGGTGTAGAGTGCATGACATAGTAAGGTTCATTTATATCTGTAATGTTGAAGTCTCCTTGTATTAGTACTAAGTGGTCAACTTTATTGCTATTAAGAGAGAGAACATTGTTTGCTTTTTCAATAAAAGAAGATAATATGTCGCGAGTTAAAGGAGGGGGAAGATAGACTGCACATAAGTGAAGTGTAAGCGGTTTAGTTCCTGACGTCAAGTCTACGGAGATCCAAAGATCCTCACAATCGCTTTCCCAGGAAGAACAGCGCACAGCATTAAGTTTTTTTGAAACTGCTATAAGAACACCACCACCTCTAGTCTTATTACATGAAAGTTTAGATGTTTCCCTGTCGCGTCGAAAAATTGTGTATCTATCATCGAAGATTTCGGAGTCAAATACACTACTTTTAAGCCATGTCTCGATCAACACAATTACTTCATAATTATTATTTAAGATTTCTTGTTTAACTAGGGACATACACGTATTAAGGCCTCGGACATTTTGATAATAACAGCTTAGTGAAGTGAATTATAGTATTTAAAATTCCGATGCTTGCGTAGAGTTACAATTAAAATAACGAATTAAAAAAATATATAATATTACAATCTATATCTATTTGATGCCATGGAGAACATCTTCGTTTTTTACATAAACATATTCACTCTTATCGTTCTTACGCATAAAAACCCGACCGTTCTTCACCCAGACAAAACGATAGTTATGTAATTTTGCTTTTGCTCGCGCTTCTGCGTGCAACTTCTTTGTTAATGGTGATAGGTGCTCACAAACATATATTGGCTTCTTAGGACCGTTCACGCCAATGTGGCTAGTATTTAGTTTGTCTTCATTCGCTACTGCTTTTTTGTTAAAAGTTATAGTCGAGGCTAAGAAACTGTCGCGTATCCTTGCGTTACAGAATTTTACCAAAACAGAGCGAGGTCGAGGGCTTTCTTTATTCTGCTTCATGATTCTAGTGCAGCTTATTATATCGTTATCATTAATAGGGCAGTGGACAGTTGTAGCTATCTGTTTTACCGTCTTTAAAATGTCCTCAGATTTGTGTTCAGGTAAGCATTGTATCTCTAGATTATTAGCTCTCGTATGTTGCTCCATGGCGGAAAGTCTAACTTTCATGTCCATAAGATCCTGCTTCAGTATTTTGTTCTCACTCTCCAGTGTTTTTGTAATTGCGTTTTTCAGTTCCATGTCCTTTTTAATATCTTCGTATTTATGTTCCAAAAAATTAATAGCTGAGCTTATATCCGCCATTGTAGTAAGTACCTCTTGCATCTTAACGTTAATTTCTTGAATTATGCTCTCTTTATGAATGTTCATCATAGATTTCATTTCTTCTCTAAGTATGTTACGCACTTCATTTAGACATTCAGGACTGAGCATGCTGTATTTATGATCAGTGTCTTTGCGCCTTAAGGTGACATTTTTATCGGAGTTTACGTCATCACTATCATCCATAGAGTACTTGCTGCTGTTGCTGGATGGGACATATTGTCTGATAGGTGTGTTAGTGTTGTCAGCCTTTGGTCTCGAGCAAGCAGGACAGAACCATGAGCCCTTATATTGGTCTGTGAGTTCTTTGAATGACGTTGCACTGACACTCACGCATGCGTAATGGTACTTTTTGCTACAATTTTGACATTTTAAGATGTCATTTGTCTGTGTTAATTTTTGACAGCATTCAAATTTTGTCTTCGTAGGAGGAGCCATATTTTAGAATTAATAGACGTTGCAGAAAAACCAAATAAATTTAAAAAACTTTTTAGTACAACCAGGATTTGAACTCTCGACCACCTACTGCGGGAGATATCGCTTGTACCGCTCAACCAGCCAGACAGTTGCGTAGAGAAACGAAAATGTTGTACTTAAGCCCAAGAGTAGTTAATTCATTTCTACGTATTTAAAAGTTTCTCACACTACCGCCACATCCGATAAAATAAAAATAAAATTGTTTGGTTTTTGTTCTAAATAATGTTTTTACCACACTTTTCACATATATGCGTTCTTTAAACACTTTATAGATAGTACGTATGTAAATGGATGTGTTTAAATTAAGATATAGGAACTGGCGTAAGTTTCCGTAGCACTTGATTCACTATCACTTAAGTCACTTTGTAATGATCAATATAATTTGTTAAATCGTCCGTTTCACTCTGAGATAACACTTCCAGCTGCTAAAAGTTCTATTTAAAACCGTTTTATTCACTTTTTAAAGTATTTAGACTCAAAAACTATATTTTAAGGAAATTAAAAACACGGAGCTCAGTTGTGTTGACAGATGACCTAATATACTCCAGAGACTCCGCAAATGATCGTATAAACCAGAAGCGAACCGTAGCACTAATTACGGGGACGTGAGGTGTTTGCTGGATGCCGGCCAGGACCCAGCAGCGAGCTATTTACTTGATTATTCATCATCATTATCAGCATCATATACCGAATGACACGACTTGAATAGCAAAATTAATATTACCTTAGCAACATGGTTTTAATATAAGTACTAGTACCTACGTACTACAGAGAATCTGATTCATAGATGGCGGGCAAAATCATTTGTTCGGGGAATGTTAATTTAATGTTGACATAACGCGACTAAATTAGGTAGTTCCACCATCTATGAATCTCCAATATCAAATACAACATAACTGGTGAGACATGTTCAATGCTTAAGGAGAGTACTCTGTACTCGATTCTCATTATAATTACGAGTATGTTATAAAATTAGGTACTTAATTTTTTTCAAATTTTCCTAGGCTAGGCTAATCGGCTAGGCTCACCAGTCACATAGAATGCCCACTTGGCATGCTATGTGACCGGCGCGGCGGCGTGCGGTGTGCGCCACCAAAGAAACACCACGCCCTTCCCGCGTGCGGTGTCCATGCGTTGGGTAAATAATTATTTAACTATAAGCTACATTTACTCAGTGATCAATTGATATTATTGAAGTGAAAACTTCTTTAGCGGCGTTGAGCACTTTTGTGGGATGGGTAAAAACTGTGAAACTCGCGTCAGATTCTCATGCTGATCGAAAAACCAAGGAAAAAACGTAGGACGGTTGGAGAGTAGTGTTGTAACATCGAAATCGATTAATCGAACAATCGATTGTTTTTTTCGATATTTTTAATCGATTGTAAGGGTTTCGATTAATTAAAAAAATCGATTTTTTTAAAATCGATTTTCATAAAAAAATGGGTTTAAGAAAATAATGCACAATGTTAATAATCAAGTTTTCACTTCTGTCGGCACTCCCGGAGTGCAACCCGTCTTTTTTTAGGGTTCCATACCCAAAGGGTAAAAACGGGATCCTATTACTAAGACTTCGTTGTCTGTCCGTCTGTCTGTCACCAGGCTGTAACTCGAGAACGGTAATAGCTAGAAAGTTGAAATTTTCACAGAATGTGTATATCTATCGCCGCTATAACAACAAATACTAAAAATAAAATAAAATAAATATTTACCCATACAACAAACGTTATTTTTTTTCCTTTTTTGCTCTATATCAATATGGCATCAGGCATCATCATGCTCTATATCAATATATCATAATGGCAACAGGTAGGTACTTAACTTTTTCACAAAATCCTTAGTTATATATGTGCTTTAATAATTAATAATAATATTAAAATAAAATAAAAAATTAAGGGGGGCTCCCATACAAAAAACACAATTTTTGGCCTAATTTTGCTCTATAAAAGTACGGAACCCTTTGTGCGCGAGTTCGACTCGGACTTGGCCGATTATTTATATATTTTTTTTATCTAATATACTAGCCAAATATCACGTCCTCGAGTATTAAACATGTCTCACCAGTCACGCAGTATACTGTATACTGGCAATTTGAAGAATAAACGATTGCTATCGATTAGCTTAAACGTTTCAATCAACGTTAAATATAGTCACGACCGCCATTAAACATAAAAACTCGATTATCTAAAGTGCTACGTTTATTGTGAGTACTTTGCGACATATTTTAGAATCATTTCTGAAGAAAACGCAAAAAGATTATAAATCCTTTCAAACGTGTCGCTTACCGCGCTCCGATGAACAAAACTTTTACCTTCACGGTAAAATATAAAAAATATCCGAAGAATATTTTCCGATTCCACGACTTTCGATGCTCAATTTGACTAATGAATAAATGTGTTTGAGCCATAACAAGATTCTGAATCCATTGAGGTTGAATTTTGCTTTGAAATTATTCGTGAAAGTGAATACATTTTATAGCTTGTTTTTATTTATTCTGACTGATTTTCAATTCACTTCGATGTGAATACAAACAGAGCTGATAAACAACTATATTTCTACTAATACAAAAAGCCTGACTATGAGAGTCTTCTCTATGTGTTTGTTTTTTGTTTTAAATAGTGGAAACAGCTCTGTAGCCTTTGAGCATTTCAACAGGTTGACTACGGAGACGACACGAACAGACATATACAACATCAACAACCGCAATATTAGCATCCTATTTTCACTTTCTAAAACCCTAAAAATACCAGCTTCAGAAGTTACGACCTTTACCGACCGAAAAAAAAGAAATACCGACTATTTATTTTTTTTATCTGACCAATATCGGGCGCCCGGCCGCGGCGTATCTGACGTATCCCGGGTGCTAACTCTCCCACGGGGCTATTTCGCCGGGAAATGGATGGCCTTCGGGGCTAAATTTTGAAATAACTACGCCATATTTTTTATATTTCACTTGGGCGAAAATAAATGTAACATAGTTTCGATGACACCGCAATTTGTCGGGATATATCCGACTTGACAAATTGCTTTACAGAATATATTCACAGTATAATTATTATACAGTAGCGTAACTCAGCCGTGTCATTAACAGTTCCCAAGAGATAAGACTAGTAGACAAGAAAAGTATGACAAGCGAGACATGAAAGGGATGCGATACATTGTTTTGTTATTAAAAGTGATCTTTTTAATTTCATAGATTTGGGAGTTATTATGAAGGTAACCTTTTTATTTTATGCATTCCTGGCGGACTGGGGGGTCCGCCTGGATATGTGGGACTCCTCGGAACCCTTGGTTACCCACCAAAACCCAACGGCCTCCTCTCCGCGTGTCGCTGGGCCACTGGACCCGCCTGAGGCGATTGCTGCAGCAGCCCAGACAGCGGCATCTGCTCTGCCAGCAGAAACCAACCGCGCGGCTTCTGCCGCTTTCTCCGGGAGAGCGGTCCGGGACTTCGGACGCTCTTCTACCGGGGGAACTCGTGGAATAGGCGACGGATTCCCCAGTCCGTCACCCGAGCCCTATTATAGCGGGAGTTGACGCTCGTGTTGAGCGCGTCTTCTGCCTCCACGCCTTCTCCTTATCGGGACGGCTGCTTCATCAGCCTCCCGATTTCTCTCAGCGGCCTCCTTCTGCGTCATTATGGACTCGCAGAAAGTGGAGACTGCCTGCCAGGCTTCTCT
Source organism: Polyommatus icarus (assembly GCA_937595015.1). Taxonomy (NCBI): domain Eukaryota; kingdom Metazoa; phylum Arthropoda; class Insecta; order Lepidoptera; family Lycaenidae; genus Polyommatus; species Polyommatus icarus. The sequence continues at coordinate 1,181,200 of OW569322.1, read as the reverse complement.
CGACCGGGCCAATGATCTTATTATGACCGGGAGAGACAGGTCTGGTCCTATAATGGCGCAGAGCTCTGTTCGTTGAGTGACCCAGGCTGGGCAGGTAGCGAGCGTGTGTTCCGCCGTGTCGTCCTCGTCCGCCCAATGGTGGCACTGAGGCGTTGGCTCCCGTCTGGCCGTATGGTGCAGGTAGTGGCCGAAACACCCATGTCCTGTCAGCATCTGCACCATCCGGTAGGAAAGAGAGCCGTTTCGCTGCGCCACCCAATCCTCCAGAACTGGGCGAATTGAAATTATGAAGGTAACCTACTGCCTATATTTATATTTGCAATTCCTGTGACGTCACATGGGTACAAACGTGGAGGTGTTAGCCCCGGGGACATCGCGGACGTGCCCCGCGTAGCAACTCGCGCGTAGAAGTGCTACGGTTTCGTAGCACGTAGCGCCACTTTCCGTACGTAATTGTTTTGTGAAGCGAAATCAATGGCTATTGAACTCATTGTTTAGTTTGTTGCCAACTTGAATATGCAATGTACAAACTGCTGAATATTGCTGGAAACTTCTTGAAAAAAATCACGCATCGCACGGAACTTGTATTTTTTCCGTAATACAAATTACCCTTTACCTGTCTCGGGACTCAAATCTATGCCAAATTTTATTAAAATCGATTCAGCAGTTTTGCAGTTTAATAAAGAGATAACCGGCAGACACACTTTGCATTTAAAACGCACATTTTAGTATGGGTTCATTGTTTCAAAAATGTTGTTTCTCCTTGCAATAAACAGTCGTGCCATTGTTAAAAATTTAAGCTTCAGTTCGGTATGAAACACAATGGTCGGAATTAACGATTTTAATATCTGGATAATGAATATTCATGTCGAGAGCGGAGTCCGAGTGGTCGGGTGGCATCACGTACAGAATTAACCTCAATTCTTTACACTTTTATCTTCGATGCTTCAAAATTATGAATTATTGGAACAAATATTTCGTAAATAAAATTCATTTTAGATTGGTAATATCAATGAAATTTAATAACATTGTTTCGGCGTTGGACGCCGATTTTATTGAAACGCAGCTATGCATAAAATTTATTTTGATCAGTATTTACATATAGTTTTGTTTAAATTTAGAAGTAAACAAAAACATTTGTGTTTTTATTAATTACTTGTAAATTATAGTGTTCTCGAACGGGAGTGCCAAAAAAAACCGATTTAATTTAATACATTTATTCAAATAAGATTACAATTAATTTTATATCTTAAACACTTTTTCTAACAGAGCTATTCTGTATAAAAAGACTATGTCCTAAATTACAAGTACCGACCCCGATCGATGTAAGATCTAAAGTGAGCTAACTGACTACCAAAATCAGGTCCCACGGAGTTGGGACCACCACGATGATGCGGCGACAGCGTTTTCGGTATTCCGTGTTCTTTCGCAATTTTAGTAAGAAACTTCTTGAGTGGTCTTATCTGTATAGTCTGGGAGACGGCAACACTTTATGTATGCTTCAAGTTTATGATAGTCCAAGAGCTGATGTTTGACTGCGGCTGGCTGATGATGATGATGTGATACTGGTGTTCGGCAAATCTGTGCTAAGTCCGGTTTTCATAGAGGGTGCATATGTAACACCTCCCCCCACAGTTCGGCGACTATTTCGAAAGTTTTGATAAAGTTGCCGAAATATCGCTGTGATCTATTGCTATTTCAGCAGGGTGCGGTCTTCTTTCTTCTAGAGGTATATGGGAGTTTTCTTCTACGTTGTGACGACTTCTGCGGAGGCTTCTTCGGTGCATATTTTGTATAGGATATAATATGATGCACATAGTATAACTTTTATGTGATCATTGGAGTTGAAGATTGTGAATGTAGACGTCTTGAAGTAGCAGTTTACTGGAACGGTAGTCGAGTAGCTTCCCTGAAGGTTTCTGTATTATTCTTGTACACATGATGTTCTAACTTTCGTGATGTTCGGAAAATTCATAGTAAAATGCCTGTCGTCAAGTTGTTCGACTGTTCCTTGGGTGAGGGTGACTGTAGTTATCTTGCACGATGCGTGAAGTTCTTGCTCGGTGATCAGGTGATGGATGCATTCGGGGTATTCTGTTACTTTATAGTGTGAATTTTGGGCAGATGTACCATTCTTTTACCTTCGGGCATTCAGCCTCCAATGTACTTAGAATCATCTCCAGAGATCGCTAGGTAGGGAGATACAGGTAGGATAATTTGATAATACTTATTAGGTATGAGGGATAAGTTATATGTTAAAGGAAAGACAATCGGAATCTTATATATTATACTATAACTATTTTAATTATCTGCATAGAAATATGCTAACCTAATAAAATCATAAAAATATCTAGTATCTACGTTAATAATTTGAACCTTAGAATATAATAATTATAATTATAAGTACCATAAATTTTTATTAATTTCTAACTCTAACTTATGCTGCTTTTTACTTAAAACTTCAATGGCATTATTATATATTTAATTTCGTCTGTGGAACACAAATTACAAGGAATACTTAAATTATTGAACCAAGTTCGTTAATGAGATGAGAGTTCGCTAATTTAATTTGTGAAGTGTGAGTGTATATGGGATAACTCTATTTTACTAAGAAAAGAGTGGTAGTGGGATATGATTTTAGCGTTTCCTAATTTAAACGGAAGTACTTCTGGTTCGTCTTGTAGGCTGTCGATTGTCACGTCCTGTACTCGCGTCAGTTGTGTCAGTAGGTATGGCAGAATTATCCTGTAACAATACAGGGTCCTTAGTACGTCGTTTAAGGCGTGTTTTCCTACGGAACCTCGCTTTCTTTCTTTTAGTATAAATATGTATGGGAAGGTCAGTAGGGTCTCTAGGGTCAAAATGTCTAGTAGGAATTTCTAGGATAGGATTTTCTGCGCTGGAGTGGACGTTGATTGTAGAGGAGCTGTAAGCGGTAAATGTTGAGGAGCCTGATGGGGATTGAGGTCTGTCTGCTTCAGACACATTTACTATGATAGAACTGACGTCCTCATTGTTAATTTCTATTCTTGATAAGGCGTCGGCATTTGTATTACATTTACCTTGCTTGTAGATAGGTGTAAAATTATATTCGCTTAGTTTTAAACGCCATCTAGTGAGTCTTGAGCCGGGCTCTTTAAGGTTCATAATCCACTGAAGTGGCTTATGATCAGTTACTACTTTAAATTTTCTACCGAATAAATAGGGGCGGAAATATTTTGTGCCAAAAACTATAGCTAAAAGCTCCTTTTCAATTGTACTGTAATTAATTTCACTGGTGTTTAAGGTCCTAGATGCGTAAGCTATTGGTCTATCACTACCGATAGGTCCTTGAGAGAGAACTGCTCCTATTGCGTAGTTTGAGGCGTCTGTAGTCAGGATAAATTCCTTACTAAAATCTGGATATTGTAGGATAGGGTCATTGGTTAGTAGGGTTTTACATTTTTCAAAACAGTCTATGTAGTCAGGGTCATTTATAATTATTTTAGAGCCTTTTTTTAAACATTTTGTCATTGGTTTTGTGATACGAGCGAAATCTGGTATAAATTTTCGATAATAGCCTAATAGACCAAGAAATCGTTTTATTTCTGTCGCGGTTTTCGGAATTGGGAATTTCTGAATAGCTGCAATTTTATCTGGGTTTGGTTTAATTCCGTCTTTGCCTATAATATGTCCTAAATACGCGGTTTCTAATTTGAGAAACTCGGACTTGTCTATTTGAATTTTGAAATTTGACTGTCTAAGTCTTTGGAATACCTTCTCTAAATTAACCATATGTTCCTGTAATGATGTGCTAAACACTAAAATGCTATCGAGATAAATTAGGCAAATTTCATTTTGGAGGTTTTTTAATACATTATCCATCACACGTTGAAACGTGCTGGGTGAATTCTTTAGGCCTATGGGCATTCGCAAAAATTCGAAGTGTCCATGATCTACATTGAATGCTGTTTTCGGTATGTCACTAGGATTAATTTCTAGTTGGTAGAGTCCACATTCTAAATTTAGGGTAGTAAAATATTGGCAATTTCCTAATTTATTAAGTACATTAGAAATATTTGGAATTGGATACTTATCGTCTATGGTTTTATCATTTAACTTTCTAAAATCTACAACTAAACGCCATTTGGTTTTTCCAGAGGCATCTGCTTTTTTGGGAACCACCCAGATGGGGGAGTTCCAAGCTGATTGAGAGGGGCGAATTATACCCTGTTCTAACATTTTTGAAATTTGTTCCTGAACTTCCTGCTTATGTATGAAAGGATATCTATAGCTTTTAGTATATACCGGTATTTCATCAGTTGTACGTATGTTATGTTTTATTTGATTTGTAAAAGTGAGCGGTTCACCATCTATGTAAAATATATCGGAATATCTAGAACAAAGAGCTTCTAAATTAGCACGCTCTTCTGGGTTTAAATGATCGGTTCGCAAACGGGACAGAACCTCGGAAACACGGTCTGGTTTGGTATTTTTATGAAAATTTAAATTAAAAATTTCGGCATTAACTGGACGGTCCATTGAAAAAACTATGTCATGACGAGAAGGGTTTTTTATTTCTATAATGCCACGACTACTTTTTACTGTGGTCACACAGTCGGAAATTACACAGTTACAAATTATTTGTTCAGGTATAAATGCTTCACCTTCCTGAAAATTGATAGGTACTTTAACTAATTTTGAAGAATTTGCTGGAATTATTTCCTCATATAAATTGCAATTACGCGAATCATACACATGTAAGGGGATCTTGGAAAATTTTGTTACTAATAATTTATTTTTAATGTCAATATTAGATTCCCATTTTTCCAATAAGTCTAACCCGATTAACCCATCGAAAAAATTATGAAATTTATAAATATATAATGTAATATTATCTCTGTCATTTACTTCTTGGAAACTAGGCACTGTTATAGAATAGTTATTTCTAGTGGTCGCATGAATATTGGTTACCTCAAAAGGATCATAATTACACTCAATATGGGAATAAAATTTTCTTACGGCTTCAGGGCTAATAAAAGATTGATTTGCCCCGGTGTCGATTAAAAGTTTTAAAGAGGGATTACTAATTTGAACATAGGGCAACTGTCTTTGGGTTTGTAAATTTAATTCTATTTTAACTTGTCTGACTTGGCTATTTTCTGAAAATCCTGCTCATTATTTGATGTAGAGGATACGACCTCTGTCTGTACCTCTTCTACAATACAATTTTGAGAAAATTGGGGTTCCGAATCTACTGGGTATTCGTAATTAAAATTATCATAATATCTGTCAGTATAGTCATAGTAATTTTCGTCAAAGTCTGAGTCATAGTATGAGTCGTAACATTCATTTAAATTCATTTCCCGAGTCTTAAAATAATTATTTGGTGGAGGGTTACCGAATTTTCGCCAGTCATGAGGTTGTCTGTTCGTCTGTCCAAATGGTTTAGTTACGAAATGGCTTACACCACTCATAGGCTGTGGTTCATTTTGTGAGGGACGTTTAGGTAGTCTAAATAAATGACTTTGAGGTCTATAGTTTGGTGGGGGCGCGGCAAACATTTGCTGCGTCCTTGACGGTCTGTGGAACGGCTGCAGTTGTGCTCTCCAACCCTGATCTGGGCGTGGGAGGTGTGTACCTAATTGAGGGCGGTTTGGTGTACCTGACATAAAATTAAATGGTCGCGCTGAAAATAAGGGCATAGAAGGTTGCGTACCGTGCTTAAATATACTATCACTTACCTGCAATTTCTTCTCTGACGGACGCTCGCTGCGCTGCTGCATGTAGAGGGTGTTCATCTCCTCATGAACATATTCTAACGCTTTTTCTATTGTGTCAGGGCGCATGCAACGGATACGAGATCCTAGTGGATCGCGGAGTCCACGTAAATATGACTGTAGCGTTAATTTTTTATATAACGCACGCTTAGATTCTATAGTGCTCGGCACCGTTTCATGCAGACTGACATATGTAATAATAGTACTAAATAAATTCTGACACTTTTCGTAAAATTCTTGCGGGCTAAGGGAACCCTGGTTCAATAATGCTAGATCGTTATAGAGCGATGTTTCATCTCGCTGATCGGCAAAATTATTAATTAAGGCAGATCGAATGCCATTCCAGTTTTCAGGTATACCGTTAGAATTAATCAAACGAGAAGCTGAGCCTACCACCTTATTTAAAATTCCGTTAATTAAAGCACAATTACTAAGTTCAAAGCCTTCTTCATTCCGAACAAATTGCTGCACTAACTGGTCACATAGTTTAATAAATCTAGTTAAAACATTAGGATTTCCGTCAAATTCCGGCACTAACCGTAAAGCTTTAAAAATATCATCTAAATTCGACATATTTAATAAATTATAATCTACTGAAAAGTCCTCACGAAAAATTAAATTTTCCTGCGACTCGTCTAAAATTCCTAAATTTCTATTTGCGTCTAATAAATTATTTCTACTGCTATTACTAACTCTAAGATTCCTTGATTGCCTTAGATGGAAAATCTTGGAAAATTATATGAAACTTATAGGATAAAAGGAAGCAACTCTAGATAGAAACTAAAGCACTTACATGTACATTCTGGTATCTGCTGGATCAATTTCTGGATCTCACACACACCCGAATTTCACTACTCCCGGAACACTTTCGTAGGTTCTGGATTTTCCGTAATTTTGGAAAAATCCCCAAGACTGCGCCAATTATAGTGTTCTCGAACGGGAGTGCCAAAAAAAACCGATTTAATTTAATACATTTATTCAAATAAGATTACAATTAATTTTATATCTTAAACACTTTTTCTAACAGAGCTATTCTGTATAAAAAGACTATGTCCTAAATTACAAGTACCGACCCCGATCGATGTAAGATCTAAAGTGAGCTAACTGACTACCAAAATCAGGTCCCACGGAGTTGGGACCACCACGATGATGCGGCGACAGCGTTTTCGGTATTCCGTGTTCTTTCGCAATTTTAGTAAGAAACTTCTTGAGTGGTCTTATCTGTATAGTCTGGGAGACGGCAACACTTTATGTATGCTTCAAGTTTATGATAGTCCAAGAGCTGATGTTTGACTGCGGCTGGCTGATGATGATGATGTGATACTGGTGTTCGGCAAATCTGTGCTAAGTCCGGTTTTCATAGAGGGTGCATATGTAACATGTACAAAACTGTAAAAGAAATATTTTGTTTTTGCAATAATTTAGTCTGAGTGGTGAAAATTAAATGATTTGTCAATATTTGGATAATAATTAAAGGAACGTATACGCATAATATGTTAATTTTATTAAGACTAAGTATCGAAACTAATATAAAGGCAGCCGTCATATCACAATTAATATTATAGATAAACTACGATAACATGGCGCGCCCCCTCCAAATTACTTTTTTAATGTGTGTAGTCACATCCTTATGAAAGACTTTGTATGTAGTAAGTATTCAAACAATCAGTCAGTACTCGTAATATTTCACTTAATGTCACTTATTAGTTATTACTTATTACCAAGATTTGTTGGTCAACTAATCATAACTGTACGACCGCGCAAGACAACGCACTTTAAACGTTTTGACAACGCACTTCAAACGTTTTGAATTTTGGAGGGGCGTGCCATGTTATCGTAGTTGATCTCTACCGAACGACGTAGGACCGCCATCTGCCTATGAGTTAATTTCTTCAATCGTATAAAGTTATAAACATGTATAGTACTTGCAATCTACGAGTGCGCGTCGCCCTTAGTTGTGTGAGTGACCATATCTATACACACGAACATGGCTCGCTCGCTACTGACTGCTCCGTCGGGTACTCACACTAACGAAAAATGTCTATTCACATTTCCAACTACAAATAAAGGCGACGCGCACTCGTAGATTGCAAGAACTATAAATAATGTTCAAGTTTATCTACACAATGCGCATTATATGGTGAGCGGGTGTCGAGAGCAGACGACAGCGCGAGAGCTCCTTCGGGAGAGAAGGAGAGCGGAGAGAAATGCCCCGCAACTTGTGACAGTTTGTGGCCAATTTGTAGCAGACGCAAAACTTTGCCAACGCGTACCCGTACTTACTCCACTATATTGATATTATTAACTGTTTGAATTGTAATAAGGCATACTTAATTAAAATAATATTTTTTAACAATATAATTATTATTAGATAGTTCTACTTAATGTATGTGCAGAAGATGCGCCGAGATGCGATTATGTAATGAAACGTGTATCTACTTGTATAGGGTTTACAACAACTTTATTATCTAGCTTTCTTATAAATGCCAAACAAGAAGCATTTCAGTCAAAATATACATATGTAAATATATAAAAAATCGGCCAAGTGCGAGAACAAAAATTGGCAATAATTGTGTTTTTTCTAGCTATAGCGGTTCTCGAGATACAGCTGACAGACATCGAAGTCATAGTAATAGGGTCCCGTTGTAGACAATAAGTGAAAAAAATTCAAACACGCAGGAATGGCTCGAAAAATCTTAATATTGAATATGAAGCGAATTCGTGGGACAAGAATGTGAAATTGATTCGGCCCTTATGAAAGTCCGCCCCCCCCGCACGCTGCACCCCGCCTCTCCCCGCACCGGACTCCTATGGAATAGCGATCAGAGTGATTAATGACTGTAAATAAAATGTTTAGTGATACCACACGGGGGTGTGCCAAGTTGACAAATTGACGAAGGATTTTGTATTCATAATAAAACGAACGCTAAATAAACGCTTTCATTTGTGGGAGGCCGCAGTGGCGGGTCAAGACCTAAGTTTGATGTGGCCCCCTAATGGATATACCAGGAGACGGACTATGTTAGGGATTTTTTTTAACTCAAATTTTTATTTCAAAAATTTAGAATATGAAAACTATTAAATCCTTAAAAATCCTCGTGGTTTGAGGCGATCGCGAGGTCGTGAGTGGTGTTTCACGTCGCCCACGTCTTACGCCGCCTCTTGGAGGCTATTCGCTTCCGGTCGATCTGACGCAGGCAGACCGGTTGATTGGTTTCCTGTGTGTCATGACTCATGACCAAAGTTTAGTCCAACCGGATTGTCGTGAAACCTTTTGAACCTCTTTCTCACTCCATCGTCACCTACCGTCAATTTCTACATAATGCACCTTAGTGCATTATAATATTATTGGATGTTGGTGTAACCGACATAATAAATCTTAGTTTATTACTCGTATGTCGTTTACATCAACATCCAATTAAACCCGAATGTTATTTCATTTTATATAATATTCTTTTCCAAAGTTTACATCCGTAGCATAGTCAAGGGGATTCTACATTTTTTTCACATTATCAAATATCGATACTAGAATCGATTCGGTGTACTCAAAAAAGATCGAGACATTTTACAAAGTCTAAGTATACTTGAATACCTAAGATAAAGTCCACGTAACATCAATTTGCCCTAAGGCTCGCTGGCCGCTCTAAAAAACTTAGCAAGTTTTCCTCAACTCGTAATTTATAGCCACATTTTAACGAAATTCCGCACGGCCTGAATACTTTCGAAGCTGAAATTATATTCAATACGGGCACAACTTGTTTAAAATTAATGAGAAAACTCCGAAGACTTTGAGCATAATTAATGAGAGTTCTAATGCCCCAGTTGTAACTGATCGCTTATGTTTCATAGTTGCAGCATCCTGTAAAGATTCGGTAACAGCGGGGAATGGACGTTTCCCGCATAAATAGTACATTACGCCCCAAGGGAAGAAAGTATGACATTTCAACCCGCGCGATATGACCGGCGACGACCGACGATATGACAAAAGCGTCGGTTGAAGTGTCATGTTATCCTCCCGCGGCGCGTATAGAACTTTTCATCATACAAGGGACCGAAAGTTTCATGACAATATTAATTATTAAATTTCCGCGTGTATTAACATTATGGATTTAAAATAATAACTGCACGGTTACCATGATGATGAGTTATTTCAAATAGGTAGCGGGAAGAAAATTTTAAACTGTCACTAATTGTGAGCAGTCTGAAATAAGCACCTTACTTCCCGCAAACAAGGGACGAAAATCAAACTTTCGGTCCTGGTATGATGAAAAATATTACCGCTTTTTAGAACTTGTCACTTTGAGCATACAAAGATAGAGATCAACTACGATAACATGGCACGCCCCTCCAAAATTCAAAACGTTTGAAGTGCGTTGTCTTGCGCGGTCGGCTAGTTATGATTAGTTGACCAACAAATCTTGGCAATAAGTGGCATTAAGTGAAATATTACGTGTACTGTGATTGGTTGAATACTTACTACATACAAACACTTTCATAATAATGTGACTACACACATTGAAATAGTCATTTGGAGGGGCGCGCCATGTTATCGTAGTTGATCTCTACATAGACTGTCTCAATGCTTTTACCTCCTTTTGGGTTTGCTGCAGTTGGGTGAAACTTGGGCTAACACAGAAAATGTAGTTTACCTTTGTATGACCGCCGTGACGGCAATATTATACTACGAAAACAAATCTGAAACAATTCTTGACCCATATTGCCCTTTTTTTAGCTTTATTTACTTTATTACAATAATTCAATCCAAAAAATGTAACATTATATTTTATAGAATTCATGTACTTACCTAGAAATGTATGTGTCAACACTCCAAAGGATTTCGAATTATATCGCGTATATTGGATCCCTAATTGCGTTTACACGATTGATCGAATCGGAGCCTGAGAGTGGAGGATACGGGGGAAGTCAACCTCAGAGGAGGAGGTTAGATCAGTACAGCCGGCGACGCGGTGTGCTTTATATTTTAAGAGCAAGATTAGAGCCGCGGGCTACTCCATGGAATAGAGATATAACTCACATGGAAGTTATACAAAAATGAAACCTTAAACAGCCATTTGTTTCATAAAATATCAAAAACAAAAACCGATGAATATCAAGAGAAAATGATTAATGATTATATTATTATTACTATCCATTTTTCTAAAGTTGTCCTATTTTTGGAGTCCCAAATTACTATTGCTAACAATTTGGAGGGTTGAAAGCTAACTTATCCTTAAAAATCATCATTTCAACGTCATAAAATTTAACTCCAAGTCAATATACATACACACTTGCTAAGCATTATATTATATTCTCTATGGTCGTCCTTACTCTGAGGCTACGGCGTCATCCCCTTTATCTAATAAGGTTCGAAGTCAATCACGCCCGAAGTGTTGTTGCCTCAGGTCTTATATTTACTCTGATACTTACTGATGCGATGTAATGTAATATAGATTAAATATAAATTAATAATATTTGAGTTCAAAAATATAATAATCATAATCACTATCATCAGCCTATCGCCGTCCACAGCTGAACGTTGACTTCCCACAACGAGCCAAAACCATCCCGACCATTAGCAGGGTAGTGGTGGGCAACAGGTAGGGATGGTGTAGAATGTAGGTAATGTGGTGTATTGGAGACATATCACATTACCTACACTAGCACTTGTATGCTTATATCAATCTACCTAATCGTTGTCAGTCGTCCTGATATTGGCACCTTAGATTTTAGTTTGAAAATACTAGAAATGCAAATAATAATATTATAAACTCTTCGATGCCAAATGCCAATGATTGGGTGCTTTCCTATAATTTTACTTTTTTCTTCCATAATATAATAATATCTAATAATATAATATATCTATGGACACTTCACACCACGTCAGTCTGGCCCCGTGCTAAGTACCTAAAGGACTTGTGTTACAGGTACCAGACAACGAAGATATATTTAATACTTTTATACTATACATATATTTAAGATTTTTATTATATCACACACATATTTAATACACATCCATGACCCAGGAACATTGAAAAACTTTTTGTTCCGTCGGCGGGATTCGAACCCGCGACCCCCGGCTTGAGCTGCCACACACTTTTAACCATTGAGCCACAGAGGTCGTCAAACGTCAATGTTCGTCATATTCTTTTTCCAACCCTTATTAAAGGTTTTGAGGGCTGTATCCGAATTGGCCACTCGGCAATACTTCAGCCCGCACGAGGGTTCATGCTCCATATTGTTAACTATGTGTGTTCTACTCAACGGGTTTGGGAAACTTTATTAGATATCATTAAAATACAGGTGTGTACTGTGTATGTGCAAAGTGTTAAGATTGAAACCACGTGACAACTTTGTTATGTAGTTATGTTGCCACAATACAACGCTTAAGGATATTTGTTTTAGAGGTATCAAACGTATGTTAATGTTACTTCTTTAAAAATTGCTCCTTATCGCTCTAAATATTTGTACGCACATGTTAAAAAATCTGTCTGTCCAACAGTTTCCAAAATAATTGGTTATGTAACTAAATGAACCTAACAGATAAATGACAAATAGTGTGTCTGAGCCAATTTGCTCCATTTTTAAACTGTCCACGTGGGTTTAGTGTTTAAAAATAATTAATAACCCGTCATCCGCAGCAGCCCGCGGCCAGGCTAGACCACCCGGCGCTAACAAATAAGCATCTATTTTAGACCCACTATCTCCTGTCAGGGTTAACGATAATCATTAATCTGATGTTTTAGCATATCATGTTGACTCTCCTGTTTTTTGTTGATTTGATCTTTAATATTTCTTCTTTTGAAGACATGATAACTTAACACAAATTTAGCGGTTACCAATGGGGATTGTCCATTTTTTTTTAATTTTGCTCATTACAAAAACATTTCGAGGAATAAGGTCAGTGATCGTTTTTCTGTATATAAACGAAAAAAATACCCATTAGTTACTTATATTTTTGAACAAATATGTTTAACCTTAGTTTGACCTTCAATGGCGTTAAATTAGCAATAAATGCGACCAACATTACGTTTCGAACTTCTGGTAAGCTTCTCGTATCAGCTTTCACATAATGAGAACTTGCATTTGATGAACCAGCCATTATAAATAAGATTGAAAGGAAAAAAACATACTGCAGAGGTCAATTGGCCGCCGATGATGACGTCACAGCGAAACTTTAAAAATTTATTGAGAAAAAACTAGCCAATGAATTTCAAAATTATTTAATTTATATTCTTAAAATACCCTATTTTAACGAAAAAAAATATAAAAAGTACATGTGATTTTTTTTGGACAAAGCCCATTGGTGCAAGTTAACTTTGAGACAGCAAAAGTTCAACATAACTTCGCTTTAGCTTCTGAGCAGAGAGCGCTACTATAGTACATACCAAAATCCAACATTTTGCACACGTCAGACAGAAACTTTGTAAAACGTTGAACAAAACTTTTTATTTACGGTCTATGCTAGTGCTGCCTCTAACGTAAAATTATTGCAGTTAATATAACTCCCTATTAAAGTGCCTCTCATGCCTTAGGCCCGGGACACATAAACACGATACGACGTCGTGTCGTACCACGACGCGGCGTCGTTTCTCGATGCGACGTGGCGTCGTGGGAATCCACTCGTAGATTCACACGACGCGACGTTGCATCGTGTTACGACACGACGTCGTACCGTATTTTTGTGTCCCAGCCCTTATTCAAAATTCAAAAAAGACGCATCGTGAGTTTCTACGACGCGACGTCGTGTCGTGTACTGTGGCACGTTACGATGTCATGACGTAGTTTTTTACGACGCGCGTCGTAGATTCCCACGACACGACGTCGCATCGTGAAACGACGCCGCGTCGTGGTACGATACGACGTCGTATCGTGTTTTTGTGTCCCGGCCCTTATTGATTTCAAACAAAAAGAATACTTGTATTACACGCTTAAAAAACAGGCCTCGGCTTTTGATTCCATAAGCTATACTTGTTCGGATTCATATTTAAATACAAGTAAGTTTTAAGTCCTTCGTAAATCAGCTCAATAAGGCTTTATCTCGAAGTCCTCGAGCATTCGCAATATTAGAATATCTCGAAACAAAGACTTCGGAGCCGTTTGAAGTTGTAGCCGGTAGGTATTCCCCTGAGGACTCGTTACAAACTCACTTTGTTTAGAATTATCATCATTAACATAATGGTCATCATCATAACCAATTGAAGTTACTTAACAATTTTTTTTAGACCACACAACCAGTTATTTGTGTGAACTTATGCATTTTTATTGGAATGGCTGTGTAATATAAGTAACCAGTAGGTACTTCTATAACATATTATAAAAGTATGTCTGCCTACCTGTCTCTTACTTCTTCAATATAAAGAAACTAATGCCCGTTTTCATCAATTACACCTAAAATTTAGGTGTCCCTTAAGCCAATATTCCAAGTTTTGTTCTTGATGAATTGACAACCCCGTATCTTTTAGGTGACGTTTATTTGAAATGAAACAACCTATTATGCGATTCATCTATTAAAACATTAGGTGGCGTTTATAATTTACGGGATGAATTGACGACCCCGTACACTTAGGTGACGTATGTGGCGACGACGACGGTTGCCTTGACAATGAATCTGTTATAGAATGGCCGTCTGATATTTTACTTGTAAAATAGCGAACTCCCATAGTTAATATACACATTTATCACAAACCTTCCTCTTTAATCACTCTATATATTAAAGAAAAACGCAATTAAAGGGAACAAAGGGACATGAGGTCAGAAAAAGCGACTTTGTGTTATACTATGTAGTGACTCTAAAAACGGGACCCTATTACTAAGATTTCGATGTCTGTCCGTCTGTCTGTGACGTCTGTCCATCCGTCTGTCTGTCTGTCCGTCTGTCCATCCGTCCGTCCATCCGTCTGTCCATCCGTCCGTCTATCCGTCTGTCCATCCGTTCGTCCGTCCGTCCATCCGTCCGTCCGTCCGTCCGTCCGTCCGTCCGTCCGTCCGTCCGTCCGTCCGTCCGTCCGTCCTACTGTCTGGCTGTCTGTCTGACAATATTAAATTTTCACAGATTGTGTATTTCTGTTTCCGCTGTAACAACAAATTAAGTAGGTACTAAAACCATGGACGTATAAAAAAAAGGCGGACGGAGTCCCACCATACACAAAACTGTGTCGTTCAGAGTCGGCCACGCACACAATCTTGCGCTAGTCCATACCATTTGACAGGCGTCAGAATGTGTGCGTGGCCGACTCAGAAGAAAAGTGAAGACACAGTTTTGTATATAACAAGACTCCGTCCGCCTTTTTTCTACGTTCATGGATAATATAATATTCCGATGTCCGATGATTCCAAAAACGTGACACATTTTTTCGTTACATGTTTAATAGGTTTTACCCCCCGCATTTTTCTCGTACCGGGCGCCATATACATGAAAATCGATTCTTAAGGAGTAAACTCCAAAAATGTGTTTTTTGTATGGGAGCCCCTATTATATTTAGGGTCTTCGTGAAAGTTTAAAGTGCCTACCTCTTATCATTATTGATTACGAGCAAAAAAGGCCAAAAAAATCACGTTTGTTGTATGGGAGCCCCTCTTAAATATTAATTTTATTTTTATTTTAGTATTTGTTGTTATAGCGGCAGCGGAAATACACAATCCGTGAAAATTTCAGAACTCTAGCTATAGCGGTTCTTGAGATACAGCCTGAAGACAGACAGACGGACAGACAGACTTTGAAGTCTCATGAATAGGGCCCCGTTTTTACCCTTTGGGTACGGAACCCTAAAAACTACAGTTTTAAATTGGACAACGAATTTTCACACATTCAATTGTTTCTGCTAACCCCTCAGGCTCTCTAGTCGCGATAATCATGTAAACGAAGTACGTTCGTTATGTTGTACACGTTCGCTAATTGCTCCAGGGCCGCTACCGAGCAATAAACAACTTTAATCTCCTTATCATAAAACTCATTTTACACCCGACGAGCGTAATTAAGAGACCGCTTACATTTTAATACTCCAGCTTTTTCTTAGCGACATAATTTGTGCTGACATTATACCGCGCTTTCGAGACACTGAAAGCCAAAAATTACAAGCATCGTTCAAAATTTAGGTCGCTTGTGACTTTCGCTTAGCACAATATTTCTTGTGAAACATAAAACATATATTTTGATTTGATCGTTATTCAAATAAAATGTATTCATAATTTTTTACCTGTATTTACACAAATTTTTGTTTGTTTGTTTTCTTCGAGTTGGTTTAAAATGTAATGAACTTGAAAAAAAATTATCACTACGGCAAAAATACGATTATTGCAAAATATCATGAATGAATAAAAATTTTAAAAATCTAGCAAAATTACAGTCTATTTTTAACTTAGTCATCTGAAAAATATTTAAAATCATCAAAATTTGTCTCTTGCCTTGGGATCCATTCGTTTAACTTTTCACAATCTCATGACTTCCAAAAAAAGAAAACTTCCCTGAAGCGGCAAAACTACGGAACTTGTCAACTCGACGAGTACTTTCAGGTGAAGTCACTTCGCGGTGTAATCGAGCTTCACGACCGCTATTTGTTCACCGCTGCCGTCACCGGAGCAATGCCAATAAAATGATATTCTCATTTGTCAGCGGCGAGGCGAGCACTTAAGGTACAATTCCATGCATCGCGATCGATCGCGGTCGTGCACGACCTACGACTGTCGTCGGCCGCTCGCGACCATAGTCAGCGTATGTAAATGTATGGCGCCGCTTCCAAGGCCCGCGACTGACCGTGCCATATAACTTTGACACGGTCGCGCGGGGCCTACGACAGAGGCGCGCGACCGACGACAGTCGTAGGCCCCGCGCGACCGTGTCAAAGTTATATGGCACGGTCGCGCGCGGCTTACGACAGTCGTAGGCCGCGCGCGTCAGTCGCGGGCCTCGGAAGCGGCGCCATACATTTACATACGCTGACTATGGTCGCGAGCGACCGACGACAGTCGTAGGTCGTGCGCGGCCGCGATCGATCGCGATGCACGGAATTGTACCTGATACGTTCCGGGAGTCGTATGTTTTCATGCATTCTGGATCAATTTCTGGATCCCTCCTCTAATGCCCCTAATGCCAGCGGATCAAGCGGCTATCTATAGCTAAAATGTTTGTTGTCAAAATGTAGGTTTCAGGCATTCCCGATCGATATATGCCATCCGTTTTTGCGTATTTGTAGTAACTAGGTAACGTAACTTCTAGCTTTTGTGCCAGATAAGCCCCAATACCCTAATTACAATAATGCTAATGATCTCCCGGTCTCTAATGACTAATGAGTATTGACAATGCGTCTACAAAGTAGTTCAATGACATTTCGCTGAGTCGTCATATACAACAACATAAAGAATGTTGTGTGTGTGTGTGTTGTGTTTTCAATTTTAACAATTTTAGTGGAGGCTTAAAATAAAACATTAGTTTCATCTCAAATAAATTATTTTTGCAGTAATATTACTAACAAGTAATAGTAATAACATATTGAACCTGTCATAAAACTGAAAATACTGAGTGATAACTTGATTAGCATGGACAGCCTCCTCCTGAAGCACTAGGTCAATGCACAGTGCACGCGTGCATGTATCCCGTGCGCCGGAGGATGGCAAATATCTCAATCAATTATTTCCTTATAACAAGAGCACCGGTAATCGCGACAACAATATAATAACAAAAGATTTCCAAGTATCTCCGATCGAAGGATTAAAGAGGCTTCAAGGTATGCATAAAGTACAAACGGGATTTTTGATTTTCTTTCAAAGTGATCAAATAAATCAGTGTACGATACTTCCTACACTGATTTATTACACTGATTGTGCTGATTATGTACTATTATATTTGGAGAAAATTCAACTTGTCAACGGACAAGATGTCTATTGTCTAATTTGATTTTACGGAAACATTGTTAGCAAATTCTATGGACATTGTTTTGGTGAACATTGCTTTTTAAATGATTTGTGCAATATGTAATGGATTAGTCTAGGTACTTCTTCTTGACACACACTACAAAAACATTATCTGATTTGATACCCGTGTTACGTGTGGAACTCTGTACCTCGTACTTTTTTTATTATATATTTACGAAATAAAACATATACAATTATTACAATTAATTGAAACAGCATTTAAAACCAATGAAGTTTGTGCATAATATAAAGCAAGTAGCAACAGTATGGGATCTTCCGTTGTAATAGCCGAAGTTGATGCTCCTCCAGTACTCGTACAAGATCCTTCAATTGTGTTTGGTCGACGTTGATGCTGTTTTGTTCATTTTGCAACGTTTAAGTTATTCTGCGCTGTTCACACTTTCAGACTTCCTTTTTAGAGGTCTTTCAGCTTGTATTTGTGGTTGACTAAAACAATAACTGTATTTTAATAAAAAGACTAGCTGTCCCGGCGAACGTTTCTTTGCCATATTATAAAAAGTATATCGCCCGTATTATTTTATTGAATTAGTGACTAAATAAGTATGTCACCATGGCAACGTCCATCGCCATCCTGTGACTGCGTCGCATAAACAATGGTCCCTCTTTATAGACAAATAATTTGCAATAAAATAAAATTGCGACTATAATTAAAGATCTAAGTTATCCTATCTCTCAAGTTGGAAAAAAGCACACATTTTGAAATAAAAAACATTAAAATCGGTTAAGTAGTTTAGGAATCCTTCGCGGACAAACATCGTGACAGGAGATTTATATATATTAGATAAAACTGACTTCAAAATTGTACGTAATTGAAAATTAAAACTCTCTATTTCCAAAACTACTGAACCAAATTTGATGAAACTTGCACTATTCCCTAAGTTAAACAATACCTAGTACAAAAAAATTACTGAAATCGGAATGGTAGTTCCAGAGATATGCGAACAGAAACATAAAAACATACATACATGCATAATATATACACTTTTGAAAGGCATATTTGTTCAGACGCTGATATAGAATAACATACACGAAAATTAAATTAGGCAGTTGAAATATTACATACATACGCGTCGAATTGATAAACTAAACATTTTTTTTTAAGTCGGTTAAAAAAGAAAATTTGTTAGTTATAATAAATTATTATAAAGAAACTTTTATAAAATAAATATTAAATACATATAATTTCAAAATTTGTCATATAATGATAATATTAAAATTATATTTTTATTAAAATGTACTTACTTGGTATGAGTTTCATCAGCTACATGTTGACTGTCAACAAAATCTTCAAGGAAACAATGTGAAAACAAATCAGCTTCTTCAACTTCTTTACACAATCGGTCTAATTCTACGTCTTCCAGAATTTCATCTATTTGTGAATTAAAGAATATACTCGTACATGAATCCATATTTTAGCAAGGAAATATAATCCGACCTTGTACTTTAGAATAATATAGTGCAACTGATGAACTATGTGCACTTATGGAGCATTTATAGGAAAAACAATGGTACAAGTACATTAACAAATATGATCATTTGACTCCGCTTTAATTTTTTTAAAGAAAAAAAGGAATGCTGTTGTGTATGAACGATTCAGCGAAATTTTAATGAATAGTCATTGCTCATTACTCATTAGAGACCGAGAAGATCATTAGCATTACCATAATTAGGGTATTGGTGCTTTTTTGGCACTCAAACTAATGTGTTAACTAGTGCAAATATTCAAAATAAGATTAATAAATAAATTAAATTAATGCTTTTTTTGACGACGTAGCCGATCGAACCGCTTATTGAAGCACGCGGAAAAGAGCTGTAAGAAAGGGGAAGGATCGAGAATGCATGAAAACATACTGCTCACAGAAAAGGATTGAAAAAAAGAAATTTAGTTTAGTTTTAGTTGGGTATATATTCAATTTGTAGCCATATATTTTTAAATGTGAGAATTGAGATACATGGTGAATCAACACGTCATGTGAGAATCGTTGAACATTATGGTCAGCATAATTATTTATCATTCATCATCTATCAAAGTTCAAATCACAGTATCATAAAATACTTCAGTAAGTAAGGAATTTCTACCCAGGATTTTTAACATTCAGAATTCACGCGATGTTTAAATTTGACCTCAAATTGTCTGAACCCTTTTCGGCGTTAATTCTATTGAGTTAACAAATCAAGTGACAGCTTGTTAATTTTATATCGTAAATTAATGTTAATTTGGTGCTAAAGAGTTATTTAAATTTATAATTACAGTAATTATTATTGTCGTATCATGATTACCACAATTATTTAATTTACATTGACAAAGTGTGATAATTTGTTATTCTGCACAACCATGAATTGACATATTATCACAAACTATACGTTAAAAGTTAAGTTTGTAATTGTATGATCTCAACTATGCAAGCGTCTTTGAGTTGAGATGTAGGTATCTATGTTTGTATCAATATTCTATAATAAAGACTATGTTATAGTTACTTACCACTAGAAATATACTTTTTTAATCAGGAGCCCCATTCACGACAAAATGTGTTCCTGATAGGTGCTGAATATGCTATCCACAACTGCTCTGACAGATAGAGTATGGAGTATCTCTGACCGTATGGAGTATCTATCAGTAGAGTTGCGGATAGCCTATTCGGAACTTATCAGTAGGTGGGGAAATCACCCCTGAGTAATAATAAATTTGCAAGCACATTATTACGTCAATTTACCTACTTATGTTTATTTTTGCTGAATATCAACAAATCGAAACGATAACTACAATAGTTTTTTTTTATGATTTTTGTCGATTACTTACATCACCCTCATGAGATGATGAGACTCGCAACCAAATATGATTATTATTGAATTTACTTTAAACCTACTTATACCGATGTCCAAATACATATCCAATTCCTTCATTTACTTTCGTGCCAATCTTGGCTTAGGTGAGAAGTAGGAACAAAAAATAATATAATATTTTTCTTTCAAACACTAACGCAGTTTCTTACAAAGCTAATCGTATCGGAGCTTTGATGTCCGCCTTTGTTGAGGAGCCTTTGAACACACACACATTTACGTTGTTTTGTTTTATCACAAAGGCTCGGGCTGCATGCAGCATTACGCTCGGAATGACTTGCAAAGGTAAGATAAGTTTTACGTACAAGTTGTTTAATGGAATCACTGCATTTTGTACGCGTATAAGGGTTAAGAACTTTGTATTAGCCCCGTGGTTAAGAACGTGAATTTCTAGACATAGGTTTGAAGTACAATATTTGATTTTAAAGTGTAAGGGTTAGTTCACACAGATGTGTTTCACGACGTGACGCGATATGGCTCTGCAAATTAGATTGTTTCTTTTGCAAAGTTCTATATTATGACATTTAAAAAAACTAGGCTATGTCGGTATTGCATAACGTTTACATGTGCCACTCCTACGTTTACAAAATCAGCATGGTCTGTATTCTATAATATTATTCAAATAGACATAACGAACTATGATGTACTATCAGAGAAAATGATTCATAGGCAGATAGCGGATCTACGTTATTCGGTCGCGTTATGCCAAACCCGGCAGACAAATCACGACTAATATTGATTTATCAATAATTAATAAAACCCTTGACTTAGGCCCGTATTTTTGGTCAGTACTTAAGATGCGACCCGGTCTCAAGACGCGGTTCGGCTCTGTAATTGGTCCAAATTTTGACAGCCAACCAATCACAGAGCCTGAACCGTGTCTTGAGACCAAGACCAAAAATACGGTCCTTAATGACGAAGATTCGTTCTACCTTCGATGGTACGTAGTACGAAGTAGTATATTATGTTGCTACGGTGCTACGACGCGTTGCTCCGCGTAGCCACAGCGTAGCTCTACGACTATGAGGACCAAAAAATATGTTTTTGTAAAATTAATATGGTTTTTTACCTGACTTTTTTCCCAACCGGTAAAATGAAAATAAGAATAAAATAGTTGCACACTTGTTTTGAAAAAACAAATATGTTTTATTTAATAAATAGCTAATAGCTGTTATGGAACATTTCTTTATAAGGTGATTGTTTCTGATTGTGAATTGTACTAATTATTGTAGATTTTGATAGTCAATATTGATACAATAAGCCCCTTAATTCAATTGTACCTCTAATGGCAGCGCTGTTATACTATATGTAGCTGTATACCCATATAAGCTTTTAACTTTATATTGCTATCCAAGCTTGAGCTTAATTACATTATTACCACGGATAGACTAGCTAACCATTAGTTAGCTAGTTCTAATTCAGCCTGACAGTAAATACAAATAGTTGTGATATATTTAATTCAATTCATAATATTATATTCACTTGAAACGTGATACATAGACATATTTGTATCACAATAATTTCGCCCCAACATTTTTCATATTTTGAAGAAACATTTGTATTACAAATGTTTCTTAAAAATATTGTTATTGAGCCAGATAAATATTGTTATAATTGTACTATCGAGGAAATTGATTCCATGGAACTACGTCATTTGGTTGTGTTATGTCAATTCAATCGTGATAGGCTGACTTCTAGGTTTGACGTAACCGACCAAATTAATAATTATGTTGGTCCGCCATCTCCTTAGGAATCAACTTCTCTGTACTACGAGTATAACTATACAATACAAAAATAATAAGAAAAACATAATATGCAGTTTGAGTATATTTTCAGATGAATGCATTTTAAAATATACGCATTTAAGGTTAAATATACAAGTCAGTTTATTCAGTTCGCCTGTAGGTTTGCCTTAAATAAACTGATTTAAAAAAAACATAAAACACCTCATATTCAGTGAGAATAAATGTGTACCGACGCACAGTGTTTAATGTAGCCCAAAAAACGGACATCGTCTTTTTATTTATTAATTCGAAAGAGTACTTAATTACAAATCCCCGAGTAAAACACCCAGGTTTAATAGTTCGCTTTAATAGTTTTTGAATTATCTCGAAAAGAAAATCCCAATCCCGCGTTCATAAAAAAGTGAAAAGTTATTATATTTCAAAATTGGTACAGATTAGAAATAAACATGTGATATAATACTTGTAGGACATACAAAAAGCTACATTATGAATACTTTTTTAGTTGGCTATCACTTATGGGGGCCATCAAAACGAAGAAAATCGATTTTCAGTTTTTATTTTTTTCTGTATGAACTAAGTCGATGTCGAAAGCGCATGTTACTTTAAAAGAAAGGCAACCATCACCACTACCAATAGTAAAAATACCAAATCCCTAACCCGTGGAACTTTTGAGTTCTATGACTTTAAAAATTCCGGGATTGGCGGGATTTGTGGACTTTGTTTTTTTATTACACTATTCGATCGTGTTGCTAACAAGGAACAAATTCTGCGAAGTAACTATAGTTGTCAAAGCTTAAAAAGTACTAAATATTTTTAAATGTACTTTTTTCATACATTTCGACGTATGATATTAAATAATGCTTTAGGAAAAAGTAAGTGCTATTAAAGTAAAAAAATATATAATCAATGCATGTCATCAGTCATCGCCGTTGCCGTCATGTATAATATTAATTGTCGTCAACATTCACCACTGGTGAAATTCGAATACCAAAGAAATGTGTTTTTAAAAATGTGGGATTAGCCACAAAACTTAGATATCAACCTTCTTTTTATCGTTTTAAAGTATGATAGTATAATTGTTATAACGTCAGCGTCGATGTTAATTAATTAATTTCTTTCACCATCGTCACTGAGCTATTGTTATCAATTATTATCATAGGGGCAGATTTAAAAGGTATTAATAAGTTTATTACTTCAGGTGGATAAGGTACTCGTTTTCTGCGTTTTTCTCTGGAGTCAAGGTTTAAATGGGAAACTATTGGGTCGGATGACTCTAGCGCTCGATGGAACAAATCGGTCATAGAGTTTATCCTGGAATTTTTACGAGTGTAATGCTCCCGGTCATAACGCACTACTAACTTTTAGCCTCAAAGGTACAAATGTGGCAGTAAATATTGAATTTTCATCATATTATGTTGGATCATCAAGAAGTTTTTGTTTGTAAAGTGATTGACCAGTACTTCCATCAAAGCCCCAAGAACCTTCAAACTCACATTGTAAATTGCTAATTTCTTTTTATTTACAGAGTGTATTTATTTCATCATCAAATAACGTCATAATTCGCTTAATTGTATGTGTTAACAGTCCGTTAATTTACGTTAACCGACCGATTTGTTCCATCGAGCGCTAGAGTCATCCGACCCAATAGTTTCCCATTTAAACCTTGACTCCAGAGAAAAACGCAAAAAACGAGTACCTTATCCACCTGAAGTAATAAACTTATTAATACCTTTTAAACCTGCCCGTATGATAATAATTAATAACAATAGCTCAGTGACGATGGCGAAAGAAATTAATTAATTAACATCAACGCTGACGTCATAACAATTATACTATCATACTTTAAAACGATAAAAAAGCTTGATATCTAAGTTTTGTGGCTAATCTTATTGGTAATTGAAAGACCCTTAAAAAATAGAAACATCGCTGAAAGAATGACTCTGATAGCCTAAAAATTCACCAAGATATGACAATTCAAACATCTCATAAAATAGACCTGCCCGAAACGCTCCATACAAAGTGCTACGAAAGAATGACGTCACTCTTTCGTAGTTTGTATACATCGGGAGAGAACTTTGTTCGATAGGTATATTAAATATTGCGTTTATGAAAGTGGTTTCATAACAAAAGTTGCTTTTAATTGCAAAAGTTATCGAATGGTATACAAATATTAAGAAATTTAATTGAAAAAAAATCGACTTGATTATCCAACTTTGCAGGCGCATAACAAAAAAAAAATACAAATGCTATCAAGCTGAAATTTTGGGAACATTTATTTTTTACCGTGATTTCTTTATTTTATTAACAAAATTCGCTAATCTTTGACCTTGTCATCATCCCTATTGATATTATACATGACGGCAACGATGATTACGTGAGTCGTGACACATGCATTGATTATATATTTTTTTACTTTAATATCACTTATACATTTTCCTAAAGCATTTGTCGAAATGTATGAAAAAAGTATATTTTAAAATATTAACTTCGCAGAATTTGTTCCTTGTTAGCAACACGATCGAAAAGTGTAATAAAAAACAAAGTCCACAAATCCCGCCAATCCCGGATTTTTTAAAGTCATAGAACTCAAAAGTTCCACGGATTAGGGATTTGGTATTTTTACTATTGGTAGTGGTGATGGTTACCTTTCTTTTAAAGTAACATGCGCTTTCGACATCGACTTAGTTTAGTCAGAAGAAAATAAAAACTGAAAATCGATTCTCTTCGTTTTGATGGCTCCCATAAGTGAAAAAAGTGTTCATAATGTAGCTTTTTGTATGTCCTACAAGTATTATATCACATGTTTATTTCTAATCTGTACCAATTTTGAAATATAATAACTTTTCACTTTTTTATGAACGCGGGATTGGGATTTTCTTTTCGAGATAATTCAAAAACTATTAAAGCGAGACACCTGGGTGTTTTACTCGGGGATTTGTAATTAAGTACTCTTTCGAATTAACAAATAAAAAGACGATATCCGTTTTTTGGGCTACAATAAACACTGTGCGACGTGAAAGCTCGGTTGTCGGCTCATAGCTCATTTTATTTAATAATATTATTATTAAGTTTATATAAAAATGGATTTTCAAATGTGTTAGTCGCGCTAAAACTCGAAAACGGCTGAACGGATTGGGCTGATTTTAGTCTTAAAATATTCGTAGAAGTCCAGGGAAGGTTTTAAAGTGACCCGTGACACGAAGTTCACCGGGACAGCTAGTTAAGTATAAACATTTCAGTGAAATGGACATGTTATAAAAATACTCGAATAAACTTTGTGCTCATAAAATTTATATTCAATTATTTTTATCACATTATTCAAACGAAGCTTCAAAAATAACTTTTTGAACATTAATTACGTTACATTATACTTGAAATAACATTTTTGAGTCTATTAAATATACGGTACAGTACCTTTCTCTTGCATCGAGTTTATCTCGGATTTTTATTAGTGCCACCTAATCACCTAAAATGAGCGGTTCTTTAAGGATAAGACATATATGGGATTTTTCTATTTAAAAACACCAAAATCCATGAAAGTAGGTACTCGCTGTAGTCGGAAAAGGGATAATAATACATATGGGTGAATTTCCCAACCGTTTTTTTTTTCGCGGCTACTGTGAAATTGGGGGTGTGAAATGGCTTTTTAGGGTTAAATAAAATTTCATCGTATAGTTTGTGTGATTATCCGTATGAGGCAATAGACATATTTTTAATTCGATAACTAGAACATAAAAATAAAAAAATTCTAAAGGTGGAAATTAGGCCCCTCGGTGACTGTCCCAACGACCTTTTTAGTCCTAATTTCGTCAGCCGAGGAAAAGATATTAGTGGTACAAACAAACGAATTATTTTATTGGATTCTTAAAGAATGGAGGTATAATCAATACAAATTTCATAATCTCAATCTTTATACTTTCAAAATAGCGGGAGAAATAAAACTGTCCCAACATTTTGTCTTGATTCGGTGAATAAAAAAGAAATATGAATTGTCGAGACCAGAAGTACTTTTGAACGTAATGCCGCTTCTCGAACTCAAGCGCCAGTCATGCTTGCGCCTTCGGAGCTAGAGGTGGTTTGCTGCGTCGCTGCGTGTTCCCGCTAAAAAAACGTAAGTACGATATACTTACGTGACACCCGTGACCCGACACTTTTCTCTACATTTCCGTGATTCAATTTATCATGTTAATTGAACCAGCTACAAGCATTAATTTATTTTCTTACAAACACTTTTAATAATATGTATCAGTATGTAGTTTAAATATCGGTGTAATTATTACAGGTGTCAAAATATTCAACGATTTGTCGCAAATTTTCATATCGGTGATTCCGTTTCAGTGAATTCGGTGACATATTTGGTCACCGAAATGAAAAAAAAATCACCGATATGAAAAAAAATCACGGAAATGGTGACTCGGTGACTTTTGGTGACCTTAGGTGACAACAGTTTTCATATCGGTGAATGCATTTTCATACTCGGTGATTTTTAAAATTATTTTATGAATAATAATCTGCGAAATCGTAAAAAAATGTTAATAAATAAAAAATAAATATGGTGCTTCTTAATGTTTCATTTTTTTGAGCTATTGTATAGCTTTGATCGCGTTTATCAAAAAAATCCGTAACGAAAAACACTTACCTTCGTCTAACGTCGTTTCAGTCAATATTTGTAATTTTTTTTAACTTTAAATATTTATAAGGACACAATATTTACCTTTCATTTTATGAATAAGTAACTCAGATACTGATATTTTGACCTCATGTAGTTTATTAGGATTACCTAAAATATTGATTTTGTTGATTAGTAAATTAGCAAAAACAGTACGAGATAATATAATATGACTATTTAATATTAGGATTTAATGAATCCTATCAAAAAGTAGTTTTAGTTATTATAATGTTAGAATAATAGTTACTCAATTTTACTTTAACTGTTTAACTTAAGTATATTTCTATAACGAAAAATTTTAACCTAGCACTAGAAGATACCTTTTCAAAACAGTAACAGCATTTATTCTTTGCCGAGTGAAGGTAGCGCGTGGTAATTTTTATTCAAAGCAAATGTGTCATTTATTTCCCAGTATGAATATATATTTTGTTATTTGTAATTAAAATCGTTTGTACAAGATATTTTTTTTTTATAAAAATACATTTTTCTATCCACAGACATAGATCAAGATATGGACACATTTCTTATCATACGGAGGCAAAAGAGTTGTGCAATTATAGCTGATTTCGTGATGGATTATTTGTGATGGATACAGGCTTTGTTTTATTCTGAAAAATATTAGAGATAATTTCGAAAATTGTAAAAATGTAAGTGTCAAAAATTTTCCATAAAAATACATTATTTCGCTTGTTTTACAATCACGCTGTATTTACATTTCGGTGAATTTTGTTTTCATCTCGGTGACAGCTAAAATATAAACGTGTAATTAGGGAGCTGGTGAGCATTTAGGTATATGATTTGCACAAGTTTCACATCGAGGTAGATTGCAGTTTACGTCATTACGAATTGATTTGGTCCAGTCAATTAAGGTCCTACGTCGCTGCGTTTTCGCGTTACAGCCGATTGAAGTTGCTTAAAAAAAAGAGGATATTAAAGGATGTTGTAAAAATGTTTAAAAAAAAAGCTCTACTAAGTAATTTGCACACGGTTCTCATTGCGCCCATTCGATTCATTATGACTCCGTGGATATGAAAAAACATTTGGCAGACATTTTGCTCACTGATTTTTAGGTGTATAACTGTTTGAAATTCACGGAATCAAGGGGAAGCGGGTATTGCATGGGATTATTTTCATTCTTTATCGTCTATTATTATTATTTAGTTTGATATTATTAGCTGAAGTCGCGGAACGCTTCAACTTCTTCTGAAGCTGAAATATATGGAATCACATTATTTATAAGGCAAGAGAAAATGAAATGCGTTTGAAACTTTAACTAGAGAGTAAATGTTTTTGTTTTGATGCGATAGCGAGCGTCGGGTTGAATAAAAATTCAAATGGTCTGCCTTTGAAATATCAGAGGCCTGAACATCTGCCTCATCGAGTTTCTTGGTTTTCATGATAAATTCAAACATCAATCCAAGAGGCAGACATGTGCGCATAATATAGCAATATTTTATTTTTTACATTTTTGAAACGCTGTCAATAGCGAACGCAGAGGCAACATGCTGGCAGACTATTTTTTCGTGGTCCTTCTCATTGTTATTAATCGAACAATTTCAATATGCCAAGTGTGCACTTCATATAGAGTTTTTAAATCATAAAAAAAACTTTAAAAAATTTAAAACTACAAAACTCAGAGCCCTGGATGTCTGCCTTTACGAATTTTTGTGTTTACTGGATGACTATGATCATCAGCCCCAGAGGCAGACATGTGCATACTCGTATAATATCACCCACCTTTTTTTTAACATTTTTGAAACGCTGTAAATTGACAACGCAGTGCCACCATGGTGGCAGACGAGGTTCTTGATGTTTCTTAGGGTATAATTATCACTATTAATAACGTCTGCCACGTGTGCTGATCATATAGAAATTTTGCTCGCCAGCTCCCTAATTAGTGTGTGCTACGTTTATTTATTATTTAATTTTTATGTCATCAGTTTCGTAGTCATAAAACATTAAAATTGAGAGGAAACTTCGGTAAAAACTCAAAAAAACATAGAAACAAAAAAGTTCACCGAAATGAAAAAAAATATGGACATGTTGAAATTCACCCATATGCGATAGTTTTGTTTACAATATTATCTCCTTGAAATTATTATTGAGAGACTTTTAGTAAGTGATTAATTTCAAATACACACAATGATTGCGAATGGTTCTAAAACAATTAGATTAGAAATGTAATTAATAATTATTGAGTGAATTCCACCGGAGTCGTAAGGTCGTACTGTGATTGAAATATTTGTATCGCTCCAGACAAATTAAATAATACCTATATTGAATCCTTTTGGCGTCGTTGAACCGAACTATTGGGAGCCTTATTAGTTGAGCGAAAAACTACTATGGCTCAAACCACGAAGCGAGTCACACAATTTCAAAGTTTCATGTATTATAGTAATTATGGTATTCTTGTGTGAGTTTGAGATGTGAAATGGCGGAATAAAGTGTAGATATACCAATAATTAAGCGATCGAGTCTAATCGTGCTAGTTATTCCTAATATTAGCTTAGTTCATACTCCCGTCCAGATACTATAAGTTAATGAAACTGTATTGTTAAAATCGTACAGTGTCTTGCGTGTACGACCCTTAAAAACATTGTCATTTGTCGGCAACAGTCATTTTGCTATTTTGTTATTAGATACTAATATTAAGATTGCTGAATACGTTAAAAATTGTTGTTATATTATCCAATTTTTGTTTCAGGTAACAGCAGTAGGACCGATCAATCTTCAGGTATAAAACGAAGTATATCCCGGCATTAGTGAGCAGTTCGCAAATCAGAGAGCCACGTTTATCTCTACCTCCCGCGGGGCGGCCAATAATGGAGATATATGGCCGGCGCCGTATTGGGAAACCTTACCTGAGGAAACTTTTCGTTTCTGTTTGATGTTCATCCCAAAAGTTCCGAGTATTTTATGCCTGATTAAATTATATCCCAGGGCTTACGAGTTTTATCATCATACTCGAGCCGAATAACGTTTAATTCAGGTGTTAAAATATCATGACGCATCTTTCATAAATTTCAAAAAATGAGAAAAAACAATGCACATAACACTGGATTAATTTTAATTTAGGTAACAGTTGTGTCTTATGGATTTAATGGCTACACTTTAAGACATTATTGATAAACTTTAATTTAATAAAGATTTTGAATAACTTCATATACTACACACTTAATTTATGTCAAAGTTAAGCAATATATTTTAATCAAATATCTTTGAGTAGGTACAGCCTGTTAGGCGGCCCACATGCGCTTCGGACTTAATTCAAACAAACGTTTTTCTTACTGTCTTTATCTTCGTGTTAAACAAGACAGGTAAGTATTTAACTCCGAGCTAACTGTACAAGAGAACATTTAACTCACAAGCTAAAACTGTGTATGTTGATATATTATTTACACTGTGTGTATGAAGCCTAATAAATCGATATTCCAGCAGAAATTCTGCTACGCATTAATTAAGGTTTCATTGTTTTATCAGACGACTAATATTCGTGAGTTAGCTACTGCTATCGGTAGATATTAATAACGCCTGGTAAACGATTAATGATTGCCTTAATATCGTACGGGCTCTTGAAAGTAAACAGTCGTAAAAACAGAAGTATTTACATAAAATATATGAATACCTATATGAAAATAATAAATATGCGACGTGACGATATAACTACATGATGCCTATTGCCTATCACCGCGCCGGTTCGGGAACTAACCTGGCGAGAAGAACGAAGGGCCTACAAACATGTCCAACAGTTATTATTCACAACAGTATTAAGTCATAAAAAACTGAATAAATGAAACTGAAAAATATTTTTGAGAAACAAAACAAAATACGTTTTTGGTTATGCATGTCCGAGAAAAATATTTATGAATTCTTTATTCTACTGAATATTCGTGCAAAGGTAAAAATGTTATTAAATAGTGGCGTTGTTTTATAACTTCTGCGGTCGTGTCGGACAGTTGGTTTGGTCTGGACTCTGGAATCTGTAGTAAAATTGTTGGCATGCATGGCATGCGCGGTCCAAGGCGACATTATGAACCGCCAACCCCAACTATTCCATCACAAATTGCGAATGACTGAAGACACATCATCTGTATTATTTGAAAATAATCATTTTCGAAGGATTACTTAAAATCTTAGAGCATTTTCTATCCCGGTCCTCTAAAAAGCACTGCAGCAATGCGAGGTTATTGTAAACTTAAAAACTATTTTAGCTGTTTTATACTAAAGTCATAAAATATCCTGTAGCGACTTCCTGTGTCCAAAGTCTGCAACCGTGACGAAGAGTGCAAACGAGCCACATTTTAGACATAGACAGATTTTTTGCCACGCTATTGGGTGCTATTTGTTAGTTATCACTCTACCAGGCACATGATGAAAATTAATTACGTGTAGCGTAGCTTAACTAAGCGTGGAGCCGATGCAGTTTTTATCAAATATTAGATGACCCGGTGAACTTCGTATCACATCCCTCCTGACCTTCCCTGGACTTCCACGAATATTTGAAAACTAATATTTGCAAAATCGGATATGCCGTTGACCGTTCCCGAGTTGTAGCGAGACCAACAAAATCGAAAATCTGTTTTTATTTTTATGCATTTAACGTTCCTACTAGTCATTTCAGCTACTGTGAAATTCCACTAGATATGTGTTGCAAGGAATGTGTTTTTAAGATTCAATAGAATCGCTGCGCTGAGTGATGTCATGGCAAGCTCACGTCAATGAAGCGATTCTATTGGTTCTCAAAAACACATTCCTCGCAACAAATCTCTGGTGGAAACGCAGCCTTAATCTGGTCAACCTGGTAGCCCATTTGCGTCGATTATGTAATACCTTTAGTACATGTAGGAGTTGTAGTTCTCTCTGACATTAATATCGTTGCGTGCACTGCGGCGGGCATTGTAATGAGTTTCGTTTGTTGCGGTAATACGCAGCCGTCACGCCCTGCATCATACCACATTTTACCCCAATAGTAGTTATATTCCTAGGCTAAACCAGTCAGGAGTATTCTTCATAAATTGTAGAGGTTTATCATCGAGTAGCAAACCAAATTCTAGATAATGATATTGTGCGCGGGACAGGGGGTCCTGTCCGAAAATCTAGTCAAGGTGTTAGTAGTCGATATTAAATACAAGTTTGGACTATCATAAGGAAGACTTCAATGTGTATTTGCTATTCAGATACTTCTAACACTGAAGAGAGAGTCTTTTATCAAAATATTTTGTCTCTTAACAATTTTAACTTACAAAATATAAGCTTTAACTTCAGGTGTACCAGAAACCCACATTCGTACTTATGTAGTACGTGATGGAGATGTACGAATCACAGTCCCCCGAGTTTTGACTATTGACGTTTGACGTATGCAACTTCCCTTGTACATTTGTATTCACTGTCCACCAGCTCACTCGCTAGTGGTCGTGGATTATCAAGGACTCGGTTGAAATTTTTAAGCCGTTGTTTTTTGTTTGTGACGACGGCACGTGACTTGTTTTAGCAATTTGGCCTTAAAAAAGTTGTTTACGTCGCCTTACGGTCAAATCAGACCGCGACGCGACGAGCAGATGCACAGCATTTCCGTCAATATGCATGATTTAAATCTATATTTTTTCTTTCTTATATATAAAAATGGATATTCAAATGTGTTAGTCGCGCTAAAACTCGAAAACGGCTGAACGGATTGGGCTGATTTTAGTCTTAAAATATTCGTAGAAGTCCAGGGAAGGTTTTAAAGTGGCCTGTGACACGAAGTTCACCGGGACAGCTAGTCTTATACAGGGTGCAATTAAACCTTCCTGCACAAATTTTGATATATTGATCCTTGATAAAAATAAAAATACACGTATTTTTTCTTTTATAATCACTCAGTACTAAAATGTTGAGAAATAGCCTCCGAAAGTTATCCTAAAAAACACTACAATTAATGGACACTACACGTCGCCCGCGCGTGACGTGCCCCCGCGTGCGCGCCTCGCCCCGCGTCACCCCCGATCATACCCAGCGCCGCGAGTGAGCATTCTGCAACGATTTTAAATGGGATAAAATATGTCATTAACAAAAAAAATAACACCCAATTTTTTTTGTTAAATGGATTCTCCTAATGATATACCTAATAATACCTAAGCCCTGGAAAAAATTTGGCAGGAAGGTTTAATTGCACCCTGTATATAAAAATGGATTTTCATATGTGTTAGTCGCGCTAAAACTCGAAAACGGCTGAACGGATTGGGCTGATTTTAGTCTTAAAATATTCGTAGAAGTCCAGGGAAAGTTTTAAAGTGACACGAAGTTCACCGGGACAGCTAGTCTTATATATGTTACGCTCAAAGACCGAAAACGCTCAGTGAGCGAAAAAATGTCTCACAACGCGTTGTGGTAATAGTGAAACGGCCACGACGAGTTCTGGTTGTCACAGAAATACCACAAAGCGAAATTCGTGTCGTGGCTGACGTGCTATTCGACCACAATGCGTTATGGTAATCGAGTAAAGCCATGACGCGTTCGGAGCATTTAAAAACAGCCACGACGCGAATTCGTGCTGTGGCCGTTTTACTATTACCACAACGCGTTGTGAGCCATTTTTTCGCTCACTGAGCGATTTCGGTCTTTGAGCGTAACATATATAAAAAAGGATTTCCAATTGTGTTAGTAACGCTATAACTCAATAACGGCTGAACCGATTCTGCTAATTTTAGTCTTAAAATAGTCCTTGAAGTCCAGGGAAGGTTTTTAAGTGACACAAAGTTTACGGGGACAGCTAGTAATATATAAAAATGGATTTTCAAATGTGTTAGTCGCGCTAAAACTTGAAAACGGCTGGACGGATTGGGCTGATTTTAGTCTTTAAATATTCGTACAAGTCCAGGGAAGGTTTTAAAGTGACACGAAGTTCACCGGGACAGCTAGTAAATAAATAAATATGTAAATGAAAAAATAAATTTCTAGTATGGACTTGACAGATTTACAAGATCTGTCAAATCCATACAAAAGAAATGCATCTGCACGTCGCGTTGCGGTCTAAATTGACCCTTATCCGCCAGTCCTTGTAAAACCGAGATATAAAGATGTAAACAAACATTTAGGAGTTTTTAAAGCTGGGACCAAATTGAAGACCTCGTCAACCCGCTAATTGCTAAAAATATTTTTAGACTAGATTTAATGATCATAGGTACCTATCGCTATGCACAAAAAGGTTCTGTTTGTACACCCCTCTGCTGTGGTTTGCGGTGTCGAACTCTGACCTTTTCCGTGTTGCCTCGTGACCTATTTCCCGTGATGATAGACGTACATTAAAACTCGAAAACCTTATGTTTTTGTTGTACCAGGCACCAACGAAACTCTAAGGGTAGCTCTTGAAAATTCAATTTTATCCAAATTCGGAAACACATATGAAAATCCATTTTTATATACAGGGTATATAAAAATGGATTTTCATATGTGTTAGTCGCGCTAAAACTCGAAAACGGCTGAACGGATTGGGCTGATTTTAGTCTTAAAATATTCGTAGAAGTCCAGGGAAAGTTTTAAAGTGACACGAAGTTCACCGGGACAGCTAGTCTTATATATGTTACGCTCAAAGACCGAAAACGCTCAGTGAGCGAAAAAATGTCTCACAACGCGTTGTGGTAATAGTGAAACGGCCACGACGAGTTCTGGTTGTCACAGAAATACCACAAAGCGAAATTCGTGTCGTGGCTGACGTGCTATTCGACCACAATGCGTTATGGTAATCGAGTAAAGCCATGACGCGTTCTGAGCATTTAAAAACAGCCACGACGCGAATTCGTGCTGTGGCCGTTTTACTATTACCACAACGCGTTGTGAGCCATTTTTTCGCTCACTGAGCGATTTCGGTCTTTGGGCGTAACATATATAAAAAAGGATTTCCAATTGTGTTAGTAACGCTATAACTCAATAACGGCTGAACCGATTCTGCTAATTTTAGTCTTAAAATAGTCCTTGAAGTCCAGGGAAGGTTTTTAAGTGACACAAAGTTTACGGGGACAGCTAGTAATATATAAAAATGGATTTTCAAATGTGTTAGTCGCGCTAAAACTTGAAAACGGCTGGACGGATTGGGCTGATTTTAGTCTTTAAATATTCGTACAAGTCCAGGGAAGGTTTTAAAGTGACACGAAGTTCACCGGGACAGCTAGTAAATAAATAAATATGTAAATGAAAAAATAAATTTCTAGTATGGACTTGACAGATTTACAAGATCTGTCAAATCCATACAAAAGAAATGCATCTGCACGTCGCGTTGCGGTCTAAATTGACCCTTATCCGCCAGTCCTTGTAAAACCGAGATATAAAGATGTAAACAATCATTTAGGAGTTTTTAAAGCTGGGACCAAATTGAAGACCTCGTCAACCCGCTAATTGCTAAAAATATTTTTAGACTAGATTTAATGATCATAGGTACCTATCGCTATGCACAAAAAGGTTCTGTTTGTACACCCCTCTGCTGTGGTTTGCGGTGTCGAACTCTGACCTTTTCCGTGTTGCCTCGTGACCTATTTCCCGTGATGATAGACGTACATTAAAACTCGAAAACCTTATGTTTTTGTTGTACCAGGCACCAACGAAACTCTAAGGGTAGCTCTTGAAAATTCAATTTTATCCAAATTCGTTCAGTAGTTTTTTCCCAAAAAAGACCGTTTAACGTGAAAGTTTTTGGCGCCAAAACCACTCGGCACGTGCGACGGCCAATGGCCATTTTATCTTGTCTGCGAGTACCTATTTATTGTTCACACCGCACACGTGATCTTCCGCTAACCTTTCGAATGTTACATTAAATTATTCTGATTTAATTTCCTTACTTTCGTATGCCAGCCATCCCTAAAATAGTATTTTTTGTGTAAGTAATGTACGTATGTAAAATAAAACTATAGAGTTTCTCTAAGTAACAATTATTATCTTTGTCTAATTCGTAGGTACTAAGGTACAAATAACAGAAATGAATGAATTGGTAGAACTATAGAGTATAGATACATAATTTAAGTATAAAAAAAGAGATTTTATCATCACTCTTGATACTGTAAGGCCCACTTGCGCCAATCTGGGTTAAAGTTAACTCTGAGTTAAATATCATGTCATCTCTATCACTGACTTGGTGAGTGACAGATATGACATGATGTTTAACTCAGAGTTAACTTTAACCCAGATTGGCGCAAGTGGGGCTTAGACACGAAAGAAGGAATCCAAAGCAGATATCAACTTCTGAGGTCAAAGTTTATGATTGTAGTTAATTGTTATAATTACTTGTAGATTTAGGTACTTCGTCTGCTTCGTATATTGTACGATTCTTAACGTACATCAAGCATTTTAGGGTTAGTCAGCGTTTTGGACGCGTTCGCGTAATTAGTTAATTATTTTTTTAAGTTCAGTTCGCATCGATCAATCAAGGCTCGCACACCCGGGTCATTTGATCATCAAGTATCGTATCAAGCAATAAATCAATTAACGGTTTATCAAGTCAATCGTTTCATTTATCAAGTAAAAGGAGTAGTAGTCAATTAAGGACGCTACATATATCATATCGTTATGCTACTTTCTACACTTGTCACTTTGACGTCCACAAATTCAAAATCCAGTGCCTCGTCCGAAACAATTGAATTAGTAGGTAGGTATCTACCAGTAAAAATTAAAACACCGACTATAGTGTACCTATACCTATTTTTTCATAAAGATTTGGTCGTCGAACAGCGAGATTAAAAATATACCTATGCGTCCTTTGATTGACGCGCGCGAACGGGAATATCCGGCTTATTGGTGTGCATGGATACGAGATAGGTTTAGGTATATTATAAATGCGAAAGTGTGTCTGTCTGTCTGTCTGTTACCTCTTCACCGTCTTCACGCCCAAACCGCTAAACCTATTTGGCTGAAATTTGGCATGGAGATACTTTGAGTCCGAAAGGAAATAGGATACTTTTCGTCCCAGAAAAATGCACGGTTCCCGCGAGATAAACGAGTTTTGGAGCAACGGAGTTGCGGGCGTCATGAAGTTAACTATAAATAGTTTATGTGCGTGTAAAATTACCGAATTTCTTTCTATCCGCCCACCAGGATTGTGATCCTACATTCTTTTCCGTAAACAAAGCATGTTATTATCCTGAGCCTTTTACATATTCCTGGATACCAGGGTAAGCCGTCACGCGGCAGACGGTTGTGATGGCGGTCGACCATCGGTTACGGACTGACGTGCGAGGTATGACGAGAGGGGATTGAATTTAATATTAAACAGCTACCCCTTGATATTTAAAACATGAAATGTAATTTTAATATAGTAAAACCTCTGTCGCAGCACAGCTCTCAAACCTGTTTAAGTAGTGTAGGCTGTAGCTATCTACATTTTGCCCGCATTATGGGTAGCTCTATAGTCTATAGCTACCCATATTCCATAATGCGAGCTCTACTTTCGCGGCGCGAAAGCCCGCGAACCGCGAGTGTGGAGGGTTTCGCGACTTAGCGTTCGCGCTTCCCGGCTTCGTATTTGTTCGCATGGTGTTCACGGCGCGTAGCATCCGTGAATCGCGGGCGCAATTCGCGCCGCGAGTGTAGAGCCCGCATAAGTAATAATAAGTACTGTTATGTAAATTGTAAAGTATTAAGTACCGACCTGTTTATTATTGACTAGATGACGCTCGCAACTCCATTGCGCCAAAGTTCGTTTATCGCGCGGGATTTAACGTATATCTTCATAACAAATTTTAGCAAAATTGGTTTAGCGGTTTGGGCGTAAAGAGGTAACAGACAGACAGACACTTACGCATTAAGAACTTAAGTATGGATCTGTAAGAAATATTTCATTTTTAGGGTTCCGTAGTCAACAAGGAACCCTTATAGTTTCGGTCTGTCCGTCCGTCTGTCTGTCTGTCCGCGGTTTTGCTCAGAGACTATAGGACCTACAAAGCTGTAATTTGGCATGAATGCACATATTAATAATGGCAACAAAATGGTACATAAAATCTTAAAAAAATATTTTTTATTATGGTACCTTTCATACACATCAAGTGGGAATGAAAATTTTTTTTCGCGTCCACCCCCTCGTGTGGGGTGTCGTTGAATAGGTTTTTAAAACTATTATGAGTATTCATAGAACATTTTCCGATTTAGGGATCCGTTTGTGAAATATTAAGTTTTAAAGTGGAAAAAATCGTTAGAGTCCAGTGTCCCCCCCTTCTACCAGCTAAACGGTTGCCTCTGGAAATGTGAAAAAATTCACGGGAGTAGGAAATATGCTGAATT
This sequence comes from Polyommatus icarus, assembly GCA_937595015.1. Taxonomy (NCBI): domain Eukaryota; kingdom Metazoa; phylum Arthropoda; class Insecta; order Lepidoptera; family Lycaenidae; genus Polyommatus; species Polyommatus icarus. The sequence goes on along the minus strand of OW569322.1, from coordinate 1,143,011 downwards.
TAAAAGGAAAACTATCACGGCTAAGAAGACTTCATAAGTTATTGAGTAATAGTCAATCAACTAAAAAAAATGTATTCGGCGAAGTACAAAGGAACTTTTCGTTCAAATTCCTTTGAAAGTAACTGAGATGATGTTATTAGTAGTGTAAAACACGTTTTAATTGTACATTCATTAACCACACAAAAATTTTAAAAAAACTAGCGGTATTACGGAACCCTATATTGCGCGTGGCCCGACACGCACTTGGCCGGTTTTCATTGTTAACTTGTTTATTATACATAGCGTGCTATTTTCATTGCAGAACTTTAACAGCGTGGTCGTAGTATTCGTATTACGACCAGCCTAAAGCTATAAGGTTATGTAGGGGGTTTTATAGGTTCCCTGGGAAGGACATAGGATAGTTTTTATTGCGGCAACCCGCAACACTTATAGTTACCCGCACAGCGCACTGCAATACGAATTTATGCTCAAAGTTTTCGGCAACATCTAGAATGCAATAATAATATGTTACGATTTGAATCTCTTGTTATTTTCCTACTACATTCTGCTGCAACGCTCGTTTCCTCACAAAACTCGAACAAGTTCTCAGAATGGAAACAATAACTTTGCTTCTCGCAATAACATTTATCTTGCTGCTTATTTCGTAGTTAATGCAACAGTTATCTATCAAATAAATAAAATAATGTAATCATTATTTAATGGAAATGAAAGATGCCATTAACTAAACGATAAACATTAATTATAATTTATTATGTACTTACACCTCATTAGGTAATAATAATAATAATTAGCACCAAAGCCGCGTTGACGGTGAGACTAATTTTTTTACTTTTTAGTAAAGTGTAGGTACGTATCAGTGCTGGATTCACTTTTTAGGGTTCCGTACCCAAAGGGTAAAAACGGGACCCTATTACTAAGACTTCGATGTCTGTCCGTCTGTCCGCCTGTCCGTCTGTCTGTCACCAGGCTGTAACTCAAGAACCGCTATGGCTAGACTTCTGAAATTTTCTCAGATTGTGTAAGTACATCTGTTGCACTTGCAGCTATAACAACAAATACCTACTAATAATCGGTCAAGTGCCAATCGGACTCACGCACGAACGATTCCGTACTGGTATAGAGCGAAAGTAGGCAAAAAATTGTGTTTCTTGTATGGGAGCCCCCCTTAAATATTTACTTAATTTTTTTTTATTATTAATTATTAAAGTGCAAATATAATTAAGGACTTTGTGAAAATCTCAAGTGCCTAGCTGTTACCATTATAAATTACTAGCGAAAAAACCTAAAATGTTGTATGGGAGCCCTTGAATATTAATTTTATTGTGTTTTTACTATTTGTTGTTATAGCGGCACCAGAAATACACAATCTGTAAAAATTTCAGACGTCTAGCTGTAGCGGTTCTTGAGTTACAGCATGGAGACAGACGGACAGACGGACAGACATCGAAGTCTCAGTAATAGGGTCCCGTTTTTACCCTTTGGGTACGGAACCCTAAAAACAAAATAAATCAAATATTTAAGGGGGACTCCCATACAACAAACGTGATTTTTTTGCTATTTTTTGCTCCTAATCAATAATGGCAACTGCTAGACACTTGAAATTTTCACAGCATCCTTAATTATATTTGTACTTTAATAATTGATAATAATATTAAAATAAAATAAATATATAGGTATATGGGGGGTTCCCATACAAAAAATACAATTTTTAGCCAATTTTTGCTCTGTAGTGGTACGGAACCCTTCGTAACCGAGTCCGACACGCACTTGGCCGATTATTTATTTTACTAGTGTAGGCCACTTTATTCCCACCGCCGCACCCCATGTATATACGAAATCTGCCACCCCCTCTAGGACGCTGCCGCCGCGCCGCTAGATCGCGGCCTATACGGCCTATAATAAATCCAAGGCTGAAAAGAAAAGATTTAAGTTTTTTGGATACTTTTTAATACGAGAATATTCCTTCATATTAAAACTGCTGAGTTGGTGTGTTCACAATAATTGTTAAGTAAATAGAAATTAAAGCACTCAAATCAATATCAATATTAAAGACAAAGAGGAATATATAAACTACGTTACAATTAAAGACAACATGAGTATAATATTCAAACATAAATGCTTATAACAATGCAACGACAATATCTACTTTCTAAATATCAAGTCTCTATATCTTGCTCCGGGTGTTACCGCGGAGGAGGTCGAGGCCGATCCTGACGGCGTGCAGCGCGGTGCCGGGCGCGCACGTGACGCCGTAGCCGCCGTGTCCGTAGCAGTGCACCACGCGGCTCCGGCCTAGCTCCGCCTCCACGCGCACCGGCACACGGTGCGGCCGCAGCCCCACGCGCTGCGCCAGGAGCTCCGCCCCCCGCAGCGCCGGCAGCAGCGCCTCGCAGCGCTCGCGGATAGCGGCGGTGTCGTGAGGACTGACGCTCAGGTCGTAGCTGTCGTACTGGCGCACGCCGCCCAGCGTCGCGGCGCCGCCCGCGCCCGGGATCACGTACGTGTCGTAGTCCCCGTAGAACGCCGTCTTCAGCCAGGGCGCCCGCACGCGCAGCACCTGCCCCCGCAGCGGTACCAGGTCGTGGTCCCCGCACAGCAGCTTCGCGCCCATCCCCGTGCAATTGAACACGAGCTCGTACTGACCTCCCAGCGCCGCCAGGCTCGCCACCTTCTCCCTCAATATTTTCCCGCCTCCCTCCAAGAAGGATCGCTCCGCCCACGGGAGGTAGCTATCGCAGCCGATCTTGACGGTGGAGAAGTAGGAGCCGTGCCGCCAGTCCCCGCCGCAGAGGCGGAGCTCATCATCCTGCACCTCGCGGTAGACCGGCACGAGTTTCTCGATGAGGTGGTTCCGGGTGACGTGGTAGTTCTCCCGCGAGAAGATGTAGGCGCCGAGCTCGGTGACGCCGGCGCGCGGGGCGTCAGCAGTGCGCAGGATGTCCTGCCAGTAGTGCCAGGAGTCGTCGATCCACCGCTGTGTGATCTCCGCCGTGGGACCGCGGAAGCTGGTGCCAGGCCGGAAGATGCCCGCCGCCACGCAGCTCGTCGTGTCATCACCTACGACAATTAGAAATTTTTTTTAAAAAATCAAACACTGGCACGCACCGCGACCTTCTCCAGAAATGGCGTATTTGCCGAGAAAAACATTGAAGCAGCAAGGTGTCACTAATGTTTGGTCATATTTTACGTGTGATTTGGACTAGGACCGTTTTAAACTGTTTTATGAAGCTAACCACTACCGAAAATCCAGCCATACCTACCTAAGTTCTCCGCTATAAGCGTGACCTGTGCTCGGGGCAGCTCGGCCTGCAGCACCCTGACCACCGTCATCCCCACCACGCCGCCACCCACCACCGCTACGCGCGGCGCGCTGTCCATCTTCACCTGCAGTGTCAACAATTTACAGAATTAAAACTTTTAAGGTACCTTGAAAGTTTCAAGGTCCCGTCACGAGCCTCGGCAGTTTTGGCAAATGATCCGTAAATAGTGAAACTTGTGAAGGAGTGTGTAAGAGATGTAGTCAGTAGTCCTAATTTTAAAACTTAAGGATGCCAACTGTAGACCGTTCCAGAGGTATTTTATTCACCGATATACGAGGTGTAACAAAACTAAGTGATAAAACTTTAGGGTGCGTACTTGTTCCTCGTAGAGAGTTCACCGTGAAAGTAGCAGCGCTGAAAGACCCATACAATTTACAAAAGTGAAAAAAAGGTTTTTTATTCACTTTTGTATGGGTTTGTATGGGTTTCTCTCTTTTCGTGACGCTGAAGTGCGCCCCACTTTCAGCGTTATTACTTCAGTGAACTCTCAACAAGGAACACGTACACGCCCTAAAGTATTATCACATATTTTGTAACATCCTGTATTATAGTGTATAACTATCACTCTTATGAAAACTCTACGATGAAGTAACTCTGAACAGGCTGAACGTGGATATGGATGATTTCAGAGAATTTTGTATTAGCAACGCCATCTGCTATCAATGAAATAATAAAGGGAAAGGCACTAATGGCAGACACTATAAGGAAACATGAAGCATTTGAATGTTATAAAATGTATATTTATGAAAATAAATGATTGAAAACTTCAATAAAAAAATATATTATTGGTATTTTTGTAAACTTAGTCATAAGAGCTAATAGATGACATCACAAAAAAAGAACATCACTAATAGTAGACACCAATATGAACTAATAGTTGACATAGAACATTAAATCACATTTTACATTTTTCATATTATTAGGTCTTTATTTGCCGTTTTTCAAAAGATTTCATTTACTTCATCATAATAACTACATGCATCAGAAATATTATCCACGTTGTCTCCAGATTCTATCCAATCTTTTTTTCATATTTTTTTCTAGCAAAAATATATTTTCAGTCTTTAGTATCTACGCCTCTCTTGCCTCTTCTTTTTCTTCTTTTTTTCTCAGCTCTCCTTTTTCTTCTTTTTACTGCTAAAAAACTAAAGCAATCGATTTTTAGATCAGTACAAGGTCTAATATTAGACACCATGTCCATTTTTCGGTACAGTAGTTCTAAGTTGTTAGTTTGTTAATAGAATAATATTTTCAGAGATTATAGTGATTATATTTTCAGTAGAATAAACTACAAAATAACTTTACTAGTATGTATTGCAAAACTAAAGGATGAGATCCATGTCATCTACCTATTAGGTTTTTTACATTTTCAAGAACTAGTAATAGACACCCTTCATATTGTTAGGGAAAATGGATAAAAAAATCATAAATAAACATTAATTAGTGTAAACAACATGACCATTAATCCAATGAAATCAATAGAAATTACAAAAAATCTAATAAATGTATTTAAAACTTATGTGCCGCTTTCCTTAACTATTTGCTAAGAAATTGCCGAGTGCGTGTTGACGCGGTCACATTATTTACGAAAACTGATCCCATTTTAAAATTTTGTTCCCGAAGGCCTCCCTAATATATTTTTTCACGTCAACAGATAGCTAAAGCGCTTATTCCACTTATCCTAGCTAGGAAGTCCTAGCTAGGATCCTAGCTTTCTAAAATATGATAATCCATTTGACTAAATTTTTTTCGATTTAGGATCCTAGCAAGGATCCTAGCTTCAAAATGTTACTCCACTTGACTTTTAGGATCCTAGCTAGGACTTCCTTGCTAGGATAAGTGGAATAAGCGCTTTAAGAAGCTTATAAAATTTACAGTGTTGAGAAATAATTACAGTAATTCTAATTTTTATGGTATTTTTGTCGTAAGTGTCATCTATTAGTTCCGTGTCTAGAATTGGTGCCTTTCCCTTATTACGTAAACCAAAAAAATCATATTATTTTTCTGAGTATTTTATATGTAGGTAATAGGTATACGTCTTAAAATTGAAAAATAAGTAAATAAGGATAAATGTTCGAAAATATTAAACTTATCTTCCCATATCGTAACTATCAAGATCGCGCTTTGCAGTTTTTAACGTCGCGTCGATAACGAATTAAGTACAAAAAAAACTTGAGCATCAAAAGCATCAGTTTCAAAATAGTAAAGGTTAAATAGGTAAGTAGGGAGTTGTTTCTACTAGTTCAAAACAAAATATATTGCCTATTAGGTATTAAAGACCAGTGACCACGTCAAATTAAAATTAATTAAGCGTCGCACGGCCCGCTGTTCTAGTTGATATGACATTTAAATAATTTAGTATTCACAAAATAAAATATAATATTGTAGGTATTGTGGAATACAATATTATAATTTATTTGCTGTTAATATAGCTATCTAATATTAGATCGAAGCTATCTAATATTAGAAGTAAATCGATCTAGGTAATATCAACAGTTTAGTTGTTGTTTGTTAGTTAAAATATTCACAGCCGAACATAATATTATAACATCCTCCTTTTTGGAAGTCAGTTAATAAAAAAGTAACTTTACCTGCGAGTTTCAATGAGAACTTAACCCTTTCGTCAGTCAGAATATTGTCAAAATGTAAAATAACCTGGATGAATGAACTGTCTGGTAATGGGCTTATGGCCTATGGCGCGTGATGCTACGATACAGAGGGTCTACGGACGGACACACGCCCACAAACAGTGGCGGCCCTAGCTAGTGTGGTGAACAGGGCAACCGCCCAGGGCCTCGTTCTTGCAGGGGCCTCACAAGGTGTTTTTTTAAAGGCAAAGGGTCTCACAAAGGCCTGTCGCCCAGCGCCTCGCAAAGACCTTCCACCCGGGGCCTCGCAATGTGTAAGGCCGCCACTGCCCACAAATAATATGTATAACTCATACAATAGTAATGTAAACTAACCTATGAATGTATGATTCACAATAAAAGATGTTCACGATTCATAATTCCGTTTCGGTACGACCTCGCGACACTATCCCACAGATGAACTGACTAACCTTTCCTACTCTGCACTGTATAGTGTATGTAAGCCAGTGTCGTTTGTATATCAAACTGATTACATCATTATCAACAGGCTCTTAAAATAAAATAGGAGTTACTTATCGTTATCATTCCAAAGTTGACATGATAGGTCTTAAGAATACGTTTTTAGGGTTCCGTACCCAAAGGTTAAAAACGGGACCCTATTACTGAGACTTCGAAGTCTGTCCGTTTGTCCGTCTGTCTCCAGGCTGTAACTCAAGAACGGTAATAGCTAGAGAGTTGAAATTTTTACAGATTATGTATTTCTGTTGCCGCTATAACAAAAAATACTAAAAACAAAATAAATTTAATATTCAAAGGGGGCTCCCATACAACAAACGTGATTTTTCAAACATTTTTTGCTCGGTATCAATGATGACAACAAGTAGGCACTTGACATTTTCACAAAAGCCTTAGTTACATGTCTACTTTAATAATTAATAATAATATTTTAAATAAATAAATAAATATTTAAATAAAATATAAATTTAAGGGGGGGCTATCCCATAAAAAAACAGAGGCGGTGCAAGGCGTGGGCGGTGCAAGGCGTGGGCGGTGTGGGCGACCGCCCACGGCCTCGCGGTCTGAGGGGCCTCGCACCCCTTGGACCACGAGGTTTTTTAAAAGGTTTTACGAGTTGTGATACTCAAATATTCATAAATAAAAAGTTTATAAATAAAACTTTGAGTATCAAAAAATTATTTCTCTCAACAAATCCGTTCTTTAACGTCATCCATCAGGGGGCCTCGCGTAATATATTTTAGGGAGCCTCGCAAGATATATCTTGCCCACATAAAATTTAGGTCTTGCCCCGCCACTGTACAAAAAACACAATTTTTTGCCCATTTTGGCTCTATAACGGTACGGAACCCTTCGTGCGCGAGTCCGACTCGCACTTGGCCGATTATTTATTACATTATGAGATCTTTTAAGTATTCGAGATAATATTATGTACCTATTGAGTTTTTATTGTCTGTAAAAAACAAAAATTCGTTTTTGATTTAGATTTTCAGGTAACATATTTTAGACAGAGCAGGTAGGTTCTAAAGCAGCTATCCCCAACCCGCGGCCCGCCGAGACTTTATCCGCGGCCCGCGTGATGTTAAGGGGGCGACTAAGCCTAAATTGTCGATTTTATAATTCTTTTTTAGGGTTCCGTAGTCAACAAGGAACCCTTATACTTTATAGTTTCGATTTTTCCGTCCGTCTGTCCCGCTGTCTGTCTGTCCGCGGTTTTGCTCAGAGACTATAGGACCTACAAAGCTGTTATTTGGTATGAATGCACATATTAACAATGGCGACTAAATGGTACATGAAAACTTAAAAATATTTTTTTTATGGTACCTTCCATACACATCAAGCGGGGATGAAAATTTTTTTCGCGTCCACCCCATCGTGTGGGGTGTCGTTGGATAGGTTTTTTTAAAATATAATGAGTATTCATAGATCATTTTCCGATTTAGGAATCCGTTTGTGAAATATTAAGTTTTAAAGTGGAAAAAATCGTTAGAGTCCCCCCCTTCTACCAGCTAAACGGTTGCTTCTGGAAATGTGAAAAAATTCACGGGAGTAGGAAATATGCTGAATTTAAAAGGAAAACTATCACGGCTAAGATGACTTCATAAATTATTGAGTAATAGTCGATAAACTAAAAAAAATGTATTCGGCGAAGTATAAAGGAACTTTTCGTTCAAATTCCTTCGAAAATAACTAAGATGATGTTGTTAGTAGCGTAAAACACGTTATAATTATTATTTTTAACGGGCAAAAGGCCCACCACACATTCTCACCACTGCAACTCCTGTGTCGCCAGGATCAACAGTGGTAACCAACCACGAAAACCCTTTGATATGATCTCAGGGATGCCCGCGCGAGGGACAAGCTAAATCTGTCTTGGGACCCGCAACGAAATTAATCAGAAGATATGTAGGAGGATTTGGAGATATCCAATTCCCCTCCCCAAGCAAAGCGGGAGACAGACAAAATTGTAATGACATTGATGTCCGAACAAAAAACAAAAAAATTAAATACAATGGGGGATATTTGAAAAAGTGTCCAGCTGTCGCAGTAAATAACAGCTGAAACTTGAAAGTGGCGCTAGCTGCAGCAAAGGGTATGGAATGAATGTAGCCGTTGGTGACAAAATACTTAATAAATAAATAAAATAAATAACAAAATAAATAATACCAATATATTTTGAAAAATATAACCTTAAATAGCTGAAATAAAAGATGCTAAATGATTATAAATTTACCCTGTTGCTACTGTAGCGCCACTCTAATTTAACGCATTTTAGCGGACACTTTTTACATACAGAGATAGTTCTCCCTCATCTACACTTGTTACTTAAGCACCCTCTCTGAAAACCGGACTTATCACAAATTTGCCGAACACCAGTATCAACTCATCATCATCAGTCAGCTGCAGTCAAACATCAGCTCTTGGACTATAATAAACTTGAAGCATACTTAAAGTGTTGCCGTCTCCCAGACTATACAGATAAGACCACTCAAGAAGTTTCTTACTAAAATTGCGAAAGAACACGGAATACCGAAAATGCTGTCGCCGCATCATCGTGGTGGTCCCAACTCCGTGGGACCTGATTTTGGTAGTAAGTTAGCTCACTTTAGATCTTACATCGATCGGGGTCGGTACTTGTAGTTTAGGATATAGTCTTTTTATACAGAATAGCTCTGTTAGAAAAAGTGTTTAAGTTATAAAAATAATTGTAATCTTATTTCAATAAAATATGTATTAAATTAAATCGGTTTTTTTTTGGCACTCCCGTTCGAGAACACTATAATTCACTCACAGAGTCTTAAAATATTATTTAATTTTATTGATAAAAAAACCATAATACATACATAGTTACTTAATCTGTGCGATAATATTGATAGAAACTCGTAAACGTAAACAAAATATAGGTAGGTTAGGTTATTTTTATTGTTCGTAGCAATTAATTAACAACATTACGAATTTTTCCTTGATTAAGTCGCTGACAAAACTCGGTTTAAAATATATTCAAGGAGATAAGAGATTTGAAAGCCTATTGCTTTCAACACTGCACCATTATATTATTATCAAATTAATTATATTAATATGATTGAATTTTATTCAATCACTATTTTGCTTCCGTTGACTGCGCATAATATTAATGTGCACATTCTGAAGTTAAGTGGTAGGTAACGAATAACGATGATAATAGTCGATAACTCGATACCCAAACGCACACCGCACACCCATAGGCCATAGTACGTGCTTTAAATAACAGTTTTATTCTTACTTTCCAGAATCGAGGCCGCAGCGAAAGGATTACAACCAGCTGTCGTCAAACGAGAAGTTAGATAACAGACAGACAGACGACGTGAACTACATCGAGGAGCCTGAAGTTGACTCGGACGAGAGTAGCACCGACTTGGACGAGCGAGACACGCGCGGAGTGTGCCCGCCCTGCGCGCATGATCGATATAACAACAACATTCACAGGCACTCCCATGATGATTTTAGCGACGATACCGATTACGGTAAGCTCTAGCATTATAAAACTTGTTCACTTGCTATTGTAGAAAATATCACAATAATATTCTGAAGCTGAAGAATTCGAACTCTTTGAGACTGCGACAAAAAATGTTTGCCTGTCAGTGTCAAATGTCAATTGAGATTTGAGAATTGAGGCCAAATGTCAATGTCATTAGTCATTCATGAGTTCATAGCTGAGCGATTCTCGGAGGACAAAAACATTATTTACGAAGTGTATTTTCCTGCTAAACTTGGTTGAAAAACTCATAAAACTGTAATTTTGGTTATTGCGCAAAGATACAATGACAAACTTGAAGTCAGATTTAGATCAATATCTTCTTCAAAACGAAAGTCGACGAAGCTACAACTTTAGTTTACCCTTCTCGACTCCCAGTATATTCAAACGAAACAATGACGAAACTCCAAGTAGTACCTCCACTACAAGTTCTTGGTTTGAAAATGTGCAGAAGGAATACTTTACTTTGGTGAGTAGTACTTTAAAGTCAATGATACTTCAAATGTAATAAAAGTGGGTTATCTGTACTAATCGTTTTGTAAACATTTCCAGAGTCGAACACAACGGTTTATGGGATTCGGTATCTGTATGTGTTTTGGTATACTTTGTTTTATATTGTCGTTCATATACATACCCGTGTTATTGCTACAAGCTAGGAAGTTTTCTCTCTTGTTCTCCTTGGGAAGCCTTTTCTTTATATTCAGGTAAGTACCCTAATAATTGCTTTCTTATTATCAGATCTCTAGATAAAACAATAATATTGTATTGAGTTTTAGTATTACTAATGTATTTTTCAAAGTAAAGTTAAGTGAAGGCAGAGAAGAGGAATCTATATATTATTGTTTTCATACTATTTGCAATATTATACATAAATTGTGAAATTTAATTTTTTAACTATCTTCCAAATTGTAATAATTTACAAAAAATATTGAATATTATAACAAACCAAGTTATTTTTCAGTTTCAGTTTTCTGTACGGACCCTGGAACCATCTGAAGTCACTATTTTCTAAGGAAAAAGCACTGTCTACCTGTGTGTACGGCTTCACATTAGTCGGCACGCTGTACTGTGCCCTACACCTTCAGAGCACTCCATTGACTGTGATATTTGCAGTGGCACAAGTACTCGCCCTGTTGTGGACGATGCTCGGCTCCATCCCTGGAGGCTCCTCCGGAATGAGATTCTTCGGAAGCATGTTCAAGTCTTCAGTTTCCAACACTTTGCCTATTTAACAAACATTTCAATGTTTTATTTTTTCTAATAATACTTTGTTTATAATTATTCTGTATTTACTTGTAGTGTAAATGAAAAGATAATGTGTAAATGCTAGTGAAATGAGTTTGAAAATATCTTGGTTTAATATAAGAAATTAGGACCATATCAGAAAGAGTTGAGAATAATATTAAATAAGGGTTCCTTCTTGACTACGGAAACCTAAAAAGTTGAAAGCAGCAGAAGTGCTTGTAGTTACAATAATTTTAAGACTCAATTAACAGTTTGCTGTTTATTATCTTTTAATTTCAATATATTTTCATAAATTTGAAAATGTTCATCTTAGCCTTATCTTAGGGGGGTATTACAATATCATTTACATTGGATCATTTATAGGATCATATATAGGATCCAATAAAAATGATAATTTGATCATATTTGCATATTACATTATCATTTATCATTCATCCTATTTTACGTCATATGTGGTTTCAATAGCCAATGGGGAGTGCTAACGCTGACAGGTATTGACATCAGTGTTACTAGATCTCTGAGACTTTGATTTGTCAAAAGACATCGTCATTTTTAATATGGCTTGTTTTATGTTATTTCAGCAAGATTATTCAAGTATATAATTAGAAAAAGAATTACATTACATTATTTGAAACATATTAACGAACAAGAAATTAAAAACTCTTTTTTATAATAAATAACTGGCAACACCAATTTCTATGACCGTATTGGATCCAATCTCTCAGCAAACGTCAAAAATCTATGATCAAGGAAGAAATGAATCAATTATCTATATTACATTATCCAATATAAATGATTCAATGATCTTGGATCCAATATAAATGATAATCTAATACCCCCCTTAGCCCCAATTTTTTTAGTATTTGTTTATTAGTCGGCAATGTGTATTGTGTAGTACACTGTAGTCTGTACACTGTAAACCATATTCTATGTGTTATTATTTATTAATATTATATTTTAATATTTTGTTTTATATCAAGGACACCACATTTAAATTGTACCTTAGCTTCTACTTTTTAACAATTTTCTTCAGATTTATCTACACCATTTTGCTTAAATGTTGACACTAATATTTGATTTGTGTATGTGCATGTCTGCAAATTCCAATACATTTTATATCTAAAGGCAGTTTGGAAATCACTAAAGTCAAAAAGTTACTTATTTTATTTCTTTGTCTTTTACTAAACGCACAATAACTACAGGAGTTATTTTATCGAATGGAAACATGTCTAGACTAAAATTTAAGTTCCTGAGTATGCTGTAAGTTGTAGTTACATAATTTATTTTTACTAACAAATGGATATTGGAAGGCAAGCTATATATTATTGCTGAAGTGACTTTATTATTACTAACATGGTGTATTTACCTTACATTTAGGTACTGGCCAAGCTCAGAATCAGAACTGATTTTTGTAAATATCTTTATACAAATAAATTGATTATAAATACAAGCTTTATGGTCATTTTAATTTTTCCCAATTCAGAGCCAAAGAGGTAGCTGATCACCGAAAAGCACGCAATCATACGAAATATACTCCACAAAAATAGAGGAGAGACAAATGTGTTATTAGACTCATTACTTATTAGTTATTACTTTAGCGGTTAGCCTTTCAAAAAATATTAAATTACCTATTTAAAAAATCAAAAACATGGGAGACACACTAGTCCTGTGAGTCCAAGTTGCCCTTAATTCTATCATGTATGTATGTAGAAAGTTAATGCGTGTAGCTACTGACATAGTAATTCAGTTGCAACATCCACGCAACGTTAACTGATGAAATAATAATTGAAATATTTTATTGCTTTTATGTATACGAGAACCACGGCCTCTCAGAAAATCGCCGAGGTTTCCGTAGGAGTATTGGATTACGAGTATTCATGGGGGGCGCCAATCGTTTACAATCAGGCGATACGTTTGCTCGTTTCCTGGTCCAAATACTTACCAAATTTTTTGCTTTAATCCTAAAGTTTGCAATGGAATCCATAGTACAGTACCGGGCGATAAATATTGCACATCGACCTTTGGAAAGTGACAGTCGGCTAATTTCGGTTTTGTAGAGCGTTATCTCTTACGCACGAAATACAAAAAGTCCGGTATATATTAGGAGCTGTTAAAACAATTATGGTTTGCTTCTTTTGACAATTTTATTATTCTTTGTATAAAATACACCAAATTTTCTATAAGTTATGGCTTTAGGTTCGGGTAAAATAAAATAAAAAAGGGTGTTCAAATTATGTTTACGTATTTAAAATTCGTTTGGAAAATTACAGCTGTAGCAAATTTAGGGGTGTTAACAACTCTAGATATATATTTTGAACTGGACGCGACTGCACTCTATTGAATTTGAACAACGACTGACATAATGTCAAATAGGTGTGAGCTACAAAGATAACGCTCTATGAAACCGAAATTAGCCGAATGTCTCTTTCCAAAGGTCGATGTGCAATATTTATTGCCGGGTACTGTACGATGTTGTGCTCAAATAAGCCAGAAGTAGAAGCTACAGATTTGGAAATACGATATAGGCCAATGATATTGTATGTTACTAACGTAACTAGATTGGCAGTCTACGACAGAAACGCGTCACCACTTTGAAGATGCCTGCAGGCATATCTGCCATACATAATGACATAATAACATTATGAAGTGACATTGTCTTTTGGGCTATCAAGTGGTTACGCATTTTTTGCATCAGTTTGTAAGACATTGCCACTCTAGTATTTTAGAAACTCATTGATATAGGCAGACTTAAAAAAAATCTGTTGTCTGTAAAGTCAGTTTACTGACGATAGTTGAACGTGTTACGTCAGGTGGACGAAACTTTCCGAACAAAAAAAAATTGGGTTCCAAATTTAAACGTAGCTACTAAACTAAATCGCATAATCTGTACAGCTTTTAAGCACGGTCGACTGTGATTGGTTGATAAAAAAGAGCATAGAGAATATCAAAGAATAAGGAATGGGTAGAACTTTAGTCAGCGTGTCACTGAAAGGGATAGGAAGAAAAGTAGTTAGTGTTACCAGTAACGAGGAATATGAAAAAATTACCCACGGATCTCATAATTATTATAAACTAGCTACTTACCGCAATTACAGCTGCGTATATTAAGGCCTATTACATACTGTTGACGTCTAACGGATACATTCAGTAATCATCATCTATCCAAAACTAAAAGCTGTTGATGTTTTACTTTTTAATAACTTACGTTAGGTAATTACTCCCTCACTTATTAGTAATAATTGTAAAATGTGATACACTGAATAGTTTAATCGTGTGAATAATCCTTTTTTAATATTATTATTCAACATTTAATAATTAATACTAGCAGTGGCCCGCGGTGTTACCCGCGGTTTATTAGGAAAAAATATATATTGTGACATTTTTCCGGTCGTAAACTACTTCAAACTTACAAGTTTGAATTATGAGGTCCAGTTTTTAAGTATAATACTATGATTTATTGCGTTAAAGACTAGCAATCAATTAGAATTTTACGTGGGCAAACCCGCGGGTAAAATCTGACCAATAAATAAAAACACAATTCAATCATTAACATATTTATTTAACATACATTTGATATGCGTATCAAATAAAGGGTAACTACTAACTAGCTAACGGCCGCACTCAGAGACGAGTATCAATAATTACTTAACTGTGATTGAATAAAAATATTGAGTTAAGCCATGGGGCTTGTCTTTATATTATCTTATTTATCTGTCAAACTCTTCATAAAATTGAAGTTTAATACCTAATCATTAAATTTCTCTGAGTAGGGCAGTAAGTATTTAAAAAAGTATTTTTAACGGGCTTTGGCCCACCACAAATTCCCACCACCACGAAAATCCTTTGATATGATCTCAGGGAGCCCAAAAGACATGCTAAAGCTATCTTGGGACCCGCAACGAAATTAATCAAAAGAAGATAGGTCATAGGCGGAGTAGGAAATATTCCCATTTTCCTTCTCCATACAAAGCAGGAGGTCTCACACGATGGGTTACCTGATGCTTCGCTCTTAGAATCTAGGAGCTGTAATAAAAAATATTAATTTAATTTCTGTACACAGACAAAAAAGACCTAATCTATACTAATATTATAATCTATACTAATATTATAATTGGGAAGAGTTTGTTTGTTTGTTTGTTTGAACGCGCTAATGAGATTAGCGGAACTACTGATCCGATTTGAAAAATTCTTTCAGTATTAGATAACCTATTTATCGAGGCAGGCTATAGGCTATATTTTATTACGCTAAGGCTGATAGGAGCGAAGAAATAGAGGAAAGTGTGGAAAAACGGGGGAAATTATTTGAAAGGGCTTATTTGAACGTACTGGAGCAATTTTTATGTTATTTGGCACACATGAAGAATAGACCACGTGAAAGGACATAGGTTTCTTTTTTTGCGGAAAAATCTATGGTTTCCGTGACATTCCTAAATTACGCGGGCGAAGCCGCGCGGAACATCGAGTGAATTATAAATAAATAACCTTGACAGGCACAGAAAAAAAATGTATTCTTTCCAACATTTAATACATCTTCTTTATTAAAATGTTTACTGTATATTCTTGAACCACGTGGTGGGCCCCAATTCAGTCTATTTTTTGCAGTTATCCATAATTTAAGGATTTCAGGGTCATTAGGAAATCTGGAAAAAAAATTGGATACATGATAATTGTATTGGAATAGTACTTTAAAAATATAAAACCGACTTCAAAATAATTGTACTTAATTATTAGAGAATTAAAATATCTCGAAACTACTAGACCGATTTTGATGAAACTTGCAATATTCCTTAAGTTGAACAATACCAAACTTGAAACTGTACAACAAAAAAAGAATGCAAACACAAACATAAAAACATACAACATACATAAATACACACACTTTTGAAATTTGTTTCATTTGTTCAGACACTGATCTAGACTAACATATACAAAAACTGGGTAGTTCTAGAAATATTACATACATACCGACGCTTCGTATTGATAACCTCCTTTTTTTGAAGTCGGTTAAAAAACAACAAAATGTTGAAAAAAACATATTTACTTTAATTTCCCCATTAGCAGGGTAATTAATGTAAGCAACAACTGGCAACACTGGCATTTGAGGTTATAAAAACAAAATACATAAAATACAATATATTAGATGCTAATTTTAGTAAAATATATGTTTAATGTGAACAATATTAATAATTAAAGAAAGTTAATTTATAAAAACTGTGATGCTAATAAAATAAAACGAAATTTTTGAAAACTTACGTGTGAAAACATAGTCCCTCAATTTTCCTTATAGAATTGCTTTTACAGCCCATAACACTACATCCCAACATTACTTTAATATAGTTCACATACACATCATAAAAGAAAAACACAAACCACTACTTCTAACGTTACATTAATTAGTTAAATCAAACAAAATTTGTAAATCCCAGCTGTTTGTTTACGAAACGTCAAACTTTGGTTTGCTTCTGTAGAAGCATCACATTGGAAAAAATGGCCACGCGGTGAGGGACAGAAAATAATTATTTTATCTCTTTTCTCCACAAGCAATACGTAATTTACTATCTCTTTCTTTGTGTGAGTGAAAAGAAAATATCCAGCAATCTATACTTTTACTCTATCTACGGAGAATATAAACTACATGACAAAAAAAAAGAAGAAGAAGTTTAAAACTCAAAGTTCGAATTTCATTTTGTGAAAATTATATTCTAGCAACTCATACAAAAATTGTAAATTAAGTGATTAATTATTGAAAAACGAAAGGCCATTGTAAAATGTAAATGTAACCGTAAATTGATAAATTGAAGCAAAACATAACGATATCATACCATGTTCTAATACAAAGTATGTCGTAGTATTATTTGCATATTTGTACAATAATTTACAACTTTAAGGGCCTGTTTCACCGCTTCCTGATAAGGCTATCTACCACTTAATTTGACAGATGGAGTATGGAAAATCTGTCAAATAACACTATCGGGCACCTTATCAGGAAGCGGTGAAACAGGCCATAAGGGCCTGTTTCACCGCTTCCTGATAAGGCTATCCACCACTTAATTTGACAGATGGAGTATGGAAAATCTGTCAAATAACCCTATCGGGCACCTTATCAGGAAGCGGTGAAACAGGCCATAACTATAATATTAATATGAAAAATATAGATTATTATTTCATAGAAAATATTATAATGTATATCAGTATTCAGTATGCAGTTAATTTGGAAAATGATGAAATATGTATCATGTGTATCATGTGTATCATGTGTATATTGTTTTATTGTAGCAATACATAAGGTTATTAACAATACTAAATAATTTATGTAAACTGTATAGAAATGTAGTAAATGAAAAATGTTTCATTAATTTCAGTTTTTTAGGTCCTCTACAGCTAGTTTACAACATTTTAGTCTATAAGCAATACAGCATTTTAGTCTATAAGCTGTTAGCAATAGCATGCGACCGCTTGGGAACGAAAGCTGCAAAGAGATTCAAAGCAAGGAGATTTTAGGAGAAGGAAGGTATGGGATTATGAGTTGTACGGCTACCAAGGAAAAATCCTCTGATCAAGTGAGGTGGTATGCAGCTGCTCTAAATCTATCTATCTATCTAATATATATATATATATATATATATATATCTAAATCTATTTATCTATCTATCTAAATCTATCGATTTCAGCTGTCGTGTAAGAAAACAAAGTGTGTACTGTGTATGTATAAAGGTGCAGTCCACTGGATCGGAATCGGAGCGTAGGTACGCAGTGGACGGATTTGTTGCTTTGTATGTATGGTACTGACTACTATGAACTGCACTAGAAGTACTGGAATGTCATTCTGCACCTGACAAGTATAATTATGACGACACGACGTGCCGTCCGCACCGTACGTCCCGATTCCGACCTGGTGGACGCGCAGCTTTAATCCCATCCCTATATAGAGTTTACTATAATAAGGGCCTGTTTCACCGCTTCCTGATAAGGCTATCCACCACTTAATTTGACAGATGGAGTATGGAAAATCTGTCAAATAACCCTATCGGGTACCTTATCAGGAAGCGGTGAAACAGGCCATAAGTGTATAAGCCAATCAAGTAGTTAGTAGAGTAGCATAGACAGCTATTCTATTATATTTATTAATAAAATACAGAAAAACTGTACTGTAATATTATAATATTTAATAATAGAAATCAACAAAAGCTTGTGGATTAAATCTGTTTTATTGTTTAATAATTGACCTTATTAGCCTATTCATTAAGTTATGTACAATATTTTTATTGAAATAAAACATTTATTTGAGCTCATTTCTTATTTTTATTTTTTTAATTTTTGGTACGTTTAGAGTGAAAGGTTTTGCACTTAAAAATTTTAACTTCAGTTTCAAATTAAAAAAATAATGGATGTTTATTTTTTTTCTTCTAAGTCCGACCTCTTGTTACGTAGTATACAGTTTACATCCTCTTTGGTTGAACGTGACAACGTATGACGTTGTCACATTGAGTTAATAAACACTAGGAGAGAGCCTTTTAACGGTGTATAAGCGTCAAAAGCGTGTAATGTTATGTCCGACTTACTCGGACATAACAAAGGAGTCAGTCTGCATATTTCATGTAATAAAAGTGTTAATAAAGGTATCTAGTGAACATTTTGTGTTAGATATTGTTGAATTTTGTGGTTCGGCTAAATAATAAACCATAAGAACGGCCACAGAATGCCTCAAACACGTGGATTTGACATTAAATACGTAAGTTTTGAACAACGTTTTTTGGGCTTTTCAATCGGTATTTTTGTAAGCTAAAAAAATAATTTATAAGTTTAATAATCCCTTAATCGTGCTATATAAGGCATTAGTGCTAAAAATGTCACATCAATTAATAATTTGTCTACAAAAATTGCATATCTTTTTACGTGTGTTAACGGATTCTCATTACTTGAACTATAGTTTATCGATATCATGAACTAAATGACTTTCTTTTCGACAAATAGAAATATTCAAGAAAATAAACGCCCACTACTTGTATGAAAATAAGCACAAAATAGCCACGCGATGACGGGCTAAGGTTACATCTATATATATATCTTTCTAACATCTATATATATATCACTTGTCTAAATTTAGTCACTAAATCATTTAGATATCTAAATTTAGTGAAATGGAATAAGCGCTTAAGTCTCCCGCAAACGATCAAACATCAAACCGTCAAACAAGTCAAACACGTAGTAAATCCAAATTTTCTTCAAACGCGTCAAACACGTAGTTTATATGGTGTTTGATGTTTGATCGTTTGCGGGAGACTTTAATCCTTTAACCCTCGCTTTCGAATCTCTATAAATAGAAACAAACTTTTTCGACTGTAACCTAGTTATTTCGACGTATTTCTTTCAAATCGACCTATGCAAAGAACAAAGTTCTAATTTGAATATATCACCAAAGTACTTTTTATTGTATTTTTTACTGCTATCGGACCTCTACATTTTATATAAAAAATAAAAATTTAAAAATGTTACGTAAAAACAATAGTTGCTACAAGTGTCACCTCACTACCAACTTGTACAAGTAGCAAGATATCGACAATTGCAGCACTTACGTCAGCGTCTTGTTGGCCCAGCGGGACAAGCTAGATATCACAGCGCGGCGCCAAGTTCCAGGATCGCGTCCACGCGGCGGCAATACAAACTTTTCGCTTTCTTTAAAAAACATACTGTAAATGTACTATAGTATATAATATAGCAGCTGTCCACGCAGACGCATCGCTCACTCAAGTAGGACTTAGGAGAGAGACGGATGTCGAACGCTGCCGAACGCAAAGGCCGATTGTGCTTTCCTTGTCGCTCGTTCCGAGCTCTCGCTTGCACTTCAAGCCTTATATGGAACGCCTCAGAGCGAGGCAACGACACATGAACTGTCATGTTTTTCGGGCGCGCACACCATATCAAATTATAAGACGTTATCACGTCAACAATTAGAGTCGATATCAGCCTGTTGAGGATAAATTAATGTCTATACAGGAAGTCTTTGCCAAATGTATTACTCAATTTATTTTTGTTACACGTGTTTCTCGCCGTGTATACCTAATAATTTGTAAAATTATTTTGTGAGAAATAAAGTCTTAAACCGTTAATATAATATGAAAACATGCAGCTCAGGTTTTCAGTAAAGGCACCAAATACCTAGTATACTTAATTTAAAAAAAACTGTTTCAGACGAGGCGTTAACGTGCAACGTTTGCGACCGGGCGTTCTCCACGCGGCGCCAGCTCAGCGACCACCAACAGAAGAAAAGACATTTCGGGTAGGTCTTACTATTACATAGGTAGTTGAGGCGTTAGGGTGGAATAAACATACATAGTACATATACCTAAAAAAACGACGCTCGAGTCTAGTCATTAAATAGAGCAATAATGCTAAATATGTTTAGCATGATTGCTCTACTTTATGACTAGACTCTAGGTCTAGGGGCATTTCTATCCTTCGAAAACCGAGCATACTAAATACTTATACCAACTTCTGTTTCAGGTGCAGCGCATGCGACAGTCTGTTTCCGTCTCGCATGGCGTTGGAGCACCACAAGGAGGAGTTCGCGCACTGGAGCGACAGCGGGGACAGCGACAGCTCCGACCCGGACCCGCCGGCCGAAGACCGCCACCGGCTGCTCTAATGCCACCACCTCATTGTTGCCGGCGACCGCCCCGCTAGTCTCGGCACCTTCGTGTAGCCCCCGCCCCCTGGCCACGAGGCTGGTTACTGTCGATGTCGCGCTGCTCGATACAGGCCTACTATGAAACCCTTTTGAGACTCAAACAAATGAGAATGCTGCTCTAACGTCATTTCTCGTTAGAGTAGGACGCGACATTCTCATTCGATTGCTTGACTCTCAAGACGGTTTCGTGGTACGCCGAAACGCCGACCTTGCATGTCAGCGGCAACCTTCGCGTCTAAATACGCTTCATAAATTGCACATCAGCGTGTCGACAGATGGTAAACGAGATTAGCCTGATGCCAAAACCAGCCTCATGGTACGAGGCCGCGGGACCGAACGTGAGCCAACGGATGTGGTACCCGAGGATTCCCAAAATGTGATGGTGCCGAGATAATGTTGCAGTTTTAGGAGTTCAAATTTGTCCCGGGGCCATCGGACTCGGTGCCAGATCAAGGATCTGACCATGACTAGTAAACGATTCGAGATAAAGGAATCCCTGGCTACAGTAGCCAAGCGGGGCATAGTCGTGAGGCGTGAGCGACCACTCACTAGCTTCGTCTCGAATGCGGACAGACCAAAAACATCTACCTACTTCTCGCTGCGACATTACTTCTCCGCGATCGTCATTTGATGACAAAAAATTGTATTGACTTTTAAGTAAAATCTATATTTTTAATATCTAGTGTTGATGTTGATGGACACCTCAATTTTATTTAAGTTATTGATTGGGCCTACTGAGTAACAAATATTTTACTGGATAAAGGGAAGTGCACTACATGCTTTACAGTCTTGCCATACACAAAATATATTGTGTATGTGTACATATAACTGAGATGTAATAGTGCAAGAAGGGTAACACATAGCGCCGTCGCGAAGTTCGTAGAATTTCGTACATTTTATTTTAATTCCAATTCGTATAATGAGACACTAAGTAAACACAAAACTCTTCGTGCTTCGCGACAGCGCTTTAGTAGTCTGTTTACATTGCTATTATATTATAATACGGAAGAAAAAAACTTGTTTTGTCACTGAACACTTTATTATTGTTTTAGCTGTCGAAGTAATAAAATAAAATAAGTACGATCTCGTAAACGTATCGCGTTCCTAACGCTAGTGACGTCCCACAAAATTGTCCAAAACTAGCTCCTCTGTGAACTCTCAACAACAAACGAACGCGTTACAAAACCAGTAGAAAACATATCAAATAGTTTTACTTGCGAACGTGTCGTACCGAACAGTGTAACAGTGTTCTTAGACCACACCGGTTAATATTTGACAGTCAAATTTAATGTGATCGCCGGGCCACCCGCGAGTCGCGGCCGGACGTCTCGGTCGGCCGAGGGGGGTCGTCCGATACGATTCCCGACTCGTCCCGCGATCGCCATACAACAAGTACAAAATTTGTAACACCATCTTAGCCTAATCACTTCGTTAAAAAAATATTAGAAGTAAGACTCCGAGCGTACCCCCCCTCCTGTCCGACGACGCGAGTGGCTCTCGGCCGGCGACGGTCTCCGTGACGTGATGTAACTCCAATGTAACGAGCATCGGGCGTAGTATCCGTGAGTAGCTAGCGAGTAGCGATACCGGCAATAATGCATATCACAGTATCGATTAAAATGACTGACGTAGGTATCGTAAATTATATAGTTATCTAACATCTAGAGAAATTATACTCCGTTAATACGGTTATATACTGTTTTAGCTCAAAAATATAGGACATAAAAGAGAAAACTAACTTTTAATTAGACGTAGCTTCTAATCGCTAATAAGATTAGAATCACTCCGTGTGTAACAATAGGTGTACCCCAGCCTTTCCTAGTGAGATTCCAAAGAAGTATCGAACGACGTAAAATCGTCTAAACTGCAGAATCGCGATTACAATAATTTTACATTAGTACACGAGGCGTAAAGATTAAAACGCGCGCGGCGCGGCGTCGCACTAGATTCCGTACAAATAAAAATACGGTTAAAATATGTACAGAAATGTTTATTTTATAGGAAACCACATAACCACAGAGTACAAGCTACGGCACGCGTACGTTCTGCGCTATGTCCGGTCCCCCATAAATGTACCGAAAGGCCGCGGTATAGTAATGTCCGGGGAGCGACGTACACATCTCGAATTTTCATATTATCGAATAATCAGGAGTACAAATCACGAATCTCTTACGAAAGCATAATACGAGTAAGTCTAGGTAGGTCCGGCCCGTGGGGCGGAGCGATACAAGTCGTGGCGGTCACGCCGCCCGGTCGCCCTACGCGGTGCCGTTGAGCAGCGGCTCGCCCTTGGCCTTGTCGCGCCGGCCCTTGCCGCCGGCCGCCGCCCCCGCCGCACCCCCCACACTCGCCGCCGCGCCCTCACCGCCACCGCCGCCGCCGCCCGCGTGCGCGCCGTTCTTCCACCCGCCGCCTGCAACACATCCCGCGTAATATAAGTAGACGGCGGACGTCGCTTTGGCTGGCTTCATAGCTATCCGGGTGTGCCGGATACATGTAAAGCCAGCCTTACACGAGGAAGTTTTTGAAGCCGAATCTTAATTCAGTGTGTATAGATAAAGCTATTTTGTACATAGATGATGAAACAATTTGTAAATAAATATCATAGTACTTTTTGATGTTGTATATTAATATTTAATAATAAATACGTTTTAAAACCGACTGGAGTTATTATTTATCTGACCATAGCTTACATGTTAGATTTAAAATATCCCTACGATTAGTCTAAATCTGAAAATCTTACGTCATGTGCACGAACTAAATACATGCAAACTACAAAAACTACTTAACGATCTAGATTCTACATGTTAGCCATTAGGACACGACATCAAACACAATATAATATAGTAAAAATATTAAGACATAATATGCTGTTGTAAGTTACCATGTATTGTAAATTTGTTCAGTCAAGCAAAAAACCAATATGTACTAAGTATTTAATGGGGTTAATATTTGTAAATTGAGTACATGAATAAATTAAATCGGTTAAAACAACGACTCTTAAATTTAAATTTGGTATCAGAAACTTCAATTTACCAATATTGAGCGGTGAGCCTGTATTCTAAAATGGTTGGCGACTAATATTGTTACATGTAGCTGTAGTACACAGCTACATATAACAATATTAGTCAGAGAAGTTGATTCATAGGCCGATGGCTGACTAATGTAAATTGGTCGCGTTGTGTCAAACCCATCCGACAGATCACAGCTATAGTTCTTGCAATCTAAGAGTGCGCGTCGCCTTTATTTGTAGTTGGAAATGTGAATAGACATTTTTCGTTAGTGTGCGTACCCGACGGAGCAGTCAGTAGCGAGCGAGCTATGTGGATAGATATGGTCACTCACACAACTAAGGGCGACGCGCACTCGTAGATTGCAAGAACTATAACATTGAATTCTACGAATAATAAAAACTATGGAAACGTAACTCCCATACTTCAATCGTTTTGAATTTGGTTCCTTTTCGCACACTAAAATATGACAGTAGCAACGAAACACAAATGCTAAGTACTCGCATACGGTTTTGCACTCCGAATCAAAGGAAATGACATATTTGACATATTTAATTCCATTGAGCCGGCTCGAAGCAAGCCTTCGAGCTGTCAGTTTTGCCGCTCCACACAGTGGTTATTGCTCGATTTGGAGTAAAACTATCGAGCAAAACCGTATGTCAGTACTTAGCATAACACTCAAATTTACGAAATAAGCCCGTTATGGCTGGTTTACACGTATTAAGTAGATAAGTAGTAACTAAATTTTAACTTAATTTGAAGTGCCTGCCCAAAATGTGTCAAGTGACAAGCCCCGCCTGCCAACAAAATAGAAAATAGTCAAATTTCTAATTTCCTTGTTTAGTACTTAACTAAATTTTAACCCTTAACTGGTATCGGGACTGGTATCGGGGGTCAAAAGTTACCCTAGGCGTTCGAATTTTCTATGATATCTTTACTATTTAAACATGTACACTCTTCTGATTCTGTGTAATCTCGTTACGTCGGGTAGTGCGGCGGATGACGAACGTACGTGTTTCTACTGTTGCTGAAAGTGGAGTTGCATACAGTGGTGGGGTCAAAAATTACCCCCGATACCAGAAGTGTAGGTATGTTATTTTTCAACAGTACCTTTTATGGTTTTCAAAAACTTTTTAGATATTTCGGGAATTTTAAACCAAAATTAGCTTTTATGTAATAAGTACTCGAAATCTAATTCAGAAACCACCCAGAAACTATTATAACAGTCTGCAACGAGAAACAGCTTACGATCGTAAGGAGAGGAAGGAAGTCGTAGGTACAGTTTCGGATTCTTAAAATTCTAGTAGCAAATAAGGTGTATCAAGAATAGCAAGTGCTAATTATTGTAATATAAAGAAAATTTTGGCAAAATCACATACAAAATAGCAAAATTTTGCAAGTAGTTTTTGGTTTCTGGGTTTGCTGTCATTTTTTTATTTTTGGCTGATATCAAAATAAATTCTTGGGTTTTATTATTTAAGTTACGTAAGAAAACTAGATAAAAAAAAGAAAAAAAAGATATGTTTATGTTTAAATATAGTGAGGGGCTGTTAAAGTAACAGTCGTCTAAGTATGATTGAAAACTTACATCTTTTTTTATAAAAGGAAAAAAAATATTATTCATTAATATTATTGGCCTTAAAAGCTGAAATTTAATAAGGTTAAGAGATTTATTTCAGTATACAAAACTAATTAATTTGAAAAAGCTGTTTTGATATATTTTTTATGTTTCATTGGAGTGGGGTCACTTTTTACCCCCGATACCAGATACGCTGCCTTTTTTAGCAAAACCAGCTAAGGGTTAACTTGCTACTTGCTACTAAATTTTGTGTTTACATGCAATAAATAACATAAAATTAAGTATAAATTTAGTTAACTACTTATCAACTTAATATGTGTAAACCAG
The DNA here is from genome assembly GCA_937595015.1 of Polyommatus icarus. Classification (NCBI taxonomy): domain Eukaryota; kingdom Metazoa; phylum Arthropoda; class Insecta; order Lepidoptera; family Lycaenidae; genus Polyommatus; species Polyommatus icarus. The sequence goes on along the minus strand of OW569322.1, from coordinate 1,117,223 downwards.
CCCTTACATGCATAAAGTGCATGTATTCGGGTCACATTTTGTAGACTCATTGACAAATTTTTTGACACAGTTACTCTTCCTTAGTTTTTGTTATTCGTAGATTGAATTGATATCCATTATCAAACCAAACGTCGTAGGTCCGTCAACTGCCTATGCATCAATTTCTTCGATGGTACATATTGTGTGGGGTCGGCTTGTTATGTGCGTGTACCTGTGCGGCGGCGGCGGCGGCTGCGCGCGGACGCGTCCCCGGCGGCGCGGCCGTCCTCTGACGACGCGGACTCTGCAGACACACACCACGTCATGCCCCGCCCCCCGCCAATCCTGGACGCCCGCCCCACCCCCGCTACAACCCCCCTCCCCGCCGACACAGTGCCGGCCCGAGACAAGTTTTAAGGCCAACGCTAAAGGGCGGATGCGGGCGCGGGCGCACGCGTCGTAAAACCGCCGCGGGCCAAGAATCACCGTGGCCCGCGCGGGGGGCACCCGTCGCGTGCGCCCATCTCACTTAGCGCTGCTAGTATAATTTTGATCTCGAGCGTGTACAGTTGTGTCGAGTAGATTACCATGGATTATTTTATTCATTATTTGGCAACTATATATAATAATTTATTATTTGGCAAAAAGACGTCAACGGAAACAACGTCGATTGCGAAAAGCGTGCGCCCGCGCCGTGTGCCCGCGCCGTCCGCCGCGCGTGTGACAATCCGTCGCCCGCGTCCACGCTCAGTCGCGTCGCACGCGCCTGTGCTACCCATAGGTACTATTTTTCATTATACACACGGAGCGAGATCGGATTATGGCGCCCTCTGGGAGTTTAGCGCCTTCTCAGTTCGCCTTATGGTAGGGCCGGCCCTGCGCCAACACAATACCCCACCACAGCACAACTACAGTGCGCCCCATGCCACCAGGACAAAACTGGCACTAATCTACAAGCATAGCAGACATCCAGAAGTAGCTTAACCGACTGAGGAGGCGTAACAATTCCCATTACTCCTAGCGTCATACATGTATTTAAAATGTAACTAAGGATGCATAAAATAAACTACAATAGCATACATACATCATACACTAATATAAAATATGAAGTTTCAAGTTTTTAACATTCATAACTTACAAGTTAAGACTACATTAATGTAACTAGCACGTTCAGTAATATTTTCAGATTTTTATGTGAGTATGATAATTTATTATAGTATAAAAATATTTATTGCAAGAGTTTATCACATAACAGGTATTTTTTATCTTTTGACTTGCAGTCAAACCCTTTACTAATAAAAAGATGCAGACTGTGTATACAGATGTTATAGCTATATTATGTTTTATTCTTGTATAATAATAGATCAAAGCTGTATTAAATGGTTCGACAGACAAGAATAAAACATTGTTTAACTTAATGTCTTTAGTTAAACAACTGTATATAGGGTGTAACAAAACAAGTAATAATACTTTAGAGGGTGTGTATGTGTTCCCTGTAGAGAGTTCAGTGTAAAAAAGTGAAAAACAATTTTTCACTTCTGTATGGCCAAGCGCCTCAACGTTACGAGTTTACCCATACGAAAGAGGAAAAAATAGATAGTCTTTCAGGGCTGCTACTTTTACAGTGAGCTCTCAAAGAGGAACACGTACACACCCCTAAAGGATTCACTTAGTTTTGTTACACCCTATATACAGTGTGGATATTTTATTAAAGAGAAAACAACAAACTATGCCGTATCACCGTGCGAACGTGCACACATACCTCTGTCGGCGCTCGACACGTCGTGGCTGTCGAGCTGCGAGCTGTCGTCGTCCGTCTGCCTTCGCCGGTCGTCGCGCCGCCGTCCGCTCTGTAAACAGTACCCGTACTAATTAGTTATGGTAATGGCCAATATACTTACAGACAGTATACTTTGATACTCTTATGTTGTGAAGCTATAATGACCTTTTAATATGAATCTTTACTAATATTATAAATGCGAAAGTATATCTGTCTGTCTGTCTCGCTTTCACGCCTAAACTACTGAACCGATTGAAATGAAATTTTGTACACAGATTCTGAGATTCGGAGATTCTGAGTCTGAGAAAGGACATAGGCTACTTTTTAACTGAACAAAGGGGTTGTAAGGGGGTGAAAATTCGTAAATTTGTTCAAATTGAGTTAATTTCAAAAATTCATAATAGATGGCGCTGTGCGTCTCCTACATCGCGCTATTGCTTACACAAACGTCTTTCTATAAGAGATGGTATCATCTTATATTAGGTTTTCGATTTTTTCGATTGTTATTATGTACTCTTTTACGTTATTAAAAAACTAAGTACTTTATCTATGCAGTGAAGTAACCTTAAACCTATCAATGATAAATATTAAATAGTTTATGGCAAAAGTTGTGTAATTGGGGGGCTAAATATACTTTAAAATTTGGCATAAACAAAGTTTAATTTAAAAAATGAAATAAGTTATGTGCACACTGCACAATTGTTTTTGGGTGTGTTGATTTAAGGGGTACCAGGGTTTTTTTTATAAAAGCTTTTGACACCAATTTTGTTGACATCGCGCGCTATAAACTGAAGTCCACGCGGACGAAGACGCGGGCAACAGCTAGTGATTCTAATTTGATTTCAAAACACTAGGACATGGAATAGATAACTCGCATATTTTGTAATTTAATACACATTGTTGTGTAAATAGGCTACTTGACCTATAGGCCCGTAGTCACTTTCATTAGTAATAAGTGGAAGTGATTAGGGCAGGTAATTAGTGATTAGGAGATAGTAAAGGCCCGTATTCACTTTCATTAGTAATAAGTGCAAGTGATTAGGGCAGGTAATTAGTGATTAGGAGATAGTAAGTGTGGACAGCAACTGATTAGTGCAAGTCATTAGCTGGCTGCGTAGTAACGTGATTAGACCTGTATTCACTTTGATTAGTGATTAAGTGCAGGTGACTAGTGCAGTTGATTAGTGATTAGGAAAAAGTAAGTGTGGACAGCAACGGATTAGTGCGAGTGATTAGTCGGCTGCGTAGTAACGTGATTAGAAGCATGTTCTATTTTTTGCGAGTGCAAGTGCGAGTACCCACGTCTTGCGCGCCCTTCCTCCCTTCACCCGCAGCGTGCCTGCCAGCTATGAAATTGAGCTTTATTTTTTCTCAAAGATCAGGTAGACCTTCAGATAAATAAATAAAATAATAAATAAAAATTGTTTCATTTCTAAATAAATTTGAAGCAAACGTTTTCAAAATGTTGAACAACAGCTTTCCGAAACTGAGATAGGTCTGGCCGTCACAGGCTCTTGGTCCAGTAAATAAGTGTGTGGCAGCTTAAGCCGGGGGTCGCGGGTTCGAATCCCGCCGACGCGACGGAACAAAAAGTTTTCAATGTTCCCGGGTCTGGATGTGTATTAAATATGTGTATGATAATAAAATAATAATCTTAAATATATTATGTATATCTAGTATAAAAGTATTAAATATATTATTTTCGTTGTCTGGTACCTGTAACACAAGTCCTTCAGGTACTTAGCACGGGGCCAGACTGACGTGGTGTGGAGCGTCCATAGATAAAAGGACACCCTTTCAGTTACTTCCATACTAATCCATACTTACTAATATTATAAATGCGAATATGTGTCTGTCTGTCTGTCTGTCTGTTACCTCTTCACGCTCAAACCTCAGAACCGATTTTGCTGAAATTTGGCATGGAGATACTTTGAGTCCCAGGAAAGGACATAGGATAATTTTATATCCCGAAAATCGCATGGTTCCGCGTGATATACGAATTTTTGCATACGTCTTCATGGTCAAACAGTTTTTATTAAAACGAATATTAAAAAATGAAGGACATGTCAAAATGGCAGTTGTAGTTTTGAAACTCGGAAGTCGGACGCTCGTGTTGTTTTGCAAAAAATGGCAAAGTCTTCTAGTAATCCGTTTTCGAACCCATATTTTTCTTGGTCTTGCAAATTCAGCTTCCAAAAGAGTTCCCATTTCAGACACCACCGCATTTAATACTTTTTTGAGTACTTTTGCAATTGCAAGCTCGCTTTTCGATGTTCGTCCATACTCGCTGTTTGACAAAAAAAAACAATCGCTGGTTGACAGCTACTATTGAATTTACTAAATAGAGCCACTAAACAAGAATTGGACACTACTTGCACTACACACCTGCACTCCACTGCCTCAATTACTAGTCACTTGCACTTGCACTAATCAAAGTGAATGCAGGCCTTATATTCAATTTCATTAAACAAATGCATATTTCTAGTAGAACTTGGCCTAGGAAACCGTATTTCACCCTTATCATCATATAAAAGCTTATGATTGATAAATAAAGTCGATTTGAAAATATGATTTTATGAAAATAGGAATTGTACTGACGAAAACGCTTTTCAGTACTTCCGATTTGGATGTGACGTCATCAGACTCGTAATTTAGGGCCTGTTTCACCTCTTCCTGATAAGGCTATCCACCACTTAATTTGACAGATGGAGTATGGAAAAAATGTCAAATAAACCTATCGGGCACCTTATCAGGAAGCGGGGAAACAGGCCATTAATATCTTTTATTTATCGCGCTCGTTATATGTAAGTTTAAAATTAATAAATAATAAGAATAAGCCTAGAAAGATTTGTAAAATATATTTTCATGAATAATTCGAATAAAACATCAGTTTTAAATATTATGTCCCTTTATTGTAGACGGGAAATGAAATGGCCAAAACTTTTCTCCGAAAGTTTTCAACATTACAAATGATTTCTAATTTCTTATTTAATTCTTTTATGATTTTTGAGCACTTTTATACTCGTACATTTAGCACATTAAAAAATGTTCAATAAAGAGAGTTTAAAAATACAAATCGTATGACGTCACACTATGGCGGACAGTGTTTTCGGCGCCATGTATAAGGCATATTTTTCAATCAACATTTTTATGGGAAACCCATAAAAATGTTGATTGAAAAATATATACTGTATAAAATATTAGTTTTTTTTTTGTGAAAATGAATGATTAAGAAGCATCATTCATGTTAATATGAAGAAAAAAATTAGGTCAAGTAGCCTATTAGCGCCTGTTTCACCACTTCCTGATAAATGCAAAATAGGCTATCCACCACTTAACTTGACAGATGAAGTATGGAGAATCTGTCAAAAAGTTGTAAACAGCCTATTTGGCACTTTATCAGAAAGTGGTGAAACAGGTCCTTAGTCACTTTACTCCAGTCTTGTTGCCGTTGTGACTTTTTTATAATATGCTTGTATTATATGTGAAAAGCAGATTTCAAGCAACAAGCACAGGATATTTACAGTAATGGCTATAACTTTGTATTTTTTTTCTTTCATTTCACCTTGGGAAAAGCTATGAAGCAAAGATTAACTCACCGCGTCACGTGCATCTCTCGGCTCCCTCTGTTCGCGGGGTTCCCGAGGCTCGCGCGGTTCCCGTTGCTCGCGCGGTTCCCGCTGTTCGCGGGGTTCCCGCTGCTCGCGGTGTTCCCGGGGTTCGCGGTTCTCGCGCGGGGGTCGCGGCATGTGCGCGCGTCCATTCTCCAGCGGTACGCGTCGGTCCTCGCCGCGCCGTTCACTCGACCTGCAGCGATATTTATCGATAAAAATGTCGATAAGTCTATGACGTAGGTTACACGATCAGTTTCTCATCAATCTGGGTAAGATTGACGAAACTGATCGACCAACCTACGGATTGGCTGATGATTGATGGGCTAATATTTTTTTTTAATTTGTACTTTTTATTACCATCAATCTGGCGACAATTTGATGGCAGATTGATCGTGTAAGCTACGAATATATATTCCAAACTAGATGAAGCCCGCAACTTCGTTGCGCCAAAACTCGTTTATCGCGCGGGAACCGTACGTTTTTCGAGTAATTTTAAATTTAAAACAAAAAGTATTCTATGTCCTTTCCCGGGACTCAAAGTATCTCCATGCCAAATTTCAGCAAAATCGGTTCAGCGGTTTGGGCGTGAAGAGGTAACAAACAGACAGACAGACAGACGGACATACAGACACACTTTCGCATTTATAATATTAGTATGGATATCCGCAAAAGATCCAGCATCATTTTACGGTTACCGGATCCGGTCCCAACATACCGGATTCGGAGACAGGATCCGGTGCTAGCAATTTGTGGCAAACTGATAGGTCTGGTGACCGTCCGATTCTATAAACAGTTCAACTGTTCAAGTACCTGTTCGGACGAGGCGGCCTAGCCCGTCCGCGATACGACGAGTTGTCCCCTCTCTCCTCGCCTAGCTCTGGGGTCGGTCGTCGTCCTCCTAAAAGCAATTACATTTGTATATTGTACGTTAATAAGTCAGTAGAATGTAAATCTAAACTGAAATCAAGTGTTGTGGCCTACTTTTTATTTGATATTTAATATAAAATATTATTTAGCACGCAAAAATTTATATTAAAACTAGCTGTCCCGGCAAACGTTTCTTTGCCATATTATAATATTATATTACGTATATCGCCCGTATTATTTTATTGAATTAGTGACTAAATAGTAAATAAGTATGTCACCATGGCAACGTCCATCGCTATCCCGTGACCCGCGTCGCATAAACAATGGTCGCTCTATGAAGACAAATAATTTGCAATAAAATAAAATTGCGATTATAATTAAAGATCTAAGCTATCCTATCTCTCAAGTTAGAAAAAAGCACACATTTAAAAAAAAGAAACATTAAAATTGGTTAAGTAGTTTAGGAATCCATCGCGGACAAACATCGTGACAGGAGATTTATATATTATAATAGATAAAATTGTGACTATAATTAAAGATCTAAGCTATCCTATCTCTCAAGTTGGAAAAAAGCACACATTTAAAAAAATGAAACATAAAAATCGGTTAAGTAGTTTAGGAATCCATCACGGACATACATCGTGACAGGAGATTTATATATAAGTAGCTGTTGCCCGCGACTTCGTCCGCGTTAGCATAGTTGATCACATCCCAAGTATTATTTACTGTACAAAAATATTCAATGTACAGAATTGACTTTCCTACGATTTTATTATAATTATAGTTAAGATTTTATTATAATTAATATGCTCCGCGTGGCTTCGCTTGCGTAATTTAGGAATTTCACGCAAGCGTACATTTTTCCGCAAAAAATTGCTTATGTCCCCTTCACGTGGTCTATTCTTCATGTTTGCCAAATAACATAAAAATTGCTCCAGATAGTATTTCTTAAGATAATAAGCAATTTCATATAATTTCCCCCCGTTTTTTCCACATTTTTATATATTTCTTCGCTCCTATTAGTCTTAGCGTGATAAAATATAGGCTATAGCCATCCTAGATAAATGGGCTATCTAACACTGAAAGAATTTTTCAAATCGGATCAGTAGTTCCTGACATTAGCGCGTTTAAATCAGCCCTTTCATATAATTTCTCCCGTTTTCTCCACATTTTCCTCTATTTCTTCGCTCCTATTAGTCTTAGCGTGATAAAATATAGGCTATAGACTTCCTTGATTAATGGAATATCTAACACTGAAAGAATTTTTCATATCGGACCAGTAGTTCCTGAGATTAGCGCGTTCAAAAAAGCCTTTTCAAATAATTTCCCCCCGTTTTTTCCACATTTTCCTCTATTTATTGGCTCCTATTAGTTTAAGCGTGATACAATATAGCCTATAGCCTTCCTCGATAAATGGGCTATCTAACAGTAAAAGAATTTTTCAAATCGGACCAGTAGTTCCTGAGATTAGCGCGTTCAAACAAACAAACAAACAAACTCTACAGAATTATAATATTAGCATAGATAGATAGTCATCGTCTTCATTTGTCGTGACAAATTTACGCGAACTTTATCTGGGCTATAGTTGTAGGATATAATAATATTAAGTTAGCATGGGATCAGGCATCTTGGCGTTTATCGAGAGAGGCTTTGTCCAGCAGTGGATGAGTATAGGCTGATTAAAAAAAGCAGTGTTCCACAAAAGGTGTGCCGCGGCACACGGTGTACTGTGTCCACAGTAGTTAGCGTTCCACAAAAAAAAAACTAATTTTACCTTCATATTCCCAGTTCATAAGAACCAAAAAAAGACAACATCTCAAGACGATCGACGAAAGGAATGGGAATTGGGAACAAAACACCCAACACGCTCTATAGCTCAGTATCTCTAAAAATGTTAATTTTTCTAGCTGTACCTTGAACACAAAAAGTTTGCGGAACACTGAGATATAGCAATAATAATACTCCCCACACCGGTTTCGGTGGCCAGTTTCATTGAAACCAGGCCTTTTACGCAGGAGTAGTTTTTTATAGTGCCTAAGTGTGTGCACAGTACACAAGAGCACTATCTATTCCTTTCACTCCCATAACCCAGTGGGACGGAAGACCGACACGACTGGTGAGAGATAAGACGCAGGACCGACTTTTTACATACACACGCATGGATCATCTTACTTGTCAGACAATGAAGTGATCAGCCTGCATTGTCCTGATCAAACATGGAAATAGCATGTTTCCAACGCGGGATTCGAACCCACGACCTCCGGAGTCGAGAGCCACGCTCTAACCACTAGACCACGGAGGCGTTAAAGTTTGATATAGCAACGGGATAATTAACCTGTCGGGTATCGTCCTAGCGGCGGTCGGGGTCGTCTTGCGCGGGTGGGCGGGGCGCCGCGGGGCGGGGGGTACGAGGAGGAGGAGCCGCCGGACGCCGCCCGCAGCTGGTTGTCGATCTCCAGCTTCTCCGCGCGCAGCTGCTCCACTTCCTGCGATCACAGAACACCATCAAGTTAATATACCTAGCGGAAGAAACAATCCCCAGCTGTCAAACGAAACAGAAATTGAATTACATCTGTGTGTACAAATCTGTTTACGTTAGAGATGGGTAGTGGGTAAAAACCCATTCATTCCATTTGGGTTAAAACTGGGTGATTAGGGTTTTAACCCGGTTATTATCCATTTTCACCCATTTTACTGGGTGAAAACAAAACAAATATTGTAAATGATTTATTATTAGAGAGTATGTATTTTATACTTAAGTTTAATAGAAAAAGGTAAGGATTATAAATAAAAACCAACAAATTAGGTGATACACAGATTAATCATCATCATCAGCCGGTTCTTCTCGCCGGGTTAGTTACCGAACCGGTGGTAGACCTCATGTAGACGTTCTAAAAGTGTTATCAACCTACCTATTTAGTATTTAGGAAAAAATATTTTGATTTTGAAAAAAGAAATTTGGTTGCAACCAAAAAGACCAGATGTAGATGGTTCAGGGCTTTGAGATTCCATCGGGACTGGCGGCAAATCGGGCACGCAGTCATCAGCGGGGCTAAAATGGTCGCATAGCAATTCCTCTCAATCAATTCGCAAAATGAATTGTCAAAACTCAAAGTCACGAATATCAAATTAGTACAAATTTAGACCAATTGAATTGGTCTAACTCACAAATGTCAAATTGGTACGAATTTAGACCAATTGAATTGGTCTAAATTTGACATTCGTGAGTTTGACAGTTTTGACTATTCATTTTGTGTTGAAACTGATTGAGAGGAATTGCTATGGGACCATTTTAGCCCTGCAGAAACATCATCAGGGTATTTGTTTAACCCTTATTTCGACCCTAAATAGCGGGCTATACGTTTACTTTCAAAAATTCTAGCTCAGAAATTATTCCATATTTTAAAGAGGTTTCTGTATTATAGTATTAAAATATTCAAGATTTTACAAAAAAAAATACTATTTTATATGTTTCAAAGAAAAATAATATAAAAAATCGAAAAGTGTAAACCTGTCAAGCGAGAGCGCAATAGGAATAACTCGGTGTGCCAATTTGTGTCGATTTAAATATACATAAACTCGAAAATATAAAATATTTAGATTTCACCCGCCCAAAACACCCAATGGGTGGAATGAAATGGGTGATAACTGGGTTTTTACCCAGTGATGGGTTTTAACCCGGGTGATTACCCATCTATAGTTTACGTGTTTGGGCTTACGTCACAAACATTCAGCATTGCTCGAAAGTTTTACTCTAAATCGATATAATATTTAATTCCATCGAGCCGGCTCGATGCGAGCCTTCGAGCTGTGAGTTTTGCGGTCCACACAGTAATAATTATTACTCGATTTGGAGTAGAACTATCGAGCAAAACCGTATGTGAGTATTGAGTACATATAAGTAGGTATATGTTGTAGTTTACCTTGAGGTGTGCGACATGGTACTCGACGAGCACCTTGGCGTTGGCGATGTTCTCCCGCGTGCCGACGAACACGAAGGGCACCATGCCCTCCTCGCGCGGCGCGCTCGGCGCCGGCTCGTTGTCGCCCTCCACCTTCACGCGGACCACGCCGCTCTAACAATACAATACAATCTTAAATACATATAACTAAAATGTGACTGACTGACTGACTGACATAGTATAATATGATACTGACATAAAATAGGATACTGAAATAAAAAAACTTTGTCAATTTTAAACCGATCGGGCTGAGACTTTGATACCTTAATTAATAATAATAATTAACGCGAGTGAAGCCGCGGGCAAAATCTAGTAAAATAATACATATTTATTGTATGAAATGTGGTTTTCATAGGTGTTACGATACTATCAAGGCTTTACAATTACATGGATTCAACATTCTGCCGCCCCAGTGGCATGCAAAATAAAAAATTATTACAAGAAGCGATATTACTCAAATATATAAATCATTAATATAGTTAATAAGTACTAAAATTAAAATATATTTAAGCCATTAATCAATTAAATATAGAAGTCCTAGGCATTACACATAAATTAATAAATAATAATAAAAAAACTACAGAGGTGTGATGGGACACCCGGATGGAACTAAGTTATAAAAAAGCCATCTAGCTGACGTCCAGGAATACTAACAACGACACTTTTGTGGAATTGTAATAAAATTTATTTAAACGTCTGGTAGATGTCGCTGTTTATTCTCAAAAACATCAACTAGTTGATCAACGCCCTCTGCGCCTTCTATGCAGGTACTAATAAAAGTGTCGTTTTTTCCGTCTAGCCTTCTATCGCAACGCGCAATAAGGAACTTCGTTCCAAAAAGAACGAACAAACAATCATCAATCACAAAAGACAGAGGTTGCAACCTTGTCGACGATCTCCTGGATGACCTTGCCGTTCTTGCCGATGACCTTGCCGACGAGCGCGCGCGGCACCTTGATGGACTCCTCCGCGTACTCCAGCATCGACCGCGCCTCCCGCACCGCCTCCGCCGACTGTCACAAGTCAAAGTTTAAGTACTGCTTATGATTGATACAGTGTTAATGTCGCTGGACTGTATCAGGGCCTGTTTCACCACTTCCTGATAAGTGCCGAATAGGCTATCCACCACTTAACTTGACAGATGAAGTATGGGGAGAACCTGTCATAAAAGTTATGAATAGCCTGTTCGACACTTTATCAAAAAGTGGTGAAACAGGTCCTTAAAATATTTGTAAATGGTACTTTGAAAAAGCTGCTTTGGAAAAATAATAATTTATTTTAAAGTAAAAAACATTGAATGACCGGCATCGATTGCACATAGTGAAACTTGTATTGGCAATTGGCAGGCTTTAATCTCTTCTCGACACAGTAAAAATGGGAAAGTAGAAAGCAGAAGAATATAAATATAATTGGCAAACTGTAGGAACAAAGTGACATTGTCACTTTGTCTAATTTTCCGCAGACAGAAACCCTGCAGAGGATATATTAATACCTCTCCATAGATCTTGAAGGTGCAGGACATCTCCTCGAGCTCGATGTTGGTGATGCCGTTGACCTTCCGCGCCTGCTGGATGTTGGCGCCGTGCGTACCAATCGCCAGACCCATCAGGTCCTCGCGCACGCTGAACTCGTCCGTGTATCTGGTACGAATAAAGAACTTTAGCATAACATGCTTACATAATACAAGCAACATCGGAAGATCGCTGCAGATGCGTTGCCGGTCTTTTAAGAGGGAATACACTCTCTTCTTGAAATAGATGACAATATGGCAGTTCATTTTCACGGTGCATGGCAGAAAGTTACGCGAAAAAAGCACGGTGGAAGACTGCCACTCATCAAAGTGATGAGGATAGTAGGATAGTAGTGGAGTTGGAGTTGAGTTGGAGTTTCTATACCATGTTGTCTATTTATGTGTACAAGAATCAATTCATTCATTTTCATCAGTTTTACTACATGATGAGATAAATTTGATACTATGAGAATATGTAAATAAGTTTTAGGTCCTACTCACCCTCCTTGACTGTGAATTTTCGTGGACTCCAATTGTTTCGCCGCTTCTTCAGTTTTCTTAAGAAGTAATAACTTTTGGCCTAGGTTCCTGAAATATGATAAGGGAAAACATAACAAATGGTACTTCAAAATGCCTTGTTTTGCCAACAAATTATTATTATTATTATTAACAATATATTTGTATGAAGCTTCATACTACCGTCACAACAAATGTCTCATGTTGAGGGCCCTGAAACTTCTATTACTGTATGCACCAATTTGTACGATTAGTGAGTCGGCTAGCCGTACAAATGGAATTCCAATTTTGACTGTGAAACTGAAATTCCAAGAAAGTGCAAAAAAATAATTTGAAGAATGAGACAAGAGGATATTTGAGAAAACGAAATGTTTATTGTGAGAAATATATTTTGACAAACGGTGTTGCTCATAAAGACCAGATTAAATTGTTTATATTAGGATTTATTTATTGCTACTTTTTCCTGTTATTGAGACTTTGAGATATGAGGATTTGCTCATGTGTGGGTGTAATTTTGTGTCATTGAGACTCAAAGATCAATCTATAGCATACCATGTATGTTATATGAAGTACAGGAATCAATAGGGTAGACTGCCTATTAGCTCCGTTCACACAGTGTAACATCCACGCTCAGTAGTGTAACACGCTCACCGGAAGTGCATCTCGTGCAGCATCTGCGCGCGCTTCTGGCTGGTCTCGCATCGTGAGATGATGGCGAGGGCACCGCGCTCGGGCACGTACCACACCGCCGCCGCGCCGATCGCCCGCTGGAACTCCTTGTGCGCGTTCTCAACTTTCGCCGCATGGATCTCGTGCACGCTGCAACATCACACGTTCAATTTATAAACCCTGGAGGCCTACTACGAAACCATTTTGAGACTCAAACAATCGGACGAAAATACCGCGCCCTGCTCTAACAACGTCATTACACGTTTGTTAGAGTAGGACGTCGCATTCTCGTTCGATTAATTGAGTCTCAAAACGGTTTCGTGGTACGGCCCCTGATCATGATCCTCCAAAAAATCTACTGTCTATATGCCTGTCTGTTTACCCTCTTTTCGCTAAACCCCTTGAAAGATTTTGGTCTACTGGACTTTTGAGTCCTGGAAAAAGACTTAGGATGCTTTTTTTCCGAGAAAAAAATTACAGTTCTCGGTTGATAAAATATGAAATTTGGCGAAACGGAGTAGCGAGTTATAATCGTATTAAGATTAGGCTTTTTCTATTTATTAGAAAACAACAAACAGCGTCACGAATCACAATCTCTTTAACGGACATTCCTGGTACAAGTATCCGCAATGTGTCATCTGAAAAAATCAAACTAGTACTCACTAGTCCTTCAGGTCCTCAGGAACTTTGATCTCAAATTTATGAAAGGTGTTCTTGTCAATGGGTGTCTTGGTGGTCTTCACCCGGAGTCGGTCCTTCGGCACGATCTCTGTGTAGCAGTTGTCCCACTCTGTATACTCTATTACTAAAAACTCTCCCCTTATCATCTGAAACAAACACATTCTCTCAGCTGTCGTCCTAATTCATTAAGATGGCCATAACCACCCATTTGATTTGGCTGCACTTTATTCTAACAATGCTAACAAGGAGTTTGGACTGCAAACATGTCATTTAGATTGGTGTCTGGTGGACAGGTCATGTATGGTGTGTAGCTTCACATAAAAATATCGTACATTGACCTATCGCTAATTTTCTTTCCAAAAGCGCACACACTGGAATGTAATTGCAATATTATATTAGTGTGCGACTGTGTGAAAGATACAAGTAGAGACGAGTCAATATAAGATATTCAACGACCATACTCTAGTAGAAAAACATAAATATATTATCATCTAAAAATTTTAAGAGAATACCATTTTTAAGGTCTAAATAACCATGAAATATGATATTATTACACAGTGCATAATAGTAAACAAGTATGACGTTACTGACGAGTGTAATACATTTAAAAGATGTTTCGAGAACATAAAATTGTTTACAAGGATTTTTGTAATTTAATATAACTAAATATTTAAACACCTATTAAAAAGCAGGTGTATTGAACAAAATATCAAATAGCCATTTTGTCAAATAATGAATGGTGGTTTAATAATTTTAATTTTAATTTTATAGCAGGTCAACTTTTTTTCAGTAATGTTTCATTAATATACTTTTATTTGTTCAAGTTTTATTGTATCAAGAGAAAGTACAGTATATTTTTAGAATTCCCGTTTATTTATTTACATATAATATGATCATTGTGCCGTTTATATTATGATCGGATGCTTATAGCGCGAAGCTTCCTACCACGCGGCGCTATAGATTCTAATATTAGTTGTACATATTTTGAACGGCGTGCGGATTTAAAAATTATGTTCGGCAGTCGTGGCCCCATTCCCGACCGAGAATGCGTGCACTGTCCGACATAGACTATCCCGATACATTTACCCGACTCACCGACTGCGCCGGGAGGGTTGCTTTTTGTTGCATTTTCTTTGGAAGCTTGATGAATTATATTTTCAGAACACTACGCCAGGACCAATACTACCCGTATTTCAGTATGTGCGCATTTCTTTGGCATTTAAGATCTAAACAGATTGACAAGTTTGGGACTACTAAAACACATTTTGATTAATATCAATTCAGCTAAAAATAGATGACTTCATCAGCTTAATATCTCTCATAAACAAAGAAGAGATACAGACACAAACGAAGGAGATACTGGAAGTATTTAGCCAAATCTTTTATCCGAAATTTCTTAATCCTTCGATCGTGGATTCTTGGAAATCTATTGTTATTCTATGTCTCACTCACCGGTGAGCTTATGGGGCTCGATGGGTTAATGATGCAAGCATTATTTCACCCCGATTTTTCTAAGAGCGTAGCAGTTTCCCAGATTAAGTAACCAACCCCTTGCTCTATTCCTAAATTATAAAACTATGTAAGATAAACTGAGCATGATTGTGTTGGCGCAGTGCCAATGTGTATGGGGTCCGCGCGCTTTTTATCACATTTAATTAATCTTAACTTTATTATTCGTATAATTCGTCCCGATTCCGTAAATAGAAGAAAAAAATTGATGTTCATTGTCGTTTCTTCGCACTTACAATAGTAAATTTTATTTTGATTTTTGATTTATGCAGCTAAGAATATGCTTACAAATTAATGGAATCTTACATATTTGCTTTTAGTGTTTTTTATTTTTTATGAAATAAGGGGGCAAATTGCAAACGAGCAAACGGGTCACCTGATGGAAAGCAATTTCCTTCGCCCATGGACAGCATCAGAAGAACTGCAGGGCGTTGCCGGCCTTTTAAGAGGGAATAGGGTAATAGGGCAGGGGAGGGTAGGAAAGGAAATAGGGTAAGGGATTGGGACTCTATTAAAATTCACTCACTCGGCGAAAAACAGTGCAAGCGCTGTTTCACGCCGGTTTTCTATGAGCCCGTGGTATTCTACGGTCGAGCCATTCGTGCCGAAGCATGGCTCTCCTACGTAACAAGCATAGAGCGTTACATTATTGTATGATTTATGGTTTTCAAAACATTTTAGGTTATACTAGTTATTTTCAATATTGATGTCCTTTATAGTGAGGGAGCCCTAGAAAATCTTAAAAGTGGTTAGCTACCACTTTTAAGATTTTTCACAGATAAAAATGTTGTTTGTTTTATCAAAATGAAGCTACTCACAAAAAATTAGCTTGATAGTAATAAAAAAATGTTCTAGGGCTAGCTAGGTTAGCTACCACTTTTAAGATTTTTCACAGATAAAAATGTTGTTTGTTGTACAGAGTTTGAAAAGATTTCATACCTTGATTTTGATGGTTCTAAAATATGGATTGTTGTATTTGTAGGAGTTAGGACAATTTATTCTTAAATTATATAACTATTAATCTACCAATAAACAAAAAGTCAGCTGGTTAGTGTTCCGTTTTAGGGTTTTGTAATCAACAAAACTAAGTTGACTACAACAGTACAGTAGTATTAATCTGTTTGTTTCCAACAGAGTAGGTAACACATTTATAATTCCCATTTGCCAGGAAAATTGACGTTTATTTTATCTTCAAGGAGGGGGGGCAGCTCCCTCCCTCCCCCTACCTGGGTACGCCCATGTCTCTATTCCTGATTAGATTCCAGTGTGGATCTTTTATAAGTAAGTGGCAGGGGTCATTAATAATCTATACTAATATTATAAAGCGGAAGAGTTTGTTTGTTTTTTTGAACGTGCTAATCTCAGGAACTACTGATCCGATTTAAAAAAATCTTTCAGTGTTAGATAGCCCCTTTGTAGAGGAAGGCTATAGGCTATATTTTATCAAGCTAAAACTAATAGAAGCTAAGACATAGAGGAAAATGTGGAAAAAAACAGAACGGGAATATATTTGAAAGGGCTTATTTGAACGCGCTAATCTCAGGAAGTACTGGTCCGATTTGAAAAATTATTTCAGTGTTAGACAGTTCATTTATTGAGAAAGGCTATAGGCTATATTTTATTACGCTACGACCAATAGGAGCGAAGAAATAGTGGAAAATGTGGAAAAAACGTGAGGAAATTATTAGAAAGGACTTATTTGAACGCGCTAATCTCAGGAACTGCTGGTCCAATTAGAAAAATTCTTTCAGTGTTAGACAGTTCATTTATGGAGGAAGGCTATAGGCTATATTTTATCGCGCTAAGACTAATAGAAGCGAAGAAATAGAGGAAAATGTTAAAAAAACGGGCTAAATTATTTGAAAGGGCTTATTTGAACGCGCTAATCTTAGGAACTACTGGTCGGATTTGAAAAATTCTTTCAGTGTTAGATAGCCCATTTGTCGACAAAGGCTATAGGCTATATTTTATTACGCCACAACTAATAGAAGCGCAAAAAAAAAAAGAGGAAAATGTGGAAAAAACGGAGATCTTAAGAAACTACTGGAGCAATTTTTATGTAATTTGGCACACATGAAGAATAGACCACGTGAAAGGACCCAGGTTTCTTTTTTTGTGGAAAAATGTACGGTTTCATGTACATTCCTAAGCCGCGCGGAATATCTATCATATCATAAAAGTATATTGTCCCACACAATATACTTTTATGATTTGCGCGTTAACTATTCAATCGATGTACGGGAAAAACTATCAAATTGGCAACAGCTAGTATTTCTTTAATTTTAAAGTTAAAAGTTTGTGAACCCTGATAAATAGATGGTTGCTCACACAAAATCTAGAGAATGAATTTTAATTAAATTTTGTTTAATGCTTAAACTCCCATGCGGTTGAATCCGACCGCATTAACAATAGATTTCCTAGAATCCACACGATCAAGGCATTAACCTTTAACTATGGTAGTATGGACATCTAAAAGTTGTAACATACTTATGGACATGGGGTCTGACAGACCTCTCATATTTTCATATCTGTTTTATTAAAATAACTAGCTGTTCCGCGCGGCTTCGCCCGCGTAATTTAGGACTTTCACGCAACCGTACATTTTTCCGCAAAAATAGCCTATGTCCCTTCACATGGTCTATTCTTCGTGTTTGCCAAATAAAATAACATAAAAAATGGCTCCAGTAGTTCTTAAGATAATAAGCAATTTCATATAATTTCCCCCGTATTTTCCACATTTTTCTTAATTTATTCGCTCCTGTTAGTCGTAGCGTGATAAAATATAGCCTATATCCTTCCTTGATGAATGGGCTATCTATCATTGAAAGAATTTTTGAAATCGGACCAGTAGTTTCTGAGATTAGCGCGTTCAAATAAGCCCTTTCAAATAATTTTCCCCCCTTTTTTCCACATTTTTCTCTATTTCTTCGCTCCTATTAGTCTTAGCGTGATAAAATATAGCCTATAGCCTTCCTCGATAAATGGGCTATCTAACACTGAAAGAATTTTTCAAATCGGACCAGTAGTTCCTGAGATTAGCGCGTTCAAACAAACCAACTAACAAACTCTTCCGCTTTATAATATTAGTATAGATTAAAAGTTTTTTTGTATTATTTTTGCTTAAATGACTTAACACACAACTGATTTAGGGAATGTATGGGTTAAATATCCAAAATTATAAATTACTAGCTGACCCGGCAAACGGTGCTTTGCCATAATATATTATGTATTTGCCATATTATTTTATTGAAGTGACTAAATATAATATGTATGTTACCACGGCAACGTCGATCGCTATCCCGTCGCACAAACATTAATGGTCGCCGTCAGTCTCAGCCTCTCAGGTTGTAAATAATTTGCAACAAAATAAAATTGCGACTATAATAATTAAAGATCTAAGCTATCGTCTCTCTCAAGTTGGAAAAAAGCACACATTTAAAAAATAAAAACATTAAAATCGGTTAAGTAGTTTAGGAATCCATCGCGGACAAACATCGTGACAGGAGATTTATATATAATATATATTGTAAAATTAAGCATGTAAAGCAAAAAAGTCGATTTTAAGACTTTCATTCATCTATTACTAAAAAAAACCGGCCAAGTGCGAGTCGGACTTGCGCACCGAGGGTTCCGTACAAACCTGCAAGGTTTACAAAGTTCGTTTGATATGAATTTCAACTTGATAGCTCTACGCGTTCATGAGGAAAAAAGTAATAAGTTTATATTTATTAAAAAATATATATTTTGTAATGTAACTAAAAATTTAAGGTTTTCGGAATTTTTCCTTTATGTGTGCTATAAAACGTTGCTTCATGCCAAATTTCAAGATTCTAGGTCGACTGGAAGTACCCTTTAGGTTTTGATTCCCTTGCGAGTACTTGCGAGTTTCAAAATATGCAGCTTAAATTGCTGTTTCTTTTGATTGCGTTGACATAGAAGTTTGATTTTGTTACAGCTTAAAGGTATTATAGACCTGAGTATTTGGTATGAATTTCAATTTAATACCTCTACGCGTTTATGAGGAAATGGGTAGTAAGTTTAAAATTATTAAAAAAAAAAATATTATGTGATGTAACTAAAAATTTATGGTTTTCGTAATTTTTCCTTTATCTATGCTATAAGACGTAGCTTCGTACCAAATTTCAAGATTCTGAGTTCACGGGAAGCACCCTGTAGGTTTTGATTCCCTTGC
The DNA here is from genome assembly GCA_937595015.1 of Polyommatus icarus. Classification (NCBI taxonomy): domain Eukaryota; kingdom Metazoa; phylum Arthropoda; class Insecta; order Lepidoptera; family Lycaenidae; genus Polyommatus; species Polyommatus icarus. The sequence goes on along the minus strand of OW569322.1, from coordinate 1,097,944 downwards.
AAGTGTCGAAAATTTGCGGCATGAACGGCTGTATCTTTTGATTGCGTTGGCTTAGAAGTTTGATTTTTTCACAGCTTCAAGGGACAGTAGACCTGAGTAATTGATATAAATTTCAGCTTCATACCTCCACGCGTTCCTGAGAAAAAGGGTCTTGACAGACGGACGGACGGACAGACGGACAACAAAGTGATCCTATAAGGGTTCCGTTTTTTCCTTTTGAGGTACGGAACCCTAAAAATGAAGTATTTAAATAAGAAACATAAGTTTTAGAACTTTTTGTCTTAATTATCTATTAATATAAGCCATACCAAATATAAATATTGAAATTTAAACTCCTGAGCATATAACATAAAAATTTTGACATAGGTCAAACATGGACAAAATTATTGACATTCATTTCACATGGTTAAGGCCACCACAAAATCAAAATCAAAATCATTTATTCATATAGGTCACACAGTAACACTTATGAACGTCACAATAATTGCAATATAAATTAATTGTAGTAAGTACTTATAAGATATGCGTTAAATTATTATCACAAAAAACCCATTGTACAATTTACATTCCTGTCACCACTTATTACTATTACCAAATACAACAACATAATATTTTACCATATTGACATAAAGATAAGTCATACATACTTAATAATTATTATTTAATGTCATACTTTGTTTTATTATATAATGTCCAAAAATAAAAAATAAATTTAAAATAAATTACTTACTACTTAATTAATTATTAATCGTGAATGTCATAAATATTAAATACAATAACAATTGAATTGAATGTCGTAAATATTATGATTGATGTCAGATAATCAGATAAGATAATTGCAACTAACATTTAACAATTACAGTAATTATAACTCACATTACAAATAATTAGTAATCATTTCCATGGTTGAATGTCTTCAAAATATTCATTTGTTGTGTAATAACCTTTATTCAATAATTGATTTTTTATACATCCCTTAAACTTAGTAAATGGTAAGTCTAGAATCTCAGCAGGCAATCTATTATAAAAACGTATGCCGAGTCCCACAAATGTATTTTGAACTTTATGAAGCCGTGAATAGTTACTAACTAACTTGTTCTTATTTCTGGTATTGAAAGGGTGAATATCAGCTTTTTTTGCATAGTTGTGAATGTTTTTTCTAATGTACATGATATTGTCAAAGATAAACTGAGATGCAATTGTCAAAATATTTATTTCTTTAAATTTTTCTCTTAGAGAATCTCTGGGTCCTAGTCGATATATGGCACGTATTGCTCGTTTTTGCAGAATAAATATAGTCTGAATGTCAGATAAAATATAAATATAATTATAGCTTAAATATAACTAAAAAAAATGTGGTTAGTCGTTATTTTTGTTATCTAGACCGATTCAATCGATTTTTTGCTGAAAAAAATTTATTTCCTAAATATTACCTCTCCTAGACTCAAATTTCTTCCTTAGAATCTTTCAGTGCAATATTCACATGGTTTGACCGATTCCAAGTTTTTTTTATGTATAATAACGAAGTATTTCATTAAAAAAAATAAGAAGAAGTTATTTCAAGGCCTTTTTTTCAGACATTGATTGAGCACTACCGAAAACAGAAACAATATTCTCTCTATGGGAAGCATGGACATGCGGTCTCACAGACCGCGCTCGAAGTTCGAAACGAAATAACTATGCAAACTTACAATCGGCGTCTAATTTTTTTGCTTCAGAATACATTTTGCGACTAAAACTGAAGCTACTGAGCGCCGCAAGAGTGAAGCTTTAGGGGAAGTAGGGTAGATGCGATTCTTGCAGGGTGCGAGCGGTCTGTGAGACCGCGCGTCCATAGTTAAAGGTTAATATATAAACTATAGGTCTACCAGAATCTGATGGCAATTTTTGACAGCAAGTTTTCAAAAAATATCCTAAATCATTGGATAAATTTTTATATTTGCATGTTTAATACACATATTAGCTGCTAAAAGAAAAGGATCAAAATGTTTTATTTCAATTACCCCGGTATTGCTAGAGACTAGAGTCAATTTATTTTCTCACTTTTTGCCATCAGATTCTGGTACACCTATACTATGGTTAGGAATCCAGATTTAAATATGTATACTATCCATTTTATAAAAAAAATTGATTAAGTGAGAGTGTTTGATGGCATACTGTATTTGTGTAGTTATGATGTTTACTAATGGATATTGTATGCAGTTATATTGTTTACTCATAATATTTTTTTTAAGATGGACATATTGTGTCCATGATAAGAGGTGACAGGGTCCAGGGAGGGACAAAGACTTGATGAGACTTACATTTGAAGACATGGCGGATGAAGTACATAAGTAAATTTTACAACATAAGAGCAATAATAATTACTCATCTTTTCCCCTAATAATTTAAACAAACTTTGTAACTTATCTACTTTTAGCTACACAAAGAATCCATTTTATTTCAGGTATTTATCCCGGTCCTAAAGCCTCTATTAATGTAAAATATGTCAATTTTTAAATTATTAGTTACCCGCTTCATTCACTTTTGTCTTCATTTATGATAGAGAGTAATGGAAGAGGATGGGGAAGTTGCATCTGCCTAAGAGAGGCACAAAATATGAGTCAACATACTATGTATTTTAAAAACTATATTACTGTAGTGCAACATCAACAATATGTTTATCATAAAAAAGGCTATTATAATAAAAGTGAAGTCATTACATTATCCAATCTGCACAAGTATATACTGATAAAATATTGACTGTTTTTACTTGTAAAAATAGTAGTAAAGTAAGTAAATTATTTTTAACAAAAAATTATAACCGACTTCCAAGGTAAAAACAATAATAACATTAATATGAACTAAAAAGTATTAAATAATTTTTACTATCTAATAGTGCCTTTTTCCGAATTCGGCTAAACCTCAACTATTTCTGTACTCAATCTTCATTATTTTGAAGTCGGTACCAGATAGCTGAATCTTCAGTCCTCTGACAGAATATTTGAAACTTTTGGAACTGGCACCGACTTCAAAATTATGAAGATTGAGTACAGAAATAGTTGAGGTTTAGCCGAATTCGGAAAAAGGCACTATTAGATAGTAAAAATTATTTAATACTTTTTAGTTCATATTAATGTTATTATTGTTTTTACATTTTTAAGACAATAACTAGATACCAAATTCCGAAATCTTAGAGTGGGTTGCACGAATTAACTTTAGCTTTAGCTTTAACTTTGACAACAGTGCGATATGTCAAATCTCTGGTTAAATTTAAATATGGCGTCCAAACACAGGTGTTCGGTTAAAGATATAGTCAAAGTCAAAGCTAAAGCTAAGGACGCCATATTTAACTTTAGCTTTAACTGTAACCACGCCTCTGGTGCAATGCAGCCTTATTAGAATTTAACTCCAACCTAAACATTTTGTGTGCGTCCCCCCAGAAAGCCCAATCGAGCTAGGTGTATTTTCAATATATCAGAATTTAGAGCAAAAATGGAGCACCTCTACAGTCAAGTAAATAAATTGGAGCATTAATACGAACGACGCTGCGAGCTAAAAACCGTGGGCTTGCTGGCGTCCTGTCCCGTCAGCACGCCCAAGCTTCTAGCTTGGGCGTGCTGACGGGACAGGAATCTCGGGAACCGTTGACAGTACTATCGTGTATTATGGTTCAAATTTTAGAGCAAAATTGGAGCACTCTGCTCCCGTGAAATAAACTTCGAAACTAGAATGTGAAAGGAGTTAGACGTGATTAACCGGTGGGCTTGCTGGCGTCCTGTCCCGTCAGCAAGCCCACGCAGATCTCTGAAACGGTAATGATTTGGATTATGATTAAAAACTCTACAATAGAGCCCTATTTAGAGCACTCTGCTCCAAAAAATATATTAATGTAGCTTCAATAGTTCTCGAGTTACAGGCCTTTGAAAACGGGCTTGCTGACGTCGCGTCCCGTCAGCAAGCCCATTTGGAGCGTGGAAACTATTGAACGGAGAGTCGTCAAAAATATCTCAAATCGTAGCTTAGAATGAGAGAACAAGCAAATATTGTTGCACGGAACGGGAACGGCAACGTCGCGCGGTTGTGAAAATCGACAAATTTTGGCGGCTGAAGTGTTTTTCGCTGATAGCGCGAAAACCGTAGAACCTAGGATTTTGATCTATTTGGAGCATAGTTCTCTCATTCTAAGCTACGATTTGAGATATTTTTGACGACTCTCCGTTCAGTAGTTTCCACGCTCCAAATGGGCTTGCTGACGGGACGCGACGTCAGCAAGCCCATTTTCAAAGGCCTGTAACTCGAGAACTATTGAAGCTACATTAATATATTTTTTGGAGCAGAGTGCTCTAAATAGGGCTCTATTGTAGAGTTTTTAATCATAATCCAAATCATTACCGTTTCAGAGATCTGCGTGGGCTTGCTGACGGGACAGGACGCCAGCAAGCCCACCGGTTAATCACGTCTAACTCCTTTCACATTCTAGTTTCGAAGTTGATTTCACGGGAGCAGAGTGCTCCAATTTTGCTCTAAAATTTGAACCATAATACACGATAGTACTGTCAACGGTTCCCGAGATCTAGCTTGGGCATGCTGACGGGACAGGACGCCAGCAAGCCCACGGTTTTTAGCTCGCAGCGTCGTTCGTATTAATGCTCCAATTTATTTACTTGACTGTAGAGGTGCTCCATTTTTGCTCTAAATTCTGATATATTGAAAATACACCTAGCTCGATTGGGCTTTCTGGGGGGACGCACACAAACATATTTTGTGCTAATCTATACTTATAAAATTACATGTCCTGACTGACTGACTGATTCATCATCGCTGAGCAAAAACTGTTAAAGTTACAGCAGAATCTGCAAGTCGTTATGCTACAAATACCCATTCTGTTTAGGTGTTTGTTGACGAGACTTCTGTGGCAGTCAGTGCTTTAAGTGCAGCTTGACTATCGGAGAAGATAAAAAAGTTTTTATTAACTAGGGCCATCTCCACGCTTTCTAGTGAACAACCGAGGATAGCGAAGACTTCAGCCTGAAACACGGTCGCAAACTCCCCCAAACAGGCGTATTTGCCTTTCGGTGGCCTGCCTCCGTAGAATCCGGCTCCCGCACAGTTGTCCTTCCTTGACCCATCTGTGAACCAAACTATGTCGCCAGGGCGGACATTGATTGGGATTTTTCTTTCCCAGTCCTCCCTGGAAGGTATAAAAACCTGGTATTGCTTCGAAAAGCTATGCACCTTGATCATGGCATCTGATGGCATGGTCATGATAGGTGATTCACTGAGAGACTGTTCCAGCTGTCGAAATGGAGTGGAGGCCAAATTTGTCCTGCCCGCTGTCCTGGCCCTGAGAGCCACCTTTTTGGCCTCCATCTGAACAAGCAGAGGAAGCGGAGTTAAGTTGATCAGGGCCTCGAGGGAAGTGGTGGGTGTTGACGAGAGTGTACCCGTGATTATTAAACATGCCAGTCTCTGTACGCTGTTTAGACTTTTATTACAGTTTACTTGTTCAGCCTTTTTATGCCACACTACGCAGCCATATGTGGTAATCGGTCTCACTATGGCTGTATATAGCCATAGCATTGCCTTCGGCCAAATGGAAATGGAAAATGAATGGATAGGTATTTAAGCGTTTTTGGAAATTCTACCCCCAAGGGGGTTTGAAACTTTGGGTTGGTTTGGGAAAAATTGGGGTTGAAAGTTTGAATGAAAGTCCATCATTTCTTGAGTTAGAAACATGAAACTTTATTTTTGTGCTACTGATTAAAAATGAATGGATACATATTTAAGCGTTTCTGGTAATTCTACCCCCAAGGGGGTGAAATTGGGGTAGAAAGTTTCAATGAAAGTCTGTCATTTCTTGGGTTAGAAACATGAAAGTTTATTGACGTTTGACGTTTGCTTAAATAGGGTCCTGTTTTAATCTTTGTATAATGAACCACAAAAAGGGGAAAACTATTGATCTTTGTTATTATACTATGTTAACGCGGACGAAGTCACGGGCAACAGCTAGTAAGAAATATGCACAGGTCATTGACCTCATATTTTGTTAATGAATAAAATTTATAATATTATAATGTCATGTGGATTTCAATAAAATACTTAAAACTTACATTACAAAGAAATTGATATTTCATAATATGTATTTGGGACAAGTTACATACTAAATGTATGTTCCTAAAAACATTCTGATATAGCCAATATTAAAATCCAAGTTTTGACCATAATATTTCATTTTAAAATAGATGGGTTTTATGTACCTAAATTAAATATTAAAATACACACATTGAGATTATCCTGTTTTATGTATTTAATTAAACCTGAAAATTATTGTCAATGAACCACAATGTATGTTGTTGTTGAGGTTGTTGAATGTGATCCGACAAAGGACATTAGCAAAAATAAATTCAGAGGATCACAGCATAAAGAATGGTGTAACTCTAAGCCAGTTACTCCTCTGAGGGTACGCAATACAATACGGTACAGATATGGGGTTTTACGTTTGCTTTACAAGAGGCCATAATATCCCTTTGAAAGCAAATGTAAACCATAATGTAATTTATGTCACCATAGCGATAAATGTAATTTAATACCTTAATATTGGCTGTCCACCACCCACACGGTTCCTTCTCATTTGATCTGGCGAAAACTTCCACTTCCTGGAATTCCACGAATTCTGTCGTCTTCCCCGCATCCTTGGGCGGTAAAAATACTTGTGAAAATGGAAATTTAGACTCTGGCTGCCAGCTAAAACAGACAATCGGTCAACAGTAAAATACTGCATATATCTTAGGATATATACAAAATACGGCAATCAAAGTATACGTACTCATTTTCGAAAGCTACGAGAACTTCGTTGTCGAGCACGTCGGTGACAGTGGCCTAAAAATATAAGAATTATTAGAACAGAAGACGGTTCGTAAGATACTCGGTTAGTGTTCGAAGACTTTTTAGATTGAGTCTGTGCTTGCGTCGCTAACACAATATGAATTATTAGACAATATATTTACTGTTTAAGTTGTGGTACCGATAACAGAAATAAATAAGACTGAAACACATGGAAAATTCACGCCCTGTCAGTCGGACATGGCGTCCATTCCAGCCGCGATGATCTTCCCGGAAAAATATTTTTGTAAGTATAAGACGAAAGTCAAAATAAACATGATAAATTGATTGATCGACGTAATCACTACTCGAAAATACATGATTTCCACACAGAAATTGCGTACTTCACAATTTACAAACCTTATAATAAGCACCATTTTCACCGTACACCTCGACCGACAAATCCTCCATTTTGGTTTGAAAGCGTATTTGGCGTTTTCAGAGCGAGAATGCAGCCCGAATAAAAACGATCGACCAATCAAAATTCAAGATTTTAAGCATAGACAAAATATATTTCTGCGATTGTACTGGCAACATACTAGGCTTTGGTCTACACTTCTACAGTCTACAGTCTACAATGTAGTCTCTACAGTCTACACTCTACACTCTGTACCTTTGCTCTCTAGTCTCTATATACCTGTGTTCGTCAAATTGCGGCCCGCGGGCCGCATGCAGCCCGTGGCCGTTTGTATTGTTATTGTGCTATAATGTATTTAAATATTGTTGTCGCGGTCCCCGTTGTCCGTGATATGGGGCTTGAACGATTAATAATAAACGTAAAATGGTCAATTATTCTGGCCAGTTATCGTTAATGTTAAAGTTAACAAATGCTAAAATAATAACTCAATGTATAGGTAGGGCCTGATTACACCTATCAAGTAGAGTGGTGAGACATTGTTCTCGACCAAAAAAAATCGCCACTTTATCGGTAGGTGTAAAAAAGGCATAAGTGACGGCACTCACGTTGTCATTTGTCATACCGCGCGAACACCTTCCGCAAATTTCCTAAATGCCGCGACATCGAACGGCGTTTGACATTTTGACAGCCCGACGCTCGAGAGGATAATATCGACGACGGAAAACAGAAAGGGCGTAACTCGGTCTAACGCAACTTTACACCAGAGCCAAAAAACAAAAAAATATTGGGAAATTAAATCATAAGTTTTTAACGGTAAATCGTGGGAACATAATGGGTTGTTTTCTTTTTATCATCTCCACCAGACGGCGCGACGGTAGACACTTCTAGATTTTCTATTGGTTCCCCACCGATCTGAAATTATCTGCAGGTTGGTATCACTGACTACATATTGGTTGTGTTTCTAAAAAATATCAGTGTACTGTCAAGTATGACATAAATCAAAATATCTTAAACCTAAGAGATCATTGGCCTAAGCGATTAGGCCACTATACTGGTAATAGTTTAGGAACACGCTGTTAACCAGTGTCAGAGATGATGATGATATGGAGAGGGCACGAAGAGCGTTAGCCGTGCGCTGCAATATGCTAGCCCGCCGGTTTGCGCGGTGTACAGTGGAGGTCAAAATTGCACTTTTTAAAGCTTTTTGTCAACCACTTTATACCTGCGCCCTGTGGGTGGCATATACGAGGCGGGCGTTTGATGCTCTTCGTGTCCAATACAATAACGCTTTCAGGATGCTGCTGGCGCTCCCGCGATACTGCAGTGCATCTGGCATGTTCGCTGACGCTAGAACTGACGACTTTCCGTCGGTTTTACGCAAGCGTACCGCATCACTGATGTACAGGGTTCGCGGGAGTGACAACAGCGTACTGAAGGCGATATGTAGGCAAGCCGACGGCGCGATAGCGGCGCACTGGGAGCACGTCCATGTCCATGTCCCCAGTGCGCCGGTACCGTGGCGCAAATACGGCAAATAGATAAATTATAATTAAAAAACACTGTGTATTGTTTACTAACATAGGAATAAGGATTATTGTTAATACTAACCTCTATGGGCTGTAATAGTCTGTAATAAACGTATTTTATTTATTTATTTTATTTATTTTAACCCATTCAGTGCCAGCAACGCACCATTTGCGTTTTGCGAGTTTACTTTCTGGTGCCACCAACGCACCATATGCGATGAAGTACCTTTGATATTTTTCCCGGTTTTTCTTTATAATGCCTATATTTAATTTGAATCTTTGGCCTCATTAGCTACTGGAGATATATTTTACATGTGGTGACACTGTTTGACAGCGAAAAAACCGTTAGCCCAAAAACTGCCTGATTTGAATTCAACATATTTTCAGTTTTATTGAATTAGAGTGAGAAGTTTTTGACTAAGAACATAAAAGTAAGCAATATATTGAGGTATATTACAATTTTTTTTTGATTCATGGTATATTTTATGAATAAAATTACCATAACGCAAATGGTGCGTTCAGTGGCATTTTAACGACGAATTTTGTTGGATGGTTTCATGCATGACGCAACACTACTATGTTCAAATAAGTAAATTTTACCAACCATTCGTTGTATTTATAATTAAATTGATACAAAATCTTTTACTAGCTGACCAGTTGTATTTTTCAATATTTAAGAAAAAAAAATTATTTCAAATAAGTAAGGATTTTGTTTATTTTATAAAGCCCCATCCCCACTCGCGTGCGAACCGCGCGCGACGCCGCGAAATTTCCGCAAAACGTGAGTGTGGATCCGGTTCGCATATTTTTCGCACTTCGCGGCTGGTTCCCCGGCCGCATCCACACTCGCACGCGGACCGTGCGCGACGCCGCGGCGCCGCGAAATTTCTGCGAAGCATGAGTGTGGATCCGATTCGCATATGTCTCGCACTTCGCGGCCCGTTCCCCGAATGTTGTCGGTTTTCTGTCCCGCGACAAAGGGTTTTTTTTTAATCTTTATTTTAATAAGGGCTTTTGCCATACAAGACATGTCAGCATTGTTTAGTGAACAGATAATACAGTCTGTCAAGAAAGAGTAGACGCGCGGAATTTTGCTGGGAATACGAAAGAGTGCCGTTGTGTTTTTGTATTATTTTCCTAAAATTGTGTTATTTCGGTTTTTAGTGTGTAATGTTGGTAGAATATTAACCATTACGTATTACGATTTACGTACGTCCTCACAGAAAACCGGCGTTGACGTGGGAGAGCCATGCTTCGGCATGAATGGGCCGGCTCGACCGGAAAAATACCACGTCCTCACAGAAAACCGGCGTGAAACAGCGCTTGCGCTGTGTTTCGCCGAGTGAGTGAGTTTACCGGAGGCCCAATTCCCTACCCTTTTCCCTTCCGTACCCTCCCCTATTCCCTTCCCTACCTTCCCCTATTACCCCTTAATCAGAAGAGCTGCAGGTGCCTTGCCAGCCTTGGCAACGCACATGCAGCTCTTCAGATGCTGCGAGTGTCCATGGGCGACGGAAGTTGCTTTCCATCAGGTGACCCGTTTGCTCGTTTGCCCCCTTATTTCATAAAAAAAACATTAAAAATTTGATGTCGTGCACAAGTGTGGGCAAGTGATATATTTTAGATTCAAGAAACGTGCCATTTTGTGTTCCCTCCAAAACTCCGTCGAAAGTTTTAGTAAAGGGTCTACCACTTTACTAAAACAACTGACTTGACTCGTTGACTTTACTGACTACTTTTTAACCGACTTCAAAAAAAGGAGGTTATCAATAATTCGACGCGTATGTATGTAATATTTCCAGAACTGTCCAGTTTTTTTATATGTTAATCTATAGCAGCTTCTGAACAAATGTGCCAAATTTCGAATGTGTATGTATGTATGTATTTGGCATCACACAGCATTATAATATTATGATATTAATGTAACTAGATCACAATAACTGTACCACTCTATACTGTTTATTATTATGATGTTTCGTGTGATGCTGGAAATAAAAGTATTCTTATTCTTATTCTTATGTACGTATGTATGTTTTTATGTTTGTGCGCGCATATCTCTGGAACTACAAGTCCGATTTAAGTGATTCTTTTTTTGTTGTACTAGGTATTGTTCAACTTAGGGAATGCTGCAAGTTTCATCAAAATCGGTTCAGTAGTTTTTGAGATAGGGAATTTTAATGCTACGTAATTATTTACGTTGAAGTCGGTTTTATCTTTTTAAAATACTATTTTTAGACTTTTACTAGACTTTTGACTTGACGATCATCTGGAAAAACTACTTTTTGTAAACTTTTCACGATTTTTTTTTCCCGCCATATTTTACTTGACACTGGCCATTCTTAAAAAGCCGAGTGCCATATTATGAAAAAAGTAGACGCGCGGGAAATTTTTCAAATAAAGAACGCTTAAAGCGCGGACATGTCGCGAACTTTGAGAGGATTTGGTAGTAATGTGCGATCCGCGCCGCGATCCGCGCCGCGATCCGCGCCGCGGTCCGCGGCGTGCCTTCGCGCGCGAGTGTGGATCGGCTGTAAGGATTTTAAAAAGCCCCATCCCCACTCGCGTGCGAACCGCGCGCGACGCCGCGAAATTTCCGCGAAACGTGAGTGTGGATCCGGTTCGCATATTTTTCGCACTTCGCGGCTGGTTCCCCGGCCGCATCCACACTCGCACGCGGACCGTGCGCGACGCCCGCGGCGCCGCGAAATTTCTGCGAAGCATGAGTGTGGATCCGATTCGCATATGTCTCGCACTTCGCGGCCCGTTCCCCGAATGTTGTCGGTTTTCTGTCCCGCGACAAAGGGTTTTTTTTTAAATCTTTATTTTAATAAGGGCTTTTGCCATACAAGACATGCCAGCATTGTTTAGTGAACAGATAATACAGTCTGTCAAGAAAGAGTAGACGCGCGGAATTTTGCTGGGAATACGAAAGAGTGCCGTTGTGTTTTTGTATTATTTTCCTAAAATTGTGTTATTTCGGTTTTTAGTGTGTAATGTTGGTAGAATATTAACCATTACGTATTACGATTTACAAACGTCCTCACAGAAAACCGGCGTTGACGTGGGAGAGCCATGCTTCGGCATGAATGGGCCGGCTCGACCGGAAAAATACCACGTCCTCACAGAAAACCGGCGTGAAACAGCGCTTGCGCTGTGTTTCGCCGAGTGAGTGAGTTTACCGGAGGCCCAATCCCCTACCCTTTTCCCTTCCGTACCCTCCCCTATTCCCTTCCCTACCTTCCCCTATTACCCCTTAATCAGAAGAGCTGCAGGTGCGTTGCCAGCCTTGGCAACGCACCTGCAGCTCTTCTGATGCTGCGAGTGTCCATGGGCGACGGAAGTTGCTTTCCATCAGGTGACCCGTTTGCTCGTTTGCCCCCTTATTTCATAAAAAAAAACATTAAAAATTTGATGTCGTGCACAAGTGTGGGCAAGTGATACAACTTCAAGAAACGTGCCATTTTGTGTTCCCTCCAAAACTCCGTCGAAAGTTTTAGTAAAGGGTCTACCACTTTACTAAAACAACTGACTTGACTCGTTGACTTTACTGACTACTTTTTAACCGACTTCAAAAAAAGGAGGTTATCAATAATTCGACGCGTATGTATGTAATATTTCCAGAACTGTCCAGTTTTTTTATATGTTAATCTATAGCAGCTTCTGAACAAATGTGCCAAATTTCGAAAGTGTATGTATGTATGTATTTGGCATCACACAGCATTATAATAATATTATGATATTAATGTAACTAGATCACAATAACTGTACCACTCAATACTGTTTATTATTATGATGTTTCGTGTGATGCTGGAAATAAAAGTATTCTTATTCTTATGTATGTATGTATGTTTTTATGTTTGTGGTATCTCTGGAACTACAAGTCCGATTTAAGTGATTCTTTTTTTGTTGTACTAGGTATTGTTCAACTTAGGGAATGCTGCAAGTTTCATCAAAATCGGTTCAGTAGTTTTTGAGATAGGGAATTTTAATGCTACGTAATTATTTACGTTGAAGTCGGTTTTATCTTTTTAAAATATTATTTTTAGACTTTTACTAGCCTTTTGACTTGACGATCATCTGGAAAAACAACTTTTTGTAAACTTTTCACGATTTTTTTTCCCGCCATATTTTACTTGACACTGGCCATTCCTAAAAAGCCGAGTGCCATATTATGAAAAAAGTAGACGCGCGGGAAATTTTTCAAATAAAGAACGCTTAAAGCGCGGACATGTCGCGAACTTTGAGAGGATTTGGTAGTAATGTGCGATCCGCGCCGCGATTTGCGCCGCGATCCGCGCCGCGGTCCGCGGCGTGCCTTCGCGCGCGAGTGTGGATCGGCAGTTTCAATTTTCAGTTTTTTTTTTTCAAAAAATGAAGGGGAGAAAGGACTTTGAATTACCATGGGTAGCTTGATAAGCGGTTAACTATATGTAGAAAAACCTACCTGTATTTAAAAATTATTCAGCTGCCCACTATGTTGCATAACACAGTTCAATTAAAACAAAAGCGTCAACGTAAATGGTGCGTTGAATGGCACTTGTGATTGGATTTGTCTCACCAGTGCCACCAACGCAATTGGTGCGTTTATCGTATTTAGAGAGGTTTTCGTTGTTTATTGCATTTTTTATTATATAAAATACGTTAAACAATGTATTTTAAGTTAGAAAAAACAAAAAAACCAAGTGGCACCACCGGTATGTTACAGGTGGATTGGTGGCATTGAATGGGTTAAAATAAAAACTTGTCAAAGTGACAACTGACAACTGAACGGCCTTGTGGCGCCCTAAAACCAAGCATCAACATGTTACTTTGGAACTTCTTCTACTTTTTATTGTTGGTGTGGTTTTTATAATTTTTTCCCAAATTGTGTTATTTGGGTTTTGATGTTTATTATTGGTAAAATAATTGCTATTATATATCCGTTATCGTGCACAAGTGCAGGTAAGATGTTGTCAGAACCAAAATTTATAATTCCTGTGACATTTGGTGTGTATAACGATAGATAGGGCTATTTCTTCCGTGAGTTTTAACTAAAACATCGTTATAATAACTTTATTACTTCTATTCATTGGAATGAGGAATTTTCTTAGCTTTTTAATTTGATTGTCAAACAGCTTCCATTTTAGTAACTAGATGGCGTATGGGTAGACAACTATCGGTAATACCAGGGAATACCATCAATAATTGCTACATAACTGGGCAAAATCATGTAAAACTTGATACATTCCAATTTGAAAAAGACACAATAATATTCCAATGAATAGGATAATAAAGTTATAATAACGATGTTTTAGTTAAAACTCGCGGAAGAAACAGCCCTCTTTACCGTTGTTCACACCAAATGTCACAGGAATAATACATTTTGGTTTTGACAACATCTTACCTGCACTTGTGCAAGATAACAGATATTTAGTGGCTAATATTTTACCAATAATGAACATCAAAAATCCAAATAACACAATTTGGGGAAAAATAATAAAAACCACACCGACAATAAAAAGTAGAAGTAGAAAATTCTTTCAGTTATCATGTTTTCAGTTTGACAAGTGCAAGCGTGTTCCTAAGCTGTTACCAGTATACTGGTCTAATTGCTTAGGCCAATGATCGCTTAGGAGTATGATATTTTTTTTGATATTACACTTGACAGTACACTGATATTTTTTAGAAACACGACCAACATGTAGACAGTAATGCCAACCTGCAGATAATTTCAAATCGGTGGGGAACCAATAGAAAATTAGTGAGTGTCTACCGTCGCGCCTTCTGGTGGAGATGATAAAAAGAAAACAACCAATTCCTTACCTTTTTACCTTGTCTGTGGCACAACATACACATCCTTTGTGTCAAGTTGCCAAAAAAGAAAAAAAAAAAATAGAACAGACATTTGTGTTTTATGATAAAAAAAAAATAATGTCAAAATCTTCAAAAATCAAAATACGTTCGGTTCGGTTTGTTGATTTCGATAAATTAATAATTATAATTATTCACAAAAATATTACACATTAACATTGTTATTCATATTGATTCAAATTTAATTTAGACTTGACCAAGTAAAAATTATTGTGTACGTTTTTAAGGTATTTTTAGGAGAAAATGAGTGGATCAGTAATTCTTGTAACCGGTGGTTCCGGCTTAGTCGGCAAAGCAATAAATGAAATAGTATTAGAAGAAAAAAGCAAGGGAAATAATGAATATGAAAATGAAAATTGGATATTTCTTAGTTCAAAAGATGGCGATTTAAGGTAACAGTTTTGTAAACTTTAAAATATTTTATTTACATAACCATAAACCATTAAAATTTTATTAGACACAGTTATGCAGAACATTCAAAAATAGTGCTACTTATATCGAAATAGATTATAACGTCACTGACATACTCAGCTATACACATAATATAGCAAGGGTGGCCAACCTTTTCGACACTTCGGCCAAAATTCGGAAGTTGATTTAACCCCGGGACGCACTACGAAATTTTATGTAAGTATACTCGTGGTGCGCGCCAGAATAGTCTGCGCACAGTCAAAATCGGATACAAATTTTTCCTATTAGAACTAAATTAGAGCTTAGAAGTTAGAACAAAACAATGTACTGCAACAATCAAAGAAAACACCCTAGTCACACGTAAAAGTAGGTAAGTTTGCGCGGCTAGTGGGTGCTCAGTACATTATTTAAAGTCAACCCCACTTTGTGTAGATAAAGCATACAGTGTGATTTTAAAAGTAAAAGAAAAGAAGTATTTGTTTGCTTTTTATAGTAGGTATGATAAGGTAATTATAGTATTAACTTTTTTACCTTTAAAAAATGTGCTTGGCTCCGCGGGCCACAAGGTAACAGACGGCAGGCAGCATGTGGACCGTGGGCCACGTGTTGGCCACCCTTATAATATAGGCATATTATTGTATAAATATGAGAATTATTTGGTATTTAATAGTATGTGTATTATCATTATTTTCAGAGAAAGACCTGCTACTGAAGCTATATTTGAGAAACACAGACCAACACATGTAATCCACTTAGCTGCTATGGTTGGTGGTCTTTTCCACAACATGGAACACAATTTAGACTTCTTTGTGAGTACTGTTACATAGTATTTCTATATAATATTATCACAATTTTGTCAACTTGAAGACTTATTCTTTTATGTGTTGCAACATACTTATAGATGGGCGCCACCAGGGGGTGCCAGGTGGTGCACTTGCACCCCTTGGGAATTTATTTTATTTATTTATTTAACAGTTTATTGCACACAAAAACATTTAACAAATTATACTTATGAAGAAAAACGACACAACAGGTACTGCTTATCTCTAAAGAAATTTCTTCCAGCAGCCCTAGGAAGAGAAATTTGATCACAACAACAGATAGGGCGTGCATAAACAGAAATGAAAAAATAATAATAATATTATATAAAATTATAACTACTAACAGGTACAGTTATAATACAATTATTATTGTAATGTTCAACAAAATACTACATTATACTAATAATAATAACATACTATAATATTAGAATACATACTATATAATTATACTTACTAAAGTAAATACATACTATATGTATATTTAATAATCATAGTTGTATTCAGTATTGAGGTAGTGCTCCTTCAATCGTCTTTTAAAGACAGCGATAGTAGGACTATCACGGATGGCGTGGGGTAGGGAATTCCACAATCTGACTGCATGAACAGTAAAGGAGTAGGAAAAAAAGTTGGATCGATGGGAGGGGAGAAAAAAGGTTTGTTCTAACATTAGGTCTACAAGGGACGTCTAAGGATCGTGAAAAGTTAAAGCGCTCTACGAGGTAAAAGGGAGACAAAGGGTTGTAAAGGATATTATAAAGGAGGGAGAGAATATGGATATTTCGCCGAAGGCGAATCGGAAGCCACCTTAGCTGTGACCGAAATGCAGAGACATGGTCATACTTTTTAAGACCAAAGACAAAACGAATGCAAAGATTTTGCAAACGTTCTAACTTTGTCAGCAATTCTTCGGTAACATCTAGGTAGCAGGAGTCAGCATAATCAAGGATAGGGAGAATGAGTGACTGGACTAGGGAAATTTTAGTTTTTAAGGGCAAAAAGTTCTGAAGACGCTTAAGCATGTGTATCGAGTGGAATATTTTTCTACTTACCTCATTGACTTGAGGTTGCCAGGACAGATTGCTATCAATGATTATTCCGAGGTTCTTCGCAGAGCGTGTGTAAGCAATCGGAGTATCATTGTATATAATTCTGCGCACATCATCTTCTTTTTTCGCGTAACTTTCTGCCGCGTTCTGTAAAACTCTGGAACGAACTGTCACCAGCAGTATTTCCGGACCTATACGACCTGCAAACCTTCAAGAAAAGAGCGTATTCCCTTTTAAAAGGTCGGCAAATCACCTGCAGCTCTTCTGATGTTGCGAGTGTCCATGGGCGACGGTAGTTGCTTACCATCAGGTGACCCGTTTGCTCGTTTGCCCCCTTATTTATTAATAAAAAAAAAACTCAGGATCAACAGGAAATATTGAAATTAAAGCGGTATATCGAAAAACATTTTTTTTAGAACAAAACATTAGTTTGTAATGTTTCGGCACTAAATGTGTTCTATTGACAAAGTAAAAAGAAAAGAAAGAAAACTAAAATCCGCACGCTTCGGAAATTATTTCTGCCGGCGCCCATGTATGTATATATATTAAAAAATATGTATTAAGTTATTCAGGTACGCATTATACGGGCAACTAAAATTGCTCCACTCCAGTAAATTCTCGTCAACTTTGACGTCACGACTACATCAAGCAATTTTCGGCAACAAGCAGCAACATGCAGCAATATTGCGCAATACAATTGAGCGATATGGCGCAACTTCAGCAACTAGTTACTAGGCAGTAGGCAATACTGTCATACACGAGCCCATCGAATATTCGTCAATTCGTATCGGCGACATTGAGCGATATGAAATATCTGGAGCAATATCGCCAAGATAATTGCCGCAATTTATTAAAATTGCTCCATATTGCTCCAGATCAGTCCATTCGTGTCGCCGGGCAATTATTGCCGCAATTGTTGCCCGTGTAAGCGCTTCTTTAGGTATAGTTTTGATCAATGCAGCAAGCAACCAGAACTGACAAACATTCTAGTAAAATGCCACTTTATGACATAAGCGATAGGTTTCATTTTCTACTGACATTGGTCTAGCAACCCATGCTGTCCCTGCTTTGTAATGGCACAGAGCAAAATGAAACCTATGGTTTAGGTCATAAAGTGACATTTTATTTAAATTTTTGTCGGTCGTGGTTGCTTGTGGCAAAGATCAGAAAGCCATCTTTACTTGGCTTTAATTTTTAACTTTCATATTCTACAAGTATCTTGTCTATACTATACAATAATATTATAATATAAATCAAGATTATTTATAGTTCCAAAAGATAAGATAAAACGAAGTATACTATAGACTTTATGTTTTGGAATTATCTTGCAGATAAAACTAAGGATTTTGTTTAAATTTTAATCTGGTTGTGTCTTACTCCTAAAAGCTTTGTATAACATTTTTATGGTTTTGTTATGTATTGCAGAAACAAAATTTGTATTTATTACTATACCAATGTTCTTAAGGGATCTAGATTTTGTTTCAATGCTTGATCTAATCTTATAGAGAGAGAACATGGCCATAAACGACAATGTGCTGTACGCCAGCCACAAGTATGATGTGAAGAAGGTTGTATCCTGTCTCTCCACATGCATCTTCCCAGATAAAACCACATATCCTATAGATGAAACTATGGTGAGTTAAAAATACACTTAAAACTATTTTCTCTGTTATTTTAAGAAAACTCACATCTTCTTATCTTATATATAAAAATGGATTTTCAAATGTGTTAGTCGCGCTAAAACTCAAAAACGGCTGAACGGATTGGGCTGATTTTAGTCTTAAAATATTCGTAGAAGTCCAGGGAAGGTTTTAAAGTGACACGAAGTTCACCGGGACAGCTGGTAATAAATAATAATTAATATGCCATTGGTATTGGCATGGCATCCATATTAATAATATTATAAATGTGAAAGTGTTTGTCTGTTTGTTACGGCCAAACCGCTGAACCGATTTTGATAAAATTTTGTACGGAGATACTTTGAGTCTCGGGACATAGGATACTTTTTATCTCGGAAAAAATGTACGCTTCTAATGTGATAAACGAATTTTGGCGCAACGGTGTTGCGGGCGTCACCTAGTGTAAAATAAATAATGTTTCAGGTTCATAATGGTCCTCCACATTCCTCAAATTATGGGTACAGCTATGCTAAGAGAATGATAGATGTGCTAAACAGGTATTTATATTAATTTAAAAAGGAAACAAAAAATATGTTTTTCTGCTTCTATTTTCTAATTGCCAGCTCAAACACATGTTATTATATAATTTGTCTGTCTATAGCTTAAAATAAACGTTATTAATTATTATTACATATTTGTGAGATTGTAGTGAAACAAATAAGACTCCAATCTGCCATGCAGCATGATTTAACGACTATGAGTTATTTTCATATAAATTAGGATGGCGGCCTTGCCTTCTGGATTTTGCCAGCAGCCAGAGGTACATCGGCTTTAGTGTAGCACTAGGTAACCCTAGAGCGGTCGTGTTGGCATCAACCGCTCAAGAACTGCTCGAACAGTCAATGTATTGCGGATATGAATTTAGTATGAGAACTGCAGATCGCCGTGAGCAAACGCATTTTGCAGTCGGTTTCGGCCGCAAGATGCGTTCCGTCACATAATATATATTAGTTGTGTTCCGTCTCAAAGTGGGCGTTGTGGGACCCAGGAAAAAAATGGGGGTGTTGTGTCTCTACACTGTGTGTGTGCTAAAACATAATTTCTTCCCAAAGTGGGCGGTGGATAAAATAAGTTTGGGAACCCCTGGTCTATAGCATGTTTGTCTCAGGGGCTACTGGCAGCAGCACGCGCGGCGGTTCACGTCGGTGGTGCCGTGCAACGTGTTCGGGCCGCATGACAACTTCTCCGACACCGCACACGTGCTGCCCGCGCTCGTCCGCCGCATGCATACTGCCATGCAGAATGGTACGTTCGTCTATACTCTATACTCTATACCAACCTTTCCCAAAGTGGGCAATAAAGCCGTCATCCCACCGCGGCGCACGCTGTGCACGGCCACGGGGCGCACGTTTTTATTACTTTGACTACGTCAATTCGTGCGTAGAGTATCCGTGGATTGCAGTGGACACAGTCACATAATATATTTTCTTGCAAAGAGAAGCTTGACGCACTTGCGTAGTATCTCCGTGCGCTGCGATGGACTGGCGGCTTAACGCCCCCCTTGTCGGTGCTGAAGGTCTAAAAGAGGGCGTTGTGGGACCGAAAAAAGTAGGGGTGTTGTAACTTGTGTCTCTACACAATCTGCTTGGGGGGGTGTCTTGTAATTTTATTTTATCTAGGTGCATTTTGAATTAAAACAATGGGGGAAACTAAAACATAATTTCTTCCCAAAGTAAGCAGTGGATAAAATAAGTTTCGGAACTCCTGGTCTATACTGTTTGCGGGCCTGTTGCAGCGTCACGATCCGAGCCCGAGGCTCGAGCACAAGGCCGATCCACTCCAAATTAAAATAACTTCTGACATTGGCATTTAAGTTGTACTCTGGTGACAATTGTTTTGATGTACTACTTGGACATAGTTTATCTCAACTGGACGCAGGAGTGTCGCTAATGGCTGGTTTACACGTATTAAGTAGATAAGTAGTAACTAAATTCTAATTGTCATCTAGTTTAGTACTTACAAAATTTTAACTTGCTACTAAATTTTGTGTTTACATGCAATTAACAACTTAAAATTTAGTTAACTACTTATCAAATTAATACGTGTAAACCAGCCATTAGTTACAATGTTTGTTCAAATTATAAGGTAAACAAACACACAATTTAGTAGCAAGTTAAAATTTAGTAAGTACTAAACTAGATGACAATTAGAATTTAGTTACTACTTATATACTTAATACGTGTAAACCAGCCATTACCTACTTCATCGTCTAGCTAATATATAATACTAGCTGTCCCGGCAAACGTTTCTTTGCCATATTTTTTTTTAATTTGATCGCAGCGCTAACTGTCGGGACAGACTAAAATTAAAATTCGAATTCGAATATTATTTAAAATTTGACACTGCAATGGTAGCGCCGTCTGTCAGATCCAATGTAAAACATTCCAAAATCAACAACTACTAATAAATTAAAAATTAATTAAAAAAACATTGTCCAGCGGACAAAATTGTGAATCTAAACCATTCCCAGATCCCCTTGAACACACACAAAAAATTTCATCAAAATTGGTCCAGTCGTTTAGGAGGAGTTCAGTCACATACACACGCACACAAGAAATATATATATTAAGATATGGGTATACATAAAAGCCACATTTTTTTGATTTCTTTCTTCACTTCATATGCAAAAAACGGTAATTATTTATCTGTTACTTACCTGCTTTATCCACTGACGTATTGCAGGCGAACCGGAGTTCGTAGTGTGGGGCAGCGGCAAGCCGCTCCGCCAGTTCATATACTCGCGGGACCTCGCGCGCCTGTTCGTGTGGGTGCTGCGACACTACGACAGTGTCGACCCTCTTATACTGTCAGGTGATTTATACTCATGTTATTTATTTATTTATTTAATATTAGAAAACCAACAGCTTCGAATTTTACTTAAATAGCTAACGAATAGAAAAAAACAAAAAGCCAATGACAGGTTTTCACCAATAGCATTAAGCGTGTCCCACACAGACGCGGCCTGCGGTGGCGATCTGCTGTTGCCTTCTTGCTTGACCGCGATAACAATAAACTGCCGCGGCCGCGGTGGCGGTCATTCCCTACGGCGCGGCGCGGCGGCACATAGCTCTCGAGTCTCGCCTGCGAGTGGACGTCAGTAACCAATCGTAACGAAGTTTTATTGCTTTTATTACTGGCGCTTGAAGAAGATGAAAGATTATTTTAACAAAAAAATTAAAACCGACTTCCAAGGTAAAAACAATAATAATATGAACTAAAAAGGATTAAATAACTCTTACTCTTTAAGAGTTCTTTTTCAGAATTCGTCTAAATCTCAACTACATATTTCTTTACATAATACAGTCTTTATTATTTGGAAGTCGGTACCAGCTAATTTAGTCAAAAGCTCAGTCAATGTCAGAATATCTGAAACTTTTGGGACTGGTACCGACTTCAAAGCAATGAAGACTGTATGTACAGAAATAGTTGATACCTATTTAGAGTTTAGACGAATTCTAAAAAAAGAACTCTTAAAGAGTAAGAGTTATAAATTAATACTTTTTAGTTCATATTATTATTGTTTTTACCTTGGAAGTCGGTTTTAATTTTTTGTTAAAAATAATAATTTCACTCTTTTTAGTTATCTACAACATAAGGCTTTATGCGTAAATAGCCACTTCGAATGATAACTATTCACATTATGTTACTGTAAGCGAAATTCGTGGTAAATGCTTGCAGTTATATCTAAGCGATGCTGCAATTTCCAAACTTTTATGTTAATAAAGGTTCGAGTTCTGTTTAGTGCCTTCGGATCAAGAGATACCTTCGTATGAAATTTCACTTATTTGTAAATTATGTTTAAGTTACTAGAAACAACTTCTTAACCACCTGCAGGGCTAGCATAACA
Organism: Polyommatus icarus; assembly: GCA_937595015.1. Lineage (NCBI taxonomy): Eukaryota > Metazoa > Arthropoda > Insecta > Lepidoptera > Lycaenidae > Polyommatus > Polyommatus icarus. The sequence continues at coordinate 1,075,542 of OW569322.1, read as the reverse complement.
ACAGTAGACATGGGAAAGAATCGACATACTGACAGATTTTATCGCCAAAATGTCGGATTTCCATTGTATAACAACACAAGAATTTTAAAAATCGGTCCACAAACAGCGAAACAATAATCAAAAACATCAGCTTCGATGAAAAATATCACGAAAAGTACCAATAATTGGATCATAATGTCATGATCCATGGTATAATTATGGTTGTGGTGATGATGATTAATCAAATTGATATAGTAGCTTATGCTTTCAGTGATTTAAATAACGCCGAAATCCCCGAACCTGTATCTATAGGGATTCAAAAGTTCTGTTGGGTACCTTAGGATCCAGGGTATAACCTGGTGTGAAGTCTTACTTTTTGGTAGCATGTGCCTCGAGTACATCAGAAAAAATTGAAATCACTATATATTACCATACAAATTTCAAGGAGTCCCCTCAATTCCTCTAGGGTCCATCATCAGATCACCACTTTTGTGAACATGGTACCAAATTCGAGTTAAACCCTATACATTGTATACTTTTTAATAACGTGGGTTTAACTCGAATTTGTATAGTATACAACACAAAAAGAATTTTGAAAATCGGCTAACAAACGGCTGAGTAATCGTTAAACATACAAAAAAACATACAGCCGAACGTATTACCTCCTCCTTTTTGGAAGTCGCTCAAAAAAGGTACTTAAGTAAATTCAAAGTAATAAAAGCAAAGTTTAGAAGAAAATATTTACTAACGTCGTTGTATTTAATATTTTGGTTATTCTTTTCAGAAAAAGAGAATTGTGGGTCCATGAAATTAATAAAGAACGGCAGCAACATGGGGAATTCTGGACATAGGCATAATTTATAGGCATAATTTCACGCGGTACACGCGGCCTGTTGTAAATATTTACAACTGATCGCGTAATGGCCGCCTCATGTCCGCGCGCTCATTCACACAGAAGCAGTGGTGGAGGGGCAGGGCCGTCTCTAGCCCATGTGGCGCCCATGTGCAAATATTATCCTAGCGCCCCCTAGCAAACGCGCGGCCAAAATGAAATGGGGTACAGAGTACAAGTACAGTTTTTCCGGCCGCTTAAGGGTGGGGACTGGGGACCAGTGCCGGTCCTAGTCAAATTAAATAAAAAAAAATCGGCAAGTGCAAGTCGAACTCGCACACGAAGGGTTCCGTATGATTATAAAGCAAAGATAGGCAAAAAATAATGGTTTTATGGGAGCCCCTTGAATGTTTATTTAAGTACAAATACAATTGAGTATTTTGTCAATATTTCAAGTGCCTACGTGTAGCCGTTATTGATATACTTAATACCTCGATCGTGGGAATCGCAGACACAATAGATTTTCAATTGTTATGCGGCAGCCGGGTGCCGCTAGGGGATTGATGGGGGTAAAAAAGTCACATTTGTTGCATGGGATTGTATCCTTCAATATTCAATTTATTTTGTTTTTAGTATTTTTTATAAAAATTATATTATAGATGCCCCAACGCATCTATAAGCTCTTCAGCTTATAGATGCGTTGGGGCTGCGCTGCGAGTCGCAGTCGAAAAGACGTAGGACATGTTTTTCTATGGGCCCCGGAAGCACCGCCCTCGCGGAAGCATCACTGCGCATCGCAAAGATGTGGAGAAGAGTGTGCTGATCGGCGCTGAAATGTAGTATTTGGGTTTGGTCCTGGATTCTGAATGGATCTTTGCCCCTCATTTTCGTCGAACGGCACATAAACTGAAGAAGATGGCCATAGCCCTGAATCACCTTCTGCCAAAATCTGTGGTCCAGGGCCAACCTGCAGACGACTTTGTACAGGGGTCCTGCAGTCCTGTTTGGGCGGAACACATAGGCGCCCGGAACAGACAGCTGCTCAGAAGCCCGCAGCATACTTTAGCGCTGCGGATACTACGCTGCTATCGAACCGTTAGCTGGCGAATCGGCGTTGGCGCTGACAGGGTCCCCTCCGTAGGATCTGGAGGCTCGCGTGTTGTAGGAGGGTGTATCAACATACAGCCGAGTTTAAAAAGCGAGGAGAGCGGGTGCTACCAGAGCTGGTAACCCGATGGCGCCACAAGGCGCATGTCATTTCAATACGCACCTGGTAAGACCAGATGGCGTCCCCAACTGCCGGCTGCCGAACTGTGAAAGCGATCCGGTTGAAACTACAACAGTGGATGGCACATTCAAGGGTCACCCTTACCTTCGGTCATTACCTGGACCATACGGACAGGAGGAAACCATCGCCTAGGTACCACCACAGCCTGAGTAAGACGATACGGCGCAGCATACACTCATTGAATTTTGACGACCTCTGTGGCTCAGTGGTAAGCGCGTTGGACGCTCAAGCCGGGGGTCGCGGGTTCGAATCCCGCCGACGGAACAAAAAGTTTCAATGTTCCATGGTCTGGATGTGTATTAAATATGTGTATGATATAATAAAAATCTTAAATATATGTATAGTACAAAAATATTAAATATATTTCCGTTGTCTGGTACCTGTAACACAAGTCCTTTAGGCACTTAGCACGGGGCCAGACTGACGTGGTGTGAAGCGTCCATTGATATTATTATTGAACGCTCGGCTTGGGCTGAGCAACGGGCTGAGTTTTGCGCCGTCCTTGGATTGGACCTTACTACTTATTGGGAGGCAGTAGCTTATACCCTTTGCGAAACTGTTATGTCGCAAACGGAGGCTGCATAAAGAGAGCGGGAAGCAGATTAATACGCAGATCCCATGAAAAGGAGGCACATAGGGCGTAGGCTGCACGGCGCCCGGTGCAACCGCAAGGGCGCCGCGGCCAAGAGTACATATTTTGCTTGTGATCCATCTTGACGAAAAATATAATCTTCATTTATATATTTTAAGTTTTTAAAAAAAGGTTCATTTTAAGTTGAAAAATAAAGTTTAAATTTATATTACAAAAGCCGAGCCGCGCGCCTTGCTTTGCTGTAATACGCTTCATGCTACATAAAATGTATGCAAACTGGAGTTTTTTTTACGTTGGTCATTAAAGCACGGCGGTTGGCCAACGTGCGGGCGCGCGCCGAGTGAGGCTCCCTTGCGAGCGGCGCTCGGCGCCCCTAGAACCGCGGTGCCCGTGTACAACGCACACCCTGCACCTAAGGGAAAGACGCCCCTGGTCAGGGGGCGGGGCTTGCGGCCGCGGTAAGCCGCGGTGTGACCGCGTCCAGGCCGCGTGTGTCTGTGTCGTTCCTAGAACTCTCAAGTCATCCAACTGACCGCCACCGCCACCGCCACCGCAGGCCGCGTCTGTGTGGGACACGCTTTAAGCGTCTCCCAGACAGACGCGGCCTGCGGTGGCGGTCAGTTGGATGACTTGAGAGTTCTAGGAACGACACAGACACAGGTACATCGCCAACAGACACAGGCCAAGCCATTCAACTGACCGCCACCGCCACGGCAGGCCGCGTCTGTCTGGGAGACGCTTTAAGGAAATGACTAACAAGCAAACGTGATTTTTTAACAATTAGAAACATAAATCTGTGTAATTAAATAAAGTTGAATAATGATATAAACCAAATTTTTCAAGGAAGTAAAGGTTAAATTACAAAGGACATGATGCTTAAGGAAATATAAGAGTTACAAACCAAAGAAGTCAACGTTCAGTTTATCTCTCGCATTCTTGGTCCGCAATGTATAAGGACCAAAAGAGATTTTTTTACAAAATATATTGTTAAATTCAATGCTAGCTCGCACTAAGCAGGTGTTACGCCTATAATTGGAGTTGTAGCATGGGATAGCCAGTGGTGAATTAAATCTACGTGGTCTAGTTGGTACATAGAGTTATAAAAAAAAAAAATTTAGTTTGTTATTATTTTTAGCAATATTCCGCGAAATAAACTTCCACCTTTAAGTAAATGAGTGAGTGCACGCATAGGCATGCGTACAGCACCTCCCTCCTCCCACACTGCCTATGCGTACACTCGCATGCAAGAACTTGCAAACACCACCACCACACAAGCAATAATGTTGGCAAATCCGTGCAAGGCCCCTCACCACCATGCAGGTTGAAAACCTCGACGCGCGTTTCGCTCCAACACCGGAGCATCCTCAGGATGTGGACTCTACGAACAACGTCCGTCAAGACGTTGTTCGTAGAGTCCACATCCTGAGGATGCTCCGGTGTTGGAGCGAAACGCGCGTCGAGGTTTTCAACCTGCATGGTGGTGAGGGGCCTTGCACGGATTTGCCAACATTATTGCTTGTGTGGTGGTGGTGTTTGCAAGTTCTTGCATGCGAGTGTACGCATAGGCAGTGTGGGAGGAGGGAGGTGCTGTACGCATGCCTATGCGTGCACTCACTCATTTACTTAAAGGTGGAAGTTTATTTCGCGGAATATTGCTAAAAATAATAACAAACTAAATTTTAAGCTATGGATTTCCGCAAAGTAACGCCTGATTCCATTAACATAGAGTTATAACGAGAAACTGTGTCTGTCACAGTAAAACTTGTAAACCGATTTAGGTAGTTAGGAGAATATAGTTAGTTTTCATCCTAGACTTAACCTGGAAAAGTGTAAACTAACGCTGCTACGGATAAAAAATTTCTTCCACTCACATGCACACGCACTTACACGCCCGCGTCGCCTACAAGATCCGAGCCGTTTGAACCTTATTACCGCGTAAACAAGCTCTAAGGCCAGATTCCCACGGCACAATCCTGCACGTTTACGTCTTAACGAATAAATAGTGGCGCATACAATGTATATGCGCATACGCCCAAACACCGAAATCGCTCAATGAGCGAAAAAATAGCTCACAACACGTTGTGGTTAGGTACAACTCACAGTGAAACCAGCCACGACGCGAAATTCGCGTTATGGCTCTAATGAAAACGGCCACGACGCGTTCTGGTAATCTCAAAAAGACCATAACGCGTTTTGAACATTTATTCTTACCATGTCGTCGCTTGATAATATATGAGATTGTGACCAACAACTTAAAAATACCCTTCTAATTCAAATATTTTTATATTTCAGTGGACGAGTCAGACGAAGTGTCTATATCTCAAGCGGCAGAGGCGATCGCGGCGGCATTCGACTTCCGGGGTAAGATCGTGTATGACACGACACGGGCAGACGGGCAATACAAGAAGACGGCATCTAATAAGAAGCTGAGAGAGCTCTGCCCGGAGTTCACCTTCACACCATTTACCACCGCGGTCAAAGAGACCGTGGAGTGGTTTAAAGCCAACCACGCGAGTGCTAGGCTGTAATGAGGATGGTAGTTGGTGCCATATTGGTCCGTCTGCACTGGAGCTGCGTTGCGAGGTAAGTGTTTTAGAGAAACGGCAGTTTTGTGTGGGAACCCTAAGGCTCAACTGGCACTCGGGCAGAGTCGAAGCGTCACAATAAATATGAATGTGCTGTAGGCAAAAAACGTGACGTGACGAAACCGTTTTGAGACTCATACGATCGAACCGGAATGCCGCGTCCTACTCTGACAACGTCATTTCACGTTTGTTAGAGTAGGACGCACACAAAACTGCGAACTCGCATCGCATTCCATCGTAATGCCATTTTTATTATGAGTTTTGTCGCAGATATTTGCGATACGATGAGAATTCGTACTTTATGTGACACATTCCTCGCAACGCAGCTCTAGTGGAAACGCAGACTTGGCGTGTATTCGCACTAGCGTTTTTTAAGCAAAAGAGATGCAATTGTGCAAATCAAAGACAATTGTGCAAGTATGGAAGTCGCTAAAGTCCGATCGCCTAGGACGTAGAATTTTATACATTGACACTACTTCTTTCTTTTGCTATCGAATATTGCTCTCGCGGTTTGGTTCGCCCATGAAGTAGTGATAGCTCAATATATTCGTCGGGATTCGTCGATGTTTGAATTTTTACGTACTCCGTTACCGGACTTTAGTGTTCTCTCGGTGCTGATATTATTAATTCGGATACCAGCGTCAATTCAGGCTACTTTTAATTGGTAATTCCTTAGAAAACCCAAACCCAATTCGCTGTTTCGCTTTGAGCTGGTAATAATATTATTGTGTTGTTATATGAGTGTATATTTTTGTATATTGGGTATAACATTAGTTAAGTGCATTATTAAATATTGTTTCTGCAGAAGACTATCAAAAATGTAATTAAGTTGTATTTATTGTTGAATATTACGATAAATGAGTGAAATATAAATATTTTGATTAAAAAATTGTATTTATTCACCAACAGAAATATCATAAACAATATCACAGAGTCTACTCGCGTCAGTCTGAAATAATGAGGGATATAATAATATTTAATCAATGATTTTAAATTTTATCTAGACTGAGGTAGTAGGCATAAAACACATAACTTGCCACAAAACAATATCGAGCTAATCACAACAACAAAATATGCAATAATTAAGTAAAATATTGCATTGACAATGATACACTGTCAATTGTAAAGTGAACTGCAAATATATATTTGTTATTTGTATCCAAGTTCGCCAAAACCAGATAGATTGAACAACTAGTTACTTTGCCTAGGGTGGGGTAATATCGTCAGCAATCGGATAATCTCACCAACAATCGGATAATCTCACCAACAATCGGGTATTTTTGTTAACCGATTCGTTGCCACCTTCATTTCAACAAATTCTTACGACAGGCCAAGTACTTTGTTCGATGACGCACCATAAGCGTCATCGGCCCTGCTAAACGATGACGCGCCACGTGCGGCATTGGCCACTGGTTGTGTTTTATGCATATTTTATTGTAAATAGGCGTAAATCAGAGGGGCAAAAGATAAATTTTGTGTGCAGTGTTCGTATTAGTTGTAATTCAAAGCTGATATGGCGTATAAAAGTAGTAATTCATACTGTTAACAAAATGTGTAAGTAGTCGTCAACCTTTGGCACAAATTTTGCTCATATGAGTATGTAGGTATTAATGATTTTAATTAGTGCTGGTTACTAAAAGCCGAGCTTTGTGAGGGCTCACGTCGTCACACCTTGACTGACTGATGATAACACATATAACACGGACTCGCGCACGAAGGGTTCCGTACCATTATAGAGCAAAATTATGCCGAAAATTATGTTTTTGTATGGGAGCCATTCATTTTTTATTTTATTTATTTAATTTTATTTCGTTTTTAGTATTTGTTATTATAGCGGCAACAGATATTCATAATCCGTGAAAATTTCAATTCTATTACCGTTCTTGAGTTGCGGCCTGGAGACAGACAGACAGACAGACGGACAGACAACGAAGTCTTAGGCTGGCCTCACACAGCCGGAATGTCTTTCTGAATTCATATTATTAATTCAGAAAGACTGGAATTCCATACAATATCAGTAAGTATGCTCCACGTACACATTCTGATTTTTTTCAGATTATGTTTCTCAGATCGATCTGTAAGAATGATACTGACGAGCGTTCTGAATTCCGGATCGATAAATTTAAGATTATGATTTCATAACGCGCGTATTCCCATACATTTTAATAGAGCGGCACACACATACTGGAATCAGATTATGAATTATTTCAGTTGACACTGCAAGAACCCCTGGACGTGTTGTGATCTGCTGGCGTGATGTCTGACACGGAAAATTTAATCTTAAGCATTGAAATATAGGACACATCCATTGAGGATTACCATGACAGGGAAAAAAACATAGCTTGGTTGGAAATTCTTAAAAGTTTAATTCCAAATTGGGAAACATTAAGTGAAAACGAAAGTAAAAGAAAAATAATATTTATTAGTATTAATTCTTCTTCCATAAAGACGTTTAAATATGTGCCAGGAATCATGAGACTACTGATCAATCTTATTTTCAAAGATGTGTGTGAGGCAAGGTGCTGAACTTTAGATTATGAATTTCCGATTATGAATTATTCAGAGAGACGTTCCGGCTGTGTGAGGCCAGCCTTAGTACCTATTAGTCCCGTTTTTATCTTTTGGGTACGGAAGTTAGAACCCTAATTACATGTTAAAGCACAAATCAATAGGCATGGTAGTTTTTCCGTAAAGGTTGTGGGATTTATTATGACTAGCAACTTCATCTATTTTAGTTGAAGAATAAATAACTTAGAGTAGTTGTGTAGCTATGACAATATAAATTTGTATTAAAATTTAAGAGCTCTCAGAAAATCGTTTATTTAAACAAATGAAATACGTTTGTTTTGGATAATCAGCAGGAATATAATGACTTTCCTGAATATAGCCAGCCACGATTTACAAACATACTCAAATAAAAATTGCCTGGAAAACAACAATAAGGAGAATGAAAGTTTTCCAGAATATAGTCACTCAATATTGCAAAACTTTACATTGAAAAGGACATTAAGTAATTGAAAGTTCTCGTATTTGCAAAAAATAACTCAACAGACAGTAGCATCGAAGCTAAATTACTGACGCTGATGAAGATGAGTGTTAATAAGAAAAAAAGTTTCATAAATACGCTAATCGCAGAAAAGTAAGGATTCTTCGAGTGAACCAATGATTGACGATCTCTGACTAGTAGCCTTTAATTCTAAAATAAACGGCCACGCATAAAATTGAGTTCAACATGTATATTTAGACAAGGGAATTGTGATGAGTTTGAGCAAATCAAATCACTATTTAACAATAATTTACTTTATTAATTATGCAAAAACTTGTACAAAATATGGCCGTCACTATGATATCGCAGAAAAGAAGAACATAGACAAGGAAGAAATGTTGCATTATGGATTTGACCACAGAATACATAATATTAAGATTTGACAGTGTTGTAAGGCGCAAAATTCAATATTCAATTTAATTTCAACACTCTTCCCGAATTTAAGCCTTACAGTAATAAGCAAACATTTGGATGTACTTAACTTAAAATAAACTTGAGCAAAATTATGTAACAATCTATAAGAATTACAAAGAAACTGACTTAAATGAACACATTCCAAGTTTGGTTCTCAAAAACTTAAATTTATCTTTTGACAATGCCTTAGTGAAAATATCTGCATATTGATTGTCACTACTAACATATTTCAAATCAATAATATTTTGATAATATTTTTCTTTAATAAAATGATATTTTATTTCAATATGCTTACACCTCTTATGAAAATTTATATTTTTAATGACACTAATGGCACTTTGATTATCCAGATGAAGACACATTACACTCTGTTTGTACTGATCAATATCACTTAAGAATTGCTTGATCCACATAGTCTCTTTTGTAGCAGCACAGGCAGCCATGAATTCTGCTTCTGTTGTTGATAAAGCAACTGTTTGTTGTCTTTGACTGCACCATGTTACAGCCGCTCCATTCTTGATAAAAACATATCCAGTAATAGATCTACGTGTATCCAAATCATTTGCATAATCTGCATCACTGTAACCAGTGACATCTGTTAATTGTGGGTTTTGTGTGTAACACAACCCATAATCTTTTGTTTCTTTCAAATATTTAAAAATTTTCTTAACTGCACTCCAATGGGTATGGTTGTAACAATTGAGAAAACGACTCACCAGACTGACCGCAAACATTATATCAGGTCGACTCACGATGGCCAGGTGCATCAGGGAGCCGACTGCTTCTCTATAGGGAATGTCTTTATCCGGTCCTCCTTCCTTGTGCAACTTCATGTGAGGATCTACAGGAATGCTGTTCGGATTAGCATCATTCATGTTAAATTTGATTAATAGTTGTTCTATATATTTTGTCTGATGTATAAATATGCAATTATTGAATTGTTCTATTTGCATTCCTACAAAATTTCTGGGTTTACTTAATATTTTCATTTCAAATATGGATTTCAAATCATCAGTTATTTCTTTTATTGCTAAGTCATCTGTTGAAAATAATAACCCATCGTCTACATATAAGCATAAATAGCATTTCTTTCTATTAACTAGGCCAATATATACACATTGGTCAGATTTACTGTTGATAAAGCCAAACTTTTTAAGTACGGAGTCAAACTTACTATTCCAACACCTTGGAGCCTGTTTCAATCCATACAGTGACTTATTCAATTTACAGACTACATTCTCGTCATGGACCAGTCCTTCCGGAGGTGTCATAAATATGGTCTCCTCTAGTTCACCATACAGAAATGCTGTTTTTATATCTAGCTGGATAATTTTGAGATTATTTTGTACAGCTACTGAAAGTAATAATCGTATAGAGTCATACCTGACAGTTGGTGCAAATGTTTCATCGTAGTCGATGCCCTTAGTTTGAGCATATCCTTTTGCACACAGGCGTGATTTATATCTTAGGCCAGTTGGTTCTTCTTTTATTCGGAATACCCATTTACATTGTATTACTTTAGCATTTACAGGTTTTTCAACCAATGTCCAGGTATTATTTTTCTTATGAGCATCTAACTCTTCATTTATGGACTTTTTCCATTTATCTTGTTCGATTGAGTTCATCGCTTCTTTATAAGTCATTGGAACACATTTTAGAGAAGTGTCTTCCTGTTGACACATGTAGCTATTTTCTTCCGATTCATCTTGCTGAAATTCTTTAACTCTGTTTCTTCGTGGTCTCAGTGTTATATTTTTAACTGATGGAGAATCAATAATGATGTCTGGTTCATACTCGCTGACTGAAGAGCTGTTTTCACATACAGTATCATATGAACTAGTGCTGGTATCTATATCTTCAGTTTCAGTGTTTTGTTCATTATCTGTACATGCAGAATTTTTATCTGACAGATCTACCAGGACATAATCCCTTTTAACAGTAGATTCTAAAAATGTAGCATCTCTGCTTTTAACTACTTTTCTAGTTTCTGGTATCATGAATCTATATCCTTTAGTGTGATCGCAGTATCCAATAAAGATCATTTTCTGCGCTTTAGGATCCCATTTTCTGCGCTTCTCATGAGGTAAGTGAACCATCGCTTCACAACCAAAAACACGCAAGTGTTTCACCTTTGGTTTTTGTCCAGACCAAATTTCTTCAGGTGTTTTGTATGATAGGGACTGTGTAGGTGAGCGATTTATAACATAAGCAGCGGTGTGTACTGCATCAGCCCAAAATTGTTTCGGCAGATTGGCATTAAGAAGCATACATTTAGCTCTTTCAATAAGACTTCGGTTCATGCGTTCCGCAGTGCCGTTCTGCTCGGGAGAGTACGGCGTCGTTGTTTGGTGTATGATCCCCGCAGCTTTCAAATAGTCAGAGAAATTCCTGTTGACATATTCCAAGCCATTATCAGTTCGGAGAATTTTAATATGAATACCAAGTTGATTTTCTACTTCATGTTTAAATTCTTTGAATTTTTCTAATGCATCTGACTTATTCCTGAGAAAATACACATAAATTTTCTTTGAAAAGTCATCAAGAAATGTGATAAAATATTTGGCACCTCCTAATGTTTGTGTTTCCATAGGGCCACATATATCTGAATGAATTAATTCAAGCAGACCCTTTGCTTTATTCCCATCACGTCTAAAAGGTAATCTTGTTTGCTTACCTTCTTTACAGGTGACACATGTCAGATTTTCTGTTTTTACTGAGAAAGTTACATGGTCAGTATTTTCTTGCATTTTCCTTAAACTATTGAAATTGAGATGTCCCATTCGTTGGTGCCACAGGAAGATATCTTGATTGTCAACATCGGACATGCATGCATAGCCTCCACCAGGCATATTTAGCCGGTACATGTTGTTGATATTACTAGCCGTTGCTACTATCTGACTTTTGTTGTTCATAATAGTACAGCCAGTCCTGTCAAATCTTACTTGGCCTCCACTGCGAATAATCTGACTAACGGAAAGCAGGTTAGTCGCTAATTCTGGAACATATAACACATTTGTGAACAGTACCTTGTTTTCTTGCCCTTTATCATTGTAAGTACTTAAGCTTACTTGCCCTGAGCATTGCACTGATAATACTTTATTGTCTGCTACTCTTATATTCTTGATGGCAGTAGTAGTCACATTCTGAAGCAAATTTTTGTCTTTAACCATGTGTGATGACGCACCTGAGTCCACATACCATGCTTCACACTGTGTCGATGTAGCTATGAACACAGCAGCATAGGAAGAAGATGATTTTTGTTGCATGTCTTTTGATTTTGATTTGCATTCTGGGCTTTTGTGTCCATACTTGTTGCAGGTATAGCACCGTGGTCCTTTAGACAACTTCTTATTACCATTTTTCTGAAATTTTTTGTTGACTACAAATGCTTTCGGATCATTTTCCAATGGTCTGACATCTTGTAAGAGTTTTGCTTTGACAGAATCTGAAGTAATTTTCATGCCTGAGCTTTCAATAGCAATAATCATAGGTTGATAAGAATCAGGCAGACCTGAGAGTAGTAGTGTGCCAAGCCACTCATCGTCCACCTTGAAACCTATGTTTCTGAGCTTATGAGCTGTGCCCATTATTTTGCTTACATATTCTTCTATATTTTGACATCCTGTTAGCGACGTATTGCACAGATCACGCAGTAGACCAACGCGGCGTGTCAGCCCAGAGTCATCGAACGTTGACGACAGCCTATTCCATACTTCTTTGGCTGTACTGGCTTCTTGTATGTGCACATAATTTGTTGGATCAACAGACAGTATAATTTTTGCTTTTGCCTTTGTATCTCGTTTCGGATCAACTTCGGACGTTTCGGATTCTATGCAGTCCCACAACTCTTCATGTTGTAGATATGTTTGCATTGCAAACCGCCAAGTAACATAATTTTCACGTCCAGATAACTTTTCAATGAATGCCATTTGGTTATTTGTCCCCATTGTTGAAAAAATTTGTTGAGGTTATACACGTGAAAATTTTTCGATGTAATACTTGGTATTGAATTTAGCCGAATTTAGCACTGTTCGATTTTCTGAGCTTACTGAGCCCTTAACCTGATGAGTTTGAGCAAATCAAATCACTATTTAACAATAATTTACTTTATTAATTATGCAAAAACTTGTACAAAATATGGCCGTCACTATGATATCGCAGAAAAGAAGAACATAGACAAGGAAGAAATGTTGCATTATGGATTTGACCACAGAATACATAATATTAAGATTTGACAGTGTTGTAAGGCGCAAAATTCAATATTCAATTTAATTTCAACAAATTGTAATTACAGTATAATAAATTAGTTTTAACGTGTTTTTTAACAATTCTTATATGCCGCGTCTGGCGCGTCATCGGCCTCACTAAAACTTTTTGAATGACGCGCTGGGCGCGGCATTGGCCATGAATCGGTTAATAGTCGGGTAATCTCGACAACAGCAGTGTAGCTACGAAGCTACACTGCTTACGAAGCTACATTGTTGACGACAACAATCGGGTATTATCGTCAACAATCGAGTATTAAGCTGGGAACAAATTATCGGACGAACGTCCGCGGACGTTTTCATCGGATGCGTATTGTTTCTATCTGATCAATACAAAATACACTAAACTGTGCACATTGTCTGACATAAGTCGCGGACGCGATCTTGAGCGTTCGGACGTCTGGCTGGCCGAATGTTTGTGCATCCGCGGACGTCTGCCATTGACATACATATAGGTTAGATCTTTGACGTCCGCGGATGAACCGTGCACATTGTTAAGCCGCAACCATCAGCCGCGACTTATGGATGCGTCCGATAGTTTGTTTCTAGCTTTATCTAAGTCAACAATCAGGTAAGTTCGCTTATAGCGCGAGGCCATGCTCGTCGTATGTGACGAATATCTTCTCAATGGCGGTGATGTAGGCGGCCGTGCGCAGGTCCAGACCCAGGCTGTGCGTCTGCGCTGACCGCATCACGTTCTGAAACAGTCACGTCAAAGGTTCAAATTTCAATTATAAAACTTGAGAGGTATCAAGGGACATCCGAATGGTACATATACTCAAAAAAATATTTAAAAAAAACGCCATCTATTGACGCCCAGGAATACTAACAACGCGTCGCTGTTTATTCTCAAAAAAACGCCATCTAGTTGACGCACAAGAATGCTATCAACGCGCAGCGCCCTCTGCCCCTAACATGCACGTACTAATAAAAAAGTGTCGTTACAAGTTTTTCAGCTTAGCCCCCTTTCGCAACGCGCGAAAAGGAACTCGTTCCAATATAATCGATTCGAGTGTCGTCCTCGAATACTCGACACTATCTCTATATTATTAATATAGCATTTTCGGCATCTTCACGAACATAGCCGAAGTTTAAATTAAGAACATAAACTAGGTACGTATTGCAATAGTACTAAGTCCTGCTTCGTGGATCATCGGTTTTGTTCGGCTATTTCCGTATCCATCCGGCCTGCCCTGCCTGCTCTGCCCCGGGGCAGATGTCGGAAACGCATTAGTTAGAGTTTTGAATCAGGTTAAGCAGAGAATTTTGTGTCATATGTATAGTGTTCGTTGTAATGTATAGTATTTTCCGTAGCACCACAACTTATACTTTCAAATTATTGATTGTCGACTCGAAGATATTTTGTCTTTTTCACTCTTACACAAATATATATTTAACATCGACTTGCAAAAGAGATAGCAATAATATATAATATACCCGGCATGCGTTGCCCATGGAGAACTCTAGGCCGGCGGTGACGATGTTGTGCTCGCTGGCCTCGGACATCATGTCCGCGAAGAACGGCGACGGTCCTATCTTCGCGTCAATCTTGGCTTCCTTTAGCGACCGCTCCACGGAATCTGTAGAGGATAAATCATCCTCATCATCTCTTTATCATCATTCGCCATCGTCCCACGCGAAAAACATACCATCCTCATCACCTTGATGAGTGGCAGTCTTCCACAGTGCCTTTTTCGCGTAACTTTCTGCCGCGCACTGTAAAACTCTGGAACGAACTGTCACCAGCAGTATTTCCGGACCTATACGACCTGCACACCTTAAAAAAAATTGCGTATTCCCTCTTAAAAAGCCGGCAACGCACCTGCAGCTCTTCTGATGTTGCGAGTGTCCATGGGCGACGGTAGTTGCTTACCATCAGGTGACCCGTTTGCTCGTTTGCCCCCTTATTTAATTTAAAAAAAATCATCAGTCATCACCATCATCAGCCTATCGCTATCCGCTGTTGAACGCGACGTATTACGTAGGCCATTGGCCTAAGCCCTAAGAGCGCCAACATCCCGATCGTGACTCTTCTATAGAGAAATTAACTTCCTATGGCAGTCGGCAGATCTCGTAGTTGGCTGAGCTACGTCAAGTAAAATTTTGTCGGGATCTAGCGGCCGGGATTGAAATGACCCGACCAATTAAGTCGATCCGCCAACCGCATAAATAGTAAGGAAGTATTGCACCCACATATTTTAGATTGCAATTTGCAACAATCAGTTATCTTAAATCAAAAGTGAATTAATAAATGATTAATATTGTGTCTTAACAGCTTTTACGATCATCATAATCGTAACATCGTCTACGATATTTACGTTACGCTAACGATGAACATCTATACTAATATTTTATATTATAAATGCGAAAGTATCGCTGTCTGTCTGTCTGTCTGTCTGCCTCACTTTCACGCCTACAGTGAGCCTAGTAGTAGCCTATATGGTTCAACGGGAACTACCTACTATATAACATAAGTTACTCTATGGCGGGAACTACCGCACGCTATCAGCTGAAGTCCACGCGGACGGAGTCGTGGGCAACAGCTAGTATTATTATAATTGCGATACAGACCTAACAATGCGAAATTGGTGTCCCGCCAGAACTTGATATTGAGCTTGCCGAAGCTAACGTGGTTGAGGTTCTTGAGGAACTCGAAGTAGGAGACGGTGACGCCGCCCGCGTTGGCCAGCAGGTCCGGCAGCACCAGGATGCCGCGCTCCTGCAGCACCACGTCCGCTGACGGCAACGTCGGACCGTTAGCGCCTTCCGCTATTATCTGAAAGAAAATATTAGAGTATAGAGAAGTCAAAACACCTTGGAGCGCTTACAGACGAACGGCATCTTGTCAACAGCAGTCGTAGACTGCCGTCGACAAGTGTAAAAAAATCAATTAAAAAAAACCAGCGACTGCCGTCGACGCGTGCCGTTCGTCTTTAAGAAGCCTTAATGATGGCGCTAGTGTCGTGGAAGACAATTTTAAAATTTCAGCACAACGTAATGTGGAAAATCCTAGTCTTTGTTGGCCAAGTTCTAATTTCTTATTTATCTTAATGAAGCACTTCCAATTTTATTTACGCAAATAATGAGGAAGATAAAGCGTCTCCCAGACAGACGCGGCCTGCGGTGGCGGTGGCGGTCAGTTGGATGACTTGAGAGTTCTAGTAACGACACAGACACACGCGGTCAGGCGGCCAAGCCATCCGACTGACCGCCACCGCCACCGCAGGCCGCGTCTGTCTGGGAGACGCTTTACACGAAATAAATATTATGAATTTCCGCAACAATGAAACCAATCAATAAAGGTCTTTAACAATGCGTAATTCTACTTGCGAGGAATGTTTTTTTGGGGCTTCAGTAGAATTGCTTAATTTGCCTGACCTCGCTATTCGCTAAGCGCAGCGATTTTTTTGGATCCGCTGGAAATGCAGTCCACCACTGCCCAGCACAACATCTTTGTCCCTCAAACTTTGCAGTCGAAATTGTAGGATTTGTACTTCGTACCTTGCAATTAAGTTTGGCGGCAACGTCCGGCGTGATGGTCTTCTCGAGGGCGGCGACCACCAGGATGTCTACCTCCTCGTACAACACATCGTCCTTGCCCACCTCCTGCGCGCCCGGGAAACCCTTCACGCTGCCCTTGTTCCGAGCCTTGTAGTCTAATAGATCCTGACAGTCAAAATGTTCAGAGTAAATATTCTATTGGCGAGTGTTATTGCGTGCTGAAAACATCTACCCCCACAAGAGTTCTCTACAATGAATAGAAACTGTGATAGCCTATTAAATCCCATTTAGAGCGCTTAACGACGAATGGAAACATTGTAAGAAATAAAAGACAATGCGATATAATAGCCATGTTAGAAAGTAGTAAAATAAAAAATTACATAAAGATGAAAAGAAATAGATAGAATGAAAAATAAATAAATAAAAGATAAGAAACAGCCCTGATTATGTTAGGGGGAGGAAAATTAAAAAAAAAGACGGTTGAAGAGTAGTGTTTTGTGTCGAACTCGACTCGAACTTGGTTGTCTGTAAAGTCGGTTTACTGACGATAGTTGAACGTGACAACGTCGCAGCCTTAAATGGAACGTCTCAGAGCGAGGTAACGCCGCATATTGCGTCATGTTTTTTCGTGCGCGCAGCCCTTATCGAATTATAACTTATAAGACGTTGTCACGTCAAAAAAAAAAACGAAGAATGGCCCGTGTCGTCGTCACGCGTCGACTGCCGTCGACAAGTGTAAAAAAAAATACACCCACTGCTGTCGACTGCCGCCGACGCGTGTCGTTGACAAGTGCCGTTCTAAAAAGCCTTAGAAAGCTTTTTTCTTGTTTAAATACCGTTCGAAGAAGCTTTAGATAATAGGCGTTATCTCCTACCATGCACCAACCGATTAGTGTGGTCCAAAATTTATATATCCTTGAAAACTCTCAATAGATTCCTCCAATTCCTCACCTTAGCGTTAATGCCGTCGAGGTTCTTCAGTGTGCAGTCGTACTCTACAACACCGAGTATCTTGACGCCGCGCTCCTGCAGGTACACGCCTGCGTAGCTGCCCACGTTGCCGAAACCCTCGATCACGCATGTCTTGTTCTACAATATTCCAAATAAGTGATTGCTTTAAAATATCTTGCTTACTCTTTAGTGAGTGAGTTGAGAGAAGATTTGGAGAGTTAGCAGTTTTCTATCCTCGCTTTTTAACTCAGACTGCAAGGTTGAAAAGATCGAAAGTTTTAATGGTCAAAAAGACTGCTGTAAAGACGAAGTATTCTTATTACTCAAATATTAGAACCACTTTTTAGATAATGCAAGAATACGGACTTATATGAAACCGCTTTGCACTTAGTAGCAGTGCCTTAAATAGCCTTTTTTGCGCCCTGTGCGAACTTCTATAACAACGCCCCTGGTATTTTTAGATATTATAGGTACCGCGAGAGCAAGGCCTTGGCTATTTCCATCCATTCTGGGTGATAAAACAAAACTTGGTGCACCAATTATAATTGGAGCACTAGAAGCGCAGCGGGAACTTATCGGGAGCAAACAGAAAAAATAATAGTCCTGCCTGGTCTGGTCATTCTTGCGCCCCCCAGAGTCTACGCCCTGTGCCTGGGCACCGGTGGCACTACCTTATTTACGGCACTGCTAGTAGTAGGTAGCAGTAGATGCCGCTATCCCTTTCAGTTAATTGTATTTTTTGGATTGGGTTTATTTGTGCAGCTAAGCGCACAAGTTACAACCCAAAACCCTACCTTAAATCCGGGCTCGAGATCGATCAGCTTCATCCACTGCGGGTCGTGTATGAATATGTCTATGGCGATGAAGACGCCGCGGCCGGTCGCCTCCACTCGGCCGTGCACGCCGCCGCCGTTGATCGGCTTGCCCGTCACGCACGCAGCAGCGTTCAGGTCGTTGAAACCTGACGTCATGAGTCAGTAAATAGGTATTATCGGTACTTGTCTCTCTCACTAGAGCACGAATATATTGCCGTCGCGTTTTCATAGATAGATAAGCGATAGGAGAGCGATAGCAATACTCTTGAGCGAGTGAAAAGGACAAGTGGCACCTGGCGATTCTTAATGAGTTATGACTTATGAGAATATTCTGAGTGCTGCACCATCGGTCTATAGATGCAAGTTCAAATAGATGGTATAAGTTATAACCCATCTTTATCATCAAATTCCTAAAGTACTTACTTAACTATTTTTAATAATAATATTATCTTAGGTCCTGCATTTGCATGCATGCATGCTATTTGCATGCTATTTGGCGTAAGTGGAGCATACCTAGATACTTTACCTAAAGTCTTGATGTATGTGTCGACGATCCACGACATCTCCCGGCCGGATGTGTTGACGTCCGGTGCCGGCACGTCGATTCCGGCTCCTGAAAACAGGGTATGGTTTTTGTATGAATGTTCGTTGTGGTGCGATTAAAACGGAAACAGTAATATGAACTATAAGACATATTATTAAAGGCAGCATTCCAATTGAGGACTTCTTTGTGTCAAAAACTAACAGTTGTAATCCAATTACCGATATAGTTCTTCTTGGCGAGCTCTAGCGTGTATCGACGGGTGATGCGCTGCAGCTCAGCCACGCTGTACTGCTTCGGGTCAATCGCAACACCTGTCGATAATAACTTGGTAACTAGCTGACCACGTTGGCAATTTTATGCTAAGTATTATCAGAGAATTTGATTCATATGCATTATGCAGATGGCGGAGCAACGTATTTTAGTCGTGTTTTGTCAAACCCAGCCGACTGGCGACTGATGACGACTCACATTAACGGCCGTTCCCTATATTCAATCTATTTCTGGTTTGACATACAACCGATCGCAGCTAACATTGAATTGACATAAAATATATGTTTCTAATGTCTAATGTGAGCACAAAAAGACTGGATCAACAAAACTATCATAGATGAAATAACTCAACGGAATTATTTAGGGACTGAACACAAAAAAAATCCTGACGATGAAACAATAAAACAAACTTTATCAAGAAGAGAAACTACGTCACTGAAATGATACAAAACACTAAGAAATCTTATTACTATGAACAATTTACAAAATGTAGCACCAAACCAAAAAACTTACGGAATCTTATTAACAAATTAGCGAATAATAAGTTAAACCAGAACTGTGCTCCTCCAAAATTATTAATAAACTCAAATTAAATTACGAACCCTAAAGAAATTTAATGAGTATTTCGCAACAATACTTAGAGCATTAAACCAGTCTGGTTTAATGCTCTAAGCAACAATAGGACCACTTTTAGCAAAAGAAATACCCGTAGTTTCTGATAAAAGCCCCAGTATTGCTTTTCCAGACCAACAGTTTATAGCTGACGAATTATCAACATTAAGACCGTGTACGGTTTCTGAAATTTCCAGAATAATCGACAGCCTAGATTCTAATTGTAGTGTCGGTATTGACAGTATTACGACAAAAGCTATAAAATGTCTAAAAAACTCAATCACAGAAAGTATGTGTATATGCTTTAATAAGTTGCTGAGTGAAGGTGTTTTTCCTGACTCTTTGAGAATAGCCAAAGTAAGCCCTATACATAAAACTGGATCAACGATGGATCCTGGAAATTACTGGCCCATATCGGTGCTCCCAGTCTTATCAAAAATCTTAGAAAAAATAATTTATGACCGTCTTTATACTTATTTGGAACAAATTAATTTTATTACCAAAACGCAACACCTTAACAGCAACAGCAGACCTTATTACTAAAATAAAACACAATATTGATGATAAAAAAATCGTTCTTGGTATATTTATTGACCTCAAAAAGGCATTCGACACCGTAAGCCATAAACGTCTATTGGAAAAATTAAAGTCCCTAAATATTACGGGTCGCGCTCTAAAAATTTTGGAATCATATTTACAAAATCGAATACAAATTGTAAAAATAAATGAAGCTGAAAGTGATCCTGAACCAGTTACGTGTGGAGTCCCTCAAGGGTCGATATTAGGCCCGTTGTTCTTCCTTATCTACATAAATAATATCTGTAAAATAGGACTGCACGGTCTACTTACTCTGTATGCAGATGATACTTGCCTTTTTTATTTTGGATCCTCTATTCAAGACATCATTAGAAAAGCTCAATCAGATCTACACGCTCTTCAATCATGGTTTCGCGAAAACCTACTTACCATTAATGCTGCAAAAAGTTGTTACATGATTTTTAAAGCAAAGAATAAAATAATACAATCACACCACCTGCTATCAATCAATAATGTTACTCTGGAACAAAAATCATGTGAAAAATATTTAGGCCTACGGATAGACAATGCTCTATCGTGGAACAACCATATTGAGCATATTAGATTGAGACTCTCATCGCTCCTTGGCTCCCTACGTAACATCGCTCAAGTTATACCACACAATTCACAAATTAAGACATACTATTTATAATGCCCTTGTAAAACCACACATCCTACATTTAATTGAAATATGGGGAAGCTCAGCCAAAACAAAACTGTCAGACATTCAGATCCTGCAAAATAAAATCATTAAAATGTTATTTTCACTACCACGACTTACTGTTACTAAAAAAATCTACAGTGACACAAAAATAATGAACATTCGACAATTATATACATTTACTACTTGTATTTTTATATGGAAATGTCTAAACAAAAAAGTTCAGACGGATCTTAACTTTACTTACCGTATAGATGTAAGCAAACGTAGCAACCGACGTGCCAGTCTTTTAGTACTACCAAAAATACGCACAAATTATGGAAAAAAAATATTACATTTGAAGGAGCACAGTTGTATAATAAAATACCTTCTAACATACGAAATGTAAATTCACTCAATGTTTTTAAAATCCAGCTCCAAAATCATATAATCGAAAATATCATATAGATCAGAGTACACTGACTTGTTTGGTAAAGGCAAGAAATTGCCTTTACCAAATAATTCAGTGTTTGGAAAGGGCAGAATATTTCGACCCTCTTATTTTATCAATTATAAATAAATTAAACATTGAGTGAATATTATCTAGTTGCTAACTGACGAACGCAACATATTAATTTATTCTTGTAATTTTTTGTTCTCGTGTAAGTGACATACTTATTGTAAGTCTTTAAATGAGAATAAAGATCTTTAAACCTAAACCTAAACCAAATGACGTAGGCGGTAGGTCCGTCAACTGCTTATGAACCAATTTCTTCTACACAACACGATTCTTCAACGGGGTAGCATGTACATTTTGGTTATTTTGACTGAAGATTATCTGACCTGTCTACTACTATTGTAAAGCTATGTGCCTTTGAACCGAGCCCTTACCTCCCTTGGCGCCGCCGAACGGTATGTTGGAGCAGGCATTCTTGTATGTCATGAGCGCCGCCAACGCCTTCACCTCCTCGATGTCCACGCCCGGCGCGTACCGGATACCTGATTACATCGGTCATATCATAAGTCATAACAGCATTATATTACGGCCGGGACACAAAAACACAGCACGACGTCGTACGGCGCCGTGTCATGAAAATCCACGACGCGCGTCGTAAAAAACCACGACACAGCGCCGTACGGCGTCGTACGACGTCGTGCCGTAGAAACTCACGTAGAAGTTCAAGATGAGTTTCTACGACGCGACGTCGTACGACGCCGTGTCGTGGTTTTTTACGACGACCGCGGCGCTTCGGGCGCCGTACGACGTCGTGCCGTGTTTTTGTATCCCGGCCCTTACGTCGATGAATGGCAGTGCCTCAGTGTGTAAAACGAGCAGACAAATAGCATCGTGAGTAGTGACATTCGACAGAATGTCACAGTAAAAGTTATATCGGTCTATTTTAGATCGCTTGATTTCGCGATATCGCTTAACTTATTGAATATTTTTTGAAATACATTTAACATCTGCACGTTCACGGAGCAGGTAAACCGTTATACCGCGTCTTATTTCTACCTCTCCCTGTCCTTTTACACGATAAGTGTCTTCAATATTTCCGTTCTTTAAGGCTGCCTTCACATTACGTCGCCAGTGGTGCGGCAGCCGCGAGAAACGAGCCGCGCGACTCTCTTTTGTATGAAGTCGCGCGGCTGCAGCGCTGCTGCCGCACTGCTTGCGACGTAATGTGAAGGCGCTCTAACTATGTGACCTTAGCCCAACTGCACAACTCACCTCCTTTACACGGCAGGCGATGAACGCTGTGCTGACTGCGATAAGCGCGCACCACCTCGTATTCGCCGTTCTTGCGCTGCAGCGGGAACTCGAACTGCAGCGTGCTGTTGCATGATCCCATTACCTGCGT
Source organism: Polyommatus icarus (assembly GCA_937595015.1). NCBI lineage: Eukaryota > Metazoa > Arthropoda > Insecta > Lepidoptera > Lycaenidae > Polyommatus > Polyommatus icarus. Next base: position 1,052,773 of record OW569322.1, on the reverse strand, counting down.
ACACCATATAATATCAAATCGTACTCAGTACTCAGTAGTTAATAGTTGAAGAGCAAACCTCTGATCAATATTTAGTTTTCTTAAAGTTGTATAAGAATTTAAAATATACATCGTATATAGAGAAAATTTTAAAGCAAAGTATAAGTGCGGTCGGGATCGGGAAAAAATCATAGACATACCTTCATAAACAGATTTCTCCAAGCATGCGATCGGAGCTAGATAACAATATTTTTCTCTCACCTCTAGTACACCGACGCTGCGAAACGCGAAACAGCGGCGAACCTATACGACCTGCAAACCTTCAAGAAAAGAGCGTATTCCCTCTTAAAAGGCCGGCAACGCTCCTGCAGCTCTTCTGATGTTGCAAGTGTCCATGGGCGACGGTAGTTGCTTACCATCAGGTGACCCGTCTGCTCGTTTGCCCCCTTATTTAATAAAAAAAAAAAACGATTTGTTGTCTCACTCGCCCCACACGGCAATGCGTTTGTAGGAATAATGCGGGAGGCCAAAGGAAGATCTTCCGACCGAGCGAGGTGTTATGCTCGGTCAGGCCGGAGCCCACGTGATACATTTCAGCTTTCGTATATATTATACCAACGCGCTCAGAAAACTTCGATATAGGCGGATTGTGGGTACCGCCACACGTTATATGGCATCTCGCTCTATTCCTGTTTCGCAGCGTCAGTGTACTAGAGGCGTAAATAATCATAAATCAATTCACAACATCAAATTATATCACATTCATCAAATCACAACCATACCCTGAGTATACCCGCGACGCGCTGCTTGCGTTTCCTATCCGACAGATGCGTGTGCCTCTTCAGGTAATCCTCTAGCGCGGGTTCGCACACGATGACCGCATGATGGTAGAAGTATTCCACCATGCGGTAGAAGCTGGGGTTGTCATCACACGGGACACTCTGCAGGTACTCCGGTATTTCGTACCCGCGTACGCTCATGCGGAACGCCCCGCCCGCTCGAAACGCCTTCTTGCACGCATTCAGCAGCATGCTCGCAGAAATATTTCGATTGACGCACTCGTAACCTTTTTTTTATAATATTATATCATAGACTCGTAGTGATTATATTCTCTTTGGACGCATTGACATATAAGTACTTAGTACATAATAACTCTATGGGTATTGACGTCAATTAAACTTCCTGGACGTCAATATTTTTTGTGACATTTAAATGTCATTCAAATGATAGACAAATTATTGTTTTCACTGGTCATAGATAGCCAGTAAAAAGTTTTTGATTAAAACCTACGAATATACTTTAAAATTCCAGATTTTTTTTTCAGGTTTTTTGGTGTAAACATAATATTAAGGCTGCGTTTCCACTGAAGTGGAGCGGAGCTTAGCGGTGCCGAATTGACCAATCACCAAGCTCGAAATTTTCGCTCCGCTTCGCTGTCATTCCGCTGGAATAGCACGATTGGTCAATTCGGGCACCGCTAAGCTCCGCTTCAGTGGAAACACAGCCTAACACTAACTTGTAACTATCTATTAACTATAAAGAAAGAACCAAGATAGATAAATAATTTATTTATTGAGCCTGCACAAGGGGTTGTTCTGGACCATACGCAGGTCGACCCTGGGCCCGACGAGATCTCGGATGTTGGTGAGGCCGTACTTAATCATGGTGGGCCGCTCGAGGGACAGGCCCCAGGCCATCACCCGCACGTCCGGCGGCAGGCCCATCGGCAGCAGCATCTCGGGCCGGAAGATGCCGGAGTTGCCGATCTCGATCCACTTGCCTAGACCTGGAAACCCCACGTATATTATATTATTACAAACTTGACGCGATTGCACACTATATTATGTATATTGACGCTTATAAGTCTTATTGAATTAGTATTCTTCTACATTTAATTGTTGGATGCTTGCAGCAATAATATCGACAAGAAAGTCTGGAATTTTTTAAAACTCTGTAATAATTACACTGAAAAATGTTTCAAAATTTTTCAATATATTAAATTGCAAAGCCGACATTAAATGTCTTTGGAACGCAAGTAGTACCAATATTCAAGTTCAAATTTCATTTTCGCCCTAACAGTGACAAGCATAGACAACTTAAAATAGAAACCCAAAGACCTTGTAGAAACCTATTTAAAAAGAAGAGGAAGAAGACGAAGAAGGATAAGAACAACCACAACAATGTCAAACGCAGTTGGAGTTTTGCCGGGAATGTTAAAGTGTGCTGTTGTGTTTTTATATTATTTTCCTAAAATTGTGTTATCTGGGTTTTTAATGTGTAATATTGGTAGAATATTAACCATTAGATATTCGTGTTCATGCACAAGTGTAGGAAAGTGATGTAATATCCAGAAACGTGCTATTTTGTGTTCCCTCCAAAACTCCATCGAAAGTTTCAGTAAAGCAGACGCTTTACTCGGTCGATTCAGTAAAGTGGTAGACACCACTTTACTGAATCGACCGACTTGACTCCTTGACTGTATTGACTTTTACTTAGACTTTGACTAGACTTTAGACCTGACGATACATGAAAACGATGATGAAAAATATAATAGGAGGGAATGGTTTTCCCGCTATATTCCTTACCTTTTTACCTTGTCTGTGGCACAACATACACATCCTTTGTGCCAAGTTGCCAAAAAAGAAGAAAAAGAAAGAAAGAAAGAACAATGTCAAAGGAAATAAATTTATCCCAATTATACACCATGATGATAGTAGGGGAGGTCGCGCAGTTTAAAAAGTAATTTCATACCGAGCGAAAACCGTTACAATAATAGTATTCCACTAATACAAAACAGCGTTGATCGTCAGCCACTTCATAACCTGTGGAATAAAAATTGAGAGCATCTCAAAGTTGTTGTTGGGAATCGTATTGAATTGACATTAAAATCCTAATTCGCACCCAATAAAGGTTCATAATATCTAGATTATACACGTTTAAGTTGGGTAGGTGTTGTTTTAGTTTTAGTATATAACAACAGATGGCGCTTTTAAAGTAAAAATGTATATAATTCTTCTTCACAAATATTGACTATCGAATTAATTACTTAAAATAGCTATGTGAGATAATTTTATGGTTAATTCAAACGAAAATCGCCGTCAGCTGAATGTTTACAGGTGGTAATGTCGTCTAGGATACATTGAGCTTAAAGTAGGGCTATATTGGTCATAACTTATTTTGCTGGCTGACGGTTTTTCCACCATCGTATTAGCGACTGACGGTTTTCTTTATTATTTACAAAGTAGAAACATTCAGCTGTATAAATTTTGTACGGTATAAAATGACTTTATATTCAAAAAATTTTTACATGTTCAGTAACGCGACTGACGTTGAATCCCTCGTCTGCAATACGGCTGACGGTGATTTTTTTGGTTAAACATGACCTCAATAATCATCCATCAAAGTTTCATTCGGTATAAAATCACTTTTCGCAACTATTTTTTTTACAACTTTGAAATACTCTCAGTTAACATTCCACCACGGCTGCGGCGACTGACGCCGATTATATTGATTGATAAATATTAAGCTACCGCTGGACAAAAAATTTGGTATGTATGAAATTACTTAGTAAACGATAGCACTACTATGAAGGAAGAGCTGGAACAACAAGCTGCATTAATGAAAGAAAATACAGAAAAAATTATGATTACGATAGATAACAAGATCAGGCCATTAGAAGAAGAAAACAAAGTCCTTAAATCGGAAATCGAAATACTTAACCAGAAAATAAACACACTCGAAGATATCACTAGAAAAAACAAAATATTATTACACGGATTTGGAGAAACAGAGAATACTTACACTCAACTATACCAAAATGTATCACAGTTACTACAAAAAATAAGTGTCAATTTAGAAAAATATGATATTAATCATGAACGTAGAAAAAAAGGCGGATGGAGTCTTGTCATATACAAAACTGTGTCTTCATTTTTCTTCGGAGTCGGCCACGCACACATTCTGACGCCTGTCAAATGGTATGGACTAGCGCAAGAATGTGTGCGTGCGGACCGTGTACATACAGCCAGCTGGCCGACTCTGAACGACACAGTTTTGTGTATGGTGGGACTCCGTCTGCCTTTTTTTATAAGTCCATGATATTAATAAAATACAAAGATTGGGGAAACAGTACGACGGGAAAACAAGACCCATATTAATCTCATTCACAATATACAACAAAAAAAGCGAGGTGCTCAGAAATAAGAAAAACATGCCGGAAAATTTATACATTACAGAAGACTTTTCTAAAGAGACATTACAAAAACGAAAGGAGCTGAAAATACAGCTTCAACAGGAAAGACCAAAGGACATGACGCCTACATCAGAAACAACAAAATCATAGTAAAGTCTAAGGACAAAGAAAAAGGAAAAGAGAGGAATCCATATCCCCAATCAACGCAACCAACCACATACCAGTAGAAAAGAAAAACTTAATAGCTCCGACAAAATTACCAAAACACAAAAGAAAAACCAACAAAAAACCTCTAAACTGCCCCAACCCGATTGGTCCCCGAGGGGCTGTAGACCAAACCCCCCTAGACTTATTGCACACGGAAAAGAAAAACAAACTTCAACAAAAAAATATAAAACAAAAAACAGAAACAGTTATTATATAATATCAACCCTGAACACAAGAACCTTAAGAACAGATGAATCAAGACTAGAACTAGTTAAATAATCAAAAAATAAACATCTTCTAAAATCAGAACGGCCAACACCATCTCACATTAAAGAGGTTTTAACTCAACAACTAGAACTTGCCTTAAAATATATTAACTGGGATATCATTGGCTTAAGCGAAGTTAGAAGAATGGGTGAAAAAATAGAACAATATGATGAATACATTTTGTACCACTTCGGAAGTACGCCTGGTCTGCATGGAATTGGCTTTTTTGTAAAAAAATGCCACAGCAAATATATTAAAGAATTTATTGGGATATCAGAACGAATCGCTCAATTGAATATCACCCTACCAGAGTACGAAACTTTTTCAATAATTCAAATATACGCACCAACAGAGATAGCTCCAGAAGACATAAAAGATCAATTCTATGAAGACCTAGCAAAAACTCTTGAAAAAGCACATAAAACAATCATACTCATGGGCGATGGCTGGCTGACAAAGGCTACCAATTAATGAAGATATGATTATAGGCCGATATAGCACAGGCAAAAGAAATAACAATGGGAAACGACTTATAGACTTAGCTCAAGCATATAACCTTCTTAGCACTTTTTATAAGAAAACTGTAATAAGAAACGGACTTGGTTATCTCCTAATGGGCAAGTAAAAAACGAAATAGACTTCATACTCTCTAACAAACCCAATCTTTTCAAATATGTTACCACAATAAACAATTTGAACTTTAACACGAACCACCGAATGGTAAGGGGATAAATATATAGTACTATTACAAGAAAAAGTAGAAAACATATCACCAAAACTCTAAAACAAAATTTAACTCCATCAACAATCCCTGAAAAAAATACTAATATCATTGAAAGAAAATACACTTGAAATTGAAAATATGTAATCAATACAAGGAAAATATGACATTCTAGAAAGAACACTTCAACGTGTCTCTGAAAATTTAAAAGGCACCCGAATTAAAAAAGATAAAATTGGCAAGGAAGCAAGATCTTTAATTGATATCAGAAGAACTCTCTTAAAAAACAAAAAAGATAATAGACATGACATATCAAAACTTAGTAAAGAAATAAAAGAAAAAATTAGAAAGCACAGGTAAGAACTAAGGAATAAGACTATTCAATACCATATAGAGAAATCAGGTGGGATTAAAAAAGCTTTAAAAGAGTTAAGAGAAAATAACTGTTGGATCCCATGCGTAAAAAATAATGTATCAGGAAAAAAAGAGTCAAGAAGACAACAAATTAACGAAACTGCAACCGAGTTCTACAGTAAATTGTATAAAGACACACCTTGCAAAGATAAACAACACCTACCAAAGGACGAAAATGAAGACATAATACCACCAATTTTAGAATCAGAAGTAAGATGGGAAATATTATCCCAGAAAACAGCAAAGCTTCTGGAGAAGATAAAATAAAAAAAAACTATCACAAAAATATTTAACGAAATTTTAGATAACGAAATCATACCAAGACAATGGACGACATCAACTATTACACTGCTTCATAAGAAAGGGGACAAGGCAGATATTAATAACTACAGGCCCATTAGTTTGATGTCAAATTTATACAAAGTGTTTTCAAAAGTGCTTTTAAACCGACTTAGTACAGTCCTAGATAACAACCAACCTAAAGAACAAGCAGGCTTCCGGAAAGACTTCTCTACTATGGATCACATCCATGTGGTAAAGCTGATTATAGAAAGGAGCAACGAATATGGGAAAAAATACTTCATGGCTTTTGTAGACTTCAATAAAGCATTTGATTCTATAAAACATAACCACATGTGGGAAGCCTTAAAATCACAAGGAATACACCCCAAATACATAAGGCTACTACAAAACATTTATAGAGAGTCAACAGCAAAGATCCAAACAGAAAGGAAAGGACAACCCTTCAAGATTATGAAAGGCGTACGCCAAGGACCCCCTTTCTCCAAAGTTATTCTCGGCACTGCTCGAACACATATTTAGAAAAATGGACTGGGATGGTTTTGGTATAAACGTAAACGGAGAAAAACTAAATCACCTAAGATTCGCAGATGATCTGATACTGATTACAGATAATCAACAACACCTCAAAGAAATGTTAATCCAATTAGAAAGAGAAAGCAAAATTGTAGGCCTGACTATGAACACAGAAAAGACTAAATTAAACAAACAAACAAACAAATATACTTTATTGTGCACAATATGTTCATATCAATACAAAATACACAGGTACAAAGAAAATAAACTGCACAAAATTAATGACAAATCACGACAAAATCCTATCTCGCTGGATTGTAATTTGTAACCAAATAGAGTATGTCGATCAATATACATATCTGGGTCAAATTATTTCTCCTGAAAACCAAATGCATAAAGAAATAGATGTCAGAATAAACAATGCTTGGAAGAGATATTGGTCCCTTAAGGAACTATTTAAAAATCCACACATACCTATGAAAGACAAAAAAAGAGTTTATGATTCATGTCTACTGCCATGCCTGACTTATGGTCACAAGCTTGGGCTCTCACAAAGAAAGAACACAAAACACTAAAAGTTTGCCAAAGTAGAATGGAAAGAAGTGTTCTGAACATCAAGCTAATGGACAAAAATAAACTAACAGAAATTAGAAAGAAAACAAAACTCATTGATGTCAGTTACACTGTAAAGAAACTTAAATGGAGCTGGGCAGGCCATATGATAAGAAACAGGAGAAATAAATGGTCAAAATATATAACAATGTGGTATCCTCGGGATAGAAAAGAAAGAAAGGACGCCCAAGAAAGAGATGGGAAGATGACTTTTAAAAAATGGCCGGAGCATTGTGGCAGAGGACGGCCACAGACAGACAAACGTGGCGAAGTCTAGGGGAGGCCTTTGCCAAAGGGCAAACTGACACCGATGTCTAATCATAATCTGAAATATTATTATTCTATGTAAAAAATGGTATCACTAAATAAAGGCTTTATTATTATTATTATTATAATAATTACACAATTATTTAGTCCACAGACAACAAGCAAAGTGTTTAATATATAATTAGGTCGCGTTTGGTTGTTTATGCTAGCGCCGACAATAGCAGCGCTTTTCTCCGCCATTAGTAAGCTCTATTCAAATTCAATTGATTAATATAGCAGCACAGCGGCTTATTATTATTGATTAATACAGCAGAATCTCCTTACCATCATGATAGGCGAAGATCTCCATGCTGGGCTCAGTGTAGGGGTTGTAGGCGGGCTTGAACTGCAGGCGGCGGAAGCCCAGGCGGCGGAAGAAGTGGTCCAGCTGGGACAGCAGGTCGGCCAGGCCCAGCCCGCGGTCCGCCACCAGCCCCTCCACCTGCTGGAACTCCGCCAGGTGCGTCGCGTCCAACGTCTCGTTGCGGAACACCTGGAATACGCATGCGTTTTGGAACGAAGTTCCTTATCGCGCGTTGCGAAAGGGGGCTAGACGGAAAAAGTTGTAACGACACCACACAAAAGTGTCGGTATGTCGGTATATTACAACTAGAGCAAAATGCTATAGTTGTAAGCCGTGCAGTAGCGCTTGTTTCTCTCTCTCTCTTTTTTCAGTGTATACAGGTTTTTTGTACATAAGAAATATTAAACTGGAACTTCATTCCATCCGGGTGTCCCTTGACACCTCTCAAGTTTTTTTATCTATAAGGGTTCCTGTTATTTCTATTGCCGCTGGGAGACAGACCTAACTTGAACAGAGCGCTACCTGGTGCCTTTGCAAAGTTGTAGAAAATAGCTTTGACTCTTCCACCTCTGTGAGTTTCTAAGGTGTTCTGTTACACCTGCCCATTTACTAAGCAGTGCTCTGTGTCGACACTCGACAGGGACCTTTTCGTTACATCTCAGGGATGTTTCATTAAAATACATAGTAAATTTCTTTTAATATGAACAGAAATAATAATAATAATCTAATGGCCGCAATGTAAATTGTAATGTAACAAACTACGAATAATAAAAACTAGCTTCTATTATTAGTAGGTAACAAACAAATATAGACACACTCAAAGTTTTAGTCGGTACTCTAACGGCCGCAAGTCAGAGACATATTTTAATACCTCGATCGTGGGAATCGCAGACACAATAGATTTTCAATTGTTATGCGACAGCCGGGTGCCGCTTCGAGATTGATGGCTTACTTAACAGTAATTTAATGAACGAAAATGTTTGGAGTTTATTTCATTACACACCTTATCAATGCTGAAGAACTTCTGCGGCGTGAATGTCTCCTGCTGCGCGACTTCGTACAACATTCGCGCGGACACCGCCGTCGTGTGCGTGCGGAGTAGATTCTTCTGAGCTTCCTCTATCTTCCAGTCGTATCTGTAACCCTGTGAGTTAACTAGTCAGTAATCTGTGACAAGTGGACTATAATATTTAATAAACAACTGGAATAATGGCAGTGCCTTGTTTGAAGGCAAAGTTTTCAATTACAAGAACATGAAATATCTCATTTGATACAACAAAATTTTTATGACCTTCGGCAATATTATCTTTATGAAAATTAATAGTCCAGTACTAATATTATAAATGCGAAAGTGTGTCTGTCTGTCTGTCTGTTATCTCTTAACGCTTGAACCGCTGAACCGATTTTGCTGAAATTTGGCATGGAGATTCTTTGAGTCCCGAGAAAGGACATAGGACATTCATTATGACATTATGACATTCACGATTAATAATTAATTAAGTAGTAAGTAATTTATTTTAAATTTATTTTTTATTTTTGGACATTATATAATAAAACAAAGTGTGACATTAAATAATAATTATTAAGTATGTATGACTTATCTTTATGTCAATATGGTAAAATATTATGTTGTTGTATTTGGTAATAGTAATAAGTGGTGACAGGAATGTAAATAATTGTACAATGGGTTTTTTGTGATAATAATTTAACGCATATCTTATAAGTACTTACTACAATTAATTTATATTGCAATTATTGTGACGTTCATAAGTGTTACTGTGTGACCTATGTGAATAAATGATTTTGATTTGATTTGATTTGACAGTTTTTATACCGCAAAAATGTACGGTTCCGGCGCGATAAACGAATTTGGCGCAACGAAGTTGCGGGCGTTATCTAGTTGTTTTATAAATGAAAACGAATTAATAACTTTGTTAAAAAGTGAATAAAAATATAAAATGATGATTTTTGTAACAAATATAGTATAATTTATAAACATAAAACATTTGTTTTGAGTTTGTGTTTTGGTTTTTTAGTTACTTACTTGAAAATTAAGATCTAAACTATAAATCCAAAACCTAAACTGTTAGATTATGATGAATACACACCTGTGAGCCATAACCACCTTTGCTGTGGACTTTCTTAACTCGTTCTAAATAGTCCATAGGGAATTTGGTGGACGTAGCTGGAGATGAGATGAAGAAGGTGTCGTGAGCATCTCTGGCCGGATGCTGCTGCGGTTGGAACAGCGCGTCAAAGTTCCAGAAGGAACTCTCCACGTACTGGTTAGTCGGCATCTCTTGGAAGCCCATCTCAAGGAAGATTTCCCGGAACTCTGATCGCACTTTCAGCAATGGATGAAGATGACCACATTCAGGGGGTTGACCTGATTAAAAATAAGTATAATTAAAACATAGAAGGTTAAAGATACCTTGACATAATAATAATAATAATAAATTCTTTATTTGCACACACAAAAGAAAAGACATATAAGAGACAAAAAACAAAAGACATAACAATAACAAAAAAGTATAGAAAAATTACAAAATTGTGCAAAAAGGCGGTCTTACTGCTTTAAGCAGTTTCTTCCAGACAACCGACAATAATATTAAAAATATAAATATGAAATATACTAATTACATACAATATTGATAACATAATATATAATAAACTAAATAAACTTTACACAGATATAATAAGACAAAAAAGTATAGTTATAATATAAAAGAACCTACACACCAATAGTTTTATATAGAGAGGTCTAAGTAATATTGTTTTACACGTTTTTTGAATATATTTATAGATTCAGATTTTTTAATGAAATCGGGTAAGGAGTTCCAGAGTCGAATAGCGGTGATGGCGAAGGAAGAATCATAGAATGAAGTTTTATGAGATGGAAAAGCAAGAGTAAGTTTGTTTGCAGAGCGAAGAATAGGATTGTTATGACCGAGGAAATTGAATTTTACTTTTAGGTAGTCAGGAGTTGAAGGATTAAAGAGGATATTATATAGTAAATGCAGGACGTGAGAACTTCGTCGCATCTTTATCGGAAGCCACTTCAGCTGAGACCGATATTCAGACACATGATCAAATTTGCGAAGGCCAAAGATAAAACGGATGCACAAATTTTGGAGTCGTTGAAGGGAAAAGAGAAGATTTTCATTTAAATCACAGTAACAAACATCAGCATAGTCTAGAATCGGGAAGAGTAAGGTCGTAGCTAGATTAATTTTAGTTGCGACTGGCAGGAAATTGCTTAATCGTCTGAGGGAAGCGGTGGCAGCGTTCATCTTTTTGCGAAGTTCCTGGATCTGGATATCCCATGAGAGAGTGCGGTCGAAGTAAACTCCAAGGTTACGCACGGAGGAGCTGTAGGGAATAACATTCCCGTCAAGGACAATATCAGGTAATGAGTTCCAGTCCACTTTCGCAATTAGATGTCTGCTGCCGATAATAATAGATTGTGTTTTATTTGGATTAAGGACTAAACCATAGGCATTGCTCCACTTCGATATTTCATCTAAATCAACATTAGTTTGAGCAATACCGTAGGATAGTAATGGGAGCAGGACCTGGATATATATTTTGTAATGTATTATTTGTAGTCTTACCTAATGCATCAAAGTTATATGGTTTGAATTCTAACTCTTTCCAGGAGCCTGTTAACAGCATCTCACTAGTTAAATCAGTTTCTAGTTTTTTTATTGACGTCGCAAACTGTGGTCCCTTCAGTAGAATGAAACTTTTTATAACAATCTCTTGGAGTAGTTTTCTCTTCTTGTAGTCACTTCTCACATTGTCAGCTAGATTGTCTATGCCCTTTTTGATCTCATTTAAGTCTTCTTGGACCTTATCACTAATGTTATCAACTTTCCGTTTGACCAAGGGGGCTCCACCAGACTTGTCAATAACAATCCAACCCAAGGACATGGCTTTACTGAAGCCAACCTTAGCATTAGGTACAGTCTGAAAAGAATATCTTAAGTAAAATATTTTTTTATTCCATTTTAATGTTTTACAGAAGAGAAATTTAAATGAATTATTAAAATTTTTTGAATTTAATTAAATCACACATAGAAAATGCCCTTTGTTTTAGAGTGTTTAATGGAATATGAAAAAATTTATTATCCGACTAAATTGTCGCAATTGGGCTTCATTGCTTTAATAACAATAATAATTATTCAATATAACTAATAATTTTCGAGTGCCAAAGTCATAATGAATTAATGTTAACGAGCCTATCAAAAAAAGCTTTGTTATCTGAGTTGCAGTTGATAACCACTCGCGCGTCGCACTCGCACCATTCACACTGCCGATCGTCGGCAGGTGACGCTTGACTAGATAAAGGGAATGTTCTCCCTACCTTCATAACTTCAGCCTGCGCTATACCGTCGCTCGGTATACTTCTATACAACACGGCTTCATGGCTGCCCTTCTCAGCGACCAACTTCCCTTCATCAGTGAGCTCCCATTTCGTACTCTTGGCCGGCTCAGAAGTTACCATTTCGAGGGCTTCCAAGCTTTTCACGGCGCCTACAATTTTCTGGTGATCTTCATTGAATTCCTTTGCTAGTTGTAAGGTATCTAATTTGTCTGATTTTTCTAAACATTGCAATATTTTCTCGTTTAATTCCATTTTGAAATATTTTTAACTTAGAATAATTTTATAAATATTTTAGGTTATGATTTCACGACATGAAACATCTGTATTTGACAGATTTACGTATTCAAATGCCAATGTCAAAAAATTTAATGTCATCACTCTTTACTCTATGGTTATTACAATAAAAAAAAATTATTTTGTGAACGAATAATAATCTATTTGAAAAAATTACAAGTTGCTGTTTTTTTAGTTTAGACTTTGGATGTATAATTTAATCGCATTTTTGCAACACTACTGTAGCGAGTTAAAATTAAACTTCAATTTGTCATTAATAATCAATAATAATTCATTTGTCTATCTGTGGAGGTGCTGCGGATATGCCAAATTTTTGCTCTCTGGTGGCGTGCAATCTGTGATCTGTCATTTTCATGTCATTTCAAATTCGATTGTCAATTTTCCGGATGCCGGTGAAGTGTTTGGCGGTGGTTTTGTGAAGTGTTTCGTTTACGAAATATACAAGAAAATATCTTTTTGTTGAAGTAAGTCGTAAAATTGTTTTTTTTTTAAATAAAAGCTGCAGGTACATTTTATGCAATTATTTTTACTACAATCTTAAAATAATAACACAATATTATTTTATACAACATCCCACTTTTCCACGCGCTTCATTCTAGGAACTGGGAACTAAATGCTAATTTTCTTAAAAATTTAAAATGCTTAAAAATTTGGTGTTACGATAAGACGAATGGCCACTGTGGCATCAAAGAAAAAAACTAGATTCCAAAGATTTTACTATACCCCCCTATGATATTATATTTTGATACCCCCATTAAAAATTAAAATAGTCGTAAAATAGTCACGTAACTTTGTAATGTAAGTATTGAAAATTTTCGAAAAACTCAGGCTTCGTCTAGTTCTATCTAGTCTTTATTTAGTCATTTAGTCTAAAATTGAACTGCTGCTGCTCTAAAATTTAGACTTTAAAATTTAGAGCAACATCAGCTGGCAGGCGACAGCAAATAGACGACAGTAAAACCAGAGTAGTTCGCTGTAGACAGAGTTTTAGCTATTGTGGTAAAACTGTTTAGTTATCATAACCATCGGCCGTGGCCACAAACTGTAAAAACCGATAAGACTAATATTATGATAAGAGTCCAGTCGAGCTATAGAATAAATATTTAATATTTAATCTATTATCTAGATTCTAGCTATACAGTCGCAACCGCTAAATTGTTGATTGCAACTCTTCTATTACGCACAAAATATATTATGAACACATTACACAGTATAAGAAAGTAACAGTAAGGCCGTGTTCACGCCAAACTGACTATACGCCGCTGAATGTGAGCGAGCGTTACGCAGTTTATTGTATTTACATACATATTCACTTTTTCGTTCACACCCAATGATATTGTATAAAAAAACTCAAAGCAGATATGTTACTACCGCGCGCGTTGTGAAGCCATTAAATACGGGCCAATTGACCCGTCTTTTGTATAGTCTGTCTCTTTTATGTAAATGTCATTTCGTATCTTTTGTTTCACTTATCTGTCAAATTTGACGATTGAATTTGAAAATTGTTCGGAAGCAATTTAAGCCGGAAAATAGTATGAACGTAACAGATCTGTATTTAGTTGAATATCATTGTTCACACCTAATAGTTCAAGACAACTAAATTCAAATGTATGGAAAATTCTCGAAGACATAGAATATAAAGGCAAGAAATAACTATAGTTTATTAGATAATAGTTCCTGTTTTAAAGAAAATAAGGTCGCAGATTCATCGATAACAGAAATCATTTTTAATGCATTTTTAATGTAAGTTTTACGACCAACTTTTACGACCTATTGTTTTGCGAGTTCGGATTTTATAAAATGTTACAAAATTTTTCTAGCACTTTGGCGATGTAGATTCATTGAGGGTGGAATTATCAATTTTCCCACGCTAAACAATGGGTAATAAAAACAGTTCACAAAATGCACTTAAAAATAAAATAACATTGACAATGAATCTACGACCTTATTTATTTTAGACGTAGAATCTTTTATCAAAAAAATATAGTTATATTTTGTCTACGAAGATCGGAAATAAATTTCAATCCCCGTGCTAGGGTAGCAGGATATTATGTAGGTTATAGAGTAAAGTTAAATTTTTTCTACTCTCCCCCCCTCTCCAGGGTGTGCGTCACCCTCCCGCGCCCTCGAATATGTCCCGAAACGTGGTATTTTCCACTGAAATAAGAAACCGTATTCGATACAAAAAAAGTATGTATGAACGAAATAAAACTTGATTTCACTATAATAAGCCTCTCATATAAACAAATCGATATCACTTAAGTACAGTTTCGGCGCAATCAGTCACCAAAAACGAGTGTTTTTAATAATTTATTAACGGTCGGGTTACCAAATTTTTTTGATAATCGTTTAGTTTTTTTAATAATTTCATAATTTACCGTCAAGATGTTCAATACCTATATATTACTGGAAAACATATAAAAAGTCTATGGTGTTTAAAGTAACACCGTTTAACGAGTACGAATGCTCATATTTCGCTAAATAGCCGCACGAAAGACATTTAAAAAACACGGATGTACGATACCGTATATTTTGTATGACTTTCCAGTGAGCCTGCTCACATTCAGCGGCGACCGGCGTATAGTCAGTTTGGTCTGAACGCGGCCTAACGATTGTGCACATTACGTCGCGTTCGATAATTGGTTTTACAAATTGAATCCTACCTGTCTGTGTATTTGCGGTCTTATTGTGTCTTATGGCCGGGGCAAGTTAATATTTTAAATTAAAACTGTAAGTTTTAAAGGATGAGATGAATATACTTTGTAGGATAAGGGGTACCTAAGTATATTATAATTTATATTATGTACTTACTTAATATCTAACTACCTACATAATCATAGCTTGGAGCAGCTGCTACCTCTGTAATATTATGTATTCTGTGCCTCTGTTTAATCTTGGGCCCGGCCGGTTTGGGCGAGATACATTCTAATATAAACTTGAGTGTGATGAACTTTCACAGGACATTTCATAATATATAGAGTTAACGTTGAACTCTAAACTAAGAAACGTTGTTTTAATGCCCGTATAGCAGCCCCGGATTTATAAATAGGCCGTATAAGCCGCTGCTTAGGGGCCGCAGCGTCCATAGGGGGCCGTTAGATTTCGAACATGGGCCGCGGAAATAAAAAAATATAAATTCGGCAATGTACTATGTACATTATGGTTGTCTTAGCACGACGCAGCATAGTTCTAGCACAGTTAACAGGAACTAGGCAGTGGGCGATCAATAAACCTTTGACTATACAGTGTGAGTTTCTTCACGATGTTTTCCTTTACAATACAAGCGTCTAAGAACTGTATCACATCCAGATGGGTCGTCTGGACGTGGTGATATTTGGTGCGTCGGGCTATACGGGTCGTCACGTGGTGAGGGCTGCACCGCGGCTGCTGCGCGGTCTGGCCTGGGCCGTCGCCGGCCGAGACGCTGACAAGCTGAGGAGCGCCCTGCGAGACGCGACCAATAAGATCGGTGAGTAATGAAGCGTGGTAATGCCTGGCATGGAAGCTGTTCCAAATTATGAAATTACTCTTTCTAAAGAAGAATTGATAGCAGATTGACTAAAACATCGCCTTTCTTTTACGTTCCTTCTGTGGTCAAGCTAAGTCTGCAGGTGATCGGGCAAGTTTTTTCCTTCACCAGCGAGGGGAGACCAATTCCTATAGTTGCCATATCGGGTCGGCTATATGTTGTGTGGAGAATACTCCAAAACCAAATGTTGGTAAGTATATTATATTGTCAGGATTACAGTATCAATTAGTACTCTCTTTTCCTTCTCTTCTTTACCACTATTTCACCAGCATAAGAAACCTAGTACCTAGAAACTAAGTGGACTTACAGGCAAGCGCGAGAGGAGCTAACAGATTTCGACTCTTGTCATCGAACTAAATGATTACGCATCCTTTGTTATATTTCAGTCTCAGTCAAATCAATGTAAGTCATGATCTGGACCCTGATATAGCCCGCGCTCGTAAGACTTCCTACAGACGAACGGCACGCGTCGACGCTATATCGACAAGTGCTGTTCGTCTGTAAGAGCGCTAAACTACGTAGGTCTCTGTCCATTCTGGTCATCTGCCTATTCATCAACATCTCCGACAGTACTTCAGCCTTGAATTCTTATTCCAGGTGAAGACATAACCTCCATCGAGTGTATAGTCGCGGATGTGAGCGACGCCGACTCTCTCCGCGCGATGTGTGAACGGGCCCGCATCGTGGTGAATTGCTGCGGCCCCTACCGGTTCTACGGTGAGCCGGTCCTGCAGGCCGCGATACAAAGCCGCACGCACTACGTCGACATCAGCGGGGAGCCGCAGGTTGGTGGACCGTAGCCCTAATCCCCAGCTGAATTATCAGGCGTGGGACGTAGAATGGACCGGATTTACGATGCGCAATTCGATTCGGATTCGGAAACTTCATCTGACGATATCCAATAAGCGCTCGCTGCGTCAGGTATCGACCAATGACCGCACGGTAAAGTTTCCGAATCCGAGTAGAACGGAAATCGTCAATCGCCCTGCTGTAGTCCTAATCGATGATTATTGTGGACCGATTCCCTGTATGGACACTAGACAGCTGTGCATTATAGTGGACAGATTTGATCATAAGTCATTAAACTCTTTACCGTGAGGAGTTTGAAAAGAAGCGATATGATACATAGTTTGACCCAATTTCACTATTGCTTCAGAGTAAAGAGTGACTAACTATACACGTTTTGTCTTATCATATGTATTCACTATTCTGTGCTTAGGTATAGGTACCTACTTACACTTATTATTAGTATATTTAGACAGGGGTGCAGTAAAATACGATGACGCCTGCGACTCCGTTGCGCCCAAATTTATTTTCGCAGGAACCGTACATATTTCCAGGATAAAAAGTATCCTATGTCCTTCCCGGGACTCAAAGTATCTCCGTGCCAAACAGCATAATCGGTTTAGCGGTTTGAGCGTAAAGAGGTACAGAGACAGACAGACTTTAGCATTTATATTTTAGAATGGATGGGAATGGGCATTGTCCAAAAAAAATTACATGTACTTTTTATAATTTTTTTCGTTAGAATAGGGTATTTTAAGAATATAAATTAAATAATTTTGAAATTCATCGGCTAGTTTTTTCTCAATAAATTTTTAAAGTTTCGCTCTGACGTCATCATCGGCGGCCAATGGGCATTGTCCAAAAAAAATCACATGTAATTTTTATATTTTTTTTCGTTAAAATAGGGTATTTTAAGAATATAAATTAATTAATTTTGAAATTCATTGGCTAGTTTTTTCTCAATAAATTTTTAAAGTTTCGCTCTGACGTCATCATCGGCGGCCAATTGACCTCTGTAGTATGTTTTTTTTCGTTTCAATCTTATTTATAATGGCTGGTTCGTCTAATGCAAGTTATCATTATGTGAAAGCTGATACTAAAAGCTTACCAAAAGTTCGAAACGTAATGTTGGTCGAATTTATTGCTAATTTAACGCCATTGAAGGTCAAACTAAGGTTAAACATATTTGTTCAAAAATATAAGTAACTAATGGGTATTTTTTTCGTTTATATACAGAAAAACTATCACTGACCTTATTCCTCGAAATGTTTTTGTAATGAGCAAAATTAAAAAAAAATGGACAATCCCCATTGACCTCTGCAGTATGTTTTTTTTCGTTTCAATCTTATTTATAATGGCTGGTTCGTCAAATATAAGTTATCATTATGTGAAAGCTGATACGAGAAGCTTACCAAAAGTTCGAAACGTAATGTTCGTCGAATTTATTGCTAATTTAACGCCATTGAAGGTCAAACTAAGGTTAAACATATTTGTTCAAAAATATAAGTAACTAATGGGTATTTTTTTCGTTTATATACAGAAAAGCGATCACTGACCTTATTCCTCGAAATGTTTTTGTAATGAGCAAAATTAAAAAAAAATGGACAATCCCCATTCTTACTGATACTACATTGAGGTGTCAGCTTCTCTCTCAAACTGTGGATCATCTGCACCTGTGTGTTTTGTGTGTTCACTTTTAAACAATGAGGATATTGTTGAAGCACATTTTGTTATTTTGGTAAGGTGTGTGGCGCCTGGCGGTGATATTATTTCAATGAAATATGAAATCCAATTATAAGTGTTTGCTATTTAGGTTATCTATTTACCTAGGCCTTGAAGTTGTTGATCCTGCTAGCACATATCCTGTTAGAGTTAATGATCAAAAATATGTTATATTGAATTGTAAATATTATGATATTGCGATCACTTTGCATACTGTTGTCTGTTACGCATATTCGTGTGACGTGTCCCAAATCTTACGTCTTATCATTATAGTCCACCTTAGCATAATGTGATAGAAACCTTTTTGCTCCGAAACCGCTGAACAAATTTGGATTAACCATCAAGACAATTTGGGTTATTGCCTATTGGAAATTAGGCGTACGTAGATTTTACGAGTCCCTCGAAATGCACCGTTTCTGCGCGTTAAACGTGGTAGTCTAGTACATAAGATAACTATGCAAATTACCATTTAGGTAGTATTCTAACGTTTACAAAAACACACAAGATCGTGTTAACCTTCTACTAGCTTAGCAAATTGCCTATCGCAAGAACTGTCGTGGAATCTAATGACATGACGTCACACCGTACACGTGCTTACTACGCACAAAATATTTTAATATTTTAATGTTTTTTAAGGATGAGTTGCGTTTTGTATCAGATATAAGGTGAGTCACAGTAGCCGCAACTACGGACGATCCGACACTTTACGTAATAGTAAACTAGACTAGGTAGATGACGTCCGAAACTACGTTGCACCAAAATTCGTTTGTCGCGTAGGAACTTTACATTTTTTCACGAAAAAAGTATCCTATGTCCTTTCCCGGGACTCAAAGTATCTCCATACCAAACAGCAAAATCGGTTCAGCGGTTTGGGCGTGAAGAGGTAACAGACAGATAGACGGACAGACAGACACTCTTTCGTATTTACAATATTAGTATGGAATATAGATACTAGAGTGCCGTGTCAACTATGAACTAGTACAGCCTCCGCGTGGTGTGGTTTGGCAATTGGCTCGTACGATTTCATACAAATAATATTCTTCACCAGCTCTAGATGTATCCATACTAATATTATAAATGCGAAAGTGTGTCTGTCTGTCTGTCTGTTACCTCTTCACGTCCAAACCGCTGAACCGATTTTGCTGAAATTTGGCATGGAGATACTTTGAGTCCCGGGAAAGGACATAGGCTACTTTTCATCCTCGAAAAATGTACGGTTCCCGCGCGATAAACGATTTTTGGCGCAACGGAGTTGCGGGCGTCATCTAGTAAAATATAAATAGGCCAAATAGGCCGCATAGGCCGCATAGGCCCCGGTCTAGAGACGGCAGCGTCCTAAGGGGGCGGTCCTAGGGGGGCGGTAGATTTTTTACATGGGTTGGCGAAAATAGGCTCAGCCGCGCGACTCGTTGTAGTATAGAAGTCGCGCGGCTGCCGCACTACTTGCGACTTTGTGAGGGCAGCCTACTTCGATCGGAGGATCTAGGAATTCCCATTGTATTCTTTTGTTGTCGCGATCACCGGTGCTCGCGCGGGGCCTGAAGGAAGAGTGGCTCATGAAAAACCTGAATCCGGCACTGTTCTCCGCTGTATACTCAGTATTTCTAAGCGGTATATGAATGTTTATGAATTCAGTTGCGCTTTCCCCAGCATGTTTACACAATTAATTGGAGCAAACAGTGGAATGCAATTCGACACATCGTGTAAAAACACGCAAACATGTTCAAACTGGCAGCTACTTACGTCATAAATCATAATAGACCTACTTTTTTGTACACTATTGATATGCTGCAATATTGATATACTGACATACGGTTTTGCTCGATAGTTTTACTCCAAATCGAGCAATAACCACCATGTGGACCGCCAAAACTGACAGCTCGAAGGCTCGCCTCGAGCCGACTCGATGGAATTAAATATGTCAAATATGTCATTTCCTTCGATTTGGAGTAAAACTATCGAGCAAAGCCGTATGTGAGTACTTAGCAATAGAAACATACAATTAAAATTATTGAGAAAGACCTATGATATGTCACATGACCTCTCTGAAGAAACCTAAATACATGTTTAACGTTGCGCGTTGGTTAGAAACGGAAGCATTCGGTATTGAGTATTGACCCACTTACACGGTGCAAATAAGCTATGTATTTAGGGATACCGATAGGGGAGCCACTAGCCAGACAACTCTGGCTTTAGAACAAGACATATATAGGTAAACGTATAAGCAATATTTCTTTTTGATATTTCATTTACCTTTAGATTTAGAGGACAGACAGAAAGCACCACGTCCGTAGACTCGTGTTTTCAAAAACTCCCAATAGGAATTTCAGCCCACCTGCTACCAGACGGATCTTAAGTATCGATAGGATCTTTGTCGTGTAAAACAGCTTGTGAGACAAAGAGGATTGCGCCATCTTGCTTGCTTGACCACCGAGGAGTTGGCGCCTGGCTGCTCAGTTTGCCCTATGGGCCGGCCCTTCAGCTGTCATATGTTACGAACTTACAACCCTCATTAGCTCAGTAGGTTAAAGTAGTTTTGTGTTTGTAGTTCATGGAGCTGATGCAGCTACGTCACGGCGCGGAGGCGCGTGCGAGCGGCGTGTACGCGGTCAGCGCGTGCGGCTTCGACAGCATACCCCTGGATCTCGGAGTAGTCCACCTGCAGAATAACTTTACAGGTGTGTGTGCATGTGCATAGTGAATACGTACGAGCGAGTGTTAAACGTCTCCCAGACAGACGCGGCCTGCGGTGGATGCGGTGGCGGTCAGTTGGATGACTTGAGCGTTCTAGGAACGACACAGACACAACGCGGCCACGCGGCCAAGTCATCCAACTGTCCGCCACCGCCACCGAAACCGCAGGCCGCGTCTGTCTGGGAGACGCTTTAAAGTGTGCATACTTGTATGTGGGTATGTATAAATGTGTGCGTAGGTACGTACCTACGCGTACGGACGAGCGTACTGGTAATGTGTGCGCGCGTGTGTACGTAATATTTTGTAAAATTATGCGAATGTAGTTTCATTAGTGAAGCGTATGACTTATGAGGCATTACAACTACTTATAAGAAACAGAAACCAGCAGTACATTTTGCGGGCTTATACCTATTAACCTCGAATCGTTGTACCAAACAAACTTCCATTATATTTCAGGCACGCTGAACTCTGTGGAGTCATACCTGGACGTAAAGTCGACGACTACGATCAAGAACACCAGTGCCGTCAACTTCGGCACATGGGAGTCGCTCATCTACGGGTACTGACTGAGTACTGAGTACAGACGGCCCTGATTAGCCGCGTACTGACCAAGCGAGCCGCCTCGCCGCGGCAGCCTCGCGCGCATTTGCTCGGTCGGTCAGTACGTGTTACTGCGCCGTGCGCGGCAAACGTCCGAGGCGCCTTTGAGCAGCAACCAAAAACCGACAACTTTTGGCTCGGCCGCGGCACGCTCGGGCGAGGCAGCGTGGCTGCTCGCTTGGTCAGTACGCGGCTATTCACGATGCATAGTTCGACTCGGATTCAGAAACTTCATCGCGCGACAGCCAATAAACGCTCGCCGCTCTAGGCATTTGACCAATGACCGACGGTAAAGTTTCCGAATCCGCGTCGAACGGGAATCGCCCTGCAGATTCTATAGCTTATTTACTATGACAAGTTCAAGACACACATTTTGCCACTTTGGAAGAGCCTCTCTCGCAAACTATTCAGGTTAGAAAAAAATTATATTAGAAACCTCAATATGATTTTTGAAGACCTATCCATAGATACCCCACACGCATAGGCCAGATGAAAAAAAAAATTGTTTCAGTTGTACCTATGGGGACCCCTAAAATTTTTAATAATTTTTCCATTTTTGTATCAAAATCTTAATGCGGTTCACAGACTACATTTACCTACCAAGTTTCAATAGCTCTTATAGTATTATAGCTCTTATAGTTTCGGAGTAAAGTGGCTGTGACATACGGACGGACAGACAGACAGACATACAGACAGACAGACATGACGAATCTATAAAAGTTCCGTTTTTTGCCATTTTGGCTACGGAACCCTAAAAACCAGATATTTCTTGTTAACGACGGATGCTAAATAAACGCAAACACTCTCCAACAGATATTTATTTAAGAAATGATCATGAAGTGTACCAAATTACAAACAAAAACAGTGATTATTACTGTCGTTCAATAAAAGAACTAAATAATTAAATCACTTGTAGTGTTAAATATAATAATTAATAACTAGGGGTAAGCTAACGCGAATAATATTTGGCATAACGAACGCCTATCTTGTAAAAAGCCCGTAAGCCGCCAAGCACGTCCGTTTTATTCAGTCCAGTGGCGCCCCCACTCAACATGGCGACTTCTAGGCGTTGCCAACATTCTTATTAGCAAAATGCTGTAATTGAATGTTATTTTTCGAAGAAAGTCATTCAGCCTAAAGAAGCGCTCTCCTTCTGGTGTAGATTGCAGTTGAGTAATAAAGTGTTATATTAATTTCAGCTTGACGCACTACGATGAGCTGAAGTCCCTCCGGAAGCAGCTGTACCCCACCCCGCTGCCGGTGCTTAAACCGAAAGTCAACACCAGGTAAGGGGTCGGCCATTATGAAATTGACCACAAAACAAGTAAGTTACAGGTTTCTTGTTGGTGAGGATTTAACACCCATGGTCATTTACAACTTTTAAGGATTTAAAATTCCTCTGGGATTGATTTCTAAATTTTATTTTTATTAAAAATACGTATAACAATTACACTTTTTGAACGTTGGGAGTTGTGACTACGGTGCTTACCTCCGGTTCGGTAACTAGCCCGATGAGAAGAACTGGCGTAAGAAATAGGGCAAAATGCAACGCGACTATTTCATTACAGTCTCCGGTATAAATATGCGGTTGAATCGGTCCATTTGCGTCGAGGCTTATATAGTGCCCAATTTTTCACACTAAAACAGTTAAAGGTACAGTTACACATGCTCAAAAATAGCATGCTGTTTAAACTCGATTCATTTATTATTATAGTACTCCTGCAGCGAAAAACTAATCGATACTACTAGCATAGTGCTTAAACCATGCCCCCGCCACCCCCGCCACCCGCGCCGCAGGTAGCATGCTCAAAAATCGCATGCCTGTAAATTTTTGAGCATGCTCGAAATAGGCATGCTTATACTCGTAACCATTTGCTCGGTCTTAACATGCTTTCATGCTTGAAATAAGAGTATGATGTGTGTAACCTTTAACTATAAACTGTTTCAGAATACTCCACCGCGACGCGGACGGAAAATGGTGCCTACCGTTCCCGGGCGCGGACGCGTCAGTGGCGTACCGTACGCAACGTGCACGCTCGCGGCCTGCGTACGTGCGGACTTACTTCCGCGTTGGCTCCCTACCCGCCGCGCTAGCAACCATACTAGCTGCGATATTCCTCTTCCTAATGACTAGGACGGAGTTTACAAGGAAGCTACTACTAAACTACCCGGCGTTATTCACTTTTGGATTCGTCAGCAAGGAGAGTCCGAACGAAGCGGTGGGAGAGAGTACGGAGTTTGAGCTGACGCTGAAGGGTAAAGGATGGCCCGCCGAGCCCAGTGACCAGCCGCCGTCAAAGACGATCACAGCTAAGGTAAAAATCCATTGGCTGACTTTTTAATTCTTGTAAAATTAATAAAAAATATTTACATCCGAACATTTAACTTCCTCCTTTTTGGAAGTCGTTAAAAAATAACAGCCCATCACTTGTTTATAGTAGTTTTAAAAGTTGCAGTTTTGGTGCCGGCCGCTTACGCGCCTATAAAACCTATCAATAAGCGATGCAGTGTTACTTGCGTCTGTCGTCTCTGTCTCAAAAATTTACTTAATTATTAAGGTTTGACTGCACAGTTTAACGTATACGAAAAAACAGAAAATGGACGACAAGCCATTAAAGAAGTATAGATATATATTTTATCTCCGATTGATCATGAATCGACGT
Source organism: Polyommatus icarus (assembly GCA_937595015.1). Classification (NCBI taxonomy): domain Eukaryota; kingdom Metazoa; phylum Arthropoda; class Insecta; order Lepidoptera; family Lycaenidae; genus Polyommatus; species Polyommatus icarus. The sequence goes on along the minus strand of OW569322.1, from coordinate 1,028,283 downwards.
GGCAATCATGGTTATTACTAGACATCGGAGACATATTTTGGTAATTTTTAGGGTTCCGTAGCCAAATGGCAAAAAACGGAACCCTTATAGATTCGTCACAGCCACTTTTCTCCGTAACTATAAGAGCTATACTATTGAAACTTGGTAAGTAGATGTAGTCTATGAACTGCATTAAGATTTTGATACAAAAATGGAAAAATTATTAAAAATTTTAGGAGTCCCCATAGGTACAACTGAAACAAAAAAAAATCATCTAACCTATGCCTGTGGGGTATTTATGGATAGGTCTTTAAAAATCATATTGAGGTTTCTAATTTTTTTTTCTAACCTGCATAGTTTGCGAGAGAGACTCTTACAAAGTGGTAAAATGTGTCTCCCCCCCCCCCTCCCCCCTTTAATTTCTAAAGTAGGTGCATGATAATTCTAAAAAAATGATATGATGTATCTTACTATAAAAACTACCAACGAAAATTGGTTTGAACGAGATCTAGCTAGTAGTTTTTTTTATACGTCATAAATAGTAAACCTTAATAATTTAACTTTCATTAAATCAACTGAAATATAAAAATAAATCAAAAACCTTTTAATTTCATAGAAACAAACCTTATTGCTGCTGCGGAATCCTTCATGGGCGAGTCCAACTCGCACTTGGCCGGTTTTTTTATTTATCCCATTAGCATAATCCACTCTTGTAGGCATGTTGGTATAGTTTGGAATGTTCAATCATTGGTTTATTGTTCATGGTATATTGGTGTTACTCCAGGTGGGCGGCGTGAACCCGGGCTACGGTCTGACGGCGGTGATGCTGCTGTTGTCTGCGATCACTATACTCAACGAGCCCGACAAGCTGCCCGAGCCGTGAGTACTATACCTTAGGGCTTAGATAGAATAAAGTGTAGGCCAAATTTTTGGAAATGACCCAATTGTTATTGGCATCTCATTACTCCGAAAAAAGAAAAAATGCCTATTATAAGATCTTCACCCTAAAAAACTCTCAAGGCAACTACTAAACACTGTTCAGGGACCCAAACTATGCGTCGCCGTGTAAATCAGTGTCACATTAAGGCCGTCCCCCGAGCAAACGACCTTGGCCATACATTTGCCGCGTTGCCGAGATCGCACCAAAACCAGTGAACTTTAAACTACTTTGTTATTCGTAGACCAAAACCCTATTTTTTTTTACTTATCTTAGTTCAAAATTGACCTAAAAAAATTTTTAAACGGGGAATATGTAGTTTATGATATTGTCGATCTTTTGGTGTGTGTTTCAAATAAAAGTAATTTGTAAGTACTAAGGAGATGCTGTATGTATGCTTGAATTTTAATAAATTGGCTTTACTGTGGAAGCTGATATCATGATTATAATAAACGAAAATAGAAAATTTGAAACGGGGAAAGGATTGTTGAGATACTGAAGATTATTGCTGTATTTTTATTATAACTCTGTAGCTTTCAAATTATGAGTTTATAAGGCTTTAAATACGGTAAATTACGGATTCTCAGTAGGGACAAACCTGTATTTTAATGTAGAGCGTAATAATTAATAAATTAACCATGAAATGTTACACAATTTCTTTTTGTGGCGGTACCCACAATTCGCCTAACAATCCTACATCGCGCTATCGAAGTTTCGGAGAACGGCAAGATATATACAACGTCTGAAATGACGTCAGTGGGCTTCGGCCTGACCGAGCATAACACCTCGCTCGGTCGGAAGATCTTCCTTTGGCCTCCAACGCCACATTTTGTTACAGTGATAACTTAGTACCATCAAAGAAATTCATTGATAGACAGTTGATGACCCGCAATTAGATATTTGGTCGGATTATTTCAAATCAATATTAGTCGTGAATCGTGATCTGTCGACTGGGTTTAACATAACTCGACCAAACTACGTAGGTTGTCCGCCATCTACTTATAAATTAACTTCCTTCATAGTACACATAATTTTGTCAATTTCAGCGGCGTTCTGACGCCTGGCGCGGCATTCGGCAACACGCAGCTGGTGCGGCGACTCAACGACAATGGCCTCAAGTTTGAAATACTACCCTAGATTTGCATGAGAATTGAGGTGTTTAGGTGCTATATTAATTTGTTGCAGATAATAATAGGTATACTTGATGTTATATGACTTATTAGCACGAGAATTGAGAGAATTGAGATTGCTATCTTAAACACCCTATTCGATTTCAAGCTGTTTCAAAGATTAGCTCCCGTAAAACGGACCAAATCGGTCAACCTTAGGCGCGCCTCCAAACATCCAAAGGCTTCAACTTTGTAACAAAATGCACTCACCAATAAAGTCTAGGGATACCTATTTGCTCTATTTTGCAATTAATGGCTTGGAGTTTAAAAAAATTAAGATTTATTAAAAAAGTTGCTCGTGCATTACCTATAATGAAAATTTATTTGTTACACATAGGTAGGGAAATCTTACCAAAGAGGGAAATGGGTAAAGGGTAAAGGGGTTAAAAATGGTAAAGGGGTAAATCTTACCAAATAGAGGCATAGATGTTATATGAATTCAAAATAAGATTATTGCATGGTCCAAGCCACAGGCTCTCAAAAGTTTATGTCACAACTGACATTAATTATCATCAAGTTTGTGATTCTCCTCATGGTGGACCATAATTATATTATGTCAGAGGAATATACTTGTACCAAGGCCGGTATAAATAGTCAGTACTCAAGATGCATCTCGGTCTCAAGACACGGTTCGCTCTGTGATTGGTTGGCTGTCAAAATTTGGACAAACCGCGTCTTGAGACCTAGATGCATCTTAAGTACTTACTGACTATTTATACCGGCCTTAGGCTGTGTTTCCACTGAAGCGGAGCGGAGCTTAGCGGTGCCGAATTGACAAATCACCACGCTCGAAATCTTCGCTGTCATTCCGCTGGAATAGCACGATTGGTCAATTCAGGCACCGCTAAGCTCCGCTCCGCTTCATTTGATTTCAAGTGACATTTTATGATTACTTAACTATTGACTTGACAGAGTTTGTCAGCAAATGTATACAGTTTATATCATAGTCTTCATTACTTTAAAGTTAAGTAATCATTAAATCTCCCTGAGTGCGGTATGTCCATGGTATGTTAAGTCCTTTATTTAGTGCCATGCGGAGTGCCTTTAAGAAGTTATGAGCAATATTAAACTTGTGAATATATTATAATTTATTCGTATAAATAACACTATAAAAACTGTAATAGTTTTGTATGGATCAACTAACATTTTTATTTTTTTGTATGTAACTCGAAAATAAATGTTTCGTTTTTTATTCGATTTGTTTTATTTCGAGACTGTGTTTGAGGCTTAGATATTTTTTCTTTGCAACATGACGTATACAGGGTGTAACAAAACTAAGTGATAAATACTTTAGGGTGTGTATGTGTATAAAGAGTTCACTGTGAAAGTAGCAGCGCTGAAAGAACATTTTTTAGTGATTGGTATGGGCAAGCGCTCGAGCGTCATGTCTTTTCCCATACAAAAGTGAAAAAAGTTACTCTATCAGCGCTGCTAATTTCACAGCGAGCTCTATAGGTACAGGGGACCCATAAATAAACTAAAGCAATATCACTTGGTTTTGTAACACCCTGTAGAATGTAGATACATACCCATACCTACTATGTGCTCTTTTCCATTTTTGGCAAAGATTCAGTCTGATTGTAGTGATCACATTTTTTGCCTCGATATGCCGTATAGGTATGAATATCACACGGCATATCGAGGCAAAAAATGTGATCAAGAGACTTCACAATGGTACCTACCTAATTGGAATTTGGGGATAGATCTAAGTAATTGGTATTCTTAGCAATATTATGAATGCTACAGTGTGGTTAATTAAACAAATAAACCGATTTTGATATTTGGTATGAAGATAGATACTTTGAGTACCGAGAAAGAAACTGTAAATTTTTCCGGGATAAAAAGTATATTTTTTATCCCGTAAAAATGAACTCTCAAGTTTAGAAATCTACGTTATAAACAGAACAATTAAATGTACTTGTAAACAGCAATTTAGATCTACGTATAACGCTAAGTAAAGCCATAAGTCCATATAAAGTATTAATTTCTTACAGTTTCGGTCAGCAATTATCTCTAAAAGCGACCTTTAGCGCGTGTATGACGTTAGAAGTCGTTCAAAACTATTTTACCTCTGAGTTTGTATGAGTATGATCCATAAGACGTTTGTGTTAAGGTCCTCTTACCGTACCGTAAAGAAATATATGAGAAATATTTACTAGGGCCGGATTTTTAAGACAGTGTTAAAGAGCCGTTTGAAAGGTTTGCTGTTAGTACAAAACTTGTTAGAGTCTGGAGTTAAATATTTTTTATTCAATTAGAAAATTTCACTACAGTTTAAACAACCACCAACAGATTTCTTTTTATTTGAAAACTATTAGAAAAATAATAGAGAATTTCACTACCATTTTTTACAACAATCTGGTACATTTTGGCCAAAAATTCCCCAAAAAGTACAAAATGGGGGCTCCCCAGGAGCATCTAGATCTGGTGATATTCGGTGCTAGCGGCTACACGGGGCGGCTAGCGGTGCACCAGATGGCTGTGGTGATGCGCCAGCACCCCGGGATCCACTGGGGGGTCGCGGGGAGGTCCCGGGTTAAGCTGGAGGCGGTGCTCTGGGAGGCGAAAGAGAAGGGTGAGTGAGATTTTTGTACTCTATAGGGACTGGGGACATAAAAAACTTGAGAGTGTGCAGGGTGACACCCGGAGGGAACGAAGGTTTAAATTTTCCGCCAGTTGACGTACGAGTACCAACTTCTCAGGTACTAAAATAAGTGTCGGTCAAAAAATGTCGTTACAACTTTTTCCGTCTAGCTTCCTTTCGCAACGCGCGATAAGGAACTTCGTTCCAATATCATCAGTGCTGGTTTCTTGGTCGGAATTAGTGTACAATCGCATAACTCCGAAGCTGATGTTGTTGGGTCGGGTTCCCCCGTAGCTTAGAGCATGGCCGTTTCTGATCAGGTTTAGACACAGCTGACGTGGCTATATTGCTGGCGGACTTGAACGACGCGGACTCCCTGACCCGCCTGTGCCGGAGCTGCAGGCTGGTGGTGAACTGCTGTGGCCCGTACGCGCGGCACGGCGAGCGAGTGGTAGCGGCTGCCGTGGCTGAAGGCTGCCACCATGTGGATGTCAGCGCTGAGGACCACGTCGGTAACATTATGATCAGACATTCTTCCTCCCGTGTTACGCACCGTAATACTTAAAAGTACCCTCCCACCCCGTTACGTAACATTTTTGACCATTTGTCTATTAAGTAAAGTAACGCATCACATTTTACGCCCCTAATCACAATACGATTAGGTAGCTAGGGGACAGCTTATTCTCGTTCCTCTGATCTTCATTTGAGGAGTTAATATAGGGTTATCAATTATTATTATTCATAATACGAATTTCGTCTTCAGTTCACGCGTCTGCTTGAGAGCAGATATGATGCGGCAGCCCGGAAGGCGGGCGTGTACGTGATCACCTCCTGCGGCCTGTCCAGTGTACCGGTCGACGTGGGCGTTACGTACCTGAAACAGAACTTTCAAGGTCAGTGATTAGTGGTCTTGATGATTGCTAGAGCCTAAGGAGCTCGCATTGCGACGAACGAACGAATGTAAATAAATGTAAATAAAAAAAATATTATTGCTTTAGGTACCTGGTGTAACCTACACCAGGCATTCTGAGGAGAACTCCTGACATGTTTTTATTGTTCTGTGGTTTACCCAAAAATTTTGGTACTAAGTGATTAATAATAATAATTAATTGTTGTAAACCTTTACTGCAGAGTTTTGTCGTGGTTACTGTTGATTGGCTCAAATAAATAAGTAGATTTTACTTTGGTTCCAGGCACCTTGGGCTACGTGGACTCGTACCTCACCACTCACCCCACGGCGGGCAGCGTGCTGCGGAGCTGGCGACACGGCGTTATCCGGTACAGCAGCTGGGAGTCCATGATACATGGGTACAATGAAATCTGTTATGCCCCAAATCCCAATATAATCATTTCCAACGTATGTCGCACCAACTTTAGCAACTTTAATAATAACTCCCACACCGGTCTCGGTGACGGTGGCCAGTTTCATTGAAACCAGGCCAGTTACGCAGGAGTAATTTTATAGTGCCCAAGTGTGTGCGCAGTACACAAGAGCACGCTCTATTCCTTTTACTCTCATAACCCGGTGGGACGTACGACCGACACGACTGGCGAGAGATCAGGCGCAGGACCGACTTTTTACATGCCCATCCGACGCATGGATCATCTTACTTGTCAGACAATCAGGTGATCAGCCTGCATTGTCCTAACCAAACTTGGAAATAACATGTTTCCAACGCGGGAATCGAACCCACGACCTCCGAGTCAAGAGCACCACTGGACGTGGACCACGGAGGCGTTGAGGCGTTAGCAACTTTATAGCGCGATTAATAGCGTTTTCGGCATCTAGAACTGCCCCGGGACAAAACAGGCCGAATTGATACGAAAATAGCCGAACAAAACCAGTGATCCACGAAGCACTAAGACTTAGTACTAGTTATACGTAGTTCTAAGTAGTAATTAGTTTCGTATCCATTCGGCCTGCCCTGCCCCTGGGCAGTTCTAGATGCCGAATACGCTATAAGTTCGTTCGGTCCGCTACATTCTACAGGCTCTATGTTAAGGATGGTTAAGGTTTAATGATATGAAATTTTAAATTTTAATTTTCTCTGGAGTTTAGAAAAAGTCCTGTATATTATAAATTATAATTTAGTAAATGTCTATAAATATAAGTTTGTTTCAGCATGGCGCAGAAGAAAGAACCAGAGGATGACGATAGCTTACAACAGAAAAGGAGGTGACCTTTGTTAAACAATATTCAATACTTTAGTTTTTAATATGCCATCTTTTTATTATCAACCTTACTTAACCATTCCAGGCCGCTACTTCATAAGCGCCTGAACAGATGGTGCGTGCCATATCCTATCTCCGACGCGTTCGTAGTCGCGCGCTCGCAGCGCCGTCTGAACGCGGCCTACGGCAAACGCCCCGTACGCTACAGTCCTTATTTGGTCATACCCAACCTCCTCATAGCTGTATTCATGCTCGCATTCTTCCTCTGCGTGCAAATGCTCGCCAAAATGTCCTGGACAAGGAGTATTCTGTTGAAATACCCAATACTATGCTCCTTCGGCATGGTGTCTTATGATAGAGACATGGGCTGGGTGAAAAGCGAGGTGCCCTACGAGTACGTACTGATCGGACGCGGCTGGGAGAAGAGAGGCGATATAAACGAAGCGCCTGACAAAAATATTGAAGCAAATATCACGGTAAGGGAAACTGCCTTTATTTTCTCAATATATCAGGGTTTTCAAAGTGTGTGGCAAGTTGGCAACTGGCATGGGTGGTGGTACCCACACTAGACGGAAAATAAAATTGTAGAAAAATTTGTTTAACTATACTTTCAAACATTTAAGCGTTTATCCCAGAATAATGTACGGTTCCCGCAAGATAAAGAATCTTTTGCGCTACGAAGTTGCGGAAAACATCTAGTATAATACTGTATAGAATGAGCACAATTGCATATAGAATGAGCACAGTGCAGGTATATAGGAGAAAATAACAGTGGCAAGTATTAAAATTGCCTATATACATATCTATGTATATAGGCAATTTTAATACTTGCCACTGTTATTTTCTTCTGATTAATTTCTTTGCGAGTTGCGACCTGCAAGACAGCTTTAGCATGAATTCAGGCTGCAAGAGATCGTAGCAAAGGTTAATGTGGTTGAAGTGGTCATGTGGTTGAAGTGGTCATATGGTTTGAAAAAAATATGGTTTAAAGCAATGATATTATATAAAAAAACTCAAAGCAGATATGTTACTACCGCGCGCGTTGTGAAGCCATTAAATACGGGCCAATTGACCCGTCTTTTGTATAGTCTGTCTCTATTATGTAAATGTCATTTCGTATCTTTTGTTTCACTAATCTGTCAAATTTGACAATTGAATTTGAAAATTGTCGGAAGCAATTTAAGCCGGAAAATAGTATGAAAGTAACAGATCTGTATTTAGTTGGATATCATTGGTTTAAAGAAATGTGTCATAGGTGCGTGGTGTAGATCCAGCGTTCGCCGGCACGGTAGCTGCTCTACTCACCTGCGCCGTCACATTGCTCTACGATGAGAATATGCCCTCTCAGTAAGATCATCAGCTATTTTACAACTTTTAACGACCACACTGCTGCACTCAGAGAATAAAATGGTTAATGATGATTAACCTTCAATTTAATTAAGAGTTTGACAGATAATAATGTATAGAGGCTTATTGTCAAAATGTTTAATTAATTACATTTGTTCCACTCTGAGTGCGGTAGACAGTCACATTTGTACTCGTACTGATTGGTCGGTTTTATTGGCACTGACGGCCGACGGGCCTAGCTAAGTATTGTTTTAGGGGAAGCTTAACAATATTTCTGTTGGAAAATTCAAATCATTCTGTTTATAACGATTATTATTTATTACAATATATTATTATTATAGCCGTTTTTGACGTGATATCGTCTTATAATTCGATATGGGGTGCGCGTCCGAAAAACATGACAGTTCATGCGGCGTTACCTCGCTGACAGCAGCTCTGAGGCGTTCCATTTACACTTTCAAGTCTTTCAACAACCGTAAGGCCCACCTGGGCCGCGCTCTTTGTTTCGATTATATTACGTATTTCGATGACTTAGAGAATACTTTTGTATGAAGAAGTTTGGTTAGTTACCTTTGATACATTGACCACACTCTGAATGAAAAATAAATAAACAATCTGTGAGCTATTAGTATTATTTCGGCTATTTAAAATTGTGCTCTATTTCCTACGTGTCAAGGTATGACTTGTGCTTTGTTCGAAGATTAATTTACTGGATTTCACGAATGTATGTAGCGTTTTGTATTGCGAATAGTTTATTTTACTCATTATAAATATTTTTAGACAATCATTTGAAAGAAATACATAGAAATAACTTTAGGTTACAGTCGAAAAAGTTTGTTTCTATTTATAGAGATTCGGTAGCGAGTTGTCTGAAACGAGAATACGTTGTCACGTTCAACTATCGTCAGTAAACCGACTTTACAGACAACCGATTTTTTAAAAATAACTTGAGTGTATCTCATGGTTTGCTCACACTTTAGAGTTCTTATTAATCCCATCGGAGTAAACATAAACATTATTTATTACAGAGGCGGTGTGATGACGCCGGGGTTCGCCTTCTACAAAACACATTTGAAAAGCAAACTCGAGGAGAGTGGCACTTATGCATTTCAAATAAAGACATAAAATTAAATTAAATATTATTAATGATTACTTTAATATCTTTGGAATATTATAATACTTACCTAATTCTGAAAAATAAAAGTACATATTTTTTAGTTCTCGCGCAACAAACTAGGTGGCGCCAGTCTTCATGTTTTAGGAATACCATACTAATAAAATACAATTTTAGAAACATAGTTATATACATGAAAAAGTATTTGTTAAAGCCTCTAATGTTCATCGATTTAGACTTTTGCTACATTGAGTCCCAGAAAAAAGACAAGAATGTAACCGTAGTTTTACATCCTCTTTGCATAAGAACTTTTTAAAAATATTATGTGAAGCTTATTATGTCTCGCCTAGAGGTAACAGACGGACAGATTATTGCACTTTCGTATAAATTATAACATCAAGCATGGCAAAAGTAGCAGTTAGGTAAAATTTATGTACTCAGCCCTCAGGCATGCAGAGTTGAGAGTACTGACTATATTGAGTCATCACCTTATTAGCATTTTACACGTTTCGTGTACTTGTCACAAAAACTAACAACTTACCTAACTAGCTGACAATAAATTGTGTTTTCGTTGTTTGTCAGGTCAAGGTATAACAGGAACATAATTTACAGCAGAATATAGAGCAGTGCTGAATTTATAATATTTTTTATAGGCGTATGCCGTATAGTCCACTTTATTTCCGCCGCCCCATGTACGAAATGTACCGGGCCCCTATGGACACTGCCGGTCTGCCGCCCCTAGGCCGCGGCCTATATGGCCTACATAATTACATAATACATATACATCCGGGGCTGATATAGAGAAAAATATTGTAGGGATTTTTTTTAAACTTATTCACTGTTGACTGTTGTGCCTATTTCGATCAGACAGACACAGTGTGGCTGTTATGGCTTAAAATTCGGCCAAGAGTGACATTTTCTGAACGTATTTTCGATTAAAGCTTACACTTATAAGGTGTTAATAGGCTATTAGAGTTGCGCTCATCGTGACTTTTAACCGACTTCTAAAAAGGAGAAGGTTGTAAATTGTAATGTGTTCGGCTTTGATGTATAGGTAATTTTTCAAAGCGGCTTGCCCAGCCGAGTTCCTTAGTCCTTAGGCCAGTTAAATAAGTGAAGATATTCTGAAAATATTTGTTTCAAATGTATCTAGTAGACATAAAGAAACAAAACAATTTTTTATTCTATTTTTTACTAGATGACGCGACGCCCGCAATTCAAGCTAAAATTCGTTTATCGTGCGGGATCCGTATATTTTTCCGGGATTTAAAAAGTATCCAATGTCTTTTCCCGGGACTTAGAGTATCTCCGTACCAAACAGTAAAATCGGTTCTGCTGCTTTGGGCGTGAAGAGGTAACAGACAGACGGACAGTCAGACAGACATCCGATCTTCTTTCGCATTTATAATAACTCCCACACCGGTTTCGGTGACGGTGACCGATTTCATTGAAACTAAGACCAGTTACGCAGGAGTAATTTTATAGTGCCCAAGTGTGTCCGCAGTATACAAGAGCACTCTCTATTCCTTTTACTCTCATAACCCAGTGGGACGGAAGACCGACACGACTGGCGAGAGATAAGGCACAGGACCGACTTGCCCATCCGACGCATGGATCATCTTACTTGTCAGACAATCAGGTGATCAGCCTGCATTTTCCTAACCAAACTTGGAAATAACATGTTTACAACGCGGGAATCGAACCCACGACCTCCGAGTCAAGAGCCGAGCTCTGAACCACTGGACCACTGAGGCGTCCGTAGGCTTTAGGTAGATTGAAAATAATATTACGACGAACCTGCAAAGGCTCTGAAATTGAACTATGGAACTAGGGAATGCAATCTCGTTCTCGCGAGTTCTCGTCCTTTTTTAACGAGATCGATCTCGGACGAAAAAAAGGCGAGATCTCGCGAGTTTGACGAGATTGCACTTGAGCATAAAAACGTCTTATTCGAAGCGCGGACTGACACGGACGAAGTTGCGATCACGGAGTAAAAACAAATAGGAGCTGGCCTAAGCAACTGTGCACTGTGATTCTCAACTAGGTCCTGAATTTTGACTTTTCGTTGTTTTGTTAGTTATAAAAGAACTATCCATACTTCCATACTAATATTATAAATGCGAAAGTGTGTCTGTCTGTCTGTCTGTCTGTTACCTCTTCACGCTTGAACCGCTGAACCGATTTTGCTGAAATTTGGCATGGAGATTCTTTGAGTCCCGAGAAATGACATAGAATAGTTTTTATCCCGGAAAAATGTACGGTTCCCGCGCGATAAACGAATTTTTGCGGGCATCATCAAGTTTTATTACTAAAAGATTTGTGTTCGCTTTTATAATTCTGGACGACACGTTATCGTGGACGCCAGCTTCCACGATAAAACGTTGGGTGTACGTTAAAACTTAAATGCCCTTTTGATTTTACGCACCGCGGACGTTTTGTGCGGTTCAAAAGTGTAAACGTCGTGATGTCCTCTAACGTGCACGGTAAAAAGTTATCGTAAACAGAAATTTAAAAGCGTCCTATACATTTTACTTCCCTATGTTATCGTTTTACCGCGGACGTCCACGATATTATCGCCACGTCCAAAATTATAAAAGCGCATTAGACTGGTTGTTTCTTTCATTTGTTATTTGATAGATAGTAGATTCGTTTTTCAAAGTTTAAAACTTTAAAATTATAGACAGATAAGTACATCAAAAAATGTTTGATGCATAAAATTCTATTGAAAAAAATCGTGAAAATGAATGTTTGTCTTATAATACTTATAATATTTATTACTTTTTTTCGTAATTTATTGTATTTGAATGTTTGCGAAAAAAAAACCGGCCAAGTGCGTGTCGGGCCACGCGCAATATAGGGTTTTTACCGCTAGTTTTTGTCAATTTTTTTGTCAATGAACGTACATTTATAGCTTGTTCTACACTACTAACAACATCATCTCAGTTACTTTCAAAGGAATTTGAACGAAAAGTTCCTTTATACTTCACCGAATACATTTTTTTTAGTTGATCGACTATTACTTAATAACTTATGAAGTCTTCTTAGCCGTGATAGTTTTCCTTTTAAATTCAGCATATTTCCTACTTCCGTGAATTTTTCACATTTCCAGAACCAACCGTTTAGCTGGTAGAAGGGGGGACACTGGACTCTAACGATTTTTTCCACTTTAAAACTTAATATTTCACAAACGGATCCCTAAATCGGAAAATGATCCATTAATACTCACAATATTTTTAAAAAACATATTCAACGACACCCCTTACGAAGGGGTGGGCGCGAAAAAAATATTCATCCCCGCTTGATGTGTAGGGGAGGTACCATAAAAAAAATTTTTTTTTACTATTTCATGTACCATTTTGTTGCCATCATTAATATGTGTATTCATGCCAAATAACAGCTTTGTAGGTCCTATAGTCTCTGAGTAAAACCGCGGACAGACAGACAGACGGACGGACAGACCGAAACTATAAGGGTTCCTTGTTGACTACGGAACCCTAAAAACCCACCAAACTGCTAATCTCGCGAGATCTCGAAATTGGCGAGATCTCGCGGTATTGTATTCATAAACTCGCGGGATACTGCTTGAGCCCCAATCTCGCGAGATTTGCATTCCCTATATGGAACTCTAAGTTAGTGGTCGAATGTAACCAACAAAGCGTATCGAAGTAAACATGGTGTGATGTAGTAGTTTATCGTAAAAAAATATAAGTCGATAAGAAAATAAAATTACATTATAATTTTGTGAAAAGGAGATGTTATCTGCTATTTGTAAGAAAAATAAATTAAATACAACAATGAATTAATTATTAGTAATAAGCACATCGTAATAAGTGTAACAAAATTGATACTTGATACAGTAAATATAGTATGTTAGAACTTAGAAAGCATTTTATTGTTAGATTTTAGACGTCTTCTCAATTTTGTTTCATAACATGCACATAATGTAGGATTAAGGCCGTCCCCCGAGCAAACGACCTTGGCCATACATTTGCCGCGTTGCCGAGATCGCGCCAAAACCCCATTATTTTTACTTATCTTAGTTCAAAATTGACCTAAAAAAAATTAAAACGGGGAAAATGTAGTTTATGTTATTGTCGATCTATTGGTATGAGTTTCAAATATAAGTAATTTATAAATCCTAAGAAGATGCTGAATGTATGCTTGAATTTTAATAAATTGGTATTACTTTAGAAGCTGTAGCTTTCAGATTATGATTTTATAAGGTTCTAAATACGGTCAATTACGGAATCTCCGTAGGGAATGCCCTTAATAAGATTCAGGGATTTTAAGATGATAAGATTTACAGATTGCGTACGCCTATTAAGGCCTAAACTGCCCGTGATGTTCTCTATTGTCTTCAATCTTCACGATATATTGATTATATACCTTATGAGTACTTAAAACTGTATTAGCAGATGATCAGGGTACTAAGCCAAGTAAAAGTCGATAATTTAGCCAGCGGAGGATAAAAAAAAATGTTATTTTGAATATTCAGCACCATGTAATTTCAAGTTTCGCTCTTTAACTATCAACTGCAAGTACCTATTTGTCTCGATAGGGATAAAATAAAGCGATTCTTGAAGAAGCATATTAAAACATTTTTATTTAAATAAATTATACAAAAAATACACTCATACCATTTGTCAAAACTATGTTAAACAAAATCTTTACCTAACGTACATAATATAGCCCCTACCTAATAAATATATAACATAATTTTGGCATATGATACACTCCGTGCCAGGAAAATAATTTACAATAGATCAGCGCACACTATAGACAAAATATCATGGTACCTTACACATCTATTGGCGTACATTGACGGTACCATCCATCCGTCGCTGGAAGTACCATCAATGCACACCTTGTTAATATTATACAAACCCATAGAAATAATAGAAAACCGATAGACTTACAAACTAAAATGTGCCTAATGCTTATGTACAGAGTTGTTGATATGCACAAATTTTATATAATTTTGAGGGTTAGGAGACTGAAAAATGAAATATTTTTTTTTCATTCTTGCATATATCTGAAGGTATTTAATAAGTATATTTTTTTAAAGAAATGCATTAAAGATCATTTATAGGTAACATATTTGCTACGAATGTTATATTATAACAGTTTTAAATCGTTAATGTTATATGTATGCTGTAGCAAAAAGTATAATTTTAATTTAAAATACATGTTTCAAATGCTGGACAACAAAGGATTATGCATTTACATTGGCTATAATAATTAATTTAAAAAGTTTTTCAATGTTCAGTATGAAAGAAACCAAGTATACATTTATACATTTAGATATTATAATAATTATTATAACTCTACAAAAACATATTGAACATCATACAATACGATAAAATCAAGAGAACTTCAAATAGTAGACAATCTACCCGAACCTCTCGATTCCGCTATTAAACAATAATTCTACTCGAGTTTGTAACGACTTATGTAATGTATAAATATCTGTAAATGCGATTTAGATCCTGCTAAACCTTGAGATAAATATTATCAATAAGGACTATTTCGTAAACACTTCCGTTTGCACATTTTGTCACAAGTGTGCGCGCGCCACTAGTGGCTGGTCGGTTTTTCATCCCAGACCGCTGCTCGTCCATGAATAGTTACTACGATTCTAATGCTGGGCATTGTTCTTCCTTGGAAATGACAGAATACATACACTGATGTCTGATCCCGAAGGACATTAGTAACGAGCTTCAAAATCTACTTAGCGTTTCTCTCCACGTTAGGCCAATCATTGTCAATGGAATTACAGGAAAACATTTCGAAGTACAATCGACTTCAATTGTAGAGAATATGCTTCTCTTCATTTTGTGTTAAGTCTATCGTTGCCTTAAGGGCCAACGCGGAGAGGCTGCATAGCGCTACTCAAATTCAGCCATATTACATTTGAGTGGCACTTAATTTAAGTATCTCAGATATGGGAAGAGCATCTGGGTCCATCGCGGGCCGCCCTACACTATACACAGACAGTCTCTAGCTGGACTCGCGGCTGTTCTCACTGGAGCCGGGCGCGTCGGGCGCCACAATCAGCCCCTCTTTGATCCTCTTCTTCTGCTTCATCCGTCTGTTCTGGAACCAGATCTTGACCTGGGTCTCGTTGAGTTGCAGCGCGGACGCGATCTCGATGCGGCGCGCGCGCGTGAGGTATTTATTGAAGTGGAACTCCTTCTCAAGTTCCGTCAGCTGCTTGTTGGTGAAGTTGGTCCGGCCCGTGTTGCCTAGCAACGGGCTGGGCAGGCCGGCGGGCCGCAACTCCTGCGGGCTCCCGAGCACGCTGCCCACAAACTCCGGCGGCGGAATCATCAGCTTTGGCGCTGCAACAAAATATATAGTTTAGTGACACAGCTACTTTAAGGGTTGGACCTCATCTGGCAGCACGGAATTGCCTTTTTCCGTCGCCCTTTCTCTTTCTGTCGCTTAGAACTGCCATTTGCCTGACCGAGACAGAAAGCATAATGCGATAGCCTCGAGGATTCCGCTGCCGAAATCGCGACGGAAAAAGGCGACCCCGTGCTGCCAGATGAGGTCCAACCCTTAAAAGGTTTTCAGGAAGATTTAGTTTAAATGTTGTGTTAACATCGGCTACATAAATTAATAGCATATTTCAAAGATAACTTATTTCAAAGCATTGTCTTTTTATTGTATTGGAAATAAATCCCTTTTTTTATATTTTTGTGAAGTAAGGAGTGTGTTTACCATTTCTTTAATAATAAGTAAGTTTTTTCTTAAGCAAGTCAAAGAGATGCAAGCAGCAGCAGCATATTATAGGTAATTAGTGCGTATGGATAAGGAAAGGTATTGGATACACAAAATTAACAACTGACTAGTTAGCAAAATAAGTTTAACGAGATTATTCTTAAATAAATGATTTAAAGTCATTGCTATTAGAGTTTGTTATTTTTATTTTCGTATTTAACTTAGCCATTTAACAGGCTATTATGGTGATTACAATTGAAATAAACAGTGAGGTGCCAGTGGGAGCCCGATGTGACAGGTGTCAATTTTTTCCCCAGCCAGATAAAACATCTCCCAATATTAGCTCTAAGCTGGCTCCCCGCGGCGCAGCCTGCGGTTTGACAGCCGTATTGTACACCGTTTACAATTAATCTACCTCTGAAGGCACCCTTATAGCACACTTCACAAGGCCTATACTCTCTAGGAATACAGAGGTAAAATATCAGATGAGTAAATACTCACTGTACCTGTCCGGTGAAGAAGGTTGCTCTCAGTTAGGAATTATTTTACCTCTACTACGTGACACTGACCAAATGAGGCTTATCCTAGAATTTCGGAGTAAAATTTACTTAGTGACGTCATAAGGTAAGTTGATTCTGCAAAACACTAGTAACCTATACTTCATTTTTGATGTAGTCTTCATATTATGACAAAAGTTTAATTTACGGAATGGAATCCAAAATTATAATACAGAAATCAATGATTTTATGTTTGTTTGACCTACCTACTTATCTGAGAATACTATTCATCATCAAAGAGATCTTTTACTTTGAAAATTTTGCAACCTAATTCTCAAATGAACAAACTCAGAACTCGAAGGGGTTCACCGGTAGCTTGATAATAATCCCTATTGATATTTGCATGTCTTATCACGGTACGGCATTTAGACCGTGTAATCGGATTGGAGTCGGACTAATCCGCTACCCAGGCTATTACTACCATGTTGTGATGCTTGCCAAGTATTACTGTCACCACGTCTTACTGTTACTGCTTGAATTGCTCAAGTTATTTATGTTCCAATGTTTAATTATATTTGTGGAGTAAGTTTTCACAACTTTTTAACCGACGGCAACTGGAACTCTTTGTGTTATGTTTATTATTGTCTAATTAACCTATCTAAAAGTGTTAACATTATACATAATAGAACTTAGAAGTTAAATTTTAACTAGATTTGCTGTTCATTATTTAATTTTCACTTTTGTTATCTTTACCAGCAGCTATAGCATAAACCCTTAATTTAACCTATTACCACACATTCAGACAATTTTGTGTTGATCCACACCACTGCAGTAAAATAAGCTTAATAATTTTATTAGTTCTCTGTGGGCATAAGTGCATTTTAATCTCGTAAAGCCTTTGATACGAATGTGCCTTCAAATATTTGCGTAAATGATGGTGTAAGTCGTAACCGGAGCGGGCTCAAACAAGCTGGTCGAAACGGCCAGGTGCGGTGTGTTTGGCTTGGTCAAATACGGGTTAAGAGCTGTTTGCCGCCATTGCATCAGACATCGACACCGACTCCACTGTGGACATTACACGGTAGACTACTCAGCCTTAAATCCCGTTTTCTACCCAAATGTTGTATTTTTAAATCTTAGAGTTTCTTAGAAGGCATACTTTAAATCTATACTAATATTCGATCTAATATAAAATATTCTTTAATACTTCTTGATAGATTAAAATAATTAAATCTGGACTGATTTTATTTAATCACGGAAAGGGACATAATATTATTTATGGTTCTGTTTACCGCAACGACAATAAAATGTACTGTTTATGTAGAGTTTGCTTTTCCACTTTAAAGATAAAATGATTTTATTGCCTTATGCCTGACCATCTCATGTTGTGGATGGGTATTTTAAATAATATTGTCACGATAACGCAATTAATACTCACACCTGCGGGCCGATTCTGTATCGTACATTTGTGAGTTAATCACTGAGTTAGTAACGAAACGGAGGAGTGAGCAACCGAAAGTCTCACTTTTGTATGCAAGTGAATACAAAAAGTGGCACTTTCCGTTACTCACTCCTCGGTTTCGTTACTAACTCAGTTATTAACTCACAAATGTACGATACAGAATCGGCCCGCTGTTCATCTTACTTGCTATAAATAATTAGTGGTGTGTTTGTTTTATTTTATACTAGTAATTGTTTGCAAACAATAAACCGTGCAAAACCCTCAGGCAAAGCCGTCAAGACAAATATAGGAAGTGTTGATTGCTTGGCGCATTAATTATTATTATTTGCATAATTAACGCCAAACAGCTAATGTTAGTAAACTCTAGAGCTTAATCACATAACAACGAGGCACAGTGCTAAGTAATATTACCAGTTGGTAAGTTTTAAATAAATGGCCATAATATTCGTCCTGTGTTTTTAAAGTTTAAAAACACAGGACGAATCTACCTGTTAGTTAGCACAATATTAGTATTTAATGTTATTTTATTAATGTAACTCTTTATTTTGTATTGATATTCAATTTGTAAAGCAGGTAGGTACTAGGAACAAATAAAATGTTCACACATTAGACTTAAATAAATAAACCAATGTGTTACTCTTTTCACTTTCCTAAAGTGTGTGTAAAACTACTTATTACTTAAGTAGCTTTGAGAAAAAGTAATTGATAATTTTGGCTGTCTGTGTAATGCTGGGGACATTTTCAAAGAAAGCCACATATTCAGCTGTGAAAATTCGTTCCAAACTCTATTTAACTTTAGCTGTAGCTGCGCCTTCTGTAGCTTGCAGAAATGCATATCCACTGCCAAAACCGTTCTTTCATCTCCGCAGTTAGACAAAACAGTGGTTGTGTAAATTCCGTCACGTAGAGTACACGGTGCGCCGCCAAAGGCCGCTCTGTGTTTGCGGTAACACTACCCGCGCCGCGCGGACAACGCTAATCCATTACCGCCGGCAAATATTTGACGTTCCTGCCGATTGCGTTGCTCAATCCGTCGAGGGTGGATTCGGTCTTTGCACAATTTTTGATCATATTTTTGGTTGTAGAGAATTCGAGTGATTTTGCTCTTTGACTGTTGCTTTAAAATTTTAGAGAATTCGTGATTTATCAAATCATAGAATTCCATGGTATACTTTGAGTTCCGCGTTCTTAAGGCAATATTAAGAGACATATTAGTCAGTTGACTGTAACAGGTATTTAAAATAAATATTAAACGTCTAGACGTGGCTGGGGACATGGTGTGGATGAGTATATAATACTCATGTCCCTGCTACTAGGTATATTGCAATTGCGTCGGAAACGGATGTTCAAATAAACAAAACATAAATGTTACCCCTTTCAGAGTACCACTCGTTTAAAAACATTGTCCGACCACTTAACAAACATTAAAATGGCGCTATTAACTGATGCGGGCGGCGCTGGCCATCAATATCGAGGGTAATTCAATCGTGGCAATTGTCCCATGCCCGTCGACGCCCCACGAAAAAAATATAACATTCGAATTTCAAGAGTGACAGCTAACTGACAGCCGCGCTGCCATTGGCCGACGCGCGGCAGATGCGTACATCGAACCGCCATGTTTGCTCAAGTTCTTTGCCGGAAAATTAATGTAAAAAACCACCCCGCAGATGATATTTAAATTATTTTGTTTGTTCTGTTTGTAGCAGTAGTTTTTTTGCAGTCAGAAGTAGTAGTATTAGTTTGAAGTCTGTTATTCACACAAATCTACCTAATAGTGTTTCTGAGTGCTGCCCAAAAACCAGTCCTTCCACAAACTCCTTCTTCTGAGGTAAATTTTTATTCAATTCTACAGATTTTAGGTTATTAAACAGGCAATACGTTTCTCAATTCTAACTAGCTGTTTCACAACACCTACAAAATAGAATAAATTGCATAATAAGAAATTACAAACAGAAAAAAATTACGAATAGATTAAATACAGTACACACTATACATAACAGGAGCTTAATTATGTTATTCTTGTCCATCACTTTTAATTAAGTGTTAAATGTAATTGGGCTTTATATACGGGCAGTATCGTGCCCCTCCCCTCCCCCCGCGTTATCTGATAAGCCCCCGTCGACACTTGACAAATTGGTGACAGGTTTTGTCCATAACCTCACCGCTATTTGTAATTAACACGCGGGATTGACGGGAAGCAGTGTAGCTATCGATGAATGAAAGGAATCAATGTAAGGCCCATTTGCCAATTGGAATAAAAAATACTGATAAGAGTGATAAGAAAGGAAAAGGTGATTGCATAATATGATCAACCATGGAAAAAGTACAAACGAGAGACATAACACTCAAGGTTTCTTTATCGACATTTTATTTATTTCATCAACTTAAATACTTGAATCAAAATTTGTTTTCCTAACATAATGGTTAATGATTATTCTTCTTTCAATTCACTTTTAATGTAAATGTAATCGCTCTTTTAAAATTTCTGTATTGTTATTTAAGTTAACTTTTTTTATGAAGAAAAAGTCCGGTTTTCGCATAATCTCCAAATTTCTGCTGCAACTTGAGATTTTCCGCAATAAAATTAGCTATTTCATACGGCAAATATACTAGATATAGAGTTATATAGAGCTACATGACTTTACCGTCACGGGTGTAATTTTTCCCGCGCTATCGGCGCTCACATAATAATGCATTAAAGGCATTTATTAAATCCACATCGAGGAAGCCCCGACAGCTTGACGGATCACCGTGAGGGAAAAAATTATATTATTACCGACCGGGCCCGGGGGTAGCACACACGCTCATTACAGCGCATACGACATGTGGGTTTGAACTTAGAACCGAAATATGTTATGATGGAAATGTAGGTTGAAATTAGGATTTGTGTAGCTTAATATCGTTATTATACTTATAGTATATTATGTTCTTATTATAACACTAGCGACATGCCCCGGCGTCGCACGGGTATAAAATATATTATAGCCACTTAAAAAAATGATTAAAATCGATAACCTATGATCCTTCACGTGGTCTACTTCTTATCTGTGCCAAATAACATAAAAATTGCTCCAGCAGTTTGCGAGATTCCCTTTCACATAATTTTCCCCGTTTTTTCCACATTCTCCTATCAGTATTAGCGTGATAAAATATAGCCTATACCCTTCCTCAGTAAATGAGCTATCTGACACTGAAATAATTTTTCAAATCCGACCAGTAGTTCCTGAGATTAGCGCGTTCAAGTTAGCCCTTTCAAATAATTTTCCCCGTTTTTCCACATTTTCCTCTATTTCTTCGCTTCTATTAAGTCTTAGCGTGATAAAATATAGCCTTCCTCGATAAATGGACTATCTAACACTGAAAGAATCTTCAAAATCCGTTGAGTAGTTTTAAAGATTAAAGGGAACAAAGGGACATGAGGGAAAAAAACGACATTGTTTTATAATAAGTATAGATAATGTCCAGTATTACAATTAAATATGTAATACTTGAACGATAATCAAATAATGTGTATGTGTATTTGAGATGAGCCAAAACATAGCTACGTCAAATGATGATTAAATGTTATGTTTCATACGTCATGTACGAAAAATAACACGTGTTTCAAATATAAAAATTATTTTAATAGATTTTATGCAGCAAACTGTTTTTTTAAGTAAGAAAATAGTACAAAAAATTAAATAACGTTGATTGGTCCGCTGCATATGAAACAAAAACTTTTACTTTTTACTTAACAATCGTTAAGATTTTGTAACATTTTGAAACGGTTCGTTGCGCTTAAAATGTAAATCGTTACAGTGCATGTGCATCTAAAAATAGAACTTAGAAATAATGTAAAACCAAAGAGTTTAGTTACTGGTTGCATTGTGGTTCGAAAACAAACAATTTCCTTGACTAATAAATTTTATTTACAATTAAATGATTCAAATTGTATAATGAACTCATACGTAAAATTGACTTATTTACATAATCATTTAGAACATTACTTCGTATTTTTCATGCCCATTATGCAATAAATTAAGCAAACATTTTAGTTCTGTAAAACAAACTGTATATACCGTCAATATTTAAAAATTAGGAAATAAGACATTAGATTTTTAAATAAAGTAAAAATCTTTGTGCATGTTTGGAAATAAACCTCATTCCTACTGTATATCTAATAAAGATTTAAAAAATATGTAATTTTTTTCACAAAAATTAAAATTGCAAAATAACGCTTAGTGCGTAGCGAAGACTCGTAGCACGGTGCGTCGAATGCAAGACATCAACGCGTGCCCGCCCTCTACGCCGCGTAGCGACAACTCACTTTACATTATGAACTATCAAGGGTTGATTTTGCGCTCAATAAATATTAATGATGCATATTATGATTTAATAATTGACTCAAATTTGAATTGACCTTAACATTGAATTAAAAGAATTGAAAAGTTTTTGTAAATTATAACATACTTTTATAACATTGTTTATGATTTTCTTGCAAATAAAAACAACTGTTTTTATGCGTTAATTAGTAGCTTTTAAAATATTATGAATGAACATCAGTTAGGTTAAATGTGACAAAGGTAGCAATAAGGTTATTTATTATATTTTATTTTATGAAATGGAATGGAAAACTTGCGGCTAGACAAGTTACTTGAAGGCCAATTACAAGTTTTCACAGATACACAAAAAAAACTTACATACGGAGTCATTGGTTAACAAAGTAATTATAGTTTAAGGTAAAAACACTAGTACACGTTAAATACAAAATACATCATCATCATCATATCAGCCTATATTCGTCGCATGCTCATTAACGAAGATTGTCGTCCCATCAAGGGACCGACCGACGTCAATACAAAATACATAGGGTACAAATTAAGATGTAAAGATTTTTTAACTTTCTTCATTTTGGAAATACTGGTATTAAATAAATCTAGATCCACGTCAGTAAAAATTATAATGCATTTGCATATTGCATTATAATTTTTACTAACTGTCATACTGAAACTATTTGCCTTTAAGCGCTGTTAACAAATGGGATATGGATCAGCTTAGGCCTACGCATTTTGACGGGACATGTTACCAGACCTAGCTCGCCAAGTAACTCTGACCAATCCCCCAACATAGCTTTTTAAGACACAGCACGGTACTGTTATGCTATATCTATTATGTTAAATCCATAATACTAATAAAAATACTACTAGTAATAATATAACTACCACATTATGGAGAAAATCATTCGGGAACTCTCTCCAACACAACTTTTTAAACTACAAATGCTATAATTGTGCATCAATGTCTATTTTATGTCTGCTATTTATTTCTTCATATCTTTTATACCGGTTTTATTTATTAAGATAAATAAAACCGGTCCCATATACGATCGTTTTACATGCTACTTGCCTGTATATGTTGTTACTATTGACCAGTAAGTCCACTAACAGGGAAACAACACAGAACAGCAATCTACCGGAGAGCGGGGATCCCGGTGATCAATCCTTCTGACACCTCCCTGGGGACACACGCACCGCCTGCACCCCGTCAGGGGGTCACGGACGGACCGACATAAAAATACCGGACAGAAAACAGTCCCACATGGACAGGGACAATTCATATAGTGAAAGAGCAGTTAAGTGAATGGCTAAAACCTATTTACTGTAGCAAATTTACCCCAATATTACACAAGGCATTATTGTCACAAATCACCTTTTTACCTATGCTTTCTGAAGATTTCAGAATTACATAGGTACTTTGTGAACACATGGAAACAGAAGGTAATACAAAACAGTAATGCGCTAGTAGATTAAAAGAAATGTAAAGAATCTTATATTTAAGTTAATTAAAATATTATAGACGTTTAAATCTTTTACAAGAATTTAGATATCGACTGAGAATTGAGATATTATTTGTTTTCTGTTCTTATACTTTACATAGCAAGGCAGGAATAATAAACAAAACAAAGGTATGTATCACTTATTTGTTACATCAAAAATTACCTAACAATATTTTTTATGAAATATCTTTTAGAGATATGAAAATCGAATTGATAACACAAAAATAATATGTTTCCATGATATGAGAGGGCAGGATGTGACGTAGCCGTGATTGTAAATCTGCGACTATCTGATCGCGCGATATCGTGTGACACCGAGCTGATATCTCGCGATATCGCGTGATACGCAGATGTGCCGAGAAGTCGCGATAAGCATCACCTTCATTAGCTTGTGCGTCTTAATGTTAAGATGTCCTCGGCTCTGTTTATCGCTGAACGCGGAAGACAAACATTTTTTGTCTATATTTAAATTTTTCACGCCCACTTAGTAGATACTACGTAGCAAACTTTTTCATATAATATGAGTATTCTTGGTCGGGTAAAGCATTTGATTGGATATGTGTCCTATCTAAATTGTTAAATTGGTTAAAAACCATCCTAATTACTTTAATTAAACGTAATAATATTTGCATACGGACGGGAAATACTCAAAGTATAGTAATAATTCTAGTCGTCTAGTATGGCTGGGACTATTCCCTATTTCATCTTATATATAAAATTCTCGTGTCACAATGTTAGTTAGCGAACTCCTCCGAAACGGCTTTACTGATTTTAACCAAATTTTATATGCATATTCAGTAGGTCTGAGAATCGGCTACTGCAGTGTTTCCCAACCTGTGGTCCGCGGACCCCTGTTTATTTTATTAAGGGGGGTCCGATAAACTGTGAATGATTTTTTAGGGGTCCGTGGCTGAAAAAGGTTGGGAAACACTGGGCTACTTTTGTTCTTCTGGTTGGTCCTGGTCTTTATATTATATTGATAAGTGCATTTGTTGAATAAATAATAATATGCTAGTTTTATTCCGAATAATTATATGGTTCCCATACTCTATTATAAAATTCTAATGCTTATAATATTATTATACTTTTATGTAATTCTGTGTCGTCGCGGAAATGTAAAAATAAATCGTACTTGCGGTTGTCATAACAGAATCGATTTAGTTATCATTGTACGTGGCAAGGCCAGGATTGTAAACTGCTGAAATCAAATGTGATAAGCGATGCTGATAGCCCTCAGCTGGGCTGTGTATCGCTGAAGATACTGATTACTGATTACTGATTTGCAAAGTATAACTGAAAATACATGAGTATTATAATCTTTCGTCACTAGAGTATTCATGAAATCTAAGTTTATATTAAATATTTTTTGAAAGCGTGAATCATAATTATTATTGTAAATAAGATGTAGATATGTATTATTGAAAATAACAACTTATCATTATTTATTTATTTATATTTTCTTCATAAAATAAGGGGGCAAACGAGCAAACGGGTCACCTGATGGAAAGCAACTACCGTCGCCCATTGACACTCGCGACATTAGAAGAGCTGCAGGTGCGTTACCGGCCTTTTAAGAGAGATAACGCTCTCTTCTTGAAGGTTTGCAGGTCGTATAGGTCCGGAAATACTGCTGGTGACATTAATTCGTTCCATAGTTTTACAGTGCGCGGCAGAAAGTTACGCGAAAAACGCACGGTGAAAGAATATTATAAATTGTAGATGCTACGTGGCACCTGTAGCTACATTAGCATCTGTATGTATGAAAAACACAATATTAAAATTTAATATGTCTATTACACTGCGCTGATTAAAACGATGCTTGAAGCTGTTTAAGTACAGAATATTATAATTACTAGAGGTAGATACAAGAATTTGGTTGCGCCAAAATTCATTTATCACGGGGCCGTACACTTTTCCGGGATAAAAAGTATTCTATGTACCATCGAGGAAATTGATTCCAAGGCAGTTGACAGACCCACTTCTTGTCAATTCAATGTTAGCTGTAATCGGTCGTGACTCGTGACTCGTGTGGGTTTTACGTAACGCGACCAAATTACTTAGGTCTTCTATCTGCCCAGGAATCAAATTCTCTGATAGTACTTCCCCGGGACTCAAAGTATCTCTATACCCAGTAAAATCGGTTCTGCGGTTTGAGTAAAGAACTAACAGACAGACAGACAGACAGACAGACAGATACACAGACTGATAGACATACCGACAGGGACACTTTCGCATTTTTAATATTATTAGTATGGATTATGTAGTATTTGTACAGCGTCTGAACTGTGCAGTTTTATCGTTGTTGCAGCGCGAGCGGGTTTAATTAAACAATACATCAATGTCGTCTCCAAAGTTTGAGACTACTAGTCATGGCTTAATATTGCTCGAATCAGACTGACAAGGATGTTTTAGCTATTGGATGGCATTACGATGGTGAAGCGACTGTAGGTACATACATTTGTATCAGTTAGCATAATTTTTAATTCGGATATACTCAAAATGTCTTTTAGAATATGATATTAACAGGAGCAAGTCTAAAACAGATGGATGGTATTTTATAACATGGCGACGTTATATCTCTCGTAAAATTTAAGCTTTGTAGTTCTGTAATCGCTGAAACATCCATACTTAATACTAAAAATGCGAAAGTGTTTCTGTCTGTCTGTTACCTCTTTGCGCCTAAACCGATGAACCGATTTTGCTGAAATTTGGTATAAAAATACGTTGAGTCTCGTGAAAGGACTATCTACTAGGAATAAGACATAGGAATTTTTATCCCGGAAAAATGTACGATTCCGTGCGATAAACGAGTTTTGGCATAACGGAGTTGCGGACGTCATTTAATTACTTCTAATTTTAGGTACCCGCAAAATTTAAGCCTTGTAGTTCTCTAATCATAATATGAAATGTTATGCAATATTCCGTCATAATATGAGTTATGACTAATAGTTACTATATTACATGTAACTATGCAGATATAATAGTTTGTACCCGTTTTATCTCCACACCCTCAACATTGTTCGATATCGACTTGTATCTTGAGATTTGGTGTCTGCGCGAGATAAACAATATATATTTTTACGAAATTATGCTCAGTTTTATTCTAATACTCGTGTGTTAGATATCTTTCACGAATTATTATGCTTTCTTTATATGTCGAGGTTCAAAGAAAAATAAATAAAGTACAGTAAGTATAGAAAATTACGCGTATAAGTAGATTGAGAAATAGGGAATAATATTATACTTTACGGTTTGTAAAAATAACGTCGTAAATTATATTTTTCAAATAATTAGTTTTTAGTAGAGGTTTCTCATAGGTACTATTCGAGCTTTCTACTATCATAAGGTTAGCATAAGTACATTATTTTCTTCTATTTATTATCTATAAATAGTTAAATTAATCATAGACTTAGGGTGGGTTGCACCAGAGGCGTGGTTAAAGTTATGGTTATAGTTAAATATGGCGTCCTTTAGCTTTAACTTTAACCTTTACTTTGACCGGAGTAATTCACAGATGTCAGTTTCACAGATGTCTGTTGCGTTTATTTTTTATTGAAGCTACAGGTAACCGGATCGAGGGTATAAAAATTGAATTATCCGTAAAAATCGACAGGAAAAATATAACAATGTAAAACATAGTTTCACGAAAAATTTAGATACACGTATGAGCGCGGTTATGGTTAAATATAGCGTCCTTGGACGCCATGTCTAACTTTAACCAAAAATTTGACATTTTGCACTGTAGTTAAAGTTACAGTTATAGTTAAAGTAAGTTGGTGCAACCCAACCTTAGTACACCTATCACAACATAATATTGTAAATTCAATAGTTAATACCATTGCGGGATATAATCTATAATCTTTATAAATAATAATAAATTTAAAATTTTGTTGGACTTGCCAAAACTCGAGAACCGCAGAACCGATTTGGAAAATTTTAGTCTTGAAATATTTGCGAAAATCCCAGGAAGGACATTAGGAGAAAAACGACACGAAGTTCATCGAGTCACTAAATGAACACTTGTGTAACTTCGAACTTCGTAATTTGTTTGTTTACAGTTCTATTTTGATAGCGCTAAACAAATATTTATGTACGATATTATCACACACGTGTACGGTGGAGCTATGATATCGATAGTTGACGGCTGATCGTTTGGTAAAACGTTAGTTATCAGCTGTACTCGAAAGCGTCTCAGAATGTGATTCATATTATCTATGTGGGTTTTTTACCACTAGGTTTTTCCAAAATGTCATCTTATCATTGTGATAAGTTGACGACAGACACTTTTATTGCCGACTTCGAAAAAAGTTACGATGAATTATTATTTTTAACAAAAAATTAAAACCGAGTTCCAAGGTAAAAACAAAAATAGCATCCTTATAATATGAACTAAAAAGTATTAAATAATTATTCCTATCTAATAGTGCCTTTTTCCGAATTCGGCTAAAACTCAACTATTTCTGTACTCCATCTTCATCATTTTGAAGTCGGTTCCAGATGAATCTTCAGTTCTCTGGTAGAATATTTGAAACTTTTGGAACTAAGCCCTAAACTGGACTCTAACGATTTTTTCCACTTTAAAACTTAATATTTCACAAACGAATCCCTAATTCGGAAAATTATCTATGAATACTAGCAATATTTTTTTAAAAGCTATTCAACGACATCCCACACGATGGAGTGGGCGCGAAAAAAATTTTCATCTCCGCTTTATGTGTAGGGGAGGTACCATAAAAAAAAATATTTTTTTACGATTTCATATACTATTTTGTTGCCATTATTAATATGTGTATTCATACCAAATTACAGCTTTGTAGGTCCTATAGTCTCTGAGTAAAACCGCGGACAGACAGACAGACAGACAGATAGACAGACAGACAGACAGACAGACGGACAGACGGACAGACGGACGCACAGACCGAAACTATAAGGGTTACTTGTTGACTACGGAACCCTAAAAATCGAAGTGAACACGTGTGACGTGCTAAGTAGCCGGTCACCTGACTAGTTTCATTAAGATGCTCGCTCGACTTGTCGCACACGCCTCGCACTGTATAGTACGATACCCGGCCCGCGCCGCGCCGCTCGCTGGACAGCCCTGGCAGATATGCGAGACGACAGTTATTGTACTATGAAAGCTAAACGCAATGCAAAAGGTTGAAATTAGGTTGTTTTCCAGAATATCCCGGTGAAGTGAGACAGAATGTTACATGATCGAAGCAACTTTAACTTCTCATAAGTAATGTCAAATGTGTGCCTTATGCTCAAGATATAAGGTTGAATTTGGTGACATTGGTGACCCTGACTTTGTAATGATGATAATAATGATGATGATGATGATGAATGTAATTTGCATAGTAGCATATGCTTTCAGTTCTTAAAACAGCGCCTTAACTCCCACGCTTGTATCTATAAGGAATCCGGAGTTCTCTTAGTATCTTCGGAACCATAGTATATCTCGGTGCAAAATCTTGTGTTTTGGTAGCATATGCTTAGGATGCTTCTCATAAAACTAAAATCACCATATGTTTTCATATATGCTAAAATATATTTTAATTGTATTATTATTGACATAGAATTATTATTTAAAATCATAATATTATATTATATTGATCATTGACATTTAATTATTTTGACATTGAATTATTATTTTGAAATCAATTGAAATTTGAATTAATTTTATTTTATTAGCTCGTAAGATCAGGACATGTAAGGGTTTATTATTTTGAATGTTGTATTAATTTCTTTTATTATAATTATTAAATGTTATATTATCACAAAATTCCTAAATGAGTAACAAAATCTGATGATTATACTTATGACATTAAATATCATTGTTAAAATATATTGAATTATTTATAGCATAAATGTAATTAAATGGAAATTAATGTATTTAGAATAAGTGCTTAAAAATTTGCATGCTATATTATTAGTGAAAAGTGTGATCATGGAAAGACTATCATAACTGTAACACCTAAATGTACCACTTTTGAAGCAAATAAAGAAATATGAATATGAATATGAATATGAATATAAATTTCGAGGAGTTCCCTCAATTACTCATGGATCCCATCATCAGGTCACCACTTTTATGAACATGGTACCAAATTGAAGTGAAACCTAATACAACAAAATAAAAATTTCGAAAATCGGTTCGCAAACGGCGGAGTAATCGTTGAACATACAAAAATAAAAATAAAAATATATCCACAGCCGAACATATTATAACCTCCTCGTTTTTTGGAAGTCGGTTAATTACAAAATAAGTTATTTCTTAAAGCTTGGTGCATAATCGCGCAAAGAGACAAATATCTTATCGTAATTTTGTTTACTCCTTTCAAGCTTCTGCAAAGTGAAAATAATAATTGGCCCTGTGATGGTCATAAAATATATACTAAACAAAGAAAATTTTAAGATTGCTAAAACATGATTATGAAATGTTCTTTAACTTTAGGAAGATGTACGTAAATAAATTTGGTACTACGTCTTCATTCCAATAAGTTATTAGTGGGAATATATATAATATAATTCTATTTCAAGTAGCATTTGTTTTGGATAATCCTGTTTTAAGCTTCGACCGCCTACACATAAGATAGCTATGTAAAATTCAATGAATGCTCTAATTTTTATCGAGGGATTAAAATAACTGTCTGTCTGAAACTCACTTGCGCAAATCTGGGTTAATGCTAGTCTTAAAATACCTTACATTCATTATACGTTTATTTAAAAAGGCCGGGCACTTTAATTAAAGACTTAGCATGCTATTAGTAGTTATTTTAAAGTATTCGACATCGTATTTTTCATCTAATAAAAATATGTACTAGATTCAAAGCTCTACAAAAGTCATACTTACTTTATTTTGACCAAACACGCGTTTAAAAACCTGACTTATGTCCGGTTTCTACAAATTTTAGAGTGAAAATAAAAGAAAAAAAAAATAATAATAACCAGCGTTTTCGACAAACGCAAAAATACTTCTTAAATAAATAAACTCATGTCAATAAACCTAAAAGTTATTGTACCACCTTGTAACAAATTTCTTGGAAATAAATAAATTCTATTCTATTAAAAAAACCGGGCATATCTCGGCTAACTAACCTAAACCCTTTTTACTCTGGTCTGGGTTAAAGTTAATCCGCGCTTAGAGGTTGGTGTGGCGGCGCAGTAGCAGCTATTTGTGGGCCACACGGCCGTGTAATTTGTGTGCACACTGTCACCATCAATCAGCGCTATCGCCCCGTAATTTTTTGATAACCTATCACCGCCCCTCCCCCCTTCACCGCTGTACCCTGTCTCGGATAGCATCCATAGACAACGGTTTCCCACGTTGCATTGTTAAGTTAGTGCAGGGGAATTAGAATGCTCCGTTCTATTGAATGAATCATAAAAATAGATAAAATTTACAATTTCATTCGTTTATCGCGTAGAACGTTTTCAGCGATTAAAATTTGGTAGGTATCTTAAGTCGTTTCCTAGGACGCAAAGTGTTTTAGTTTTAATGTCAGTATGGACCAAGGAACTTCTACCCAAACAGAAGTTCCTTGGTATGGACATCTAAACAACTTTTCCTGCAATATAAAATCAGTAAAGTACCATGTAAAATGCAAACAAGGACTCGAGTCCAACAAGATACGATGCATTAGAATATTATGATCCATCACTCGGACATCCCTACATCTTTGTCCAGTTTTATCTGAGTGAGATGTTACAGTTAATTGATTTATTGAGTGTTGACGGCGTACCTGGACATCCGGACTTACACGATACGTGTGATCGATGGCGCGGCCGCCATGTCGCCCAGCTGCACAAGATGGCCGCCTGTCAAACTGACAGCTATATTGTTTATTATGCACCCGCCAAAAATATGTAGGGTGACTTGTGGCGAGAGTCACAAAAACCACAATAGTAAAATATAAGAGTAGTTAATTCTATTATGAATATTTTATAGGTTACATAAACTATTATTATTTATACCATGGACGGCGAGACGTTTAAGAAATTGGAGGAATTCCGTCATATTTCTGGACGTGGTTGGTTTGGGCTGTAATCATGATTTACTTTTTTAGATTTTTAGCCATCGAGGTTGTTCGAACAGCGAACTTAACAAGGCACTATCACAATAATTTAACAACAAAATTAGATTTTTATTAGAACGTACCTCACCAAACATTTTACACAGGTGCTTTAAAAATATTAAACTGAAACGATAAAGTAAAATGAACATTAGTTAGAACTTAGATCCTTATCACAAAACTTTAGCAATTAAATTGTAAGCATAGATAAAAGTAAAGTCGGCTTAAATAAAGTTTAATTAACTCTATGAATAAATTCCTAAACAAAGTCAACTAAAATGAAATGAAAACTGAAATTTTAATATTTTCCTGTTGTGAAAATATATTATTGTCAGTTAAAGAATGTAATACGGTAATCTGCTACTGAGTTTAGTGACTAAACAAAAATACAACCACGTTTTTGTTTTTTGTAATTTATATTTGGCGATATAATCTAGGGCAAAGCAGTAAACGTAAATGTGAATATTATTACAAAATATTATGCTAAAGCATGTCTCTCCGTTGTCATGTTTTCAATTACTAAAGCGATTTAGATCTTTGTTATAAAGATACTTTATCCCAAAAAGGACACAAGTTTTTGCTAAATAAAATTAGGGGGAAAAATGGGGGCAAACGAGCAACCGGGTCACCTGATGGGCTGCAACTTCGGTTGCCCATGGATAATCCCAACATCAGAAGAGTTGCACGCCTTTACTGAATCAAAGCTTACCCTCAGAAGACAATTAGGATATTGCAGAAAATGTGAAGGCTTGCTGTGTAAATAAAATCTTTACGTAGTCACGAGAAACATGATAATATATGCAAAGATATTTACAATATATTTTCACGGACTGATAGTGCAAGTCCTGTCAATATTGACGTAGTTTATCTCTAGCCAGATTTACGACAGGCTATCAGTCGAGGCCCTAATCCGTCTCTAGACCTATACGTATAGTACACGTGTATGCTTGTTGATTTAAATTTATTATGTTTGCTTCCTTCTGCCATGGTGTGCCACTATAAGTTCGATTAGAGTTTTTTAGGTCTGCTTCTTTAAATGTCTGCTGTTATATTTTAACAAAATTATAGGAATCCATCGATTTGAAAATCATCCTTAACTCTAAATAACAAGAAAAAGCTTTTTTATGTTATTTAGAAAGCTTTTATCGTTATTAAGGGAGCAACTTTTCTTGCTGGGATACACTTAAATCGCTGGACAAAGAAGAGCAGATTGTGTATTCGCTGATTAGTGGTGACTGGTGGGATAAAGACCTAATCTGAAGTAGTATACTATCAGAGAAGTTGATTCATAGGCAGATTACGGGCCTACGTTTTTTAATTTGGTAGCGTTATGTCAAACTCAGCCAAAAGTTCGTCACTAATATTAAATTGACATGATCCGACCAAATGACGTAGGTCCGTCAACTGCCTGTGGACAGTTTGAATGTGAATCAATTTCTTCGATAGTACTATGGCGTAACATTTATAGTTATATTTCTCTTTCAAACTTCATATTATGATCTACGTCAAAACTATATTATGAATCATGTGACGAGGTACAACGTGACAACAGGGCCGGCGCACGCTATTAGTTTAATCCGATAATATTTAATTGACAGTGTACCGGTGCGGGGCCACCGAAGGGCGAGACCCCGGGTTGGTTCCGTATTTATTAAATTTATTGACCTTGATTATGCTTGAGCATTACATAACTATAATGAAACTATTAAATATTAATCAAAATAACTTCTGAAGTGTTAAATTAATAATCACCCGCCAGCTCCTGATTTTTAAGCAAACCGTAAGGTCCTAAAATTGTAGCACATGAGTGTTTAATACGACGTAGCAAGCATATTCGTAGTAACATACAAAAGTGGCTGATGAAAATGATTTATCGCCTTACTATAGTAACATTTTGGGGTTTAAAAATATACGTGGAGTGTAAAGAAGGTAGAGGTCAGTTTGTAATAATTGTCACACAACCACATATAAATAATAAATACAATAAATACCGATAAAAATATGTAAATAAACCACAAGTTTTACATTATTGCCTATATTAATTTATTCTGAACACAGCCGAAATAAGGCACTTAATGCTAACATTTCCGTCCAATACAAACTCTTTATAAAGATTATGAAATCAGTCTGATGGGACCTCAAACCGAATATGATTAATTCAAGCCATCTCGACCCACGGCGGTGTTGGACAATGGCGCTATCGGCCAATGCTTTAAGCATAATGCGGCCTTATCATGAGCTGGACATGAGGTATGTAGAGTATGTTCATCAAATATTGAGTATTGTAAGATGAGAGAAGAAGATGTTGCCCGGTTTTGGTTCGGTGGGTTGCACGTCAACTTACTTTAACTGTAACTTTAACTATGATTTCAGTGCAAAATGTCAAATCTTTAGTTAAGAACGCCATATTTAACGATAACCATAACCGCTCATACCTACTTATTTTTTTCGTGAACTCTGTTTATAATAAGAAATATTTTCCCTGTCGATTTTTACGGATAATTCAATTTTTATACTCTCAATCTCATTACCTGCAGCTTTAATAAAACAATCAACGTAACAGACATCTATCAATTTCTGTGGTTAAAGTTAAGGTTAAAGCCACTTAAAGCTATGTTAGCCTTAACTATAACCATAACTTTAACTTTAAGCACGCCTCTGGTGCAACCCACCCTTAGATTTTAGGTCATTACAAGTTGATGCTCTCGCGCTTTGGGGAGGGGAAAATAGAGTACTTCCTACACTTGTAATTTTTAGCGTTCCGTATCTAAAGTGTAAAATCGGAATCCCATTTTAATATAATACGACTTTGCTTTCTGTTGGTTGGTTCGTCTATCTGTATCTTAATAACCGTGCTAGCTAGGCAGTTATTTCTGATTATTTAGAATCCACAAAGGAATTGCTGATCCTAAGACAGCTTTATGCTCTTCGAAAGCATCATATAAAACATCTTTCTTTACGTAACCTTAAAAAAGTTGCGTAGCTTTCAAAGTCACGTTAGTGGCACAGCCGTTTTCGGTGTTCTATCGACTGCTTACCGCGGGGTCATTACCGGGGCAGCCACGTGTGCTGGGGTCCGGAGGGTGTCGGGGTGTGTTAGGGGGTGTCAGGGGGTGCTGGTGGTCGCGTGACGATCGCGCGATAGCGGCCGCCCGACCACTTGTAATCGGTTTACTTTGCTACGTGAAGTGTGGTGTGTGTTAAAAGATCTAGCGATAGATTTTTTCGAAGTGGCTTAAAAGTTTATTACAACATACTTGTAAAATAAATAACAGACCCTTTATAATAGTTGACTTAAAAGTAAACAAAAAAATAAACAACATAACATGGTGCTAAATATAGTTTTCATCTGCAAAGATCTACATCCTACATCAAATATTGTGTATGTTCAACAGCCTGATACTAAACCTTTGATAAATACCATTAGCAGTACCTAGTAAGAACCCTAAGCATCGGTAGTTATAAACTCAATCTGAGATCTTTCTTTTTGTAAAGACGGTGAAGAGCATTTTATCACAACAGCCATAGTTGTCCATGATGACCCCATATCTGGTTCCTTTTGACATTCTACAGTCATCTCTTTTGCCACTAGCGCCAGTATTCCGCACCTACCCCGCTCTCGTCTCCCGCTCGCACCGTACAGGTGACTTGCACGGGCTATTACTGGCAAGTGGCCGCGGCTACCTGCGCCCTGTCCCGAGCTGACATTATGTTAATGTACTAATAGCTTAATGTGACAGACACCGCAGCTTAAAACTGTATTGCCACTTACGGCTAATGCGCGGGTACTGGCTCGCTAGCTTTAGTTAGCTTACGTCGGCTTTGTTGTTTATTTTCCAATTTTTTAATTAAATTTGCCTTCTTAAGATCTAAAGTTCGCACTATTGCAGACATCGATGTAATTAAAATAAAAAATACAAGTTCAGAGTTAATTACAATCATGTGTTGTCATTTCGAAAAATATCTGTTTTGTTTGTTGTATACTCCAATTAGACTTATTACAAATATTATACCTTTATAACATTTAACAGGTGGTGAGGTAGTTTTATTTATTTTAAAATTGCATTTATTATAAATATATTGAAAATTTTAGCAACTAACTAGTCTAAAAGTTACTGCAAAAAACAATATATTTTCCAGTAATTAAAAGTTACGATACAGTTTGAAATGTTTAAAGGATCAGGAGTGCACTTTTTAAATCGTTTGCAAAAAACCCAACATTCCAGTGTCAGGAACTGACGTGACAAACAAAATGACACGGCACAGGACCACTTTATTTCTGCGATTCTTCCAACCTTATGCGATTCAGCATAGAGTTTATTTTAGCGTGGCAAGAGCCAGGGTTGGTCCCTGGAGGTTTGATACGAGCATTGTAAATTGATAACATCGACGTATGGACGAGCCGTCACTGTGTGGTCCTTGCCAATATGATTCATAGTGAGACGCTTTTTTACCACCAATATATCTCTGTGACTAAGTGATCATATTTTAGGATGTCTATATTATATCCCTTGTATAGAATCACTGTAAAAGAAGCAGGTTTCAGGCGCTTGCCCATACAAATCACTAAAATATTTGCTCTTTCAGTGCTACTACTTTCACGGTGATCATTTGAACTCTCCACACCCAAAAGTATTATCATTTAGTTTTGTAACACTCTGTATAATTTACAAAACGAATTTTAAATTTTGTAAGTCTCGCTAAAACTCGAGAATGGCTGAACCAATTTGGCTAGCCTTGAATTATTTGTGGAAGTTCAGGAAATGTTTTTATTAGGCCGTCCTAATTAATTAACTTCCGTAAGTAATACGCACGTCAGCGATTTTGGAGATTTGACAATATCTCGAAATAGATTATCTTCTAGACACTGATAAATTGAAGATAGGTAAGTATTAGGTACCTAAAAAAGTGTAAAATATGAACTTTCATACTGTAGGTACTTTTGTAAAGAAAGCGATTGCCGCGCTTGCCGCGGCAAAAATATGCAACCGATAGGGCTCAGATAGTAGTCAAACAAACTTGTCAATCTTGTTTAGAAATTTTTAGAAATTGTTCTTAATTGTTTTTGTATCGTAGACTGCAAAAATAACAGCAAAATATAGGTAGTCAGTACAAATTTAATGTTTTTCTTAAATCCACTAGGAAATTAAATCAGATATCTGCTCAAAAAATGAAACAGTATGTGATTCGATACGAGTATAACCTAAAATTGCATTATCAGTCCAGTCAATTTTATTTTAGTTGCATTTTATAAAGAGTTTTTGAGGACCTAACTATTGTTTTAGTGTTGATGGATCTCCATGTTGGTCTCCAAAACCCGACGACAAAACATGCAGTGATAGTTTCATAGAATATTTCATTTAAATCCAAAGTATCAGGTGGAAGAAATAGTGACTCACAAATAACGATAAACCAGATACTACATGTTTAACTGATCTTTTAGAAGCTGGATATAGAGATTTGAATGAAAATGGGTTTTCAAGTAAGCAAGTTTTAGATGAAAGGGGTAAAAAAGTTAAAATTATTATGCCCCCATTTTGAGCAAAATAAAACGAGTACCTACTCTCAAGAGGAAACCGAAAGGACTTATGATATTGCTCGAGTAAGAATCCATATTGAAAGTAATGATATTCTATGTTACTATTTTAGAAACTCATTGATTGAAAGTATATTAATGCAAAGACTCAGAAACGTGAAAAATGTTTGCAGTGTTTTAGTAAATTTTTGGACTCTGATTTTCTTCAAGAGTATAATAATTAATGTTGTAAAAAATAAATAAAAACAAGATTTTTATAAACATAAAATTTATTTTTTTCAAGTACCTATTGCTCATATTTTTGTTACTGATTAAAGCAGCAATATGTTTGCACTTGCCGCTCTGGTTAAAACGCAGCTGCATTTTACTCCAGCAACAATAATGTTTAGACTTGCTTTATCCAAATGTTTAGTTACGTTTTTTGGTCGGTTGAGTACTTACGTTTGAACTTGTTTTATAGGGTGCTAAAGTACCTAAAGTAACCGATGTTCGGCGAATTATATTGGCTCGTATTAAATAACATTGCCATTAGTTCTTAGCTCTTCTACATCCCTTACATGTCCTGCTAACACCAATTTATTTCCTTTTAGCATAGATTGGGCCTTGAAACTTATTGGGTGTTTTACACTCTTAAAACCAACCCAAATGCCATTAATTATTGTTCTAAATATATTATATCTGCTATAATATTTACAAAATAAACAAAGGAATATATATAGGCCAAACGGGTAGAAAATTTAAAACTAGAATTAAAGAACATTTAACAGCATGGAAGAAGAAAACAGACAGATCTACATTTGCGGAACACCTAAATAATAATGACCATTTCTTTGATCCCGATAAAGGCATTAAATATCTACACGTTTTACCAAAAAGCAGGAAGATGGATGCATTAGAAGCGCTGGAAATAAATAGACACAAGAAATATGGGAATCTTCTTAACGATCAGACATGCCTCTCAAATTCTATATTATTACAGGATACTTAACATTTTATTAGACATAATTTTATTTTAAGTTTGACATTTAATTTAGTATTAGAAATTTTACATAATATTGACATTGGCATTACTTTGACATGATTTATATGAATTTATTATTTTATGACATTATTTATTTAACAATTGACATTTTATGAATTATTATTATAATATAATTATTTAGTAATTTTAGTTATAGGACATTTAAATCGAATTGTTGATCTATTTAATGTAATTATTGTTTTTTTAATTGAATATTTTGACTCAGTTTATATTAATTATGTTGCTATTTGAGTACAACTCCTATTTTAGTCATTAATTTATTAATATCAAAGGTTTATACTTTATATCAAAGGCTATAAGTACATTTAAAATTTAGTTTGTAATTTTTTGGTAGAAGAAATTGTTTTTGGTCGAAAATTGTACTAAATGGTAGAAATTTTTCATGATGCTGACAACCCTATTTTTGTTTACCAATTTTTTAAAAATTTAAAATTACCTGCACTACACCTGATGATGATTTTATCGAAACCGGTCGTGTAAAACAAAATTGCAATAAAATAAATTAATAAAAGTGGAAAAAGTGTATAAAAAGTGTAAGTTATTACTGTGAAAATAAACAAACTCTTGTTGTTTATGTTTTGAAACGCCGTTCAAAAAAAATGTGCACGTTCCGAATACTGTATACTTATCACTTATGCCTACTGCCTGTATGCTTAGAAAATATTATGTAATGGAACTATCAAAATATTGTAATAAATTATTGATTATTATTATTATAATTGTATTTATTGCCTATGTTTAATGACTGGTTTGCGATGGTGTGGCGTAGACTTTTCGGTGAAACAGTTTAACTTACTGATAGCTAATTAATTAATTTCGTTGTCACTCAAACAAGCAAACTTTCAACCCTTCCCAGATTGTTCAAATTGGTTTAAGCTAAATTAAATCACTCAACGTCGCTCATTTTAAAAAAGGGCAACTATTTCCGCTCAAATAAATTTTGAATAATGGTTTTAAAAATATTTCAGGTCTATGGGTAGAATTAATGTTTTTTATATCGCAACGAATTAATTATAAACTTGATTCTAAAGATCTCAGATAGAATGTAATGGATAACATACTCGTAGGCTTTATAGGGCAAACTACCTTACATATTTTGTAGGCACACATATTTAAAAAAATAATGAACTATGGATTTTCTATAGTATGAATAATTCTTAAAGTACATACCAATAATAATCGGTTGTTTGACCATGCTAATTGTTTTCAATATTGACTGTATCGCCATGTTCTTGCTGGTTGTGCTCGGTCAGCATGAGTGGTGATTGGCAATATTGTGACTAGCGAGTGTAATTCCTCGCGCGTGGCTGTTCCGTGCTGCCCCGGCTTAGTCCACATGCGAGGTGGGCGAAATCGTTATTCATCATCAACATACCCTGTTAGTTAATCTTTAGTTTATAAGAAGTAACATCTAAACAAATTGAAAAAAGAAAACAAGGTTTCCAATTACTGTTCTTAAATATTATTTTGCTAGCACAAATGTTTTATGACACGCCAAAGAAATGCATAAATTTTTTTATTATAATACTAGCTGTCCCGGCAAATGTTGCTTTGCCATAATATAAAGTATATCACCCGTATTATTTTATTAAAGTGACTAAATAAGTATGTCACCATGGACGCTAAGAACTACTTTCTTCAGTCAATAGATGTTTTAGTTCCTTTGTATTCACCCCACGGCGTGGGGTCGCGTGTTACAGACACCGGGATTAGAGGATCGTTGCGTGTTGGCCGTGTTGGCCGCGTTGGCGCCCCACCGGTACACTTTCCAATAGGTGCTTTAGTGGATTAAGGCCGCGTTATCGGTAGATCATACATCTGAGGGTTAAATCAATGTTGCTTTGACCTTACTTGTTTACGAGTTAAAAATATTTGTGCTTTTCTTGTTAATTAAGTAGTTCAAGTTGAATTTGTTGGTAAAACATGATTCAATAAATGGTGGGCTAATTCGGTTTTGCGATATTCGGCCCTCAGGGTTTATCTATATTAATAATATTATAAATGTTTATTTGTAACTTCTATCGGGGGGAAATAATAAGAAAATTTTGGGCACAAAAATGTATGTTTCCCGTGCGATATAATAAGAACTTCTCTAACAGAAAAGTTTGCGGGAAACATACTCTAGTACCAGTTTTTATTTAAGTCTATATCTTATAATATACTTTTATATATTATATAAAAGTGGATTTTCAAATGTGTTAGTCGCGCTATCTTCTTATATATAAAAATGGATTTCAAATGTGTTAGTCGCGCTAAAACTCGAAAACGGCTGAACGGATTGGGCTGATTTTAGTCTTAAAATATGTATTCGTAGAATTCCAGGGAAGGTTTTAAAGTGACAAAGTGACACGAAGTTCACCGGGACAGCTAGTTATAAATAAAAATGAATCCATATTTTCCTTGGTCACGACATTACGCGTAAACGGCTGGACCGATTTTGCTGAAATTTGGTAAAGAGATACTTTGAGTCCCGGGAAAGGACATAGGATGCATTTTGTCCCGAAAAAATGTACAGTTACTGCACAATTGATTTTGATGGATTTTGGTATGGAGATACTGTGAGTCTCGGGAAAGGACAGGGGATACTTTTTGTTCCGGAAAATGTACGGTTCCCGCACACTAAACTTTTATGATTTTCGCCTAAACCATTCAATTTTGAGTCCTGGATAGAACATAGGATACATTTTATCCCTTTCGATTCCCATCGATTGAATAGTTGTGCATAAAATATTCAATCGATGTACGGGAACAACTATAAAGCCCGTCACAGACTTAGCTATAATATATATTAATATATTTATAGCAAGGCATATTATTCTATACTAAATCCACA
Source organism: Polyommatus icarus (assembly GCA_937595015.1). NCBI lineage: Eukaryota > Metazoa > Arthropoda > Insecta > Lepidoptera > Lycaenidae > Polyommatus > Polyommatus icarus. The sequence continues at coordinate 987,004 of OW569322.1, read as the reverse complement.
TGTCACAGAAATATATATTATAGCTGAGTCACGCGAAAATTATTATAGAAAATATATATTAATATAGCTAGCTATAAACATATTAATATATATTATAGCTAGGTCTGTGACGGGTCGCGGACGTCCACGCGGACGAAGTTGCGGGCAACAGCTAGTTAGAAAAAAATAGTAACTTAATCCACCGGTCACCACTCGATGGTTTTTAATAATGTTTTAGCCTAGTTATAGGTTTTTGTAAAATAAATTTCCCAGCAATTAATAAAATATGCTTAGTGGCTACGAAGCTCTTTAATATTTAAAAATATATACCTTAATCAGTGGTGGCCCTATGGGGGTGGCAAACTTGTAGGGCCCTCGCAAGGTTTTTTCGTAAGTCAAAGGGCCTCGCGAAGACCTGTCGCCCTGGGCCTCGCAAAAACTTTCTGCCCAGGGCCTCGCAATGGGTAAGGCCGCCACTGCCCTTAACTTTAAAAAAGTTGACCTTAATATAAAGAAGCTTAAAGTGCACATTTAGCAAACAAGAACCTATCACCTATGCCTACAGTTTTTGCTTCACCATATATTAAGGCCGTCCCCCGAGCAAACGACCTTGGCCATACATTTGCCGCGTTGCCGAGATCGCGCCAAAACCCTATTATTTTTACTTATCTGAGTTCAAAATTGTCCTAAAAAAAATTTAAAACGGCAAATATGTAGTTTATGATATTGTTGATCTATTGGCGTGAGTTTCAAATAAAAGTAATTTGTAAATCCTAAGGAGATGCTGAATGTATGCTTGAATTTTAACAAATTGGTATTACTTTGGAAGCTGATATCATGAGTATAAGAAACAAAAATAGAAAATTTAAAACGACAATAGGAATGTTGATATACTGAAGATTATTTCTGTATTTTTATTATAATTTTGTAGCTTTCAGATTATGAGTTTATAAGGTTTTAAATAGGTCAATTACGGAATCTCCGGACGGAACGCCCTTAACCAATACCTCTACGTAACACCTATCAAGTAATTGTTTCAACGAACTGTTTAGACTTTATTTAGTAACATCACCGACCTCCGTGTCAGAGGTGGCGACCACTGTCAGACGCCGCGCCGGCACTGACGTGACGTGACGCGTGACACGTGACGTCTGACGTGACGGCACACGTCTCATTAAATCGAGAAGTGATAAGTGAAAAAAATATCAACTCATAATTAAAAGTTTTTGCCGAGACAGGTTCTTGTGAATAATTAAATTGTTAATGAAATGTAGAGCACGACAACCTGAGAGTAATCTACATTTAAGTTGAACAAATTATTCTAAAACATATTAATAAGTTGTGAATAAAAGAGAACTAAATTAAGAAGTTAAAGTTCGTTAACTATGGGAAACTTCCGGCTACTGCGATTGAAATCCTGCTTTAAACATTGGATAATTTTGTACAGTTGTAATATTTTTGCCCGTATTAATGACATATCGTATACGTAGGTAATAAAATTGTTACGCCAGTATTATTTTTTATTGCATAGGTACTAGATACGCCTTCAACTACGTTGCGCCCAAACTCGTTTATATTTTACCGTACATTGTTACCGTACATTTTCCGGGATAAAAAGTATATTTTGTCTTTTCCCGGAACTCAAAATATCTACATAATCAAATTTCAGGATAATCGGTTCTGTGGTTTAGGCGGTTCTATGGTTCACACAGACACACTTTAACATTTATGATATTAGCATGGATTAATATTTAGGTAGGTAGGTATAATGACTAGGTGGAGACCTGTCACTCCCGAGCATGGTACGCTGCATGCTCGAGAGTGATGAGGCCTGGCAGGCGGCGGTTTCTTTCTGTGAAACCGTCCTTTCACAGAAAGAGGCCGCGGAGCGAGACAGAGAGGACGATCCCACCTCTCTGCCGCTCCGCCGGCGTAGGACGGGAGTGCGGAGGCGTCGCTACGCGAACCTCCAATCTCTCGTCTAACGGGGCTCCGGGTCAGGATGGGAACCTGCCCGGCTTTGTCAGTCCCGGCGCCGAGGGGAACGCTTTAGTTCGCCTAAGCGTTCCCTTACTTTGGTGGAAGTCCGGTCCGAGATAGACCGGCCAGTCGTGGAGGGGGTCCTGTGTTAGACAGATCCGGGATCTCCCTCCGTTATACGGCTGAAGGCGAACCGCAGGTGGTTTTAGTGAGTAAGAGTCTCACATACCCCCGGGGTACCCAACCCGGGGCACCCATGATGGGTTTCCCCTGCGATATCAAAAAAAAAAAAAAAAGGTAGGTATAATGACATGGCTGTCGTCTTATTTACGAAAAGAAGATATGTAATATTTAAAATAGCCCAGAAAGGCACAATTTGACTTTACTGCATGTACTGGGAAACGTAAATATACAAAAGTGTGGTCACTGTTCAGTCCTAGGTCGGGTTATGTGGGGTCTGTTCCGCGGTCGGACTTCCGAGTCAGCTGGACCGTGATCGTTATCTGACGCGTGACGTCACGACACGGACAGTTAACACGTAAATAGCCGACGTACGTACCGTCGGCAACGTTCACATAACACATTAGAATCTAAATTATTTGAAGTATTGTAAAAGATATAATCTGTGTGCTATCAGAGAAGTCTATTCATAGGTAGATTGTGAACCTACGCAATTTAGTAACGTTTTATCAAACCCAGCCGACGTAATATTAGGATTAACCTTAAGTGGATATCTAGTGCGACCGATTAGACCTGCCCCCTTTTAGCTGCAAGCTCCTCAATTGCGATAGGGCCGCGTCAACTGCCTATATGAATCAATTTCTTCGATTGGTACCTTCGACCATATAGAATTACGCAGTAACTATTTAATAATCTATATTTATTTATTAGGTGCTAGCTGTCCCGGCAAACGTTGCTTTGCCATAATATTTAAAGTATTTCGCCCATATTATTTTATTGAAGGGACTAAATAAGTATGTCGCCATGGCAACGTCAATCGCTCGTCGAACAAACAATGGTCGCCGTCAGTCTCAGGTTGTAATAATTTACTAGGTATTATTTATTCAACAAATACACTTATCAATATATAAAGTACCCAGTAGCTGATTCTCAGACTTACTAAATATGCATATAAAATTTGGTAAAAGTCAGTAAAGCCATTTTGGAGGAATTCGCAGACTAACATTATGACACGAGAATTTTATATATAAGATATAAAAATGAATCCATATGTATATCCCTTGGTCACGACATCACGCGTAAACGGCTGGACCGATTTTGTTGGGTATAGAGATACTTTGAGTCCCGCAAAAGAACATAGGATACATTAATTTGTCCCGGAAAAATGTACGGTTAGTGCACAATAAACTTTTATGATTTGCGCGTAAACTATTCAATCGATGTATGAAAACAATTACTATAAACTAAAGTCCACGTGGACGAAGTCGCGGGCAACAGCCAACAGCTAGTCTGTAATAGAAATTCACGTAAGAATATACTTTTCCTAGAAAAACTATCCTCGGGATTTAAAGTTTCTTTTCTTCTTGGAATTAAGAAATAAGAATACAAGATCATGCCGCGTTGTTCGTTGTCAAACTCTTTCTAAACGGCTGGGTCGATTGTGTGTTTTTTTTTACTATAAGTCGGTATATAATATTATGTGCATCATTAGCAGCAGTCAGTAATGTGGTAATAACACATTGTGAAACGTCTGCACACGAGTTTCGGATATTTCTATTAGTATAATATGATATTATCATATTATATTGCAGTCGGTACATGTGACGTAGTGCGTCTATCTAGCAGTGATTGGCTCTCGAGCGTGTCAGTGCGGCGGCTTCAGATACCACACCAGTCACCACAGATAAACACTCAACACCACCAGTCCACCACATCACCAATACCTTGCAACGTATAATAACTAAACTTATCTGATTCATCAATAGTTGATGTGTTGTTGAACTAATTTAAAAAAAAAAATACAAGTCACACTAAGTTTTTTATAAATTTTGTTCCAATGAAAGATGAAATTCCACTAGCTTTGCGACGACGTTAAAATACAATAAATAAAATTAGTTTCCTTAAATAAGTTATGTAATTGTAGTAAAATATTTAAACAATTGTATGAATTGATGGTATAAAAAAGTGTCTAGCTAGAGTTTTTTTTATGAGCCTTATGCCTATGCTGTCCCACTGCTAGGTAAACTCCTAGAGTTAGAAAGTATAAACTATAAATTCAATTTAGTTTACTAGTAAATTACCTAGAAAATTCGAATAAGTTTTGTAGTTTTTTTTTACTAAACCACCCCTTTGCTACGACCCCTACGCGCGTAGCTTCGTAGCGAAAGTTCGTAGCCGATACAAATAGGCCGATTGTTTTAAAGTAAAAACCGGCCAAGTGCGAGTTGGACTCGCCCATCAAGGGTTCCGCAGCAGCAATAAGAAGTATTTCTATGAAATTATAAGATTTTTGATTTATTTTAATATTTCATTTTTGATATAATGAAAGTTAAATTAAGGTTTATCATTTATGACGTATAAAAAAACTACTGGCTAGATCTCGTTCAAACCAATTTTCTTTGGTAGTTTTTATAGTAATGTACATCATATATTTTTTTAGAATTATCATGCCCCTACTTTAGAAGTTAGAGGGGGGGAGGACACGTATTTTGACACTTTGGAAGAGTGTCTCTCGCAAACTATTCAGGTTAGAAAAAAATGACATTAGAAACCTTAATATGATTTTCGAAGACCTATCCATAGATACCCCACACGCATAGGCCAGATGAAAAAAAATTTTTTTTGTTTCAGTTGTACCTATGGGGACCCCTAAAATTTTTAATAATTTTTCCATTTTTGTATCAAAATCTTAATGCGGTTTACAGACTACATCTACTTACTGAGTTTCAATAGTATAGCTCTTATAGTTTTGGAGAAAAGTGGCTGTGACATACGGACGGACAGACAGACAGACAGACAGACAGACGTGACGAATCTAAAATAGTCTAACTTAATATTATATTGATATGCCTACCGTGCTTTATTTACAATATTTCAGGAAGTATTTACGCATGCAGCAGTCCAATGATAATTATATGAAAGACGCAAGATGTATAATATCATTCATGCAGTCACTTTTATTTATGTAAAAAAATATGGCCAAAGAGCCAGGGACAGCCAAACCTCCTTCCCTTTATAAAAGCTGAAAGTTTTTTGTATAGTAACTAGTAAGATAGAGGTAAGAACTATAAGAACGACCAGCAATTATGCAGTTTGAGTCACGGATCAAATGATGAAGGTCTGGCTGCCGCTAGCTCTTACGCCACCGATAGCCAGCCTGGCTGGTATGCCTTCAGCTCCTCACGCCACCTTTTTCTAGGCCGGCCGCGGCGGCAGCGTCCAACTTCGGGTGCCAATTCTGTTGAGACCCTTGCCCAGCGGCACACTAATCTATAATATACTTATTATAAAACAAAGTCGCTTTTTTTCCCTCATGTCCCTTTGTTCCCTTTAATCTTTAAAACTACGCAACAGATTTTGATGATTCTTTCAGTGTTAGATAGCCCATTTATCGAGGAAGGTTATAGGCTATATTTCATCACGCTAAAACTAATAGGAGCGAAGAAATAGAGGAAAATGTTGAAAAAACGGGGGAAATTATTTGAAAAGGCTAACTTGAATGCGCTAATCTCAGGAACTACTGGTCCGATTTGAAAAATTCTTTCAGTGTTAGATAGCTCATTTATTGAGGAAGGCTATAGGCATAATTTTTTTTAGTGGCTATATATTTTATACCCGTGCGACGCCGGGGCGGGTCGCTAGTATTATTATAATTAATAAGAAAGTGTGTCTGTCTGTCTGTTATCTCTTCACGCCCAAACTACTGAACCGATTTTGCTGAAATTTGATATGGAGATACAGATGAAAGATACGAAGTCCCGGGAAAGGACATAGGTTACTTTTTATCCCGGACGGTTACCATGCGATAAACGAATTTTGGCGCAACGGAGTTGCGGGCATCTGGTACTCAAATAAAGCACAAATTGTTTAGTTTTATATGACTATAATTAATAATACGACCTTATTTAAGTTTTTCAATTTTTTTGTACTCTCTTCAGTACTTATTCTATTTTAGATTTGTCTCTCACATTGTTAGCGACAATTGGTCGATTAATAAGCGTTATTCAATTCATTTTGGTCTAAAAGTAAAGCTAGGAATATAGCAGATAAAGTGATACTAATTTTAAAGTGGTCACATAATAATACTATCCGCACAATTCAGAAATACCTAAAGCATTAATTTTATACAATAATTATTTATCTATGAAAAATATAATTGAAACAGATATTATTACGTTATTGAGTGTATTGTAGGTTCTTGGGGAAATTAATGATTAACGAAGTGATTAACATTAATAACTCATTCTTATTGAACTTCATTAACCACTTTATTTTGTTACTGTTTTCGCATTTTCCACTATAATAGTATAGAGTGCAAGGTAGTGTTTTATTAGCGTAAAACAGAGTATACGTATCGACTGGGTGTTGTAATATACTCCTCATATGTACCGCTTCACGCGGCGCGGTCACAAACTAGTTTACAAAGTGAAATCAATTACAAACTAACGAATTAATTATAAAATTATACTGCGCAGTCTGATTAATACAGTTCATATCATACTTCACTGGATGATATTTGGTTATTATTTACCGACGCACAGCGTACACAGACATGGGTACGTCTGGATATTTTAAAATTATACCAAGTAGGTACCTAATATTTTTTTTATTTTAACAGTGTGGAATGAATATTTTGTAATTAATTCTTTTTAATTTTATAATGTCAATTAAAATTTATGTAAGTACTAACAAAGTTGTAAATACAACCCTAAAACTTTTGGTAACAACTAGGCGCGTCAATAATATTTTATTAACCGACTTCCAAAAAACGAGGAGGTTATATGTTCGGCTGTGGATATTTTTTTTTTTTTTTTTTTTTTATTTTTGTATGTTCAACGATTACTCCGCCGTTTGTGAACCGATTTTCGAAATTTTTGTTTTGTTGTATTAGGTTTCACTCCAATTTGGTCCCATTTTCACAAAGGTGGTGACCTGATGATGGGATCCATGAGTAATCGAGGGAACTCCTCAAAATTTATATGGAAACATATGGTGATTTTGGTTTTATGTGAAGTGTACTAAGAATACGCTACCAAAAAGTCAAATATTGGGTCAAGGTATACCATGGTTTCGATGATGCTGAGAGAACTCCTGATTCCTTATAGATACACGTTTGGGAGTTTCGGCGTTGTTTTAAGAACAGAAAGCATAAACTACTATGCAATTCATATTCATCATCATAATCATCATCATCATCATCGTCATCATCATCATTACCACGTCGTGTTAAGGCCACCAATGTCTCATGGCACAGAATAGACAATAGTACAAGGCATAGGTATGGATATACTAATAAAATAATTATGTACTGTATAACAATTAACAACACCTGTTTGTTTTTAATACACGGCGGTCGGCGTCGCCGCCCAGTCCGTCCGTTCAGTTCCGTCTTCTGCCGCGTGGCGACAGAAGACAGAATATCGAATACTTTACTAACTACTTTATATACAGATCGAATACTTTAACACTTTATAAAATTTGAATAGACAAATAGAATTAAAATAAAGTTATTTTAAAAAGAGCATTTAAACAAAACAAAGTCATTAAGTGTCTTTTTAATTAGTTATACTTATTAATCGATAGATGGTGCACTAAGTACCTATCGATTTGAATTCTTGATAACAAGAACAGCTGTCAATAATTATGATAATATTAAATATTATGCTACGCTACATCCTATGCAAGTTTGTACAATTTTTTATCTGATAGATCCTTCGATCGTGGAAAAACGAGACACAATAACCTTTCTATTGTTATCGCAATCGCCGGTGACCGCTTCGGGCTTGAAGTATTAAAATTGTTAAATTACTTAGCACAATATGTTCACTTCACTGATAATATTATATTATTTTGTGAGTGTGAGTTGTGACTCTTAACAAATTGTAATAAGATACGTAAAATATACGCGAAGATTTATCTACTAGTGTAACTAAAAAGAGTGAAATTATTATTATTTTTAACAAAAAATTAAAACCGACTTCCAAGGTAAAAACAATAATAACATTAATATGAACTAAAAAGTATTAAATAATTTTTACTATCTAATAGTGCCTTTTTCCGAATTCGGCTAAACCTCAACTATTTCTGTACTCAATCTTCATAATTTTGAAGTCGGTGCCAGTTCCAAAAATTTTAAATATTCTGTCAGAGGACTGAAGATTCAGCTATCTGGTACCGACTTCAAAATAACGAAGATTGAGTACAGAAATAGTTGAGGTTTAGCCGAATTCGGAAAAAGGCACTATTAGATAGTAAAAATTATTTAATACTTTTTAGTTCATATTAATGTTATTATTGTTTTTACCTTGGAAGTCGGTTTTAATTTTTTGTTAAAAATAATAATCGATATCGATTGTCCCGGGTCCCGGGTTTAAAGGGTTTTTGATATTTTGTTAAACATCTTGAAAGCAATCCATGTTTATGAATAAAATATTAGTACAATAATTGAATAATTTATAAGGAATGTGTGGTCTTATCGGTTGCGCAACAACTTAAGCCAATCTCGCGGAAACACTCGCTAATTAGAACACTGCCGTAATCTCAATACGACAACTTTCTTACTTAATATGAATATATCAAGGCACCTCAAGGTGTTCATTAATATTTCCAGTCACAATTAGTATTACAAATTGCTAGACTTAAATATTACATTTTTTCATGTCCTACATACCTAACTTTTTGTTATCATTAATTATTATTATTGTGTTTTATTGATTGATCCTGTACTTACTCCTTTTTCTACAAGAAGAATTTATTATTATAACTGTAGCGATGCTATTTGTTAGCAGTAGCCGATGTTAACTTTTTAAAATATTTGTAATAATCTCAAACTTACCAGTAGGTTTGGGGACATTCCTTTTGACCTGCATCCATTTGTATGTTGGCACTGTGGAGTGTGAGGCGTGGGGCTGGTGGTGCTGCAAGTCCCCGTCCCGGGAGAACTCCCGTAGCCCCCCAAACTCATCCTTGGGGCAGTAGGGGTCGAAGTCGCCGCCCATGGGCAGCGGCGAGCCCGCGCCGTACTGCACGCTCGACTCGTCCATGTAGTGCATGTTGTACTTGGACTCCAGGTAGTGGTTGTCCAGCTTCTGGTCGTGCAGGTGCAGGTCCTCCGGCCGGGGGATCTCCTCCCTGTGCTTGAAGGCATCGTGGGGCGGGGGCGCGGGCGCGGGGTAGGGGGGGTGCTGCTGCAGCTCGCCATAGTCGAGGTTGGTGTAGCACAGGCCGGCGTCGGTGCTGATGACGGGCGCGGGCTCCGGCGGGCCGTGCAGCAGCCCGTCGTAGTACGGCCCCGCCTCGTAGTAGCCCTCCACGTAGCCCTCGTACGGCTGGTAGCCCGCCGCCTGGTAGTACTCGGCGTTGTAACCGTTCTGCTGATTGTTGTACATCCCGACGTCCATAGTCATCATGTTGGGATCGTCGATACTACGCGCACATCACTAGGCCGCGGTCGCGTCGCGCCGCAACGTCCGCGCGGCAGGTGCACCGGCCGATACTGACTCGACTACGTAATTTTTAGCCGCGCCTAATCTCGTTCGCCGTCCTTGTCCCGCGCACGCGGAACGCGAGGTGATACCGATTATAATGTGTGATAAAATTTTGATAAACTGGCGAATTTTTGAAAACCTCGCAAAAATAGACTCGAAATATTCGCCCGCGGTGTGGCGGCGGAGTGGAGGGTGTCGTTTTGTGTCTGTGCAGCTTTTCTTGCGAGTGGGCGGGGCCGACGCGGCGGGGCCGCAGGGGAGGGCCGGCCAATGGGGGCCGCGTGCGGGCCGCGCCGCTCCGCATTGGCCGGCGGAGATAATGCTGCGAATCTCGGAGGCTGGGTGCACTCGTATGCTTTTTGTGTACCTAATGGTCTGTATGTTTCCTGGGAACGATTTAATTTAACGTGAATCGATTTGAAGGTGTGAACGTGTTATTCAGTATTGCTTATTGTCTGTGTCAACTGTCAACTAGTAGCGGGGCCCGGCCTGTTCCCGCCATGCAGCTGCCATCTTTTTGTAAAAGTCATTTATGTGTAGATATTATGTACCTACTAGATACTACATCATAAATTATAATTTACTAATAATACTAATTTGCGTGCCTAACCGCAACTCTTTATTTAGGTACTCTCTATTATAATAAAGTCATCCAGGTAGCTATAGTACCTACCTAGTTATAGTTTAGTTCAACATGGTCTTCTCTTTTATTGAATAAAATAAGTTTCTGAACAAGACTTCATATTATAACGACTCCAATAAAAATAGTCAATAATAATAGTTATGTATTACTTAAAATAAATTATATTAAGAAAAATCAGCCAAGTGCGAGTCGGACTCGCACACGAAGGGTTCCGTACCGTTACCTATAGAGCGAAAGGAAAAAAAAGTAAATGTTTTTGCATAGGAGCTTCCCTTAATTATTATTATTAAATATTAAAGAAAACATAATAAAATTGAGGACTTTAGGTAAATTTCAAGTATTCCATTGTCGATTACGAGCTAAAAAGGCAAAAAAAATCACGTATGGGAGCCCCCCGTAAATATTAATTTTATTTTGTTTTTAGTATTTGTTGTACCCACCTAATTACCTATTGTTATAGCGACACCAGAAATACACAATAAGTATGTGAAAATTTCAGAAGTTTAGCTATAGCGGTTCTTGAGATACCTAGTAGGTAGGTACCTACAGCCTGGAGACAGACAGATAGACGGACAGACAGACGGACAGACATCGAAGTAATGTGGCTTTCAAAAAGTTTACCTACCTGAATAAGTATTTAGGTAATAAAAGCACCTATTTAAGCACTGATTTTAGTTTGAGTCCAAAACTTTAATCATATCTTTTTAAGATAGGTACCTCCCTAGTTGCGACTTTCATTGTTTTTGCTTTTTGATATTACTAAATTACCTACGATTTATTTTGTCCTCACTCATCAGTCATCAATGACCTATTTAAGTATAATATAATATTATATTATGCTCTTGTCTTAAAACCGTAGGACTTTATTCGACAAAAGTCAAAACCACTGAATGAATGAATGCTTACTGATGATGCTTGATTTTATGAATTAGGACATAGGTAAGAGTTTACACGGGACTGTAAACAGTGACTAAAAATACATAAGTAGGTAATACTTAAAAGACCCATCTTACAAAAATAACTGAATTCCCACGAAAAGTAGAGCTAGGCCGTGTAGATTCAGAAGCTTGGCTCTACATGAGATCTCATAACTTTTTCACAGCGTAGGTAAATCTTATGTGGTCGTCTTGGCAACATTTAACGAGAAATGTTTTTGGTGGGAAAATGTTTAGGTAATAGGTAACCTCTTTACGGTTAGTGATTTTGATGCCCGGGAAAAGTTCCGGGAAATTGAAAATGGAAACAAAGTTTACGCTTAACATAATATAGTAGGTATCGGAGTGGCCGCAGCGCCTTGCCTTAGCCAGAATACTCAGGGTGGCAGCGTGGGGACACCGCCGCCCATTGCACCGAGTTCCAGAGAGAGAGCCGTGATACGCATAGTGCTCCTGCACATCGCGGCCCCCGTGTGGGCTTTTCTAGGCCATCTCGCGAGGTGGCCTAGAAAAGCCTGCATGTTTTGATGAGTCTGGCACAGACAACCGTTGGTAAAGTTGCAGTGGGTTGATCGTGCCCGTAACTTTGCCTAGCGGTTAGTGGAGCACCATGGGGTTTTAGTGGGTAGTTCCTCGGAGAGGTCCCACATACCCCGGCCAAAAGGTATAGATATAAAAATAATAGAGCTTCCACTACATTTTCTTTAGGACGACGTATAATTTTAAGATAATAGCCAGCGGCCAATAACCATAGGTATTATGAGACAATAGGTACCTATCTCGGACAAGTTGCAGTAGACACCAAACATTGACAGTTACTCGGGGTCACAACACTAGTGTCTTCACTGCTGTTTAAATAGAGCTTATTGCAAGGGAGTAGGATTAAGAATGCAATGGCGTGGTGGTTATAATAATAGAGAATATTTTAATGAGGTTGGACGTGTTAATGCTCCAGACGAGACAGATAACGTGCTGGATGTAACAGATGATAGCTAGTGATGGGATGTTGTCAATAGTCGATAGACAGTAGACACGTCTGTCTTGATTAGTAGAGGTTGAAAAGTATATTTATTATTTATTCAGTACCTAAGCCCTTGACAGTTGGTAGAATTTAATAAAATGATGCTTTTATCTTATTCTCACACCATATTCAAAATCTTAAATTACTGGAGGCCAATACATTGATTTGTTTTGTTGTCATTGAGTATATCGACGGGTGAAAGCATAAGACGTGGCGTAACTTGAAAAACCCAACTTTACAGGACAGCCAAAAAACTTAAAAAAAAATTCATAACTTCTATATTTATTAAGGAAGAAAATTGGAACGTATTTAAATTAATCTAAGACCCATACGATTATTTTTTAAAAAAATTTCTAAAGTTCATACTTCATTAATTTTTAACAAGTTACGACAAAAAATATTTCTATTTTACGCAGCAGAAATGTTGTATCTTTGAGAGGAAATGTATAGACAACTTAAAAAAGCATAATTTTTTGAGCGACGGATCTGTCGTATCTCAAATATAACACGCCCCTACACATTTCATTTTGCCATATCTTGTTTACTTAATTAAATTGCCTTACAACTTTTGGTTCAAGTGCAAAATCGGCGACAGACGTTGTGAAAATGAAATGCTGTATCTTAAACTAAATGAATTGTTTGTTTTAAAAGAATGTCATTATAACAAATTAAAAGAAATAATATGACTATTTACTATTATTTGTTTATAACATAACATTAATCAACATTGAAATATAAAATTATTATAATAAAATGAAAATTGTAATAAAACATTTGTAAAAAAATGTAATAAAACATTTATTTCTCTTGTTTTTTCTACTTTACAAAGGTTTAAGCCCTAATATTTTATTCATTCTCATGAATTTAAAGTTATTCTTTTTATTTTATAAGATATGGGGGAAAACGAGCACAAAGGTCACCTGATTGAAAGTAACTACCGTTGCCCATGGACACTAGCAACATGAGAAGGGCTGCTGGTGCGTTGCCGGCCTTACCCGGTACTAATACGCTACCTTTTTAAAGATTTGCAGGTCGTATAGGTCTGAAAATATTGCTGGTGACAGTTCATTCCACAATTTTATAGTGCGCGGCAGAAAGTTACGTGAAAAACGCACGGCGGAAGACTGCCAGTCACCAAGATTATGAGGATGGTATATTTTTCGCGTGGAACGATGGCGAAAAATTGCAGGAGGTATGATTCTGAACAATCCCTCGGGGCACTCCCCGTGATACATCATGAAGCCGATAGAGGATGCAGAATGAAGCTACATCTCGGCGTATTTCCAAGGAGTATAGCCTGTTTGAAACACTACGGCGGTCAACAATGCGAGCGGCCCTTTATTTATACGATCCAAAGGGAGTAGTTGGTATTTGGCGCCCCTGCCCAGAGATGAGAAGAGTATTCCATATGAGGCCGAACCTGCGCCTTGCAGAGTAATAATTGTTGGTCCGGACTGAAATACTGTCTCGCTCTGTTAAGGACACCAAGCTTTTTCGAGGCTAACTTGGCCTCACCCTCTAGATGACATCGGAACTGGACTTCGCTCAATATGTTTACGCCAAGTATTTCAATGCTGGGGGAGAATGTTAAAGGGGTGCCCTGAAAACGAGGAGAGTACGAGTATGAACGAATATGACCATTGGTGACTTTTTAGTGGTGAACGCGCAGACTTGTGTATTGGCGGGGTTGAATTGGAATAAGTAACGTCTACCCCATTCAGAGACTTTCTCCTGTGAATTCTCTATTTAGACACAAGTTCGTTTCGACTTTATATCTAGAAAAATATCGGGAGAACCGGTATATAGGGCAGCGCCTGTACTATAATCCGCATACCAATAAATGCCATTGGTCTGTTACATGATCTGCTAAGAAACTTGTGACCCATTTGCATAAATTCTCGGGGAGCCCATATGATGGAAGCTTTGATAGTAGCGCTTTTTGCCAAACCCGATCAAAGGCCTTTGCAATGTACAATCTAACAGCCAGTGCCTCTCCCTTCGACTCAATCGCCTGAGCCCAACGAGTTAGGTACGCCCTGCCCGTACGTTTGTCCCTGGCCGCCCAAGTATCGAAAGAGCTGGGTATTCATAATGGATTCCATAATCTTTGAGAAGACGGAGGTTATAGCGATTGGTCTGTAGCTGGAAGGATTTGAGCGGTCACCTATTTACACCAAGGCTGTCTTCCAAGACGCCGGGACAATGCCAGAAGAGTAGGAGAACCGAAACGTGTTAAGACCGGAGCCAACTCTGGAGCACACTTTTTTAATACAATAGGAGGAATTCCGTCAGGCCAACTCTGCTTTTGGATATCAAGGGAACGCAGGACTGAGCGCTGATGAAACTCCGACATGATGCTCGTGCACCGTGGTATGGTCAGCGTTTTCTATCCCCCGTCATCTAGGGTCGAGCTTGACGCAAAGAGCTTGCCCAGAAGATCGGTTTTGTATTTTGCATCGTGGGCTAGCGATCCATTTTCTCCGATGGGTCTCAGGGGAAAAAATATACGTGGACACATACATGCAACATTTCACTATACGTCTTTAAGCTTCATTTAATAATAAACGTGTTCAGTTCCATTCAGAATAAACGTGCATTGATACACACAAACACGTTTTCTCAAATCGACGCTAACAATCTACTAAAAGGCGTTAAGAACGGCGTATATGGTGCGCCGGCGAAGGTATCGTACAGGGGCGGGAGGGAGATGAAATGGCGTTACTTATCTCTGTACTCATTACTTAAGTATATTCATTGGTTGTAAGTAGAGGTTTAAAAATAAAATTATGTATTTGAAATGTAATAACTTTCTCATACCTATAAAATTAGTATGAAATAAATTAAATGTTGTATTTTAGGCGACAAAAATGTCGTAACTCATTTAAATCAAACTAGAGAGTTAAAAAACCTGTGTCGTATCTTTTTCTAATTTCTCACGCATTGTCGTATGTATCTTTTATCCAAAAATTGAAGTTTTTCGTCTAGTTACGACCATTTTTTAAGGTCTGTGCTAAAAGGTGGTGGAAATCTATGGTCGTATCTTTACTGGAATTTATCGTAGAAAGACGAGATATAAGACCATTCGACCCAGTTTTTTTTACAACAATTAATTAAAAAGAGATTTTGGCCAAAATTCAAGTTACGCCACTTCCGCTTTCACCCGTCGATATTTAGGAATTTAACTATTTATGTTTGTATGATTTCTTGTTTTGTACTCAAATCATAAAATTGTACTTTGTACTATTTATTAAATACTACGATGTAATTTTGTTTGTATTAGCTGATAGTGACTTGTTAGGCACGGTGTCGAAACTTGTAGGTAGGGCGCCATGATAACGCGATTGTCCTAATTAGATAAATGTGTTTCTAAGCACCTAAATATTAGATAGTTTACTAGAACGATTACAAGGACTGCGGTAAGTAAATCAGATGCTAAAATAAAGTTTATTTTACCTCTTTATCAAGAGTTTGTGTAACAATAACACTTTTTAGACTTGTTGCCAACTAAGAGTGTGCATGTTAGATAGGTACGTCCATTCAACTAAGTGGCTGTATCAAAACTCTTGAAATAGATCGGTTTGAATAGAAGCCCGCCATTTTCGTATTTCATTTCATATAAGCTTTTGGAATAGAATTTTAATCGGCCGTACCATCACTGCACACCATAAAATTTTATCGACACATTTCATCGACAGTCGCCCAACACTGAGCTCTGTCCAAGTATTCAATTAAGTTGTTGAGAGCGCGATCCTATCTCACTTTCTCAACAATAAATCATATGGCGCTATCTCGTTCCCTCATCACAACGGAAGCTCTAGTTACGGGCAGTTATCGCGACAGGGGACGGTGGTAAGGGTCAGTTTGTACTGGTGAAGAGGCGAAGCGTATCCAACCGGAATTTGCAATTTGATCAAAATTTGATACAGCCAATCCCTCATCCTTCCTTCCCTCCTTCGACGAAAAAAATACATAAGTTCTAGGTCATTTGCGAAAAATCAAGTGACGTTTCTTAATTAAGTTTTTTTTAGAGAATTAATGATAAGGGCATATCATTTCAAACATAAGCATGGATATTGAATATTAATATGATGTAACTGAGTTGATTTATTTATTGACAATTTAATTTCCATCTATACCTAGTATGAAATAAGCTTTATAAGCCATTGAATGTTATAACTTATAGGCTAAGAATTTTTAAATAAAACGAGTAGTGAAGTAAACTGATGTAGAACGAGAGCGACAGACATCCTCCGTCTCATTCAATGTAGGCGTTTACGTTTGTGGTCGTGAATCTAGATACCGTGCATTTTAATGGCCTTTAACATCGCTATCATTAATTTGTAACAGCCCACTTTATTTAAATAAAATGTTGGCTTTTGTCACTGGATAACAAAGAGCTACTAGGCAACAACTTTTATTTATATTCTCAACGCGAAAAATAATTTAAGGGTACCAAATGCTGAAATAGGAGCACTGCATTAATATTACTACTAGAGGTAGGTACTATAGGTATAATATTATAGGTACAAAGTGGAAAATAATTAATTACTGAAAATACTTGAGGGTGTGTGGGTACTGTCTATAGTTAGGTATATTATGTAGTACAAGTTACAACTGTTACAATACCCTTATGTGGAGTGTGCCGTGAAAATAGCAGCGCCAATAGAGTTACTTTTGGCTTTTGTCAGTTTTGGCATTTGTGTCATATATAGCATCGCTACTTTTAAGTCTCCCGCAAACGATCAAACATCAAATAAGTACGTCAAACACGTAGTAATCCAAACTTTCTTCAAACACGTCAAACACTAGTTTATACGTGTTTGACGTGTTTGATGTTTGATCGTTTGCGGGAGACTTTACGTTGAACTTTACACAAGGGACAACCGTAAAGTGCCCCGCAAACGATCAAACATCAAACACGTCAAACACGTCAAACACCATATAAACTACGTGTTTGACGCGTTTGAAGAAAATTTGGATTTACTACGTGTTTGACGTGTTTGATGTTTGATCGTTTGCGGGGCACTTAACACATTCATTTATAATAAATTACCCCGATGCCAAAAAGTAGAGATTTAGGTAAAATACTCTCACTCATTGTAATATTTTCAAAACTTTCCTCTCACTTAGGGGATTTACGGGACAATCGGTGTAGTTTCACGGGCGAGCGCGGGACACGGGATGTCCCGCCCCGGGGAATCCCGCGATCCGTCTTTGTCCGGGACTCCGGGACAACTTGACGCGCTTGTCTCGCGGGACTTGAGATAAACTTTACTATCAAATAGGTACTCTATAGAGCTTGTCACGTAGTTTTCATAAGTGGTAGTGTGTTGAAACGACGACGACGTTGGTTGGAGTTCAAGAAATGGTTGTATTAGAGAAGTTGATTCATTATAGGTAGATGGCGGACCTAAGTAATTTGGTCGCGTTAAGTCAAACCCATCCGACCGATCACAGTTAACATTGGATTCACATAAGCCGACCAAACGACGTAGGTCTGTCAACTGCCAATCTTCAATTTCCTCGATGGTAGTAGGTACAAAATATCAATTTCCTCGATAGTTCATATTGGCGCAGTTGGCCAACCTACAAAATCATAGTTAAACTACCCGTGTATTACCTAGCTATTGAAAAGGTTTTCAAAGAAAATTGTAAAAACCACGATAACCTTGTTTCCATTGACTATTGAGTCGGGAAGGTATTGCATAATAATAATTTGTAATTACAAAAATATCATTTCATAATCTCCTCCGATATTGTCATAACAGTAACATGAAATATTGAAATATCGCGAGCTTCGAAAGTTCCGTTATCGTGCTCGCTCTCGAGAGCTTTTAGTCGTATCTGAGCTTATCTGACCGGACAGCCTCTGACAACCGACGTCTTCATACAACCTCAAACAATGCCCTATCATTTTACACGCTATTAATATTACCAACACTTCCAAATTAGACCTTAGATGGACGTTTCAAGGTTTAATTTCGAATGGGGGAGAAGTCGAAAATGCTAACAAGCTATATTTAAGCACATCAAAAGTATGTAGTTTTCATAATCCGTTTGATTTGAATAAAATATGAAAATGTGTCAGGCTCGCAAATGGGAAACGGAACTTTACTGCTCTAAAAATAGAGGTCATTTTCCCGGAGATTCGTCATTCCAAAGGGTTATTAGTCATTATTAAATAAGTATATCATAGTGTTGTGACGTGTCGTGTGATTAATAATGGAGTGAGCATGTTCATTTTTTCAGTGTTGATGTAGGTAACGCGTAACAATCTTTTTGCTCCATCCGGCGGGTGATAAGGGACTTAAAGTTACTTAGTCCTGTTAATTATTGACAATATTTATACCTGGACTATCATACAATCCCTGGCAGGGAGAGATTCGTGGAGTAAGGAGTTGCTTCTTGCTAAATTAATTTTATATCCACAACAGATTACAAAATAAGTATGCTGACCTTCGTCAGAATAATGTATATAGCTGCAGCCTATCTACCTTTTTAAAAAGCATAGAAACTTTAGTACATAATTCTCGGGTGGATCTTGGAAGTGTTCAGCTGGTCACCAGTCAAAGCTGGTTACTTAGCTCCGTCGCTCGTCGCTTGAACCAGCTTCTACCTTACCTCAAAAGTGGATAGTAATACACACACTGCTATTATAGACACAGATCTAGCATGATTCGCTGCGCTTACATTATAGGCGTATCTGTGTTGAAAGAAGAGACTTACACAGTAACTACTATCTTCACTTGTAGAGGAGGGAGGTCATGTCCTCTGTGACCTCTCGAGGTTCCCACGCCTGGTAGCGGCGGGCACACAGGGGGAGATGAGAAGCGCCGGCGATAAGGCGCGCAAACGTTTGTCTATTGATTCCTTAACAACACCACCTGATAACCTACCGCCGCGATTACCGTTACTGTACCTACACGACCCAGGATTGAAATCATTGACAGAGGCACATAGCATTAGGTATTCTATTTCTATCTTTGAAAACTTAAATCCGTTTACAACACGGATACATTAACTTGATGCACCGCTGGAATGCAATAATATGCGAGCTCCGCAATGACGTCATCAAACCGAGTGTTTAGTTAATTTGACCGTGTTATACATGTAACAATACAAAAAAAAAAATATCCACAGCCGAACATATAACCTCCTCGTTTTTTGGAAGTCGGTTAAAAAGCAGAATTTTCGCGCTACGCCGTAAACTTAAGTTTGCAGCGCAGCTACCACGGTAGCTGATATGATCCCTTTCCACGGAAAGGGATCATACAACATACGTTTTCGGGATAAAAAAAATCAAAATATATATTTTAAGGACCGGATTTATATTTTTTATGAGTATAGGCCACTTTTTGCCGCCCCTATGTACGAACTCTGCAGCCATCCTAGGATGCTGCTGCCCCCCCCCTCGGACGCCATAGGACGCTGTCGCCCATAGGCCATGGCCTATAGTGCCTATACATAATTAAATCCAGAGTTGCAGGACCTAAGCTTCAAGTAATAAAAGTAACTCATTAACGTTAAAAGTGTCTTTCTAAGATAAAGGCTGGAGCTTTGCATCTATAGCCACTATAGACTGTAGTTACTTTGAGTTGCGTAAGGCTCGATAAAAGAAGCATTTCGAATTTGAGCACCGACTGATAATAAAAAAAATTAACAATTTTGTAGCAGTTAAACTCTCTGTTATCAAGTATGGGGCCAGCTGTATCGTTTATATCAGCGGAATTATCGAACAACATAAGATACCACCACAAAATTATAAGTATTTTTTGTGATTTCGGAGTCTATCTTATCGTATGAAAATCTACGCCTTAATTCCGATATACATTTTGAAAATCATAATGGGATTTTAGGTATTAAATTTTGGTAATAACTATACATTTTGTTACAATACTTAGCGATAATACTTTATGTATGTGTTCCCTTTATACAGGGTGTGACAAAACTTAGTGATAAGAACAAGACTGACAGTAAATTCTATTTTATAAGGAACATACGTCATACACAGTAGGTACACACCCTAAAGTATTATCAAGGCTATCACAGACAGAGCAGGTAATGTAAAAATGTATATTATAGCACGATATATCTCGATACCTACATCTTTCTATAGAAATTGTCAGGAGACCACACACAACAGCTATAATGTATATTTTTACATTATAGCTGTTTCTATAGAAAGATGTATCCTGCTATAATATACATCTTTACATTACCTGCTCTGTCTGTGACAGCCCTTACTGACTTTTGTTACACCCTGCACAGCATAGTTGCTAAATCTTATTTTGTTTTGGCCCAATTTGAATAAAAAACTGGGGAGGATAGGACGTTATTCTATACCCCACTCTTTCTATTTTGTGACAAAAATTTAGGTTGCCTGTTCCGTTTTCATTACTGCCGGCTCTCCGATTGCAACCCTGCGTGGTTTTTTTTAAATATGGAGTTTAGTATATTCAAACATGAATATTGGTAGAAGGTCTATTTATAAATATCATGGTGTTTCTATTGTTCTCGCTTATGAATTCGCGGGTATGCGTACATCGAACGATTGGCAACAACCCAGACTCTTGCAATTCGCAAGGCTTTGCCTTCTTGAGTATACTCTGGAATGAACTGTCACCAGCAGTATTTCCGGACCAATACGACCTGCAAAGCTTTAAGAAGAGAGCGTATTCCCTCTTAAAAGGCCGGCAACGCACCTGCAACTTTCTTCTGATGTTTCGAATGTCCATGGGTGATGGTAGTTGCTTTCCATCAGGTGACATTTACTTGTTTCCCCCTACTTTTATTTCTGTTCCCGCGGCTTCGATACAGTTGGAGTAGCGCCCAGTTATAGTGGGTACAAATAATCCTTAAGAGATGATTAATCACCTGCGGAACGCGGTATGACATTTCTTGGCAAAAAAAGGTATTACACTAGTTCCATCCACCCTAACCTATCCCATACAGAGTTTGGTAGGTAGGTAGCCGAAAGGCGAGGGCTATCTCAATAATAATAATATAAACATAATATCATCAGCAAATACGATAATTTTGGGTATTTCCAAGCGTTATCATATCGAAACATCGTTCGATAACGCCTCGGCAATCACATTTAGGACAGTTTTATTGAGGAAACATAATATTTGGAGACGAAAGGTAGGATTTTTCATTAACTCTTTCCTTATGATTGTTATTGCAATGAGGATAATGATTTGGAAAACCATCAGCGAGATTATATCAGGAATTATCAATCGCAGAGTCCAAGTACTTACTGTACTTAGATTCGTAGGTATAATAATAATTAGAGACGGGAGTGAAAGAACCGGATAGCTAACATTTCGTAACATAAGGATAATCACTAATTTCAACAAACCTTGTAACTTATCTATATCATCATGTGGCCATGGACATATAAAAAAGGCGGACGGAGTCCCACCATACACAAAACTGTGTCCTTCAGAGTCGGCCAGCTGACTGTATGTACACGGTCCGCACGCACACATTTTTACCCTAGTCGGCCATTTGACACCAAACATGAAGACAGTTGACACGTATAAGCTGCGAAAACTTAAATCAAAATAAAATGTCGTGTATAGTAAAATGGTGCAAAAACCATAGCGATCGCAAGAAAAAATGTCCAGGAATCTCGTTTCATAGGTAGGTGAATAATTCTATGACTACTTTCTCGATTTTAATTATTTTAAAGTCAACATTATTTTTAAGCAAAATATTTCGTTACATGTCAATGTTGCCAATATTCACGTGTGCAAATCTCCCCAAATTGTGGGTGTTTATTTCGCTTTATTTAAAATTCTATTATATAATATATTAATGGTTATAGAAATTTTATTCTAACTAGATTTCCTAAAGAAAACGAGGCAAGGAGAAACAATTGGACTCAAATAATAAGACAATGTAACGATGAAAGATATTGGTACCCAAACAAATACAGTGTCATTTGCAGTAATCATTTTGAAGATTATGAAATATATGTCGCAGCCAACTGGTTTAAATAGTCGATCAATCAAACAGCTAGCCCTTTGACAGAACAGCGCCATTCAATCACACGACTATACGTCGTTTAGCCGACTTGTTGACTGCAACGTTTAACACTACAGCTAGACGACGCTTAGCTAACTGGTTACATGGCAAATTAACTAAGCTGACCATTAGTTTAGTTTTATTATTACACAAGCGCAATGATAATAAGCAGAATAAATTGTATTTTAACTCATTTTGAACACAATTGCAATGAATACCTTCGTGATGCATTTCATAATCCCGTAATTTCTCCTCGAAGTTCGAATATTTTTTAAATTTTGATTCTCTCGTATGTGCCCCCATAATTTCTGTCACTTTAATAAGTAATAACACATGTAACGTATATTTACGTAAAATATCTTAATACAATCACAAAACACCGGCTACTTGACGCCATATTGTAAACAAAACGCACCTAGCGCCGCGGTGGTGAGCGCTGAACTAATTCAATCAAACGGCGGCGGCTTGAATCAGCTGTAGTGTTGAACTTTTCGAGCGACTGAAATATTCAATTAAAAAGCTAGCCGTGAAATTGAATGGCGTTGTTCAGTCAACAGGCTAGCTGTTTGATTGAACGGCTATTTTAACCAGTCGGCTGCGACATATACACAACAAAAGGGGGTCTCCGACGTGTTGTTGCGCATGCAGTTCCACAAAAGGTGAAATTAAATAATAATTACCTTTTTGACGACCTCTGTGGCTCAGTGGTAAGCGCGTTGGTGCTCAAGCCGGGGGTCGCGGGTTCGAATCCCGCCGACGGAACAAAAAGTTTTCAATGTTCCTGGGTCTGGATGTGTATTAAATATGTGTATGACATAATAAAAATCTTAAATATATGTATAGTATAAAAGTATTAAATATATTTCCGTTGTCTGGTACCCGTAACACAAGTCCTTTAGGTACTTAGCACGGGGCCAGACTGACGTGGTGTGAAGCGTCCATAGATATTATTATTATATTATATTATGAATTCTAACAAACTAGCATTTAATATATTTGTTATAATAAATTATTTAATTTATTATAATAAATGTTATTCGAACTTTTTATCAAAACTATGTAGATCATTTAATCTATACTACGTTATTATAGGTCTACCAGAATCTGATGGCAATTTTTGACAGCAAATTTTCAAAAAATATCCTATATCATTGGATACATTTTTATATTTGCATGTTTAATACACAGATTGGCTGCTAAAAGAAAAGGATCAAAATGTTTTATTTCAATTACCCCGGTATTACTAGAGACAAGAGTCAATTTATTTTCTCACTTTTTGCCATCAGATTCTGGTACACCTATACAACATACATTACAAACTGCGAGCAAGCAGCTAGTTATATATTGTGATAATATATTAAACGTTGCTTAAAACTCTTTGTTAACCATTTTTAATTAGTTTGATACTATTTTTAGACCACACCACACAATATACAATTTTCTAAATAATCATAAGTATTTTCATTTTAGGTTATGACAGAGGCTGATGCTAAGGCACTTAATGAACCTGTAGAACCAAGTTCATTAAGTGCCTTAGCATCAGTATTTTCAGTACTATACAAGAGGTGGGTAGGTCTATAGAACAGCGGCTTCAATTCTGATTGTAATGCTCATTACATAATTCAAATTTAAATTCTTTGTTAAGCATACAATAATATGCAATTTATAAGTAAAATTAATTAAATTAGCAATAAATATGTTAATTTCGCCATACAATCTATTTTCTCATACACATTCAATTTTTGTTCATTTAAAATTTTATGATATTAAAATATAAATATAAGTAAAATATTATGGGTAAATTTCATGTAAATTTGACTGACATGGCAACCCCCAATTTACAGACACATGAACAGCCGCCGCCATTATGGTGACACAGTTTTGTCTTAGCAGGACTCCGTCCGCCTTTTTTTCTACGTTCATGACTGTCACTTACCTGCTTCATTTACTAACAGCGTTTACATTATTATATAGATTCCCCTGAAATGAGACAGTATTTCAGGCAAATCTAGATAATATTCATACAGTTGTATACAGATGTAACAAAACTAATTTATACCTAACTGATAATACTTTAGGGGATGTGTGGGTCCTATAAACAGAGTTGTGTACTGCTACTTTCACAGTGAACTCTATATTATAGAGAACACAAACACACCCTAAAGTATCACTAATTAGTTTTTGTAACACCTTGTATACATACTAAATGAAAATTTTAAGAATACAAACGACTATATCTACCTGCTACATAATATTTTATTATTGAGATTTTCTTTTACTTATATTTCCATTGAAAACTTTTATCTGAATTTAGAAAAAAATATTTTCAGAATTTTCCAACTTGTTGATCTACCTTAGGACAGAATAATTTCCGTCGGGTCAGCTCGGTATAATAATGTATCGACACCACGTGTTTGATGTTTCCTTTCTAACCCCCGACTAAAAAGAGGGGTGTTATAAGACGTGTCTGTCTGTTTGCCTGTCCGTGATAAACAGGGCTGATAATGATGACTACCATAACAATATTATCAGTAGCCTCAACTCTCAAGTTCGTAAATGAAAAAAACAATAAAGCTTCGCCGCCGGTAGCCGGTAAGCCGGATAATCCGGCTGATAGTTGTTATTACACTGACAGTGCCAACACGGAGGCAATATGCGATATTGCTCGGATATAGATAGCTGCAATTAACCAACCCTTCCGTGATTTGTCAGGAATCGGCGCTTAACAAGAATTAGATGTCTTGGTCGTCTGTTACAAATTAATAAGGCTTAGATGACTCGACTTATAAAGCAAATAATCGATATTCTAAGCAACAAGATGACGGCCGCGGAAAGACTTTTACGTTTATAATATAAGTTTAGAATTTGAATTGACGTTTCTCGTATTGTGGCGAACCACTTTCCGTTTTAAAACGCGTTTAAAACATACATTAAATACAGTTTTCAATCTTTAGAAAAAGAGGAAGGTGACCAAAGATGATAATTGTCCACATTGTGCCTTTTTTTTTGTTCAACAAGGGCATGCGTTATAGTGCAGTCAACAGCGAAGGTGTGGCATAAAGTTAATATAATAGGTATATTACCTTTATGAGGTGTGGCATGCCCGTGACGCTCGTCAAAATCCACCCGCGTTGAAAGAAAAGTGTCATAGCGCGCGCTACGATTTCAACGCGCGATACGGGCATGCCTCACGTTCGCTGTTGACAGCGCTATCATAAGGCATGCTCTTGATGAACAGAAAAAAGGCACAATGTGGACAAAGCTTATTGGGCCTTTAACTCTCAAGTCCCAACATAAGTCATGCTCTGGCCTTTAAAGAATATTCATAAGTGTCTCTAGGGCGAACCAGTTGTCTCTATCGTGGACCAGAATTAATGACACATCCACACGGTCACCTCGCATCTGATAGCGCTGACATTGCACGTTTTTTATCGATTTTTTACGTCCACGGACCGGAAAATGTCATATTCTTATTTGTTTATCTCCAGCCTTGTCGACTGCCTCCATCACGCAGTAATTAGATAGACAAGATCATTTTTTTCCATGTTAATTGACTGGACGTGTCAGCGGTCGCCTCTCGAATACCGACTCTGTAGTCCTAAGATAGAGTTCAAAGTCGTTTGCGGCCGCGAGATTTGCTTCTCCTCGCAGGGCTGTCAATCGGCTTTTTAGAAATATTATTTTCGGATGACGCTGCCATTTTTTTTGTCCGCGGTGTAGGTTTAATTCGAGTGTCAAGTTTTTATGTCAGGCCGACATGACGCGACGTCACGCGACGCGTGTGTCGTGTGGTCGCATGTTTTATTGTTTAATTGCTATTTTACATTTTGCGTGTTTTCGGTAACTTCCAATTGAATCAACATAAATCTGAAATTGATCCTGTAATGAAAAACTTGAGTGGGGTATTTTTGTAACACTAAACAAAGTATGTTGCTTAAAACGTAAGCTTAACTTATTGATGTAGCGTCGCTCGAAATTCATTTTTTTCACAAAGAACTGAATCATTGGTGTACAAATTAGTTCAACATCAAGGTTGAAATTTGGGAAGTAAAAAATGGTGTTGTAAGTTTTTTACGGGTAACATGAGCGTCGCACATTACCGCAACGCCGGCACGCGTCGTTAACACTCTCCTCTAAAACTATTTGACACTAATTTAATGTATCAGAGGTCACTACACTCGAAGCATTCGTTGTCAATGACGGCCGAGTTAAGGTCACATTCATTCATGATTAAACTTTATATATTTCATTAAGTACTTTATTTATAATAGAAGTACAGTATTGGGTCTTGCATTTTGTTGAACTCTTTCGATACGGTACTTACCAAATGTCTCTGCACTAGCTATTCTTATAAGTTATAAGTATCGTAGCCTAAAAAGGTTCAATCCTCATTTTTCTAACATTCTCGTAATTTTTTGTGCAGTCGTCAACCATGTTATGATAAACATGATGAATGAGCCTTCCTTCCTGCTTCCCCGAGGAATTGAGATATTTGTTCAGGTAAACCACGGGTGGCTAAATTGTGTGTTATTGGACTTTATCCTCTATTGCTTGGTAACTAAGGTACGATATCTGTGTCGCATACACACACCCCCGCTGACTGTGTCAAATAATTTGATGTTCTATTGATTTTATTGTTACTACCTAAAATTGGTGACTTCGCTCGCGACACGTTTGCGTGTATTTTTTACCTATATGCTTTGTTCATGAATATCTAAACTTTATTAATACGAGTATTATGTTTATATTCGAGCTAGGCATCACAATGATAAAATATACCAGCATTCATTATCGTTCGAAAGTGACCTGCGAGTCATTAAAGTTAGTTTTGAAGGAAAAATGTAGAGTTCCTAGATCACGTTGCACGAGCTACTACTATATAACTTACAAGCTACGATGTTATACTAAAATGTAGATATTACGATGTACTTTAGGTTAATGCTGAATTCTGAAGTGGAACTAGACCGGTCATGTCTTCAGAAGGGCAGACGGCCGATGGACCAAAGACGTGGCGTCCTACGCTACCGCGTTTGCCTAATCTGCCTACATTTCTTCTTCTATAAAAGGCTCACAACCTAATTCTCAATATATCGAATATTCCTATGCACGTTGACAATGAGAACGCCTATACTGAATCGAGATACGAGTTACAAGAATATAGATCCGGGTTGTATACCCGCGGCCACGTACAAATAATACAAAACCTTGAACACAATTCAAGTTCAGTGCAATATTATGTCAATATCGTGAACATCGCGGCTGTGACTGACATTTTGAACGAGTAAGGTGCAGGTCACACTCTGGGAGAATAAGACGACGCTACGGTAGAGAATACTAAAGATTTCACTTTATTACCTTCTTAATTTACAAAGGGTCATAAAATTTTGCATGTGTTACATAAGATCTAATAGTACAGCTGATACTGAATGCAAAAGTTATTTAACCCAGCCCCATTGACTAATTAGGAGGGAAAAAAACAAGGAAGGTTACTAGAGTGTGCATAAAAATTAAAAAGTCAGCAAACGTTAAATCTGTATACCTAATTAAAAATTTTAGCTTATCAACTAACTGTTTTAGCCTAAAGCCTTGGATTTTCGGAGAATTTTAGCTTGTATACATCATTTGATATAATTATTTTTACATGAAAAGAAACATTTTAAAGCTTCGTTAAATTCGAAATTAAGCAAGATCATAGGCTTAACTAGCTTCATGGGTTTTCTTGCGACATTATCTGCGTTATTATTAATGACTAGTTATTTATCAGTATGTATGCACTGCACTTAATTAAACAAAAAGAAGACATTGTCTGACACTGCGCCGGGCACCGTGCACCTTTCCGAATCAATGAATAATCCACTTGCAGTGCCTCTCAAACTATTCTTAACGTCACGTATTTAATAAATGTCTAGGTATACTACTTAAAACTTAAATGTAGAACAAATTCGGGGTTGTTTGTGGGTATTTTGATATTTTCGTAAATAGATTAACTTTTATTTTGTATGATATTTTTTTCTCTCATAAATATTCGTTTTATCTCATGCTAAATTATAGAGCCAGTAATATCTTAAATGTAGAGCTAAAATATTCTTATACTTACTTGCGTGTTTATATTCTTTAAAATAGTACATGTATACTTATTATTCTTACTGGCTGCTGATTTACTTTAACGTAAGAAAAGGGTTAAAAGTTATTAAGGCTCCCACACACGACTGTGAAATTGTGCGAATTCGCATCGCAATGTCTTTTTTTATGGTATATGAGTTTTATCGCAGATATTTGCGATGCGATGCGAATTCGCAGTTTTGTGTGGGATGGGAGCCCTTACCCTAACATTAATGTAATGACCAAATGAAACGTAATACTAATAACTGAAAAATATTATTCAATTATAAACTTTTTATACATTCTAAATTTGAGAAACTCTGCCACATCCGCTGAACAGCACGACAGGTTGTGGTGTTGTGACAGCGCCGCAGGACACATCAGACACAACAAACACAACAACCACAACAACCACAACAACAAACACAACATCATTGTTCGCCCGTCAATCGTCCTTAGGAAGCTGACGTCCATTTGCAAAAGATTTTATACAGAAACAAATATTCTATTGTCGTATTGACTTTACAACCTGTCATAATGTGAACATGCTTTTGAGACTTTTTGTTATATTTTCCCACGAACTGTTAGATCAAGTACTGCAGGAAAGTGATATTCTTTAGTCACTTCTAAGTGTCACTTAAATGTCGATCTCCATACACTTTCATGACCAATCTCGGTTACAAAAATGTATAGAAAATATTGCCCGCTGCTCCCCTAGATTGGCCTTTATAAATGGTGCTTTTTGAGTTTATGTTTTTCGCTAGGTTAGGTCTTAAGTGGCAAATCACGTTATAAAGGAAATCCATATAGAATCTAGTTGGTCAGCCTCAGCTCTGTATTATGATAGACTTAAGAGTTGAGGCATTAATTAATTATTATACGAAATACACATTGCTCTACCAAAGTTGTTGCGAGTTGCGACTTGCGACTGTGTTCAAATTTTAACCAAAACAATTCTCAGGCCCTTATAACTACTCGTACAGGTACTCAGAACTACTCGTAAGGTTGACCGACCTTTCGGAATTTGCCCAGAACATTATACTGTGATTGTTTTTTTTCGGAAACGTTCCGCTATCTCGCTTTTTGCTACTCACTGGCGTGACGTCATCTATTATTTTCCATGTTTTAGTGTGATTATGCTAGGCCATGGCTAAACAACATTGGTTGCGATGTAGAAAGGATATTATTGATTAATTACTACCGATATATCATGATAGGACGCGCAATCCGCACGATAGCCGTCTTAGTTCGCCGATAACTGGCTTAGCGATAACATTATATAACATCGCACTCCGTGAATATTCGGAACCTACATAGAATAAACAGGTGCCCGATTCTCAAAACTCTAATGTTGATCGTAGGATTCTCAAGTGCGCCTTAAAAGGCGGAAAACGGGATCCTGGATTCTTTGATACATAAACTGAAATATAGTAAGTTGATACGATAAGGTATCGAAATATAAAAAAGAGATCCTTAAACTTTTGCCAAAATACACCCAAGACTCCGACTATATTTCCTGAGTTTCGATGGCAACATTTACATTTAAATTTAAATCTAATAATTTTATTTTCTTTCTTTTATCTAAAATTATGTACTGATTGAATATTTACATTATACCTACCGTTGATTATTGTTGCTATTAGTAATGTTTTATTCTTCTTTTGTACCAAGCTAAAGTACCTATCTAATATTTTGTAAAAATATCTTGTTCAATTATAATTAAGATACTTTCTACCTAGTATTCATACAATAATCTGTACATTTCCTTTTCACTGAATGTATTGTTTCATTGTTAAATATAGTAATATGTAGTTAACGTAGTTGGTACCATAGTTATTAAGATTAATCTGTTTGTAACTCTTTTTGGTAATATATACTTTGGTTACTGTTTGTTGACTCAAATAAACTAAAAAAAAAAAAAAAAACTATTGATGTTAAAACATTTCTACTATTCTACCATCAATTATTACATAGGTATATCAAAGCGGAAACTAGAAAATTAGACACTACAAATTAAAAATTAATTTCAAATATGTATACGAGGGTGGGATGATAAGTAACTAGCCTAATAGTAAAAAACTTAACTTTTCGTGATAACATTAATTTCATTTTTCGATAGAGTCTCTGTGAACCTCTATGCACTTACTCCATCTTTGTTCTAAAGCAGTAATGCCTTCCATAAAATGATTTCTTTCAAGGTCTGCAAAATACTCCTCTACAGCGGCTATGAATGCTATGACTTCATCATTTGTGGCAAATTTCTGTCCACCCATAAAAGTTTTGAGCTTAGGGAATAAATGGAAGTCTGGTGGCGCTAGATCAGGCGAATAAGGTGGGTGGGGCAACAAATAATACTTTAATTCATTGATTTTCTTTAATTATTTTTTGATCGTGCGTAAGCAATCGCGGCAGCCAACGAGCCGATAACTTGTTCATAATTGGTTCCTCACTTAGGATATGATCTACCCGTTCTTTTGAGATACCTATAGTGTCTGCTATTTCAGATAACTTCAATTGTCGGTCTGCTAAAACCATATCATATACTTTCACGACCATTTCCGGAGTTGTGACGCTTTTTGGACGTTCGCGGCGGGCTTCATCTTTAACACATGAACGACTGCGTTTAAACTCAGCCACCCAGTTTTTTACTGTGGCATGAGAAGAAGCAGATTCACCCAAAACATTTTTGAATTCGTCACAAATGTATCTCCCTTTTATCCCCTTCATATGAGGAAGGCTCTTTGTTCAATTTTATCCATTTTGAAAACAGTTGACGTTTTTTTTTAAATGATGCAAACATGGACGTATAAAAAAAGGCGGACGGAGTCCCACCATACACAAAACTGTGTCGTTCAGAGTCGGCCAGCTGGCTGTATGTACACGGTCCGCACGCACACATTCTTGCGCTAGTCCATACCATTTGACAGGCGTCAGAACGTGTGCGTGGCCGACTCAGAAGAAAAGTGAAGACACAGTTTTCTATATGACAAGACTCCGTCCGCCTTTTTTTCTACGTTCATGGATGCAAAAATAATAAAATTTTCACGCAGTCAAATTCAAATTTAGAACACAGGTTTCCAGAGACACGAATTTAAAAATGTCATACATATATTTTTAATTTAAACTTTTTAAATAGCAGAGGCTAGTTACTTCTCATCCCGCCCTCGTATCTCCCTTTTTTTGAAAGTCGATACCAAATGAATAGTTCATCCGATATTATTAAGAACCATACCTCTACCTTTATCCAAGCGACGGTAGACCTCTACCGATTAATCCCAACGTAGCATGATGTCATGACAAAGGTATTAATTGACATGGTACAATTGATCTGTCGGAGAGCCGGCAGCCCGGCAGGTCGGCACACGATAACGGCTACCGGTTCTGAATAAGCCGGGGATTAGCGATGGATACTCAAATGTTATGAGTGACCGTGAGTCGGTAGTTTTGGACTTGGTTCCGTATGTGCATTTGTTATCCTATACATCATATTGTCTCCTCCTCCAGTGAACTCCCTCATGTTTGAGGTTCCTGACCCTTGACTTCACCCTTCCATCTAAGACGATGATGACGACGACAGTGCGGATTTGGCCGGACCAACGGAAGGGACAGCGGCTTAGCGGTCTATTTCCATCATTTTTTTTTTAGAATTACAATGGAACCTACAATGGAACGTATGCCGTAGTAAAATTTAACCTAGCACAGTAATCACAGGCAGTGCAAGGCGTGGGCGGTGTGGGCGACCGCCCACGGCCTCGCGGTCCTAGGGGCCTCGCGCCCCTTGGACCACAGGTTTTTTTAAAGGTTTTACTAGTTGTACGTGATACTTAAATAAAAAGTTTTATAAACAAAACTTTAAGTACTTATCAAAAAATTATTTCTCTCAATAAATCCGTTCTATAGCGTTATCCATCAGGGGGGCCTCGCATAATAAATATTTTAGGGGGCCTCGCAAGATATAAATGTTGCCCACATAAAATTTAGCTCTTGCCCCGCCACTGCCAGTAATCAGTAAAACGGTGATTTATATCTTTTTTATCGAGGCGTATTGATGACAAAAATAACTAGGCATACCTAGGCATCTTTTCTGCGAAGTATTGTACAGTACTTTACCACTTTGAAATTCTATTAGCAACTATTTAGTAATCTGTGCTATTAGGTTTAAATATTCTAAAGAGTCACATTAAATTAGTTATTCATCAATATAAATTGCTACTAAATATTTACAGGCGCTAATTTTTTTCTCTGACACTATCAGCGCAGGCGTCAGGCGTGTCGTCACAAGCTCACAGCAACACTAGTGTAATATTTAGGTGAGCCTAGTATTAGCATACCGACTGTCATGCAATGGTCGTTGTGTAACTATTAACTACTAACAAGTCGCCCAAGTGTGCAGTGTTATAACTTTGGTATGCCTAACAAAATCCCGCCGACGGAACAAAAAGTTTTCAAAGTTCCTGCAGGGTCATGGGTGTGTATTAAATATGTCTTAATATAATAAAAATCTTAAATATATGTATAGTATAAAAGTATCAAATTCAATTCGAATCCCCCCGACGGAACAAACAGTTTTCAATGTTCCCGGGTCTGGATGTGTATTAAATATGTGTATGATATAATAAAAATCTTAAATATATGTATAGTATAAAATTATTAAATATATTTCCGTTGTCTGGTACCTGTAACACAAGTCCTTCAGGTACTTACCAAGGGACCAGACTGACGTGGTGTGAAGCGTCCATAGATATTATATTATTATTATTATGTGTATTGGGACACTTAACTTAACAGTAATCATAATGTCCATAATGATAATGATCATAATGTTTATTATAAAATAAACGTAAAAGCTTTAACGCTTTTACGTTAAATTTAATTTAAAAAGTAAGCTCTACAGCAAGTCAGCAAAGCTTTTGCTTTGGATCATGATGCTAAATGCTAATACAATTTTGTGAAAGAGGAAGTTAGCAAGAAAAAATACATATATACAAGAATATCTTCTCACTCACACTATTATTAAAAGGTTAATCAAAAGGTTTTTCAATCATAAATATTTATTAAAAAAAACATCATACAAATATTTGTAAATCTCGTACCTAAAATTAATATTATCCTAAGAATGTTGAGTAATTATAGGCCATCTTCATGTCATATACCCCAAAAAATCTTCAGTGAGACTGAAAGCCAGACGAATTGATGCACTAATTTACATCTCGCACGGTTTTTCACAATTTTTACTTATATCTAAAGTCACGATTATGAGGCTATATAATTAAATTTTGCAATGTAAAAGGGGTATTTCAAAAAAAAAACTGTTTTATCTTTCTAAAGCTCAGTTTCCTCGCTGCCTTTCCCAAAGTGGGCCCCTGTGGGCGCTGCGGGTCTGAAGGGGGCTGGTGTGGGACCCAGAAAAAAATGAGGGCGTTGTGTAGAGACTTGGGGGGGTGATTTGTTTTATCAAGATGCATTTTAAATTAAAACAATGGGGGCGCTAAAATATAATTTGTTCTTAAAGTGGGTGGTAGATAAAATAAAGTTTCACATACCCCCGGGGTGCTTCAGATAACTGAGGCACATACCCAACCCTGGGGACCCATGATGGGTTTCCCCTGCGCATCAAAAAAAAAAAAAAGTAATGCAAACTTGAGCATTGAGAAAGTGTTTGCTTCTAAATAGGTATATCACAGAATAACTAGAGAGCTGCAGCCATATTGAAGTTGTATAGCCTATTATAGGCCACAAATGAAACTGCAAATGCGTCCAAATCAGAAACAAAAAGATTAATATCTTGAAATTAATTCTTACACTAAACAAAAAAAATCGTAACCTAGAGGTAGAGTGTAGCTAACTGTTGTAAGCTGTAGATGCTATTATACAGGTTAGCATGAGAGGTTTGCTGGCTAGGTATCATAGGAGGCAAACTGCTGTTTTATCTCTTTAGTCTTGGTTGAATGCCTGCTACGACATCGGGAGTAATACTGTTTTGTCATGTAATAAAAAACCCCATGTCATCCATTGCGGGTTAACTACTGGGCGGTGTGTACAGTCGCCTGGAAGCCTCTCTCGTCGTCAGCAGTGTACCGCACAGTGCGGCGCTGGCCCGCCGCGTCCACGAAGGTGTAGTAACCCCGCACCACGCCGCCATCACGGGTCTCGTGGGCTGCTTTAGAGTCGCCGGTTTGCTTGTCCTGGAATCATAAAATAGAAGGTTCATCACCTTAAGGCAATGAATGGAGGACTTGTGAGTTGTGACGTAAAACCATAAATTCCAATTTTAAAATATGACTGTGATTTGAGTTGCAATGGAAATGATGGAAGCAAAAGATGTGTGGAAGACAAGAATATGGTTATTGTCCAAGAATATGGTCCTCCCGTATTACGACATCATCATCATAAGAGACATGAGTGAATAAACTGGCTAACTAACAATTTGTAAACTAACGTTTTTTTCCATAAATAAAGGATTTAGAACCGACATGATTTGATTGAGATTTAAAAAATGTGGATTCTATGTATAATAATTAGATTTAATAGCTTGACGATGAAGAAGATAAATTACAAGGTTCATTCAAATTATAAGGGGAAAAATCAGTTATCGCTCTTATGTTGTTAAATGTTACTTACACACTCATGTCTTCAATTCTTAATATTATGCCCGGTTTCTGAGATATGATAGGAGTTTATATTGTGTGGTCTATATCACTAGTGCTCTTTATTGGCTAACCTTAAAACAATCAACAACTGAAACAGTCAACTTGAACGTAGACTAGATATAATAATTCGTATATAATTTATTCCTTCTTCAATAATTCTTAATCATTTACATAATATACTATACATTGATACTCGTAAACACATGAATCATGATTCTTTTATTTAGATTACACGAAATAGCATTAAGTTTACAACGATTTAGGATAGCAAACACCTTAGATAATTTTGAAGCAACATAGACTACGCCTAGTTTAGAGTGTGTGTACTCGTAATAAGATCCGGGATATCCCTCCTCTATACGGCTGAAGGCGAACCGCAAGTGATTTTAGTGAGTAGGAGTCTCACATACCCCCGGGGTGCTTCAGCTTACCGAGGCACATACCCAACCCGGGAGACCCATAATGGGTTTCCCCTGCGCATCAAAAAAAAAGGGTGTGTGTAATAACTAATAATATGATGTCCCTTGTATGAAGTGTGAAATTAACAAAGCTGAAAGTTTAATACACCTGATACCACCAGAGATGCCTGATATAATTCTTCACCTTGAGAACAGTATAAGGACGTAATTTCGTAATAACAAGCTACACATTACCAAATCGATATTGTTTAATGAGCAAGTTAATTGCTCTACATGGAGTTATGTAAGTCGCCTACTAAAAGTTCGAGGACTGCGGATAGTGTGTCATATATTATTATGACAAACTTTTTTTAAAAGATAGATAATAAGTAGATAGTAATAAGGGACACATACACAACAAAAGTGATTATCACTTTGTTTTGTTACATCTTGTATAATAGTAACTGTACCTACATAATAATATTATACACAACACAACAAGTAGATATGTAACAGATTAAAAATGGCTTGTTTTGAGTTATGTAACGTTTTTGGAAAGTAGGTAACCTCGAACGTAAACATCAGAACTGTGGGATTTTTACCTGCCTGCATTATTTGCATAAAATATAATATTAATCACAATTATTATTATTATTAACCTTGATACAATTATAAAAACAAAAGAAGCCTTAACCTGCATTGGATAGTTGATTCCTTGCCTCAGTAATTGAGTTGAAATTCGATGATCAAGGTGACATTACATAAGTGTGATGAAAGTTGGGGTCGTACGACATTGTCCCGATAAACTTTGTTGTGACTTGTGATACATGATACATGTGATCACTAATTAGGCTTTAATATGTTCGTAACATGATACACTATACATATTATTATGAAGACACGACATGTGCAGGCTTACGATAAAGTCTCGAGTTGAAATATGCTGGATACAAAGATGTACAAGAAACACTTTTTACATTTTATAAAAAAAAAAAAAAACAGCCGATGAGGCAAGGATATACTCAATCAGAGGAAACGATGCTAAAATTCGTTATAAGAACCCTTTAAAACATTGTGCATGATTTGTAAGCTATTGTTTCAAATGTCCCCAATATAAATCAACTGTACATTTGGACTACCTTCAAAGATCAGCGATAGATAACAAATTACAAAATGTCACTACACCGCTAATGCTAGGTACTCACATGCGGTTTTGCTCGATAGTTTTACTCCAAATCGAGTAATAATGGGCATTGTCCAAAAAAAATTACATGTACTTTTTATATTTTTTTTCGTTAAAATAGGGTATTTTAAGAATATAAATTCAATAATTTTGAAATTCATTGCCTAGTTTTTTCTCAATAAATTTTTAAAGTTTCGCTCTGACGTCATCACCGGCGGCCAAATGACCTCTGCAGAATGTTTTTTTTCCTTTGAATCTTATTTATAACGGCTGGTTCGTCAAATACAAGTTCTCATTATGTGAAAGCTGATACGAAAAGCTTACCAAAAGTTCGAAACGTAATGTTGGTCGAATTTATTGCTAATTTAACGCCATTGAAGGTCAAACTAAGGTTAAACATATTTGTTCAAAAATATAAGTAACTAATGGGTATTTTTTTCGTTTATATACAGAAAAACGATCACTGACCTTATTCCTCGAAATGTTTTTGTAATGAGCAAAATTTAAAAAAAATGGACAATCCCCATTACTGTGTGGACCGCAAAACTCACAGCTCGAAGCTCGAAAGCTCGAATGGAATTAAATACATATATCGATTTAGTTTAGAATAAAACTATCGAGCAATGTTCCCGAGAGTAATCCTACAGTTAACTTGTCTAAGTTCAGAATGCGCCTATGTGGTTATGGGTCAGGTTCATAATATACGCCAAAAGCTAATGAGTGTTGGCCACTCTTGACATATTTATATTTTTAGCTGATGATGACAATGCAAACTTTAATATGGACACTGTTAAGCATATTTTGTGTTATGTGTACTAATAATAATAATAATATCTATGGACGCTTCACACCACGTCAGTCTGGCCCCGTGCTAAGTACCTGAAGGACTTGTGTTACGGGTACCAGACAACGGAAATATATTTAATACTTTTATACTATACATATATTTAAGATTTTTATTATATCATACACATATTTAATTGAAAACTTTTTGTTCCGTCGGCGGGATTCGAGCCCGCGACCCCCGGCTTGATCGTCCAACACGCTTACCACTGAGCCACAGAGGTCGTCAAAGTACTAACCCACAAAAATTACGTATTGAGTTATGAATGCAGTCATGTTCTTTAGATGGTTTAGAACATGGGCTAATAGATACACAAATGCTTAACAGCGACCATAGTGACTGAGCAGCCTAACTCAGAGACATTAATACTTAATTAGGTACTTAACTTTAATTGAATGAACATTTTAACAGAAAATGTATGGATTTTATTTAAACTAGTAGATTAAAGTGAAGTAATCATCAAACTCTGAGTGCGGGTGTAAATGACGCGATCTCTTATCTCTTCCCTCTTACTGCGATGTCGTGTCGGTGGAGCTACTGGAGCTACAGTCCAGTGAAAGTGGTGTTCCGTTATCACGTGAAAGTGTTAACTGTTCCGCCGCTGCGCGCTACACCGCGGAAACCCTGGCTCCTCTTACTGAATGACGCTAGCGGCTAGATGCTTATAATTGCTTTCGGTGATTAAGAACTGATATTAAGACCTTTAGCCAAGTCGTTTTCTTTATCGCTTCTTTATAGAATCGCCGAATATATTGTATGGAATTGACATGAGCGTTCGATAATAATAATTATGAAGTTGACGTTCGACTCGTTTTTAGTCATTCCATGCATTTTAATCAGCGATTCCATAAAGAAGCGACAAAGAAAAAGCCTGGCTAGGGGCTCTGTTCGTACTAATATGATAATAACTAATAAATTTATCGGTCTAGCTGTTACTATATCTACTTTGAGTCCCTGGAAAATATTAGTAATGAAAGAAAAATGTTCTCCGTCTGGGCGCGTGGCCTCCTGGGAATTTCGGCGCAACAAAATGTTGTTAGCAACATCTAGTTACCTGTTGTTTATGCATAATATTATAATTATTATTAGTTGACTACATAAGAGACAAGTTACGCTAGAAGTAGAAACGCTAGAATCTAGATAATTCTATCGTAACATACATTGTAAATGCAGCTACAATATTATTCCTCGTTTTACATTCCAAGGGTGCTCCGAGAGCACTTTCTATGAAAATTAATAGCACTTTATACACGTAGAATGTCTAGTGCAGTATAAGTACCTACTAACATATTAGGTTTATAACTTGTAAGATCTCTAGAGTGTCGAGGCAACCAATAGGTACCTTACAATAATTCTGTTAATAAATTCAAATGCCAAATATCTCAAAATAATGCTTAAGTAATTTCTTGTTAAAACATAATATTTTAGGTACTTATCCCAAAGCTAATATTAAAATGATATTGTAATTCCATTATTAGAAGTGGAAAAGCTATAGGCTCAAGCATTCGTGAAACACGACTTAGAACAATGATTTAATCGTTATCACAAGGTCAACCAGAAGTCAGGTATACCAGTGAAATGGTACGAACGATAACGAGTCAGGGTTACAGGAGCAACGGCCAAGGAGTATCGTGACTTATGGTATTAATTCACTGTTCTAATATGTTATTTATTATTACAAAACAATAGTAAAGATTTTTGCAACGTACGATTTAGAAATTGGATTTATTTAGATGTTCTCGAGCATTGTGATCGTAACACTTCAAGATACTTCTAGAGTAAATCAAAGCCAAAATGTTATGTCTTAAATTGTTAACCAAATAAACCTGCAGCCGGGCTAGCATACGGAACAATAGAAATACGAAAGTATGGACAAACTGTGGAGATAAACTTAAGGTACCGTTCCGATCTTTTTTCGTTCCGAAAAATTCAATTAAAATGCCACTTTATGACAGACTATAGTCCTAAAAATTAAAATAATATCCTACATTATGACATAGACTATAGTCTGTCATAAAGTGGCATTTTAATTGAATTTTTGTCGGTCGCGATTAGCCGCGGTAAAGATCGGAACGGCACCCTAAGTTTATGTCCACAGTTTGTCCATACTTTAGCATTTCTAGGGGTGGCCGTGCTAGCCCGGCTGATAACTTGTAATTGTTATCTACTTGATATTTAATTGACTTTGCTTTTACGACAGTATATTATAAGTCTATAGCTTTTACAGTTTCATTATTATATTTTATTTGATTTCTAGAGCCACGCCGCCGCGTCGGGCTGTCATTTCAATTTCTTACGATTACCAACACCTTACATACGTGTCGGAAAGCCGTGCCGGTTTACTGGGCACGATCAATGAGTCGGGTATTACTACACTTACTGACCGAATTGTACACTGTACAGTCAATGACTTACTATCGCTGTACAGCGATGAAAAATGCATGTAAACAGGTAGCAAATGTCTGATAATGTGACAAAAAATCAAACGGAATTTGCGGCTAATGGTTGCTTATCGGCAGTCCCAATTCACGTGCCTTGAAGTTTGGGGGAAAACTTTCAGGTCTTTGGATTTTGAAATCTAACTAAGACCGTTCAAAGATAAGTGAAAGTGAAAGATCTTTATATATTTAGTTTAGGTACTCCTATAGACAAATAAGTAAGTTCATCGAACATTGAATGTTACGAGTCTAGAGACTGTTTATACAAATCATTTTTGGTATCGTTGCGACTACCATGACTGTAGGAATTCATGTTCTCAAAATATTATGTCATCTGTTACAAGTATAACGTGGTATTACGTAGAACAGACCGCAATCTCCAACTGAGAGTGTGAACTGTGAAAGTTGTGTTTTGCATATTTTGACGCCGGAACCTGGCTCACCGCTCAAGGTCAGTAATTAACAGACATAACTACTTTTAATTATTATACATGTCAAATACCAGGGCATAATTAAAACCGGTGCTAAAACGAATGTTTAATATAGTAGGTGTTTAAAGTTGAAGTTTGTTACTTTGTAAATATAGAGATTTGACTCTATATTTACAAACTAACAAACTTCTTCTTTTTCTTCGTGTTTTGTACCTACTTTACCATTTTTATGTAACTAATGATGCATTTGATTGCGAGTATTTTTTTTCAAGTCGTTATGCCGACAAATGTTTTTACACGTTTTAATTCTATGGTGAGGTTTACCTTAAAACTGTACCTACTTCGATCTCAAAAGTCAAAGTAGAGTCGTCGTAAGTTTAAAGATTTTTATGATTACAACTACTGCTTATAATTTTTATAGTAGGTACAACCCTCGTGTTTATAATCAGCTTGTATTCATTAGAAGTCAGTAGTTACACAACATACACGTCTACTGATATCATCACAATTGTTACACGCATGTTTTTAATTAGAGATCATTTTATTATGTTATCTATTGTTGATTCTTGACTTCTAACTTTCTTTCTTCGTCAACCATAATGATGAGTGTGTTGTATTTGAAAGACAGTGTATAACTTTAAACATCATAATATTATCATTTAAGGATTGTTCAGTTTATTACAAATTAAAATTTCCATCCCAATTTTTTTTCCTGCCTACGAAGCTCCATAATTGAATTTTGTAAAGTGTTGACAAACCTAAAGCTAATACAATTTCAATTCTATCTTTATTTTGTTAAAACGCTATAAGTTATAACTATATTAACATGAAAATTGTTGATAGATAGATGGTAGGCTTTGATCTATGGGTATAGTTTTCATCTCAATATTTCACGAAACACGACTCACAAATCACAGTGTCAAATTACCCGCAAATCGCAATACAAGATAGGTACGTATCGTATCTCTGTAAATAAGTACAAATTGTACGTAATCGAATACGAACGATTGTTTCACTGAGAAAAAGCATATCTTTGACTTACTGAACGAAAGGTCTTATTATTGCTCGTATAGAAACTTTCCAACAAGAGCTAAAATATAGACTACTACATGACTCCCGCAACTCGCAACCCCGTTGCGTCAAAATTCGTTTATATTTAATCGGGATAAAATGTATCCCATGTCCTTTCTCGGTTCAAAGTAGGTATCTCTACTCCATACCAAATTTCAGCAAAATTGGATCAGTGGTTTGAGCAAAGGGACACACTTTCGCATATATAATAATATTAGTATGGATTTATTCTAATTTTAAAGAAATTCGAGAAGGCTTACTTAGGGTACAATACTAAGGGCCTGTTTCACCACTTCCTGATAAGAGATGGATAGGCTATCCACCACTTAACTTGACAAATATAGTATGGAGAATCTGTCAAAAGAGTTGTGGATAGCCTATCCGGCACTTTATCAGGAAGTGAAACAGGCCCTGATAGTACTTAATTATGATTTCTTACTATTTTCAACAAAAAAGTTACTTACATGGATGTCATAGGAGAAGCTGTACTGTGGGTTGGGGTTGTACTCCTCCTGGGTCTCTGACACGTCTGGGTCCTTGGTGTAGTGCGCTAGGTTCAGTGGCCTTTCCCTCACACC
This sequence comes from Polyommatus icarus, assembly GCA_937595015.1. Taxonomy (NCBI): domain Eukaryota; kingdom Metazoa; phylum Arthropoda; class Insecta; order Lepidoptera; family Lycaenidae; genus Polyommatus; species Polyommatus icarus. The sequence continues at coordinate 945,058 of OW569322.1, read as the reverse complement.
CTGGTAGTGCTGCCTAAGAGGCTCCCGGACGAAGTTCAGAGGACTTCGGAACTCAATCTGCTGGGCCGGCCGTCGTGGGAAGCTGATGATTGGCTTGTTATATGCCGAGAGCTCTATAGTCTGTGTAGCATATGGGCTTCCAGTAAGCTGTCTTATGGCGATATCCCTTTGTGAATCTGGTAGCTTAGTATCTGGATCACTGATATGGTTGATGAGGGCTTCTTCTAGATTGTTGAAGGTTTTGTACGCTAGATCCCGGCCCTTGGCCCCGGGGCCGGTATCGTCAAAGTTGTTCTCGATGGCGAAGGTCAGTTGGGACCTAGAGGCTGCTGTGGGCTGATCCAGTAGCGCCTGCTTGTTCAGCGACCGCGCTTGTGTTAGGCATACTGCTAGTATCTGCGCAGAAAGGTGTTTGGAGTTACTCATATGTTAAAAGATATGTGAATCAATAACATTGGAGTTATGTCTCCAATGACGTTACTAAATAAGTCTTCTCAGATCGACAGTAAAGTACGGATCCAAATGATCCAAAAGGCAGTTATACCCTGCCAACTTTTTATCGTACCAAAATTGTAACGTAGATTATCTAAAAACCGATTAATAGCTTTGTCCATACTGTGCCTTTTTTGTTCATCAAGAGCATGCGTTATAGCGTAGTCAACAGCGAACGTGAGGCATGCCCGCGACGCATGCCCTCTGACCGTATCCAAAAAACAAAAATGGCAATGTTGGCGTTGCGTTCGTTGACGCATTCAATTATTGAATGCGCCAAAACGAAAGTTGAATGAAAGAAGATGACAAAAATTGAAGACGAAAGCGCATAGTGTGGACATAGCTACGATTGGTCTCCACGCGCTACGACGCAACGCGTCGTACGCTACCTCGTAGAGCGGAGACCAATTATTAGTAATCTAAGCAAAAAACTTAAGTAAGTTTATTGATTCATAATGATTATATTAACATCGTGTAATTGTATTTATGAAAATTACAAATAACTTATCAGTAATCACATTAACTAACTAATGATTTTACATAACGGTGAATCGCATAGCGTCTTGAGGTGAGAAGTCACAGAGTAACAAATTTCTCCTTTAACTAGCTCTTAGCAGTTTAACCGACTCACGTAATAGTTAATATAAATAACTGTAAGTGTATTATATAACTTTGTTATGAATTACGTCTTGTTTGTTGTGAAAATTAAAATGTACCTAGTAGATAGTTATAAAGCTGTTACAAAAACAGCAATGATGACATAATATTTTCTAATTTTGAACCACAGAATCCAGCATAATAATTTAAGGTTTGTTAATGTTTTAAGCACAAAAAAGGTCAGTGGGGCTAAAATGGTCACATTTAGCAATTCCTCTCAATCAATTCAGCAAATGAATTGTCAAAACTGTCAAACTGACAATTAATGTCAAATCAGTACAAAAATACAGAAATAAATTGCAAGCAGAATTGCATTTTGCGATTTTACAAAAATGAATCATATTATGATTCCTATCATGATTCTTCAAAGCGACCATTTTAGCCCCGCTGTACTCTGTAGCTTAGTTGCGTATGATAAAAACTTTTGAGAGGGCAGAAAATATACTTACAAAATATATAGATTAAAAGCTAGCTATACATAATACTCTCCCTCTCTTTACTACGAATTCTTACTATTCACTACACTGGTCGCTTTAATAACATAGGTCAGTGTTAACAACCTTACAACAACATCTATTCTTTAATAATAACAATAATTAAATATCCGGTAAAAAAGTCCGTTACAAAACGTGTAACACCGAACGAGGTCTTTACCGGCTTATGAAAATTTAATATGAAAAAAAAATATTGTTGTACACAAATAAACAAAAGTAGGTACTTACTAGTAACTTCAACATTGTACTTTGGCACGTTACACTAAAACCAATTTAAAAAATAAATAAAAAAACAAAACCGCGATTTGAAATTTGAATTCAGAACGCAGGCGAACAACGCGGTTGTCTCGCGCGGAGTGGCGAGTGACGCCAGAGACCGCTTGCGATAGTTTTTTGTTTTTTGCAACCAATTTAAAAATTATTACTTGACACCCCACGGAAGGAATATGAAAGGAATTTATTACTTTTTAATTAATGTGCTACGGTCTACTGAATCGGATATAGACATAGAATTTTCATACATCGGTGATCGTGCAATTACTTTTCAGGGATTTTTGCCCTCCAATTTGGTTATAAGGGTTCCGTACCCAAAGGTTAAAAATGGGACCCTGTTACTGAGACTTCGATGTCTGTCCGTCTATCTGTCCGTCTGTCTGTCTGTCTCCAGGCTGTAACTCAAGAACCGCTATAGCTAGACTTCTGAAATTTTCACAGATTATGTATCTCTGGTCCCGCTATAACAATAAATCCTAAAAATAAAATAAAGTTATTATTTCAGGGGGGCTCCCATACTTACAACAAACGTTATTTTTTTGTTTTTAGGCTCGTAATCCATAATGACGACGTATAGATACTTACTTGAAATTTTCACAAAATCCTCAATTATATTGTGTGTACTTTAAAATGAAATAATAAAATTAAAATAAAATAAATAATTAAGGGGGGATCCCATACAAAAAACACGATTTTTTCCCTATTTTCGCTCTATAATAGTACGGAACCCTTCTTGCGCGAGTCCTACACGCACTTGGCCGATTATTATAGCGACTCATAATAAGTACTTATAGTGGTCATGATACTCATTCATTATTAGTGGCTTATTAGCAAAAAGTGCGCAAATCCATTTCCTAGTTCCCTGTTCATAAATTATTTCGTGACAATATGAACTTGCCAAATGACCTGAAGGTATCCTGAAGGTATATTTAATTACCTACTAGTTTTTTTCTTAGACTGTAGTTTCTTTTAAGACTGAAATTATGACCTAACTTGTCTACTTAGGTCATAATTTCAGTCCACTGACATTTCTATAGATATGTCAGTGGACTGTGGATCATCAGAGAACTGTAAAAGGTTCAAAACTACTGGACAACTCAAAATATTATAATGATTAAGTTTTGTGCTTCTCTACTACCTACTCTATTTGACTTCTTTGGTCTTTGAAGTCTTAGGCGACTGAAGCTCTACCTGTATTATTTTGTCTTTATCTTAATTAATTATATATTTTATGATACAGTCCATTAACTAATTTGCAAATTGTCACAGAAATCTAATACTAACAAATAAGAATAGTAGATTAGTTCCTAAAATTTCCGCATACCGATCGTGAGTATGGTCCCACGTTAATTCTGCACAAGAGTGACCTTCGACAATTAACTGGCACCAATTATTACTATAACACCTTCTCACAGGGTCATCAGCGATGATTTCGGCTCTTGGGAAGGTCAGTAGAAGGCCCTTCATAATTACAATTTCTTAATCAGAACAATGTCAATGGACATTGAAATGATACCATGCCATAATATAGTTAAAACTGGTCTTTACAGTTTTAAACGTAATTTTTAAGCATAAATTACTGAAGTGTTCATAGTTTTTATAAAGAGGAAAGTTAATATTTTTCTGACATGCTAGAAATATGTAACGGGAAATCCGTTAACTATTTTTTGTCGTGTTCAAATTATTATTCATTACAGAGTTATTATGACTGTAATGTAATTGTATCAACTATCAATCCAAACGAGGACACTAATTGTAAGTTGTAAGTTGTAACTATAATATATTATTGTATGTTTAATGAGCTGAACTGTAAGTAATAAGTACGAGTATGTAATACAGCTACTCGCTGTATCTATTACAATTTACAAGCGAGAAGCAGGTAGTAGACAATGACGTTACCACTAAACGACATACCTACACGAAACGAACAAAACCGTATTCATTACATAAAAAATTCTTCTTACGAGATCTCCAGAACATTTTAATGTGATTATTTCCAGGAGACTTTCATCGGGATCGGCGAAAAAACCTCGTCCCTCCCCCGGGGCGGCGAGGGCTGGTGCGGGGGCTGGTGGGGACAAGGGGGCGAAGTCCGATCCATCACCGCCGTTGTCACATGCCATTAGCTAAGGCCTACACGGCGCGGAGACTGAAAGTTGCAAATATTATAAATATAATATAAGTACACACGTGTATCGGAATCATCGCCATGTTTATAGGTATAGGACATAGGTACTATACCGTAAATTTCGTTGCTAAATGAGCAATTCAAAGGAACAGGTAGCCTGGATAAGGAATACCACAAGTTCAAGTCTGTAAATTTAATCTGTATCTTTTTATGTTATGTCTACAGAGTTAGAGCAAATAAAAAGCATTAAAAATAAAATAATGGCTCCATTAATTAGTCTTTCTATGACCAGGGTTAGGGTTCATACTTAGACTAGTAGGTGTGTAGGAACCTAAACGCCTGAGGCGCTTTACTTCATGTTCGTCCTAAATTCTTTGCAAATTATAATACATATTACATCGATAAATAAACGGTGAAGGGGTCTGATCGGTAATAACAATGTTTAGCCATGTTACTGAGCGTCAGTTCCAACGACCTTTGTGTGTGGGTGTGTCAATGATATGAAGCTCGGGGCTGAGAGTTTGAGTACCTACTTGATTGATGCTAAATACACGATTGAAATAAATGTGTATCATTTCGCAATAATCCTTTATTACCAGCCTAAGATTAGTTATGTTTTGACAGTGATGTGGCGTTTTTGGTATGATATCTGACATCTCAACATGTCCTTTGAATCGAAAGCAAACTAATTATTTTATTTAAAAGTAGGTATACAAATAATGAAGAGTAGTAGTAATACCACTCATAATCATACCACTTGTAAATTTAGTACCTATCACCACTCTCGCCATATCCGTTCAATATTAATTGGCCGTTTCGTTAAATAAAATAATGCGAACAACTGTTCACAAATGAATATCCTAATGGCTAACTTTCATGTACCCGTACCGTCTGTGTATCGCAAATAAACGTGTTAACAGCGAATATTGTACATTTTATTTATCCAACACCGGGAACCATACCTCCCGGCTCCAGCCGCCTTTAGCACGAATAATGTCTACTTTAATAACATTTCTGGGCTCATCTAGTAAGTAAATTACTCGAAAAATATCTTATTAAGTGTTTTGCTAAAGTACTGAAGAATAACTTCAATGCTTTGTTCAGGATTTCATTTCATTTTGCCTATTTTTGCTCTAATAATATGGTACGGAAGTCAGAACCCTTCGCACGCGAGACCAACTCGCACTTGGCTGATTTTAAGTATTTTTATTTATAGCTCAGAGGTCCTATACCAAAAAAGGTTCAAGATTTGTCCATAAAACTGGAAAACTGTCTACACCTTGTTAAATGTAATATAAAATGGAAAACCCCAATTAATAAGCGTAATAAAATGCAAAGCCCCTGTTAGCCGGCTGAGTGAAGCCTCAAAAGGGGTAGAGTCGACCCACATAATGTTGAGGGTTGAATTAATACAGATTTGGTGGGATTTAGATTGACATGATAAACTACTCGCCTCTTGAGTATGGATTTTAACGTGTAGCCACTAGCCAGGAGCCTAGTTAGTTTTGGAAGGTTTTGGCGGTCATTTTCTAGTTACAGTACTCTACATAGAGCGGTATTCTCGCATTTTCAAACTGGTTATGTACTTATTATTTTTTGTGTCTTTTGAGTTGAAATTATATTATGTTTTCATTCGTTTTTTTTCTAGTGTGTAAGCTAGGCTGGGATTACATAGTTAAGTCATGAAGTATAAAATGTTTCCAACTCTGAAAGTCATTGGCGCACACACAACTGCGATTAAAAATTATTCTAATATACAGGATGTAACAAAAATAAGTTATAATACTTTAGGGTGTGTACGTGTTCATTGTAGAGAGTTCACTGTGAAAGTAGCAGCGCTGAAAGACCAATTTTTTTTTTCACTTTTCTATGGGGAAACTCGTGACGCTCGGGCCCGTACAAAAGTGTAAAAAAAAAACGGGTTGCACTCCGGGAGTGCCGGTAGAAGTGAAAACTTGATTATTAACGTTGTGCATTTTTTAACCCATTTTTTATGAAAATCGATTATTAAAAAATCGATTTTTTAAATTAATCGAAAATCGATTAAATTTTTAACCCATTTTTTATTAAAATCGATTTTTAAAAAATCGTTTTTTTTAATTAAGTAATCGAAACCCTTACAATTGATTAAAAAAAATCGATGTTGCAACACTACTCTCCAACCGTCTTACGGTTTGTCCAAGGTTTTTCGATCAGCACGAGAATCTGACGCGAGTTTCACAGTTTTTACCCATCCCACAAAAGTGCTCAACGCCGCTAAAGAAGTTTTCACTTCAAAAAAATTTCGTCTTTCAGCGCTGCACACTGTATAGACTATAGAGCATGAAAAGATTCAACTTTTTGTATTATAAACTTTCTTCCAAAACCTACAGACAAACATATTTTCGCGTTTTTAACATAATATACTTAATTGAGAATGTAGCGTCAAGTAGCCGTTTAGCTGAACAACAACTTGTCGACAGCGACGTACAACTTTTCATAATAGACATAAAAAGTTGTTGCCAACCATTTTGGTAATTGTGCCACCGTTTAGGGAGTCGTGTTCTTGTTGAGCCAAAGTTTGGGCGGCCCTGGCGATGTTTCATGATGGATCACTTCTTTTATTCCGACTTATACATGCGTACATGTATTATTTTTTGTGTCCTTTGAGTTGAAATTATATTATGTTTTCATTCCTTTTTTTATTGTGTATAAGGTAGGCTGGGATTACATAGTAAAGTCATGAAGTATAAAATGTTTCCAACTCTGAAAGTCATTGGCGCACACACAACTGCGATTAAAAATTATTCTAATATACAGGGTGTAACAAAAATGAGTGATAATACTTTAGAGTGTGTACGTGTTCATTGTAGAGAGTTCACTGTGAAAGTAGCAGCGCTGAAAGACCAAATTTTTTTTTCACTTTTGTATGGGGAAACTCGTGACGCTCGGGCCCGTACAAAAGTGAAAAAAAAACGGGTTGCACTCCGGGAGTGCCAGCAGAAGTGAAAACTTGATTATTAACGTTGTGCATTTTTTTTAACCCATTTTTTAAGAAAATCGATTATTAAAAAATCGATTTTTTTAATTAATCGAAAATCGATTAAATTTTTAACCCATTTTTTTATTAAAATCGATTTTTAAAAAATCGTTTTTTTAATTAAGTAATCGAAACCCTTACAATGGATTAAAAAAAATCGATGTTGCAACACTACTCTCCAACCGTCTTACGGTTTGTCCAAGGTTTTTCTATCAGCACGAGAATCTGACGCGAGTTTCACAGTTTTTACCCATCCCACAAAAGTGCTCAACGCCGCTAAAGAAGTTTTCACTTCAAAAAAATTTCGTCTTTCAGCGCTGCACACTGCATAGACTATAGAGCATGAAAAGATTCAACTTTTTGTATTATAAACTTTCTTCCAAAACCTACAGACAAACATATTTTCGCGTTTTTAACATAATATACTTAATTGAGAATGTAGCGTCAAGTAGCCGTTTAGCTGAACAACAACTTGTCGACAGCGACGTACAACTTTTCATAATAGACATAAAAAGTTGTTGCCAACCATTTTGGTAATTGTGCCACCGTTTAGGGAGTCGTGTTCTTGTTGAGCCAAAGTTTGGGCGGCCCTGGCGATGTTTCATGATGGATCACTTCTTTTATTCCGACTTATACATGCGTACATTCGTTAGTAAAATATATTATTTTTCGTCTATCTTTTAGAGTTCTATTTATTCAGGATTTCGTTGCTAGCATAGAAATTGCTTGAGATATTTTCGGAAAGAATTTGGTATGAAATGTTTCCCAAAACTCTGCAAGTCCCATAGGAGAGAAAGCATCCTGGAGATATTGTACATCACATTTGGAAAATAATAAAGCATCTGCCAGACTTACAAACACCATCCCGAAGATTGCAATTCAATTTCAAATCTTGCCAAGCCGTGGAAGTATCATTGCTATAAGTTTCCGCGTGGTTTACCTACTTATCTATTTGTAATTTGTATGCATCTTGCTTATATAATCTGCTAGCTCTGTCCTACCTGTAACCTAGGACAATAAATTCCGTCATGTTCAAAATAACTGAGATATCCCCATACCAGCTAACATCAAAAGTTAGAATTTTTATAATATCGAACATTTTAGCTCCTTGATATTTTTGAGTTTCAATTCCAGAATCCGCAGAAAAAACAAATCCATCACGCTGTTTCAACAGCTTGACGTCTTTGTAATTACAATAAAGGGATATCTCAATTTCTGAAATCGCAAAAAATTGTGTAGCGACGTCAATCGGGGAAATACAGCGGATAGAAACATAAAGCAGCACGACGCGACAGTGATCCATCACGGGGACAGCGGCCGGACAGATTTCCACAACAACAGTGCTAGCACGTGCGGCAGGCGGTACAGTGTTGTTTTACCTCTGAGAGGAGTGAGGACCTTTATGCCGAGGATAGAAGGATCTTAAGAAAGTACCCTCTATCGGACGTGTTAAATTAGGAATAGTTTGCACGGAAAATAAGTAACTAAAGATAAAATTTTTATTTCTACAATACTACTTAAGTTGGTAGAGTTAAAACTAGTGGTAGACTGTAGATAGAGGTACTAACCTAACCTGCTCTACTATAGGTACATAATTATAGTGATTAAAATAACGAAATATCGAATTCTATACTTTTGGACTTAAGTCTACACTCTACTTAACTTAGGTACTCACTTCTAGAGTCTATTAGACTCTAGACTGTAAAGTGTAAAATCTTATTTTTGTCACCATCTCATGCATAAATTATTCCTGATTTGTGCAGATTTTATTAGATTATAAAGAGCCTCTTTGTTGGTGTATTAACATATTATTACCTAAGAATCCATGTTTTTTGTTTAAATAAACACCAATTCCATCTTCTACCTTTAACTGAGTGGTGACATGACCAATTAAACAGAATATATATGAATAGTGAAGGCACCTTTTGCCATTGGCAACCGTCGCAGTCCGTTGCTGTATAAATTCTTGGCCGGTAGCGGTAGGTGGTACTTACTACTTAGGTAGTTATTTACTTGCAGTAAGTTGACTATGACAAATCTTGGCTTTCGGGATTCGACTTTTCTATGCGCCGCACCTGCCATATTTTCTATATTTCGTCGTCGAGGAGTGAGGACTATTCACAAACTTACTACCTACCTATACCTACACTAAAAGATCGCCATCCGCAACAATAACACCATCATCTGCGCCCGTGGTGAATCAGTACGGGCAGTATTTGCGGCACAATACCGCCGCGATCCATCAACCTGTCACCACCCCCCGCCCCCTGGCTACACCCCCGCGCTCACCCGACCTACCTATTGTATGACATCGGCCGCCGATTTTTCTCGACCCCGAACACTTTAATTTCGTGATATTATTCGCACATGTTGATTTGGATGGCTTTTATATTTTATTAGTGAATGGCGATTGTACTGGGATTTGTACTACTATGTAGACGTAGAGACTAGAGGTACATAATATATTAATGCCAATTGCCATCCCCCGAGCAAACGACCGACCATACATTTGACGCGATGCTGAGATCGCACAAAAATCCTATTTTTTTACACTTAGTTCAAAATTGACCTAAAAAAATAAAACGGGGAATGTATGAAAAATACGTAATTTGTAAATACTAGGGAGATGCAGCTGAAAGTAGATATGCTTCAGTTTTAATAAATTGGTATTACCTACTTTGGAAGCTATCATGGAAGTTATCATGAGTACAGTGGCGGCGCAAGACCAAAATGTTATGTGGGCAACATGATATATTTTGCGAGGCCCTCTGATGGATGATGCCAGAAGACGGATTTTGTTGAAAGATTTTTTGATGCTCGTAAATCCTAAAAAAACGCGCTGTCCCAGGGGCGCGAGGCCCCTAGGACCGCGAGGCCGTGGGCGGTCGCCCACACCGCCCACGCCTTACGCCGCCTCTGCATGAGTAAGTATAATAAACAAAAATAGAAAATTTAAAACGGGGAAAGGTTGATATACTTACTGAAGGTTATTGCTGTACTTACCTATATTTATTAGTACTTTGTAGCTTCCAAATTATGAGTTTATAAGGCTTTAAATACGGTAAATTACAGAATCTCCGTAGGGAAGGCCCTTAATAAGATTATTTAAGCATGATGTACACATTTTGAATACTTAACTGAAAGTTGCATTAATTCTTCGATCGCCGATTATTAGAAATCTTTTGTTATCGCGGCCCACTTGGGCCTTATTTCCCGCAAACGATCAAACATCAAACACGTCAAACATGTCAAATACGTACAAACTACGTGTTCGACGTGTTTGAAGAAAATTTGGTTTACTACGTGTTTGACGTGTTTGACGGTTTGATGTTTGATCGTTTGCGGGCTACTTTAGATTTGAAAAATGTATTGTAAAGGTGAACGCAGATTTGGCCGCACCGCACGCACCGCAGTCGCCGCATTTCGAATTCTTTATATGAAGTTATAGGCAAGCTCGCATACCTACCCGCGTGCGGTGCGGCCAAATCTGCGTTCACCAAACCAAGCCAAAATTTTTCGATACTAAAATATATTTTACGTATTTATATAATTTCATAGAAAGCCTTGCAAGGCGGGTGTGTGAGCATCTGTGTTAAATCCCAATTAACAACAATCCGATCATCGTGTTCGTAGGGCCCTACTGCACATTTTTTTATGGTAAAGATCTAATAAATTACTATTTCCCGTTCAAAATGTACTATTATTTTAGAATATTAGAGTAATTTAATAAAGTATACTCCTTATTAAAAAAATTGTTGCCTTTATCTGTAACACCCACTTCTTCTAGAATATTTCTTTATAGCTTGATTTTCCAAAGATTAGGCTATTATTCGGCGTGATTTTAATAAAATTAAACTAATGAATAAATTCATATTATAAAATGAATATAATTTGAATCTCTTTAGTACAAAATATTTTCAAAAAATCAATTTAATTTCCGAGCTGCTTCATACTTCGAATTTTGTCGGAAAACGCGGCACCGGTTTTTCAAAGACATTTATTTTTATCATTACGACATTACAAAACAAAAGTAATGCTATTTTTTAAAAGCTTGTTTATCTTTCTTTCTTTTATCAATTTATTTATTCCGAGATTAGAACATTTTTTAAATTTTAGGCGTTTTCTTTGAAAATTAACGATTTTTAGCAACTGGGGTAGACTCGTCTTTAAAGACCTATATTTTCTAGTTTAACTGTTGTGTATTTTTCTTATTCATTGCATATATGTCTGTAAAGACATACAAAACTTATTAAAAATGACAAAGACTAATTCCGTGTTCACAATTCAATTTTATTAGTCTTTGCAATAATAGCGCAACCGTTTGAATACGCGCGCCTTTACATTTCTGCTGACTTGGCGCAGATGGTTGTTCAAAAAAATAAATTCTGATGAAGCAATGTAAAAAGGCGTGGGTTTTGATCTAGTTAATAATGGCCCTATACATGGTTTAAGTTAAACGCTTGTAAGACACGCAGAAGTATGTAAGGCCGAGAACTTTTCAAACAGCCCTCGTACGTTATTTTATTTAAAAAATCTGCTAATTTTTAACCTCCACAATATCCCTATTATAATATTAGTTAGGATGTTTACAGGTATTATTGACGTTGAATATCATAAAGTTGTTTTCAGAACTCAAAGTAAAGTAAAAGATAAGTATAATAACAAAAATTTATTGGTATTTCTCTAACAATCTCATATCTCCGCACCGGACGCCTCACAATAAATACAAGTGTATGTACAAGTTCCCTCACTATCCTCTCTCAGATCACTGGCTCGCCGACTGGGTTATTCTGAAATACAAAAAAAGAAAAATAAGGAATATAATATTCTAGATGACGCCAGATGGCGCACCTCTGTTGCACCGAAATTGCATGGACCGTACATTTTATCCCTACGAAAACTATCGCCTTTACCCGCCTCTCAAAGTATCTTCATACCAAATTACATCTAAAACGGTCCATTCACTGTCCTGCATTGCAGTCCGCCGTGCAGGCCTGTAACACCATTCACTATCCTGCATAAGCCGGCGGACTGCACGGCGGCTCATGCAGGATAGCGAATGGTGTTGCAGGCCTGCACGGCGGCTCATGCAGGATAGTGAATGGTGTTGCAGGCCTGCACGGCGGACTGCACGGCGGCTCATGCAGGATAGCGAATGGTGTTGCAGGCCTGCACGGCGGACTGCACGGCGGCTTATGCAGGATAGCGAATGGTGTTGCAGGCCTGCACGGCGGCTTATGCAGGATAGCGAATGGTGTTGCAGGCCTGCACGGCGGACTGCACGGCGGCTTATGCAGGAAGGCGGCGACTACATCAGGCGAGCGCCGCGAGCGAGCGCGGGTACGACGTGGGCACATCTTAAAGACTATTAATTGTATGTATACCAACGCCAAAAGCTGACAGAAGTACTGTCCTCCACACCGAGCGGCTATCTTGCATCTCTCTCTATCGTACCTAGAGCCGAGCACGGCAGTCGCGGCGGCGACTACGTCAGGTGGGCGGGGCAGCGCGAGCGCCTCGAGCGAGCGCGCGTACGGCATGGGCACGTCCGCGCCCGTCACGCGCCACGCCGGCGCGTCTAACTCGAAGAACGTGGGCGACTCCATCACGCGCGCGCAGATCTCCGCACCGATACCGCTCTGGGGCCATCCCTGAAAACGATTATTTAGTAATTATTAATCCGTTAAATAAAACAATCTGATTGTTTTATTTTATATTGTTTTGTATTATTATTTCAAGGTTGTCTGGAAGAAACGGCTTTTAGCGGTAAGACCGCTTGTTTGTACATATTCCTATTGTTTTAATTTTAAATTGTAAGTTTAGTTTGTACAAATAAAGAATTTTCTATCTATCTATGTCGGGGATTGCAACCTTTTGACTGTCATAGACTCATAGTTTTTGTAAGTTTTCGATTATGGTGAATTGATTAAAAGGCTATAATAATAATAATATGTTATTATTATTATTATTATTATTATAGCCTTTTAATCAATTCACCACTCAGTAAGCATTTCTTTAAAAGATGTTTAACTAGCAACAGTTGAATGTGGTGAAGTTGCCCCTTCACGGGTATAGGCCTCCCCCAGCCTTCTCCAGCCTTCTCGATCCATGGCTTTGTCAATCCAGTCTTTTCCAGCTATTTGAACTATGTCATGTGACCAGTTTTGTTTTGGTCTGCCTACTTTTCTTTTGCCCGTGGGCCCTTTCCATTTGGTTGTCACTAATGTCCACCTCTTATCTTTGAAGCAAGCGATGTGTCCAGCCCATTGCCATTTCAAGGTAAGTGCATGTTTTAATGCATCTGTGATTTTTGTTTTTTCCCTTATTACTTTACTCCTTATTTTATCTATCTTTCTTATTCTTAGCATGCTTCTCTCCATTACATTTTGGGTGTTTTCTATTTTTGTTTTAATGTTCTTTGTGAATGTCCATGTTTGGCAGCCATATAGGAGGCTTGGCATGACGCAGCTATCCATGATAATTTTCTTTGTGGGTAAGTTAAAGTTACCTTTTAATATTTCTTTCAGAGACCAGAATTTTTTCCATGTTAGATTTTTTTTTATTAAATAAGGGGGCAAACGAGCAGACGGGTCACCTGATGGTAAGCAACTACCGTCGCCCATGGACACTTGCAACATCAGAAGAGCTGCAGGTGCGTTGCCGGCCTTTTAAGAGGGAATACGCTCTTTTCTTGAAGGTTTGCAGGTCGTATAGGTCCGGAAATACTGCTGGTGACAGTTCGTTCCAGAGTTTTACAGTGCGCGGTAGAAAGTTACGCGAAAAACGCACTGTGGAAGACTGCCACTCATCAAGGTGATGAGGATGGTATGTTTTTCGCGTGGGACGATGGCGAAAAGTTGCAGGTGGTATGATTCCGAACAATTCCTCAGAGCACTCCCCGTGATACAACCGATAGAGGATGCAGAGCGAAGCTACATCTCGGCGTAATTCCAAGGGGTCCAAGCTGTTTGAAACACTATGGCAATCAACAATTCGAGCGGCCCTTCGTTGGATACGATCCAGAGGGAGCAGTTGGTATTTTGGCGCCCCTGCCCAGAGATGAGAACAGTATTCCATATGAGGCCGAACCTGCGCCTTGTAGAGTTGTAGGCGTTGGTCCGGACTGAAGTACTGTCTCGCTCTGTTAGGTACACCAAGCTTCTTTGAGGCTAATTTGGCCTTACCCTCTAGATGATATCGGAACTGAACTTCGCTCGATATGTTGACGCCAAGTATCTCAATGCTAGGAGAGATAGTTAAAGATGTGCCCTCGAAGCGAGGATATACGACCATTGGTGACTTTTTATTCGTCTTCTTACCTCCTCTATATTACTGTTTGCATCCATTGTTATTTGCTTTCCCAGGTAAACATAGCTGTCCACATAATCAATTGTTTGCCCGTTTACTGTTATTGGTCTTTTGTTGTTGTTGTTGTTGGTCATTATTTTTGTTTTGTTTTTGTTCATGTTCAGTCCCACCTTTTTGCTCTCTATATCAATTTTGTGATCATTTCTTCCAGGTCTCTAGGTGTTTCTGCCCCCCATTCCCCAAGCCGGTTGGTCCCCGTGGGGAATTAGACCACCACCCCCCAACAAACTCCACCTACGAATTAACTCCAGCAAGCAACACAAATACAATAAAAATATGCACCTACAATGTTCGATCACTGGCATCGTTTGAAAGATATCTGGAACTTACACATGCAATAAAAAACATCAAATTTGACATTATAGGGCTATCAGAAGTAAGAGGCTTTCTATGTTACTCTCACGAATCGCTGACACGACAAAGCTCCGTATCACTGGGGCTATGTCGTGTCAAAAAATGTATTAGCAGTGCACTTACAGTGAAAGAAAATAATATGCCGTCGTCTTTGGAATGTAAATCTAACTTTTTGTCTTTAGTCTAGTCGAGTAGAAAAACTTATATCGCGAATAACAAAACGAAAAGCGCCATCTATCCACTGCTATCCACAACAAATTATTATCATCCCACCTGCTCAACGGTGACGAGGTGGTGTGTCTTGGCGACGGATCGCGCGATGGTGTCGAAGTCGAGCGGCCGCAGCGACCGCAGGTTGATCACCTCACATTCAATACCTGAAATATAAAACGTCAAATATAAATAAGTGTGTAAACATCACAATAATTATTGAACTGATGTAAGCTATTTAATTATTTTTGCTAAGGAAGAGCGGAGATTTCTGGCACAAGTCTGTACTTAATATAAATCTCCATCAATGTTTTTGTAAAGCTGTATTTTTTGTGAATAAATTTTATTGTTACATATTATTATTAATAATAATTTTAGAGATGAGGAGATAGGGATGTATATATTTTAAGCATTAGGAATCGTATATTTAGGGAGATCGCACACGTCACACTTTTTGTGCGATCTCCCTAAGAGCTACTTGTTTACAAGGTTCAAACCACTGCAACATAATTTGTATAATTTTTAGTTTGTATTCAACTACTTTTAAAACTTTTATGCTCTCGCTACTAAATATCTATTACACGTTACGGAGAGAGCCATAGAATAATATAAAATGTATGTTACCTATACCTTGTTCGTTTGAAGATGATATGCGTGACACATTATACAATTTATTTTTTAGGTAAGGCTAATTTTTTTAGGTAACTTCCCTTCTATTGTCAATACAATAGAAGGGAAGTTACCTAAAAAAGTTAATCGATAATTTAAAAATATCGAATCACTTCGTAAAGGAATTATTGCAATCGAAATTGTCGATTTCGTACTGACGTTTCAGTGTGACGCCAGCGATTTAAGATGGCCGCCCTTTTTATCGATTTGATTTCGATTCAACAGTGGCAATCTCTATTGACATAAGTTCCGTTTCATGCATCTGACATTTTTCAAATGTTAACGTAACAATAATTTTATACTCCGATTTCACAGTCAATATTTATAATTTTATATTAATAAGTTAGTATTTAGCAACTCTTAATTTTTATTCATTTACAATTAGAGGAAATTATTATTATTATATAATTTATTACATTTTGTTTTTTTTTGTTTTCTTGTAAAAAAAATCCGTAGCAAGGAATATGAGAACTGTCACCCATATCATCTTAAAACGCACAAACTATAACATTAAATTGACAAGATCCGACTAAATGACGTTGGTCTGTCAACTGCCATCAATTTCCTCGATGGTACATAACAGCTGTCAAGTTTGTATGAAAACTGTCTTACAGAATTGTCCAATTTTAATAATGATCATGAAATAGGGCCCATCTTCTTTACACATCCTACTAATAGGAATTACCTTGCCATTAAGGGTCAACACAAACGGACTGCATTTCAACTGCAATCCAACTGCAAATTGCAGTTTGAATGCAGTTGACACGACTGCAATGCGACTGCAACAGAACTGCAAACCAAACG
This sequence comes from Polyommatus icarus, assembly GCA_937595015.1. NCBI lineage: Eukaryota > Metazoa > Arthropoda > Insecta > Lepidoptera > Lycaenidae > Polyommatus > Polyommatus icarus. Next base: position 928,590 of record OW569322.1, on the reverse strand, counting down.
CGCAGTTGGATTGCAGTTCAGATGCAGTCGGCATGCAGTCGTGTGAACTGTTTGGTTTGCAGTTCTATCTATTGCAGTCGTGTCAACTGCATTCAAACTGCACTTGAACTGCAATTTGCAGTTGAAATGCAGTCCATCTGTGTAGACCCTATGTCGTACCTTGTCCAGCAAGCTCGTTGGCGGCCTGCAGCGCGGTGTCGGTGGCCTTGCCAGCGCACACCACAGTGATGTGAGACCCCTCGCGCTCCACCTTCGCCTTGCCTGGAAATTTACACGGTTTTCATTAAATATTTTTTTATTATGATTAACCTGTTTCTGACTGTCATGTTACGATCTTTCTAAGGCTCAAATCACATCATACACAAGAACTAGCTGCTAAACAACCAAGGCTGGTCAATCGCTGCTGCTTCAGGACAACGCTCTAGCGCACACTGCACAACAGACGGCCGCAAAACTGGAGGAGTCGATTTCGGAAAATCGATTTTCATATAAAATGGGTTAAAAATTTAATCGATTGTAAGGGTTTCGATTAATTAGAAAAATGGTTTTTTTAATATGTAATCGATTTTCATAAATAATGGGTTAAAAAAATGCACAACGTTAATATTCAAGTTTTCACTTCTGCCGGCACTTCCGGAGTGCAACCCGTCTTTTTTTTTAGTAAAGGGATTAACGAACTGCCCTTAAGAGCGAGCTGTCAAATTTTGCTGTGTTTTCTAATAAGTAATAAGTATTACGATCCCGGAAGACGATTGACTTAAATGAAATTGAGATTTATTTAATCATTGTATATTTATCTGATACTAGCCTAACGGAAAACACGATTCACTTATTTTGACTCGATAGTTTTATTTTTCGAAATTATGAATATTTCTGGGCTTTTCAACAAAATATATCTGTTACACTTATTCAGTTACTATCATCAAATAACTTGCACTACTACAATCATACACTTTGTAAAATCATAGCTTTAGCTTAGCTTAGCTTAGAGTAAAACACTAAATTTTTTTTAGTTTAAATATTTTGTAGTAAATTTACTATTTATTTATATATTTTTTAGTGTTTTACTCTCTTTTGTAGTGTTTAAATATTTAGTAGTAAATTTACTAAAAAAAAAATTAAAACAAAAAAAAAATTGTTTAAATATTTTGAAGTAAATTTTTGTGTAGGAACCTAGGTAATTACTACCTTAAACTCAAAAATAACTCAAACATGTTAAATATTTTCGTATGAGAAAATGATTTTGGAATTACGTTTGTATGAGAAATTCCAAGGGTACCCGGCCCCTTAAGATGGCAAAAATGCATTGATAACAATGGTACATACTTTGATTAATTAAATATGACACTGATTTAAAGGAGCAGTTGTAAATTGCAGTTTTGGTAAGTTAAAAATTATAAATGGCACGTTTAATAACCAGTTTAGCAGTTAAAACTAAGCAGTAAAGTAAACAAAAATGAGTAGTAAAAAATAATGAAATGAATCATTATTGAACAGTAAAATAATTAAATGGTCAGTAAAAATTAATGAATGAGCGGTTACGTGTGGGCAGTAACAAATCGGAATTTGTCAGTAAGAAAACTCATTCTAAGAAGTTCTTTAAACAATGAGGCGGTAAAATATAATAAAATCGGCCAGGTGCGAGTCGAACTCACCCATGAAGGGGTCCGTGCCGTTATAAAGCGAAAGTATAAGACGGTCGCCGGCTGCTACCGCAGCACGCTCGCTGCGCTCGCTCGGCTTCATCTGCCGTTGTGGTCTAAGTTCTAACCTACTCTTGGACTTTCTTAATTGTGTTTGTTTTTGTTTTGGCGGGGTGCTGCGCCCCCCGAGCCCCCCTTTCTTGGTCCGCATTCCGATCCGTCCGATTGGTTGCATCCGTGGTTAAGTAGGCCTTCTGTTAAGTCGTTATCGAACCGCTCGTTTCATCATTTTTACCGCTCATTCATTTATCGAACTGCTCATTCCATAATTTTTACCGCTCAATAGTTTTTTTTATTACTGTCCATGTTTTACAGTCACAATAATTAATCAACCGCTATAAAATTAAATAACTGCTCAGTGTTTTTTTCAACTCATCATAATAACATCTCAAATATTTAAATAACTGCTCAAAAAATTAGTTCCCATTAAATATTATAATAGGTATATAAATACAAAAAAAAACGACTTTATATTCGTCCCATACAAACGCCAATTCCATACGTAAGGACCTAATATTTAAACCGTGCCGAATTCTGACAACGCCGCATCGATGTGTTAGTTTTTTTTCGTTACGGAATTTCTTAATTTGGTCACCACGCTCGAAGCCCGCGACAAAAGTGCATGCATAGCTTTATAATAATATTATAAAACCTCACCAATGGGCAGCACAAAGTCGGGTGAGAGGGCCTCGTCGGACATGGGGAAGGGGATGCCGTACAGGATCTCATCCTCTAGGAACACCACCGGGTCGTTGTCTCTGATGGCTGCCTTCAGTAGACCTGGAAATTGTTAGTGTTTGTGTTATTTGTGAATTTAATAATTTTAGATGTATAATCTCCTACCATACATACATAAGTTACTTCAAGTGGTTATTATGATTCAAGACATGAGTGGAAGAATCATGGTAACATGAAAAAAAAACCCGTTTTTTTGCTTAAATGGCGGCTTCCGGGCCGGAAAAAATATTTGAAATAGAAAAACTGTGGATTATATATGTGTAGCCAAATAAATTAGCTAGGTTATAAAGTAGATAAGTTACAAGGTTTATTAAAATAACAAGGGAAAAAATGAGTTATTGTCTGTATGTCACGAAATGTTACTTGTTCGATTCTTCCACTCACGTCTTCAATTATTGAGTAAAATTACTATAGTGGAATGCAGTCCCAAATGTGGCTATGCTGAGTATATCAGTGCAATATTGAAATCATTTCTATAGTAATTATTGAAACTGTGAGACCAATTATTCGCTGACAGCTTTAAACATGCTAATAGCATGTTTAAAGTCAGCTGATTGGTCTCACTATTTTAATGATTCATATTATAGTAAGACTGGAAAATGGACAAATTATGAATAAATTATACTGGTGCCCACTACTATCTACTTTTAAGATGATCTACTCATCTTGAAAATATTGTCATTTAGTTATTTATAATTATGGTAGTTTTTATTGACAGAGCATACCTTTAGCATCCTCCGACGAGTATGGCATGACAACTTTGAGACCAGGGCAGTGACTGTACCAGGCGCCGAAGCACTGGGAGTGTTGCGCAGCCACCCCCGCCGCCGCGCCGTTCGGCCCACGGAACACGATGGGCACAGGCACAGCACCCGCAGACATGTAGAATGTCTTCGCCGCTGAGTTGATTATCTGAAATCATCATTCAGCCTTTATTAAAAAGAGCTTTAATACCTCGATTGTGGGAATCGAAGACACAATAGATTTTCAATTGCTATGCGACACCCGGGTGCCACTTGGGGATTGATGGCATAATACTTCATTCATCGTTACATATTACATAAATAAGGCTTTATTAGGGATATAGTATAATTAATTTAAAAATTACATCATGCAGTATTTACAGGCAATTATATCTCAGAATATTAATATCCTTGAAGATTAATTAGTAAACAATGACTGGCCTTAGCAAAACTAGCCTATCAAGCCCCATAATGGCCGGTTTATATGTATTAAGTAGATAAGTAGTAACTAAATTTTAACTTAATTTGAAGTGCCTGCCTGAAATGTGTAAAGTGACAAGCCTCGCCTGCCAACATAATAGAAAATAGTCAAATTTCTAATTTCCTTGTTTAGTACTTAACTAAATTTTAACTTGCTACTTGCTACAAAATTTTGTGTTTACATGCAATAAATAACTTAAAATTTAGTTAACTACTTATCAACTTAATACGTGTAATCCAGCCCTAACAGCACCGGTGATCGCAATAACAATAGATTTCCAAGAATCGAAGGATGAAATTACTCTTTCATCTATGTTGTGCCGTATTTCGTTTATCGCATAGGAACCGTAATTTTTTTTTCAGCAACCAATTTTATGGTTTTTTCTTTATGGTTCCTTTGTTCTTTCCTATATCTTTAGGTATCCTTCATAGAAAATTTCATCTAAATCAGTTTAGCCATTTAAGCATTTAGATGTAACAGACAGATAGACATAAATATCCACTTTCACAATTATTATAATACAAGTAAGAATTAAAATAACAACATTAAATGCCATTATCTATCACATTACACAATATTATTAATAACAAGCTATTGCCTGCGGCTTCGCTCGGTTTAAGAAGTATTATATAAACTTTCATCCCCTATTTTAACCCCTTGGGGGTAGAATGGATCAAAATCCTTTTTTAGCGGATGCCTACGTCATAACATCTACCTGCATGTCAAATTTCAGCCCGATCCTTCCAGTGGTTTGGGCTGTGCGTTGATAGATCACCATGTCAGTCAGTCACCTTTGAGTTTTATATATTTAGAACCACGTCAATCTGGCCCCGTGCTAAGTACCTGAGGGACTTGTGTTACAGGTACCAGACAATGGAAATATATTTAATACTTTTATACTATACATGCATTTAAGATTTTTATTATATTATACACATTTAATACACATCCATGACCCAGGAACATTGAAAAACTGTTTGTTCTGTCGGCGAGACTCAAAGCCGCGACCCCCTGCTTGAGCTGCCACACACTCTACCCATTGAGCCACAGAGGTTGTCATTAATATTAGATTATATGCATTTTTTGTGATTTTGACTTATAACTTAAATTAAATAGTAAACTTACATGATCAATAGCTTGCATGGAGAAGTTGAAAGTCATGAATTCACAGATGGGCCTGAGTCCTGCGAAAGCTGCACCAACTGCAATGCCGGCAAAACCTATCTCGGTAATGGGTGTGTCGATTACACGCTTGTCTCCATACTTCTTCCATAATCCCCTATAAAGGTTGAAGTACATTATCAATCCAATTTTAATAATAATATTATATCATCGAAGTATGTACCGGTGGTAGGCATCATGTAGACTTTCAGAAAATATTTGCAAAAATTTATTCTGAATAAAAAAATTTGAGTTTGAGTTTTTGAGTTTATGTTTAATCACGCTACACAAATAATATTTCTTTAAGCAATATATTCATCAAAGTATTTGCAGCAATGAAAAATATTTAATATTGGATCCCATTTCAGTCTGAAAATTTTACAAAATATAGTTTACAATATACATTCAAACATTAAGATGAAAAATTCAATTACTTCTAGATAATTTCAGAAGACATAAGTCAGATAACAAATATTTCAGAATCTGAGGAGACATCATAAAGATAAGATAAAATGAGCATTAGTTCAAACATTCCTTCATTAAAGATTTGGTCATTAGATTACAGCCAGCAATAATACTACAATAATATTTGTCACAATATGCATTTTATGGACAATCTCTTAAGAGCTATGGCAATTTAATTGTGCATACTGGTTAATATTTCAGGTAGTGCAAATAAAGCCAAATAAAGGACTAGCATTTTATTGTTTTTAAATTTTAACGATAATTCTATTACTTAATGTTGTTCTGGTTTATTTAAAAGACAACCAAGTAACAGAAACAAACATAATCGACATAATTATATTGTTGAAGTAACATTATGATAAATACTTGAGTAAGTAATAAATAAAACTATTTAATGTAACAAGTTATGAAAATTATTATTGGCACTATTTTTAAGCTTCCTTTGTTTTCCTACATAAATAAACTCAAAGGCCACATGTTTTTGACTGAGAAAGTAAACAATATGAGACACATTATGGATACAGCTGCATTATGTTCACCGAGAAAACACAAACGCAGCAATAATTTGTTACATAATAAGAATAATAAATCAATTTCTTGGTGGTTGGCTTGTGTTATGACTAACGATCATCACAATTTCTGCAATTTCAAGTTTTTCAATGACGCTTGTTAAGAATAAATTAAATAATAATCGGAAATCAAGACGGTTATAGCCTATAGGTTACCTGGTGACTTTGTAAGCGCCGTCATATTGAGCTACTTCCTCGCCCAAGACGAAGACGCGGTCGTCTTTTTCCATCTCCTCATCGATCGCCTGGTTCAGGGCATCGCGGACGGTCATGGGTTTCGACGATACGGCCTTAGAAGTGGAAAACGAACGACGAGACAGCCGCGACAGAAGCCCGAACAAGGCCGGTGATTTAAACGCCATTTTCACTATTTCACTGAAATTTCTTCTTAAACTTAGTAACACACGCGCACAATATATAACTTAAAAAAGTCTTTTTGTGTCGATTTACAGTGAATTTAGAAGAAAATACCGTTTAAAATAAGCACGGCAGTTGGGCAAGGATGAATGGAGGTCGTCGAAGATGACAGATGTGAAGACGTCAAAACTCAAATTTTAAATGTCAAATGTCAGTGTCAACGTCAGCAGTACTTTTTTCTTACGGTCGTATGAATAAAAACTTAGCGAGGGTTTATAACATTGACCATAAGAAACTTTAAAGATCTTTGGTTTATAACAGCTTTTAACATAGTAAAAACGTAGTTAAAACCCTCGCTAAGTTTTTATTCATACGGCCGTTATTGTTTAAGAGTGGGTTGCACGAACTAGCTTTAAATTTAACCTTAACTTTTACCCCAATGCAAAATGTCAAATCTTTGGTTGAAGTTAAAAATGGACGCCATCAAGACGCCATATTTAACCATAACCATAGAGCTCGACAAGGTTTTAAATGCAGGTGGCGAAAAAAGGAACTAACGCTGTCATCATACAAAAACGCCATTTTTGACAGTTCTCCTTTACCAGGAGCGCCCCCGCCCACGTTCATTCATAACCTTGTTGGACCAGCTGTAATCTGTAAATTTCTCCGGTCAAAGTTAAGGTTAAAGTTAAAGTTAAATGACGCCATATTTACCTTTAATCATAACTTTAACCTTAACTTTAACTTTAACCACGCTTTTGGTGCAACCCACTCTAAATTAACCAAGGCCAGTGTTAATTTAAACATGGCGGGAAAACAATAATTAGTATTGTCAGCCGTTTCCATGTCGTTTCAGTGTGGTTTCCAATTCAGTAAAGTGACAGACACTTTACTGAAACTTTCGATGGAGTTTGGGCTTACTATTCATTTTATTTGTCGTTTTCCAAAAGTTTTTAAAGTCTTTACGATGGTGATTAGTAGCGAGGATATTCATTTTTATTTGTTCCTGCCTGTTTTGACACCACCTCAATTTGGCCTTGAAACGTCTTCTAGCCTCAACCATCTCGCTATGAATACTGCCACTTGAGGGTCGACCGGCCAATACCCATGATTGAAACTTAAGCCGAGCCTCACCGTGCACGCCGGCGACGTACCTATTCCACCCTGTTACATAGCCACCTCTTCGCTTACATATATTTTTATTTATATGCGTGAGTGTAGCCGCGCGCGACAATGTGTCGATAATATTAGAATACATTTCATCAAGAGCCGAGCGATGTTCTATGCAGTTACAAAACCGGTCACAGCACTCGCTCAGCTCCTGAGGAATGTCTACCAATCTCAAAGCTGTGTTACAAATGTTTTTGTAGTCGTTATTCTGCTGCGCCGACCTCTCCCCCCCACACAACACAGTTATTTACCTTGTTATATAGCTCATTACATACACTTTTAGATTTTATTCTATGTAAATCACATTCAGATGGGGATGGTTGGCGCTCATTGGGGGAGGCCTACGTTTAGCAGTGGACGGCAATAGGCTGATCATGATGATGATGATGATGAAATCACATTCAACTACTAGGGGAAAATGATCGGACCAATACACGTCATATAAAACATTCACGCTCATTATAGATAAACGCGCGGATTCAGTCACGATACAGTGGTCCAACCACCTGTAATGCTGCCTCCCCATATAGACGAACGCGTTGGCGGTGCGTTTGCAACGGCGCTTACGAGTAATCCACACATTGGAAGGTCATTCAGTATGCTTTGGATCGCGCCAATGTGCGGACGGATTCAAAAATGGATGTTGAGTCGCTAACAGCTGCAGCTGTATATTTATTCACAGCTTATAATCCATACTAATATTATAAATGCGAAAGTGTGTCTGTCTATCTGTCTGTCTGTCTGTTACCTCTTCACGCCCAAACCACTGAACCGATTTTGCTGAAATTTGGCATGGAGATACTTTGAGTCCCGGGAAAGGAAACATGTACGGTACCCGCGCGATAAACGAGTTTTGGCGCAACGGAGTTGCGGGCGTTATCTAGTTACTTTATAAATGTGGACAACAAAAAGGTTTTAAAGGGTATTCTCGAAATAAATAAGTAAAAACGATAAAACGTAACAAACAAAGAAATAAACTCATTTGTTACAACTAAAATAAAAGTTATGTAGAATTTTCACACTAGTATTTATTTATTACAATTTTAACAATTAAATGAAAATTGAGCAGAGTTTCCACTAAACACTTAATGTATAAGAATGAATCAATTCTGGCATGGCTGGCATTTATATAGCTCCATCCCCACCGGCGGTGGCTGATTGCTGGCTTGGTGGGTGGAGGAAATGGCGGCTATCATGGCGGCTATGGCGGCAGGAAATACTGACTGATGTCACATCCGTTACACACTTTTACATATTTTATAATATTAAAATAATATAATTATTTTATTACTTATTATTTTTTATTTATTATAATAATTAAGTATTACCTTATAATTATAATAGGCTACTTGACCTAATTTTTTTCTTCATGCTTATCGCTTCATAATCATTCATTTAAAAAAAAAAACTAATATTTTAATATTTTACACAGTAGAAACCCATAAAAATGTTTATTGAAAAATATGCCTCTTAAATGGCGCCGAAAACACTGTCCGCCATAGTGTGACGTCATACGCTTTGTATTTTAAACTTGTAGGGTTGGCACATGGAATAATACTCGCAATATCTTCTTAACTTAGTTTATTTCAAGTTCATACAAAGAACACATGTACATACTTTACTATTTAATATAGACTGTAGACATTCATGCGGAACCCTACTATGGGATTGCAGGCAGGACGCGTGGCATCGCAAACCTTTATCCCTCCTAGCTAGCTTTTACTTAATGACGCGTGGCATCGATCAAGCAAAGCACTGGACTCTGAGCAGACTACGGGAGCTATCGTACTCGGAGCCATCTAGCGAGCGCACAGAACACTTTTACTCCTATCGGAGAGCGAGCGACTGACTTACTGAGGTGCGGACGCCTCTTATATATGCGCAAATAGTGGTGGGGCAAACAAGTTGTACTAGAGATAAGGATTTATGGACGGTGACAGGATACGTAGTATCCCTTAGTAGTCTGTGGGTGACATCACGATGGCGCGCTATAAACTCTCTTTATTGAAATTTTTTTAATGTGCTAAATGTACGAGTCTAAAAGTGCCCAAAAATTATAAAATAATTATATAAGAAATTAGAAATCATTTGCGATGTTGAAAACTTTTGGAGAAAAGTTTTGGCCATTTCATTTCCCGTCTACAATAAATGGAGATAATATATATAAAACTGATGTTTTATTTGAATTATTGAAGAAAATATATAATAGGCTTATTCTTATTATTTATGTACAAATAAACTTACATATAGCGAGCGCGATAAATAAAAGATATTAAATTAGTATGAGGATGACGTCACATCCAAATCGGAAGTACCGCAAAAGCGTTTTCGTCAGTACAATTCCTATTTTCATAAAATTATATTTTCAAATCGACTTTATTTATCAATCATAAGCTTTTATTTGATAATAAGGGTGAAATACGGTTTCTTAGGCCAAGTTCTACTAGAAATATGCATTTGTTCAATGAAATTGAATATAGGTCAAGTAGCCTATTATCATGATTAATAATATATATTTTTTAAATATTAAATTTATTTTGTCTTTAGTATATTTATTGTTAATAGCGACAACAGATATAAGTACACAATCTGTGAAAATTTCAGAAATCTAGCTATAGCGGTTCTTGGGATATAGCCTGGAGACAGACAAACAGATAGACGAACAGACAGACAGACGGACGGACAAAAAGACAGACAGAAAGGCAGACAGACATTGAAGTCTTAGTGATAGGGTCCCGTTTTTACCCTATGGATACGGAACCCTAAAAAACATCGTGAGGAAAATTATAGCATGTCCAAGAACCTTATTTTTTAGCACTTTGATATGATTTTTTGTTCCACAGGGAGATTTACTCTGATAGTTAACTCAATAAATTTAAATCTTTACTCGATACTTATATTGTTCGCTATTTCGTCAAGTTAGATGTTAATTCGCCACAAGAAGAAAACGTGCACTCTTCAGCGCTGCTCCGGGCGAACTGATCGCGCGGCCTATGTGTGGATGGAACGCAAGCCTTGCGACAATCCTTGCGACAAATTTCCTTTGATCATTCCGACACCGCGCAGCAAGCTCGCAAATGCGTTGGCCAACGTCTAAATACCTACCGCGAACGCGCGAACGCCTGTTCTACACATTGGGCCAACGCGTTCGCCTATTTGTAGTGCCGACATTACAGCCGTGTGATTCACTTGTAAAGGTATAAGTACTTCTATCACACATATTCATATCTACACATAACCAGTTTTGATCTAAACAAAAATGTGTCATTTCATTATGAAATAGTTCATTTGGATGAGCATTAAAATCGCCTATAATGTAAAAAGCCTCGATTCCATTATTTTCCTCTATTTCTATAATCGATCGAATATCACTGAGACATGACGCAAACTCCGGAAGATTGTCAACTGAGTTCGTGGGCATGTAGACGCTAAATATGACTATAGATCTACTACTTACAGTTATGTTGATCGCACACACTCGCACATTATTACACTCAATAGGCACTACCGAGTCGAAAACACTCTTACGCCACAGCAGGGCCACGCCACCGTGCGGCCTGCCGCTCAGCAGACCCGCTCCCGTGTCCACGGCCGACGTCCCGGTGCACCCGAAGTCGTCGTCAATAGCACTCAGCAACGGCAGATCGTGCGGCAGCAGCCAGGTTTCTTGGAGGGCGACCACGTCCGCCAGCTGACACAATGACCGCACACCATCCATCGATCTCTTCAGTGATTTACAATTATAGCTTATGATCTTACTTAGACTGCCCATTTTGGTCAATATTCTTTTCCATATTCTTCCTACTACTCATAGGGAATTGCACAAATCTTCTAAATGACACTCCAGACGGCCATAACTTATAATTTAGAAATGTATCAATATTATGTTTTGTCACAAACACTTTATAAGCATCTTTCATATTTCATTATAATTTTAGAGAGTGTAACTCGCTCCTGTGTCTTCTCCAATGCATAATTTATAATATCCTGCTCGGATACATCTTTATGTATGTACATTAGATATGAAAAGCGGCACTTTTGTGTCAGCCGCTCTAAACTGAAAATTATTCGCCGCCATATCAACTAATGCACTACCTTTCTGGGTTATAAACTTAGATTTGCGATTATTTCGTTTTCGCTTCTGTACTAAAGTCCAATTTTCGTCGATGTTTAACTTTTTAGCGCTAGTATTTCTCTGTATTACCTCCGAGAATGACACCGGTTTGTCAGCTGATCGTACAGTTTGCTTACATGTTATCGGCGCGGGCGCTGGCTCGCGTTGCCGCTCGCATACACTTGTTATCTCGTTCATAATAACATCATTGTACGGGTCAACGCCCGTACAGCGTGTGTTGCCTAATGCCTTATTACCTAGATGCAACTTAGGTGACTCGATCTCATATCCCATTTTAGTAATAGTTAGATCTATGCAATACAGGAATATCCTTTGATCTCTTGTTTATCTATCCCAACCCCGAACATTGGTCCTTCGAGCGAAAAAGCGGGACCATACGCGAGTGTATCCAGTTGACTATCCTGTGAGTGCACTTCGTGGTTTCGCGTACGAACTCAGTACCTTAGGAGAACAGTTTATCTCGTGATCTCGTGCAATCCCGGTACCTGGAAGGGTGCCTCTGAACTCTGATCCCGTGTAACTCCGGTGTCCTGACGGTGCCATCATCTCGCGGTCCGGTGCTCCCGGATCCTCAGCGCGCTACCCGCTCTCCGAGTATCCCGTAACCTCTGTGCCGCGGAAGGCGCAATCGACGAGCTAGCGGTTTGCTGAACCTCACAAGTAAGATCATTCCTTTTTTATTATCAACGCTAGCCAGCAGCATCTATTGATGACGTCATGACAGATGCAGCCGAATCTGCAGGTAAAATTTTAATAACATGAGTTTAAAAATACTGCTGCGAGGTCTAACTTTTTACTGGATGTACATACAATAAATTAGCATACCAATAAAACTTGATGAAGCTTGTACAGCTATTTAAAGTTTAATACAAAATATGTATGACGTGTTTCTTGGAGTTAACTGAAAAAGTAGCAGCGCTGAAAGTGTAACTCTTAGGCTCTATTTTTCTATGAGAACCTAACGTTGTCATTAATTCGCCTGTACAAAAGTACCTAAAAAGTTACTCTTTACTGTTATTTTCACAGACTCTTTATACGAGAGTCGAGACACTGTATACACAGTATACACCTTAGAGCAACCTTTCCCAAAGTGGGCGGTAACGCCCCCTTGTGGGCGCTGAAGGTCTAAAGGGGCCCCCCTTGTGGAACCCAGGAAAAAAATGGAGGAGTTGTGTAGAGGCTTGCGGGTGATTTACTTCATCTGGATGCATTTTAAATTTAAACAATGTGGGCGCTAAAACATAATAATACTAGACGTTCCGCGCGCGGCTTCGCCCGCGTAAATAAGATATTTCACAGACAAATATTAGTCCACAAAAAATAGCCAGTGATCCCTCACGTGGTCTACTTCTTATGTGTGCCAAATAACATAAAAATTGCTCCAGTAGATCGTGATATTAAGGCCTTTCAAATAATTTCCCCCGTTTTTTACACATGTTCCTCTATTTCTTCGCTCCTATTAGTCTTAGCGTAATAAAATACAGCCTATAGCCTTCCTCGATAAATGGGCTATCAAACATTAAAATAATTATTTGAATCAGGCCACCAGTTCCTGAGATTAGCGCGTTCAAATAAGCCCTTTCAAATAATTTTCTCCCGTTTTTTATTTATTTCCCTCTATTTCTTCGCTCCTATTAGTTTTAGCGTGATAAAATGTAGCTTACATCTTTTTTGGATAAATGGGCTATCTAACACTGAAAGAATTTTTTAAATCGGGCCAGTAGTTTCTGAGATTAGCGCGTTCGAAATATATGCCCTTTCAAATAATTTCCCCCGTTTTTTCCACATTTTCCTCTATTTCTTCGCTCCTATTAGTTTTAGCATGATAAAATATATATAATAGGCCTATAGCCTTTCTCGACAAAAAGAATATCTAATACTGAAAGAGTTTTTCAAATCGGACCAGTAGTTCCTGAGATTAGCGCGTTCAAACAAACAATTTGACAGATTCGGACGTCTCACGCAATTGAAATCTATCAAATCCATACTTTATGCCGTGCCGCGCCTCGCCTCGCCTCGTCGCGTTGTAGCCTGAATTGACCCTTAATAATACAGGTACAATCAATATCGTATAAAAATATTTCAAATCATTTTGCCAGAACTGCCATCCTATTCTTACGCCTCTGATAACAATATTCTTGATTTAATCTCTGTCGAAACTTGTCGTTTTTTCCACATTTTCCTCTATTTCTTCGCTCCTATTAGTTTTAGCATGATAAAAATATATAGCCTATAGCCTTTCTCGACAAAAAGAATATCTAATACTGAAAGAGTTTTTCAAATCGGACCAGTAGTTCCTGAGATTAGCGCGTTCAAACAAACAAACAAACTCTTCCGCTTTATAATATTAGTATAGATTAGTATAGATTTTGTTAGTTCCCAAACTTATTTTTTCTACTGCCCACATAAGGTGGGCAGTAGAAAAAATAAGTTTGGGAACCTCTGCCTTAGAGTACTATCACTTTGTTATGCTGTTGCATAGCTTTTATCGCGGGCTTTAAGCGTGGCGACCGAATCAAAAAATTCCGTTACGAAATAACCCTAATACCCCGTACTCCGACAGAACGCGGCACAGCGGCGTTGCCAGACTTCGGCGCGCTGTTTGTGTGCGTGCGACTAGACGTATGATAGGTAATTATAATTATTGCATAAGTTGATAAAAAATGCTATGCGATCGCTTTACCGCGGCAGTCTCCGAGTGCTACACGTATTTTTTTTCATTGTGGCTCTCGGCTACTTCAAATATTGCCAGTGTTGAGTAAAAGACAAAAAACAAAGTTCTAGCATAGAGTAAGAAACTGGTCTCTGGTTCTTGTAATTTTTTTCACAATAATTTTATTAAGTACCTAGCTTTGTCATGCTACTATCGTCATGTCCAAATATATTTTTTGTTATTCGTGCTGACAGCTGAGTGGGAGTTTCTACGGCGTGGTAACATTGGGCAGCTGGTCTGAGGTGTCTATCATTAGGTATTTGCCACTAGGGTGCGCTGTTTGTGCTGTTTAAAAATTACGTAATGTTTACGTTCGTTCCAAAGAGTTAAGAGGGTATTCTAAACTACGGTTCGAATTACGTACATCCTCTTTGGTCCGTCCGGTAACAAGTGACAATAACTCACACTGAACACTCAGTGCATTTATTTTATTAATTTTTGTTCCACACAAAAAATATTATAGTTACTAGATAACATACTAAAATCCGTTATTCTTAAGTTTTATCTTGGATGTTTTAGAATATCCATATTCCATAGTCCATGCTAATATTATAAATGTGAAAGTGTGTCTGTCTGTCTGTCTGCCCGTCTGCCTATCTGTCTGTCACCTCTTCACGCTCAAGCTGCTGAACCGATTCTGCTGGGCATGGGGATACTTTGAGTCCCGGGAAAGGATATAGGATATTTTTTATCCCAGAAAAATGTACGGTCCCCGCGCGATATACTAATTTTGGCGAAACGGAGTTGCGGGCGCCATCTAGTTAATAATATTGTTTTAGTAATTACTCGTGCCTCAGGCTATAATAGTCTCCGATTCCTCGGAGCTTACACGCGGAGTATCATTCACTGATACTCAAACCTAACATATTTTTAAACAAAGGAAACTTACTGTTTGTTTTAATAAATATAATATTATTGGTAATAAAAACCATCGAACAACATAACTCACAAGCTTCGCTATAAACAACAATATTATGAGCGGTTTATCGCGGTAGTACTACACTACTACATGTACACACAACTGTAAGTTACAATACACGGAATATAAGCCGAATAATAATCTCATAAAAACCCGACGGAGAACATTATTGGGTTAATAAATTAAAAATTCACATATTTACGGGCAACCCAATATGCTGTGCTGGTACGTTACAAATATATTGACACTTTTGCACCCTATTCCCCTGTAATAGAGGCGAAGTGGCACACCGGATCTGTCGGCGACCGAACATGTTTTATGGGGCGAGTCCAGAGTCCAGACGTATTAACTCAAGTATTTTTTATTTTGAAACTTAAAATAACTTTTTACAGACTGCATTGATGCAACAGCCAAATTTTAATACAACAATATATACAAACAAACAATGTGTCACTGAAAAACAGAGAAGTCTAAATAGAATATAATTATTACATGAAAGTGCTACCAATTTCCACCAACAAGTTTTTATTAATTTTTGCTTCCGCACTTTGGAGGAAGCTGTGGCCTGGGACCCCAGGCCACTGCAGCTGTGCCTCCAAAAATATATCTACGCCCCTGGATATGAAAGAGGTAAACCGCAAAGTTAAAAGTTCTGCGCGTGTAGGCCAGGCACAAAGTTCGTAGTCACCTAAATATAATAATATTTATTATTTAACTTATTATTTATGTTACAATAATTTCGTTACTTTGTACGTAATAAATAAAACAAGGGTTCAAAGATGTTAGCTAGGGCGGGTGGGCGTAATTGGAATGCTTACATCTTATGTTATGTCACTTATGTCCTACTTGAGAGACAGTTGGCATACAATTACGCCTTCTTTTCAATGTTATCCCAGTGCAGTGGTGTTTTGGAAATGTCACATTATATGTTATTTTGCGAGACAATAATAATATTATAATTAGGTTTTCGATATTTCATTCGCCGTTAGGTGGCGGACTTTTTTTTGTAAAGTCGAGGGCAAACGGGTCACCTGATAATAATAATACCAGTTTGCCGGTGAAAACCGAGAAAATCAAAATAACCAAAAATAATATTAATAATATCTATGGACGCTTCACACCACGTCAATCTGGCCCCGTGCTAAATACCTGAAGGACTTGTGTTACGGGTACCATACAACGGAAATATATTTAATACTTTTATACTATACATATAATTATTTAAGATTTTTATTATATTATACACATATTTAATACACATCCATGACCCAGGAACATTGAAAAACTTTTTGTTCCGTCGGCGGGATTCGAACCCGCGACCCCCGGCTTGAGCTGCCACACACTCTACCCATTGAGCCACAGAGGTCGTCAATGACGGAAAGCAATTACTATCGTCGCCCATGAACACTCGAAATATCAGAAGAGCTGCAGGTGCGTTGCCGGCCTTTTAAGTGGGAATACGTTCTCTTATTGAATGTTTCCAGAGTATTACTGTAGTGGTGAACTCGTGTTATAAAATTGTTAATAAGTATTTTCCGACATTTCCCTACCTAATACTTACCTGCCACTGGGTGGGGATTTGAGAGGGTATTCCCTCTGAAAAGGCCGGCAACGCACCTGCAACTCTTCTGATGTTGAGAGTGTCCATTAGCGACGGTAGTTGCTTTCCGTCAGGCGAACAGTTTGCTGGTTTGCACCCTGATTTTGCAAAAAAAAATGTCCAAATGCCCTATCAACACTTGTAAGTTATGAAGACTTCCTCTATTTTCTCCTAACCTGTTTCTTTATCAGACCAAGTTATGTTGTGGTTATACAAGTGACCTTCCCTTGACTAGACACAGGGGACAGCGGGGACGTTACAGTCATGATATTGTTGACCTTCAACTACTTACGCGACCCCCTCTTCCGCCTCACAACACCTGTGGTGAAAATATTAGACTTGAGAATGCACCGCGATTCGTCAATTACCTTGTGAAGAATATTTTTCTACAGTAAAATTATGGAAGAGACCCCGAATCCATACTTACTTTCATACTTTCTTTTTATATATAAAATTCTCGTGTCACAATGTTAGTCCGCGAATTCCCCCGAAACGGCTTTACTGATTTTTACCAAATTTTATATGCATATTTAGTAGGTCTGAGAATCGGCTACTGGGTACTTTATATATTGATAAGTGCATTTGTTGAATAAATAATAGTAAATTATTACAACCTGAGACTGACGGCGACCATTGTTTGTGCGACGAGGTAGCGATCGACGTTGCCATGGCGACATACTTATTTAGTCACTTCAATAAAATAATATGGGCGAAATACTTTATATTACGACAAAGAGACGTTTGCCGGGACAGCTAGTAATATTATAAAATGTTACCTGTTACTACTTCACGCCCAAACCCATGAACCAATTTTGCTAAAATTTGGTATGGAGATAACCTGAGTCCTGGAAAAGGACATTCCTATGTCCTACTTACTACTTCCGAGATACTTTTTATCCCGGAAAAATATACGGCTCCCGCGCGATAAACGAGTTTTAGCGCAACGGAGTTGCAGGCGTCCTCTAGTTATTAAATAATTTAGGGTCCCTAACCGCCGCACTCAGAGACGTCAATTAAGACTTAATGCTCATTTAAAATTAAATGTGCCTCTCAGAGATGACAATTAAAAATCGCTAATTGCAGAGTTTAATGTTCAAGTTTGAGGTTATTCTTGATTTTTTTTGCAAGGGTTCTTTTCAGATTTTTATTTGAAGTGTAATTAATAACAATATTAGATAGCGCCATAATAAATATAAAACTTCATAAATTTATTGTGATAGTACCTACTAGTAAAGCATTTTTGTGCAATATGTGCCTACCTACTTAGTACAGCTGTTTTTACCATTTCTTGCAAATAAATAGAAGTATTTCACGTGAAAAGTATAGTCACTTCCATACAAACTACAAAAAAGTAAGAAGATTATCACCAAGTTGTGTAATTATTGAAATTAAAGTATGTTTACTAGTTACAAAAATTATGAAAAAATCCTAATAGCAATGGTTTTCTTTTATTAAAATGGTAAATTTAGTAGACAAGTTATTCACATACCTAATTCAAATTGTAAAACTAAGAAACTTCAAATGTTGTATTTATCATATTATTATAAAAAACAATATAAAACCACTTTTATGATGTTTTTTTCTAACACCATTCATGTTTGTTACATATCTGTAGAGTGTAGTAGGTACGGTAAAAGGTAGGAAAGAACGAAATTATACGAACAACCTAGTACATACTTACTTAGTACGAATGATTTATATGGGACAGAAATTAATCAGTCAATTAATTTTGTCTCTGAGAGGTATCTGTAATGAAAGCATTAAATTTCAATTTGTTAAATGACGCTTAGCGCTATTTTTTAAATAACCGACTGTGACGGCCGCAGTCACGACTCACTGTTTCCTTTTTCATTGCTCACGGCCAATAAAAAAAGTTTTGGAAAGTCAACCGTGTTCGTTTCATTTTTCAACTACGCGTGCGTGGCTTTTTTCGCAGTTTGGCAGCTGACTGTCAACTTCATAATTGAGTGTCATGTTTTAAAATATTAACTATTTCTGTCAGATTTTAGAACATGACACTCACACTGACACTAATTTGTAACTTTGCGCATGCGCAATGTGTATTGTGCATTGAAAAACAAAGCGAACACGGCTATAATAGTATGTAACAGTACAAAATTTTCTAAACGTAATCACGCTCAAAAAGTGGTTTTTTCTCTTTGTATTTCCACAGAGAACGCTAATACACTTTAAATATTATTTGAATTGCACATTTTTATCTCGATTAGATAAGGTTTTTGTATTTTTTACATGATTTAAAAATTGCGTAGCCACTAGAAAAAGAGTAGACACTCCTTTTTGACAAGCTATAAATTGTTACGTAGTATATTACATTCTCTTTGCTATAAATCAAATCTTTAAAAAAAATCATACGTCATAGTACCCCCTATATTATTTATTAATATCATCAATGATTAATATTATATTTCTCTATGCCATACTTCTTTGACAGCAAAATCCACGATGAGCGACTCAATCGAGTTAAATGGTGCTTCTTCTGTATTTAAATTTAATCGCCATTTTGAGGTGTTAATTTATCATTAACTGACTCTGAAAGGAAATTTCATGTTTAATGAGCATTTAGTGTTGCGGTTTGTATGGGCAGCGGATAATTTAAATTTTTTAAATGATGATTTAATGAACGACTCTGAGTGCGGCTGTAAGTGTTCTAAAATAAAAAGAGTTTTAACTTTTATTGGCTGTTCTTTTGTCTGTGAAAAGTCTTCTCCAAGTCTGACGTATAAGGCGAAGAGAGTATCAAGAGGTAGATCAGCTAGTACTGTCTTGATATTATTATAAAAGGCAACTTGGATAGGAAATGCTATCTGTCAGTACGTTATTGGAACGCATGTATGGACAATAAGATAGATTTGCCTATTTTTAATAGCAAGGATCAAGGATAGACAGGATATTGAAAACGGCCGTTATTCTTCGTTTCTTGTTAAGATAGCCCTCAAAATTTGCTAGCTCATAATGTTACATATTTAGGAATTAGCTAAGAGTGGTCACAATTATTACGTCGGATTCCAATAATTTTTTTAAAAAAGCATCTATCTTTCGGGAACTACGATATCACAGACAGACGTCGAACAAAACACGCAAAAGTTATTTACATCGAAGTCATTCACATCCCTTCGTCTCAGTCGAGACTTGGGGGTTAAAAATAAAAATAGAACACAATGTGATTTAATTTAAATGTCGCTTAATTGCACTATATTGAATTAAATTACTGGATTTAACAGAGTTAACCCTAAATTAGAGGAGTGACAGCGGACTAGATGTAACTATACTGCACCGCTGCTTCGCGACACTTTGTCCCACAGTACTGGAATGAAGTGTCGCATAGTACTAGTAGTAGTACTAGTACTAGTAATAGTACTAGTAGTAGTAGTAGTAGAAGTATAGTACCCAGGGGTAGCGTGATTTGGCTCATAATATGATTTTATGTGAAGAATATTTGGTCACCACCACTGCAGCGTTCCTTACCTTGCACCGCTGCAGCGTTCCTTACCTTGCGTTTCATTGTCTCCAAATGCGTACAAGTACGTCCAAAGCACTTGAACTGTCACAGGATGAACTCTTTTGTAAACATGACTTCAATTTAAGATGCTGATTATGCGAGTGAACGTGCCTGATCCCAACAAAGATCGTTTAATTACTTTTAATTGGGAGGTTAAAGAACTCGCATGTGGGCCCATAACCTGTTATTAGCCCTTTGATCTCCGCTTCCTAATCCGACGACATTTACATTAACGGGGTTCGCACGGAGAGATCCTTAATTGTACACTAATTCCATTTTATTATTAGATCCTGATTGATTTTGTAGGAGTGATTAAAAATAAACATAATTAACCTTTAGCATCTAAATTTTGCGGTATTGAATTATTCTATTCGTAGAAACAATATTGTGTAGTTAACGGGTTTTCTTAAGTTTCAAGATTTATTAATATTCCTAATACTAAACGACTTATTGTACAGTTTGCTACGAAACACTAGGGCAACAAAATGGATACCACTATGAAAAACCCTAGTGTTTGCTTCAAAGGGAAGAAAAAATATTTGAAACAATACAAAATAAAAGTGAAGTAACATTATATTATATACATTATAAATCAAGTTTTGTCCAAACAAATTCCTCAACTCCTACATTTTCGTTATGACTCTACATAGGACGAACATTGTTAATCCAACGTTACATCATTGAACACCAAAGACAAACGATGTCCTGCGGTAATCCTGTATCAGCTGCTCATTAGGCGACAGAGGCCTCGTTTTGGGCACCAGGGGCAGGGGCCAGGGACACTCGCTCGGGCTGCGTGGCCCTGTGACCCTAATATGCCGGCCTCCCGGTAAATATATTAACTTTCACATTGATCGGTGGCCTCCCCGTTATTGCTTCTATATTAAACTATCTTTGGGCACATTTAGTAGCATCTGTGAGCTATCATAAATCAAAAACTATATTGGGTTTTAGTAACCTTGTACTATATTTATAGTTGAAGAAGATATTATTTAAAATATGTATCACTAATTAACAGCTTAGTTTAAATATCTGTTTGAAGCATAAAAAGTTTCAAATATCTTGCTGATTTTTACGAATTTTTTTGTAGCTCACTTATCAAAATCATGTATTCAGCATTTGGGTGATATGGAAAAGTAAAAATAGATAAACCGCTGAAACCACGTCCAAGGAAGACGTGGTTTCAGCGGTTTATATAATTTTATTTATTCCTCCCATCTACGGCGAAGCTAACCTGACCAAACGATCTTAGCTCTGGTCTTGTAGAATTAGATGAGTTCGAGTCTCAACTGAATCATAATACCACGGCCATACAGAAAAACGGCGAGAAACAACCTTTAGGTTGTTTCAAGAACCAGAAACAACTAAAGACGAGAAAAAGCAGTGTCTTACTGCACTAGAATTGCTCCTTTGTGTTGCAAGTTTAAAGCCCGGTAAAGCACTTGCAACTCATCCGATGTTGTGAGAGTCCATGGGTGATGGTAGTTGCTTTCCATCAGGTGACCAGTAAATGAAACGAGGCAAATAAACACGTTTGGCCCCTAATTTTATTAAAAAAAAAAACGAGTATCCAACCTTCATGGGCGTCAACTACTATCGCTTACTGTTAGGTAATGGATCTGCTCGTTTTCAATTTCAGTTCCGTCTATAAAATTCTACATAATATTAAGACTCTTCAATCTTCATAATATGTAGAATTGAAAGTTTATATTATTTTATAAGACATTATAAATCCCGCTTCACTGAAATGTGTCTGTTATATCATAACAGGTCATAACGCTTTTCATTTAGTATAGGGTTGCGAAACTAATTAATGTAGTTGTTGTATGTGATATTGTGTGTGTATGTCAGTCACGTTGTGAGCCGCCGCGCCGCCGAGTCTGCCGGTACACGATATTATTATCTAGTTGTAATGTTACGAAACTGTCAAGTTATATAGTTTGAGTCAATGAGTTTCTAAAATACTAGAGTGGCAATGTCTTACAAACGATTCTCAGAAATGCGTTACCACTTGATAGCCCAAAAGACAATGTCACTTCATAATGTTATTATGTCATTATGTATGGCAGATATGCCTGCAGACATCTTCAAAGTGGTGACGCGTTGCTGTCGTAGACTGCCAATCTAGTTACGTTAGTAACATACAATATCATTGGTTTGAGTATCAAGATATTGTTTGATATTATCTACTTAGCGTGTTTGATGGTTGGATTTGGAGACATGTTGAAGTTGACAAAACAATCGTGAATATAGAGAATATATAATACCTGGATAGAAATAAATCTTAACATGTCTCCCTGCACTTAAAATTGAGTTTTAAAACCTGCACTTCAATTTTACAAAAAGAAAAATAATTAAAAACAAAATTCATCAAGGCAAGAGCACGGAAATACGTCCGACATTATAAAAAATTATTAAGTGGTCGTACTCAAAGAGCACGAAATGTTGACCTTCCGCGGATGCGTTCTCGCGACCTTCCGCCCCCGGAGCGTGCGCCCCGGCTAGGGCGGCCGCCCCCCGCATGCACGCGAGCGCTCGCTCAGACGGCGCCCGACCGCCGCGGCAAACGGACACCCGCCCCGACTCGGGCAACTCGCAACTCGGCGTGAAGTTTCCGCGATGAGCTAACATGGGTGAGCTGCGCGGGGACGCGGTGCTGGGGGACCTCGAGCCCCTGGCGGCGCTGAACGGCACGGGCGCGCTGTACCGGCACGGCGGCGCGATGACGGCGGTCTACTGCGCCGCCTACCTGCTGGTGTTCGCGGTGGGGCTGCTGGGCAACTGCTCGGTGGTGGCGGTGGTGCTGCGCGCGCCGCGCATGCGCACCGTCACCAACTACTTCATCGTCAACCTCGCCGTCGCCGACATCCTGGTGGTGGTGTTCTGTCTGCCCGCCACGCTCATGAGCAACATCTATGTCCGTGAGTACACCTTGCTTTTTACCGAGCTAGGAGCTCTTTCAAGCTGTAACTTGCAGCCAGAACCCATAGGATGCGTATGCGCATCCTATAAGTACCAATTTGGCTCTACGTGGTCATGTTTATGAGCAGGCCTATTCTAAGTGAATTGGATATTTTGTAGCGTCAAAATAAGCTTTATACCCCGTGATCGGTTACTATGTATCACTAGAGTATCCTGGTAAAAAAGTTGTGCCGTTGAAATGCACATTTAAAGCAGGTTAAAAGAAGAGCAATTTTAGAGACTTGTAGCAAAGTGTTTTAATCACAAAAGTACGGAAAGTTTTTATGTGTTATTTACAGCGTTCCCGTACGTAGTTCGTGTTGTATTGACTGTTCCACGGTTATTGTACGTGCAATAAAACGAACAACAAAATTATTGCTTTTTTGTTGTTTTGATGTTACGGTTCACCATGCACATATATAGCTTATAATTATAAATTGTGCATTTTTAGGTATATAGTAAGACTTAAGAGTTAAAGCTTTTGGCATCGAAAGTATGTGGAGTACTTAAGACTTAAGTGTAAGCTGGAACCGTTAACATTGCTACTAATATTATAAATGCGAAAGTTTGCCTGTCTGTCTATTACGTCTTCACGCTTAAACCACTAAACCGATTTTAATAAAATTTGGTATGGAGATGCTCTTGTCCCGAGAAAGGACATAGGATACATTTTCCCCCTAAAGATTTTACAGTTCCCGCCAGATAAACCTGCATCAACTAGTATGATGATATTTACTATGGCTTGTGCATTATTTTCGTGACCAGTATAAGCGCGATCCTCGTAGCATACTTTTATTATGCTACGAGGGTCACGCTTTTAAACTGGTTGGACTATAGTAAAGTATAGAAGCTGCTAAATCTTAATTTAATTACCGATCACCATTAAGTTCACTGAAACTTGTTGCTCAAACCTTTACGAATTACAAAAAAAACTATTTCATCTTTAGTAAATTGCGATTTGTTTTCATAACTTTTCCACTTAGACCTTTTCGTTATTTGATAAAATACACTTATAAAACATCTACAAGCAGCAAATAATACCTCGTAAATAATAAAACAATACAATCTAATACAAGAGACAGGACTGGTACTGGACTGATTTTGCTAAAAAGACGCAAATATTAAAAAGAGTAAATACGACTAAGGACTGCTTTTAATCTCGGAGACTTTATATACTTTATAGTGATACTTTATCACTAAAGATTTATTCTGAATATTTTTTTGACCAATTAATGTAAAATGTTAAAGTGCCCTGCGACTTCGCGTAGATTTTAGAACTTGCCAATTTCCTCTTGTGGTACATTCGCAAACTACTGTTTAATTGTTTTTCAGGTTGTTTCAGTACTTTTTATGTTTTCTTTTTTTACCTTCGACAGGACTTTTTAACAAATTATGTATATACGAATCATTCTCATACGAAATCTGAAATTAATCATTAATATCTATTAGTAGTAGATTATGTATAAAAATAATATTATATTTACTTACATTTAGACAAAAAAACTTTAAAGTCCCTGATATGTCAATTGGCCTTGAACTGTTATTATTCCTGGTGATTTTATTTTGATTAGAAAAAAAAGTATAATATTGTAAATGTTCTGAAAATTCAGCTACCTTAACAAATGTTGTCATTATTACACCAATAACTCTTACACTTGACCCATTTTATATGTTTTCAATACGATTCCACTAACGCCAGACCTTTTCTAGGCTTTTAAGGATTCAAATAAATAACGGTTGATGAATGATATCATCAAACCGTTTTGTTTCACTAAAAGGTTCACGATCGGGGCCGATCTGTTTAACCCTAAGTCGCTTGGCCTGGATTTTTGACGTGGTACCAATTATACCCCAAATTAAACATATGTTGGGCCGCATTGTTATTAAAACATGTAGCTATTTTGTAACTTGTTACGTTTATAACGAGTCTTTTCGATGTCCTAATATTATGTTGTTTAAAGTTTGATTTCTGTTTGTTACATGTTATGTTTTAAAAAATGTGCATGGCATATTAATTCTGATAACCTGTTTTTACTTGCCATAGTAGTTTCAATTTTGAATCTGAAACATAAACGCGTGTTCATAGTTTTTAACCGACTTCAAAAAAGGAGGTTATCAATTCGACGCGTATTCCAGAACTACCCAGTTTTTGTATATTATGTTAATCTATGACAGCTTCTGAACAAATGTGCCAAATTTTAAAAGTGTATGCATGTATGTATGTATATATATATATATATATATATATATATATGTATGTTTGTATGTATGTATGTATGTTTTTATGTTTGTGCACGTATATCTCAGGAACCATAAGTCAGATTTTAGTGATTCATTTTTTATTGTACTAGGTATTGTTCAACTTAGGGAATGCTGCAAGTTTCATCAAAATCGGTTCTGTAGTTTTTGAGATAGGGAATTTTAATTCCTAATTACGTACAAAAATTTGAAGTCGGTTTTATCTTTTTAAAATACTATTATTAAACAATTAAGACAAATATAAAAAAAATAAAAATAATTCGTTTATTACAATGGTAATTTGAAAAATAACTTAAACACCAATTTAGGTCTGGACCAGATAATTACTTAATTGCACCTTAAATACAATTTTAAAACACACTATTAAAGACTCCTAAATAAAATATGACTTCTACATAAAACTAGAAGTTACAACTGTGTCACAACAACACATTGTGTCCATGAGTCCCACGACGAATGGCCAGTTGTCGTCGGACAAAGTTTCAGACAGTCAATTAACTGGCGGTAAGTAGTTTGCGGCAGTTGCCTCATTATTGAGTTAGACAGCCTTCGCCGCCCGCCCAGCGATCACAACTTAACAACTCATTTACTGTATCGATAAATTGTTAATTTGTTAATGCGTCGAAGATTGATGATAGTCATTATCTCTATAATTCTTATTTCGTATTAGACATAATTGAAAAAGCATTTAGCTAAGCTTTTTTGTACGTTAAAATACAATAACAATATAAAAAAAAAAAACGAAACAGACGTTAGAAATGTAATAAGAAATGAAATTTTCTATATAAAATTATCTAATATCAATTTTATGTTGCAAATATGAAACGCCTCGCAATGCAATTTGCCTCAAATAGCGATGTTGCTATTTGACATATCCGTTTTGCATTGCTTTTATGTGCTACTAAAATTCCTTTTCCTTCAGTGTAAACTAAGACTATGTAAAAAATAATAATTGTTATAGTACTATTATACGGATATTATTCCTGAGATGATCACAACGGTATAAACACAATTTAACAATATTTTTACTATCTTCCTCTCTTACTTAGCGAGTACACAAGTTATATTCACCTCCACTACAGCGGAGACAGTCCGTGGAAAAATTTACGATCGAAATGATGGCCGCTCTGAATACCAACCAACACTAATCTCGGGACAAATCAATGTCTCGGGGCAGTAAAATTTTACCACTTTCCACTTTTACTGTCTTATTCATAATACTATGAGTCCAATATGGTATTTAAATGTTTTATTTCAATGTTTTAATATTATTTTTGTAGGTATTTTGTGCATAGGAGATTTTGTATGCAAAGAATCTACAGTTTACCCGTTAAACTGAATATTATTTCCCCTAAAGTATGTATTCAGCATGTATTTTGACTTACTCAAGTTTTCTACAAAATTCTATCAAAATAAGTCCCGTAATTTCAGAGTCTCCCATACATACACATATTATTTCGAATGATAATAATCTATACTTATAAAATTACATGTCCTGACTGACTGACTTCAGCGATGATTCATCATCGCTGAGCAAAAACTGTTAAAGTTACAGCCATAAAGTTTGGTGAGTAGGGTTGTTTTATTAAGTAAACACCCACTAAGGAAGGAATTTTGAAAATTTTACCCCGAAGGGGGTGAAATAGGACTTGAAAGTCTGAATGAAAGTCCGTCATTTCTTAAGTTAGGAACATGAAACTTTATCTTTGGGTTACTGATTAAAAATGAATGGATACGTATTTAAGCGTTTTTGGAAATTCTTCCCCCAAGGGGGTGAAATTGGGGTTGAAAGTTTCAATGGAAGTCCGTTATTTCTTGAGTTAGAAGCATGAAATTTTATGTTTGGGCTACTGATTAAAAATGATTGGTTACGTGTTTAAGCGTTTTTGAAAATATTACCCCCAAAGGGGTGAAATAGGGGTTGAAAATTTAAATGAAAGTCTATATAGGTATACTATGATAACGCGGACAAAGTCGCGGGAAAGAGCTAGTATATTATAATGAATCATTAGTGTCAAATAGTTTTGATTAGCTTTTAACAGCTGTATTATATGCTAAAACATATTAAATATACAAAGCAAGATAGATTCCGCGAAAATCGTAGCTTCGTAGCAGAAGTCTACGAACATTGTAGCAACGTGCTACGGCGTAGCCAGTACTTCTGGTAATGAAACAATCCTTTCATCGATACTAGTAATTTTAAAAATTATTTGGAGCCTAAAATTTTTACATTTAAACAATCAAGCGTATAATATAAGCAAGCAATATCAGTATGCAAAAAATATCATGTTTTCAAAATCACAAAATTACCACCTCTTTTAATGAAACATATTTTAAAAAATACGTATCAAAAACACAACATCCTAGAGGATGTTGTGTTTTTTATACGCATTTTTCTTTTGGAATAGATTCCAGTGTTTTTCAAACCTATTTATGACGCGACCCCCATGACATGACAAAATATTTCACGACCCCCCATTAGCTTTTTTTAATCCTGTATGTATTTTTTAAGATTTCCTTCTATTAAATTACATTTTTAATCTTTATTGTTTTTATACGATAGTCGGGTAAGAAGGTAAAATAAATTTATAGCTAACGATGTTGACACAGTGTAATTGTGGAACTACCGGGTACATCGGAGTTCGGACATTAGTATGCGGAGCGCGCGCGGGAGTCACTGCTCTCAGTCCTCAGGTGAACATTATCACCTTCCGTTTCACATTTTCTGTTCTTCGTTCATTTTCCTTAAATTATGATGTTGTAAAATTACTTACATTTTTATTTATTTTTGGTTATTTATGTGCGATGAACCGTAAGTAAAAAGTAGCATGTTACTGTTGAACAGACAAAACATCATTAAAAATAATATTATGTAAGATGTTATTTTATTAAAAAACTACATGAAAATCGGTCCATCCATTTGAAATCTACGCGCGACGCTACGGACACTTTGAAGAAATTGTAGCTTCGTAGCAGATGTCTACGAACTACGTAGTAGCAATTGCTACGTCGTAGCATCAACTACTACGGCGTAGCACTTGATGCTAATTGCTATATAATTGCTAACTGAACTACGTAGTGTAGTTCCAATTTGCTTAATTATTTCGTTTCATTACTTGAATGAGAAATTTTACCGCTATTTCAAAACCTTTTTCATACTGTATAAAAAATTACGTATTTTGTAACAAAAACAAAAATTCGCGTCGGTTTAAGCATAAAGATTAAAGAGGTAACACAGACAGGCACACTTAGAATATTCGATTAATGGCATTTTCCAGGAATTTTCATCAAATTTCAGTTGTCACATACCAGTGCTTCTCGCACGGTCGTTGACCCTCAACTGCAGTGTCGCTTTCGATGGGACTCATAAATTTTGTTGTCCAATAAATTCCTCTCGAGCGTCGGAAGTTCGGTTAACTGTTGTTTTTAAATCTCTGGTGTTAAATAAATGGCCACCGTACATCTCCGAACTTGCCAAAATGACCGCTGATAAAAATTAAACAAGTTTTATTTTGGCAATTATCTACACAACAGTTAAGAATAAAGAGTAGCTTTCAATGCGTATTATGGAGCAGTGCTCTCTATTTAGACTATTTGTTTAGTCTCGAGTTTCTAGACTTGATATTTAAGCCTTTTCTTTAAAGGAGAAAAACATTAGTGCCTATTTACTATGTAATTAAATTATGATTTTGTGTGCTTATTGGGTAGGTCTGGGCTAAAATCTATTCCTTATATCCGAAACAACATATATTATGGGAAAATAAAGCTTGTCGGGTCATCAGTCAGTTACCCTATGATATTTAGGGCGCATTTTCATTAGTCTATGGCAGGTCATAGGAGTCTATGGCAACAATTTGACAACTAATGGCACATTGTCATTGGTCATGACATGCGTTTCAGAAATCTCCCGCACCCCGCATGCGGGCTCTATCGACCAGTGAAAATACGCCATTATAGTTGAAAAGTTAACTGAGATGTTGAACATAGTTTGAGGTGTTGCTCCGTACAGAATGCAGGCGCGAGGTCATTAAATATCTGAGATTCCGTCTGGAACAATACAACACAATAACTTGCCAATAAACTCCTTTAATAAGTTAACTCCGGCTAACTCGGCCAGGGGACTGTATGCTCTATTTCGAGAGTAGTACGGTTGGTTTCGGCGCGACGGTGTATCAGGTTGTTGGCCGCGCGGGTTATTCATTAGCCGAAAACTTCATAATGGAATCAATTATAGTTTCACGCGCGAAGTATCGACTGACTTTGATGGAGCGGACTTCATGACTTAGGCGGCTTATGATCAGCACATAGATACATGAATATTATGTTCGTCATAGAAAGTTTTTTGAAAAGCATTATCCGACCACTTTAACTCTTGCAGGCCAGGATTAACAGCGGTCCCTTACTTTTTGGAAGTCCGGTCCGAGGTAGACCGGCCAGTCGTGGAGGGAGTCCTGTGTTTGTTAGATCCTGGATATCCCTCCTCTATACGGCTGAAGGCGAACCGCAGGTGGATTTAGTGAGTAGGAGTCTCACATACCGCCGGGGTGCTTCAGCTTACTGAGGCACATCCCCAACCCGGGGCACCCATGATGGGTTTCCCCTGCGTAAAAAAAGGGATTAACAGCGGTTTCCAATCACAAAAACCTTTTTTATAATCTCAGGGAGCCCAGGGGACAAATAAAGCTGTCTTAGAAAGGTTTTTCTCGCGCCTAGTTTCTTTAATAAAATACTAGATGACGCCCGCAACTCCGTTGCGCCAAAATTCGTTTATCGCGCGGGAACCGTACATTTTTTCGGGATAAAAAGTATCCTATGTCCTTTCCCGGGACTCAAAGTATCTCCATGCCAAATTTCAGCCCAATCGGTTCAGCGGTTTGGGCGTGAAGAGGTAACAGACAGACAGACAGACAGACATACAGACAGACAGACAGACATACGGACAGACAGACAGACACACTTTCGCATTTATAATATTAGTATGGATATCGTTTTGACTGTCGCATTTATGTTAATTTCATGTTTATAATAATACAGCTTTATTAAGATAATTTGTAAGCCAAGTAGCCCTCGGTATAATTAAACTGTTGTAAATCATGTTACACCCCGAAGAGCTCCCTGTGAATTACGAGCGAACTTTTTACTTTACTTTTTATCGCACAAAGATTGTAACTTTGTGAAACAATAAATAGCCCAATAATAAATAACGCCTGAAACTCTTGAAGAGTTATAATACTAGCTTTTCATTCGGTTATGCTTGCTTTTAATTCGGTGTAGGTATTATAGTTTTGTTGCTCGCAATTTCAATAAACGGACATACATTCGTTATTCATTTTGTTTTTAAAATTAAAATATACGCATGTGAGATTATTTCTGTTTTTTATTATTATTAGAAAATATTCGATCTTGAGGTCGCTTCAGACAAAATATCATATTATTTTCCGTTATTTTCTCCAAAACTTTCTATGAAATTGATATTTTTAAAGTCAAAATTAGCTTAGTCAATCTAGAATTTGTGACATATATTTATTCATATTTTTAGATATTACAGAACTATCAAATAACAGACAATATGTAAAAATTATGTAACTGATATGATTGACATTGTACATTCACCTTTATCGTAAAGAGAAAAATGAAATTGTGAAGATGAAAGTTTCGACGGAAATTCAACGAACTTTGGTCTTCAAAATACAAATAGGGACTTTCGTAAACAGGAAAAGGAGATTACAATTAACTTCTCTTATCTGCCATTGTAATATTTCCTGAAGTTTTGTAAGTGACTACGACACTGTCCTGGCTTTAATTATTATTACTATGCAAGCCTTTTCATCCAGAAGGCGTGAAAAAGGGCGAGGTTAATATAGAAAGGTAATAATAATTTGAGTGACTTTGTATGGTTGTTAAGCTGTAGTATCTGAATTATTACTCTAACTTGAAAAAAGGTGAATACTTTATATCCATAATAATTAATATTATAGATTCGAAAGTTTATCTGTCTATATATCTGTTACCTCTTGACGCCAAAACCATTGAACCGATTTTGTTGAAATTTCGTATGGGGATACTATGAGTCCCGGGAAAGGAAATATAACACTTTTTATCCCGGAAAAAATGTACGGTACCCGCGCGATAAATGCACAACAGAGTTACGGCCGTCTAGTACTCTTGTGATATCAAATCAGAATGAATCGGTCCTTTAATAGCACACGGAAATATGTTATATTTAATGATAATCGAATCACAACGTACACAGAATATTATTCGTCGATTTAATATTCTTATCGTTGGTAAGACGGGATTTATTCGGAGTGGCCGCGCGCGGGAATCTCCGGGATCAACATTCCACTCACAAGCCCGGAGAGTAGTCTCCATCCTTGCTTGCTTATTCAATTTCTTTTTTAAATATTATTATTAAAACTGATACAGAAACAAACATTTTAAACATAATTTTATAATAATAAGGTTCGATTTTTATTCCTTCATCTAGGAAGTTATTTCATAGGCAGATGACGGAATACCTACCTAGACCTACGTAATTTGGTCGCGTTAAGAGTCAGTCCACACGGCGCGTTGCGTCAGTATTCAACGACGCAGCGCTGCCGTTTGATGCATAGCCGGCCACACGGGCGCTGCGCCATCGCAGCGTTATTACGAACGACGTCAGCACGCCCTTCCGCTTCGTCTCGGGGGCTGCTGTCCGTAATGTGTGCGTGGCGCGCTGCGTCGGGTTATTTGTATTTAAAACAACGCAACGGTAGCAATGCGTGGACGCAACGCGCCGTGTGGACAGGCCCTAAGAAATGCATCTGCGCGTCGCGTTGTGGTCTGATTTGACCCTGGATATAAAGTAAGTAATCAACTTTTGCTTCCCAGGAGGCCTAATTCACTCAAGATAAAGTTAATATAAAATATACCACTTGTTCCCCACGCTTCGTATCATAGTCTCGGTATTACCTACAGGCACGTTAGCTAATCTACCGAAAGTGTGTCACAGTGTCCAATTGGGACGATATTTAGGCCACACTTGCGGGAAATCCCGTTATACTCACTAACTTCGTCCGCCCTGACCCAAAACTGCGATATTACTAGCTAAATTTCGCCGACAAATTGGAGGAACAGAGGAAAATAATACCTAATTGAGTCAGTAAAAGATTTTTGCTTGAAGATGTAGAGCTTAGTCACATATTATTATAATGAAAATGTGATATATTGTTCTCAATCCATACTAATATTATAAACGCGAAAGTGTGTCTGTCTGTCTGTCTGTCTGTTACCTCTTCACGCCTAAACCGCTGAACCGATTTTGCTGAAATTTGGTATGGAGATACTTTGAGTCCCGGGAAAGGACATAGGCTCCTTTTTATCCCGGGAAAATGTACGGTTCCCGCGCGATAAACGAGTTTTGGCGCAACGGAGTTGCGGGCATCAACTAGTATGAGGATAGTAATGAAGTGTTAATAACGAGTGTATTTAAAAAAATACTTACACTAACACGTGCACTTGCAACACGTGGTACTTTTATAAATAAACTTTTTGAATTAAATACGCTACATTTTAAAACTTCAGCTAACTTATGTGGTAATAATAAAATGTTACTCGTTTGCAAGTCTCTTAAATCTAACAACCCAACTATTTTTCTAATAATTTACTGTAATAAATAAGATTAGAATTAGACTCCAACAGCGCGATGTAACAGTATGATGGCGGGATTAAATTGTGAATAAATTCTAGAGGTAATCTCATTTGTCTTGGAGTAGTCCAGCAACTACTGTTAGTTTTATTTTCGTTATTGTGGATTGTAATACATCTCGAGTCTCGACTCCGTGCTGTTTGCATATTGTGGTTTATATTCTAATTCCAGTTACCATAGTATCAACAACTTCTCTTGTTTCTAGAATTTTTATAATGTACCTATGCTCCCAAAATTATACGCACATTTATAAGTCAATGACACTTTCGCCCTTTGCTCATCCACGTATTCGTATATCGCATGGAAACCGTACATTTTACCGGCATGTAACCCATTAAAAATAAAAAACTAGAAAAGTGTTTTCCGGGGACCAGTATCCTTGATTTTTAGAGCACAATGTAATATATATAAATCTCCTGTCACGATGTTTGTCCGCGATGGATTCCTAAACTACATAACCGATTTTAATGTTGTTTTTTTAAATGTGTGCTTTTTTCCAACTTGAGAGATAGGATAGGAGCTTAGATCTTTAATTATAGTCGCAATTTTATTTTATTGCAATTTATATATTTGTCTATAAAGAGCGACCATTGTTTATGCGACGCGGGTCACGGTATAGCGACGGACGTTTCCATGGTGACATACTTATTTAGTCACTAATTCAATAAAATAATACGGGCGATATACTTTATATAATATGGCAAAGAAACGTTTGCCGGGACAGCTAGTAATTAATATATTCCTTAGAGATTTAATCACGGTTTAATTATAATAAACATAAAAAATACCATCCCACTGATCATCCGCAAGCCGTAGTTCAATTAATGCCACGAACGCAGTACGCACTCAGTTCATCTCTCTACATATTCCCGCTTTTTCAGTTTCGGGATGCAGTCCCGTAAATCCCGGGATCCGCGGTCGTTGACCCCCGGTAATGGCGCACTCTCCGTAATTTCATTTGCGCCCGCTCGCCGTTGCGATAATTCCCGGCTACGCAAATTCAGATTGTTTTTAACGAGGCGTTGGTCGACGACATCGGAAGAGGTTTGATGAAATTTTACCAGCTTTTTGAATAAATTGTTACTCAAATTTATTGTTTTTAATAAGATGACGCCTGAATTGAGATACGTTTGATGTCCTGCTGGGCGATTGCCGTTATAAAGCTTCAGTTTTACTTTGGCGAATGAACTTTTGCTATTATAGCAAAGTTTAACATGATAGTTATTGTTTTTTTTCTCACTTTTTTGGTAAAAAGTGGGACCCCGGCGAGTTTCTTACGCCGGTTCTTCTCGCCGGGATAGTTCCCGAACCGGTGGTAGGCACCAGTAGTATCAACATTCTGAAAGCATTTGCTACAAATCTATTCGGAAATAAAACAATTTTTATTTATTATTATTTATTTACTGTTTTAAAATTGTAACGCAAATAATGCTATTAAAGGACGGCCACACACAGGTCTTTCTTGTAAATCCTAAGCAAACTCCACAACCATTTGCTGTAGATCGAAATTTGAGCGATCAAAAGCAAATAAATCGCTCTTAGAAGTTAGAACTCAGAGGCTAAGCTTTAAGAGGCATTGCAAAAATAATACAAAACGAAGATTCCGAAATTAAGCCTTTGCTCTATAGGTAGTAGGCACCCATACCTTAGGTAGGTATAATTGAACCGCGTAAGAAATGCTGAGTCGGCAGGTAAGTGGGTGACCGGGAAACCTTTTAGCGGAGCCCGCCGACACCCCCGCCGGCCGGCCGCCATGCTCAACCCAGATACACCTGCGGCCAACCCAAACGAGGACGCCCTAAAGCTACCATTTGTACGCATAATATTTGTGCTGATTCATTATGTTATGTATGTCACTTAAGTTGACGGAGCTTTTAAGCTTTGCTAAAGAGTTGCGTAGTATGGTGTTTAGTACTATCAGAGAAGTTGATTCCTAGGCAGATGGGGGACCTACGTAGTTTGGTCGCGTTACGTCAAACCCAGCCGATAGATCACAATTAACATGATTCGACCAAATGACGTTGGTCTGTCAACTGCCTAGGAATCAATTTCCTCGATGGTACATAATATGAGTTCATGTCAAGAAAACTTTAACATTTGATATTAGATGGCATAAAAAATCCAAAACTGTATTTTGTACGTAAGCTACGTGTATCATCCGGCTGTGCCATATATAATACCACTATATCAGCGTTCTTCTTTAGTACTAAGTTTTTGAAACTGGATTTTTTACATACATAGGTGATGATGATGTAGTGATGTAGTGATTGAGTACTGCGTTGTTTCAGCGTCGCTGTTCGCAGCCATCTTTGTTTTTGATATTTGCATTTTTCTTCAGACGGTAAACAAGAGGCTGGCACGTTTCAAATTACTGTGGGTACAGATTTAGTCGTGCTACACGTGTAACGATAAAACTGTACAGTTCAGTCACAATATATATTAATATTGACACAAGTATATATTTTGTCTACTGCAGTCGTCGGTAAAAATGTTAGCCGGCAAGGCCAAGGTGGCGAAATAAACTAGAGGTTAGGATAACATCCTAAAAATTATAGCTTAAAATTTAGTTTGTTATTATTTTTAGCAATATTCCGCGAAATAAACTTCCACCACCATGCAGGTTGAAAACCTCGACGCGCGTTTCGCTCCAACACCGGAGCATCCTCAGGATGTGGACTCTACGAACAACGTCCGTCAACTTTGACTTGACGGACGTTGTTCGTATCCTAAAAATTAAATTAGCTGTTGATTTAGATGTTTAGGTATAACTTATTTACAAAGCATCAGGGTGCTTGAAAGACGACCGTGGGCCGTAGTTTGGCGACCGTTGGTTTACTGTGATCGAACTCTTCAGTTTTATCTTCGTACATGAAGCAGGCATAACACAGCCAATTAAAAGTAGACACATCTTATTCAAGTTTGTTGTTATTGACGACATATTATAAAGTTGTTGTTAATTTTGGTACAATAACATAATAAATATTATTATTGCTTTACTAACTTTTACAATATTATTATGTAAAATTTAACAGTTTGTAAATAGATAAGTACCGTTAAGTGATTAGTTAGCAGGCCATAGCCCGCAAATATTGTAAATGTTGTATTAATAAGCGCGGATCAGTCAGTTCAAACACCTTTGTTTAGTCTATTAGAGAATTATTCAGATCGTGTAGCGTTAGCAAACACAGATGCGTAGACATATCATAGATGTCTTCGACGTACCTTGAGTTCCATATAATGGCAAGCCGATCGAATTTAGTCGAACTGAACAGTTTTTAGCTTTGATAAGCTCAAATCCGCTGCGTGATAAAAGCTGTGATCAGCTTTTATCACGCAGCGGATTTGAGCACGGTGACCGAATCGAAAAAATCTGACTAAGTAATAAGTTGAGTAAAATGATATTAAGCAATAGCTTCACCGCGGCAATCCCCTAGTGTAACACGTATGTTATTGCTTAGAGCTTTATGATGAGACGATACTCGGACGGCCAGCTTTAAGCTGAGACTTCAGTGACAGAAATGTCACTAGTAATTGTAATAATGGTACCAAATAGATTATTTCAAAAGTCCATAAGATTCTCAAGCTTTTTTAAAACTGTCTTGTATTTTATTTTCAACTCTAACATTTATTGGCGCTGCCTTCCCAAACCTAAGGGCCTTATCACACTGGCGATTAACGAGCGGTTTGAAAGCGACGCGATTGCTCAGCGTGCACGCCGCGATTGCGCGACGTGCACGCCGCGACAGCGCAGCGTCGTCGCGGCGTGGCGTGGACGCCATTTTGTACACTTGTCTAGGGAATTCTAGACGAGTGTACAAAATTTTGTAAGTAATGTCTAGGGAATTCCCTAGACGAGTGTACAAAATGCCGTCCACGCCACGCCGCGACGACGTTGCGCTGTCGCGGCGTGCACGTCGCGCAATCGCGGCGTGCGCGCTGCGCAATCGCATCGCTTTCAAATCGCTCGTTAATCGCCAGTGTGATAAGGCCCTTAGGTTTGGGAAGGCAGCGCCAATAAATGTTAGAGTTGAAAATAAAATACAAGACAGTTTTAAAAAAGCTTGAGAATCTTATGGACTTTTGAAAAAGGCACTAAGATGTGTCAAATTGTTATCGAATAATATTATATTGCTAAAGACAGTTACAAGTTTCCGGGCCAGACCTTATATGGATAGACTAAATTGTTGAAATAAAAACCAAAAACTTAGTACATAAAATATTAACGGATTATTAACGGATTAAAGACGAAAAAAAATCAAGATGTTTTTGCTGTCGCTTCATTAATTGAATCTAAGCTCCTGAATCGGGTGCAGAGTGGGTGCCAGTGGGTGCCGAGTGGGTGCGTGATGGGTGCAGACAGCGCGCCTGATTTCACATTCAAACGGTTCTCATTTGCTGCATATGAGGCATCACCTTACGTTTTTAGACGGTCTACGTCAGTGGTCCCCAACCTTTTTTTCATGTGGGCCATAAACAAGTTTTGGTCTTGGTGTCGCGGGCCGCAACAAAAAAAAAATAGGTTTAAAAAATAACGTTCTTCAATAATAACGATTTAAAAGTGAAAAAAAATTTATGACTTTCACGATGACTTTATAATATTATTTTGCCGGTGGGCGTGAATTTCAAAGTAGTTTAACATCACGCGGGCCATATATAAAGTCCCGGCGGGCCGCGGGTTGGAGATAGCTGGTCTACGACCTACGAACGATGCAGGTCTTTGATTGCATTGATTTTAGAAAATTTGAATCAAGAGTAAATAAGGGTTTAGACTCCTGAATAAATTGCGGTGTCTAGTTAGCTTCTAGGTTTTACTTTTGATAGCCTACCACAGGGTTTGAGAAATGCTTACAAAGATGTTATGATAATATACTTTTTATCAAGCAAGATTTTATCATTCACAAATTTTAATATCATAAAGAGTATATATCATATTTGTATCTACATCAAAAGTGAAAGACAAAAAGATAATACAGAAAACTATTTGAGATTGAATATCATAATAGAAAAATGAAAGTAGTGAAATTAATTTGTTGGAGACGTCCCCCGTGTCTGCGGAGGACTTGTTTTATTTTGAGGATATTGTGATGAATAGTAATAACGTGTGTTGACTGTTGTCCCGCAGATTACGACACAGGGTTGTCACATTGTAGTTTAATAAAATATACTTTATCCGAAATAAAATGCCACAGGATCCGTACATTCTCTCGCAACCAAAAGTAGACTCTTTGCTTTTTCGTCGTTTACTTTAGAATATCTGCGTCAGTAAATAATTAACTTAAAATAATCTCAACCTTTTAAAATACTGTTCTAAATGAAGTATCTGTCTCTATTGGCCACTGTTATAATTTAAGTACTTTCTTCTGTTCTCAATAAAATAAATTACGGTTTAAATAGTGGCCAAATAAATTAATGATGTTGGTGAAATAAATATTGCTCTTTAATATTTCTAGGCACATTAATTGTTGACGTTCGTAGGACAAAATGAAGGTATTTAAGTAATTGACAGCCCTACGATAGTCTAAAGTTCGTTTTAATAGCATTCTGGGCGAATGAAAACACAAATTACCGGGCGATAATAAGATCCCTGTTCGGTCAGAGCTTTCGACAGCTTTCAGATACATAAACTTTAATGCGGGCTTTAAGCGGCTTTTGATAATAAGCTCTTTGTAAATATGCGTTTTTGGAACAATAATGTGGCTGGCATCGGTCCTGTTATCGTTAAGTTTTAGGGCCAGTTTGAAAGTGAATGCAAAAGTAAACAAAATTATCAAAAAGCTTTCGCTCGCCACTCCGTCTGGTGAGATAAAACTTAACTCAACTTTTAGGTAATATGACTCTGAAACTACGCATATTCAAAATATCTATACTTATAAAATTACATGTCCTGACTGATTGACTGACTGACTGACTGACTGACTGATTCATCATCGCTGAGCAAAAACTGTTAAAGTTACAGCCACGAAATTTGATGAGTAGGGTTGTTTTATTAAGTAGACACCCACTAAGGAAGGAATTTTGAAAATTTTACCCGGAAGGGGGTGAA
This sequence comes from Polyommatus icarus, assembly GCA_937595015.1. NCBI lineage: Eukaryota > Metazoa > Arthropoda > Insecta > Lepidoptera > Lycaenidae > Polyommatus > Polyommatus icarus. The sequence goes on along the minus strand of OW569322.1, from coordinate 889,363 downwards.
ATAGGGGTTGAAAGTTTGAATGAAAGTCCGTCATTTCTTGAGTTAGGGGTGAAATTGGGGTTGAAAGTTTGAATGAAAGTCCGTTGTTTCTTGAGTCAGAAATATGAAATTTTATGTTTGGGCTACTGATTAAAAATTATTGGATACGTGTTTAAGTGTTTTTGGAAAATCTACCCCCAAGGGGGTGAAATTAGGGTAGAAAGTTTCAATGAAAGTCCGTCATTTCATGAGTTAGAAACATGAAAGTTTGTTGACGTTTGCGTTTGACGTTTGCTTAAATAGGGTCCCGTTTTTACCCTTTTTGTAAGGAACCACAAAAAGGGGAAAATTATCCATCTTTGTAATTATACTCGTACTATGTTAACGCGGACGAAGTCGCGGGCAACAGCTAGTTATAATATAAAATAAAATTCTGCATTGTAATAATACTATCTAGCCCAATGGAGTATCCAAATATTACATTTAACGGTAAAAATATTTTTCTAACACTTTTGTTTGTTGTTTTTTCGTAGAAAATGGACGATACACCAAATAGACGCAACCCACGCACGCTTTAAAAAATCGACGGCCTATAGCTCTAATGCGACCTTTCTTCGATATTGATACGTCGGCCGGCATTTCCATAGAAAACAAAGTTGAAAAAAGAAAATCAAATCACTTACACATATCCATTGGTGTATTCGTCATAAAAAATTAAGTGATTAAAAAACTTGCACTAAATTAGCTTCATGGCATGGACCGTCTAGCGACAGGTTCATACGAGAATAAAGGTATTCTACCTTTGCCGAAGTTGTGCGATATTTTCCGAGTAAGTAGCGGCTAATGGTGTGTGTCTGACGCGTGACGCGCCGTGTGGGAAACTTTATTCTAATGGTCTAGAAAATTCCACAACTTTTACTTATTTACGTTGTCTATTTAATGGATGGGATTTATGGAAGGGAAACGGGCGTGTTCCATTGTGTTTAACCAAAAACATACCAGAATAGAAAATATTTAGTATAGCCTAGAATAGGGCCGGTTATATATTTTTTATGAGTAAAGGTCACTTTAATTTTGCCACCCCTATGTAAGAACTCTGCCACTATCCTAGGACGCTAGGATGCCCATAGGCTACGTCCTATATGACCTATAATACCTAAATCCACAGCTGGCATAGAGTAGAAAATTCACACAAACGAAAGTCGTAATGTGACTGTGATTGCCCAAAAAAATTTGTAACCATTAAAGTGTCGTTTGTTTTGTGAATTTTACGTATTGCATCTATTTCTTACACTGTAAAGGTGCCGGTTGGCAGCGGGCGACATGAAGCGATGCGACGGCAGACGATATTGTATCGTCACGAGTTCCGACACTACTGGTTTCTATGTATTTCTATGAAAAGTGTCGCTAGCTTCGTGTCGCTAGGTGCGGAGGGTATTTTATAGAAATATATAGAAACCAGTAGTGTTGCGACGACACGTCTGCTGCCGCTAAATGTAGCCGGATTTCAACTTGTTCCGTAAAAAAGAAAGTAATAACATATTATAAAATCAATTTAATTTAACAACTACGGCAAAGGAAACCTAAAACAGCAAAGGTTTTAAGAATCTGAGATGTTATTAATAATTATAAAATCGACCAGGTATGTAATTTTACCATATTTAAAGCAAGGTGTAGCACAGCGGCTCGAAATTAAGAAACTGAAAATCTCTCCAACTACGAGTATAATCAGGCGTCTAAGATTTGCGTTTTATCCCGGCTTAATGCGATTCTCTCGTTAGTTGAATATTTACCTTCTCATCTGCTAAGGCGGGAAAAAGTTTCATAAATCCCTTTTAGACTTGAATTAATAAGTGTTTACTACATTACCAACCTTTTATCAAAATAATATGAAAGCTTCGTTGATTTAAAAAGATCGATTTAAATGACAATAAATTTTGTATATAGTTTGATACATTGCATTAAGATTGATATAATATCATACTAGGCAGATGGTGGATTGGGTTATGTCAAGTCAATGTTGGTCACTATATTTTGTCTCTCATTTCCAAGATAGTGCATTATGTTCTACTGTTTCCGAATTTCGTAGCACTTGCTACGCTTTGCTACACAGTAGGTGGAATTTTTAGTCCCTTAATCAAAAAAATATGTATGAACGACTAGTAACTAGTGTGTTTCATAGAACCACTATCGACAGTTTCGTATCTCGGTCGTTGACCCCGTGACCCAGTGGCTTGCACTTGCACATCGATCGCCGGCTGTTGTTGACTTGTTGGCATAGTGACATACTGTGCATTGATTTATTTACGTATTGTATTACTTCGAGTTCTATTTCCGAAAAATATCAATAAAACTGAATTCTGATGTTGATTTGAATTATGGATATTCAAATTAAGTTTTCAAAACAGCCACAGTAAGAATGTAGTAGAGGAGGGGAAGAGGGGATTTTGGGAGTAGCTCGAGCGTGTCAGATTAAGCTTGTATAGGCTTCCGACATGTGTCTAGTTATCATGGTATTGAAATCAGATTTCTCACGTGGTGGGTTGATTTTTTTTGAATATTGAAATGTCATGATCTGTCAGATTAAGATAGGGGATGTTTAGTATACCCCAAAGAAGCTTCCATAAAAAGCACTGACGATTCAAAGATAAGGTAGGCCTGTAGGAACATTTTAAAATATAAAAAAATAAACCTTCATATTTTCCTACTAAACTTCGCAGATATTTTATTTTGCACTAAACTAAATGATTTAGTCCTTGTTGTCTAAAATATAATAATAACTGACCGAAAAAAGCAATTTACTGAATATATTTTCTTTTTCAAAACTTTAAAATGGCCGCAGTTTGAAGTTTCTGAACCCACCGCTAAAATAAAAAAACGCTCTTATTTTTTTTTATCAGTTTTACCTAATGTATACAACCTACTAGGTCTCCATCGCGCTCGAGTGACTACAAAATTAGCACCTTTCCCTCCCCTACTATAGTCGACATCAAATATAATGGGCAATCATAGACGACTGTGAGCGGGGTTGGGATGCCTGTTCCAATGTGAACGGCTCACCCTTAGGATCTTTATAAGCGTTACTAAACTGCCACGGCTCACATGATCAATTCTAAGAAATCAATAAGATTGGTAAGTTGATTGAACGAACAGAAATACGAAAGTGTGTCTGTCTGTCTATCTGACTGTTACCTCTCACGCCCAAACCGTTGAACCGATTTTGCTGAAATTTAGTATGGAGGTACTTTACGAGTGGGAAGTTTTATAGTCTGTGCTTGTCTGTGATCTGTGTGTAGGTATCTATACTTGTCAAGTGTCAACATCGCAACAAAACAGTTTCCCGCCAACCGCCGTTTCATTTATTACAACGAGCCCGTAAAAAAAAACATTATTACTTGTATGATAATTTTTGCCCTTGCAAAACTTATGGTGTTACGGATAACGAATTTTGGTGCAACGGTTATCTAGTACATTATACATCGGGAACGAAATGGAATCTCGAGTAATTAATTACGACGCTGCTCTTTCACGAGGCAGGGGCGTAGCTACGGGGCGTATAATGAGGCCCCGCCGTGCCAAGGCCCCGCATTAGGGGCCCACGACTTAATTAAGCAGATACAATTATATCACTTAATTATTCAAAACCGTAGTCGATTTTAAGATTTGAAATGATTTGAGTAAATCTGTATTGCGTGTAACATATTTTACGAATAAAATCGATACACTGTAATTATTTTGTTTATTTATAAACAAATTATTACAGTGTATTGATTTTATTTATAAATATAAACAAGAAGATGCCCGCAACACTGTGCGTCAAAATTTGTTATTTTATGTGTTATTTCTCAAAGTATCTCCATACTAAATTTCATTTAAATCTGGTCAGGCTCCTCTTAAACTTGAATAACAGACAAACAGACTCAATTTTGCATTTATAAGATGTTGGGTATTATAATCTGTGCGTGTCATAGACTAAAGACGGCTAGACGTATTATTTTCTCTACCAAAAATCACTATCTCTGCAGTAGAAAATCAGTCGAAAATAACTTTCTTCGCACGGCGCACCTAATCGTTACAGCATATCACTGGCGGCAACATAAGATTATTGAGAGTATTATTTGTACAATTTTCTTTGTTTTAAAAAGTTAGAAGAGGAATAATTAAATATGAAATAAGAAGCAGGCTATTAGCAATTTATTCGTCCGAATGCGCTCTTGATTAATGTTTCCATTTTCAGAGACATTAGTCTCGGGCTTAAAACAAAAACATTCGTTTAGTCATCCTAAAATCTGTATTTAAGAAAAAGTCTGGAACCTTTTTCAGCAGCGACTACGCAAAAAGCCGTAACTCCCTTTTTGGGAATTTTTTTTCACTAATTTGAAGTACGATTTATTACGAGAACCACACAACCATAAAATCTAAATTTTAATATAATCTACTGATATAATTAACTAGATAATAATTTACAGTCGTAGTACCTATTCAGCATATTTTAATTTTTTTTAGCGTTATGACCGTAGTTAAGTGTAAGTATAATAATCTGCTCTATCTTTGTAGACATTAGTCGTCTAAGAAAGTGATGAAGAGTTTTAAGTTACTCAATACTATCCTATAGGTACACTGTTGACTAACCAGCTGAGAGGTTTTATAAATAGCACAGGACAGACGGTGTCGTGTGACAAAGCAGACAAAAGATGGAGACTTCTTGAGTACCTAACGCGAGAGTGAGGGTTTATAAGCGCGAGCTTACTGTTATGAAGATAGAGTTGAGTTATCCATACCTACTAATATTATAAATGCGAAATTGTGTCTGTCTGTCTGTTACCTCTTCACGTTCAAACCGCTGGACCCAAATTTCAGCAAAATGCTGAAATTTGGTATGGAGATACTTGGAGTCCCGGGAAAGGACATAGTATACTTTTGTTCCGAAAAAATGTACGGTTCCCGCGCGATAAACGAGTTTTGGCGCAACGGAGTTGCGGGCATCATTTAGTCTTTTTATACTTTCGATATTAAATAATAATATAAGACACTTAAATATAGAACCTATGAAATCCTGACAAGCAAAAAATAAAAGTTAACCAACGCTTGTGTGGTTTTATTTTTTGTGGTAACTATTTAATACCTTTTCAGATGACTTATTGATTGAGTAAAGGTCAGCTACAATTTAAAGTTAGAAGCATATTCTTAATATTTCATTTCAATTATTTTAATGCAATTACAAGCAATAAATTGAAAGTCTACCAAATCATATTTTTATCTTAAAAAATATGATATTTTATTATATCTCGGAATTTATGTTTTTCTTAAAATAAACCAAAACGTAGCGTACATTTAAATGTATGGATGTCGATCTCTATACTCATGTAATAGGCCGTAATATTTTGTGACACATGTTACGATCATCGTTAATTATGTTACGTGTTTGTAAAAGCGTTATAGTTCGTATAAGTTTTGCTTTATGTAGAGCGATAAATATTACCTTATTTAGGACGTGTAGCCATTAAAGCCTTGATCTATTTTCTTTAGTAGTTATCAATAGGGAAGAAATCTCACGAGATTAATAATAATTTACTGTAAAGAAGGCAAAAATATTGAATCATCACGCTCTAATTTTTTTATGTTTTTTGCCTTTTTTCTTTTGCCTGTAGACTTCTAGGAATATGAGTGGAGGCCCCAAACGTCGAACATCTACCGACCGAGCGAGTTAATCAATATACGGCCACACTTAGAAAACTTTGATAGCATGATGCAGGATTGAGATTTTGGAGCTAGTTGGTCCGCTAAGATAAGACAACTGTTTCAGACTGAGTAATGTTTTAGGTCTTAGTATGTCACTCATAAACCTATAGCGATGACCCATTTCTGGGAGCCCACGGTGACCCACTTCTGTTAGATCCGTCACTTAAGCTGCGCTTTTACGACCCGCACTACTCTGAGTACAAGAGTACTTAGGATAAGTCAATCTCGCTGTACTCTTTGAAGACCAATTTGATCTTAACGTAAACAAACAACAGTTACTATGCTACAAAAAATTGTTAAAAAAGTTTTTGATAACCTTTACGTTAAAATATATTTAAAAATCGGCCAAGTGCGAGTCGGGCTCGCTCACGAAGGGTTCCGTACCGTTACAGAGAGAAATCTGAAAGTATGCAAAAAAATTGTGTTTTTGTATGGGATATCCTTAAATATTTATTTTATTTAAATTTAATGATTTATAATTAAATTAAAAATATAATTAATGATTTTGTGAAAATGATGAGGGGCTCTGGTATAGTGCCCAAAAGAAATGGATTGTATATTTTTAGGAAGGTATACCCATGTACATTAATGACCAATAGGGCGCTTGTCAAGATTCGTTGTACTTTTTGAGTAAAGCCATGTTAAAAGTGACATCAGCGCTCATACATTTCATGCTGATAACATCACGTTACATTATAGCATGATTATTTTTAGGGTTCCGTAGTCAACAAGGATATTATAGTTTCAGTCTATCCGTCTGTCTCTGATTTTAAGTTGAGGGATTTATGTTCTTAATACAATTTATACACTTAAACAGTCTTATATGTCTACACTTATCTTCTATTTATATTTTCTGTTCTGTCATCGTTACCTGCTCCGCCGTCCAAGGGTGAGCAGTATGAGGGAGGGGTTAAACTACTACTGTGAGCGTTAATCTAAGGTCAAAGGTAAGGTCTAAGACAAGACATCCATAACCTTTCTAAGCGCAAATAAGTCTTACCACATAGACGGCAAAAACTACGTCGGTAACGCCGGCCTTGTACGTTGACTGTACATTATTTCAAAAAGTACAGTTGCCTGGGCTGGGCGCATATAACTTTTTTACCTACTCACTAAGAGCTATCTAATGGTATATATTTTATCTCTATTGAGCAATGTACCAAAATGCCCATGATCCTTTAAAGCAGCGGTCGGCAACCTTTTGGTAGGCAAGGGCCACCAGGTGGTAAAACAAACTAAAGGCGGGCCGCAGACCTCATACTCGCATTAACGCTAGAAGCTCAATATACCTACACAATATAATGAAAGGAAATAAGTTTCTATTGAAAATGGCACAAACAGCTACGTACTTAAGTGGCGAAAACTACTGGCAGTATTAGAAAACATTGTTTATGATACACATAACTTATTCATAAAACATTCACGGGCCGCAAGTTAGACGTTCGCGGGCCGCATGTTGCCGACCGCTGCTTTAAAGAGTTTAGCTGGTAAAATTTGCCATTATTAATTAGGAGCAAAAAAGGGCAAAAAAATCACGTTTGTTGTATGGGAGCCCCCCTTGAATATTAATTTTAGTATTTGTTGTTATAGCGGCACCGGAAATACACAATCTGTGAAAATTTCAGAACTCTAGCTATAGCGGTTCTTGAGATACTGGTGACAGACAGACGGAAAGACAGACATCGAAGTCTCATGAATAGGGTCCCGTTTTTATTACCCATTGGGTACGGAACCCTAAAAAACGTGTTGCATTTTTTTATTGCACTGCCGCGGCAAAGCTACTCGTATTGTCATGCAATAGCTAGTCTGTACTCACTGCTATTTTCAATCTTCAAATTCTTGCTGGTTTGATTAACAATAAGTATACTTAATATCTTATGGTCTGATAATAACATGATAAAGGAAGCGCTGACAGCCTTATTCAGGTCGTACAAAATTGAGTGGTATTTTACCGTCTTTACCTAATTACTCTTACTTTATTAGATGTGGAGCCAATCGTAACATTTTCATTTCCATATTATCATAAACTCGGAGAGATTAATAAAATTGAATGAAAACTTCTTATTAATAACACCAGAGTAGACAGAATGATAATAATACAGTCGTAACTCTTAAGAGAACTCCAAATTTTGCTGTATTTTCTAATAAGTATTACGATCCCGGAAGACGATTGACAATTGAGATATTTTATTTAATCATTATATATTTATCTGATATTAGCTTATCGGAAAACACGATTCACTTATTTTGACTCGATAGTTATATTTTTAGGGTTCCGCAGTCAACAAGGAACCCTTATAGTTTCGGTCTGTCCGTCCGTCTGTCTGTCTGTCCGCAGTTTTGCTCAGAGACTATAGGACCTACAAAGCTGTAATTTGGCATGAATGTACATGTTAATGATGGCAACAAAATAGTACATGAAATCTTAAAAAAAATATTTTTTTTATGGTACCTTCCATACACATCAAGCGGGGATGAAAAATTTTTTTCGCGTCCACCCCATCGTGTGGGGTATCGTTGGATAGGTTTTTTAAAACTATTATGAGTATTGATAGATCATTTTCCGATTTAGGGATCCGTTTGTGAAATCTTAAGTTTCAAAGTGGAAAAAATCGTTAGAGTCCAGTGTCCCCCCCTTCTACCAGCTAAACGGTTGCTTCTGAAAATGTGGAAAAATTCACGGGAGTAGGAAATATGCTGAATTTAAAAGGAAAATTATCACGGCTAAGAAGACTTCATAAGTTATTGAGTTTTTATTTATTTATTCTGAATAAAAAAATTTGAGTTTGAGTTTGAGTTTGAGTTTGAGTAATAGTCGATCAACTAAAAAAAATGTATTCGGCGATGTATAAAGGAACTTTTCCTTTAAATTCCTTTGAAAGTAAAGATGATGTTGTTAGTAGTGTAAAACATGTTATAAATGTATGTACATTCATTGACCATACAAAATTTTTCAAAAATTAGCGGTACTACGGAACCCTATATTGCGCGTGGCCCGACACGCACTTGGCCGGTTTTTATTTCTGTTACCTTCTTCTTGCCAAAACCGCTGGGCCAATTGTGTTGAAAGGTATGGAGATACTTTGAATACCGTGAAAGAACATACCGATAGTTTTATCCCATAAGAATGTACGGTTCGGCGCGATAAACGAATTTTGACGCAGTGGAGTTGCGGCATCATCTAATACAACATAAATTAATATTTAACATGTTAATTTATCTATTTGCGTCTGTGTTAAGCTGAAGCTCTGTTTTCAATATGGAGAGATCAATTAGGTGAATTATTTATTGACGCCCCCTCCAAACCTTCCCCCTTTCCCCCCTGTCGCCTACACGACAGTTAAGCGTCTATTAATTTTCTACTTGAAAGACAAAATACTATTTTGTATCTATTTTGGAAGTATCTCGTACTTCAATTACTCTGATAAATTGAGGTTTTCGTTAATTGATTTTTGTATCAATAAATATTTATTTTGTCTAACGAGGAAAACTACACGTGTAAGGGTCAAGCCGAAACGAAACGTAGACTGAACGAAACGATGCTATCGATATTGTTTTATATCGTTACAGTCTCTGTCCGTCTGCCAATGTATGTTTCATGGTCATCTATACTTATAAAATTACATGTCCTGACTGACTGACTTACTGACTGACTGACTGACTGATTCATCATCGCTGAGCAAAAACTGTTAAAGTTACAGCCACTAAATTTGGTGAGTAGGGTTGTTTTATTAAGTAGACACCCACTAAGGAAGGAATTTTGAAAATGTTACCCCGAAGGGGGTGAAATAGGGATAGAAAGTTTGAATGAAAGTCCGTAATTTCTTGAGTTAGAAACATGAAACTTTATTTTTGGGTTTCTTATTAAAAATGAATGGATACGTATTTAAGCGTTTTTGGAAATTCTACCCCCAAGGGGGTGAAATAGGGTTTGAAAGTTTGAATGAAAGTCCGTAATTTCTTGAGTTAGAAACATGAAACTTTATTTTTGGGTTTCTGATTAAAAATGAATGGATACGTATTTAAGCGTTTTTGGAAATTCCACCCCCAAGGGGGTGAAATTGGGATTGAAAGTTTGAATGAAAGTGCGTTATTTCTTGAGTTAGAAACATTAAATTTTATGTTTGGGCTACTGATTAAAAATAATTGGATACGTGTTTAAGCGTTTTTGGAAATTCTACCCCCAAGGGGGAGAAATAGGGGTCGTAAGTTTAAATGAAAGTCCGTAATTTCTTAAGTTTAAAAACACGAAAGTTTATTTTTGGACTGCTGATTAAAAATGCATAGATAGGTATTTAAGCATTTTTGGAAATTCTACCCCCAAGGGGGTGAAATTTGGGTTGAAAGTTTAAATGAAAGTCCGTCATTTCTTGAGTTAGAACTTAGAAACATGAAAGTTTATTGACGTTTGCTTAAATAGTGTATAAGGAACCACAAAAAGGGGAAAACTATCCATATCTTTGTTATTATACTATGTTAACGCGGACGAAGTCGCGGGCAACAGCTAGTAAATCATAATATCATAGTAGAGCCGAGCGTAAACTTGCCGCTGCCGCGCTGGCTCGTACTGAAGAACAACTTAAATGGCATTGGAATGGACATATGTAAATGGCATTCGAATGTTTGTGAAGTCACTGTGCAAATCACCAAATCTTTGCAGACGTGCAAACGGTCTATTACGTAGTTATAAACTATACATGCGATAAAATATTTCATTCATGTCCAGTGCGTCACCGCCCCTATATTTATAAGGAAACTTTTTACGGCGATATTGTTGCAGTCTTTGACAAATCTAGACCATTAAAGTCTGTCTACAGTCCGTCCGATCGTATCAACTCTTGTAGACCTTTATGTCGGTGATATAAGGATCATTTTACAATAAACATCGAGACAAAATTGCTCCGAACAAAACTTCGATTACTTTTTTATGTGCATTAAGGATATTGGAGTCCCCTCGGGCAGTATTTATATAAAATACCTAATTTTAAATTTATATACGTATCTGTCTGATGGCTATCTCGAATGGCTACTTTCAGACTTTATTCGGTGGACGATTTAATATAGTAGAAATAAAAAAGAAAAAGTTTTAAAATATTTCAATATTTTTATAGACTTCATCAAATCCATTTATTTAATAATTTTAGGTATCAAAAATTAAGAAAGTCGGATTGAGCTCCATTTTAGAACAGATTAGAGTCATTATTTTTTACATGAGTATTTTAAATCCTAATTATTCATCTGAACTTCAAAATTTTCCAAAATTGCAATTTTGCTTTATATTCACGACGACCTCTGTGGCTCAGTAGTGAGCGCGTTGGTAGCTCAAGCCGGGGGTCGCGGGTTCGAATCCCGCCGACGAAACAAAAAGTTTTTCAATGTTCCCGGGTCTGGATGTGTATTAAATATGTGTATTATATAATAAAATCTTAAATATATGTATAGTATAAAAGTATTGAATATATTTTTTGAATATACCTGTAACACAAGTCCTTTAGGTACTTTAGCACGGGGCCGGACTGACGTGGTGTAAAGCTTCCATAGATATTATTATTATATTATTATTATTCAACCTAAATCTTCAATGACTTTCAAAGGCGAACATGAATATTTTGATTATTAAAGTTATTACGCCGTAAATAGGTGGGTTTAGTGTACACAGTGTACTCTCTTGTCTGCAAAACATGTTTCCTTCGTACATATTTACCGATTGTTATTGCTACAGTTCCCCCAAGTTGATCCTCTGCGGTGTTCGATGTTTGTCTACCATGTTTGCTTTAGATACTTACCCTTATACATGATACGTAGGCAGATTAAACAAGAAGTACCTGGAAGCTTTGTTCAAAGTTCAATGAAGAATAACAAACCAGGTACAACAAACCAAGTATCCAGGAATAAGACGTAGGTAGATCGTTTCTTCATATTATACAAAATTTTAAGAGATTCTTGTTGCCATTGCCAAATAGTCGGACTCGCGCACGAATGGTTCCGTACCACTATAAAGCAAAATTAGGCCAAAAATTGTGTTTTTTGTATGGGAGAATTAAATATTTATTTAATTTTTATTTTCCAATTATTATTAAAGTACACATATAATTGAGGATTTTGTAAAAATTCCAAGTGCCTACTTGTTGCCATTACTGATATAGAGCAAAAAAAGCCAAAAAAATCACATATGTTGTATGGGAGCCCCCCTTAATTTTTAAGTTTATTTTGTTTTCAGTATTTGTTGTTATAGCGGCAACAGAAATACACAATCTGTGAAAATTTCAAAAGTCTAGCAAATAGCGGTTTTTAGATACATGACTGGAAATAGACAGACGGACAGACAGACAAAGAAGTCTCATTAATAGAGTCCCGTTTTTACCCTTTGGGTACGGAACCCTAAAAAATGTTTTTTTAAGATTTGATGTTTCTAGAGTAGCCTCCATAAAATCCTCTTCTCTTTATGAAATATACTAAGTATTATGTAAGTACCATCGAGGAAATTGATTCCTAGGCATTTGACAAACTAACGTCATTTGGTCGGATCGTGTCAATTCAATGTTAATTATGATCTTGAGTTTGAGACGTAACACGACCAAATTACGTGGGTCCACCACACGAAGCTACTTTATATTACCTCCGTGGTCCATCATCTGCCTATTTTTATTTATTTTATTTTTTATTTATTTATTTAATTCAGGCTACGTAGGCCCCATGTATCGACTTCTCTGATAGTGCAACGTATAACCTAAAATGTGATGATAATATTGTACAGGTGAGATGTTAGTACAAGTGATCTAGCCTCTAGGCTTCTAGCCTTTAACTGATACATTATAGGAATTAGCAAAAGGTCAGACCACCAAAGTAATGGACGACCTCCGACCTTTCGGGGGTCAGGATGTACCCGGCAGTACCCGGATGTACCCGGTACATAGAGCTGGAACTAACGTATCCTTTTGCTATTTACTAACGCCTTCTCACATTAAACAAAGCTGTTAATGATATCTTTATATATTATATTGTTAAACTAGACTTGTGAATTGTTTTATGTAATAAATAATAATTATTTTGATGTAATTTTAATACTTTTATCGATGATTTGGAGATCTCATTTAGTAACAATTAAAGTAAATAAAATATCGCTGTCACTTTAAAGCCTTTTGTTACCTATTCTCACACTGCGATTCACAACTTATGCGTTATTCTACGCCGGTTTCTGTGACGCCCTAGTATTGATCTATTCTTAAGCTTATTTCTTTCTTGCTTTCACATGCATAACTTTAAGTAAAAATCCATTACGAATTTTAATAAAATATTAGACAATATAATAGACGAAGTCGCAAGTAACAAACTATTTAGTGACGCAATAAGTTTCGAAGGTTCGATTCTTGCTTAAGTAATTTCGATGAGAATTGCGAGAATTTGAATAGGGGAAGCCACGTAGAATTAGTATTGTATTAGTTAGCGCCAAGTACGTGGTGTAGAGGGAAGTTTCGTTATGAACATACTCGTAAGTTCCTTAATAGATGTTCATGATTAGAAGTACCATTGTAGCTGTTGTTTTGTCTCTAAGACTTCTTGTGTCTAGTAGATCTAAAGGTCTAAAGGTAGCAACCGCGACCGACAATTACAAAATAGTGGTGGCATGGGTCTTTAGACCAATGTCGGTGGAAAATGAAACCTACAGCCTTTAATTACTGATTATAAAGAGGAATTTTATATTTTGTGTTGATCACAGTCGTTCGTTGGGTAAATCGAATCGGCACCTTAATGGTAAAGACAAAAAACACCATTGACTTGACCTAACCCGACCAAACTTCCACCATCTGCCTGCCATTAACGCCTCCGTGGTCCAGTGGTTCAGAGCTCGGCTCTTGACTCGGAGGTCGTGGGTTCGATTCCCGCGTTGGAAACATGTTATTTCCAAGTTTGGTTAGGATAATGCAGGCTGATCACCTGATTGTTTGACAAGTAAGATGATCCATGCGTCGGATGGGCATGTAAAAAGTCGGTCCTGCGCCTGATCTCTCGCCAGTCGTGTCGGTCTGCCGTCCCACTGGGTTATGAGAGTAAAGGAATAGAGAATGCTCTTGTGTACTGTGCACACACTTGGGCACTATAAAATTACTCCTGCGTAGCTGGCCTGGTTTTAATGAAACCGGCCACCGTCACCGAAACCGGTGTGGGAGCTATTATCTGCCTGTGAATCAGTTCAGCGGGCCGATTCTGTATCGTACATTTGTGAGTTAATAACTGAGTTAGTAACGAAACGGAGGAGTGAGCAACCGAAAGTCTCACTTTTGTATGCAAGTGAATACAAAAAGTGGCACGTTCCGTTACTCACTCCTCGGTTTCGTTACTAACTCAGTTATTAACTCACAAATGTACGATACAGAATCGGCCCGCTGATGCTGTCTATAAAATTTTATTGTTATTATATTTCACAAATAATAAGAACTCGTCCTAATAAAAGTTTAAACTCAATAATGTCTACAATAAAACCATATCATTACCTTCACACATAAAAAGTTTTTTACATCCAATGTCAATAAAATATCGCTGAATGTGTTTAGTCGGTGTTGTTAAAAAGTTTCCCGACGCGGTTTCCACGAAAGCTTGGGGGACCGATGTGTTTAAGAGTGTATTAAGGTAGTACTGATTGTCTTGGTGATTGAAGGCGTAAGTGGATGAGTGGGTAACTAACAATTTTTTGACGTGATAACGTCGTATAATTCGATATGGGGTGCGCGCCCGAAAAACATGACAGTTCATGCGGCGTTACCTCGCTGACAGCTCTCAGTAAGGCTCACTTGGGCCGCGCTCTTTGTTTCGATTATATTACGTATTTCGATGACTTAGAGAATACTTTTGTGTGAAGAAGTTTGGTTAGTTATGACCTTTGATACATTGACCACACTCTGAATGAAAACTAAATAAACAATCTGTGAGCTATTAGTATTATTTCGGCTATTCAAAATTGTGCTCTATTTTCTACGTGTCAAGGTTTGACTTGTGCTTTGTTCGAAGATTTTACTGGATTTCACGAATTTATGTAGCGTTTTGTATTGCGAATAGTTTATTTTACTCAATATAAATATTTTTAAATTTTTCGAAACTGAGGAGTTAAGGCTATGACGTTGTCACGCTCAACTATCGTCAGTAAACCGACTTTACAGACAACCGATTTTTTTCATAATAAAGGTCTTAGGATCAGAAAAATGATAGCAAATAAAAAATGTAGATTTTATGTGTAGCGCACGTGTAACGAATGTGTATCTAGTTAGCTAGATGATGAAGTAGGCAAATTCATCCACTTACGTCTTCATTTAATACGTAGAGAAATGATGTGGAAAACTGAAAAGACTTTCAATTTGTTAAAGGGGTTGCAGTAGTAAATTTACAATTGTTTTTTAACGTAAAATATTTACTGTATAAGAAGCTGATAGGCGTTTGGCAATAAATATGCTATGCACACGATAAAAAACGTTCACGATAAAATAAGATCTAAAAAATGTAGAGCACTCTTGGACCTCAAAGTTAACAAAACAGAATTGAAAATCGAAGTACTCAAGTCAAGTATCCCAGCCTAAGTCCAAGGAAAGCCAATAACTGAAGTTAATTAATTTATTCGAACGTTAATGTCTTCACAATGGCCGTAACTACAGAGACAATTACAGCCCGTATTTCCTCGACTTCAAACTTTCAGCGGTAAATTAATAAGGGCACTCAAATATAGATTTAATTTAGCAACAATACCGTTATTTCGTCGGAAACTTTCGCCGTTCGTCAAATGAAGACGGAAGTGTATGAAGTGGGTAACAAAATATTTTAAAAGTTATCATTTTTTGTACAAATGGAGGCTTTAGGATCGGAAAAACCATGTGAAATGAAAAAAATAATAATTATATTTTACGTAAAGCCAGATATATTACCCACACGATGAAGTAGGTAAGTAACAAGGCTTATTCAAATACAAAGGGACAAAATGAGTAAAGTTACCCTTATATTATAAAACGTAAGTTACCCACTTTATCCACTTAGTCTTCAAATCTTGGAGTTCTCGCCTCAGTGTCGTCCCCTCCGGGGCGCGTTTAATTACATTTTTAACAGGAATTCATCCGAGGTTTTATTATAAGCACATAAAAGATATCAAAGGAAAGTATCTATAAAGATTGTAGTGTTTTATTGTCCGGTTGTTCGCGATAGCTCCCCTTACGAGCCTATTTCGGTGTTTATTTCACGATATTGATGTCATTATGGCGTCTGTTTTATTAACTTTTTTATGTTTATCATCAATTTGAATACCAACTAAATGCTAGTTCGAGTACTATGATGGTTAAAACGCGAGTCTTTGGGTAGTTTTAAATAAAAGTAAGACGTCATCTGTCATCTCAAATGCACCCGTGATGAAGCAGCTAGACCGTAGACGAAAGCAACATCAGGAATATGAAAAGTCAGCAAGGAGATAAATGAATAAAAAAAAAACCCGTCAGCACATACTATAATGCAACACCGAAGAAATTTATTAATGGGCAGTTTACGGGCCTCCGTCATTTGGTTGCGTTATGTCATTATCATATTAGTCCTGATCTTTTTTTTTAAATTAAATAAGGGGGCAAACGAGTAAACGGGTCAACTGATGGTAAGCAACTACCGTCGCCCATGGACACTCGCAACATCAGAAGAGCTGCAGGTGCGTTGCCGGCCTTTTAAGAGGGAATACGCTCTTTTCTTGAAGGTTTGCAGGTCGTATAGGTCCGGAAATACTGCTGGTGACAGTTCGTTCCAGAGTTTTACAGTGCGCGGTAGAAAGTTACGCGAAAAACGCACTGTGGAAGACTGCCACTCATCAAGGTGATGAGGATGGTATGTTTTTCGCGTGGGACGATGGCGAAAAGTTGCAGGTGGTATGATTCCTAACAATTCCTCAGAGCACTGCCCATGATACAACCGATAGATACGATCCAGAGTGAGCAGTTGGTATTTTGGCGCCTCTGCCCAGAGATGAGAACAATATTCCATATGAGGCCGAACCTGCGCCTTGTAGAGTGGTAGGCGTTGGTCCGGACTGAAGTACTGTCTCGCTCTGTTAAGAACACCAAGCTTCTTCGAGGCTAATTTGGCCTTACCCTCTAGATGATATCGGAACTGGACTTCGCTCGATATGTTGACGCCAAGTATCTCAATGCTAGGGGCGATGGTTGAAGATGTGCCCTCGAAACGAGGATATACGGCCATTGGTGACTTTTTAGTGGTGAACGCGCAGACTTGTGTCTTGGCGGGGTTGAATTGGCCCAAGTTACGTCTACCCCATTCAGAGACCTTCTCCAATGAATTCTCCACCTTAGACACAAGTTCGTTTCGACTCTCAGTGACATTTTGCCGAGAAATATTGGGGGAGCCGGTATATACAGCATCACCTGTACTGTCATCTGCATAGCAATGAATGCCGCTGGTCTGCAACATGTCATTGATATGCAGTAAGAATAGAGTAGACGATAGTATCCCTGAGGGACACCAGCATCAACAGAGTGAGTCTCCGAGCATTCGCCGTCATCTACGACCTTTATGCTTCTGTCTGCTAAGAAACCAGTGACCCACTTACATAATTTCTCGGGCAGCCTGTATGATGGAAGCTTTGATAGCAGCGCTTTATGCCAAACCCGATCACTTTGCCTTCGCAATATCCAAACTAACAGCCAATGCCTCTCCCTTGACTCAATTGCCTGAGCTCAACGATGAGTCAGGTACGCCAAGAGATCACCAGCCGAGCGACCCTTACGGAACCCGTATTGTTTGTCGCTTAGCAATCCCTGGCCGTCCAAGTAACGAAGAAGCTAGCTATTGATAATGGATGGACACTGATGATCTGACACTGACCTCCATTAAATACAAGTACGCTCGACTAAGGATACCCAGCTGACAGCTGTATTTTGAGCCTATTTCAAGCGGAATCAGCTCCCCCAATGTAAGGGAAGAGAACTAAATCTGACGTAACTTGCAAATGGCCGCTCAATCGCTATTGGTTGTAGAAACCACAGATTAACCTCCTCCAGGAGTATACCTCCATGGTAGAAACTAGTATTAGTTCCAAGCACTCCCACTACTGCTATCAGCGCCAATATTTGGACAGCGACTTTCAAACGTCATTTTTACGTCAAATTTAGTTCCTATCCCTCGCATTGGGGGAGCTGATTGCGCTTAATAGGCACAAAAATAGATGTCATTTCAAAGTGGCCAGCGTACTTGTATAATGGAGGTCAGTGTGATCTGACGACTAGGTTTGACGTAACGCGTCTAAATAACGTAGGTCTAGCATCTGTGTATGAATCAACTTCTCTGATAGTACGATATCCGCGAAGAATGGCAATAAGAAATGTTGAAAAATCCATAAACGTCAATAATACACAATATTCGCGAAGAATAATAATTATTTTTAACATAACAAGTGTATTCGACTTACACGTTTTCATCCAAAGTTTGCTCACTCATCTGTGGAATCATTGAATGTAGTCTTCACTCATTTTACAAGCTAACTTTCCTACTCTCCTAATTGTTTACGTGAAACGCGACGTGATGGAAACTCCAAATGTTATAAAGACGGAGATGTTTTTGACAATGTAATTGACAAGATGTAAATGGCGGGCCTGAGCCGGGCCAAGGCCGCCCCTGGGACGTGACATATGTAATAACACCCCGTGCGTTGATATTACACAACACAATATAGGGAAATGTTACAAAACAGCTGCTAATATGTTTTTTTTTCATATAAGGAAAGCGAGGATGGCATAAAACTCCTTGGAATATTTTTTACGGTAATCTCTATATTGTATCTATCATCACATTTTAAAGTTACTATATGTTGACATACGTTTCAACAACTCTAGTAACATGCCTAATATTCTACACAAACTAAAAACTAAATAAAATTATTACATCTTTCAAAATATGTTTTGAAACTGTTATCGAAATTCAAATAGATATAAAAGTGGAAAACTTAATTTAAAAGGTACTCTAAGTTTAATATTGAAAATATTTTGCAATATTTCAGCTCATCCTCGGCAGCATACTAATATAGAGAAATCTTATAAAAACTAGCTTTTACTATTTTTTACGTTCGAAAAAGTTATTTCATGTTAAGTTTTTCTAACAGGGCCCGTAGTCAAGACGTCTTCGATAACATGGCTCAGTATAAAAATAAAGGTTTTGATTTCTACTGTTAAATTCATGAAAGCTCCTGGCTAAATCCCCTGATGACTATTAATAATAATAGTATGATATTATAAATATTTTACTGTATTTCTCATTTTTTAATGATCTTTGAAGTTGTGCATGTAAAAAAATTGATAATTTATTTAAATTATGCGTAGAGCTCGCTTTGGTCTTCAAGGCAATCAATAATACCAATTATTTTGGGGAACAAATATAACGACCACCAAAAAATGTACTGATACCCAAAACTTGTTTACCAAAAAAATATATTTAGCACCAAAAAAAGAAAGTCTAAAATTGCAATACTACCAGCTATTTTAGTCACGAGAACACTTCAAATTGTAATCCAACAAAAATATAGTAAATGATCACCAAATATAGTAAATGACCACCAAATATAGTAAATGATAACCAAATATAGTAAATGACCATCAAATATAGTAAATGACCACCAAATATAGTAAATAATAATTAATAAATTAAACGATCACCAAATATAGTAAATGACCACCAAATATAGAAAATGATCACCAAATATAGTAAATGATCACCAAATATAGTAAATTATCACCAAATATAGTAAATGATCACCAAATCCTTGTGAGCAAATCAATGCCATATTTCTGTCCAAATAAATCGACGACTACGATTGACAAAAAATGCAAGCATATTATTAACAAAATAATCGGCCAAGTGTGAGTCGGACACATAGGGTTCCGTACCGTTATAGAGCAAAACTGGACCTTAAATTGTGTTTTTGTATGGGAGCCCCCTTAACTTTTTTATATTATTATTAATTATTGAAGTAAACATATACTTACATATTATAATCAAGGCCTTTGCAAAAAATATCAACGTGCCTACCGGTTGCCATTATTGATATCGAGCAAAAAAGGCCAAAAAATCACGTTTGTTTAATGGGAGCCACCCTTAAATAATAATATTATTTTGTTTTTAGTACTTGTTGTCATAGCGGCAACATATATACACATTCTGTGAAATTTTCAGAAGTCTAGCTGCCAGTACAGTACAGCCTAGAGAAAGACAGACGGACAGACATCGAAGTCTCAGTAATAGAGTCCCGTTTTAGGGTTCCGTACCCAAAGGGTACAAACGGGACTCTTTTACTAAGACTTCGATGTCTGTCTGTCCGTCTTTCTGTCTTCTTCTCATTAATAGGATTGTTAAATAAAAATAGATTTGGTTATAATTTTACATTCAAATTATAACGTATAATGTTGGTGATTATTTACTAATTTTGGTGATCGTTTACTACTTTTGGTTTAACAATGATTTATTTGGAGTGATTTTGCATAAACAGGATAGCGAAATCATAGATCTTTGGTGATCATTTTACATTAAAATGCTAGTATAATGTTGGTGGTCATTCACTAATTTTGGTGATCATTTTACATTTAAATGCTAGTATAATGTTGGTGATCATTTACTAATTTTGGTGATCATTTTACATTAAAATGCTAGTATTATGTTGGTGATCATTTACTATTTTTGGTTCTAAGATGTTAAAGCTTTGGTTATCATTTTACATTAAAATGGTGGTCTGTGTTTTGGTGATCGTTTATGGTGATCGATCGATTTTTGTCTGTGAAATGTTACTATTTCTGGTGATCAGTTAATTATAAGCCATTATTTTGTATATAAGAATATATTATATTCTGTGATATTAGTATAGATATTGTCAAAATACATTTGCTTGGAGGTAAGCAATATTAATTTTAGAATCCTAGAATCTAGATTCTGGAGTGATCTTAGTAATTTGCAAATTGTAGTGTTGAGTTATAGGTACTAAAATATTCATTATGCCTTGAATTTATGCAGACACTTAACGTTTGAGTAACGAACTTACGTTAAATTAACGTTAATTGTTTATAACTAGATGTTGCCCGCAACTTTGCACCGAAATTATTTATTTATCACGCTAACACTTTTTGGGATAAAGTTTCTTTAACGTAAGTATTTTAATACCTATCACTATCGCTCAAGCGGTTTGAACGTGAAGAGAGTATTAGGGTGTGTTTCCACTGAAGCGGAGCGGAGCTTAGCGGTGCCCGAATTGACCAATCGTACTATTCGAGCGGAATGACAGCGAAGCGGAGCGAAGATTTCGAGCATGGTGATTGGTCAATTCGGCACCGCTAAGCTCCGCTCCGCTTCAGTGGAAAAACGGCTTTAAACAGACTCATCATTATTTTTTCATAATATAACAATGGTGCTTCCATAGTAATAGTACAAGAAAAGATAACACACTTTACAGCTTTAATTAATATCAGCTGTGAGTATATTGACTTCGTAAAAGTAACTACAGTTTTCAAGTTTAATAATTAATTTTTAAAATTTAATAATAAATTTATGTTCTTCAATATAATATGTGATATTTTCTCAGAGCACTAAGTCTTTTGTAAACCTCCTGACAAGAGATCTAACAACTCTTGTACCTATAACCTTGCCTATTGTGGAAAATTTAAAACATTTCTGAAATTATTTTCAAGCTTAGCGAAATTACATGTTTAGTATTAATTACATTTCTGTTTGCTACTCTGGCTACCGTTATTCTACATTATAAGTAATTTAGGATTTGAAAAATAGATGCTTATTTTCAGTCCTGCCCAATCTGTGCACAAGATTTCATCAAAATCGGTCCACTCCAGTCGTTTGGAAAAAATACCGGGACGAGAATTTAATGTACAAGTTATTAAATTCAATTACAAGATATTAATTACAGCATTAATTACAGCATTGTAAACTTTATTTTAAAAGATTATTTTTTTTCTAACTTTTTTTGGTAAATAAAGTGGGCCCCGTGCGAGTTTCTTACGCCGGTTCTTCTCGCCGGGTTAGTTCCCGAACCGGTGGTAGGCATCATGTAGACTTTCAGAAAATATTTGCAAAAATTAATTCTGAATAAAAATTTTGAGTTTGAGTTCAATTTATACTTTAGTTTTTTCAATTATAAATCTCATTAAAGTTTTAACAAGATGTTACAATAATTAAAACTTACCGAAACTAATATTTTCTTTCACGTGAAACTTATAACTGGCCTCTACAGGCTAAACTACTAGGCTCACATAAAACCCAGGAGTTTTTGCCCGCATATAACAAGAGTTGTTTACAGCGCGGCTGTAACGAGTCCGACCAAATCGCTTTACGACCGAAACTATACTTTTTCTGGACACAGCTTTCAGACGAGGTTCGTGTAAAAATATACAAACAAAATGCGGGAAATAAGACGTATGCCTGTAAAAAGGTGTACGCGTGTAGCTAAATAATTTATAGCATAGGTATTTAACACAATTTTAGCACGGTAAAAAGCCTCAAAAATGTTGTATCCAAATATGCATTATTATGCAATATTTTGTTATTAACTGTTATTAAAGATTTGAATATACTCTGTCTGTACGAATTTTGATAAAATATAAATATTATACTCTAATATCGTAAAGGATAAAGGATAGCTTTTGTCATTTAAAATATTACAGCTTATATCCAATAAACGAATTTTCGTGCAACAAAGTTGTAGACATATTAATAACACACAACATCCGTTTTTTTGGCAATTTTCGATTCAATCATAACTATTATTATCTAACACCCAATAAATATATTACCTTAAACACCTCATAACTAGGGCATGTTTAACCAACCTTACTGTATAACCTAATAACGGCCTGGACTCTAGCTATCCATCGATCAAAACTCACATCCATCTTCGTGGCTAGGGATAGATCTCCATAAGAAAAGATAATCCTGTCGAGTGGTTATGATGTTAGGAATCTCATTTATTGGATAAGATACATAAATAAGGTGACCTAAGTGCAAGTCGAGACGGCAATCATCAATCTTCTTGAATACATTTTAATATTGCTATTCTACATTACTACTAGATGCTTCTCGCACCATTCTCGCAACATAATAATATTATGGCACCACAGAAATAGATTAAAGTAAAATAATATGCATCATACGGGATTCATACGTCCTTTAGCCGTTATAAATACTATACGAGCTCTTTTTCCGGAACTCAACCTATCATAATTATTTTAATATTGTAATTCATCTTCTTATAATATAAAAATTTTAATAGAGCTTTTATACACGTGTCTACAAAATCCGGTTATAAATGCCTAAAATACTTAAACCACTTTCTCAAAGTCTAAACAAATTTTACGAGAGAATTTGTAACATTCAAATTAGAGGAGATTCGCTTAATCTTTTGAAGACTAATTTCAACTTGTCCACTTCCACAAAGGACATGATCGTTCTGAGTAAATATTAGATGAGATACTGTCAAAGTTTGGGCAAAGCTCGCAATGAACTGACGTCACGAGCTTACGCCCACGGTTGGGCAACTTTCTGCCATCAAAGAATTTTAATCACGAAATGTGAACACACTCAAACACTGTATTGGAAAAGTTGTGTGGAAACGTTCTAATAATAAAATAACTTTTCCACATATTTTAAGTACAATCAGATCTTATTTTATCATAGTATAATTAGCGGAAAGTTAGTAGACGGCTTGAATTTAGACAATAAAAAACCTTTGACTTGGGATCTATAACTGGGCCCTTGTTTATTTTGAAGAACCTATCAAGAGAGGTATGTGTATCAAATGCACAGTACATTAAAAATCAACCAAATTAACAAATAAATGATGTATTGCATTAAGTATCACAGATTATTCGTATATTTTATATTATTTCGATCTGTGATATTAAAATTCAGTTTTGAATAAAATAAGGTACTTATTCTTGCTATATTGTAATCATTTATTATTCAACCCCTATTTCGCAAAATCGTCATGATATCCAAAAATAGCTTCCAAACAAATAGATTTCCGGAATCTTCGCAGGCAGTTCTGAATATATGTGGATGCCAGGTGCGAGCTACGGCCCAATATGTCAGCAATACATATACCTTAGGCTATATAAATGACCTAGGGCTTACGACTATTCATATTTACGCCTATCGATCACAAAGTTTTCCTTATGAAGGGAAATCTAGGTGCCCTCAATACTATAATGGTACCGGGTGTTAGTTTTGGTATTGATTAAATGTGCTATAATATGTAATTGAGAATATTTGAAACCAAAATATCCAGTTTCAGAGTGTAAGGTTGGTTTTTTGTGCGGCGGCGCGAACATGCGTTTTAGCGACTACACCACCGTCAAACCGCGCGTTCGCGCGGACGCATAATATATATATGACTCAAGTGCAACAAACTGTTACGTAAAAATATATACTATGCTATGCATCTAATATTTGTCAAGTTACTTTAAAGGATTGTAAGTTTAAACTGTTATTTTTGTGTAAAAAACACCTTAAACAACTATTGTAAAACAAGGAAAAGTAAAAAAGAATCATTATTATTATAACCGTCTAACAATTATTTACTCGTCTCCACTCCCTCCACACTAAACAGAAGGCAGTAGACGTAGCACTAGACAGCGTGTCGCGAACGCTGAACATTCTCATGCATCTCTACACAACATAGAGATAGAAACGTGAAGGAATTCAAATCACATGCTATCACGTTTGCGGAGAAGCTTAACATAAAAAATTGCGTTATATAAGAAACTTATCTATATCTATACTTATTATAAAACAAAGTCGCTTTTTTCCCTCATGTCTTTTTGTTCCCTTTAATCTTTAAAACTACGCAACGGATTTTGATGATTCTTTCAGTGTTAGATAGCCGATTTATCTGGGAAGGTTATAGGCTATATTTTATCACGCTAAGACTAATAGGAGCGAAGAAATAGAGGAAAATGTTGAAAAAACGGGGAAAATCATTTGAAAGGGCAAACTTGAACGTGCTAATCTTAGGAACTACTGGTCGGATTTGGAAAATTCTTTCAGTGTCTGATAGCCCATTTATTGAGGAAGGGTATAGGCTATATTTTGTTACGCTAAAATATGATAGGAAATATATGATGATAGGAGAATGTGATAAAAACGGGGGAAATTATGTGAAAGGGCTTATCTCGCCAACTACTGGAGCAATTTTTATGTTATTTGGCACAGATAAGAAGTAGACCACGTGAAGGATCATAGGCTATCGATTTTAATAATTTTTTTCAGTGGCTATATTATATTTTATACCCGTGCGATGCCGGGGCGGGTCGCTAGTAACTTATAATAATACAGCGCGTTAGTACACCGTTATCCTTGAAATCATCAAAATATGAGCCCGATCAAAAAAATCCGTCTTCATACCCATACAAATTGCCGATCCGGGCAATTTGTATGGGTATGACGACGGATTTTTTTGATTTTCCAACATTGTTCTCATAGAAAAAGTTGGTCATTTTGACGGGCTAGTTTGATGGTTTTAAAGATAACGGTGATTACACTAACACACTGTATAAAATGTACATAATTTAAAAGTGCATTAAATCTATTAGAATAAATTTTTGAAGTAATCCCGTGACGAGTTTTCACATAGTTCTCTCTCATTTATGGCTACAATAACAACATAACCGTAAATACTATTCAGTACTCGTGTCAAGTGTAAACTATAAGTATGAGAATGTCATGAACGTTAGAACGTATGGCTCAAACAGGTGGTGTACCGTGTACAGAGTCGTGACACGACGAAGGCTTCGGTAATGTATGTATCGGGCACGACAATATAACTATATTTTATTATATAAAACATTTATTTATTAAGCGCCAGATATGTCGTTTAAGTCTTTTATAGGAAACGTACTATAATCATGCTTTTAGCACAGAATGGAAACATCAGCAGATATAATACTATTCTTATTAAGCTTTCAGGTATACATGATGTTTATAAGTGTTCATGAGTTATGACTCGTACAAATTTACATTTACTCCAATTAACTTAACATGAATATAATCATAAAGGAGCTTTTAACAGCTAATTGAACACAACCATAACAAAACCTTACTCACCACATTTTAGCCAATTACGTTAAAATAACGCATTTCATCGGGATTTCGGGGTGGGGACAGTCGAAATAATGAGGTCCCTCAGAAGTATTTTGGTGCAAATGCAGTATACATATTCATTTTGCGAAATACTTTATTATATTATAGTTGAATATTACTCGTAATATCACATAATTACCCAGAAGTGTATAAAATTCCGGACAATAAATATTAGTAGCTTAAATCAATGTCTGGGGATGGTGTGTCCCCAGACATTGATTTAAGCTACTTATATTTATTGTCCGGAATTTTATACACTTCTGGGTAATTATGTGATATTACAAAGGGGGTACAACATTTTGTGAAAATGCTCATAAGCGTCGTTTAATTTGTATGCGTATGTTAATAATGCAGGGTCGGATTCAGCCCGGCGACCTTGGGGGCGGCGCGGGGGGCCCGCGTGGCCCGAGCCCGAATAATCTCGTTCAAGGACAACCCACTTTTTGGCATGTAAGCGCCCGTAAAGGCTCTTCGGGAAAATTTACAGACTCATGTCAGAGTATTGGAACCTTTGCTGTATTATACGAGTAATATTTTCTTTACTGGAAGAGTGGAATATAATTTTGGTTAGATATTTGTGTATTTTTGGTCTTAAAAATACTATTTCATGAGTAAATATATTGCTGATATTGCTTGTTATTTTACTGAACAGTATCACTATATTAAGGTTTTATGCTTATTTAGTCTGAGCAAACATTATAACAACATTTTTATTAAAAATGTAAAACCTTACATATATTTTCTTTATAAGATAACAAAAGAAAAACGTTTCAAAAATAAACCGCTTAACGATAAATAAAATATCAAGTAATTTTACTTGGAAACGATCGAGGGACCTAACTTATTCATACACTAATTCAGCCACTGGGCCAAGGACTGATATTATGAAAAACACGAGAGGCCCGTCTCGTTACAATTAAATATGTTCCGATTCCAATCGATATTCTAAGCAGATGCACCTCCGACCCCACGCGATAAACACCCCTATACCTTTTTAATAAAATTCATATTTATATGATAAAAGTTTAGTCATTTCCGTCTTTTGTGTTTTACCGCTTTCCTGGTGGGGCAAGGCCAAGTAGGAGAGGGACGGGGCTACCCGCGCCGCCGTCGGCGGGAGCGGGACGGGTGGATAGGAATGCAAGGCTAAGGGGTCGCAAGTACAGTGACCTAGTTTCGGCTGCAGGGCCCGTGTAAATATTGATTTAGTGACCTGCTTCAACCTGTTGCTGAGGCGGCTCGCTTCCTCCGTAATGGGCCCTTTTACAACCCAACGGCTGCCACCTTTTGGACCTGTGGGGAATTTTAAAATCACATTAATTTTGGATTTAGTGGGATAGGAAAGTAACCATCTTGTATCATAATATTCCCTATGCAACTAAGAGAATATACTCACAGTATTATGCTAGCCTATGCAATAGATTAACGAGTTAGGATTATTAATATTTTGTGTTTTGTCCATTTGAATATAAAATTTGTTTTTAAATTAAATTTTATCTTAACATTTACTCACAATTTGTCTAGAATTTTTATAACAAAATCATTGAATTTCTAACCTATTTTATGATATTGTTTCAGCGTGGGTTCTGGGGTGGCTGATGTGCAAGACGGTGCCCTACGTGCAGGGCCTGTCGGTAGCCGCCTCTGTCTACAGCCTCGTCGCCGTGTCGCTTGACCGGTGAGTACTAATTATTATAGAGTAAAAACCATAATTAGTACATCACGGTGATAGACAAAACATAAACTACAATTTGACACAGACTTTAGAACATGATGATGATGTGAATTGTGAAATAGTTTGTTTTACCTAGCCATTAGCCAACAAATTCGAATGTAGCAGCAGTTGTGCTATGCAATGATTGATATTTCTAACAAACTTTATCTTCAAATGTAAACTGTATTGTTAATACCGATACGTATAAGCTCATAAGTAAGGTTTTTAGCTTACTTATATGCTATGTTTTGATATTATGACCCAATAATATGTCACTTTAAAAGCTTGGGTTGATAGTCCACTATAGAATAGTTTGCTATAATGTTAACATCGCACGTATAAGCTCCGAAGAATTACAAGAAATATTGGGAGTAACAGAGCGCGGCATCGCATCCATTCTTCTCAGTTTGATTCTCCAGAATTACTCACGTAGGTATAGGGGCCGGGACACAAAAACACAATACTACGTCGTGTCGTGGTACGAGACGACGTCGTATCGGGTTTTTTTGTCCCGGCCCTAGCACTCAACAATCAAAATCCGGGATTCTGATTAATTTCCATAACATTATTGAAAGTATTTATGCTTATCGTAACGACGTATCATTGAACGCAGCTCAGGTCAAAGTCTTTTTTATAGTGTTTTGTTTAGTTGAACAAACAAGCAACAGAAAACAAGCACCAAGCATGCCAAGTGATACAGACGATATTTTATAAAAGTTCGCTCTCTATGACATACGCCTGCCTCATTTAATATAGGTCTTATCTGTGTCCTACAACATCGGGATTAATCAAGTTTGTTGGGCGGGAATAAACAGGAGTGACGTCACAAAGAGACGGATCTACATTTCTTATTCTGCCGGCGGACTTTTATAATATAATTAAAGTATACAGACCTTTGGATTCATTATCAGTTCAGTCTTGTTTTTTATACAATATTTACTTTTAATCAATGGGAAGTAGAAAAACAATAAATTTATAGGACAGCATAATATGCTACAAACTTTACCGAATTGTTACATAAGCTGCCATCATATAGAATAAAAAAAATGCGCAATTAAGTGTTTTGAAATGTATTTTTTTTTTCATTTTAAATGTGCAATGTTGGTGGGTAAATACTGTGCTCTATACTAGGTATACTATGGCAAAAGATCCCTTTGACCCAGAAAGAAAAGTAATCCCCTCATAAAAAATTCTTCACTTGCCCACCTAACCTTGTAACTTTTTTATAAATCTTTCAACATTTCGCCATAAAATGTTGTACATTAAAAGCCTATACTTCTTCTATCTTACTAAGAAGCACTTTACAAACTTTTATTCTTAAGCAGAAATGATTAATTCAATTAATTAAGACGCAATCCATTACCTAATCAGGGTACGAACAAATTAGCTTTAAAAAGCCTAAATCTTATTTCCTAAAGCTAGGGGCTTTCGGGATTATGTGACGGAGTTTTGGGGGTCGTGCGGACCCCGGCGGCGGTCTTGACCTAATATCCGCTAATCACCGGGAAGCCCCGCGCCCGGGTCTCCTGTTCCCGGGGACTCCCCGTGCGCTCATTATCCTTACTATCAACTAGCCGTTTAGTATAACGATGGTGTGAAAACTTATATATAGAAAATTTTTGGGTTTTTGAATTGATATATATCTACACCATTTGTACTTTCTAAAAGTAAATGCTTAGTACCCAAGTGTTCTTGCAATACAGAACATAAAAATGTTCGTTGGGGTTGATTGGCAGGTAGTAGAGTACCATAGGATTATAGTTAATAGACCCCACGGTCCATGCCTGAGGAGTCCCGCATACCCCTGGAGATGTCGCCAATTGCCAGGGTTGCGAATGGCATAATGAAAAAAAATATGAGAGCAGCAACATTTTTCTTCCTGCTAGGAAACATATCTATTTCCTTTTAATTAGATGTTTTCCAATGCGTAACAGATTAGTCAGAATGATCATTGTAATAACACGTGTGAGCTTCGACCCCTTCAGGTTCAGCGGTCGAGCCCTTGCCCTGTATAAGAAAATACACGTGTACAAACCTTACAAAAATTATTTCACTTTCTTTTATTGGGTATCAATAGCATGTTGGAAAAAATATTGTTAGTTAATCTGTAATCTTAGACCGCTACTGGTTTCATCCTGTAATTATTTATATTAATTCGTTTTCAGTTTTCTTAAGTACTGTTCTAAAACGCGATCTTAATTCAGTTCTTAGTCATGCTATGACAACTGAAAAAATCTGAGAATGCTTTGTAACTAATTTGACTATTAAAGTTATTTTATGTTTAAAGGAGCTGTTCTAAATTGGAGCAGGAAACCTAACACTGGAGCAGCGAAACTCAAATAAAAGTTTATCTTCTTATTTAGTAATGAAAGTAGAAACTAAGTTTTAAATCGTTTATTTTAAAACTCATCGCAATCCCGACGCGTAACGTTGAAAATATGTAAACTGAATAAAGAAACGCATACAAAACATTACTCCACTTTTTAGTATTGACATAGGATTTACAAAGGTCTCGCAGATAGGATCTTACCTTCAACCCCTCGGAGCTGCCCAAGGCCGTCGATAACCCTCGGGTCAGATTAAACAGCTCCCGAATTGATTAACTTCGCGGGTCATTTAAACGACGATTGTGGTCGTTCCCTCGTTTATTTTTGGGTAGGTATTGTTATATTATAAGGAGGGTTTATAAAGGTGCTTTAAGTCTAAGTACCCGTGTTGAGTTTGTAATTTTTATTTATAACTAGATGAAGCCCGCAACTCCGTTGCGCCAAAACTAGTTTACCGCGCAGGGACTGTACATTTTTTCGGAACAAAAAGTATCCTATGTCCTTTCCCGGGACTCACAGCATCTCCATGCCAAATTTCAGCAAAATCGGTTCAGTGGTTTGGGCGTGAAGAGGTAACAGACAGACAGACAGATTTCGTATTTACAATATTAGTATGGATGGATTAATAGCTTGACTTAGATATAAGAAAATTTTTTAGTTAACTGTAAGTTGTTAATATTACAAACAGAAATTATAAGTTAGTATAATTTCCGCAGTTACTACTTATTCAGGAATCTGTTCTATTGCCTATTGCTTATTTAATTGTTAATTTCTTTTCTAAACAATATGCTTCTTAAATATAAAAAAATACAAAGTGTACAAGACAAATGCCACCCTCAATCGTACGGCATACGTTGTGGCAGGGCTGCAAAATGGAAACCTTGACCTGCGGCTTAATAAGCCATTACGGGATTGCGTTTTGGGGCCGAACCCAACGGAAAAATGAGCAGCGATTTGATGAATAGACGGCATTGACGGTTTATGGGGACCGTCATTTATGTAGTCTTTTATAACTTTACTATATTATAAGCTTTTATTAGTTTTGAACCGTCATCACTTTATGAACCCTGGATGATGCTGATCGGCTTTTTCTTGCGACCGATAGATGGTAAGGATCCGGAGTATGGCAGCAGGAATATCAGCTACTCTCGAATATTTTATATACGAATTTTCAACACACGACAAAACTTTTTTTTAATTATCTTCTGCTTGTTGCTTATCTGTCGCAAGATACGTAATAGTTCTGCCGGGTTTTTTTCCATAAAATGTTTTTCTCAGCCTTGGCTCGGAAGACCCGCGGGGTGGCGGGGGTTAGAAGTCAATTGTAAATTTATTAGTGTACCAAGCACTGCCTTGACCGTATCGGAAGGTACACGATTTATGACCTGAAACTGGGTTACATGGATTTTTTCGCATTTTTTCTTGTTTTCGCAAGGTCGCATTAATGTTTAAAGGATTCGACAGTTTTTGCAACTTGTTTTGTTCTGATCTTCATCCGGTGTTCTAGTTTTTTTTTGTTAGATAATATTATTATTTTTCCTTATTGGACGTTAAATTGTTTACGTTTTCTGGATATTATGTCTCAATCTTAATTATTCTTCTATGAAATTATCATTTTCCTGTAGCAATAATCGGAAGCATTTTTTTTAATTGTGGAACTTTTAATGACGCACAATGATCCTCTTTTACTTTGTTACCTTTATACACTCAAGAATTATTGCAATATTCACATCTTGGTGGATCAAAACGTACTAAGCAGTAATGGGTAAATTTTCGCCTAAAAAGTCCCCTCATTAAGCAGCACCTACTCGAAGGTCCTCGGAACTCCTGGTCCTACGTCGAATAGTCTCTGGGGTACAATAGCTGGGCACATTTGCATGCGGCCGGGCTGGCCTATTTCCGCAGTTCAAGGCTGGCCGTAAACCGCCACCGTACTTGCGATCGCCCTTCCAACCCAAAAGGGATTTATGCTGGCCATTCGGGAAATATTTTGTGAGCTATTTAAAGGCTACGTCCTTCGTTTTGGAATAAGGAGCTGCACCAAAGTTAATGTTCGATGGGAGCCGTAAAGTTGAGCCCTCAAATACAAATTGTGGTAATATTGTGGGGCTTGAAAGTTGTATTTTTGTTTGACGATCATTAGTAAGAATTTATGTAATTTCTCAGGAGATTCCAAGAAGCAATCCCATTGAATAGGTACTCGTAATCAAACCAAAGATTGTTTAGAAATAAAAAGAAGAAAATAAAAAAGTAAAAAATTTATTCACGTCTTCACTCAATGGTGAACCGCAATGAGAGGAGCGTGCTTCACAATAGGCACGGTCTTCACTAATGGTGCGTGGACAAGTGGTGCGGCGTGCACCACGGGCGCGTGGACCGCGTGTACCACAGGCGCGGGGTGCACCACGGCGGTGTGCGCGTGCGTCACCACCGGGTGTATCGGGTGCACCACGGGCACCACGGGCGCGATCACGCCGCCGTGGGCGAACGCCACCACCGCGAGAAGGATAGCCTGGAACAGTCACGATATGTCTAAGGAATTGTGATTTATCAGTTTTGTTGAACGAGAAGATTCTTCCGATGATAAAGGCTAATTAATCCTTCAGGCCCCGCGCGAGCACCGGTGATCGCGAGAACAAAATAATCTCTTGGCTCAAGTAGCTAGGGGAGTAGTAGTAACTAGTAGTGCTTTGAAAATTATTAAGCTTTGTTTGGTTGTAGCCTACAGTATCTCAGAACATTTCTCTGTTAATGGTGCCCTCCATTACCTTACCTTACCCACTTTTGGAGCGCCGCTCTTTAAAATTAGTGACATAATATTCTACTCAGTCTGTCAAAAATTTAGATTTTTAATTTTACAAAAACTATTAAGGAAAGAAGAAATATTTTTAGGTAATAGTATATTTGGTTAGCTAAATATTTTTTCCAGAATACCATAATCTCTACATTTTAGAAGATAATTAGCAAGGATGATTGAGTCTTTAAATGGTTAATCCACTGAACTATCTCCACTATTTTCCACAATAATTGCAATACATATAAGCTAGTTAGTTATCTCAACTATTTAATTAATTTCACTATTAATAATTATATTGTTTATAGTATTTGAATATAATATAACAACTTACTACTTTGAACATCATGTTGGTTGTATGTTGGAGTGCTGAAGACTGTGTAAGGATCACCTAGGTCCTGCCCTTTTATACCGCAGTACCTTTGTAGCGTTAGAGCTCTGTATCCTTACACAGTTGGGCAATATGCAACTCGAGCCGCGGCGACGCGATATACAGGCTGCGCTTCAGATAACAATAAATAGCAACAATGCTAAATTGTTGTGAATTTTGAAATATCGTACCTCCATTATTGCTACTTTCCTGAAAGCTCCGTGTAAGCCCTTATACAATTGAAATGTCAAATATTGAATTACACAATACAGTAATACAAAGTTTTATTTGGTCGAGTAAAATAAATTGAAACGAAGTGCGGTAAGATAGAAAAAACATTTTCATGCCTTTGCACAGCAGTGGGATAGTATATAGGATCATAAAAAAAATTAAGCTATAGTTCATGACAACATAAATGACTAGAAGATTCCGTCCTCTTATTTTCCTTCTATTTTCAAGTTTTACAATATTTCATTCCGGTGTAAATTGCAGTATTAGTGTGAAAGTATTTTTAGAAGACATTTTCACATCTCAGCTTTTATCATTAAAGTCTAGATTCAAAAATAGTGTATCTATAAGCGATAAATCTTATATCTTTAAACGAGCAATTCTTGTATATATATAATTGGAATCTCGGAATCGGCTCCAACGATTTTCATGAAATTTAGTATATAGGGGGTTTCGGGGGCGATAAATCGATCTAGCTAGGAATCATTTTCATAAAATGTCATTTTATGGGTGTTTTTTGAATTTTTTGAATACCGAGCGAAGCTCGGCCATATAGCTAGTAGTTATAAAAGTGCACATACGTTAACATCGGCTCATTGTTTTCGTTGAAACTTTCTGGGGTTTGCGGTATTTCGTCGATAATCCAATTTTTACGGGTCATATACAACAGTCAAGATGTGCTCTTGCGAGAGAGTGGATTAGGGCGTGTATACACAAGGGCGTATACAAATAATTATCGAAACTAAATTAATGGACACTGTTAAGGTAAATTTAAACATGTATCTGCATCTGTAAGACACGTGATTAAAGGTCACGTTTGCGCCAATTTTAGTAGTTTCTCAAAATATAAGTAGAATTATGCTTTTTTGTGACACTTTAATATAAACTCGCATTAATTGTAATTCGGAATAGTGCAAATGCACCTCACTACTTAGTAATATAATTCGTTAAAAATATTCTAAAAACATTTCAGCAGTGCTTACCACAACAAAATCTTATTTGAAGTCTCAGTAAATCGTAGATCAGACATCGCCATTGCATATTTAAGCTACATTAAATGAAATTGAACGAGTCCTGCTTATCCTCAATTGTTTCGGAGACAAGAATCTCAAAAACGTCTGTCTTATTTCCAGTCCGCAGCTCGCTAGTAAACTCTAGTATTTTTAGGTATTCTAAAACATTACGTTTTTGAATTCTGATCCCAGTCGATTGTTTTTGCAAGTTTTATCTTTGCGGACCTAGTGTCTAGTCATTTTAAATCTCTAAATAACTGTTATGCGCTCTAATATTCTTTTCATTTTATGCGCGATTAATTTTCTTTTACATCTGTTTTCGATGTAGATAGGATCTACGCGTTATTCGACGAATATTTTCGATTCGTCGGAGGAAATTCTACGTTACAATTAACGTGGCTTTAGTATTAAGAAGAACCTGACCAGGCAAACGTTGTTTTGCTAAATACTATAATATAAGTTGTACTGTATTTATATGTTACTCCATTATAAATTATAAGCCTTCGTCTTGAATCGATCTTATCTATTAAAAACGCATCAAATTCCGTTGCATACTCGTACTACTAAATAGTATGGTTATAAGTGATAATATAACCTAAGAATAATAAAATAGGTTATAATAACTATAACATATTATTATTATCTTTAAAAAAATAATATTAAAGCAAACTGCATCACGCTGTATAGCCCTGTGTCAAAGCCGCGAGTCGCGGGTTCGAACCTGTACCCTTTACCTCGGCGTCGAGGTTCTCCGTAATTGGCTGTGACCTGGCCTGCAGGAAGCCCATACATAGCCGCTCTCGTTCCATTAACTGATCATCTTGAGCTTAAATTTACTAGTAAAGATAGGCTATAACAAGCTATGAATATTGGATAGACCATCTACGGCCGCACTATGTAGAGATTTTTTTTAAATGAATATTTTGTCATAAACTAAAAGTAAAAACTTTTTTGTCAAACCTCTCCATTAAATTAAAGTTAAGTATTGATTTCATGTCTCTAAGTTCGGCCGTTATAGATATTTTAGGTTATTTATAGAGTGATTTTTAAATCAAATACAAAAGAAAAAAGTAACTGTAAGCAAAACTTTAAAAAATGAACAAAAAGATGTTACGATATCTTTTAAAATACCTATGTCAAGAATTGACGACAAACACCAAACATCGATTATCCCAAACACCAATAGCAGTGGGGCAATTTATATAGGGACACTTTGTGCATCGATAAGACTCGTCTATGTTATAAATCTAGATCTTGAGATATTCATTGTTTATCTTCTATTGCGCATCGAACGCGGAACGTCTGCTTTTCCTGATTGCATATTGTATCAAATAATAATAATTTATCAATTAACTTATTATTTATTGTTAATGTAAATAATAAATTGTTTATAATGTTTCTATTGTCATTGTTTCCTTAAATGTGGAAATATGGATCCTTCGTCCACATAAAATTAATTAGTATTTCGATATTTTCTGGTTGTGTTCATTATGCCACCACGCTTAAAGAAGTTTATGTTTGAGTATAGTATGCATTTATGTTTTCTTTAACACTATTTATCTAAACTTGAACACAAACTTGAAGAAGGCCCATAGGCCATGGGACATGGCCTATACTGCCTATACATAAATCCAGAGCTGCATACACCAAAATAATGGTACTAAACAGTTTTAACCAACGGCCAATAGCAATAATTTATTTTGTAGTTTTACCTAAGCTTAACAGCTTTAATAGCTTCGTAACAGTCTAATACCTTGTTAAGCGCAACAATTGATATACGAGGTATTGATGTCTGAATATTAATTTCATTAGTACGTTCCCCCGTCACCGAGCGAAGCCGCGGGAGGAAGGCACAAGGACATACTTTCGGCGATCGATATATTGGGAGCGTTATTATTAATTGGAATATTAGAGCTGTAATAATTAATTAACCCATCAAGCCCCACAAGAACACCGGTGATCGCGACAATAATAGAATAACAAAATATTTCCAAGAATCAGCGATCGAAGGATTAAACTGAATGAAATAATATCGTCACTCTAAGTTACTCTCTAGTTATTTCCTAGGAGTGATGGCTCTTCTTTCCTTTCAATTATTTTACCTTTAATATTAGAATTTAAATCACAAGCACATTTTTAACTAAAAATAATCAACAGTACATTTTACAGTCGAATTTAATTTCGCCATATTAGACAAGTTGCAAGTGCGTTATGGGTTTTCAAACTACCTCTTTCTCTTTGAAGGACATGAGTGTTATTTCACGCCAATTTTCTGTGACGCTGAGGTCTCCAGTCAATTACATCAAAAAATGCCACTCCTCGAATATAGTATCATCAATAGTATTGTTTAAATACATCATTATCAATTGAATATCGACCACGAGTTCATTGCACTGAGACAATAGTCTGAAACGGGCGGTAAATTAACCTACTTGGAAGTGCTGACGATGGGTAATTAATGAAGTTTTCATAATTATCGGCCGGCCCCTAATTGATTGGCGAACCTGGCGACGGCCGACTAAATTATAGTGTTTTATTCGTGTTGAGGTAATTAACGTGAATAACGACCGCGTAATGGTTTATGGCCGTTGTGATTTGAGCCAAATCACAATTTATTACATTAAAAAGGTGCCACTTAAATCTTCATTAATTGTTAAGTACATTTTGGTTGTTGAATGTCGATGTGCCCTAGGCCCTATTCGGGATTCGGGAAAAATGGAGGTGTCCATTTTTGACATCGGCAGCTAGGTCTACTTGGTCTCGCAAAACCATGGTGACTTGCCCATACTTCTTAATTCTTACAAATAATATTGTAATTATTACCGATATAAAACCGGTAAACCGAACTGGAAAGAAGGCGGAATAAAAAAAAAACTCCTTTTTGTATAAAAATGTACTTTTTTCGTTGAATCTTGAGATCGTCAAAAAGATATAGTTAATTAATATAAAGCAATTTAATAGCCGTGACACAGTATGTGTGCAAGAGTGCAATGTCAAAGTGAAGGCAGCACACTATAGGCCATGACCATACTTGCTTTATGGGACATTTACCGTGCTATCGATTGTAATAAACAATGCATTATAGGTGGACTTTATGTAAAATATATTTATTACTTTAGTTTCGAAGGTTCTATGTTGTATAGGCCGCAGGCGCAAATCTTAGTTTAAGTTAAAACGCATTTAACATAGAGTTAATAATGAGGTTTATATTATGATGTTATCTTTTTAGTTAAACATAAAAGAAGCGACAGACACGACATTATATTTAACCCCAAATTAAATAAGTCAGCACAAGTCAGCCTTAGAGCCCCCGCAGACTACAGACTTTTAGTCGGCCAATAGTTTGACCAAATTGGGGTTTCAGTAAATTATTATCGGCCGTTGCAAATCGTTTAGTGTGCGCACCATCATACATCTTCGTACTGATCCGCTTCGATCAAACTATCGGCCGATAGAAAGTCTGCAGGCTGTGGGGGCTCCTCGATTTATATGAGTCAGCGAGAACGAGCGGATTTCAAGCAATGGGGATTGTCCATTTTTTTTTAATTTTGCTCATTACAAAAACATTTCGAGGAATAAGGTCAGTGATCGTTTTTCTGTATATAAACGAAAGAAATACCCATTAGTTACTTATATTTTTGAACAAATATGTTTAACCTTAGTTTGACCTTCAATGGCGTTAAATTAGCAATAAATTCGACCAACATTACGTTTCGTACTTTTGGTAAGCTTCTCGTATCAGCTTTCACATAATGATAACTTGCATTTGACGAACCAGCCATTATAAATAAGATCGAAAGGAAAAAAAAACATACTACAGAGGTCAATTGGCCGCCGATGATGACGTCAGAGCAAAACTTTAAAAATTTATTGAGAAAAAACTAGCCAATGAATTTCAAAATTATTTAATTTATATTCTTAAAATACCCTATTTTAACGAAAAAAAATATAAAAAGTACATGTGATTTTTTTTGGACAATGCCCATTGTATGGAATTAGCGTCGCGACCGTGCAGCTATTAGAATAAATCGTTACATACAATCATTGCTTGTGATCTCGTTGAGCAGCGGTTAAGACCGGGCTGCCAAAAATATCAAACACGCTAGCCCCGCCTACACATCCCGCTATCCTCCAATCGTGATATAATGATTCCATGAATCGTGCCCGCATGAATTGTATTTAGTGAACAATATCGCGTAACAAGGGTTCCCGCATTATAGCACGAAAGTAAAGGTCGTAAGTCCCAAAACTGTTTTTTGATGATTACTTATAAACTAAATGGAATACTAATATTTCCTTTAGCTATTATTTTCAAAATGTATGATTGTAGTAGTGCAAGTAATTTAATGATAGTAACTGAATATTAAGTGTAACAGATATTAGTTGAAAAGCCCAGAAATAAGCATAATTTCGAAAAATATAACTATCGAGTCAAAATAAGTGAATCGTGTTTCCCGTTAGGCTAGTATCAGATAAATGTACAATGATTAAATAAATCTCAATTTCATTTTAGTCAATCGTCTTCCAAGGTCGTAATACTTATTAGAAAGCACAGCATGACATCTCGGTTATCGCTGACGCATATAAATTGAACCATCTAGTGATTTGTATTGCTTAGACTTTTGAGCCCTTTAAAACATGGCCTGATGCTCCGTAGATTCGGCCTAGTTCAGTAACGAAGTCCGAAACTAACGTCGAATTTCGTCGTACTCGTTCAACTCGACAAAACTTATAATATGAGTCGACCTATTTACATGCTACCTCGGAGTTTCTGATAACCAAACAAATGATAACCCAACACCAAAAGTTTATAATAACAGGGAGATATAATAACAGATTCCGAAGTTATATGCTTGTTAATTTCAGCTTCCTTCATAATCTGAATCGTATCTGGGATCTCCTTTAAAGGAGATTAGATAGGTTTATGCAAAACTTAAATCGAAGATAGATCCAGAGAATAGTTTCAACCAAATAAATATTTTTTGGGAAAAATAATTAAAGACCAACTTTAACAAAAATAATATCACTATAAAGTTAACGTAATATGTGGCCTGCAATAATGAACCTAGACACATCCAAATTTGATAATATGGATACAAAAAGATGTGTCTGTCTGTTACATCCTCGAGCTCCACATTTAAACCATTAAATATTAAATGAAATATTAATTTCAGTTAGTAATTTCAGAACTATTAAGTATTTAAAGATGGTATTTAAACCGGAAAAATGAGCGATTCCCGCCGCGATGAACAAATGTTTGCTCGAAAAATGTTGCGGGCTAGTTTAAATATATCTATTTTCGCATACAAAATAATGGAGGAAAACGTGTAGGCTTGGCAAGAAAATGAAATCTGAGATATGTCAGAGATTCCGGACGCCGGAATGTAATGAGCTTCCGCATGTTTGTCCGATATCCAACACCCCCCGACTTCCTCATACACCCCGACGTACCCCGGTAGATCAGATATATCGGCCCACATGTATTTATTAACTGGCTAAACACATAAACAAGCCGAAAAGAAGTTGTCGGGATTTACGACAACATATTTACATTTAGATTGTCGCAATATATTTCAAATCATCGAATAGTAGTTCTCCATTCGGGTTTTTATAAGCAGGTATATTTTCGTGATATTCTCAAGTGAGTATATCACGAAAATATAATTTGCTGGTGAAATTACCTGTCCATCGTTTTCTGATAATTTTCAAACATTTCAATATTTTCTTCCTCCTTTAAGATTCGGGAAGGCCGATTGTTCCTATCGAACTGAGCGCAGGCCAACCTGACCCGCTTAATCGGACTAATTCAGTGCTTTTATGTGTCTGTGTATATTAGGGCTTTAAAATAAGCATTCTAGCATTGGTGTTAGCAACAATTTCGGTGTATGTATCGCATAGTTTTCTGCCTATTCTCTACCACACATGATGACTAAGAGTAATGACCCTAAGTTTAGACTTAGAACGTACCTGGTATTCAAATCATACAAATTGTCGAAGGGCCTAACGTTTTAGCCATTTCATAGTACAATCACGTAGTAATTTTAATGTGAAGACCATTTCGCCTGTTCAAACAATTCCCACCGCAATTTGACCGACGCCTGTTTATTTTCACCCCAAAGAAATTATTCACCCCACTTTATTATTTTTATCCATTAGGTACAATTTATCAATTTTTTTAGGTATAATAATTATAGTAGTACTACAATTATTGGTACGTTTTTGGGTTAATGCTCCAATCTCCATACAAAAATACCCCTTGTCCTTACATCAATAAATTATTCTTTACAATAATTATTGTTTATATTTAGCAATACTCATTCTCACAGCAAAATCTTTACATAGAATGATGGATGTAATAAGCCCTCGAAAAATATATGCTCAAATAATGGCACGAGCGGTTTTTCGGTTCGGTTAAATTTTCTGCAGTTAACCATTTTCGAAAAACTAAATAAAACCCAACAAGTCAATTCATCTGAAAGATATGCTCATTTATTATACAATATACAGTATACACATACAATATTTTATATGTCAAGAGTACAATATAAACATAATATTATACATTATCTTATACATTTGGCGATATCTCAGTCCGAGGGTCGTTCTACTTGTAGAGCCATGGTGAGTGATGTAGAGGATGGTAGAGCGGCAACAGAGGGTGGTGAAGCAGGGGGGTGGTGTGGAGCAGGGGGGCAGTGTGTAACAGGGGGGCGGGGCGGAGTATAGGGGGGTGGATGCGGACGATGGAGGGGTGGTACAGCGACTGGTACAGCACTTGAGGCGCGCAGGTCGCTGCAGAAAACAGCACCAGCACCGCCATCTGGAAGCAGGTTTAAGATATGTAATTGATTTTACTGACGGTTCTTGGTGGAAATTCATGTTGAACACTAATAAAACACACTTTTCTTGAACTTTATTAACCGACTTCTAAAAAACGAGGAT
This sequence comes from Polyommatus icarus, assembly GCA_937595015.1. Taxonomy (NCBI): domain Eukaryota; kingdom Metazoa; phylum Arthropoda; class Insecta; order Lepidoptera; family Lycaenidae; genus Polyommatus; species Polyommatus icarus. The sequence continues at coordinate 848,094 of OW569322.1, read as the reverse complement.
GTTATATTATGTTCGGCTATGGATATTTTTTTTGTATGTTCAACGATTACTCCGCCGTTTGCGAACCGATTTTTGAAATTTTTGTTTTGTTGCATTAGGTTTCATTTATTTATTTATTAAACCGTTTATTGCACACAAAAAAAAAACATACAGTAACAAGTTATACTCATAAAGAAAGACGACACAACACTTTTTCGACTATATTAAGAAATTATTATAACTTTTAACAAATTACACGACCGGTTTCGAAAAACACGATGATGATTTATTTTGAAACCGGTCGTGTAATTTGTTAAAAGTTATAATAATTTGTTAATACACGTAGAGTGAAAAAAGTGTGTTTTATGAGTGTTCAAGAGGTTTAAGGTTTTAATTCAAGGCATCAGTGATAGTAGCCAGTTTCGTTGAAACTAGACCAGCTATATGGAAGTATATATTGTATAATATAGGGCGCAATAGAACAAAGAGATTAACACTTTAGGGTGTGTACTGTTTTTGTGTCCCATACCTCTATACACAGTATACTGTATATTATATGGGACATACAAAGTAGCAACGCGCTGAAAGAGTTTAAATTATTATTGTAAGTGCAAATTCACGTGTTTCTAATAGAAACATAGAAGTCAAAAGTAACTTTTAGCACCTTTTAGGACTGCTAGTTTTACAGTGAACTCTATATTGAGGCACACAAACACGCCCTAAACTATTATCAGTTTGTTTTGTTACTACTTACGCCCTGTATATTGCTCAAGGTGTGCCGTATATACTATACAAGAGCACTCTCTCTTCCTTTTACTGTCTTAACCCAGTGGGACGGGTAATCGGACACGACTCATTCGTGATAATCCAAATTCTAAGGGTCTATACACACGAACTGCAATCCAGCAGTTTGAATGCAGTTGACACGAATGCAATAGAACTGCAAACCATGGGACCAAACCATCAACTACATCCAAACTGCACTTGAACTGCAATTTGCGGTTGGATTGCAGTTGAAATATGGTCCGTCTGTATAGACCCTTAGTGATGTTAGATAATAGAGTTAGGAATTATCTTTACTTAATAATAATAATAATAAATATTACAACGTATTACACTTTGTATTGCAACTTAGAAGTTCTCTGATTAACTTGAGCCGAGATCTCAGTCCAATCCCTTCACAACGATAAATATGCTCGTTACAAGTACCGGATTAACGCGCTGCTTAATTAAATGGCTGACGCTAGCGAGTACAGGCGGATCATTGAATAGAAGTCATGCACAGTTGGGGAAATTAAAATTTTACATATTGACATGACGTGTAATAGCTTTGTCCACATTGGGCCATTTTTTGTTCATCAAGGGCATGCGTTATAGTGCAGTCAACAGCGAACGTGAGGCATACCTGTGACGCGCGTTGAAATCGTAGCGCTCGCTATGACACTTTTCTGTTAACGCGGGTGGATATTGACGTATTCGATTTTTGAATATGCCAAACGAAAGTTGAATAAAAAGAAGATGACGAAAATTGAAGATGGAATTGCATATTAATGTGGACATAGCTAATTGTGGAAATACAAATTAAACAACCACCCGTTGTTCCCACATGCCTCCTTGGCACTCAATATTCGGAAAAGTCGTAAAAACGGCAGGGGCCACTTACACTGACTTAGGTTAAACTTTAAAGTAAATTTTAAATTTAAAAATCATGTCATCTCTGCTGTTCGTTTTTTTCTTTCGTAAATAAAAGAGACAACTTAATATTTAACCGAGAGTTAACTAATTTAATCTAGATTCGTGCAAGTGAGCCTCGTGCAAAATTATAACATTAGTAGCGGTTTGCTCTGCATTTATTTTCCGAGGCTGTGCTTTATTTAATTAAATTGTAGCCTTTTATTTGTCTTTAACTGTGTCTGATACAGAATGCAATTTGTTTTTACAACTTTTTAGTTTTTACCATAGCTTCAGTTTTTAAATAGAGAAATGAGAATATTTTTTTGAGAGTTTTAAGTCCTTCTAGTCAAGGAAAATAAAAATACTTTTATACATTTCTAAATCTTACTTAGATAAGAAAACATTAACATAATTTATTTTAAGTGTTTAGAATTCTAATAAGATATATTTTATTCTTACCAAATGGAAAAGTTTGAACATTTTGAAAGAACCACTCGCCAGTTATTCAGGTAAAGTAAAATAGTGTACTGACATAGTATGTCATATTCCTCTAATATATATCAGTCACAATTATGTACACTATGTCAGTGGGTCCATAACATACGCATATGGCCATGCAGGAATTTCTAATTGACATACTACCACGAAACATAGCGTTTACCTCATAACATAGTGTACATCTTTCCAACTATATGCCTAGATGGAATACTATGATTAGGAAGATTTGTAGTTGGTTTCCTTTTAAATTGCCAAAAATGTGTAATATTTCTTGTAATAGATTAAATTAATTGGTCAAATTATTGAGAATGCAAGTGACGAACCGCTTATGGGAGTCGTCGCTGCTGTCTTAAACTGCAAAAAAACAAATATTTTTCTTTCAGCAAAGTTAAAATTAGCAGGTAATTTTACAACATAGCATAGTCATAATTAATGAAAGTATTAATAATAATTTTTAGTTATTACCCTTACTTTAGTTTAAAATGCTATGCAAGAATGAAAACTTTTCCAAGTTTAATTCTTACATAGAATTTTAAACTAACGTAAAATACAATTATTATATCTTAATTTTTCCTGGTAAACGAGCAGAAAGAGCTACCTAAATGAAGTTCTTGACTTGCAACATTTTTAGAATACGTATTTAAGTGCGTGCGAATTGTTAGCGAAACAATATGAGTACACTTTAATATTATTGTTATGACAATGAAAACTTTTCGTGTGGGTAACTAGTATTCAAACTACTTGTTTATTTTTAGAAATCATTTTAAAATCATTCGTATTTCCATGCGAAAAATTAGTTAGAAGTATAAAAGTTTAGTTATTTAACACGCGAGCCAGTTAATTATAATTAGTTGTAGTTATAACTTACCAATAGTTACGGTTAACGCATAACACCGACTAGGAGCGAGTTATGTTAATAGAAAGGGTTTCACACATTCAACTGGTAGGTTATGACAAAAAATGATATATTTGCCCTTGATTCCTTAAGAGAAGAAGAGATGAAAATAGGTTAAGTTTTATTTATAAGTTTTTAGATACAAGAAGAAGCTATTTTCCAGTAGCTTTTTACTCTTACATAGCTCCAAAGAATAAATGAGAATCCTCATTAAATGTTTGGCTATCTCTTATTATTATCATCTGAATAAGAACAACACTTTACAACAATGTAGAATTAATGTCTTCGACTATTTTTGTTCCATAACGGAACCCTAAAGTTTATGATATAAGAACATAAATCTAAATATTTTTGCCATATACGGCGGGCATGAGAAATTGTATGCAGGCTGTGGGAACTTAGTTTGAATGGAATCAATATGACTGTGAGAGTGTATTTTACATGGAGAGATAATTTAATAGCTTTAACTAAATAATTATTGATGACATAGGCGTGTTATAGAATAAAATACGCCCGTAACTCAGTTGTGCCAAAATTAGTTTATCGCGCGGGAATCATACAATACATTTTTCCGGGATAAAAAGTATTTCCTCAAGTAAGGGGACTCAAAATATCTCCATGCAAAATTTCAGTAAAATCGGTTCATCGGTTTGAGCGTGAAGAGGTAACAGACAGACAGACACACTTTCGCATTTATAATATAAGTATGGATGTATTTGTGAAAATTGACAACATTTTGACGTTTTAGACGCAGGAACTATAGACCGTACTTTACTCGGGAGTATCGGGACTCAGTATTCTCTTGCCAAATTTCGTCAAAATTGCATAACGGGTGTAGAAGCTGTACCAGATTGACAGACATTAACATTTATAATATTAGTCTTTATCTTCAATTTCGTAGACCAGACTTTCTTTATCGTTTATTATTTCTTTATTTTATAAATGTTACTGGCTGCTTATATTACACTCTACATAATGTTATGACGCTGATCAAACAAACAATTTTTGTACATAATATCAGTTAAAAAGTGTCTCGTAAGCCTTGTGAGTTATCATGCTCTGACCTTGTAACTGGTGGAGTTTTCTGGAGCAATCCGTTTTCCTCATGTTTGGCAATGTTTCGCGAGGCAGATTACTTAGCACACAGAGAAAATAATTAACTTTTAAAATGCTTTTAAAATTGCGTGATTTTAACGAAACTAAATTATTATCATCGAAGAAATTGATTCAAAGGCCCTTTTCAAACGGGCCTACATCATTTGGCTGGGTTTGACATACTATCCGACCAAATTACGTGGGTCCGCAATTTGCATATGAATCAACTTCTACAATCCCTTAACTGGTAAAAATATTTATACCGCGAATTTTACTATTGCTACAAGGTTTACTTGTCTGGCACAATTGAAAACTCTCTTGATAGTCAAAGATAGCCGGCCTTGAACAGTTATACGTTTAATGTTTAGCTTTATTACATGAAAACATTGAAAAATGACAAAAGTGTTCCCTATAGAATTGAATTTTATTCTCTTAGCCCTGATGCTGTTCCAACAGAAGAGCTGATGATGATGATTTACTCTAACTGAACTAAAGTTAGTCTGGGTGTGTTGTAACTTGTAAGAAGAATAACGCGGTTGTCAAGTGCAAAAGTTTTAGTAATTAACATTTCCACGCTGCGGCATTCCCAGCTGATGTTGTACTTCATCCTACTTTTACTTCATCATCATGATTATCACCGTGACCTTCTTGGCCTAGTCACTAGTGGATAGATACTAAGCAATCGAAAGGACTCCCATTTGATTGTCAGACACATTTTTTAAGCCCCCAAAAGTCCGACTGCACATAGTTGGACTTTTCAGGCCAGACTCGTTGTGTGACAATCTTCCCATATAAACAGATTGTCCACCTATGAGATCGTCTAGCAATGCTCTAGTGATAAATGATGTTTCTCTTGATAAAATCGTTAGAAAAACCTGCACAAGTAGATTGTAGATAATGAAAATAATTAAAAGTGATAAACGAATATTATAATGTACAGTTTTGGAAACGCCTATAAATATTTAACGCACATAATATTTTAAACAACATGTTTATGATATAATTTCGATCCTACACGTTTATCAATCCTACCTTCAGTAAGTTTGCCATTGCTAATTATACTCTACAGGCACGATAGATACGACGGCAGATAACGTTTTAAATAATAATAATTAATACTCGCATTTTGTGTACCTTTGAAAAAATTGATTCGTAAGCAGTTGACGGACGTGATAATAATTATGTCATAATATTTTGGTTGGCTTACGTCAATTTAAGGTGACGCCCCGTTAAAGTAAAAAATCGTTTTGGATATGTTTTAGATCGCTTGTTTCTATGAGTTACCGGGCCGGCCTCTCATAGAAAACAAATAATGGAACAGCAAGAAATGGAAAGGACGTAAGCGACAAAATGGATTTTGTCACGTAATTTAAAGATCATAAATATATTTCATAATATAAGCTATGTACAAATTATAGTGTGTGCTTGAACTAACCTATATATATACAAATGGAAGCTTAAATCACTCTCCTCTGTTTGCAAAATTAGAATCCCTATTTTTATAGAGATCTTTTTGATTAATTGTTCTGTGTTATAAAAGTTGACCAATCGTGTTATGCTATGGGTAATTTAAAGATAAAGACATGATGAATACCTACTGACAATGAACTTTAATTTCTTAGCTTTAGTCATTGTTGAGAAAAATCGATATCGCTGCAGCCAAATTATCAAGGCGTCACCTTAAAGGCTGGGTTTGACATAACATAGGCCCGCCATCTGCTATGAATCAACTTCTCTGATAGTATAATATTATTGTATCTCAACAATTCTGTTTTTGCATAATATTGCCTTTAAATTAATACGGGTACATATCGAATATTCTTGCGTGGAAATTGAACGAAGCTAAACAAATGAACAATGATAATATTAACAAGAGCGTGTGGTTCTCTTGTTAATATTATCATTGTTTATTTTCATAATATGATTTTATTGAAAGAGCTTTCACCTTTTCTAAAGATACCATAAAATTTTAATGTTAATCAAAATGTTATAAATCACTTCTATGAAACGAATCTTTATTAAGAATTTTATTATGTAAATATGCCTAGAGAATGAAAAAAGCAAAAGCTTAAAGTCAAATGTCAAGTAAAATTCGAAAGCTTTTAAGACCTAAATAATATTGGGCCGAGCTTACAGCATTTACAAAAGTAAACCTTGAAGATGGACCGATTAATAACAAGTAGGTACTTAAATAGAATTGTGATGTCTTGACTTTTTTAGCTTATGAACTAATATTTTACATACGTTTAACCAGTAAATGAGCAGATATACAGCCTAATGCAAGCGATTTATATGTGTTGCGTTCCTTATTTTTATCATCCACAACCTTATTACCCAATAACCTTATAAATAATGCCTTAATAATATATTTTCATAATATCTTTTTTCGTTGTTTTACGCATAGATATAGTCGTGATATGTTCTAGCCGGCCTATTTGAGCCAAAACATCGTTTTTCTGCGTTTGTCGATAAGGCCAATTTGTGCCAAGCAATGTCTCTTTTGCGTTGTACGATAATGAGACATAAATTATTATAGTAATATTCTGACAAGGGCCCTTCGTCTCTGAGAACGAGCTTGTCTATTGTAGTAGGTCAAGCCTTGGGCTGTGGGTGAGCCGTGGAGATAAATATCAGTTGAGTAAGACGGGGTCAAACGGTAGCTTCGCCATTTTTATTATATTGATTTCGTCATTATTATATTGCGTTAGCAACTAGTAGGCTCGGTCCTAGAGAGAAACTATGAGTAAGGATTGTAAGAACAAAAATAATTGTATTTTGTTCATTGACATGCTACACGAGCTTTGGATTTCACCAAAGTTATCCTGTCAGTTATATTTAAACAGTAAAAACATATATTTTTAGATATTTCTTAAAATATAAGTATAAAAAATTGCTAAAAATAATTTTCTTAGACTGTAAATAAACAATAATAAACTTCATTACTTTCCAGTTATTTTGAGAATGGATCAGTTTTTATGGGTTCAATTCATCAATCATCAGTAATTATTGGGAGTATTATGTGTTCAAAATAACAACTTTGGTTTATATCACAAAATATATTATTTTTAATAAATATTAACAAACTTAATGGTGGAGGGCGACTACGGCTCCGTGGTGGACGACCGACGAGGAGCTGTGGGAGACCGCAGCAGGGGCGGTCTTCACGAGCACGGGGGCGGCGACGACAGGGGCAGCGTGTACGGCGTGAACCACGGGGGCGGCGTGCACGGCATGGACGACAGGGGTGTGGACGACAGCGGCGTGGACGACGGGGGAACCATGGTTGACGAGCTGGCTGCTCTTAGTGATGGTGGTCTTGGCGCCCACGACGGGGACCGCGTGGACCACGGGGGCGGCGTGCACGGCGGCCACCACGGGGGTGTGGGCGACCAGCACGCCGGGGGCGGCGGCGGCCACGGCGAACAGGAAAGCGAATACCAACTGTTGAAAAGAAATTTTGTTAGTCATTATGGATTTTATCATAAACAAACTTGGAATATTAGTTGTTATCTCCTAAAAATTTGCTGATTCTGATGCTAGTAAGCAACACAAATGCCAAATTAGCGAATTTTACGTTGTAAGGTGCTTGTGCGGTGCGCCCCACTGTCATCTTTTCAGACGCTATCGGTGACGTTTTTATGTCGATACTTCGTTAGGCGTGATTCAGTTCAGGCTTTGCACTGCTTATATGCTGGAGGATAAAAATAGATGATGGTCGATACTCAGGCCTATAGAATAAGCAGACAAAATTTTAACACAGTTGGTTGACTCATTTTAAACCAGAGTTTGGCTACAAACACCGCGACATGAGAATTCAATAATAAAATATTTGCAATTATTCCACCCCACGGTCATCGAACTTATAGACAGAGTTGTCGACGTTAACGCCATTTCCTTAATTTTTGACGGCTCTAACACTAGAAGTTAATCCTGAGATAATTGAGTTAGGGGCAGTCCCGCGCGTGCCGTCAGTCCGCAGATTTAATTTACGTGATGAAGGTGCAGGGGCACCGCGCTAGCTCCGCCCCTGACTGACTTGTGGCAGACAACATAATATTATTCGGACATGGGGAGACATGTAATTAATTTTACATCTTGTATTGGAGATTAAGGTAGTCCCTTACTATCCTAAACTGTTTTGATTATGAAAACTTATGGAAGAATCGAATACGAAAATCTGGAAAACTTTTGAACTTTGAGGAGTACTAAAAATAAGGATAATCAGTATTATTATGCCCAAGTAGACACTGGAATATTATAAAATGTTAGGCATAAATTATTGTAGTAACGTAATTCTAACAAGATTCCTACTGAAAATTCCTAGGTTTTAGATTTCAGACAGCTTTATCACAAACAAAAGGGATACCCTTAGCGGGATTTGAATCATTAATAACGAATTGAGTTTAATTTACGAGTCAAATGCTCGGTATGGCTCCCAATATCACTAATACTCTCTTTATTAGCTCTATAACTATTTTAGGATTCAGGATATTTAAACGGAGATTGGATAGATATTAGATAGGAAACTAAATTTGTGGTTTTTATCCAGTCTGTTATCTAGAATAAAACCGTCCTACATAATATATTTGGTGTATTGATTCATATAAAATATTATTAGAACTTCACATAATGATAGGCTTTGCTCCGGGAGAAGCTATATTTTTTTGGCAAAGTATGTTAAATCAGATGCTAGTTTATCAGAAAGTGAGATACTTTTAAAATTATTATGATTAAATTGTAGAATTTTTATTTTATTTTATTTTGAAGCTTATTAAGAGACCCATGTATGGAGTGCTAACTTTGTCTTGGCTTGAAGCTAAACTTCATTTTAGCCAAGCTGTAAGCTTTTTAATAGAATTTTTCTCATTTATGGAGACTTGGAAAACTTTCATCGTCTTCGAATTTTCGGAAAGTTTACTTAAAAGGATGGTTGATGACTTACGAATTTCTGCATGTTGATGGTTGGTGGTTGTTGGTTGGTGGTTGGTTGTGTGTGGTGTGGACGAGAGTGCCTGATGGTATAACTACGGCTGGGCCGGGGCCGGTATATATACGACCGACCGTACTTGAAGCTCGCGCGAGCTTTCGCAATGGATGTGGCAGTTGCGGAGGCTTTCTTCCGGTTTCATATCGGAAGTGAGATATTTAACCATTTAAAGACAGAGGGCTAGTTGGAAAATAATTTTGTTGCTTTTTTTTTAAAGTTGGGAATGGAATAAATCAGCATAATTTTGTCATACTGAGTTCATTGACGTTGTAAAGAAGTACATGGTGGTCACTCAAATTAAGCCTTTGACCATGTCCTGTGTGTCATGTGTTTTTCTCATTAAATATGACGGCCATAACTCTCTCTCTCTCTCTCTCTCTAAACATTATAATGTATATTTTCTGTGTACACGCGGTGGAGCCTACGAAAATAATTTAACCAAAATTGGCTACTTTGTACGCAAATGTCATTTAGGAAATTGAATAAAACCGTTCGCTCCATCCCTCTTCCTTATAAAATACGGGCTACTTAACTGCCGCATCCATTACAGTGTCAGTGGCTCGATGTAATGTGTATATTTTTGAATAATTTGTAGGAGCAAGTCCGCGGGCAACGCCAAGTTCATTCAGTCAAGTTGAACTTACGTAACGTACACACTACGTAGCGGTAGCGTAGCCGTGCATACATACAACGGTTGTTGTTGGAACAATATCGCTGCCTGATTGAGCTTCGATTGTTATTGTTACTAGTTGGTTATAATTTGGGAAATTGAGAAGAAAAATATGAAGAAATTTACTTAGGTTTGTATGCAAATTAAGCTGCTATCAAAAGCTGTAACTTAAATTCTTGTAAGATTTATGATAATATTATGCGATTCCATTACAATGACTTTTGTCTATAGTGATAAATAATCCTTATATCTCTGCATTTAAAATAGTTATGTTAGAATTTGGGGCTCAAAGTTTTGGTCTCTGTAATCGCTATTTAAAAAATTATGTATCTTAGCACAGCGAAGACGTCTCGAAATTTTCTCATTTTTAATCTCTAGAACATTGCGCAAGAACTTAGAGGTGAAATTGCTTGTGTAATTCGCGGGGACATTTCAGCGCTTGCCAAATGTGGCTTATCTCGATCGCGAGTAATGAGTTACCACACAGACATACACGACACGACGATACCATCGCTGACCCTAAGGTCTTAGTGTAGGTCCCTAGATTATAGAACATCTAACGCAATTAAATGACCCTTGGGGTATCTCTTCTGTCAAGTTTATTACAGTCTGCTACCATTACCCTATTACTATGATTTTACTAAGAGTAGAGTTATGCCATTGAAATCTTGATAACCTGAGTAGATAATAATATTATGCTTGTGGGTATATCAACATTTTAGTTTGAGTGTATTGGTAGGTATTGGTTACCAATTCTTGCAAGGGATGCTGTATCCTACAGCTACACAGTATGCCCTACAGCTCAGTAATACAGCATAACAGTACTGTAGGTATAGACTCCGCGCAGACTTTTAATATATCTGTTTAATTAATTATTAATTTATATTATATACTTAACAAAATGTCACACAATTTGTTTGAAAACTTGGCGCGTATATAGATGGAATCTTTCATCTTACTTTAAAAATACGAGGTTCAAAAGGTCTGATTTTCATCTTAAAAATATAAGATATCTGAGTGTAGATGTTATCTTATCATTCAGCGCAGACGGTGTCGCAACTTGTACTAGCAAAAATATAACGAGGAAAATTGTGGTAATAAACAACAAAATTTACATAAGATTGCGTAAAAGTAATTTAAAACTGTAAAAGTATTTTGGAGAAATATTGTAGGCCTAGGCGCCATGTAGAGGCATTTTTTTCCTTTTAACGGATGGTATCAGAACAGAGTTGAATACAGTGACATTCTAGTCTGTTCTTATAGATCTGTACAATTTATTATTCGTAGAACTACAAGAAATAAAACTAGATTAATCTATGTTCATTATTTTATGCACCAAAAGTACGCAATGCTATTAGATGCATCTCTTCTGAAAGTGTTCTCTTTCCACCACAGTAGTCGCTTGCCATCAGGCGATTCACTATCTCGTTTCCTGATCCATTTCATGAAAATCCGGTGAAAAAAAAAATTATCAAGGGAGAGTATTTATTCCGTTTTCCTTATGACACTTTTGTCGTAAGGCTGTCGATAAGGAAATTTCAATTTTGGAAGCACGTGATCTGGTTCACAGCTAAAGGGTTTCGTACTCAGCAAATTAAATTATTTTTATACTTACTTGTTTTAATGATTGCGTCGGTTTTGCTACAAGCCAAAAGAGTTTTCAGAATTTGTATAGAATCTTTATGACTGCTATCGACAATACTTTTAATTAATAAGTGTTCTCTCACCACGAGCATTTACTTGTAATGTAACATTAAAGATTCGATTTTGAGCATAACATTACAATACTACCTCCCTGACTAGCGATTATTCGCGTGTAATGTAACATACGACTTTGAGCATAGCTAGTTGATGTTACAAGTTGTATCAAGATATTACATACTGTATCAAAAAAGATGGTTGGAGAGTAGTGTTTTGTGTCGAACTGGAACTCGAACTCAACTCGAACTCGACTCGAACTCGGTTGTCTGTAAAGTCGGTTTACTGACGATAGTTAAACGTGACAACGTCATAGCCTTAAATGCACAGATTACTTTATATATTTGTAGACTTAAATGGAACGCCTCAGAGCGAGGTAACGCCGCATATTGCGTCATGTTTTTTCGTGCGCGCAGCCCATATCGAATTATAAGACGTTATCACGTCAACAAGGTGCACATTGACTCTGTAACGTTATATTACAAGCGCATGCTCCCGGTGAGAGAGCACCTTTCCTCAACTTCTGAACCTTTTGATAGCATGTGGTAAAGTTAGCTGGAGTTTGTTTCAGATCTCTTCTTACTCTCGCATAGAGGGTGATATTATGTCAATCTCAAATTTATTGAAAGTTGATCAAAATAAAAGCTTCTGCTATTGATTTCAGTTGCGTGTAATAGATAGTATTTGATGATCTATAATTCTCTAATATAAAAATTCTTTCTATATAATATAGATATGCTTATATCATCTTAGACATATTGTGAGGAATTTTAAATTTGTAGCTCTAACGTTTATCTGAAAATCAGTTTTTTTATGTGTCATATTCGGAAACCACACACATTCAATAACTTCCCAAGGAACCCAAAATATAATTATTATGTTGTGGAAGTTTCGAGTAACGAGTTCGAGTGCTTTAGCTCGTAACTCGTATCGGAAGACAACAAGGTGAGCTGCGAAGGTAATTACGTACGCGCGTTTATTTCGGGCTACTGAATTACTATATACATCTTAAAGTACTTATTGCTTTGTTCCGAGTAGGTTGTATCATAATAATTATATTTAAATCAGTGCTGAATTTATATATTTTATGATGGTCACTTTATTTTCGCCGCCGTATGTAGGTACGTAATCTATAGGTATAGGGCCTCTACGAACGTCCCATAAGCAGTGGCATATAACGGCCTTTTTATAAATCTAAGGCTGGTTTATGTTATGGTAATCTAATAACTAATAAGTATCCATTTATTTACCAAATTCCTCTGTTATTTATATAAATGTGGGCCCATATTAAACCCTATTGCTTATGTTTAAGTAACAAAATTAACGCGACAAAAAAGAAATACCTACAGTATTTAATAAACTGCCAAGAGGCTATAACTGTTTTGAATATGAATCATAAACTAAGAAGAGGTGTATGTCAATTAAATGTTATAATATAAGGCGTGAACTTGATGTAGATGTTAGGAAAGTGGTGTAAGTGGAGATAGACCGGTCTTTACTGGAGCAAGGGCGCTAGTCTGCTAAGCTGACAGTCTCCCATCTTTTATTTAAAAACTGATTAATAATCTTTGAGTAATATTTATTAAAGTTAATGCTATAATAAATATTACTTCTATTATCAATGTTATAGATTCAGGTTAGATATTTTATAGAAGCATGTTAAAAAAGTTTAGTCAGCCCTTTATAACAAGAGAAATGAATTAAACATCAATATCTTCAACTACTTCAAGCTTTACTTCCTATTGTCGATTTATTTTATAAACATAGCAACAAGTAGTTATTAATTCATCGAATCCGCGACCTCTTCGAGTTATTGTTTCGAAACCGAACATAATTGTAGGCCGCCCATCCGCGTCCCACATCAGAAGCAGATCTCCCCGCGGGGGCCAAGGCTGGGCCCGCCGCAACGCCTCTGGCCGCTGCTGGGGCTTATTCTCAAGTCTCGAATGTCACTTCAAGCGCAGTCAGTCTCACAAGTCACATGCTACGTAATCCCGCGGTTTGATCAGACCGCATGGTAGAGTTCCACAAAGGTTTTTGTGGGTAGATGCTGCGTCCACGATTATCTTTTGGCCGCAGCAGAGACCCCTTATACTTGCGGGTAGATCTTTTATCCTTCCAATATGTTTAAAAGCATTTGCTGGATGCGAAGAAGAAAATTTCACAAGATGTTTCAGGTGCGAGTAGACCGGCCTGCGTTCGAAGTGAAATTCGAGGCACGAGAACAGGGCCAGGCCGCTCACCTTCCTGCTTAACCTTTATATCCGAAATAATTTCAATTGCTTTAATTATTTTTATCGGCGTAATGGTCGTTTAAAGCGAATAAAATCGGCTTAATAAGTTCGGTTTATGGAATGTTGAGAAATCTGAAAATTTTAATGCGAAAGTTTTTATGACCGGAATGATATAATATTATGTTAATTTCACATACTTATTACATTGTTTTTAGTTCTAAAACTTTTATTGGCTGAATAATATTTTCAAGGGCCATGAAAATTTAATTTATTTTTAGCTTCTTTCATTGATTAATAATAAATGATCTATAAATAATACTAAATTATTAATGCTTTATTGAGTGAGTAGTTTAAAGAGTAAGCTTATTGGGTATGTGCACACAGGAACAACAATAATGTAAATGTAAAACTACCTACAATAAACCTGTACACCGTAGCGACTACCGAAAAACATTAATTAACTGTAAATAATAAATATTTATAAACAATTTGACACAGTATACAAAGTTTCTTTACATAAATAGTCAATTATTGCCTTCTATTTTAAATTAATTACGTAGTTTGTATAAATAACAATTAATAAATGACTAATTAGTGTCAGAAATAAAAGATAGCGTAAGATTTAATGTCCCGCCACCGTTAAGATTTATATAACCGACTCATATTTCATCTCATGGGTAACAGAGATTAATTTCAATGACAATTGTAACCTCCATCCCATATTTGAAGAATATTATCAAGGCTGGCGTTGCAATAATTGTTTGGCAACCGTCTCGTCATTAATAATCCTTTGTGCCTTCGAGATAACAATGTGGTCGCGCGGACGAGCCACGTTCTGCCGCGACCGGTCGCCGACTACGATTGTCACGCGCGTCACGCGAATACGAGTATACATTTTAAAATTATTGGTTAAAAATACTTAATATTTTTCGATGTAATTTTAACTAAATTAAATGAATAATATTATCGAATTTGACTTCTTCTACAATTCGAAAGCTATACTATAATTTTGCGTTGGTTTTGTGTGTTGCCTAAAGCGTGAATCCTTTAATGTTGGCATATGACAGGCTGTGGATTACCGATTAACATATCGGCTTGGATTATCTCGAAAAAAAAAACAGTGTATTTGTAAATTTCGGAAATTTATAGGATCTTAAACCTAGTAACAAAACGAATGATCTGCTAAATAGAGTGGTTAGTATTGGAAAAGTACAGTAATATTATTATGTCGCGGCGAAGTAGCTTGATGCATCTCGTCTGCGCAATGCTTGATCTTCTGTATACTCTGAGATAACAATGTAAACGGAGACTTTATCTCATACATAAATGTTTCTGTTTCCTCTTAATTGAATTTTTCTTGGTTTTTGTCAATGGATTCCCAACAAAGGATTCTTTGAGCCTACTGTATTGTGTTGTCTGTTTAAATGTCACCATATCATATTATATTTTTATTATTTTACTGTATGTACACTTTAAATAGACTATCCCGCTACGATGCTACTTGCCTAAGAACTAAGTAGGTTTTACTTTTATTTTGGACTAGATGACTCCGTTGCGCCAAAACTCGTTTATCGCGCGGGAACCGTACATTTTTTTCGAACAAAAAGTATCCTATATCCTTTTCCGTAACTCAAAGTATCTCCATGCCAAATTTCAGCAAAATCGATTCAGCAATTTGGGCGTGAAGAGGTAACAGACAGACAGACAGACACACTTTCGCATTTATCTTATTAGTATGTAAGTATGGATGTCTTGATATTCCCGTGTCTTCAGTAAGGTCGGTGCTGATGAAATACCGCTGGGTTTTAGTAGAGTAGAGCTGCGACCATCTCCTCGGGAGCAGCAACATATAATATTATATACTCGTACTCAGGGTAGTAGTCCCCTTTCCCCACGGAATACGAAAAGGCATTATTAAAAAGGATTTACTTTTATTCTATTAAATTTAAGCCCTATAAATTGTTATAAATTTTAAGTGGTAGTCTATACTACCCTTTTTCGAAGTTATGAAATAAGTTTAAAATGATGCGTCTACCTCATATTCTTAGAAAAATATGTTCTTATTATAGTCTGGGATACATTTTGAAGTGTAAAGTTTCTTGGGCGTGGGCGGAGATACATCGGGCGGATAAAGCTCAGCTAAGGAGCTTTCGACGAAATCCTATTGTAAATTAAACACCTCATACGAAATCGTATACGAGTCTATAATGTACGTGTAAAATATATACATATATATATATATATATATATATATATATATATATATATATATATATATATATATATATTTTACACGTTATAGGAGGTCACTGCCAATAAAACTGTGTCCTTAACCCTGACGAATCGACTAAAATGTAAAAACTTATGAATAGCATCAGGGTACTTAGTCAAATTGAATTTAATAGTTTCTGCAGCAAAATCAGACTATTAAACGAACGCTGCTAATCGTGTACTAACCCACAAAAAATTACGTATTGAGTTATGAATGCATTATGTTCTTTAGATGATTTAGAACTAGACTGCATTCAAAATGACGACCTCTGTTGCAGTGGGTAGAGTGAGTGGCAGCTCAAGCCGGGGGTCGCGGGTTCGAATCCCGTCGACGGAACAAAAAGTTTTTCAATGTTCCTGGGTCATGGATGTGTATTAAAATATACACACACACACACACACACACATGCACACATCATGCACGTCTTAGAAGATGCTCTCACAACTTGTGACTTACCTTAAACACGGTGCTAATATTACCTTCTGAGGGGGGGCCTGGTGACCTTTTATCACAGGGCAACCTATTTAGGGCACCAGTCTCCTACTATAACTTGTAACTATATCATAATAATTGTATTTTTGTCTTTTGTATTGTGGGAGAAATGAATAAAGATTTTTTTTTTAAATATGTGTATGATATAATAAAAATCTTAAATATATGTAGTATAAGTCTATAGTATAAAACTTAAAAGTATATTAAATATATTTCCGTTGTCTGGTACCTGTAACACAAGTCCTTCAGGTACTTAGCACGGGGCCAGATTTACGTGGTGTGAAGCGTCCATAGATGTTATTAATATTAAAATTTAACAACAAAAAAATTGTAGGGCACTAATGCTTAAAAAATAACAGCGACCATAGTAATAAGATCAAAAATATTATGTACACTGTACGACCATATATAAAAAAACCTCCTCCTTTTTAGGTAGTCGGATAAAAACGGCATTTGACATATCGCAGCGCAAACGTCATGTTACAAGGATTCGTTGTCAGATCTCATACATTTTGATAATTTCGTCTGTCGAAACTGTCGAATGTAATTTGAATAAGTACTCAGTTTTTTAACCAGCTTCCAGAAAAGGCGGAGGTTGATTTACATACTCGTAAGTGACAGCTCACTGACTGTAGCACACTTAATTATCTCGTCGAGCGAGTAAAGTTTACACTGTACCGTAAATTCCTTTAGACAGGTGATGAAAGCTCAGTTCTTATGACGGTTAAAATAAAATGATTTAATATTATCATACTGTCGTAATGCGTAAGATCGGTGGGCAAAAATCAAGAAAAATGATTTTATTTGATCACAATGTTTAATTTTTAGATCTCTTAGTTCATACAAGGAATTAGCAGGGCTGGTAAGCGAGAATACACTTTTGGTAGACCAGTAATTAAACTTATCATTATTGGTTGCTATTGTACGTTATTGTACGTATTATAAACTGATTGCCCTCACATGATTCCCCGCAATATTATTTAAAAAATTTGGACCGGGTAAAACATATTGTATAGATTCTCATCACACGGCAGACATATTAATTGCTTTATTAATACAATATTGTCATTTATCAGACATATTAATTTCTTCATATATTTCACTCAGTATTATTATACGCTGAAAGTTACAGCGATTCGTCAAGCAATACGTCGCAAATCAACCCATGTAAACCCATATAAGCGAAGGTCGCTTATAAAAAGGCCGTTTCGACTTGTTACGAAGGCTTTCGTCATATTATGGGGGTAAGAGACCGTGGCAATATGAACTCCTTTTCTCTGAGGATTCTGTATTGTCCCGAGAGCACTCCAAAGCCTTTTTACGGGTCGGTGTAAACAACCCTAAACACAACAACAACCTTATTTTTAGCTCCACTTCGAAACAATTTTGAGTGAGGGATAAAAGACAATTGTTTTTGTATCATTTTTCGGATTCGTTTCATGTAAAACAAGACAATTGAATTTGTTGCGTAACAAATAGTTACTCAAACATTATACATAGAATTCTAGATGTTTCAACTACTTTGCGGGAGCTGTACATTTTGGCTAGAGAAATACTGTCTATAAATATGTCTTTTCCGGAAGCTAAAATAACTTTTAGCTTTAACTCGAATTTAATCTGTACCTCGAAGGTGAATAACACAATATATTTTCACATTTAAATGTATGGATAAACATTATTAAACATCGTGCAGAAACAAAACACTATTTTTGACCTCGTAGCTATAAGTTATAGAAAATCATAAAGGTCAATGCTATCTATAATATTATGATAATTGTTTGATGTACTACTGTTGAGGACCATGGCCGAAATATTGAAGTGGGCTCAATTTTTGTTTCTCTTCTCATCTCCCAATCGCGCCTAGCACAGTAGGTACTTGGTGCTTTTAGTAAAATAAGAAAGTAAAATATAAGTAAGTAATAACAAGATAAAAATAGGTCTTTGTTGATAGTAAAATATGTAATAATATAGTTAATCATATATTTTTTTCATTTGTGTCCACGAATTTTGAGATCTGACTTAAAACTTAATTTAAAGAAGCATTAACCCATCAAGCCCCATAAGAGCGTCGGTGATCGCGACAACAAT
This sequence comes from Polyommatus icarus, assembly GCA_937595015.1. Classification (NCBI taxonomy): domain Eukaryota; kingdom Metazoa; phylum Arthropoda; class Insecta; order Lepidoptera; family Lycaenidae; genus Polyommatus; species Polyommatus icarus. The sequence continues at coordinate 829,512 of OW569322.1, read as the reverse complement.
AGAATAACAAAAGATTTCCAAGAATCTGCGATCAAAGCATTAAAGCGTTGGTCAAGGAATATGTATGAAATAAAAAAATAAAAGCTCCTATACCCAAAATGTATGTGATAAATCACTCACTTAGCAAACTATATACCTACTATCCAATAAACAACGAAATAAATATGTCAGACTATCAAAAGCTCATCTTGAGTGAGGGAGAACAGTGTCAGCTAGACTTGTGGGCCAACATTGTGGGACACCTAACTCGATTTCATTCCCGACAGTCTAAATATTATACAGTAGAATAGACTACAAATCTTCACATGATACATGAACATAATATTATGTACACAGCAACGTCATTTCAATTAACTCAAGAGCATTGTAGTAGTCGTCAAATAACTTAAGCCCAATACTGAAATTTAAACTAATTTTCATAATATAGCTTCGATATTGTTTCGATGCAGTTTAGTTTTATTAAAACTACAAAGTAGTATCCTCATGAAAAATATATTAATCAAAGCCTTATGATAAACTAACATCAGCTAGTTTATCATAAGGCATCAGCCCGCAACTTCGTTGCGCCAAAATTCGTTTATCGCGCGGGAACCGTACATTTTTCCGGGATAAAAACTATCCTATGTCCTTTCTCGGGACTCAAAGAATCTCCATGCCAAATTTCAGCGAAATCGGTCCAGCGGTTTGAGCGTGAAGATGTAACAGACAGACAGACAGACAGACAGACAGACAGACGGACGGACAGACAGGCACACTTTCGCATTTATAATATTAGTATGGATGTAGTTAACAATTAGCTGATTGATATAATATCATTATCATTTATCACTTATCACATGTAGGTATGTTTGACGTATAAGAGAATACTATTTAGTTATTTGATATTTAAATCAGGACTGGATCGAAGCTAAATTAATGTTGAATTAAAATATATAGTCAGCGTACAGGTAGTACTAACCGTACCTTAACTCTTAAGTACTTATTAATTTCGGAAACATGTTCGAGTTACACTACTGTCTTTGATGTTTGTGTTGCGCCCCTGCGATATATAGTTTGGCCCAAATTGCGATTGAGCGTGTTCTCGATTGTGATAATATCTTATATCATGTGAAAAATACATATTCTAAGACGGAAGTACTAGAATTGAAGGCCAACTTAATCATCCTCTCCTATTCTGTTTTAGGACAACAGCTTGTATGCCAAGTTGTTGCGTTTTTTTTACTTTTATTCACTAGCGCTTTCAAATTACTAACTTCAAAATATGACCAATCAGCGACTCTGTTGAATAGGTAAATAAACTCCTGCCGAAAAACCCTCAGAAACAACGACCATTCAGAGTTATTTTATCTTGTAGATTTAACGAAAGTGATGCTAATGTTAACATAATAGAAAATTAAGATTAAATATCTGAAAGTCAAAACAACCGAAGGGATTGCAGGAGCAATGAATCGTGCCACAATAGGATCGGGTGACTCCAAATATTTTCATCTCACGGATTCTTTCGATTCTCCGAAGTGGAGACAAAGTTTATCAATTAGCCGTCCTGTTTAATTGAAAAGATACCAATCGATAGCCAACGGGTTAGAAACCTTGTTTGAATATGAAGATGGTCTGGTCTAGACGATCAGCCGAAAAACTGACGCCGCTAAACCCGGCTTTTTGGGTGTGCTCTTCAGACAGTTTATGGGATATCTGATAGTGATGGTGGATTGCTTATGAATAAATACCAAGTGTGTTCTCTCAGAATGAGTTTCAGTGACTCTACATTTCTACTGGGGCTAGTATATTACGACTTCCGATTTTTTGTGTTTTATACCGGGAGGCGGAAGATCGCAGAAAAAAATTACCTCATGTGTTACTACTGGATATTTCATATTATTATATTGCCTGTACTTTTTGTAGAGTATAATACGATATTATATCTATCCATACTGTTCTATACATAGAAATCCATTCACAATTAAATTTCCTACAAATATTTTCAGCTGAGGTGCATAACGATTTTCGCCACGAGTTTTTCTTAATAAGAGAGTTTAAAATAAGTCGGGGTCACGAGATAAAGCCGATGTGTTCCGTATCGCGATCAATCCCACGCCGTAAACTTTACGATACCGTTGACTCGCGACGTTAATACTGAGTTTGTAACGTCATGTACTTTTAGAATAGCGTCACCATTCGTACTATAGGTCATCTAGACTCTAGAGCCTACATCAGCGGTTTCTTTACGTTTTTGGTGACGGATTCCCAAAAAATAATGTTTTGTTTTTGAATAAATTGTCTTCATGCTGATAAGTTATAACATATTAATTAATATGTATGGTTCGAGGAGCCCCTACAAGATATTTGAGGTGCTCCGAATCTCACTTCGAATACTGGTCTAAGTGACACAATAATACTACGTGGTCAAAATATTGTGTCGTATATGCTGATTCAGCATACCATAAAATGATCTAACCACAATCACATCATTTGAGGTGTACATATTACATAGTAATTATACTATGTCATACAAGTATAACAGACTCACAAAATACCGGAGCGAACCGCAGGCTTTCAGTCGCGCTCAGGCGCTCATGCAATTTTATAGTTTTTTGATCGTCCTTAATCTTATACATAATTCAATCGAGTAAAAAAAAACACAGTTCCCTAAACATTTTGTTTGTCTTTCGTTCAGTGCAAAAAAAATCTGAAAATTCTAAATAATTTGGTCATAGTGTGCAATTTCGTGAAAAGAAGGGGTAACTTTGGGGTTTTTTTTATATCGAGTGTCGAGTGAAGTGCATGATATTGTGTACTGGAATATGAACTCCACTGTGTTAGATTCTTAACCACATATTTTTTTTTTAGAATTTAAATTACTATATTTTACGTCTTTTGTCACTTTCAAATCTTGAAAATCGTCCGTTTCTGAAAATACAGGGCCTTAAACCAGAAAATGGCCCTGCATCTTTTGTGTTATGGGGCGTGGGTGCCTATCATTACAATGACTCCATTACATTTATTGTTCATTACTTTGTTACAATAAAACGATTACCGAAGCCTCATTAACAGGTCCTGTCAATTTCTTTTTCTTAATGTGGAAGTATTTCATCAGGTTATTTCCCCAGGGTCGCATCGAGTAGGTCCCAGTATATATGTGGTGCCATGTATCATATTGAACGTCGTATTTATCTCATGTTTTCCTCTGGTTACGGATGTAATATTTCACGGCGGTTTCCCCAATCGTCCTGAAAATCGTGCGATATTTTATCTTCCTATTTGCACCCACTGTAATAAAATAGTTGTCAAGAGGCCCAGATTTCCTCTTGTTTTGGTTAAACAAAAAATAATAATAAAAAAATTACTAAATTCGCCAAGCACGCGTTACTCGTATCCAGGGTTAGAGTAATTCCTTTTTATTGACGCATTCTTGGAAACACTTGAAGCCTTTTCAGAAATCCTCAATACGTAAAAATATTTTAAGCTCGTTTAAAATATAAGAAAGAGCCTGCAAAGACTGTCACTGACTTATAACTCAAATTCCAAGGCTTTTAGATAATTACGTTACCTACCAGAATGTTCTCCTAAAATACGAGATGAATATAAAATGAGAATAAAAATATACCTTTACAACCTCCGAAAAACGATGAAAGCTGGGGGCATTAAAATTCTAACATTAGTCTTTGTACACCCTGAACAGAACAATTGACTAGATTTAGATTGGCATATGAATAAGAGATGTAGATTTTTTACACTTATATTTTATCTGTTTTCGTTAACTCATGAAGGAATGAAGTATGAGCTAGTAAACTTCACAGTCGTATTTGACTGATAGCTGCTTATTTAGAATACAGCTCGCTATAAATACCTTATTATTTAAACATGCCTCAAGATAATGTAAATGAGTGAAACTTAAAGTTGCTAGCTACAAATAATAATGATTATTATGTAATAATATCTATGGACGCTTCACACCACGTCAGTCTGGCCCCGTGCTAAGTACCTAAAGGACTTGTGTTACAGGTACCAGACAACGGAAATACAGTGTGTAACAAAAATAAGTGATACTCGTAATACGGGTGTGAACGTGTTCCTTGTAGACAGTTCACTGTGAAAGTAGAAGCAAATACTTTTATTATTAGTATACATATATTTAAGATTTTTATTATATCATACACATATTTAATACACATCCAGACCCGGGAACATTGAAAAACTTTTTGTTCCGTCGGCGGGATTCGAGCCCGCGAGCTTCTACCACTCAACCAATTGAGCCACAAATACATCTAGGATTCAATCTACACTATGTTCTGCAACTGATATAACTACACCATTATGGCATTGGGAGCTTAATGTTTATACACCTGATAAATTACACATTATATATTTTAGAGGTCGTATAATATAGTTCAAGAGCCAACGACAGCCACATTTTCGCCAGTTTATAAAATATGCTGAAAGTTTGTCAGTATAATAATATTATTAACATTAAATAGAGGTAATACGGAACCCTAAAAAAGACCCGTGACTTTGGAGTTTTGGTCGCGGTTACTTAAGGAGGTGTTCAGTTCCGAACGACTGAAACTCCATAGTCCATCAAATTATAACTCCACTGACCATCAAATATTTTATAAATTGACAAAAGTCTGGCTGTTACTGTCACTGGCTCTTACTTACGCGTTTATACCATGGCTAAGCCTTGTGGAATAATTATAATTTGAAAGTTATGATCAGTACCACCATAATACTATACGTCAGTACGATTACGTCAGTATGCTAATCCGTAGGTCATGGATATTTATTACCAGTTTAAACTATTGTTTTGTCACGCCTATACTGAGTTTATATAACCGGTAGCGACTTTCTTTAATGTGCAGGTCAAGTGTAAGATAAACTTAATGGCACACTTTTGGGACGTCGTTCTGTTCTGTCTGTATGTGACAACCTTGTACGAGTCACACATCTGTCGAAAGGATTCCGTACCAAATATCACTTTTTTAGTGTTATATTTTGCATGCTTTCATTACGAAGAATGATACCTAGTAGCCATTTCTATAAATGAACAGTAAAGTTCATAATATGTATAAGCTCTGTACGTTACGCCGTTGTTGTTTCTTTGTAAACGCAATAAGTCATGTTATACCCCGATCAGATGAGCAATAGCGCATAAAATACACAAATATTGGCTTCACATGAACCCAAGTTCATTCGTTTACGATATTGGGTCGTAAAATTGCAGTAATATTTCTACTTCTTATAGAGAATAAGTTATAATTTCCAAAACCAAAGGGCTCTTTTGGCCCCGGCTCCCAATTCTCAATGCTCAAATATAGCTTTGATCGAAGGCTTTCTGGTGGGTGATTTAGGCTCAGTTTCCACCGGAGATGTGTTGCGAGGAATGTTTTTGGGAACCATTAGAATCGCTTCATTGACATGATCTCCCTCAGCGCAGCGATTCTATCGATCTTAAAAACACAATCCTAGCAACACATCTCTGGTAGAAACACAGCCTAAGTCCTGTAATCAAAGTTACATTCTAGGTACAAGAATCGGTCGCCTGGCGCCTGTTTTTGGCCGATAATTTCATAACGATCACCGAATTGGCCGACAATTACGGCCGACCGTAAAACCGCCGTAATTGCTTACCGTTAACGCGTAATTATAATAACTTCATTAGCACGATACCATCTAGTTAATTGTGCGGCAATAATTATTATTAAGTAAGGATAAGCTAGTACGAGCCTTTACTGTACTCGTAATAAACCTCCTTTTAAAATCATTGCACTGCACAAGCAGCGTTTTCGCGTCTCGAGGGTAGAATTTACATAATATTTGTATCAAACAACGTGACAGGTCATGTTTGAAGGGCACAAGTAAGATTATATTATATTATAGGCCTCTAGCATTGGCGACATTTCAATGTTTAGGCAAAGCCTGTTTAACGTCACTGATAAAAATATAATTCAGTCTGCAGCGAAATTGGCGACATGTCCAGGTATTTATGTGAAGGCTGTTGCGGCACCTCGACAAATATGCAAATCACGACAAAGTCGAAAAATCGATCAATCATAACTGTTGCGACACACTTTTGAAATCGTTTTGCTCTTACATATTCAATGTTTATTAATTTTGGCGCCACTTGGTAATATATATTTTTTTAATATCTGGGTCAGACTTATCCTTTCCAGAACAAGTATACTATATTATCAAAACCTTTTCTCCAAATGCGCATACATTATGATTTATGGGTGTAAACAAATTACTACTTACTAAGGTAAAACTGAGACCGTTACATTTCAGAAGTGTGTGTACTGTAGATACAAAGATATCACAATAGTATTGTCACAACATAATTATACTTCGTCAAGGAGGAATATAATATTATTCTTCTCGGTCACACTTCCGTCTTATGTATGTATCAACTGGTAAAAGGAGATTTAAAACAATAGATTGCGAATTCTCGGTTCGCTATTAAAAGCAATCGTATATTTCTTCAATAAATCTCGCAAAAGTCGTACATCTGGTACGATAGCGCGCGCCCACGCACGGGAGCGCACGGGGAGGCCTGTAAATAATGCCGCGGCTACGGAATATTAATACGAGTCGTTGACTGTCATAACTCATACTCACCCCAATTACTGCGAGTATGTGAAGGAAGTGCTCTTTAATATTCATACTCGAGCAGAATTGTCACATACCCAAATACTGTAGAATTTTATAGAAGTCTCTGCTGTAGACAGGCACAGACATAGAGGCTTCCACACTTGTCACCGGTGGCCAGTTTCATTGAAAAAATAGCTACGTAGTAAAAGTTTTCTAGTGACCAAGTTTATGCTTACACTAGTGATTAGAGCACAATAATTAGACGTGATTAGCGAAAGGTCAGGTGAAGGACAAACTTTGTTCCATGAACTTAAACATGGATCATCTTTTTAGACACTCCAGTAAACAGCCCGCATTGTTTTTGTCAGACACTCAAGTAATCAGCCTGTATTATCTTAACCAAATTTAGAAACAATATTTTTACTATGCGAGAATTAAATCCACGACCTCCTTCCTGGTCAAAAGCTCAGTCTAAGCCACTGGATCAGGGAGGCGTTCAAACATAAATCACAGACTATTGTTATAGAGCTTTACAGTTACACAAACCATTACTCAAAGCTTTTTATTTTTTTAAACAAAAAAAAATATTGCGTCACAGCGTAAGGGTCAAAAGTGGTACACCACGTTTCGGTATACGCGTTTTCCATAGGGGTAAACCACAGTCGTCCGCTAAATGTGTGCCTCCATTCATAACTCACCCCATAACGCGTAACTTTTTTTATTTGTAAAAGTACAACCTCTCTGTTAAAACTTTGTCCGTTAATCCTAAAACAAAAAGGTCTTTTAATAAATTGTTAAATTTAACGCGCGGCTATCTCCGAACCCTTTAAATGGATTGAGTATTTTATTCTCAAAGTTTCTGGAGCTCCCCCGAGTGTGGGTCAGGATTGTCCCATTTTTTGGATTTCCGATCATGTTCTGTACCCCCCTAGTCTGTTATTGACATTGTATTAGTATTCAATATGTGTTTAGGCTTATTTATATGTTATTTATTATACAACCTATACATTACCCCAGTTGTGCATGCTCTGCAGAAGTCCTAACAAAATATTGTTTATTGTCTGCTTGTGTGGTCATAATAAATAATATAAAGTATTTCCGGGTTATTCCAACATAATTTGAATTGTGAATTTTAACACATTCAACAAAATTACTAATACGTTTTTTTCGAAAAAAAAGTTTAAACATAAAACATACTACATAATATACAGATACACATATACAGATTTAGTAAAATTATTTTGAGGCCAATAGAGAATTAGTCAATTTTGTTACAGAAACGAGTTGTAATAAAACTGTCTGAGTCTGCACTTAATTATGATGGAATGTATAAAATCCTCTTTTCACGTATTTACTACACTCGTTTAACAAGTAACTAAATCAACTTGTTAATCTTTGAACAAATAAAAGTATATCATTGGATTTTACAAGAAATAGAGAGTATAAAATAGTAATGTTAAAACTGTTTCTTTACCACAAGTTATAGGTTATCAATTACTCATTTGATGGTACCAATAGACCGATGAAGGGTTCACAAGATATTACTACAAAGACTAATTAGTTTATCACAGGAAAATGAAGCGGCAATTAAGGTCACACGTCAAACAAAAGTATCATGGAACATATATTTTATCGTATGAATTGAAAATACAAGGAAAAAGATACTAAACCAAATATTAAAATATAAGAATCTCCTCGTTTATGTTTTTACTATTTCTTAAGGTACGGTTTTATCATTCCCTAATTTTCCCAGACCGATCTCGGACTGATCACAGGCTAGCCTAGTAGATTCATGCACACATGACCAATTCGATTTCCTTTACCTATCATTACCTACCAATTTTATTATGACTCAGTTCTGTTTACCGAATCGCCTTAGTCCTGTTTGTTTATGGAGTTTCAAAAGTAGTTCGCTAATTTTCTCAATCACAGCAGTCACAAAGAGTTGTTGGAACTTTTTTACCGTGGATTCCGTTGTTTTAGCTATGATATACGGCGTCGTTAGGGGCAATATGTTTGCTTCTGTTGGTATTGTGGTGTTTTCGTTCCGAAGTTCGTTGACTTTACTTCTTCCACGACTTCTTATCGAGTGTTATTGTTTCTTCTTACTGAAATTGGAAATTTTATTAGTCCTACGTTAATTGAATCATAGCTGATCAAACTTTACAAAGTCAAAGCCTATTTGGAGGTTACAGTTGCTAATTAATTATTATTATTATTGGCCTTCTAAGTATATTAAGTACGCATGCAATACGAGCTCATTATTTCGTCATTTAAATCTAGTTTGATTTACCCCAGGCTATGAAGTCACAAATTTTTTTTCTGCTCAAGGATGAAAAGTTCTAGATTTTTTTGTAACCACATAGCATTGACCAATTTTTGTATAAGAGACTAATTACTATACACATTATTATTATTATTATGTTCGTTTAACTAGTCAAGCGTCGTCGACGGTCGGCAGTGTGAATGGTGCGAGTGCGACGCGCGAGTGGGTAAAGCACTCCTTGCTCACGGGCAATTAAATCCCGGACCTTTGGAAGGCATGCGTGGGGCCGAAGCCAACACGTAGCCCGTTACAAAGTTTTAATCTAGATGTAATGTGACACTAGCCAGCGACTCTCCCTGTCCGCACTATGGGAGTACGACCAAGGAGAGCCAGCGGCCAGTGTATACACTTTTTATTACGCGGTTACAATTATTATCGAGTAACCAAGTCTAGATTAATTTACGAAAAAAAAAGTTAAAAACGAGGCTTGCACAAGCAGAACTGGCACTAGCAGAAATATATTCACTACAAAGACTTTTAGGAAAAAGACTTTACCTACTTAAATGAAAATTTTACGTAAAATGTCGATTATTCATAACTTCCCTAATGATTTCAGACTAGCAAAAAAATTTCTTTCCTCGACAAAAACGACATAAAACTGGAGATCAAAGCTATTTTCAATAAATGAAATGAGGTGATAAAATCTGATCAAATTTCTTTTTAGAAATTTTCACATAACAATGTTTTTCTCAGTTTCCGACAGAGTCTGAAAGAATTTTCCTTTAAAATTTAATCAAAAGTTGAATACTGTTACCAGCTACAATACGAAAATTATTACCCGAGTCACTGAAACTACTAACTAAACCAAAACTACGAAGTAACATTATAATTATTATTATTGCGTTTATTGTCTCCTGCAATATTATGCGCTAAATGTGATCGCGTATGAACCGCATACTTTTCTACAATTATTAGTATGTGGTTCCTCATTGTCTCCTCTATAATAGCTTCTTTAAAATCAGCCCATAGTTTTGAAGCGTATTCGATGCAAATCAAACAATTTCTCCACATAATATGATGTGTCATACAAAATCTAGTCTCCCAAATGTTCTTCAAGAGAGAACTGTGCCTTGTTACCGAATATTCAAACGCTCAAGGTGAGTTGTGTGACAGTTTCAGTGTAATTAAGCTGGTGACCTCCTGCCGCCGCAGACCGCGTCTTGCTTCAGAAGTGGAGATTTCACTAATTGATCGTTATAATATTTGTACTTGATATTTTGCCTTATATTTGACAAATCTTAGAAGGGACTCAGGGGACTATGCTCATGTCTAGAATGTGTTTCAATCATAGTCAAGCTCAGTTGCTTTCTCACACGTAAGCCTGCAAGTTGCAATCGAAGCGTCTTTCGAGTTATGAGAATAGGGTGACGAATATTCCGGGGATCCTGAAAAATTCATCGTTTTCTTGTCCTCTCAACTTTTGCAAAGGTTTATCGATCAATTGATCATAGAAATGTGACAAAATTGCTGCTCACCCCGTTGCGGCAACATAATAATATAGTAACTCATTGTTATAATGTATAGAGGTTACAAAGTATTCCGATATTAGAATTTAGATTATAGACGTTCAAGCAATTTCGTATCGCGCCTAACTCCAGAGACACGGTCACCACAAGTTCGTTATAGTCGATCAAATTACACCACGAAACCTCAAAATTAGTGCTTAGATTATTCAGGCGATAACAACAGGACCTAGATTTTGTATAATCTGATCTAGGTCGGTTGTGTAACTCCTTCAAAGGAAATAGTGATAATGGCCTAAAAAGAAAGCACTAGTGAGTTATCTGTATAGAAATTCAAGCCTGTATGAATATAATTATAGTAGGCCGATTTTAATAATTACAAGATAATTATTTTGCCAGTTATAAATAAGGAGAAGAGATAGGCTACTTTTTATACTTTAGAAGAATGGCATAATTTTCTTTTCTGCTGTAAAGGCCGTTAATAACATTTCTTTTAATAACGGTCTAATTGTCTTAAATAAAGTAAAATATATTATATTCTCCATATATTTTGCAAGTAGCTCTAATACTGATACTACTATACTAATTATTATTATCATTTATAGTTAGACATGAAAGCTCACAGAGCATAAAGTGATAAAGTTAGCCATAAAGTACGGCCTGCAGCTGGGCGGGCGGCTTGGGCGGCTGCAGCGGCAATGGCGTGAAACACATAAACTTCTACTTTTACGAGCTTCATTGATTTTTAAGGACATTAAAAGCTCTGATCGGTGATAATTATTATGGATTTTCAGATGTCTCTTACAAAGTAGTTATGTAACTACATAACTGAAACGCACTTTCATAAAACACCAATTAAATATACATAGTAACTTCCATTTATATTGGTGTTTTCTGAAAGTTTTGCGTATGTGCAACCGTTATGAGATGTTAAAAATGGGGTAATTTAAAAATTGTGACTATTAAATGTAATATTATTTTTGTACTGTCAGCATTCTCCTTGTCAGCAGTAGCAATTTACTTTGATTTTATGATAATTATGTATCATGTTTAAATAAGATAAAAATGTAATTATAATATGTCACTCTCAGAGAGACATGGATAACTTAAAAAATTAAGTTGATTGGTAGAAAATTAATTTGTTCACTTAAAGTTTTTAAGGTCTCCAAGAATTTATATCACAAAATTTTTATTACTGAAACAATTTAGTAACATTTACTGATGTACGAAATAAATTAATGTGTGAAACTTTATCTCTGAATTACGAAGGTTTAACATTATGTAGAAGGACTGTACAATTCTACAGTGCTCTACAGTGTACAGCTATTGTCAACTTTTCTTCCCTATTTATAGCCGCGGTTGTTGACCCCCGGCTGCTGACTGACAGACGCTATTTGTCACTGGTCGCGATCACCACCACTATTTTGTTAGCATCTGCTTCCCAATGATGGATTGCTCCTTTTTTACCGATTGGCCAAATGTGATTAAATTGAAGAGGTTTATTTATAGGCTGATGATATTGCCATAGATATTGCTGTAGTTCAAAAAAGTTAGTTGTAGGGACTTTCATCTATATATGCAATGATGCACTGGTCACAAATGAAATGTACAAAACAAACAAGCTTTTTATTTCGATAAGTACTGCACTATCAGTGAAGTTAAGTCAAACCCAGCCGACAGACCGCAATTAACATGGAAATTACATAATCCGACCAAATGACGTAGGTTCGTCAACTGTCTATTGAATCAATTTCTTCGATGGTACATGTTACTTTCGTGGACCTCTTCAAAATATCTGGTGATCATTCAGACTGTAAAAGCAGCAAATAGGAAAAGTATGGTTGTTTGTACTTTGCGGACCTACTGGACTAATTTCTATTTAATTCGCTACGGATATAGTGATTATGGGGATGGACTGATGATATTATTAAGTTTTAAAAATACCGACGGAATATTAAACTTAGAAAAATATTATTATAGATTTAAACAATGATTCAATAAGTAACTTTGAACTGACCTGATGATGACGTAGCTGATGATACTGATTGTGATGATGATACTCACTTAAAGCGATACCCATTATGGCGATGGTTTTAATTTTCTTAATAAATTAACAATTTCGCTACATAATTGACGCAAAAAGTTTCAAGGTTATAGAATTATAAATTTTATAATGGCGTCCAAATTGTATTATCTCGTAAATGGATGCTTTCATTTTCAATAAAATGTTGAGTAAAGTTAAAATTCAGGCTGGAGCCGTTATCAAAATAATAATTTTTTCATTCATCATTTCAATCATTATTATGTTCTTAAAATGTCTAATAATACCAATTTGGGGACATTTATCACATTTTTTGGTGCTTTTTGCATTGTCTAAGCTAAGTTTTCCGTTATAAGATGAAATAAATTAAAGTAATTGTCAGCTTCACAGCTGGCAGCAGTTTGGTAAGATGAAAAGCAATTTGTCGCGGTTGATTATTCGCAATTCTAAACAAACAAGGCGATGCTGACTAGCGTATCCACGTATTCGCCGTCATCTGTGTTTTAGTACGATACATATTGTTAAATGCTGAACACACTTTATATTTACATGGAAAAACTGAAAATCTTAAATTATTTACGATTTTTTGTATTATAAAATGTAAGCAGCTAACAATGTAATGCAGGACGTTATATTGGCAATGTGTGAGAATAATAAATATTGCATTAAAAAATATAATGTCAAGTGTATTTCGTGTATGAAGGGTGTTGTCAGAAGAGCTGGTCTTGTCTCTATATCTCATATCTCGGCAAATTTAGATGTGATTGAGTATAAAGATACTTTGAGTCCTGAAAAAGGACATAATATTATAATAATAATATTATTATAATATTAATTATCCTTGCTAACAAAGTTGTGGGCAGAATAATATTATTTAAAGTTGATTACGACGCCTTTATTACGAGCCTCATGCTGTCATTTTCTTCATTAACATAATATTTATTTATAAGTAAGTGTTAATTCCTAAAACCATATTCTCGTTTTAAACACCGTTTAGGACAAGTTCACAAGTTACAGTAAAAAAGGGTCTGCAATTTCACATTTAAATCACTCGGTCGGAATATGCCTGTGAAAAGGGTCTAATTCTCGGGGCAATAATTTACTGGCGGATGACCCTTCGGACATAATAATGGCGATTTGACGGCCCTTCCTCACGACTCACCAAATCACGACCCTAAGGTTACATATCGTTTGGAAAACTTACTGATATTATGGAAAATAGTTTTTATTCACTTTTGTAAAGTCACCTATTCACGCTAAAACTGTAATCGATTTTGATGATAATTCTAACGAATGTTACGAACAGATACACTGGGTAAGGTAACAAACTCTACTATGTACGACACAAACTCTCAAGTAAGATCTCCAACACCACGGCTTCTTTGCCGACCGGCAACAACATTGTCCGCAAGTCCTGCTTATGGACCTTTAACGTATCACTACCATAGAGCTAGCTGCGATATGGAGATAATAATATGTGTTCAGTACGGGAAAAGGATATAGTATAAATATATTTTTCCACAAAACCATGTCCTTTCCCCATACTAAAAAATACAGTTCCAATGCAACAAATGAACTTCGGTCTATAGGCCGTTGTTCCACCCGCTAAAAGAAAACTTAAAAGAAAGAAAGAGAATAGAAAACATTGTAATTAAGTGTCACTAAATAGACAGCTGTTACATATAAAAATAAAACGACATCGTGACAATGTCACCCCTAGTTTAAGAAGCCAAAAGTCCTGTACAAAGTAAGAGTCAGATATTTCTATCTTTTGGAAAATTTCTAGTAGATCATATAATAATAAACATACTATACAGGATAATGTATCGCGAATCACCAGCCACTTTTCAACCCTCGATCACCGGAACTCGTCTCATACTCGCCCGCCGTAAACCTGAGTCTGACCTTAATTGGGCCCTCAACCTGGATTTGTCCAAGATACATCACGAGGAATCACTGCCTAGCAAATAAACAGTATACGTTAATACTCAGGCGTTTAGTGTCAAGCTAGATAGATCTGGGTTTATCTCGTGTTTCTATTAATTATGCAGTACCTTTATGTTAGAGATCGAGTGTACTATATTACACAAAATAACTCGGCAGATTATATAAATGTGGCCTGTGATCAGGATGTGCGTAAAATATCCAAAAATATTGTACGCACATCCGTACTAAATAACCATACCTAACCCGAGTAACACTCAGACTACAATAAAAAGTTTTCTAAAAATATAATGATTTCTTTCAATTGTTCCAGATTCCTGGCGATATGGTGGCCGCTGAAGTGCCAGATCACGAAGCGGCGCGCGCGCATGATGATCGTATTCATCTGGATCTTCGCGATCGTGGTCACCACGCCATGGGTGTTCTTCTTCGATCTGGTGGTGGTGTACGACGACAGCCCGCACATCCGGCTCTGCGTCGACCTCTGGCCGAACCCCATCAGCGAGGTCCTATACTTCGTCATCGGGAACCTGCTGTTCTGCTACATCCTGCCCATGGTCCTCATCACGCTCTGCTACATCCTCATCTGGATCAAGGTGTCCCGGCGGTCGATCCCCACGGACACGCAGGACGCGCAGATGGAGCGCATGCAGCAGAAGTCCAAGGTGAAGGTGGTGAAGATGCTGGTGGTGGTGGTGATCCTGTTCGTGCTGTCGTGGTTCCCGCTGTACTCGATCTTCGCGCGGATCAAGATCGGCGGGCCGATCGAGAAGTGGGAGGAGGAGCTGCTGCCGGTGGTGACGCCGATCGCGCAGTGGCTGGGCGCGTCCAACTCCTGCATCAACCCGGTACTGTACGCGTTCTTCAACAAGAAGTACCGCAAGGGGTTCGTGGCGATCGTGCGCAGTCGGCGGTGCTGCGGCCGCCTGCGGTACTACGAGACCATCGCGCTGCAGTCCTCCAGCACGAGCACGCGCAAGTCCTGGCACTACAACAACAACCACGCCTCCATGTCGCGCCGCTCGCCGCCCGTCGACAAGAACGCCGTCTCCTTCATATTCAACAACACCACCCACACGGGCGTGTAGTGTGTGCGCAGTGTTGTTTGTGGACTTTTTCGAGGGAGTGTCGGACTTTGTACTCTAGTCTTTGTAAGCGTAAGGTAATTTTTATACTTAATAATTTTTTACATGTACCGATATAACGAATGGAAGCAAACGCACACAGAGCACAAACTTTTGTACGTAACCGTTTGTGTATGTACTATGTAGGTACACCTCCTGCCACGCGGGGTCGCGGCAGATGTACCGCCAGCGATGTCCTATTCTAAGGAACAGAATACCAGTAAAACAATTTCAGTAGGGATATAATATAAAGCATTATATACTCGTAAGCTGCTACTTTGATTTTTTAAACAACGGGCGTTATTCAGAAGTAAAGCAACATTACTCTAATGTCCTGTTTCACCGCTTCCTGATAAGGTGCCCGATAGGGTTATATGACAGATTTTCCATACTCCATCTGTCAAATTAAGTGGTGGATAGCCTAATCAGGAAGCGGGGAAACAGGCTCTAAGTATTTTTTTTTCATTATGAATTTCTTCAAACAAAGTGCATGAAGCAGAAGAAGTATTACGTCGCTGGCTGTACATCTGTAAGGCAGTTTCTAGAGTTTCAATAGAAGTTAATATTTGTAGACGTTTCGTATACTCCGCGTATTCCAATTTTATACATAGCGAAAGTGATATCCTAGTTATTTTTCAATAACGTTTTAATAACCTAAGTATCAGAATTTTCATAAAATTATTATATTGCAAAACGCAGTACAAAAATACTAATGTTAAGGCTTCGTAGCTGATAGTTATAAATAATACGGAACGCAATATTTTCTCTCAGACATATCATGTGCTTGTTTTCCTGTACTCGTAAGTTCGCTATGAAATAGCATTCAGTCCTAGGGAAAGTTACTACGAAACGGTTTTGATAAGTTTTAAGGATTTATTTATATCTTCTACTCGATCTTTATCTAAAATTTAAGTCAACATGTTAAGACTATCTAAACATATTATTATAGTATAGTTTGCTTGTTTTATGTGAAAAGACATCAACGAAACGCAATATTGAAACAGAGATTTATACAAAAATAAAAACTATTTTAATAAGTAGGGAGTTAAAGCCCAATAATTGATTACAACACATATTTTAATAATATTACGATTAAATAACTCAAAATTTAGATTTAAATATTATTTTCGTTTAATATTTTAAACCCCCTGTTTAAAATTTACTGCTTTATTAATTGAGTCAATCCACGCGGATCATAAATCATAATATTAATAATAACTTACGTAAAATTAATAGAACAGTGAAAAAATCAATACATACTTAATGCTACGCACAGTATAGTAAATATTGTAGAGATAAACTATCATTTGTTATACTTGTTGAAATATTTTTGATATTTTTTCACGAATTCTTTCTCAAAGCCATTTGGAGGGTAGTTTGGAATAATATGAGTCGATCAATCGTCGTGGTTCAAACGCGTGCCGCACTCCGTGACAGATTGCCGTGACGTATGGCCGCTTCGGCGCTACATCCACTTTGATTATTGCCTTGTACAGACGGAAAAATTAATATAATATTATTAAAAATACAAAAATAAAACCACTATTGGAAGGGCTATTGGTGGCCATGCACACGATTTACCGTATCTCTTCTAAATACCAGAGTATCAATATTACAACCATTGAAATGAATCAACAAAATTAATTTAATTTTAATTAATATTTCATGGATAATGAAAAAAAATCAGTAAAAAATACTATGGTATAGATTATAGAAGCTATATGGAAGCTAATATTTTTTGCTTTCAAAACAGTTAAAAAATGCCAATTACCTAAAACTCAGTCAAACACTTCAAACATCAGTCTTTGATTTATATTATGATACCACTAGCTGTCCCGGCAAACGTTTCTTTGCTATATTATATAAAGTATATCGCCCGTATTATTTTATTGAATTAGTGACTAAATAAGTATGTCACCATGGCAACGTCCATCGCTATCCCGCGTCGCATAAACAATGGTCGCTCTTTATGGACAAATAATTTGCAATAAAATAAAATTGCGACTATAATTAAAGATCTAAGCTATCCTATCTCTCAAGTTGGAAAAAAGCACACATTTACAAAAAGAAATATTAAAATCGGTTAAGCAGTTTAGGAATCCATCGCGGACAAACATCGTGACAGGAGATTTATATATATGATACCATAATATTATCAGTTATCATTAATTTTTTTTATGAAATTCTTTTAAAATTAACCTCTCGTAGTCACGTTGCAATCTACAATACTCAACAACTAATATTGAGGACAAGTCACGCAGTGCAGCATGCGCTTGGACGAAATCGACTTGACGAATATAAAAAAAAACGATTTTACTTTCTAAAATAAATCTCATAGATGCAAATATTATTTTTTCAATACATCTACTAGATATAAGTATAGTTTGTTGTATATTTACTATAATATTATGGGACTAACGAAGACATTTGAACATTTGTACACGACAATACAGTCTTCGTTAGTCCTCTTACCCGGACGAGTTCAACGCTCGAGTCAAAACATGTACTGAAAACAGTTAAAAATATTATGGTGTTAGTGTTTTTTATTTCTATATTATATTCAAAATGGGAGTAATAAACATTATGAAATATTTTAATTTGGATTATTCTGGAAGTTGGGACGAGATGAACTCGTCCGGGTTCGTTAGACGCCCGCGTCAGGCGAGCCGCTTCGAATGCACAAATTGAAGTAATCTAAGCTAGATATAACACTATATAATACGATGTGTCTATTTACACGTATTTCAATAACTTAGCTGTATTTTATCGAATAAATTAGCACAAACTTAAGTGTAGAAATGGATGGAAATGAATAATTAGAGTATTTTTCTACTAGAAGGATCGTAGGTTCGATGCCTGCTGGGCAGGTGCAGAGGGTTATATGTTAGTAGTTTATTATATTTTATGATAAATCAAATATCAAACTAAAATTACTCGTTTTAAACGAATGCTTCTAAAGTACATAGGGATTAGCTTTCTTACGGCACATCTTTGTTTTATGTCAGCTCATACCGAACAAGACGACGCGGCACTGTATTTAAAATAACGATTCAAAGTTATATTCATTCAATACATAAGAAGATACATAATATTATGTTTCGTTGTCACTTGTAGCCAACATTTCGAGCCGCGTAGCTTAGCACGAGCATATCGTGCCACGCTACGCTACTCGGCATTCTCTTGCAATCCTATATTATGAGTTTACACGTGTGAAATACTGTAACATCTCGACTAAAATTCATCTCATTCTATTCTGCATTCTATCGTGAAAATATAACGCCGCATTTCGGTGTGAGTTGATCCTTATAAGAATAAAGTTGACGTTTTTCGTGCAGTTTTGTTCGGTTAGGTGTGGCTGGTGTGCTATATCAAGTCGAAGCTTGCAAGACTGAAGTGAAAGCATATAAAGTCCTTCAAAAGGAGAAAATCTGTGTGATAAGAATCAGCTAACTAGAGTAATAATAATTTAGCTAAAATGTTGTGTGTTGGGCTTCGGTACTTTGTTTTGCTCAAGGTTTGCGTTACGTTGCCTCGGATCGAAGGAAAAGTTAAGGAATGATTGTGAATCTGTTTAAAATTTTATACATAAATGTATATCGATGTTGTTTTTTATCGGACGATAAATTATATTTATACATAACTTATTCGGGACGATATTTCGCAGTTGTACTTGTATATAGCCTAGAATTTGACTCGTCGTTTTACTTTAAGTGCATTTCTGTACTATACGCTATATTATTTTGCTGTGTTTGGTGTTAGCGGTAAGTAAATTTGTAAAAAAACGAACGTTTAAATTAATGTGAGACCTGATTTCGATAAGATTATGCAATATATTTTAGAATAGCGTAGAGTTGATATCTTTACTGACAGGTTTAACGTATATTATAGCAGTAGATCGATATAAGATTGTTGAGAGTCCGACGCAATAGTCAAATGTACAGAATAAGAATATAATATTCACTTAATAATGTATTAAAATATACGAAATTATGTATGAAAATATGTAACTAAAGGCAATGTGGTACAGCGATAAATAAACGCCATATTTCTAGTCAATGTAAAGTCGGGAATCCTAGCAACACTTGTAGCGCAACATGTTACCTGCGACGTGACCGTCAATGTTGCACAGCAGCGCACGACGTTGCCAGCCAGCGCACAACATGCTATAAAGACAGTGGCAACGTTGTACAAAAGTTGCACGCTACTCGCAACGTATTATGTTGCGCTCCAAAATATGTTGCCTTGTGGATACGTGGCTTAATTCAGTATCGTGATATCACATGCTTGTAAAAATGTAGAAAAATGTTTGGTCTTGTACAATATGCCTGTAGCTACCGATATGTATACTGTATAGTGTATATTATAATGTTTTCTAGGCGAACTTATTGAATTTAATGGGGTAAGACGGTCACAGACGTATTTTACATCATAAAATAGAAGTATTGAACATTTTATCCAAACATGTTACTGAATACATTTTTTATTAAAAACTAGGTTTTTATTCCCTTCTATTCAACATTTTAATAAAGTGCATGATTCGTATAAATATTTCGGCCTTAGCCAATCCTAAAATTACGGGTTGTTTAATAAAATATTATTATAATAATTATTATGTTTACTTTGTAATATCTGCTCTATGTTTGATCCTTCTTTGTGACGATCATAATATTTAAACCAAAATATATATTATAATGTCATAACTCATAACATTATAAATATTATAACGAACAATTTTGTCAGTCTCACCCCACGACTGCTCTCTTGGTTCATGGCAGTCTTCAGGCAGACATTTAAAAAAGTAAAACAGTTGCAAAATATATATTTACCCATGATTTACACAATGTTTAGCGCTTGGTTATGGGGTACACGAATCTCCGAAAATCTAGGTTATCACTATGAAAGTATGTATATTGTATGTATATTAATATATACATTATACATAGGTAAAACACCAAAATCTGGTGACTCATTTTTTCAAAAACTTCAGGCTGCGACCGAGCCTTTACGTATTTATGGTCGTATCGGTTAAGTCTTAGAGGGCTGCCGTGAATCAATCGGGATATTATATACCATAATTTATTACGTAGTAGGACGTTGGATACATTGTATAGTTAGAGGATAGAAGCTTATTACAGTACAGTATAATACAGTACAGTACATGACCGACACACAAGTGAGATTACTAGTTGCTTCAGGCTGTTTTTGCCCGCCATAGAATGTAATATTATAGTGGGTACAGGTAGGAAGAATTTTATAGGGCATTTACGGGGAGGTCAATCCGGTCGGTCTGCACTCAGTCCGATCTAAAGCTAGAGTTAAAAGAAATGATGGCCAGGAATCGATAATCGTTTAAAAATTAAAATTCTTTCTAGCTGTACCCGAAAGTTTTGTCAAAATAACACTTCTGTTCCTATCCTTAGCGTAGGTTAAATAACATTGTTAGGTAAAAAAGCTGTTACTACGCCAAGTGATGAATAAGTCACAATAGACATAGAAATAATAATATTATATTATAACTCTCAGTAGCTATGTCCACACTGTGCCTTTTTCTGTTCGTCAAGGGCATGCGTTATAGCGCAGTCAAAAGCGAACGTGAGGCATGCCCGCGACGCATGCCATCTGACCGTTAACTTTCGCATTGTTATTAAAAATGACAGTTGGCGTTGCGTTCTTTGACGCATTCAATTATTGAATGCGCCAAAACGAAAGTTGAATGAAAGAAGATGGCGAAAATTGAAGACGAAAGCGCATAGTGTGGACATAGCTAAATATGACATACAATATACTAACTTACAAGTTATATTCATCGTGAAATCGTAGAGCAACCGATTAATAGAAGTACCATCAAAGAAATCGGTTCATAGGCAGATGACAAACATTATTTATTTGATGGGTTATGTCAAATCATTGTCGTGATCTATCGTCTGGATTTAACATAATGCAACAAAATTACATAGTCTGCAAGCTATCTATAAATTCTTCTCTGATAGCAATGGCGTTTTACTATACCTTTTTTATGATACAATATCTGATAATATATTAATTTGATAATTTTCGTGTATATTATGTCTGAACTTGGCTACATTCTCCTGACTGTGAACGAAAGCAATGTTAAACATACTCAGCAACGTCTCCACATATCACTCGACTAGCGCCCTCTTTCCTGTTTTCGGAGCAACTTCTTTTGTAAAAAAATAAAAAAAAAACCCTAAAAACTTTGTATCAGATTTTAACTTTCAATCTTTACAAGCTTTATTCTCAACTTAGACAGTCGCTTATAAGTTTCGATTTATTGTGAATCGTCTATTTACTTTAGCGAGCTGTTAGAATGAGAAGTGACAACACTCAGTATTTTGTATGAGTTCTAGTAGTATTATATCGCACAAATTCTCTGATAAGGTCGAAACCATGAAGCACTACCGGGCCGCGTGACTAGATGTCAGTTAGTGACTGATTTCGTGGCTCACAAGTCACAGCAAAGCTAGCAGCTACCTAAAATAAATAGACAAGAGTATTTAAAAATGTTTTCAATTTACTTATAATATTGCCGTATTCATTTTTCATTTTAATAACACTACAGTGTACAAAATTTGTAGAGCGATCGTAACTTAGCCTTACATAGTGATTTTTTTATGAATATATATTTTTATACAAAGTTAGCAGTACAGTGTTATGCGAAATTTCATAATAATGTAAGGTACAGTCGAGGAAGTTGAATCATTAGCAAACGACTTTTTAAATGTGATTTTCGGACGAATGTTCATTTACGCCGGGCTTCTGTGACATGACGAAATAATAATAATATTGTGTTTAAAGAGCGAGAAAAGTGGTTAAGGTTAAGCTCACTATTCATTTCCACGACTGTACCATGCAGATATATTTTTCCAACAAATTCTGTTACGCGAATTAGGAGTTTCTAAAATAGTTGAACTTTTCTACATTGTTACAGTACGTAGAACGACTTGTTAATCTCTGAAACATTTTGTAATTAATAATGTATAATAAACTTTTAGAATGTTAACAAACATAATATCCTCATTAAAAAATCGATAAATATGTACAGACAGCAAAAAAGTCCACGTCAGTATATTATTTACATGTCGCTAACTTTTCTTAAAAATTAAAACTTAGAAACATACCATAAACCTCATAATATAGTTACATCTATTAACTTTCTGCCGTGCACTGTAAAACTCTGGAACAAACTGTCACCAGCAGTATTTCCGGACCTATACGACCTGCAAACCTTCAAGAAAAGAGCGTATTCCCTCTTAAAAGGCCGGCAACACACCTGCAGCTCTTCCGATGTTGCGAGTGTCCATGGGTGACGGTAGTTGCTTACCATCAAGTGACCCGTTTACTCGTTTGCCCCCTTATTTAATAAAAAAAAATCACTGCTGATTGTTGACTTTTTTCTGACTGTGACTGTTAGTATCTCAGATGTTTCTGCGACGAAATCTGTCGCTAATCTGCGATTAGACACTGGATTGTTCGGATGTATAATTGAAAATACGTCGAGGGATAATAGGGCTTAAAATATATCTCGTAGAGACAAACTTCGTATGAGTTTCTAAGGTTTGGTGTAAACGAGCTACAAGTTAGCGGTCGCCTAATTAAAATGTATGTTCAAAATAATACAACCGAACTACTCTTGTCGGTATTTTACGTGAAATTTATAATAATAAGAACAGGCTGTTATATCGCAGCTGGCAGCTCGTATGCACGGAGCCTCAGGCTCTATTATAATAATACAAAATAACATATTGTACATGTAGTACAATATTCATATTCAAAGTACACTTTATTTATGGACCAAAACCGTGATTGTTGCAAATAATACTGTAGCAAAATCATGTAACTTCAGTATGCTGTTTGCGCGTTTTTTCACTGCTCGCTTTGAAGAAGTTAACTACGATGGCATCATAATATCAGGTGCCATTGTTTGTCTTCAAGCAAATGATGGTCAACTTCTTTACGGCAAGTGACAAAAACTCGCTTTTTTTTAAATTAACGTTAGTATTTTTCATGAAGGTAAAATGAACGCACCTGCAGCCTTCTGGTTGAGCACAATAATAGGGGATACCAGTGTAAAGGCAATAAGTATAATTTTGTAATATTCAATAACAATTTTTATTGTGAGCGCTTTAGGAAACCTAACTTACTGCAAACTGTATTTGAATAAATTGATGTAAAATTATGCTCCTGTTTTATTTCCCCATTAAATTACTAATATCTTCATATTAATGACAAATAAAAATTTGATGATAAGATGAATTTATACTGAAATATTTTATTGAGTGCTTAATTGAAGAACTAGCCATCAAAGATATACCAAGGAAGAAGTTCTGATGTGGTCACAGATAATATCGAAGTTAATAACATAAGTTATGGTCACATAATATATAACATAAAAGTATTTTTACATGGAATTAGTAATAAAATCTCTATATTGATTGGTAGAGTAATAACTTAGTAAAATAGAGACGTTACAGAATATTCGAAATAAAAACAACGTAGTATTATACGTTTACTATATTTTATTAATATAACTAGCTGACCCGACAGACGTTGTCCTGTCATAACGATGATTATTTAATTCGAATTGGTATAATTAAGAAAACAATAGTTTAAAATTAGTATCTTCATGCCAAATTTCATCAAAATAGATATAAATAGTTTAAGCGAAAATCATAAAAGTTTATTGTGCAGGAACCGTACATTTTCCGGGACAAAAAGTATCCCTTGTCCTTTCCCGAGACTCAAAGTATCTCCATACCGAATTTCATAAAAATAGACTGAATAGTTTAAGCGAAAATCATAAAAGTTTATTGTGCAGGAACCGTACATTTTCCAGGACAAAAAGTATACCTTGTCCTTTCCCGAGACTCAACGTATCTCCATACTGAATTTCATAAAAATAGACTGAATAGTTTAGGCGAAAATCACAAAAGTTTATTGTGCGGGAACCGTACATTTTCCGGGACCAAAAGTATCCCTTGTCCTTTCCCGAGACTCAAAGTATCTCCATACCAAAATACATCAATATCGATTGTATAGTTTACGCGCAAATCATAAAAGTATATTGTGCAGTAACCGTACATTTTTCCGGGACAAAGTGTATCCTTTGTCCTTTTCCTGGTTCTAAGCTACCTCTCCACCAATTTTCAGCCAAATCAGTTTATCTGTTCTTGAGATAAAAGTTTATTGGGCGGGAACCGTACATTTTCCTGGACCAAAAGTATCCCTTGTCCTTTCCCGAGACTCAAAGTATCTCCATACCAAAATTCATCAAAATCGATTGAATAGTTTACGCGCAAATCATAAAAGTATATTGTGCAGTAACCGTACATTTTCCGGGACAAAATGTATCCTATGTCCTTTTCCTGGTTCTAAGCTACCTGTCCACCAATTTTCAGCCAAATCGGTTTATCCGTTCTTGAGTTATAAGTAGTGTAACTAACACCACTTTCTTTTATATATATAGATTATACTAATAGCAGTGAAAAGTCTTTTTTAAACTCTCATATCTACAATCCCTCGAAGACGGTTAGCTTGTAGTTGAAACCAGAACTAATGCTCACAGTCATATAAAGAGTTGCTATTATATTTCTTCTAGATGATGTTCGCAACTCCATTGCGCCAAAATTCGTTTATCGCGCGGGTACTGTACACTTTCATAAAAAGTATTCTATGTCCTTTCCTGAGACGGATGAATTGACGACCCCGTAACATTTAGGTGACGTATATTTGAAATAAAACAACCTATGACATATTTAAAATAAGTATACGTCACCTAAGCGTTACGGGCTTGTCAATTCATCCCGCAAATTATAATGGTTTAGGTGTCACTTAAACTTTGGTGAAAACAAAACTTGCGTTATGTGCCCCTTATATTGGCTTAAGGGACACCTAAATTTTAGGTGTTGTTGGTAAAAGCGGGCAAAAGTATCTTCATACCAAATTTCAGCAAAATCGGTTTAGCCGTTTGGGCGTATCGGGGAAGATCGGGACCGACAGACAGACGTCTGTCTGTGTGTCTGACACATTTGTAATATTAGCATGGGTGCCATCAGCCGATTTCATCCAGGTATTCAGAATTAAGTGTGAAATGTAAGCTAGTTTTCTTCTATAATGGCATTATACTCGTAGTTCCACTAAAAGATGACAGTCTAGACTCTAGAGTACTAAATTACTAATATGACAAAGATTTTTGACGCCACGATTGGACAAATTACGAATTTGCCGTTTGTAAAAGTAGTCTAATATCGCGCTCTGGTGACTTATTTTAGTGATCCAAAAACAAAATATACAAGATATTAAATAAACATAATAATATAAGGGATGATAACACAGCCGCGGGCGGTACTCACAATCTCAGCCGACCGACATCCCCTTCCCAATTCAAATATAGAAACGACATTTATTTAAGAGCCTTTCATCATCATCATCACCATTTCCTAGGCGACAGTAGAGGAAATCAGCTGTAAGCTTTTTGTAGATTTTAAAATTATACTGTTAAAATTTGTTATCCTTGTAAGTAACTCTGGAATTACTGAACATATTCCCACGATTTTTTAAATCATGAGTACTATTATCTGCATATTAGATTATTATAATAGGGAAGCTTTCATTTGTGATTGAAGGACTCGAACCCACATTAATCCTTCGATCGTGGATTCTTGGAAATTTATTGCTATTCTATTGTGTCTCGCTTATGCGGCTTGATGGGTTAACTTGAAACAAGCTGTCTAGAAAAGCTTCTAGCTTAGATTAAGCGTATAAGCTGTAAGGTCTAATCAATGTAGTACTCGTGGTAAAGTATACAATTTGTTTTTCAGTACTTAAATAAATGAACTATCATTTTCAGTATTTTTACAGTTTCGAAATAAATGAAAAACATCCGACACATGGACCTTCAAATGCGATAATTAAAAAGTCATGAATACAAAAAAATATCCGCGATCCAACTGAAATGTCATCTATATCCGAATCCCAAACGAATAAACAAATTGAATTGAAGTAAAAAGTGATTGCACGCTAAGCCTATGTCACACGACCCGACTTTATTAAACGGTGATTGCATGTTTTAAGCTGATTTTGCACGTAGTACAGCCCAACTGCTATGCGTTCAATATCGCTTCCAATTGCAACATTACACTGCCAGAGCTTATATTATATTCCATAACGATTAAAGCGGTCTCGTTTAAGAACAAAATCTAATAAAGGGCTACCTTACAGTATTTTTTAATTTAAAAGTATCAAACTTCTAAGTTTTACTCTTTTCGGCCTTCCACTACTTTTATCAGCTATCTTACATACATAACGTACTGTACTAAAACCGTGACTTACGTATGATAATATTTCATTTAAATTCGTAATAAGATATTTACAAGCCTCTCTAAATTGACCCATGATGGATCAACCAAAGTGATCCCGAAAGTGCAAGGGTCGTATTATATTTTGTCTTAGATATAATCTAGACATGCGGTAGAGTGTCAAGCCAAGTAAAATTTACTTACTGTATAGCCATCCCTTCACAAATCGCAATGTGTTTTTCATCCAGCATAGCCCAGCGTATAGAGGGGCCTTAAAACTACATATTGCTTGAATTCAATGAAGCGCAATTGATGAGTGTAGTAGCGGCTTTAGCGCGGCCGTGAACCGGGTCACTAGTGCAAGGCCTACCCAGGGTCGTGTGTGCAACGCCTAAATAAAACTGTAAAGATATCTTTACCTTGGTTATTTTGTCTCTTTTGTTGCGGGCTTCGAAGAATACATTTGCTAACGAGTTTTTAAGAGCTCCAATGAAAAGAACTAATAGGAAATACTCGGGAAAATGTTCAATTTCTCTCGACCTTACGCCGCGCACCGCGTCGACACTGAAACAATCTTTATTAAAGTTTTACATTCAGTGCAAATTAATTGCGATTTGTGAATAAAATTAAAATGAAATCAAGCAGGTTTTCAATGACCCATTTCTTAACCCATTACCACATGTAGGGATTTTAGGGTATATTTTGGTGGTTTTCCAAAAGTTGACTGTGCCGAAACATTTAAGGAAGTGCATTGCTAGCGTTACGATTTCGTCAAATTCCCCATGTATTTTGGATTTCAACTTCGCTTTCGCAGTTGAAATCCAAAATACATTTTTAAATAACTTTTTATAAATAGTATTTTAAATATATCCGCGGCCCATGAATCTATATCTATTAATTATACACGGTATCGTATTATACGCCATTTAATTAATCATGACAAATTTTTAATAAATTGAGCTTAGAGGCCCAACTGAAAATTGCAGATATTCAATTGACATACTCCGAATGCCTATTTGAAAATTTCTCTACACAGGAAGGCGATATTTAGCATTGTTTGTGCGGGACGAAGGAGGATAAGAGGGGAAGGGGGAGTGACCGTGGCCCAGGCCTGACCCACTACGCAGTTCAGGGCCTGAGAACTTGCAGGATGGCCCCGGCATACCGGAATGGTTTGAACCGAAACTGATAGATCAGTGAGCACATCACTAGGTTATGTGATAACTGATCACACAACGCACATTATATTATGTAAACAATATACTAAAAAACCCTATCTATTTCTCCTACATTACCAATACTACAAGAGTAACAAAGTAATTAAGTGAGTAGGAGACTGGTACCTTTGTTTAGTTGCCTTGTTGCAAGGGGTTAGGGGTCACCGTGTTTGATTATAATATATTGTGGTATTTTCCTCAAAAATATGTTCCTTGACATTTAAGTAGCAAAAGCATCAGTGGTTCATCCTCGGTTGAATCCATCCAACTTAACATAGTAGAATACATCAAATAATTTAGAAAAGAAAAGGGACTTTTAATTACTTAATTTAATCGGATAAAAATACTGTGACAAAGAAAATTGTGAAATGAAATTAACATTAACCAAGTTAACGAAATCCGATACCGCTATGAATGTTAAAAATGTCCAACAGAAGTCTATCGCCATGTCTACATTCATTACACGAAGTTAGAAAACTTCCTAATCTTATTTTCTTCTGATTAATTATTATTTGCTAAGACAGTTTTAGTATGTCAAACAGGTCCCTGAGATCCTGAGATCATATTATCAAAGAGTTTTCAGGGTTGAATATCACTGTCGATTCTGGCTATGCCCTATGTGTAATAGGCTAATGCCAATTGAATAAAAAAATACGTACATACATGGCCCAAGAGCCAGGGGTAGCCATACGTATTTTTTGTAAACTGAAAAGTTTTTCTGTTTGTCTTTTAAAGAGGGAGGAGAAAAACATTCAGCTGTTAGAAAATGTCGAATGTCTGGCTGTCCCCATTATATTTGTGTAGGACTAGAAAATAACATTATTGTAATTACCTATTTAAAATCAATGTCAGCCAAAACTGTGGGTTATCTAACCGGGCGGTTGCACCTGCCGGGGGAGCCGGGGGGGAGCCGGCAGGCGGGCGGGGGGAGGCTGGGCGACCCATATCCGCGCCAGTTCAAGGTGCACGGAAATCAATACAGACCCGATGTGAGCATTAAACACCGTTTTGTCCCGCTAACGACAGTTTAAAGTGAACTTTGATAGGAAAATTAGACGGGAATTAATCGGGAATCGTTATACTTTTCGTATGTGGTCGCTGTTAAGCTGTTAAGTGTAAGCCCAAAAAAAATTGGTGTTGAATATTTTGATATCCAGTCTTGTTCTAAAATATGATAAAGAAAACATGACTGCATTCGTAACCCAATACGTAATTTTTTGTGGGAAGATGCCTAAATGCATTCAGCGTTTATATAGCTGTTTTCGTTTCATCACGAGAAGAGGCTAAAGCAAGAACGCCTTTCAAATGGTAGACATTATACTCTTAAAAAAAAAATGGTATGCACTCCAGGAGTACCGTAGAAGTAAAAACAAGTCAGACGGAAAATGCTTACTTTTACATCGCGCGGTATGGTTTATAGAGAATGTGCCTCTTTATTACAGCCTCTCCTAAGCTGCGGCGATCTACTCCCCCTTCGTCTTACGATTTTAGATTAGAGAAAAATTAAACTCTACACAGGACAGGTGATACCTGTCCTGTGTAGAGTTTAATTTTTTTTACCATCTTGCAGAAAAGTGCGCAATGCCGTTAATAAGCTTTTACTTCAATAATATTTTATCTCCCAACAAAGTCAGGATTTTTGTTGTGATGTGTCTGCCTGTCTGCCTTACTTCTAGCTAGATATTATCTCTGAACTCTAAGCAAAGCTTAGTTTACCAATAGGTCTAAATTCGACACTTCGAGAGTTTCATATTATTATGTCTCATAATGTCAAATAGATAAAATGAATTATTATTGTTGAAAGTTACTGTAGGACATATTATTTTTGTAGAATTTCAGTCTTTTGAGAAGTAATGTGAAAACCGATGTTTTAATACTTCATCCAATTCAAACACAAATTAAGAAACAGACTAAGAAACACCTTAAGAGGCCGGGTACCCTTGGAATTTCTCATACAAACGTAATTCCAAAATAATTTTCTCATACGAAAATATTTAACATGTTTGAGTTATTTTTCAGTTTAAGATAGTAATTACCTAGGTTCCTACACAAAAATTTACACAACAGTTTCGCAGAGAGTACAAGCTACTGCCTCCCAATAAGTATTAAGGTCCAATCCAAGGACGGCGCAAAAGCCCGTTGCTCAACCCAAGCAGAGCGTTCAATATGAGCGTATGCTGCGCCGTGTAGTCTCTCTCAGGCTGGTGGCACCTAGGCGATGGTTTTCTCCTGTCCGTATGATCCAGGTAATGACTGAAGGTAAGGGTGCCCTTTGAATGTGCCACTGTACTTGTAGTATCGACCGGTTTTAGTATCTTCTCGCTTTTTAATCTTGACTGTGTATTGATACACCCTCCGAAAACACGCGAGCCTCCAGATCCCACAGAGGGGACTTTGCTTTATAATCGTACGGACCAGCACTGGTCATCACTCTTAAAGGGCCTATTCACGGCAGTCCACCGTGCAGGACTGCAAATGGACTGTATAGCTCACTGATTGGTTCACACTCGGTGTTTCACCCTTTTAAGCGGCCGTACAAACTGAACGTCTTGTACTTTGTACGTGTCCATTTCATTTTGGCCGCGCGCTTGCTAGGGGGCGCTAGGGTAATATTTGCACACGGGCCCCACATGGGCTAGAGACGGCCCTGCCTAGGTAATTACTATCTTAAACTGAAAAATAACTCAAACATGTTAAATATTTTCGTATGAGAAAATGATTTTGGAATTACGTTTGTATGAGAAATTCCAAGGGTACCCGGCCCCTTAAGTGGCCATTTTAGACCTTACACTTAAAGTTTACACAGGAAAATTATACAAAGCCGTATTTGACATCGTAAAACATCTTGTGAGTTTGAAGGTCCCATATTGCGGCGTACTCATAACGAGTGGTCGTACATACGTACAGTCGACGACAAATTACCTTCTCTGAGCCTTAATACCAAGGTAGGATGGTCGAGAAGTGGTATCGGTCCGTAATCTCGGCGGTCCAATACAAACAGCGAGTTGTAAGTACAGGATGTGGGTCAAAGTGTGAAAGTAGGCCAAGTTCATATTGTATTTGCATCCGCACCGCGCCGGGCCGGTGGGCCGCCCCGCGCTGCAACTGAACTTTCAACTTTAAAATTGGAGATGTTTCCAAATTGTTGTAATGCAAAATTTAAATCAAAATGTTTGATTCAAATACATTAATTGTGAGTTCGAACCAATGAGTAATAAAATATTGAGATTTTTTTTATACCTTTTTGAAAATACTTTAGACAAGGAACGAAACGTGTTTTACGCTTCCTATTTTTTGTCTTTTCTATTTTCATAATTTACTACAATAATAATATATTAAAAACTACAATAAACATTACTCTAACAGAAAATGTAAACTATAAATTTTCAATTTCCACAGGGAGAGATGTAATAAAATGTAATCAAAACAGCAACAGAAATTGATTCGTAATCCAATAGGAAATACCTGCACAGGGCTGTCGCTGACGGGGCTTTACAATACACGTGTACACAAACAACAACATTCACTCTAGGGATAAGTCAGTTTTATTCTAATATTATTTTATAAAAGCAGTAAATTGAAGTTATTTTTACAACAGAGGGGAATCACTCATTTATAAATTTTAGTTAGAGATTGACCACCAAAAAATACAGAATAATACCCAGAGTCTGTTATTATTATGCAACTTGTTCCTTGTTTCATTCCAGTCAACTAAATATCAAACCAATTCATGTATTGTTTGTTTGACTTACGGCCGACACTTTGACTAATTACGGCCAATTCAGTCCGCAACTGTTTGTATTGAATTGACAGACTTGCATGACGTCTCACGCGATTGTAGTCTGTCAAATCCATACAAATTTATAAACGAAACTACGCGTCGCGTTGTGGTCTGAATTGATCCTTACGTTGTGTCCACATTTGTATCATTTGTGCGATCAGATCTCCGATCATATCTCCGTCGCGATCATCGCGCCGTATCAAGTATGCGTGTCATACTGTGGACGCCTATTAGATCCTTCTGCCGATCATGCGAGTATTTGATACGGCATGTATTAGATACGCGTTTAATAGCGATCGGGGCGTGTCAAAATGATACGCGTATCACGCGTATCATTTTGACACGCTTCGATGATACGCGACGGAGATCTGATCGGGGATCTGATCGCACAAATGATACAAATGTGGACGCACCCTTAGATGTATAAATACGTTAATTAAATGTATAAAGGAAACGGGCTGAATCAGACGGGTAACAAAGCTGAATTAATATTGTATTAAAATAGTTGAATTGTTGCGAGTGACAGCCCTGGCAGGTAAACAACATCGGTGAGGACGTTCAAGGCCGTGGATCTAGGTAACCGGGTCAGAGCTAGGCTGAGCCCTACGCCTGTATTCCTGTACACCTGTACACTACACCTGTACACCTGTTTTCCTATAAGCGCTTTTAGGAACGGTTTACTATGCCTGTACGCCTATACCCATGAATGCATGTAGGTACGCAAGTACGCTTGTACGCCTGTTCGACTGTACACCTGTATTTTTGTGCACCTGTACGTAACGCGTAGTTTGCAATTCTGTTAGCTATATGTTACTATTTACAAATTATAACAGCTGGATGTGTTATGTAACAATTGGCTTTCCTAATTAGACTTAAAATATCCCTATAGTCTTATGTAAGTAAATAAGAGGAAACAGACACGTGGATCGACGGATAGACAAACTTTAGTATAAAATTACTAGATTTTTTTAATTTTGCAAGTTCTTTTATCTCGGAGTAATCTTCTCACCGCATTCAAATATCAAAATCACATCACTCTCTAGAATCTCCATACCAAACGGTTGATATGCGAAGAGGTAACAGTTTCTTTTGCATTTAATGAGATTAAGGGCCTGTTTCACCACTTCGTGATAAAGTGCTGGATAGCCCTATCCACAACTTATTGGATAGATACTCCATACTCTATCTGTTAAGTTAAGTGGTGGATAGCCTATTTGACACTTATCAGGAAGTGGTGAAACAGGCCCCAATAAAAATTAATTTATAGATTTCTTTACAACTTACTTTACTTAAAATTAAGAAAACTCAGGATAGTAGCTATAATCTACGAATAATAAAAACTAAGGAAGAGTAACACCGTCAAAAAACATGCTCCAAAATACTTGTCAAAATACTATAATTTGTTTACATAAATCGAGCTTCAGCTTGAACACATGATCAAAAAGCCTGTACAAGAGATGATCTCGTGAAGGCTAAAGGTTGGAGGGCCCTCCGCTGTCGATGCCGAGGCCACTTCACCTTCCGCCGAGGGTCTTTACATGTCAAACTTCGGAATTGGGCCGAGCGGTGAACTTTGGAGGAGGTGGTATCGACCAACTTTTGAGACCTGCTTTAAACTTTTCCTGTGTGGTTCGTACACTACACATTATTATCCGTACTAATATTATAAAGTTTGTGAGTGTGTATGTTAGTTACTGCCATACGCTTAAACGGCTGAAGCGTATTCGATAAAATTGCCATGGAGTTAGCTGACATCCTGGACCCCATAGAAAAAAGACGATTGGAGAGTAGTGTTTTGTATCGAAATCGAACTCGAACTCGAACTCGAACTCGAACTCGACTCGAACTCGAACTCGACTCGAACTCGACTCGAACTCGGTTAAAATAAATAAATAAATAAAATAAAAATTGTTTTATTTCCGAATAGATTTGTAGCAAATGCTTTCAGAATGTTGATACTACTGGTGCCTACCACCGGTTCGGGAACTATCCCGGCGAGAAGAACCGGCGTAAGAAACTCGCCGGGGTCCCACTTTTTACCAAAAAAGTGAGAAAAAAATTAATCTTTTAAAATAAAATTTACAATTGTAACTTAAAATTATACAATGTGAATATCCATACATAATTGTAAGTCATATAACATGTAGAAGTGGCCTTGCAAGCAGCCATCCTACTCCCAAGATGTGCCATCGTTTATGAAATCATTGACCTTATAATAGGCTTTGGCACACAAACGTTCTTTGACTACTTTTTTAAATTTATTAATCGAAAGATTTTGAACGTTTTTTGGGATTTTATTGTACAGGCGTATACATTGACCTTTAAAAGATTTACTAACTTTACTAAGTCTGATCATCGGCAAATCCAGCTTGTGCTTATTTCTGGTGTTCCTACAGTGAATGTCACTTTTAGCTTTAAATTTACTTATATTTTTTCTAACATATATTACATTATCCAAAATGTATTGAGAAGCAACAGTTAGAATACCAATTTCTTTAAATTTATCTCTCAGAGATTCAAAAGAAGACATTTTATAAATAGAACGTATGGCTCGCTTCTGCAGCACAAATATTGTATTAATGTCGGCAGCGTTTCCCCATAAAAGGATTCCATATGACATTCTACTATGAAAATAACTAAAATATACTAATCGTGCCGTGTCTTCATCAGAAATTTCTCTGATTTTTTTTACTGCATATGCCGCAGAACTGAGCCTACCAGCAAGATTAACAATATGAGGACCCCACTGTAATTTACTGTCAAGTGTTATACCTAAGAATACAGTGGTGTCTACCAAATTCATCTTCTCATCATTCAATAGTACATTGGTTTGGACTTGCCTAACATTGGGCAAAGTGAACTTTACACATTTAGTTTTACTGGAGTTTAAAAGTAAGTTATTAGCATTAAACCAATGTACTATTTTTGAGAGAGCACTGTTTACCTCGTCGTAATTTGACTGTTGTCGCTTCACTTTAAAAATAAGTGAAGTGTCATCAGCAAAAAGTACTATCTCATTATCATTTTCCTTAACAAGGTAAGGTAAGTCATTTATATAGATGAGAAAAAGAAATGGGCCTAAAATAGATCCCTGTGGGACACCTAATTCTATTTTGGTTCCATTGGACCTGTTACCGTTTACTTCAACCCTTTGAGTCCTGTTTATAAGGTAAGAAGTCAAGAGGCTAAGAGCTGAGTCCTTTATGCCATAGTGGCGCAATTTCCTGATCAATGTAGCATGATCCACACAATCGAAGGCTTTGGAGAGGTCGCAAAAGACACCTAGAGCATCCTGCGACTCCTCCCAAGCTTGAAATATGCTACAAAGAAGACCTATACCAGCATCCGTTGTGGATCGACCCTTAGTAAATCCGTATTGATTGTCATGTAATAAATTGATGGAATTAAAATGTACCAATAATTGTTTTAAAATTATTTTTTCAAAAATTTTACTAAGAGTTGGTAAAATCGATATAGGCCTATAATTTGTTGGATCAGATTTAATTCCCGCTTTAAACAATGGTACAATCTTACTGTGCTTCATTAAGTCAAGAAAAAAAAAAGGTTGTCTGTAAAGTTGGTTTACTGACGATAGTTGAACGTGACAACGTCATAGCCTTAAATGGAACGCCTCAGAACGAAGTAACGCCGCATATTGCGTCATGTATTTTCGTGCGCGCAGCCCATATCGAATTATAACGATGCGTCCACGTTTGTATCATTTTTGCGCGATCAGATCTCCGTCGCGATCATCACGCCGTATGCGTGTCATAGTGTGGACGCCTATTAGATCATTCTGCCGATCATGCGTGTATTTTATATGACACGTATCAGATACGAGGTTAATAGCGATCGGGGCGTATCATGATACGCGTATCATTTTGACACGCTTCGATGATACGCGACGGAGATCTGATCGGAGATCTGATCGCGCAAATGATACAAATGTGGACGCACCCTTAGACGTTGTCATGTCAAAAAGTAGCCCATGTGTTAAGGCTACTTTTTGCTATGGGAAAATATCACAATTTATTTTCCTAGTTTTACAGACCCACTCCGCTGCAAAATCAAAATGTACATCTTTAATGGTACTGCACCTTCATTTGACTTCGAATATTTATCTATTATTATTATTATTTATAACAACTATCATTACAGACTGATATCCAATTCGATAGCGTAGTAAATAGATTATAATTTTTATATTTTTTTATAACATAATATGACCGATAATGTCACTTTTGTGAAAGGACATACGCGAATAAGTCCTATTTGATGCTCACTTTGTTAACCCCCGACAAAAAAGAGGGGGGCATCGTAGCATCCAAACGGGTGGACCGATTTTGATATAGTTTTATTTGTTTGAAAGCTGACATGATCGAGAGTGTTCTTAGCTATAGTTCATCATCATCAGCCTGCTCATTGCTGCAAAATCGGCAAGAAAGAAAGGCCGTTAGTAACTTGCAGTCGTTTGATGAGTTTTATAATTTGCATTCAGCCTGCTTAGCATACACCAACGAGATATCTCACTTTACATGTTTCTCGATGTTAGATAGTTTGTATCTTCATTTCTATTGACCCTAGCATGACAAACATTTTTTCTCGCGTAGATCTATCATCGAATGTGTTATACATTTTCTTAGAGTTATGTCGAGATAATGTCGAGATTTTGACATTATGAGATGAGTAGTTTTTAATTATTTCGAGAGTGAGATACGAGAACGAACGTACGAATTAGCAAATTGTCCTTTTGTATTGTGAAACGAAGGTTAAAGCGATGTTTTTAAAACCAAAAATAATTGTGTCCATTATTTGTATACTTTTATACGAGCGCATGTTTACATTTTGTAGGTGAGTGCGAGAAATTAAAATTTGCAAGTATGGCTGATTTGTTTAATATTCTTTAACTGTGAATTATTCCTTCCATGTTTATCATTGGAGTTTAGTTCCATTAAGCTCTGTGAGTCGCAGGAATCAAGCTTTTCTTAATACTTTGTACACCAAGATACTTTTTTCTGAAGTTATAATACTAATTGTTTTCGTTTTCGAAAATTCAGACACATAAGCTTTAAAACAGAAACAACCAAGGAACTATTGGTTTAAACTCGTGCATTTATCGTTAGTCTACATAACTCAAGCAAAAGGAACCCTAACATTGCCGTCAATTAAAGATACGTCGAAAAATCGTGGATTACATCGTGAAAAAATATGCATCCACCAGGAATTTTAGCGATAGCAGAGGTTCAGAACGGCCTCGCAAAGTCACAACAGTTGAAGGTAAGCATAGTGTATTGACCAGTAAACGTGATCGACTACTCACGGGTCCAGAGATTGCAGCTTAGATCAAAGAAACTAGACATTTTCCTTTAAGTACTTTTACAATGAAAAACAATGAAAAGGAGATTGAGAGAAGCTGATCTTTTTGGAAGAGTAGGAGTGAAGAAACCTCTTTAAGGCGTCAACATAACGTGAAGAGGTTGCAGTGGGCTAAAGTACGTAAAAATTGGACGCATGGATCAGTGGGAGAGAGTTTTATGCTGATGAGTCAAAGTTTGAGGTTTTTGGGTTTAAGAGAAAAATCTTTGTGCGCAGGTCAAAGGGAGAACGGATGTTAAATTAATGTGTAATCCCGAATGTAAGACACGGTGGAGGCTCGATGATGATTTGGGGATTTTTCGGATGCCGGGTGACTGGAGACCTGGCGAAAATTGATGGGATTTTAAAGAAAGAAGGAAGAATTAAAAAATATTAAATAAAAATGTAGTACCAGACCGTCAAAGCGTGATCGGTAGAAATTTTATTTTCCAGCATGACAACGATCCCAAGTATTCCTTGAAGCTGTACAAACAGCATTAAGAAGAATTGGAAAGGAAGAATGTACTGAACGTAATGATTTGGTCACTACAGTCGCCCAACCTCAACCCCATTGAATTGTTGTGGGATAAATCGAACAGGGATGTCAGAAAGAAGAAAATAGGACACTCCTATTATGACAACACACCTTTAAAATATCCTGAAAAATTGAATGGGACCAAATAGAAATCAATTATTTGTCGAAATGTTACTAAGAATGCCAAGATTACGCAAAGAATTAATAAAAGCAAAAGAAGGTATTATAATTAAATTAAAAATTTTAATATGAAACCATTGCAGACTAATTCACTTGTTACTATATTTTAATCCTAATAATATGTTCTTTAAAATATAATTATAAAACTCGATCATATTGCTTTTATTTTTTATGTATCGCGCAAAATATAGGGTGGGCAAAAACTTTTGAACGGTACAATAGATAAACA
The DNA here is from genome assembly GCA_937595015.1 of Polyommatus icarus. Taxonomy (NCBI): domain Eukaryota; kingdom Metazoa; phylum Arthropoda; class Insecta; order Lepidoptera; family Lycaenidae; genus Polyommatus; species Polyommatus icarus. The sequence continues at coordinate 791,420 of OW569322.1, read as the reverse complement.
GTAAATATTTGCATGCTACTGCTGCATCATCACCCGGATCCTATGGGAGCCGATCTCCGTATGAACCCAAAGTGGAGGTTTCATGTTTGGGCTCATATTGACAGGCTCATCCAAGAGGACATTCATAGACGGTATTCTTTGCATATTAATCTGCACCATAACCAACAAAACTTTAAAAAGCATGAAATAAAATTAAATTAAAAATTAAAAAAAAACCCCCACCAAAAAACTTTAAAAAGTAATGAAATAATATTTACTGACTTTAAGTTTAAATAATTCCTAAGTATAAAGTAATATATTATTATTTGCGGGTAGTTGAAAAGTAAACAGTTATAATTAATAGCTCTCGTATTTTTCCAAATTAAAAATATTTACTGCGTTTATTTCAACTAAATTCATATGTTAATTTTATATGCATAAATAATTAAACTTGCCTGCAGTGTATATTTTGTGACACTAAAGCATACTTGTTGTAAATAACATTCGCCATGGATCTTACACAAGTGCAATCTAATATGGAGGACATGATAAAGATGTTTAACTCGAAGATGGCAGAGTTTCAAGCGGATCTCCAACAAGCCAACACACGTAAGCAACCTAATACAATAGCAGCACTAAACTCTGAATTCCAAGCCTTTAAATCTTTTGTTTGTGGTGCACTGAATATTTTACGTGCTGAGGTGGATGCATTGGCAAGAGGCCTTGACCGCATGGAAACACGGTCACGTCGTAAAATGTTGCTTGTCCATGGTGTTCCTGAGAGCAAAGACGAGAACACCATCAGTGCTATTTTGGAAATATTGTCCACAAAATGTAATCTTCCTGGACTTACGCCTGAAAAATTCCGTACATGTCATCGTATGGGGAAGCCGAAGGATGATGATCCTAATCATAAATCTAGGCCAATTCTTATAAAATTTTCGGAAGCAGCACTCCGTGGCCGAGTTTGGAACTCTAAAAAGAATCTCAAAGGAACCAAAATTACATTGTCAGAGTTCCTGACTAAGCCGCGTCACATCGCGTTCATGGCAGCCAGAGCTCATTTTGGTGTCTCATCATGTTGGACCAGGGACGGCAGTATCTATATAAAAAGTCCTGATAGCTCTAGGCATAAAATTGAGACGTTAGACGAACTTCAGAAATTACAGTGTAAATATCATAAAGCATAATAGTAATTGTCATCCTTCCGTTTGTTTGCATTTGATCTTTCACATTCACTGTAAGTTGTATCATCTATTGTCTTTGTTTTAAGCTTTGTAAGTCTTATTTAGTTTAACTGAATACCGTTTTTTTACTTGTGCACTTGTACCGTCATATTTTAATATCATAAAAGTAAACATCAAAACATTTTAAAATAATATCAACAATGTACCTCTGACAAGTGTCAGCTGTCAATTCAATTGACATATTGACGTTTGACAGAGCCAAAGAGAATGTAAGCCACAGATTAAGATTTCGTTTTGATTTGAATAGAATATTGACCATAAATAAGATTTAGAGATCTTTGGAATAGAATGTACAAAAACTAGTAATTTTACTGAGAGTTCCAAGACGTGTACATTTTTATATTTATAATTTTATTGGTGATTAAAATATTAAAGTTTATTTTTATGTTTCCTTATATATATTTTATTTATCATTAATTAATTTGAATGGAATAGTAATCAAGTTGTATTATCTGTATATTTTTTTTTTCTTTTTCTTTTTCCTTCTAATTTTACTGTAGTCTGTATATAGATAGTGGTGTGCTATTAAGTCTGTAATAATTTGTAGTTATTTTTAAGCACTGCAGGCAGGCAGAGTAAAAATTATAATACATATTTTTTTTAGTTTAGGATTAATTTATATATATATATATATATATATTTTTTTTTTTGTTACACTTTTTAAGTAAGTAGTTAGGTATTTAATGCTAGTTAACATTAGCGATGATGGTATGTCGGATAGTGGTGATGCTGACTTCCTCTCGTTGACTTCATCGTCACGTTCCTCGAGTGGCAGTTTTCGCAGTCTTTCACTTCCCCTTGATGTATCTGTCGAGAATGCATTTGCGTCAGTTCCCCGTAACTTCAATGCTGTACATATCAATGCCCAGAGCATCCCTGCGCACTACTCTGATCTCCTAGCCACATTTTCAAATAACCCTAATGTCCATGCAATACTCATATCTGAATCCTTCCTTAAGCCCTGTCTTCCTTCAACTTCCTACTCCTTACCTGGATTTGTCCTGATCCGAAATGACAGAACTGGAAAGGGAGGTGGTGATGTGGCAATATATCTTAGGAATCACCTACCATATAACATCCTTAGTAACTCTCCTTCAGATTATTCTGGATCTTTAGAACACCTACTGGTTGAAATTTTATTTGGTTCTTCAAAGTTACTGCTAGGTGTGTTCTACAGTCCTTCGATACACATAGATTATTTTCATGATTTTGAAGTATTGTTAGAAAAATATGCCACCACCGTAGACCACACAGTAATTATGGGCGATTTTAATACTTGTTTATTAAACAATGATTATTTACACTCATCTCGTGCCAACAAACTCCGCTCCATAATAAATTCCCTTAATCTTAATATCCTTCCCCTTGATCCAACTCATTACTTCCCAAATTGCGCACCTTCCCTATTAGACCTTATAATTGTTTCCTCTCCTGATCTCGTTACTGCACACGGCCAATTCAATGCCGAAGCGTTTTCCTATCACGACCTAGTCTTCCTCTCTTACAAAATTCGATGTCCCAAACCAAAACCACGTATCGTAATGCAGCGTAATTTTAACTCAATAGATACGGATTTGTTGAAAGATGATCTCTGTTTTATTAATTGGGATGCAGTCTATTGTGCTCCGACTGTAGATGAGAAGATGGACGCGTTCAACACAATCATTGTACAAGTATTCGACCGTCATGCTCCTCTTCGACCCATTAAATTAAAGCACCTGCCGGCGCCGTGGCTCACTGATGATATTAGGGCTATTATGAACAAAAGAAACGCAGCAAAAGTTAGGTTTAGAAAAAATCCGTCTGACTTAAACCGGGAAAAATATAAAGAGCTCCGTAACAAATGCAGTAGAATGTGTAGGGACGCACAGCGTCGACACATTCACTCGTCTGTTAGCAATGGCGATCAGGCTAAGGTGTGGTCATTTCTTAACAGACTAGGTATTGGCAAAACGAAGACCTCCGTTTCTCCTAATTTTGACCTTGACGCCCTCAACCAACACCTCACCACAACGTACAACATCCCAGCCTCTGTCAAAAAGCAGACCTTACAAGATATTTTGCAGTCTACTTCATCCGATTCCTCAATATCTCCTTTTACCTTCAGATCCATCTCTGTGCAGGAAGTAGAGAAAACAATTGCGGCTATTAAGTCCAATGCCGAGGGTGTTGATGGCATTAATCGTAGTATGATTACTCTAAGCTCACCAGTGGTTCTTCCTGTCATTTGTCATATTTTCAATTTTTCCCTTAATTCCGGTACCTTTCCCAGCTGTTGGCGTAAAGCTGCGGTTATCCCTTTACCCAAAGTCAAATGTCCTACACTGCCCTCTCACTTCCGACCTATCTCCATTCTCCCATTCCTATCCAAAGTCCTTGAGCGCATTGTATACCATCAACTTAGTTCATTCATTAACACCAACAATTTTCTTAGTCAATACCAATCAGGTTTTCGCCCCGGTCATAGTACTGTCACAGCCTTAACCAAAGTTGCTGAGGATGTGCGCCTGGCTATGTCCTGTCAACAACTTACAGTGTTAGCCTTATTAGATTTTAGCAATGCTTTCAACACCGTAGACTATGATATCCTGATTGCTATGCTGGGCGCGCTACACATCTCAGACCCTGTGCTTAAATGGTTTCGGGACTATCTTTTTGGGAGGCAACAATGCATTAGGGCCAATGATCGCACATCTAAGTTCTGTGATATATCTGCTGGTGTACCGCAGGGTGGTGTTTTGTCCCCTCTCCTCTTCTCCATTTTCATTAACTTCCTTACCCCGCTCCTATCCTGTTTGTTCCATCTTTATGCGGATGATCTTCAGGTCTACACTCATGCCTCTGCTAATGACATCGATGACGCAATTTTGGCAATTAATAAAGATCTTGCGACTATCCTTCAATGGAGTCAATGCCATGGCTTAAAGGTCAATCCTGAAAAGTCGCAAATCATAGTTATCGGTGGGACTAAACAAATTAACCGGCTGAACTACGATCTTACGCCGAGTGTAAAATTTGACAATGTCACTTTGCCTTTCAGTAATGTGGTTAAAAATCTTGGAGTGTATTTTAATTCTACATTTAAGTGGTCTCACCACATTACTGAAACCAGTCGTAAAATTTTTGCTGCATTGGGATCGCTCAGGCGCTGGAAGAACCTACTTCCTGTAAAAACTAAAGTCGAGCTTGCGCAGTCTTTACTCCTACCTATATTAGACTATGCTGATATCTGCATGACAGATCTTAATGAGGAATATCTCAATAAGTTGGAGAGACTACAAAATGTTTGTATTAGGTACGTGTATGGACTGCGCAAGTTCGATCACGTCTCAGAATATCGTAAACGACTTGGTTGGCTACCCATCAGACTCCGTCGGGATGAGCATGTCCTCGGATTACTGTACAATGTTCTGTGTGATCCTCGCTGTCCTCCCTATTTGAAAGAGTGCTTCCAATTTCGGGAAGATGACCAAAGTCGTTCGCTGCGTTCTGTATATAGTAGGAAACTCCTTGTGCCCTTCACTAAAACTGACTATTTCAGGGGTTCTTTCATTGTGAGAGCTGCACACTTGTGGAACGATTTACCATGTGACATTCGAGAGTCAAGTTCACTAGCTATTTTCAAAACTAAGCTGCATAACCATCTTTTGAACAGAGTCGCTCACTAAATAATCTGTAGCATTTAAATATATTAGATATTAAGTTTTTTTCTAGCATCTGCTAACTGTTTTAACTGTTTGTCGACTTTTTTTTTATTTTATTACCCTGCTTATAAATATGTAATATCTCTATAGCCGCAGGGTTGCCTGGAAGAGATCGCTTAAAGCGATAAGGCCGCCCTTGCCCACAGTTTACTGTAAAAATACTGTTAAGTTAGTCTAACTAGTTATAGTACCAATTTGTGAGCAATAAAGAGTTATCTATCTATCTATCTAATATTTTAGTCCATAATCGTTGTCAAGGTGTATCGGGGGACCGCCAAGTAAACTACGACAACAGCGACTTTTGCTTTTGTATCGCCAAGTCGCTAATTGTCTCGATACTTATGTGAAATCAAACATGTACTTTTTTGGCGGGGTTTTTTTTAATTTCTTAATTTAATATTTATTAAGTATTCGGTTTGCTTCTACAATGGGCGCGTATTTTAATAAGTTATTCATTACATTTCCTATCACGCCCGGTGTCAGATTCTCGTACCTCGAATGTCTCTTTAATCGCAGTGCTTCGTTTCGTTGAGCTACGTTGCTCTTTACTTGCGGATTTTAAGAAATATTCCCTGGTCCACAACCCCTTAATTTCCCTCGCCTTAAAATCAACGGCGACCCCATTTCCCTGGCCTTAAAATCAATCTCCTGGTATTTGTCAGATGTGGAGCAGCTGCGCGGAAGTGATAGTTCGGCCCAACCGGCGACTTCCTTCCTTCAGAGACAATTTACATCCACAGCTATGTTTGAACTTTGAATATAGTTCGTGAAACTAGGTGATATTATATACCATCATATCTTTATTACTTACATAATATATACTTACGAGTATTAAAGCACTTTCAACGAAACAATCTTGCATTATAAAATTCTGTTTAAATTAGACAAAAAATTGGCAACGACTTTTTAACGTTTCTATACCGTAATGTATATTAAGTTTTCGATAAAGAAAATGTGATAAAACCTCAATTATTATGGGTAGGGTTTCAGCCCTTGAAACCACATTTTAAAACCGCATTTTTTTGGACTTATTTTTTCACGTTTTGAACTCCGAGCAAAACTGAGTAAGGTTAGGCCCAAGGGTTATTAATTTCCTCTAATAAAAGTGTGTCATCAGTTAAGTAGAATAGTTCCACGAGTTTCCTCTCTCCCACGGGAATGAGAAACAATATCGTTTGTCGCTCCCACATCTGAGATAAAATTTATAACGCTAAAGTTTTATAGTGTGTAATGTGTAAAACTGTAGGAAAATCTTTTCAAAAGGCTTAAGGACGCACTCAAAGAGATTTAATGATTACTTAATCTCGAATAATACTGATAGAAGGTGAGAATGAGCTGCCTCTAGCTTCGTAAGGGCTACTGGCGCCTGTGTGCAACAAAAGGATTCTGGCGGCCCTCTAGGCCATTTTTTGGATCTTTGGTTTTGGCGCCCCTAGAGGATCATGGCGCCCGTGTGCATTGCACATAATTATGGTAGCGGGGGCCCTGGCCTCTAGTAATTCTTTGCAAGATGGTAGCGTTATAATTTCATTAGTTGAAACATTCGTGGTTTCCCCGCTCGAAAAAGCGCAAGAAAAATATTTCAAACTTTTTCACCATCGTCCCTGAAAATATTTCATATCTTTCATACTTCAGGCCTAACTCTTTGAAGCAGATATGATCGATGCCCGCTGTCCCCCGGCCGTCCCCCATTCGTCCCCCACTGTACCCCGCCGACGCCCCGGGGGACGAATTACGTTCAGTTACGAAGTGTCATCATATTGTAATTTACGAGCTCTTTAATAGAATTTCCGCCATTAATCACGACGTGTCAGTGTGACCTTGTGACGTGTCGTGTCACGTCAAAATACAAGTTTATTGCACTTTTTGACAGGACGATCGCTTTTGGTGACTTGATTCGGAATCGAGAATGCTCTAAAGAATTCCTTATTGAACTTTCTAAATAGCAAATTCATAACTGAGCTGAGAAGTAATTACGCGAGTGACTAAATATCAGGACTCAGGATTGACATTATATTATAATAATAAAATATGTTAATAATATAATAGCTCCCACACCGGTTTCGGTAACGGTGGACGGTTTCATTGAAACCAGGCCAGCTACGCAGGAGTAATTTTCATAGTGCCCAAGTGTGTGCGCAGTACACAAGAGCACTCTCTATTCCTTAACTCACACGACTGGCGAGAGATCAGGCGCAGGACCAACTTTTTACAAGTCCATCCGACGTACGGATCATCTTACTTGTCAATGTCAATCAGGTGATCAGCCTGCACTGTCCTAACCAAAATGGAAATAACATGTTTCCAACGCGGGAATCGAACCCACGACCTCCGAGTCAAGAGCCACGCTCTATACCACTAGACCAAGAAACGGGCAGGAATAACCCTAAAAATCAAGAAAGACGACGACTCAACATTCTATAATATTATTTTACCGACTTTTAAGTATTCTAATTGACAATTTACCTAAGCGTTAATCTGAATTCTGCGTCAAACTTCGAACAATGCCAAAACTGAATGCACAAAAGAGGTCCGGTAAGGTTGGCCTGCAATCGGTTCGACCGGATCCATCGGTCTACCCTCATAGCAAGGCCTAAAAGAAAGTATTGAAAGTCCATCCCACGTCCGCTAAAAATACGCCCAGATAATTTATTTTCTTGTTTACTTTTTATTTGAAATTTCAATCGAACCGCTCTTTATATCTAAACAAACTGGAAGTCATTGACTTAGCCCAAATCGCTGGGCGGTAACGAAATTATTTCTATAACTTTGCGCAAACTCTCGTTAGCGAACGAGCGGGAGCAGTCGATGGTAAGTGATTTCTTCTTTCGACTGTACACGATAGATAAATAGTGTATCTATTATGGAAGTACTATCAAAACAAAGGAAGTGAATACAACGACTGCAGACGTGATTATCACGAATCGACACGTATGTTTGTTTCGGCATGATTCACCAGCAGTGCTAAGCGATTTCCATCTTCGATTGCATTTGAAACTAAAAACATCCATATCATGTTGACCTACCTTAGGGCCTGATTACACCAACCGAATAGAGTGAAAGGGCAGTACCCTTGGCGAAGCACATCCATATTCCATAGAGAACATACTGAGTGCTCGGCCGAGAGCACTGTCTCTCCACTCAAATCGGTGGGTGTGATCAGGCTCTTATGGAACAAATTCTATGGAAGTATTTACTTAGTCTCATACGCACATAATATCCACATTCCCAAACGAAAATTAACACATTAAAATCACATCCTAATTGCTACAATTATCTTTAAAATCCAGTGCCAAGTGCCCACTTACGCAAATTAGAAAATTAAGCAATTTCCTTATGAAAGATATTTTCATAACGTGTTATTAGTGTTTTCCCTCGTAACATTATGCTTGACGCCCACCTAATGGCGAAATGATGACATTAAACCCCCACAGGTAATTGTGGCCATCAGTAGGAAGTGATAAGGGAACGTTAGCGAGTGATAGCGGGTCAACGACCCCGAGATGTATGCAAAGCAGGTTCGCGGGGCCTGCTCATATACGGTGGATGGATTCATTGAGGAGTTTCGTGTGTAACAGGTAAAATATTACAGTAGATTTATGTACTTATTACGAAGAATATAGTAGGTATTCATAGGTATTCTATTAATGGGATAGGAAACTGAGGGACTATTAGTAGTAAGTGGCCAGTTTTTCACAAGAGTGCGCTTATTCCATAAATAACTATTTATTTATGGAATAAGTCCATGAAAAGTGTATATTATTACTTATTTATTAATTATCTTTTTAATTTTTGTTGGTCAGTTGACTTTTTGACGCTTGTTAATTAAAAGCCACTTTTTGAAAAAACTCGCCCCGTTTCTACCCTTTGATACCGGAACCCTAAATATTATGGATACAGCTTCTTCTATTCCACGTGCAGCCTCTCACGTCCGCCGGGACAGCTAGACAGGACTACTCGAGCGAATATATCGATACGTGGAGCAATGCATCTCATTGAGAGCTAGTTGAAAGCTATTTCCAGTTACATCTCCATTACCCAAGAGACAGAACCTTTAATAGTCAGAACCACGTGGACATAGTTCACAGTTTTAACTATGAGTTTGTTTTAGAGTCATGTTTATGACGTTGATATGGTATTACCTCCGAAAACCGAGGTAAAATATCTCTGAAACGAGTTTAGATTAAAACCCCCAACAGGTATGCCAATCGATTCGTTTGGAATGATTGCAATTTGCAGGCTTAGCTGACCAGACTCGTGCACTGGATTGAGATACGAAAGTATAAAGCATTTTAGATTACTAGCTGACCTGGTAAGCTATTGGATTTGATTCCTAATTTCTATTATGAAATGTTATTATCTCTAGTAACAACATTACACACCTAGGGCAGGAAAATAAGAAATGTCTCAGATCATATGTAATTGTTGGCCGAGGCGAAGTCGAGGACAACAAACATGTGATCTGAGGCTTTCTTAATTACTGCCCATGGTGCGTATACTATTTTTCTCATCGATGGAGGCGGAAAACGGCAACATCGGTAAGCGCAGCGGGAAGAAAGTTGATAGGTCCGTCGATGAGAAAAATAGTATACGCACCATTTGCAGTAAATAAGAAAGCCTCAGATCACATGTAATTGTAGGCCGAGGCGAAGCCAAGGATATTTCTTATTTTCCTGCCCTAGGTGCGTAATGTATGTACTATTTCACACCTATAGCTACGGCACGTACCTACTTATTCTATGACTTATTTTGATGAACTTTGTGTGCCGTAGCTATAAACACAAAGTTCATCAAAATAAGTCATAGAATAAGTTTGACAACAAACAAAGCGACACGTGAATTTTATATAATATATTATGATATTATTACGAGCACGTGTATGTGACGCCGTTTAAGTTCATTCACAGCGGCGCTGCTAATGTGCTCATTATCTCATAGACATTGTGCGAACGAGGTGTGATTATACACCAACTGATGGCTCACATTTTAAACTTATTTCATTTCGTTCACACATTTTCGGAAATGTCACGCTCGTGTTAGCATGGATTCACAATACAGCGTTACTGGATTAAAACAGCTACTGGATGCTGGAGTAGTTAATATAGTGCTATAGGTGGAATCACGCATAGGCATGCGTGCACTCACTCATTTACTTAAAGGTGGAAGTTTATTTCGCGGAATATTGCTAAAAATAATAACAAGCTGAATTTTAAGCTATGGATTTCCGCAAAGTAACGCCTGATTCCATTAACTATTTAAAAAAAAAATTGATTAACTGAATATGTCCTACAAAAAAAACTTAAACATCATACAAAACGAGACGACCTTTATAACCGAATTCACACCAAAAATATGTTTCGTACATCAGATAAATGATTTGTTATTAACGAAAATTCAAATTGTTTATCAAAAATGCTAACTTGCACTCTAAATTGGACAATCTTACAAGTTACAAGGGAATTTCTAAAAACGATATCGAAAGGGGCACCACAATAAAATGAATTTCTATTATCAAAAAAAGTTTACAAATTGACAAATCGTGCAACTAAAATATTTTTAAGTTAACTTTACTAAGTACTTGTTAGATATACTATTTTAATAATAGTTATTCGTTCAGTAAAACAGTTTTGCAAATACCTTTAAGAAGTTTACCTAATTTGCATTATTAAGTGTGCATAATTAGTGTGCAAGTCAGTATTTTTGGTAAAACTTTCAAATATTTTGATCGAAAAAAGGGAATATACAGATATTGATTTAAATACATGCCTTTTTTTAAATTCCGATTTACGTCCGATTCCGATAGCAGACTGAAGAACAGACTTTCGAAAGACGAGCATTGCTCGTCGTAAGGGAACGCGATATTTCACGCGAAGTACATACACATGCGGTATCTAACTTGATCTATGTCTGTGGACAGAACAATGTATTTCTATTTAAAAAAAAATCATGTTACAAACGATTTTAATTACAAATAACAAAATATATTAATACTGGGAAATAATTGAAACATTTGCTTTGAATAAAAATTACCACGCGCCAACTTCACGAAAAGGTATCTTCTAGTGCTTAGTTAAAATTTTTCGTTATAAAAATATACTTGAGTTAAACAGTTAAAGTAAAAATTGAGTAACTATTATTATTCTAACATTATTATAAGGATTCATTAAATTCTAATTTTAAATACATAATCATATTATAATATTATCTCGTACTGTTTTTTCTAATTCACTAATCAACAAAAGTTAATATTTTAGGTAATCCTAATAAACTACATGAGGTCAAAATATCAGTCTCTTAGTTTCTTATTCATAAAATGAAAGGTAAATATTGTGTCCTTATAAATATTTAAAGTAAAAAAATCACAAATATTGACTGAAACGACGTTAGACGAATGTTAGGTGTTTTTCGTTACGGAATTTCTTGATAAACGCGATCAAAGCTATACCATAGCTCAAAAAAATGAAACATTAAAAAGCACCATATTTCTTTTTTATTTATTAACATTTTTTTATGATTTCTCAGATTATTATTCATCCTGTATAAAACAACTTTAAAAATCACCGAGATGAAAATGCATTCACCGATATGAAAACTATTGTCACTGAAGGTCACCGAAAGTCACCGAGTCACCATTTCCGTGATTTAATTCATATCGGTGATTTTTTCATTTCGGTGACCAAATAGGTCACCGAATTCACCGAAACGGAATCACCGATATGAAAATTTGCGACAAATCATTGAACATTTTTACACCTATAATAATTATACCGATATCTATACTACATACTGATACATATTATTAAAAGTGTTTGTAAGAAAATAAATTAATACTTCTAGCTGGTTCAATTAACATGATAAATTGAATCACGGAAATGTAGAGAAAAGTGTCGGGTGTCACCGAGACGATATACTTACGTTTTTAGCGGGAACACGCAGCGACGCAGCAAACCACCTCTAGCTCCGAAGGCACAAGCATGATGATGCTTGAGTTCGAGAAGCGGCATTACGTTCAAAAGTACTTCTGGTCTCGAGAATTCATGTTTCTTTTTTATTCACCGAATCAAGACAAAATATTGGGACAGTTTTATTTCTCCCGCTATTTTGAAAGTATAACGATTGAGATTATGAAATTTGTATTGATTATACCTCCATTCTTTAAGAATCCAATAAAATAAACCGTTTGTTTGTACCACTAATATTTTTTCCTCGGCTGACGAAATTAGGACTAAAATGGTCGTTGGGACAGTCACCGAGGAGCCTAATTTCCACCTTTAGAATTTTTTATTTTTATGTTCTAGTTATCGAATTAAAAACATGTCTGTTGCCTCATATGGATAATCACACAAACTATACGATGAAATTTTATTTAACCCTAAAAAGCCATTTCACACCCCCAATTTCACAGTAGCCGCGCAAAAAAAGCGGTTGGGCAATAGGCTACTTGACCTATATTCAATTTCATTGAACAAATACATATTTCTAGTAGAACTTGGCCTAGGAAACCGTATTTCACCCTTATCATCAAATAAAAGCTTATGATTGATAAATAAAGTCGATTTGAAAATATGATTTTATGAAAATATGAATTGTACTGACGAAAATGCTTTTGCGGTACTTCCGATTTGGATGTGACGTCATCCTATTTGTAATTTAATATCTTTTATTTATTGCGCTCGTTATATGTAAGTTTATTTGTACATAAATAATATGAATAAGCCTAGAAAGATTTATAAAATATATTTTCTTGAATAATTCAAAATAAAACATCAGTTTTATATATTATCTCCATTTATTGTAGACGGGAAATGAAATGGCCAAAACTTTTCTACAAAAGTGTTTAACATTACAAATGATTTCTAAATTCTTTTCTAATTTTTTAGTACTGTTAGACTCGTACGCTTAGCACATAAACTTTTTTTAATAAAGAAATTATAAAATACAAAAAACATGACGTCACACTATGGCGGCACAATGGCGGACAGTGTTTTCGGCGCCATTTAAGAGGCATGTTTTTCAATCAAAATTTTTATGGGTTTCTACTGTGTATAATATTAGAATATTAGTTTTTTTGGTGAAAATGAATGATTAAGAAGCGATTAGAATGAAGAAAAAAAATAGGTCAAGTAGCCTATTCACCCGGTAGAAGGGTAGGAGAGGAAGTAACATCACATTACTAAATTCTACTACGCTTTCTTACAGAAAAACAGCTACATAGAATACGACTTTTTAAACGTGTGTTTTGTTAAACACACTTCTTAATATACAACAGTATAAATCAGTCATGTACTATCAGAGAATTTGATTCCTAGGCAGATGGCGGACCTAAGTTATTTGGTCAAACCCATACCGACCGATCATAGCTTACATTGAATTGACATAACGCCTTATTCCATTTTTTAGTTAAACTAATAGTGTTATGGCAATCAGATAACGGATGCACAATTGCACACCGAACAATTTTACCCTATGTGACTCTTTTGTACGGAGCGTGTATTTTTCACTCTCTGCTAATATATTCCGTAGAGACACGGAGTCAACGGCACGCGGCAGGCTCAGGAAGTTTGATTATCTCGTTGTTTGTAAACACAACAACTTTGTTGTAACTGAAATGAAAAATCTATTTTTGGAACTTTTTTATTTTACCAACTTTTTTTGTACAACTTACAAGGTACTAATTCTCTACTCTGTTTCAATTTGTTTTAGTCTTAACGCAAAGAAGACTTAAACATCACGTATTGACCCCATCAGTCCCCAAGCTGCAGGCGGCTACCGCATAACAACTAAAAATCTATTGTGTCTGCGATACCCACGATGGAGGTTAAAGAAATGAAAAAATAATTTAAAATTAATAAAGTAAATAGACCGACTACGAGGTTTTGTTAACAAAAAAAAAACAACATCAGAATCGGTCTGCCCGTTTGGATGCTACGACGTTACAGATAGACACACAGACACTTTCCTTGGAGGTTTAAAGTGAATTGAAACCAAGTATAGTAGTATTTAAGTTTAGATATTGAAATAACTCTAGAGCTTATAAACGAGCTGAGTTCCGATCAGGTGATTGTACAAAGGCCACCATATAGAATATTATAAAGCGCTACCAGTAGAGAGGTATCTCCAGGCGCCGGTTCGTATTACCAACGCAAAGTATGATTGACAGAGAACTGATAAATTATGATACATTTTCCCCCGCAGAAGTTATCGACAAAATGTCTAAAGTCTAGTCGCCGGATAGCAAGATTTCAGCCAGAAATCGAATATTTTGAGAAACAGTAGGGTAGACTGGGTACGTTTGTGCCATGGTACGGTTGTGACAGTCGTCATAACAGCGAAACTATACGGAATATGGGGATGGGTGCTAAGAGAGAAAGACGCGTCTTGCAAGTCTGAATGCTTCTCCTAGCATTGCTTTTGCCAGCACTTGACGATAACGTTATCAGGGGCCTACACTGCTTTTTAACAGTCAAAAGTAGGATTTCTCGCTTGGTTTATTTTTATGTTTACTATTTTTTGTAAACAAATAACCTATGTCGCTTTTTTTCTTGTGATAAGTTGATCATTAGTAGTTAACTCCGAGTGGTTATTTGTTACGTAAATCGTTTAGCCGATTCGTGGCGATTGTTTAATAATTGAAATTCTGTGTTGGGTACGGTTGTGACAAATCTTATGGGTACGGTTGTGACATACATTTATTCTATCTTTTTTATTAGATGTCCTAAAAACGCTTACAGAAGGCCAAACGAGCGCAGAATATTATCAGTCAATACGAAAATACTTACGAAAAAGTCAAATGTAGGACTTATTTACAGAGAACGGCGAAATTCATCAAATTAATCGGATGTCGTTGTTTTGGTCGATAAATATGTTTCAAAATAAAATATGTTTTGATACGCTAGATGAATTTGTTTAGAATAATGTTTATGGTGTTTTATGGTACAATTTTATTAAAATAAAAATTATATCAACAATTTTTTGTACATGTCACTACTGACCCCAACCACTGTCACAACTGACCTTGGGTTGTGGTCGGTTGTGACAATTTCCCTCTTTCTTTAAAATTTGGTTCCATGACTAATACATCGTTTTTGGCATGATATAATGGTATTTTTATGTAGCCAAATAAATAAACTATGGTTTGTGACAACATTTTTCCAGCTAGCTGTAAAACTAACAAAATTATTGGCCTCCAAACCAAAATTGTCACATCCGTATCCAGTCTACCCTACTTATTTAATTTAACATTTTGGCACTCGGAATATCAGGTTAATTAGTTTTTTTATCTTATTCAAAATTTACTGTACACTCTTTCCTTGATGCTTTCGATTGAACTTCGCTCAAAATATCAATATAGAATGTTGATTTCCTCGATTTTAAGACTTAAAAGCATTCAAAACTCCTTTAGATTATGTTCGCAAATTGTAAAGTATTTCTGAATGCCCAGTTTGGAAAGTCGATAAGCTGTTAAGACTGTTATCGGCAAAATGTATGACTGAGTCGTCGTTTTTAGGGTTCCGTAGTCAACAAGGAACCCTTATAGTTTCGGTCTGTCCGTCCGTCTGTCCGCAGTTTTGCTCAGAGACTATAGGACCTACAAAGCTGTAATTTGGCATGAATGTACATGTTAATGATGGCAACAAAATAGTACATGAAATCTTAAAAAAATATTTTTTTTAATGGTACCTTCCATACACATCAAGCGGGGATGAAAATTTTTTTTCGCGTCCACCCCATCGTGTGGGGTGTCGTTGGATAGGTTTTTTAAAACTATTATGGGTATTCATAGATTATTTTCCGATTTAGGGATCCGTTTGTGAAATCTTAAGTTTTAAAGTGGAAAAAATCGTTAGAGTCCAGTGTCCCTCCCTTCTACCAGCTAAACGGTTGCTTCTGAAAATGTAGAAAAATTCACGGGAGTAGGAAATATGCTGAATTTAAAAGAAAAACTATCACGGCTAAGAAGACTTTATAAGTTATTGAATAATAGTCGATCAACTAAAAAAAATGTATTCGGCGATGTATAAAGGAACTTTTCCTTTAAATTCCTTTGAAAGTAAAGATGATGTTGTTAGTAGTGTAAAACATGTTATAAATGTATGTACATTCATTGACCATACGAAACTTTTCAAAAATTAGCGGTACTACGGAACCCTATATTGCGCGTGGCCCGACACGCACTTGGCCGGTTTTCGATCTAAGTTCTTCCGATTTCAGTGAACCAATAACACTAAAGAAGTTATTGTCCATGTGTTTAATTTACAACTTGCTTGTGCACGCCGCTTCACGTAAATACCCCCACCCAGATCCCTATTTTTCCGGGACTCACTTTGTCCTTTACGTTTACGTTTACGTTTTTTTTTTGTTATTATACAAAGCAGGTCACTTTAGCCCTGACGTCACTGCGACCCATGAGGATCTATTGTGACTCCTTCACACTAGAGTATCATCCCCAACCCAATACTGCTCATATTAAATTTAACGATATGGTTGGGGTTGGTGCCACGAAATTCCTCTGTGGATGAGTATTCGTGGCGACCAAGGTGCCTGTTCCTGCTCTGTAGTAGATATGGACAGTCGAGGAGAAGGTGAATAGGTACGTTTACGTTACTCTACGCATCAAAATCTATTCAGAAGTTTTAACGTCAGTAACAAACATCTATAAGTACTTGTATTATACAAGTACTTATAGATGTTTTTACTATAATTATAGTAGGGTATTGCAAGCCTGCTTCGCGACAGATAGGCGTGATTCAAAATATGTCCTTCATAGCTTATTATTGTGTATCTTTCAACAAACAATAAATCAAGGACACAGGACCAAATTTTCCTCCTTCTAATAACCTTGTGGACAAAATAATTCAAACACTGTCTTCATAATCTTCAGCCAAGCGACGAAAGATTGTCGGGAATTAGGAAGTAAATCCCGACGTTGGGGAATCTCTTTCATCTCGAGACTCCTGGTGTGTCGCATTCTCTCTTCAAGGTAATCTGCATTAAATTCGGCAAGGAAGTAAGAAGTCCTTGAAATTAAAGGGAACATACGATTTTGTGTCATAAATTAGCAGTACTTTAAAGTGTGCATTTTGTGTACCATCCGGAAAATTCGTTTCATAGGCAAATCGGACATATGTAATTTTATTGGGCTTACTAAGTGCATTGTACTATAACAATAATATTATAATCGTAAATGTTTGGCCTAAACTCAAGTTTTAACCATTTTTAGGGTTCAATACCCAAAGGGTAAAAACGGGACCCTATTCATGAGACTTCGATGTCTGTCCGTCTGTCTGTCTCCAGGCTGTATCTCAAGAACCGCTATAGCTAGAGTTCTGAAATTTTTACATTCGATTCGTATTTTGATTGTGTATTTCCAGTGCCGCTATAACAACAATTAACACTAAAATCAAAATAAAACTAATATTCAAGGGGGGCTCCGATACAACAAACGTGATTTTTTTTTGCTCGTAATCAGTAATGGCAACAGCTAAACGCTTTAAATTTTCACAAAATCCCTAATTATATTTGTAATTAAATTAGTAATAATAAAATTTAAATAAAATAAATATTTAAGGGGGGGGGGGGGCATAATCCCATACAAAAAACACAATTTTTTGCATACTTTTTTATTTCTCTCTGTAACGGTACGGAACCCTTCGTGAGCGAGCCCGACGCGCACTTGGCCGAATTTATTACAAGGCTAGTTTTTACAGCCTATTTATAAATAATTTTATTTATAACTTCGAATAGAAGGTATTTAATCACTCCATAAAATTGTTTTTATATTCCTCCAATAGATTTAATATTCCCACGGCCAAGTTTGGGGGACTGTAGTTCATAAATCTGGGAACAAAAACTAATATTTATCGCGGTGTCGCCTGCCGCCTGCCACCGGCAAGGGTTGTTTGCCCAATTTATGCACCATTACACCGAACATCGGTTTTCAAGAATTATTGCCGGAAATCAGAATAAAAACCTTGTAGAATTAATAAAATTGTATTGCACGAGATTTACAAGCTACGTTATTGTTTTTAGGAAGGAAAGCGTAGTAAACTGAGAATTGTGGCATTCAATGTTTTGCGGTTTGGCTTCAGGTGTATGTTAGAATGTGACGTGACTACGATACGGTCTGGGAATGGAAATTTTATGATTCAGAATGAAAACAGTTTTGTAATCTTGTCATAACATAGTAATAAATATGATATTACTATGTTAGGACAAGATTACCAAACTGTTTTCATTCTACAATAAATATTGTACGCGTCTACATCTACAGTACAGTAAACACACTTTTGTAATATCATTTTGTAATACTCATGGTCAAGTTTAATCGAGGCACGCCTTAACAAGAAATGAGTTGCAGCAAAATATGAATTTTTGAATAGATACTGTTTTACCTGTCCTTTTAATATAAATTTTATATTAATCCGCGGCTTGTTACTTGTTACCAGGTACTTTTTGCTTCTCAAATTTCATTTCCATGGGTGAGGTAAAATTTTGTACACATCTAAAAGTTAGCGTCCCTCGAATCTGATGAAAATTGCGTCCAATTCAAATGAGTTTCAGGCGCAAACAAATATGTGGGCAACAGGCATAAAGCGGAGCGGATATTACCCGGGACCGGACGCACGGACACTCCATCATACACACGTCGTTCACACCAGGGGATCAATTATGGTACTTCGAATCACATTTCGATTTCACACTGCTTTACTTGGCAAGAGACAATTCTCTTCCCGATCTCGCTTCCCTGTGGAAGCGGGATACTTTTAATGAAATCCTTACAATATATTAATATTGTAGATCGTTCACTTACTTCTTTTAACATTTAGTATCTCTTTTC
Organism: Polyommatus icarus; assembly: GCA_937595015.1. Taxonomy (NCBI): domain Eukaryota; kingdom Metazoa; phylum Arthropoda; class Insecta; order Lepidoptera; family Lycaenidae; genus Polyommatus; species Polyommatus icarus. The sequence continues at coordinate 772,653 of OW569322.1, read as the reverse complement.
TTACAGATTCCAGCAAAAAAATACTCATAACTCAAATAGGAACTACTAGGAACAGCTTCTCAAAACCTCAGAAAAACATTTTTAGACTGCTTTTTATTCTATGTACCAACGAGGAAATTGATTCATAAGCAGTTGACAGACCAATGTCATTTTGTCGGATCATGTCAATTCAATGTTAACCAATGTTCAATGTTTATCTGTCCGCTGGGTTTGACGTAACGCGACCAAACTACGTAGGTTCCCCTCCATCTGCCTAGGAATCAACTTCTCTGATAGTACCTAATCCAAGTGTCATAATTTTTGTTTCTATTATTTTTAAAAATGTTTGTTGGTATTGAAGTGTGTACGTGTCTGGGGTCTTTAACCGGAGAGAGTGTTGGCTGCGGGAGGGGAGGGGGGAGTCGGGACACATCGGATGGGATCGGGACTCGTCTGTCCCTGTGACTGGCCTGGGGCACTGGACACCCATATAAGTCCTTGTCAACTCAGATTTGATTCGTTGAATTTTATGAGAACAAAATTGTGAAAATTATGCTTGTAATCTTATAAGGCTGGCTCCTATAGATGCTATGGCCTAAAAGCAGTGTGAGGTATTAATTGCCAAGGCTTAAGAGGTGTTTAAAATATAAAGAACTTGCGTTTTAAAGAATTTCTATTTATATATTCTAAGAATATTCTAAGAATATATAAATAGAAATTCTTTAAAACGCAAGTGCAGTGTGAGGTATTAATTGCCAAGGCTTAAGAGGTGTTTAAAATATAAAGAACTTGCGTTTTAAAGAATTTCTATTTATATATTCTAAGAATATTCTAAGAATATATAAATAGAAATTCTTTAAAACGCAAGTTCTTTATATTTTAAACATATATATTTATTATATTTTAAACATAAGAATATTCTAAGAATATATAAATAGAAATTCTTTAAAACGCAAGTTCTTTATATTTTAAACACCTCTTAAGCCTTGGCAATTAATACCTCACACTGCTTTTAGGCCATAGCATCTATAGGAGCCAGCCTTATAAGATTACAAGCGTAATTTTCACAATTTTGTTCTCATAAAATTCAACGAATCAAATCTGAGTTGACAAGGACTTATATGGGTACCTTATAAGATGATGTTCAAGCAATGTTCGTCATAGTTTTTTTAGATGATATAAATATATTGAGCATTTAATGTGTTGCTTAATTGAAAGAAATTATAATGTCGTTTTAGTAAAAGCAAATAAATAAATAATTGTGACTCTATTTTCAAGTTAAACGACTGACGTATAATATTGGCCTTGTTTGGAGCTGTGTTCCTTGCAAGGCCATTTGGAAGAGCCTTAACAAAACTTAAGTTTATTGAATGGCTATTGAAGCTAGGTTAAAAAGAGATTTATAATATGATACCTTATGAAACAGAGCATTACTTGATAATTTGTTTTCTTAATTTATTTAGTTTAATAAACGAATAACAAGCATTTTCCCGTTAGATTGGCCTTACATGGCTCAGGGACCTTATGTATACCATTCGATAACTTATGTAATTTAAAGCAACTTTTGTTATAAAACCACTTTCATAAACACAATAGTCAACATAGCTATCGAACAAACTTCTCCCGCTATGCCTACAAGGTACTCTACGGTGACGTCATAATCGAGTAGCACTTTGTATAGAGCATTTCGGACAGGTCTACTTTTATGAGATGTTTGAATTATTGTCATAATATCTTGGTGAATTTTTAAGCCATCAGAGTCATTCTTTCACCGATGTTTTTATTTTTGAGAGGTCATCATGCCTAATTGCCTCCTTGGTCCACTGTAGTTTAGAGTTTCTGTTTTGACCCGAATGTTATAAGTTCGATTCCCGCGTTGATAATAATAATGTGCACATAATACGAGCACTACAAAATGTATCTTGCATAGCTGATATCAATAAACCTACCTGCATTATTTATTTATTTCTACACCAAAATTTATGATAGTTTAAAACATCAAATTACTAATCCCAATATTCAATAGCTGGGCCATTCCGCTACAGAGAAAATTAACGAGAATTTTTAAAATGTGTTATTAGTTACATTTTTCAATTGGAATATACGTAAGAAGATGTGTATTTACTAACAAAACAACTTTTATCGGTAAAAAATGGAATTCGAATAATTTAGAGCGTTTTTAAGCATTATCATCAAAGGGACGCGATGTTTTTTCCCATATTTTTTAATTAAAATACCATATATTTCAAATTAATGTTTAGTTGTAGTATAGTTATACAGCAATACGTCAATTTTTTTTGTATAAATTACACTATTCAACCGTTTTTAGTGATTTAGACGATTAATTTTGTCAGCCCAATAAACAACTGAAAATTAAAAAAAACTACAATTTGGTGCAGTTTTATTGCAAATTACTAGTATCTTATATATAAAATTTCCCTGTCACAATGTTAGTTACCGTACTCCTCCGAAACGGCTTGACCGATCTTTATGAAATTTTATATGCATATTCAGTAGGTCTGAGAATCGGCCAACATCTATTTTTCATACCAAAAATTATTTATATCGCAAAACAACGTTTGCCGGGTCAGCTAGTAATTATATATATTCCATATCGAAAATTTTAAAATTTGTTAGAGAATTACAATTTAATTCACCTTTAAGAGATTAGAAAATTTTGATGTTGCACCCGCGATCCTAGAAATGGTTAATAATTTCTTGTACTTATTACTTTTATCTTGTTATATAGTTTCTTTGTTTTATGCTCTTTTGAAATATAGGCAAGTTATTTTGTAAAAGTTTCGCAATAACCAGTACTCAGATATGAACTCATCACAGTTCTTAATGGAGGGTCAAATTGGTTGCACCCGCGATGGCACTTCAGACCTGTTTGTGGCCCTTCATACATTTGATGAAGGTTTTTATTTATAAATCATTGTTAAACTAGTTAAAATGTATCCCTTCACGGGATATTTTATTAATAAATATGCTTCATTTTGCCTGTAGGAAGCTTTAAGTGTGTCAAACTGTTGCACCCGCGATAATCGAATCGTCCAGCTATAAAAAGGTTCTCAAATGCCTTCCGCAAAATCTGCTAGATCGGTCGACCCCGGCTCACCCCGCCTCTTTAATATTCCCTTTATGGTCCAAACTATTTTTAGCTGAAACAGGAGCGGTGATAGGCGACATGATAAATGTGGTTTTTGATTCCCGATTAACTCCGAATATACCAGAACCTATATCGGAACGTAATTTATATCCACTCTCCACTCAGACACACTCTAGACTGCATTCGAATTAATCCTTATAATACGTATAAGGATTAATTCGAAATACGAAAAACTGTCTCACGTTTTTGGAATCATCGGACATCGGAATATTATATTATATAATTATATTATTATATTTATATAATTACATATATATTTTTATTATTTATTTATTTATTTTTTTAAATAATACTTGGGACGTGATCTACAATCGATATGGAAGCCAAAAATACAGTTTTAAGAATTTTTGTCTGTTTGTCTGTTTATCTGTTTGTCTGTTTTGTTTTAGAGCTTTTATGTATCTTATCTATACAGATTTCGAGTGTCGTTTTATTACTATGCGGTGAGCTTTGGTCGTTTCTTGGGGGGGGGGGGGGGGCAGCCAAACCCCTCCCACTCTTCCTTCTCATGACACGTCTTATTTCTGCTCTTTAAGAACAAAGTAAGTCATCTATCTCTCTATATCTATACATCTATCTATCTATACATATAATAAAATCGTAGGAAAGTCAATTCTGTACATTGAATATTTTTGAAAAATAATACTTGGGACGTGATCTATATAATTATACGTGATTATTATATAATTATAGTTTATGTATTATTATATGTTATAGTATAGCAGAAAGGGGTGTAGATGGAATAGTACCATAATTAATGCCTCTATACAGATTGAGACTCTATTTTCCTCCAGAGCAGAAGCTGCTGCTGCTATTGGCAATATCGCCTGATCTACGTAGTTTGGTCGCGTTACGTCAAACCCAGCCGACAGATCACAATAATTAATATTAAATTGACATGACCCGACCAAATTTTGTTGGTCTGTCAACTGCCTAGGAATCAATTTCCTCAATGGTACATTATAACTAGTAGTGTTGTCTAGCTTTTTCACTAGGTTTTAAATATTTTTGCAGGTCTTACTTGCATGCAACCATAATGGACAAGGATCCCACTGCCTCCGGCACCACACGTCCAACACGTCCAAGAATGTGCGTGCGTGGTCATGCAATTACAGAGATTGATACCTCCATAAAGATACGGGCGATAAAAGTCGTTACATTGGCTGCCACTCGGCCGGATTCAGTGGGGCCATAAAACACGTAGCGGTGACGACCGCGACAGTGTTGGAGCTTGGATAAGTTACGACTGACGATAGCATAGTCTTGACTTACATATTATGGATGAAGTAACCCTACATTTTGAGAGTTTAGGTATTGTATTCAAAATATCTTATATTTTCAATTAAAAAGCTCTGTAATTTTTTTTTATTAATGTCGTGTGTAATATTAACATTAACTATAATAACCTTAAAAAGATGTCTCGCAAAAATAACGATTTGGTAAAGAAGCAGATTTAACCAAGATTTATTTTTATTTAAGTCTTGCATCAAACAAAAGTAGTAGTTAAGTATACAATTTATAGTTCACTTTTTTGCAGTCTACAATAATGCTTGCTCACGTTTCTATATTTTGCTCAAATACACAGTATGCCATTACGGTGCGGCTACGAAGCAAGCGGTGAGGCGGCAAGAAAAATGTTAAACACATACAGTATATTGTATGCGTTTAACATTTTTCTTGCCGCCTCACCGCTTGCTTCGTAGCCACATTGTAATGGCGAAAGTAAGCCGATATCAATAAAATATAATGGCTGAGCTCATCTGAGCCGTACAATAACATAATCACGTGTCGCAATGTAAAATATTACAATCCTAATATAATATAATGTGTTATTGATTTGTTTGTTTGTTCAACGCGTTCGGCATATTTTGTCACAATATGCCGGCATTATTTACGCATCTGTTCTCCTGATATTTTGTGTAATACGCCGTTATTTATTTGTGTTGTAATGAATATTCTGTTACAAGTTGATCTCCTTTTCTTTATTACTGATGATCTAATTGGGTATGAAGCTACCTCCTTCATTTAAGAGGTCAGTTGTTTTAGATATTGGCACAATCTAGAAGTCTCACATTAAAAAAAAAAGAAAATAATATAAAGTAATTGAGCAATGTTGGCAATGTCGCCTGATCGACAACAGGAGGTGCATTAAATATATTATGGTCGTAAATCCGTTTACTGCGGTGTAAAAATTAATGGACGGTAATGCGCCTCAGCCGCCCGCCCTAGCCGCCCGCCCAAACCGACCGCCTAGCCGCCGTAGCGGTCCTAACCAGCCAATTCATAGTTTTTTAGGTTTACGATATATTTATGTGCTCAAGGAAGCATTGACATTTGCTCAGGAAGTGTTGTTTGCTGCGAAAATGTTAGATTTTCCGAGATAACAACAACAAATTCTATTTATGGAATACTATGAAGATGTAATACAGATTGTATTGAAAAATTGCTAATTTCTGATTCGATTCCAGGTGGAGCATCTCGATCATTTTATTTGCTTGGGAATCTATAATTGTGCATTTTACTTGCTATATATTTTGCCATAAAATAATTTCGTTTATCTCTGTTTAAAATAATAATATCTTACACACCTGGCAAACACAGAGTTAAAAACATATTAATATTATCTTGCTCAATATTTAGGATGCATTCAGGTATATAAATTATTGTTATACCTCTTTGCTTAGTATGTTTATTTTTTTTAATTCATTACTCACTGATTGTATTTTATTTAATGTGTGAGATGATATTGTTCTGTTGGCGAATCGAAATAAATAAATAAAGAAATGACAAATGAATTCATTTATTTTATACAAGATGTACCCTGATAAATAGTTCACTTTGAATTATTTTAATTTTGACACTATAAAGCATGATATACTTTACCAATGAAAGTTTTGTTTTGTTACCTCCTGTAAAGTGTAATACTGCTGTCCATAATATATTGGCCTACTGTAAAATAATAGTGATCTATGTGAATAAAATAATAGTTTAAATTTTTTAGTTTCGCTAAATCTCGACTTAACTGATTTGGGTAATTTTAATGTTGAAATAGTCGTGGCAGCCCAGGGAAGGCAAAGTGATACGATGTACACCGGCTCATCAAGTTTAAGGTAGTATTATTTGAATTAATTTTTCTTCACACGGTTAAATCTATCCGCGTGAAGAAGAATATAAAACTCTATCTATCCTTTCCCGTTAACGTAGCAACGTCATTTTGGGATTAATATTTATGAATCACGTTCGATCACGATGAAATGTATGAAGTGCGAATGTATAGAGCGCTAGCCGCTACATTATTTATTTTATTAATATTTCACTTGACTACCTTCAGCATGTTGCTAGTTGCTAGTAAATACAAACAATATCAATTAATTATATTTAACTAAATATACTAATTATAATTAAAGAGTAATAGAGCCTGCATTATAAACAAAACGTGTCGGGCAATTAGTAACAAAATGCATTTTCTCAGACATAGTCAAAACAAAACCCTGAACCCACGAGACATAATAATTAAGTGTATCGAATTATTACCGAGTAACTAAGATCACTAGTGATCTTAGTTAGCGAGTAATTACCGAGTAACTAAGATTACTAGTGATCTTAGTTACTCGGTATAATTAGTCGCTTACCTGGACTGACCTCCCTGAGGTAAAATAGAGCCCCGGCCCTGTATAAGAACCGGCGTAAAATGTTTTACTTCCGAATGTGAGTAGGCATGTGATGAGGAAGATCTACAGCGTTTTTTTGTTTATAAAATAAGGGGGGCAAACGAGCAAACGGGTTATCCTGGTAGAAAGCAACTACCGGCGTCCATGGACACTCGCAACATCAGAAGAGCTGCAGGCGCGTTGCCGGCCTTTCAAGTGGGAATACACTCTCTTCTTGAAGTTTTGCGAGTCGTATTGGTCCGGAAATACTGCTAATGACAGTTCGTTACAGAGTTTTTTTTTGTTGACACAGCCACTAGCCCTGGTCATCGCACTTTCATCATTTATATTTTTCGCGCCATTTGCGAGCAGTGTTTTGTCGCCGCGACAAATTAGTTTATTTGTCGCAGTTTATCACCGCTATAGATTTATCTCTCCATATTTCACACATCCGCTGAAATGAGGAGCGCACGCCAGTCTCCTCACTCCATCTTATCTTCTGATTTATTACGTCATTCTCGCAGCTCCTAATTCAGTAATGGGTGAGTTTAAGTTGTAAAAGTGCGGGTAAAATATGAGTTTTCTTTCGCAGACGAAAGGCTAGATAAGATTTACCTGGACAGTTTTCAGTCCCCGTAGTTTTCCCCTATCTAGATTATTTATAGCCTAGGGATAGTATATTTATTACGCCTGTAGCTTATTATTATCTCGCAGTACTAGATTCGATTTCAAATAATGAGTACTAATCGTACCTAAAATATACTTTGACGGTACCAAAACGGTTAAACTGAACCGTTCAACAAACATCAAAGTAACTTAAGAATTTGTAAAAAAAAAACAAATACAGGAATGGAGTAGAATGAAGACAACGATCTATCAAAATAATTTGTATTAAATTAAACATAACATCTAAATATGATACACAATAACAAGAGGTGGTAAACGAATTCCAGAAGACTTCCAGATGGCACTCCAAACTAGACCCTAACAGAGTATTATTAGGTTCGAAAGTGGAAAATTTACAACTACACCGTTAACTCTATTTACATTATCTTTGTAGAAATAATCACATTATAATAAAGTTTGCAACTTAATCTGTTGGAGACATTCTATTATAGCAATTTACAAAACTCGAACCATCATAATAACATTATCCTATATTTACAAATTTTCTAAATTATTCAACTTACTAGTATTATTAAACTCGTACCTTCGTCTATCATGCAAACTAACACTCTTTCCTCTTTCGCACGTAACATTTATCCTAGATAATATTTGATATATTTACACAGGAATTCAGAGGTACTGGAGAGGATAAACAACATCGTCAGATATAACACCTCGATTGCCCAAGATCAGAGTCTTTGGCGTAGTAAAGCTACCGTCGCAACATTATCACCAGACAACAGAGTCGTCAGTAAACAACCAACATCTCAGTTGAATCTCTACAGCTAACACCCTATATATTTTTAATAATCTTGCAAAAATTCGAGCTCGACCATCGGATCTTAAGTATTACGTGACATGGCATCAGCAGATTCTACTGCTATAACGGTCTGGCGAACAGCAGCCTGTCGCTCCCCTGCCGCCGCATCATCTCCGCGGCGGCCGGCGTCGCCACGAACACCGTCGGCTGCCCCGATATCTCCACGAAGCTGCCCCTCTTCCGGTGCTTTGAGCTCAGGCGGCGGTCCAGCCTTGTGTCGAACGCGTCCTCCACCTCGCTGTGATCGTAGTCCACGGTCGGCTCGTTCATTTCCTTCCTTCTGTAGTTCTTTCCGTTCAGGAAGTAGGATTGCGACACGTTGGGCGTCGAGATGTGCTTGGCCAGCCTGCCCCCGGACCCGATCCTCTCGAAGGACGGGAAGTGTCGCTGGATGTTCTCGGAGAAGGACTGCCGGCGGTGGCTGTACCTTCTGTTCGTGAACGGCTGGTTGTTGAACGACGCCCTTCTGATAAACTTCTGCTCCTGATCCGCACGTTTCTTTTTCTTCGATTTTAGTGAATCTTCGTAGCTGCACCTAAAATATAAAAAAATATATATATTGTAGCTCGTGTTACAAAATAGAGGAAAACGATGAATGATTTTCATTTCTTTCCGAGGAAATTGCATAACATTGGCTGGCTTACTCGGACTCGAAATTTATGGACCTCGAAAACGTAAGCAGATACAGCCAGTATCACTTTCGTAATTTGAACACTGACGGGGGCTTTATTCGGAAAATGCTACGATAACTTTGAATTTACAAAATTAGACATTTAAGATACAATATGGAAGTAACGACTAGTTTTTATACAATTACTTGTTACTATCGTCGCATATAGTCACTTTTGCCATAAATAATAATAATATGATAGTTCGAGTTTCTTGCTGCACAAAGTTTGACAATATGTAAAAATGGGTAAGAAACTTTAGCACTCACCCGCTACTCTCCTCCGAGGTATGAGCGCTGGACTGTCCGCAGGCGCAGCGAGCGGCCTCGGCGATGCCCGAGTCCTGTCCACTGGAATTCACGGACGTTATTGATGTGTCTTGACCCCTCCTATGTGAATACGTGTATGAGTGTGTGCCGTCAGCTGTGTGTTAGTAGGGTGCATGCTGGTTAGAACACTAAATATTTAATTAATAATAAGTTTGATAGAGTTTACTTGAAGTTGTTCAATTTGTCGCATCAAGTGAATATAACATATTTTGGTACTTTGTATGAGAATAATTATTTATTATTCTCTAAATCTAAAATTAAGAAATAAAATGTCTCAATTTTGATCCTCGATCCTAAAAAATCTTACCTTTTTTGCAGAGGTCGCTGGTTGAACTTTATACACATTCTCTCGTGTTTCTCCGAGGCGTTTATGTCGGCGAATTGACTCTTTATGCATTTCTGGTGCGCTTTTCCGAATTCCTCGATTGTATTTCCATGGGGGCAGGTGTTTTTCAACGTGCTCGTGTTAATGACGTCTATGTACGAGTCCGCCTCGCTGTAGGACTGATTCAGTTCTTGGCACTGGTTGCTTCCCGACGGAAAGAGACCTCCATATTTAGTAAGGTGCTCAGTGGAGAAAGCGTTAAGACGTTGTTGGGAAAATGGTTTGTGACGATGTCTGTTAGGAAAAGATAGTAGAAGAGTCATTCAAAGATAAATTTGTTAATTCTCCGTAATAATAATGTTATAGTTAGAGTAAAAGATATAAAATAAATACATTACTAGACTTTGATGGAGATTAATAAGAAAAAGTAGAAGCAACAATTATTTACATTGAAAAAACTATTTTAAGAGAAATAGTGATTGGCATGCTTTCTTTTGGGATGGTGATGATGTCTGAAAGACGTAAGAAAAAAAATCGCTTATTGAAAGCGTAAATAATTAGAAAATAGTGAAGAATAGGAGCTTAAGAAAATATTTAATCGTAGACCTATCGACAGACCTGTCTGGAGGCACAGGTATACCTGTAATTGAGCGGCACGCGGCTCCTAAGTATGAATCCTATGGGCTTGGCTTCCAATGGATCAATTTATAAAATATACTTTGAAAGTATGATATTATGAATGATTACTTTTGTCCCTGATGATAATTCAGATTTGATGACAAGAGATCGATGATAGAACCAAACTTGTTAAATAATGACTACTAATCTTACATCAATTTGTTAATATTTACCTTCTGGTTTTTCGAACACATAGTATACATATTGCTGTAGTACAAGCTCCAATGAAAACGAGACATCCAAGAGCAACAATGCTTATTTCTATAGTGCTCAAAGACTGGCCACTGCGCGCCTGTACCATAGCAGTGTCGCCGACTTCCAAAACCTTAAATCCGACTAGATCTTGTCGCAAGGACAGCTCACGTTTGGTTAGTGACCTTGAAAGTTGTAATTCAAATATTATTTTCGGTATTCATAAAATATGTACTTGTAAATATTTTGCAACAACTATACTCACTTTTGTAAAGTCTCCATATCGATAATTGCGTTAGAAATTTGATCAACTGCGTAAATGTACAAGTCGGTCCTGTAAATAAATGTTGCTGTCTTTTAGCAAGTTATTAGGCATGATACCACAAAAATTACAAGAATATAATAAAACTTACGCATATCCATCCATGGTAGATTTGGAACTGGATTCTATTCGTCTAACACGAATATCGAATCCGGTAGCATTGGACAGATATCGAGTAATATTATCCAATTCCTTTTCGACTTCCGTCGGTTTTGCTCCGAGTACAATAACTAGTTGTTTGTTTTCATCTAGGACATACACCTGCAAAATATTGTTTACATTACGGTGAGGCCGACCCAATATGAACCATTTGTTACAACTAAGTAAAAGTATTACAAACTACTCACAAAAACATTTGCAATGGCTGAACGGCCATCGTCAGCGCCCCGGCGGTCTGTTGCTTTTACATCAAAGCCGATAACGCGACCGGCATCCCTCAAAAATGTACCCGATGCCCGTACTCGACCGGTCACTGCATCTACAGTGAATCTCGAACTCTCCGTGTTGATCACTTGATACCGAATGTCCGCGTTAATTCCCACGTCAGCGTCAACAGCCTGTGATATATGTTACTATTATTTTCTCATAATACATAATATTATTATTAAGAGTTGCCCTAAAGATTCCAGATTTGAAAATATATTCCTTACCTGTAGCTGAATTACTTCGTAGCCATATGAAGCTGTAGTAGGGATAGCCGTCACCATGGGACGCCCGCCGTTTATAAATTTAGGAGCATTATCATTAACGTCCTTTATTCTTACTACGATTTTAACATCGAACTTTGTCATTCCTTCGAGAACTTCATCTGATACCGGGTAAATCATGTGTGGCAGTTCTCTACTTACTTTTTGTCTTTCCGCTCTGACTATAATTTCATACATGTCTTTCGCTTCACGGTCGGGACTTCTGATTAAGTATAAGGTACCGTTTCTAGGGTCTATAACAAAAGTTCTTTTAACATCTGTATCGTTTTCGTTTAGGATGAAATACCGCATTTTATTATTTTCGTAATACTCAGTCAGGTTGAGTGTGAGAAGTTCGACAGGTGTGTGAACGTTTTCATCAATTTCCAATTCATAGTACCGCGATATAAAAACTGGCTTATCATACACCTCTATTTCATCTGGGACATCTTTTACAGTTAACATTACAATAGCAGTTGAGCTCAAACTAGGTGATCCCAAATCGGAAGCCACGACCGTTATGTTATGTATTTTTTGACTTTCGTAGTCAAGTCTCCCAGTCGTCGTTAATATGCCTTCTTTAGAATCAATGCTAAATAAATTTGGTTGATTTTTTCTTTGCGGTAAACTATACAATATTAAACCATTGCCGTTTCCAATGAAATCAGAATCATTTGCGTAAACTCTCGTAACTGTTGTTCCAATAGGCGCATTTTCATCTAAGGCAGCTTTGTATATGGGAATCATCATTACCGATTCAAAATTATGATTTGGTAATTCATCTGCTTCTGGATGTTTCCATTCAAGCACTTCATCGTATGCAAAAAATTTTGGTGCGTTGTCATTGACGTCCAACACCTCGACTTCCACACTAACTGAAGATGATAGCTTTTTATCATGGCCATTATCTTTAGCTACTACTGTTAAAATATATTTGTCTTCCTTCTCCCTGTCGAGCACTCCGTTGACACTAAAAACTCCACTTAGTGGAGCTATTTCAAATGGCAAATCTTTGCCTGATGATTGGATATGATAAGTCAAATTAGCATTTTGACCAAAATCTGCATCAGTGGCATCTACTTTACCTAGAACTCTTCTATTATATTGAGCTTCTTCGACGTTAAAACTGTACCATGATTTTTTAAACATTGGAAAATGGTCATTGATGTCTTTAATAAATATTCTAAGAACTATATGATCACTAAGATTTCCTCCATCTACTACTGAAATATTAAGGCGGAATTCTGATTCAGGTGGTAAAGTTCGGGCTGCTATAATTTGACCATATTTTTCGTTGATCACGAAATATCTTTTTACTTGCAGGGCATTGGCAGGAAGAGCATACGGCGGTGTAAATATTTCTGATACAAATTCGTATCTCAGTTGACCATTTACACCAACATCTAAATCTCCAGCACCTAACTTTAAAACTGCAGTCCCAATCGCTATGTTTTCTGGTATAGTAAACAAAGGGGAATCTGCAGTAACAGAAAATTTGTTTCTGGGCTTAGCCTTTATTTTTATTAGCTTTCCTGAAGAGTTGCTAATAGTTTCTCGGTAAACATTAATGGGACTTTTTTCGTAATTTTCTGAGAAATCAATATTTTCACCTAAAGGTATAATAATTTCATGAAACTTGGGAGCGTTATCATTTTCGTCTAAAATATTAATTAAAAGCTTTGCTTCTGATTTTAGGTTTCCATTATCACGAGCCACAATTCTTAATGAATAGGAATCTTTTTCTTCACGATCTAAACAACTGCCTACAAAAGAAACAATGCCTGTCTCTTCGTTCACGTCGAATAGTTCATTACCATCGCCGAGTAAATTGTATGTAAATATGGCATTTTCATTAACGTCTGCGTCTTTGGCTGTGATTCTGTTATTCATTTTAACTTCTGTTCGTTTTGGTGCATTTTCGTTAATAACACCTTCGTAGACCGGAAATTCAAAAACTGGAGCGTTATCGTTGTCATCGTCGACGTGAATTGTAATTTGATAAAGACCCGCTCCTGATATTACTCCTTTATTAAATTCAGCAATTACAGTTAACTGATAAGTTGACTTGCGTTCTCTATCCAATGGTTTTTGAGCAAATATGGTCCCATCTTGTCCTGAAAACATAATCAATCATATATTGTTTCTGTCATTATTCTCTGAAAAAACAATTAAAATTAGTTGTTAGATAAGTATAACAGTCTTCTTACCTATTGCAATTTCGTCAGACACATCTTGTTGATTTGCAATAATAAATCGGAAATTGCGGGAATTATTGATGGAGACTGAACTCATATTCAAGTTGAATATTTGGCCAATGGTAGCACCGGCTACATTTTCCTTGACATGGAACACCAAAGGTGCGTGTTTTCCTCTGAAAAATCAGGTAATACTTTATTGACATCAAACGCTACAATACACAATAACGTGCCAGTTAAAAATAATTACCTACTTCAAGAAAATTCCTCTTTCATCATTTACGTCGACAACATGTACAGTTGTATTTGTTGTTAATGTTACATTGTGTTTCTCTTGTATAGCAACTGCTTCAAAGTCATAAAGCGGTCGTTCAAATTTATCCAAGGAATCTATTACAGTGATCACGCCAGATCTTTCTTCAACAGCGAATGGAACTAAGAACAAAGTTTACGTTACTCTAAATCATCATTACTTCTTACAAATGCTTAAGATTTTATTTTTAAATAATTAAACAAACGTACCTCCCTCTTCATAACCGTGTAATAAATCGTAAGTAACATCAGTTTTTTCCATCGCGTCGTTTACTTTTATTTGTCCCACGCTAGTGCCGATACCAACATTGGATCCAACCCAGAATTCGTACGGCGCACCTATAAAGTCAGGTCTGTCTGACCTGGAACCTATCATTGCAATAAATATATTTATTTATATTTATTATAAAGCGATTTCAAAATCTCATATTCAATGTAACGAAATAAATCACTTACCTTTTGAACCAAACACATCGATAGTAACAACAGCTAGAGAATATCTGCGCTCGCTAGGATTAGTCGGCTGATCTGAAGCTTCTATAAATAATGCATGTCTTCCTTCAATTACTGGGGATTCTGCTAACGTTATGACTCCAGTTTTTACGTCAACTTGAAAAGGAGATGTTATTGTTAAATTGGACGTTCTTTGCAGATCGTACAAAACAAGACCATTCCTTCCCAGGTCTGGGTCAACAGCTTTGACTTTTCCGATTTCAGTTCCAACTTTTGCGCTTGATTTTACGGCAAATTCATACAAATTGCTAGGAACAAATATTGGATTATTATCGTTAGCATCTAGCAACGTCACTTCAACAGTTACAAAAGACATAAGTTGATTAATGTCTTCAAAATATTCGATGTTTTCTCTATTACTTCCGATCTTGTCAGGGAAAACGTAAGTGGTTTTGTCCTTCATATTTTGTAAATTAGACGTGGGATTTCGCCGTAGTTTTGATAATCGTTGCTTGTCTAAAAATGTTCCAACTATACTCGGTTTCTTTTCATTCGCAAAAACCTTCATACGCAGTGATGAATGTTGTTCTCTGTCTAACTCCGACTGAAATTGGAAAAAGAAACAAGTTATTATTCTACTTTTAAATTTTTATTACGATTAATTACTATCGTTTGGGGAAATCAACCAAGTTGTAAAAAACACCAAAATAAAATAATTTTACCTGATTCCTAACCGTAAGCCAGCCAGTTCTAGGATCGATGGAGAAGGCGCCCTTGGAGTCGCTTAACTGGTACGTGAATTCGCCATTTTCACCTTGATCCTTATCTGTTGCCATCACTTGCAGCACACTGAAACCTAATGACGTAAACGTTATAAATTTTGCATGGATCCTCAAATTTAACATAGATACTTAACTAACGAATCATAAATACCATTGGGCAAATTCTCCACGATGCTAATGTTGTAGAAGTCCACTTCGAATTCGGGTAAGTTATCATTCAGATCAATCACCTCGACTTCAATTCGAGCGAGTGCTGTTTTCAGTGGGTTGTCTACCTGCGATGCTTGGACTTGTAGCACGTAGGAGTTTCCTGAAACATGAAAATATATTGTCACAGGAAAAACTTAATATTTTGTCACGCAGACTAGTTTATCATCAACATCGTTATCGATCGTCATTAATTTTAACACATTTTGTTTTTTTTGTTTATGCAGTAGAGTCTCAATCATCTCAATAACAATTTTCTATAATATCGCTATTGCTGATCGTATCGTATCGATATCAATTTAGATGTATCTATTTTTATTAACGTTGAGGACTATCATATTTCTACTAACTTAAAACTACGTATTTAACACGCTGTAAAGAAACAGTAGCTGTTATTTTAGTCGAGTTACAATTCTTTACTCTTCTGTTACATTTTTTCATGCATCACAACAGAGTATGTATGTAGTATGTGTAGTAATAAGTCAATATTTTAGCAGTTTTACCCCAAAAACCGATACGATTTTGATTTACGCGTCTGAAATTCTGATAAGTTCCAAATTGGGCTGCAGCACGATCATGCCTGATTCTGTCGGGAGTAAGGGACTACCTGGCAGCGTTGGCTCCGCGTCCAGATCTATCTCCTTCTCCAGGAACAGGCTGGCGTTGAGCGCGCTGAGCAGGAACAGCCGGCGGTCGTTGCCGGAGATCAGCTCGTACCGCACCGGCGCCGCCACACCCGCGTCCTGGTCGAACGCGCGGATCGGCTGCTCGAATATCAGCTCCTGGTGGATTCTCTTACCCTGAAATTTAAAAAAGTAGATACCTTTAATCTTTCAGGAATCAGGAATAAAAAAGGAACGGAATACGTGGCAAATACTTCAATTTTTTTTATCTTTATTTAAATAAAGGGCTTTTGCCATACATGGCATGACAGCCCCATCGTATCTTATGATTAACAATTAATTTGAATCGGGACTACTACGCAAAGGTCGGTACGAGGGCTGCTATTTATGTATCCGGAATTAAA
Organism: Polyommatus icarus; assembly: GCA_937595015.1. Lineage (NCBI taxonomy): Eukaryota > Metazoa > Arthropoda > Insecta > Lepidoptera > Lycaenidae > Polyommatus > Polyommatus icarus. The sequence goes on along the minus strand of OW569322.1, from coordinate 756,193 downwards.
AAAAGAAACAAACATATATCATTTAATATGGTTTTATTGCTTTTCAAAATATTCGCCGCGATGATCGACACACTTTTGCATACGCTGGAACCAATTTTTATAGCACTTTTTCCATTCTGATTGATCTCCAAAACGTGCATTTTGAACGCATCAACAGCCTCTTCGCGGCTCGAAAAACGTTGACCACGTAATTTGTTCTTCGCGTATGGAAATAAAAAGAAATCGTTAGGTACCAAATCAGGGCTGTACGGCGGATGACCAGTCAATTCGATCTTTTGACCCTCCAAAAACTGAGTTGTTTCAGCTGAGGTGTGACAGCTAGCATTGTCGTGATGTAATATGATTCTGCGTTGTCGGTTGTCCTTTCTTATTTCTTCAAAGACTTCTGGTAAACAAATGGTCGTATACCATTCAGAATTAACCGTTTTACGATTCTCTAATGGCACGTAGCCACATGTCCATTAATTCCAAAAAAACAGGCGACCATTTGCTTCAAAGTACTTTTTGCACGAGTAACTTTTTCGGCTCATCTTGGAACACCCACACCGTTGACTGTTGTTTAGTTTCGGGGTCATATGCATAGATCCAAGATTCATCACCTGTGTAGATATTATAAACGGCTTTTGACGTACCACGGTTGTATTTTTTTATCATTTTTTTGCACCAATCGACACGAGCCCGTTTTTGATCGATTGTCAAGTTGTGCGGAATCCAGCGCGAACATATTTTTTTTACAGCCAAATGTTCGTGTAATATCTTATGTATGCTCGTCATACTTATGCCTAAGGACGCCTCTATCTCGCGATATGTAACATGACGATCACGCATTATTAGTTCCCGCACAGCATCTATATTTTGTGGGACAACAGCTGTTTTTGGGCGACCTTCTTTATTTTCATCCGTGAGCATAGACCGCCCACGATTAAACTCACTGTACCAGTGATAAACAGTGGTTTTTGATGGTGCTTCATCTCCAAAAGTTGCGGTGAGTTGAATAAAGCACTGTTGTTGATTTAGCCCGCGCCGAAAATCATAGTAAATTAAATCCATGGCAAATGAAGACACGCAATTTTCAAAATGACGCAACAATGGAAAAATAATTGACAGTCACATGAAACAAAATGTATTCTTCAACCAAAGAGTTCTATTTTCAAATGTTGTAATTACTTTTTAAATATTGTTGTTGTAAGTGGCCAGTTCCGGATACATAAATAGCAGCCCTCGTAGAGGGTGCTAATAGCAAAAACACTAAATCTGACCAAAATCCGAATTGTTGCACACGACATATCGGAATATTGACAAAAACTGTGTGAAACATCGAACAGACCCTTTTGTTTACTGTCAGTGCTGGTGCTGTCGTCTAGTAATATTTATACACTGCACTAAAGTTGCCACTAGATGACGCTTCTCTGTTAACAATCGCGCAGTCTCCTTTTAGTCACTACTTAATTGCATCCTATTAAGATACATACCTAGACATTTTCAATAGAAACATAGAATTAAACTGTTTATGTAACATTTACCACGATCGGGTAGAACTCCGGTATCCTGGTGCGGTAGACGTCGTGCGTGAACTTGGGCGGCAGGTCGTCGTTGTCCTGCACCATGATGTGGACGGTTACGTTGGTACTGCGAGGGGGCGAGCCGCGGTCCTGGAAAACACAAGTACTTTTATGTAAATTAGCCAGCAAGAGAAACATAATAAGACAATACTATTTTCATCTTGTTATGATAACATTATGTGGATGTTTAGTTCAACTGTCACTGTCCTTTGAAAAAATTTTCAACGATAAGTGGTATAAAAACACCTATAGAAGGCGCGCAAGCTTCGGAAAATTATAAGCACCCTTCTCCTGACATGACGTGTGTTATAGCCCGAGCGCGGGTCTGGTCCGCGTGCAAGTTGCCCGCATCCTATCATTTTATAGATGTTTTTCCAGACATGCGGGCATCACACGCGTGGCCAGGAGCACATGCTCCTGACCACGCGTGTGTTGCCCGCAACAACATTGTTATCCGCATGCGGATAATAAGCCTGGCAGGAAGTCCCTAAGTATAAAGCGCAATACACACTGAGCCCGCCGGGCTGCCGACATAATATGTCGGCAACTTTTTGTCGGCGGCCTAGTTGGCGGCTTCATATAATACAAGTCGGAAAATTTGGTCGGCGGCATGTCGGCGGCTTGAGATGAAAAATTTATTTGGCAGTCAGTGATTGGTCAGTGATTGCCGGGTGTCTATAGGTTGTGTCGCCGGGCAACTGAGTGCAGGCGTATAAAAGCCACCAACATGTCGGCGGGTAACACGCGCGGGCGCATGTTGCCGCGCGACATCATTCTTTTCATACAGGCCGCCGGGTTGTGTCGTCTGGCTTTGTCGGCGGCCCGGCGGGCTCAGTGTGTATTGCGCTTAAGAGAGAAGAATTGCGTGCCATTTTGTCATATAACATATTTTGAATTCATATCGCGCGTGGATTTATAACTCACCGAAGCAGTGACAGTGAGGAAGAACTCTTTATCCCCGTTGTCATAGTCGAGCGGCTTGGCGAGCAGGAGCGCGGGCTTGTGCGAGCTCTCCAGCGCAAACCGGCCATCGTTGCCCGCGCTGATGCTGTACTGGACGTCCGAGTTGGGAGTGTTCGGCTTGTCCCGGTCCACCGCGCGGATACCCTTGAAGATCGTTAGACCTGGAATGCATCAGGATTCTGTGTTAAAATAGGCCAAAAAAACCACGCTTTTGGGCTGCGTTTCCACCAGAGGTGTGTTGCGAGGAAAGTGTTTTTGATAACCAATATAATCGCTTCATTGACGTGAGCTTGACATGACATCGCACAGCGCAGCGTTGCCATTGGATCTTAAAAACATATTCCTCGTAAGTCGCAACACATCTCTGGTGGAAACACAGCTTAGAACCTTCTTCGGGTGCATTTGGCGGCGTTAAAGACAGATGCTTTGCTCACTTGACTGGCTCAAGGGCTCACACACCTTACAACAATGTATTGGAGTTGTAAATTTATTCTGAGACTTAACAACTCCATCGTGGGTATCGCAGACACAATAGATTTTCAATTTTTATGCGGCAGCTGGCTGTCGCTTGGGGATTGATGGGTAAAAGTTATTCTGTCTTGTAAACTAAACTAAGCATTGTTGAAATGGAGGAATGTTCATATATTAATTAAAATCTGTACCTGGAACTTCACGTACAAGTTAAAAAAGTTATAGATTTGGGCTTTTTATGTCAATAAACTCTACGAAAGGCATCGAATTTCTTATTCATACTATAAAGTATAAAGTATGAAGCAGGAACTGTTTGTATCATATTCTCCATCTCCAATCATATTACAAAGCATCTAACGAGCGCGGCCCACGCGCCTGTAAGTGATCCACTAACGACAGCGCGTTATATTAAATTGCCTTCACGGCGTCACAATTTTCATAACGTTGTCAGACCTTAAGCCTACTGGAAATAGTTTTTTTCGTTGGCAATATGACGTCTACATAATATAGACCCACTGATCTCCATTATACAAGTACGCTGGACTGATGATACCCATATATATTATGTGCCTATTAGAAGCGGAATCAGCTCCTCCAATATTCGGGAAGAGAACTAAATCTGACGTAACTTGCATATGGCCGCTCAATCGCTATCGGTTGTAGAAACCCACAGATAATAGTATACCTCCATGATAGAAACTAGTATTAGTTCCAAGTACTCCCACTACTGCTATCAGCGCCAATATGGTGACTTTTGAACATCATTTTTACGTCAAATTTAGTTCTGAGAGCTGATTCCGTTTCAAATAGGCACAAAAAATAGCCTCAAATTATTGATAGTACCTACTGATATAAAGTTTTGCCTGGTAAGCGTATTTTTGACGTGACAACGTCTTATGATTCGATATGGGCTGCGCGCACGAAAAAACATGACGCAATATGCGGCGTTACCTCGCTCTGGGGCATTTCATTTAAGGCTATGACGTTGTCACGATCAACTATTGTCAGTAAACCGACTTTACAGACAACCGAGTTCGAGTCGAGTTAGAGTCGAGTTCGAGTTCGACACAAAACACTACTCTCCAACCGTCTTTTTTTAATTCAATATAAAGCCTTTGAGCCCCCTGTGGTTGTTAATATATCGTCCACATCTAGTCCTTAAAGTATCTGTTGGTACTAACCTGTGGGTGTGAGCTCGTCAACGGCAACCCGGTACGGCGTGTCGACGAACTGCGGCGCGTTGTCGTTGACGTCTTCCACATACACCGTCACCGACAGATACGCCGACACCTGCCGACAAAATATAGTGGTCATACAACAAGTCTCCGCAAGTCAACAACGCCTCCGTGGTCCAGTGGTATAGAGCGTGGCTCCTGAAGACCTGACTCGGAGGTCGTGGGTTTGATTCTCGCGTTGGAAACATGCTATTTCCAAGTTTGATTAGGACAATGCAGGCTGATCACCTGATTGTTTGACAGTCCGCCTGTGACCACGGCCGCTGCAAAGTAGCCGAAACGTCGGGATTAATAAAAGTGCTCCGCGACAAAATCCGTAAGTGTTTAAACTTATAATATCATGAGTGATACTCGCGAAAACTTAAGAAATCATTAATTGAGATGATCCATGCGTCGGATGGGCATGTAAAAAGTCGGTCTTGCGCCTGATCTCTCGCCAGACGTGTTGGTCTTCCGTCCAACTGGGTTATGAATGTAAAGGAATAGAGAGTGCTCTTGTGTACTGCGCACACACTTAGGCACTATAATTACTCCTGTGTAACAGGCCTGGTTTCAATGAAACCGGCCACCGTCACAACGAACAGAGAAATCGTTGATAATATTATAAGTTCTTAGTTCGTTCTAAGTTTTTAAAGGTACAATTTACAAAGGTCTAGTCTAGTCTATAAAAACTAAAAAAAATCGAAGACCGCATAAATGTCAAGCTAAAAAAAAGCAGTCATAGAGCGATTCAAAAACAGAAATATATTTATTTACATTTAGATTAGATAGAATGTGAACAGAATACAATACTAGTTAATTACTTAGCGCCAACTCCGGAACAAACAAACAAGAGTTATTGCTAATTACTAAAATCATTAATTCGTGACTAATTAGTGAGTCTAACTACTGCTCTTACTAACTAGCTGTTAGAGCTATACAATATAGTTTTGACGATAAAGTCATTAATAACTTTTTGTGATTACATAAGATTAAAAAATATATAACTTTTACCGTGTCTTGACTCGTTTCGGAACCAAAAAGAAACTTGTGGTAGGTAATGGACCACATTTATTTTTGCCAATTTCATTTTTGCTATAAGGTAAAATAATGGTCACCTGTGAAAAGTATTTCTTCGTCTTTTATTTCTCTTCGTGAATTTTTGCCTAACCGAGCAATTAATTTACACAATTTTCGTGAACATTCGAGAGCTTTCAGGCAAATTCGGCGTGGGTGTTGAGATTTTTCAACTCGCAATCTCCTGATTGCTCCTAATTTCTAAAGAATATCCTCATGTATTATTTTTAATTTTTGAGTGCCTTCGAGTACAGCAAATGAGCTTATTACACGTTTAGTCTTAAGGCATTCAGCTCACACACGATAAGCGGCGAGCAGCATGTCATGTCGGGCAGCGGCGGGGCAAGACCAAAATTTTATGTGGGCGAGATACATTTTGCGAGGCCCCTAGGCCCAAATGGATTATTTTTAGACAATAACTTTCTTATAAATAAAATTATAAAAAAAATAATCCACGGACCCCTAAGTGGTGCGAGGCCCCTCGGACCGCGAGGCCGTGGGCGGTCGCCCACATCGCCCACGCCGCCTCTGATGTCGGGCTACTTGCTTATGGGAATTCACAGGAATGGTGCAGAGAGATGGTCAAACTCTTGGACAGTATGAACGTAGATCTTGTCTAACATAAAATAACATGTTCCTCTGCTTCCTTAGTTGATAAAAATAGAACATTTTATACTGATATAACAAGAGAAGTGCGGGTCATTTAAAGTTGGAAAAGCTCTATGGTAAAACGAGTCGTTTCTTGATTTTTTATAAAACGACTAAAGACGTGGTCCCATGGTCGTTAAAGTAGCGGTCAGTGAATGTAATATTATTATTTGTTATTTAACTGCAGGGTCGGCTTATCTAACTTCGAAGGGAAGTGGCAACCGCGTGCGGCTTGACGCACCTACCGAGGAAAACCTTTACAGTCTGAAATCCTGAAAATTGTCTAAATTGTCATCACTATTTATTATTATTACAAAATGAATCTTCATTTCCGCCATTAGAAGCCTTGTATAACTGTAATAGGGATCTTAATTATGAAGGTAATTTTATTAAATTAAAGAATCTCTAAGTATAGGAAGCGTCTGAGTATTTACCCACCAGTCGCATTTGAAATAAGATACAATCCTATACGGAGGTATTTTGACGTTTCTGGTTGAACTTAGACGAGGGTCGAGCTACCCGCGGCGGTCAGACAACGCGATATGAGCGCCAATCCATATTTATGGATGATTTTAGATTTATGTTCGTATCACCGATCAGGGGGAGGAAAATCTGTTTTATTTGGTGTGAATGAGTCACTGACGGTGAATATTGCTATTGCTAAAACTGATGCGTCATTTAAAACTGACTGCTACTGAAGTCTAAAAGTGTAAGTGTATTTTTCGCAGTCTTTTCACCTACCAATATCCGAATTTATACCATGTATGGTGCCATGCATTTATGAGAACCATAATATCAGTGAACATTATTGCTCACATATTTAAGTGTACGGTACCAAAAGGTTTGAAATTTTGAATCGCTAAATCTAATAACTTCGCTGGCAGGACTTTGCGGAAACGTCAAACGTTTGTTTCCCATAAAAATATTTTAGGGCATAATATCCACTTTAAACCTTTGAAAGCTTTTAGTTTTTCCATTGACGTCATAAAAGTTTAATTGGCTCGAGACGCGCGGATTTGCATAAAAGCTGTGTAGGAAACAATAAAAGCACCGGGAGCCAATAAGGTTTACGTCTACGTAGGCCGTTAACGTGTGCGGGTCGACGGCCTACGTGACGCGGTGATCGTACGAGGAACCTAGTACAGTGAATGGACACAGAAGATGATTTTACAGGATATAGGAGACAGAAATTAGGCAGAAGAGACATCGGAGAATACGGCCTATGTTGGGTCATCATGCTATGAAAATAATTGTACACGATATTATAAATTTGGCCATATAGAGAGCAGAGCAGAAGCAACGAAATAAAAAATTCTCTGACTCTGGCTTCTCTAATTATTCTCTATGCTGCTCCTTTGGCTAACTCGAAAAGGTATAGAACGTTTGAAATTTTTGAGATCTATATGAGACATTGAGCCTTGCGTCTAGGGAATTCAATCTCGTTCTCGCGAGATCTCGGCCTTTTTTGGCGAGATTGATCTCGGACGAAAAAAAGGCGAGATCTCGCGAGTTTGACGAGATTGTACTTGAGCATTTTTATGCTTTATGCCGCGCTTCGATAAGACGTTTTTACGTCTTATCGAAGCGCGGACTGACACGGACGGAGTTGCGATCACGGAGTAAAAACAAAGAGAAGCTGGCCTAAGCAACTGTGCCAAGTGCGCTGTGATTTTCAACTAGGTCCTGAATGTTTACTTCTCGTTGTTTTGTTAGTTATTTAAAAGAACTGTTTTATTACTAAAAGATTTGTGTTTGATAAAATGCGCTTTTATAATTCTGGACGTCACGTTGTCGTGGACGCCGGCTTCCACGATAAAACGTTGGATACGTTAGTCGTTAAGGCCGTCCCCTGAGCAAACGACCTTGGCCATACATTTGCCGCGTTGCCGAGATCGCGCCAAAACCCTATTATTTTTACTTATCTTAGTTCAAAATTGTCCTAAAAAAATTTTAAAACGACAAATATGTAGTTTATGATATTGTCGATCTATTGGCGTGTGTTTCAAATAAAAGTAATTTGTAAATGCTAAGGAGATGCTGAATGTATGCTCGAATTTTAACAAATTGATATTACTTTGGAAGCCGATATCATGAATATAATAAACAAAAATAGAAATTTTAAAACGACGAAAGGAACGTTGATATACTGAAGATTATTGCTGTATTTTTATTATAACTTTGTAGCTTTCAGATTATGAGTTTATAAGGTTTTAAATACGGTCAATTACGGAATCTCCGGACGGAACGCCCTTAATGCCCTTTTGATTTTACGCACCGCGGACGTTTTGTGCGGTTCAGAAGTGTAGACGTCGTGATGTCTTCTAACGTGCACGTTAAAAAGTTATCGTTGACGGAAAAGCGTCGTCATATATTATTTCCATACATTTTACTTCCCTATGTTATCGATTACCGCCATGTCCAAAATTATAAAAGCGCACATTCTAACTGAAGACTGGTTGTTTCTTTCATTTGTTATTTGATAGATAGTAGATACGTATGACAATGTTTACTACTCAAAATTATTATAGACACGTCAAACAATGTTTGATGCATAAAATGCTATTGAGAAAATTCGTGAAAATTAATGTTTATCTTATAATGCTTATAAGATTTATTACTTTTTTTTCGTAATTTATTCAAATATTGTGATTATTTGCAAAAAACCCACCAAACTGCCAATCTCGCGAGATCTCGAAATTGGCGAGATCTCGCGGTATTGTATTCATAAACTCGCGGGATCTCGCTTGAGCCCCAATCTCGCGAGATTTGCATTCCCTACTTGCGTCTTAATCGTCACCAAACAAAAGTAAAGAGTTACAGAATTACTCCTATAACAGTATTCTCTGTCTTCACTTATTCTGTGGCCGTACATTCATTAACATAATAAAAGTGATCATAAATTGTAAAGTTTACAGGCTACATCAATCTACGGGAGTAACTGCGTGTTCGCGCTAATTAAGTGCCTGTTAATTCACTTTAAGAGCTGCTTACTATAACAGGTAGATACTCATGAAATCATTCAACTTGAAAACTTTAAATTATAAGTGTAACTTACAGAAATCTTTTGCGAAACGCGGGCTACGATATGAGAGTTGAAAGTACAGACGACCAATATTGCGATCGTAGGTACCCACTACCTACAGTGAGGTTGTACGACAGCAGCGGATTTTTTTTCGAGTATGTAGGTAGCTGTTTGTAATATTACTGCCATAGAAAAAGTTGGAGTGCTTTCATTTTATAGTCTCGAAACTAGTGCAGAGAACTTCTATGTGCGTGTTTCTGAAGGTGACGTCAGAAATACCAACAAAGTTCACACAGCTACTCAACCCTTAACAGCCTACAATATATACCATCGCCATCGTCATCATCATCACCCACCTGCTCATCCCCCGCCTCGGAGTCGCAGTGCAGGCGGAACTTCAGCACATTCTGCGGGGAGTCCCCGTCCACCAGGGAGTCGACGCTGGCTGCGAGCACCACCGCCACGTGCGTGCTGTTCACATCGCGGTATGTGAACAGCGCCGCGTCCTCCTCCCGCTCCACAGGCTGTAGGGAGAGACTGCCCCTGGAAGAAGAGGAAGAAGAACATAAGTACAAATTAAAGAAATTATATTTGCCACGAGGTGCCGCTATGTAGCCATAATATTATGGTATATCTTGTCAATTAGGCATACGTGATTCGTGACACATGACAGCTATATCGTGAGTCGTGACATATGACAGCAGTTTGACACTATAGACAACGTGGCGGCATCTGGTGGCAAATAGAATTTCAAACACCCTCATTGCTTATTTTATTTTACTTTATTGAATGCTAACAGCGTAGGTATTACAAATTCGGAACTTAAGAGTCCGTATACGAAATTTTCCGATTTCGCTGATTTTACAGACGTGATTTAACAGTTAAAATACAGTATTTCTATAAGTTTTAATGCACAACATGTAAGATCATTTCAATTATAATCTAATGTTGGAGCTAGATTTTTTATTTTTTTAAGTATTTTTAAATAATCCAACTCAAACCTGCGACAGTTTCGTGATTTTTGCTGTAAAAGGCTTAGAATATCACCTGTTTATGGATTGTATTGACGTCTTAACGATATGAAAAAAATGCAATGTACTGTTGAGAAAGTCGTCTATAAAATGTTGGAATTACTTTTTACTACTATAATATTATGAAATAGTTGAGTAAAAAAATATGTAACTCGGCAAAATTTTAGAGAAAATGGGCAAAGAATTGCTGTTAATTTTGGCAACTTGGAGTTGTAATTCATAAAAAGAAAACGACAAAAATAATCTATAGATAAAATTCTATCCGATTCGAGAAAAAAGAAAAAAAAAACAAATTGTGCCAAAAAAACACGATTCAAAACAACCTAAATCTCATATTACATTATTCGCCGCAAGTTCGAGTCGGCTTTCCGCGCTTAAATATATTTTAAATCTAATAATTAATATATATTTTTTAAGTCTAATAAGGGGAAAAAACCTAATAATATTTCTGTAATTCTCGTAATTCTTAATCTGTTGCAATTTCAGCAAAATCGGCAAAATTTCGTTTACGGACTCTTAACACTAACATGTAACAATTAGTATAACAGATAATTACATTATTTGACAAATAGTAGTGCTTATAGTCATGAAAATAGCTATTTAATTTAAACCACTAATGCCTAAATGAGGAAAAACCGTGGAAAGAAATGTATTTTGTAGAAGAAGCACATGATAAATAAGGAATATGCTCCGAAGAGTAACATGCCTTGCCCCGTTTAAAATTTTCTTAGGGGGCCCTCGGGAAGGGATAAGGGTAACAGTAAAGAGTTTTGTGACGTGGGAGAGCCATGCTTCGGTACGAATGGGCTGGCTCGACCGGAGAAATACCACGGGCTCACAGAAAACCGGTGTGAAACATGAAATAGCGCTTGCGCTGTGTTTTGCCGAGTGAGTGAGTTTACCAGATGCCCAATGCCCTACCTTTTTCCCTTCCCTACCCTCCCCTATTACCCTATTCCCTCTTAAAAGGCCGGCAACGCCCCTCAACTCTTCTGATGCTGCGAGTGTCCATTGGCGATGGAAGTTGCTTTCCATCAGGTGACCCATTTGCTCAGACCTGGGTCCTTATTGCATTAAAAAAACACGCATATTGGGGCCCCCGTGACCCGGGGATCCCGCGTAATTGATATGGCATATACGGCGGTAGCTACGCATCTGGATATAATATGCTGTAGCGATATGAATAAATATCATCATATATATAAAAATGAATTTTCAAATGTGTTAGTCGCGCTAAAACAACTTAAAAACGGCCGAACGGATTGGGCTGATTTTAGTCTTAAAATATTCGTAGAAGTCCAGGGAAGGTTTTAAAGTGACATGTGACACGAAGTTCACCGGGACAGCTAGTCTTATCTTAATATATATATATAATTCTTCTGTGAGTGTGTATGTCACTGAACTGCTCTCAAACGACTGGACCGATTTTGATGAAATTTTTTGTGTGTGTTCAAGGGGATCTGGGAATGGTTTAGATTCAAAATGTTGTCCGCTGGACAATGTTTTATAAATTAATTTTTAATTTATAAGTAGTTGTTGATTTTGGAATGTTTTACATTGGATCCGACAGACGGCGCTACCATCGCAGTGTCAAATTTTAAATAATATTCAAATTCGAATTTTAATTTTCGTCTGTCTCGACAGTAAGCGCTGCGATCAAATTAAAAAAATACTTTATATACTTAATATGGCAAAGAAACGTTTGCCGGGACAGCTAGTCTATATATATAAAAATGGATTTTCAAATGTGTTAGTCGCGCTAAAACTCGAAAACGGCTGAACGGATTGGGCTGATTTTAGTCTTAAAATATTCGTAGAAGCCCAGGGAAGGTTTTAAGGTGACACGAAGTTCACCGGGACAGCTAGTATTATATAAAAAAGGATTTTCAAATTAGTTAGTCGCGCTAAAACTTGAAAACGGCTGAACGGATTGGGCTGATTTTAGTCTTAAAATATTCGTAGAAGTCCAGGAAAGGTTTTAAAGTGACACGAAGTTCACCAGAAAGCTATATATAAAATTCTCGTGTCACAATGTTAGTCCACGAACTCCTCCGAAACGGCTTTACCTACTGATTTTTACCAAATTTTATATGCATATTCAGTAGGTCTGAGAATCGGCTACTGGGTACTTATTATATTGATAAGTGCATTTGTTGAATAAATAATAGTAAATTGTTACAACTCGAGACTGACGACGACCATTGTTTGTGAGACGACGACCATTGATAGCGATCGACGTTGCCATGGTGACATATTTATTTATAGTTTGTGCGTTTTATGATGATATGCGTGACACATTATAATTGACAATAGTAGGGAAGTTATCTAAAAAAATAATCGAATAATTCAAAAATATCGAATCACCTCGTAAAGGAATCGCAATCGAAATTATCGATTTCGTACTGATGTTTCAGAGTGACGCCGGCGATTTAAGATGGCCGCCCTTTTTATCGATTTGATTTCGATTCAACTGTGTCAATCTCTATTGACATAAGTTCCGTTTCATGCATCTGACCAAGGAAGGTTTTAAAGTGACCAGTGACACGAAGATCACCGGGACAGCTAGTCTTATATATAAAAAATGGATTTTCCTATGTGCTAGTCGAGCTAAAACTCAAAAACGGCTGAACGGATTGGGCTGATTTAAGTCTTAAAATATTCGTAGAAATCCAGGGAAGGTTTTAAAGTGACACGAAGTTCACCGGGACAGCTAGTCTTATACTCGTATATAAAAATGGATTTTCAAATGTGTTAGTCGCGCTAAAGCTCGAAAACGGCTGAACGGATTGGGCTGATTTTAGTCTTAAAATTTTCGTAGAAGTCCAGGAAAGGTTTTAAAGTGACACGAAGTTCACCGGGACAGCTAGTCTTCTTATATATAAAAATGGATTTACAAATGTGTTAGTCGCGTTAAAACTCGAAAACGGCTGAACGGATTGGGCTGATTTTAGTCTTAAAATTTTCGTAGAAGTCCAGGAAAGGTTTTAAAGTGACCTGTGACACGAAGTTCACCGGGAAAGCTAGTCTTCTTATATATAAAAATTGATTTACAAATGTGTTAGTCGCGTTAAAACTCGAAAACGGCTGAACGGATTGGGCTGATTTTAGTCTTAAAATTTTCGTAGAAGTCCAGGGAAGGTTTTAAAGTGACACGAAGTGCACCGGGACAGCTAGTATTATATAAAAATAGATTTTCAAATGTGTTAGTCGCGCTAAAACTCGAAAACGGCTGAACGGATTGGGCTGATTTTAGTCTTAAAATATTCGTAGAAGTCCAGGGAAGGTTTTAAAGTGACACGAAGTTCACCGGGGCAGCTAGTGAATAAATAAATACTTCAAGGAACGCAAGAAATTACATATTAATATTAAACCTAGGGTTAACTTTAAAACTTATAAAGTCAAACTAAACACGTGCTTAGGTGATAGGTCTGCGACCCTCGAGGGTACAAAAAGGCAGTCTTTTTGAACGACGCGACGACGCCAACAACGACTTCCTCAGTCTTAATAATTTTCCTTTTGCCCAAAGCCAAAGGATCAATATTTACTACAGAATTATTAATATAGATTATAGGTCGACTTGTGGAATTATGTTTACTTGGGTTGGGGCCTGGGGGTTACTTGTTTACTTGGTTAAAACAGTTTTGATTATAGTAACTACGCCACTTTTTAGGCCTGATGAGGAATAATAAAAATAAAAGCAAATATTATGTTAATGAACATTGCAAGTGCCGGGCAATCATTTCTATTTGTTGTGAAAATGACGATGACCTGATGATGAATGATGATGACTAACCGAAAGACTATACTATTATGGAGTTTTCACACATTAACGACGTTAGCGATATCTATGTTACTAAGAAAGAACTATAACGAACGGTGTGCAACAAACGAAAATAATACTAGGTTGAAAACAAGCTTTCAATTACATTACTTACTTCATATTTTGTATGTTATTTTAAAATAGTTTATATTCATTGAAAGTATGCTTGAAATTAAATGTTACTTATTTTTTAACTTATAAAAAATATTTTTCAACAGCGTAAACTCAAAAGTGTAAAGTGTCACCTCTTGTGTAAATAACGCAACAAAATAATACGAAACGTTCTCTAGTAGTTCCACAAATCACACTAGATGTCACTCTTAAAACTTCATAATTTCAAACGTAGTTAAAAGCCAACTAAAAAATGAAGTTGTAAAATTAAATTACTCGCATGGTTTGCAGTATTTTATCTAAATAATTCTACTTTCTCGTGCCTTATCTCCTTTTCATCGTTATCACGTTGTATGGGAATTCTGTTTTAGTGGAACGGTAAGGCAACGGTACAAGTTGTGTCGTACCGTCAACAATTTTAAAATTAATTATTAGTCTTGCTCTAGTTTTATTTAGCTTTGAAATGATACGGAGCAAGTTCATTGTTCAACAAAAACATAATCCATGCTTCCATACTAATATTATAAACGCGAAAGTGTGGATGTCTGTTTGTCTGTCTGTTACCTCTTCAAGCCCAAACCGCTAAACCGATTTTGTTGAAATTTGGCATGAAGATACATAATATACTTTGAGTCCCGGGAAATGACATAGGATACTTAAAAAAAGTATATGGTCTATGGAAAAGTGTAGTACGCTGTACGGTTCTAGCGCGGACTGCGCGGTAAGGCAAACGAGGGTAAACGAATTTAGTGCAACGGAGTTGCGGCCGTCCTCTAGAGCCTAATTGATAATATGTATTAGGTATTTAGTAAATAGAAACTGTAGGCCTATTTACTAGGACAGTGTTTTTCAATCTTCTTTATGATGGTATGAAATAGTATTTCGTAAAAACTTAACATCTATTTACTATAAATGGTATAAGATAGGCTAAATAGGCATGGAATTACAAGCCAAACAGTTTCATAATAATTGCGTGTTACCCAGGTCATTTACGGATTTATCGTTATAATACAATTTGTACATTCTGTTTATTTTGTAGGCAATTATTGTCGGTTACGAAAAGTAAACTTTGTTTCATTTTATGGTTCATTCATTTGTAAATAGTAAACAAACTTTGACTTTATAGTCGATGATATTACAAAATAAGTAAACAAACTTGCTAACAAAATGAAGTAGCATACTCGTTGTATTTATAGCCGCAATGTATCATAAATTTTCGTAATTTTGGTTAAATATAGTTATTAGTTAGGCTTGATAAAATCATACACTAAGTAGGTACAAAGAAAGAAGACAGTCCAAGCTCCATACAAGTTTGGCCCACGGAATCAAGTAGCCGGCCAACGAAAACAAACAGTAGTGGTAAAATACTTTTTGAGTCTCAAACACCAAATTTGTCATTGCCTTGTATATCATATTTTTTATTATTATGATAGGGCCTTAGTAGCGGTTAATTAATGATTATTACAGTCCATTCATACTTCAGATCAGAATAATTCTAACATCCTCACCATAAGGTTCCCCGGGGGTATGTAACAGTGAGCAACATGTACGGTTACCTGGGATGCACTTCGACCAGCAGCACCTCCTCGCCGACGCGCAGGTTCTCCGGGATCCGCACGAACTTCAGGTACTCGCCCGCCGGGTAGAAGTTGCAACCTGCACACAAACATACATAATATTACTAGCTGACCCGGCAACGTTATTTTGCCATATAAATTATTTCTAGTATAAAATATATAAAAAGTAGATAAAAACCCATTCTCAGTCCTTACGAAAGTACATACTTTCATTAAAATCGGTTGAGCCGTTTTGGAGGAATTCGCGCACAAACACTGTGACACGAGAATTGTATAAATACTAGATGAAAACCCGGCTTCGCTCGGGTAAACTTGTAACTCAGTACACATCTAGGTATAAAATGTAGGTTGGAGTGGACCTCTCCCTGCCAGCAATAATCCGGGAAATGTTGAGCAGCGAGATTGCGTGGCAGGCGGTGAATGACTTCGCCCAGGATGTCATCACTGCAAAGGAGGAGGCCGAGCGCAGGAGAGAACGGGAGGCGCTCGACCCCTTGAGACGGCCAAGGAGAAGACGCGCATCGCGGAGTGGCCGCAGCGTCTTGCCGTAGCCAGGATACTCGGGGTGGCAGTGTTGGGACACCGCCGCCCATCGTACCGAGTTCCAGAGAGAGAGCCGTGATACGCATGGTGCTCCTGCACATCGCGGCCCCCGTGTGGGCTTTTCTTGGCTGCTTTGCGAGGCGACCTAGAAAAGCCTGCATGTTTTGATGAGTCTGGCACAGACAACCGTTGGTATAGTTGCGGTGGGTTGATCGTGACCGTAACTTTGCCTAAGCTGTGAGTGGAGCACCCTGGGGTTTTAGTGGGTAGTTCCTCGGAGAGTCCCACATACCCCGGTCGATTTCCCCAATCCGCCGGGGATGCGTAATGCATTTCCCCATGTAAAAAAAGGTACTTACAAAATGTAGGTAAATATTTGTGTACTTAGTCATCTTTTCTCAAGAAATATTAAAGGTAAGCAAGACATAGACAGGTACGTATAGCTTAGTTCAGGGGTCAACAATTAGTTTCGCTCGGGGTCCATGTTAAGAAATGCAAAAACCTTCGCGGTCCACACATAAAAAAAATATTAAACCAGGATAATTCCGGAATTTACAAAGGCTTATCAATCAGAAAAGTGACAACCTTTTATTTTTGTAGGCTTTAATTTTTATCTATCTGAAGTTTGGAGTGAAATATTGGTGCAAGCTTGAAGTTATTGACATTAAATCCTGGAGATGACCATGAGTAAGTCGAGACTGAAATTTATTTTTAGCGAAGTTCATCTTCGAAAATGCTTGGTCCGCACACAATGGTTCGGCGCGGCGCGGCGGTCCGGATGCGGATCGCTTTCCGCCATTTGGTGACCCCTGGCTTAGTTCATTATACATGTATAGTTTAGCATTTTTAACCGACTTCAAAAAAATTAGGTTATCAATTCGAATCCCGTTGCACAGCCCGACAGTCGGGTTTAAATTTCTTAAAAACATTACTTTAGGTGCAACCAACTTTTAATGTGGTAGTGGCGGTAGTCTTGCAGGCGTTATAGAATTTAGGAACTCTACAGGATTATTTAAAACATTATTATAATCGTCCTCAACTACAGCGTCAGAACACTCATAGTGGTTACATTGGCCATTGTGAACTATCAACTACAAAAAAAAGGGTTCGCCGCTGCCAGCAGGTAGAAAATCTAACGTCAGTTTACAGCAAGATGGCGCGTGAAGTTTGTTTAGAATTCAGTGTCAGTGCCATTACATTTTAACGAAATACTCCAAAATCCCAATTTTGCGGATATAAGTTGTCGACTCGAAATCAGTATTTTTTTATTTTCTATTATTCACATAAGGTTTCGATCGAGTCTATCGTACCCCTGAACGAAATTATTAATATAGATTAAAGCAGATTAGAGGATCTAATTCTTAGACACGCTTATTAATATTATTAATACGAAGTTTGTTTATCAGTTTGCGCATTAAACAGATTCTTCCATACATTATTGTGAATTAGGCTAAGAATATTTGATTCTTTTTTATAGAGCTTGAAGCTTTTTGGGATACGTTCGCTGCTCATGTTTATAAGCATGGTTCTTGTGGTAAGTAGATTGAAATAATATTGTATTGTTTTTAAATTTAATTTCATTTTGGTAAAACCATTTAAAATTCTTTAGTAGGTACCATGTGAAAATATTAGTAGTCTTGGTTGCGCCATGCCCGCAAAACCTTACCGACTACCGTACCACATTCTGTACTTATGAGACGATGATTATTCATACTGAATAAGTACTCGGTCCATTGTTATTCACATTCCACACTTCCTCACCTGTCATCGCGACTTTCATCTCGTAACCCCGAAGAACAGACAGTAGGAAGTCTTACATAACTCTATTCTACATCTCAATTGAAATGTAAGTCATTAGGCCGCTATTAGCAATTAATTTTCTGTGTGGGAACTAGGAACAGTTTAAGTAATTAGGCTTAGTCCACTCTCGATGTTTCACTTTTAACTGGGGTCAAAGTTTTTTTGGTCAAGTGACTCATTACGCCTCATTACAGATAATGTGCTGCCACTGCTAGATAAACTTATTTTTACAAACAATGACCGAACAGGTATTCATTAATCCGGCCATAAACGCCCGTTTAGAAGATGGCGTGTCCACATCTCTACATCACGACGTCGTCAACGTGGAACGGTGCGGTAACGTGGCCCGGTACGTTGACGTGACGTGAAAATTTACGTCAACGTAACGTGAAAATGCACGTCACGGTAAAGCAACATTTAACTTTTTTTTTAAATCTCTCTCTCCGTGTTCTTAACAATCCATGCTTATATTATAAAATATACAAGAGTATGTCAGTCTGTCTGTCTGTCTGTTAGCTCTTCACGCCCAAACCGCTAAACCGATTTTGTTGACATTTGGTATGGAGATTCTTTGAGTCCGAGGAAAGAGCAAAGGAAACTGTCTATCCCCGAAAAATGTACGGTTCCCGCGCAATAAACTAATTTTGGCGTAACGGAGTTGCGGGCGTCTTCTAGTTTCCTTACATAGTTTGATAATAATCGTTACACTTAACATAAACAGCTTTATTTTATACCGGAATTAACATTAAATATTTCGTAACAAAACGAAATCTTGAGTTTCCCCAACGTTTCTATATTCCACCAACATTTTGTAAGAAACCAACAAAAGCAAAAGATGAGTATTTAATAATATTATGTTCTTTTATTATAAAAGTCATTAATAATGTATCTAGTACATAAATTTAACAATAGCTATTATACAAAATGATATCATTTATAAAACTGAAAGTGAGATAAGTGCTACTTAACTTCCACTTTACTTTCTTGTCAGTTTTATAGACTTTCCTCAGCTCCTACCTACGTAATGACATGTATTGGGTGAGAAATATGTATCAACATTAAACGTACTGTCATAATTTTAGCGTGTGTCGATCTATCTATAACGTCGAAGGTCCCAACTCCCAAACAGTTAATTAAGTTAATCAATTTTAATATTGTT
Organism: Polyommatus icarus; assembly: GCA_937595015.1. Taxonomy (NCBI): domain Eukaryota; kingdom Metazoa; phylum Arthropoda; class Insecta; order Lepidoptera; family Lycaenidae; genus Polyommatus; species Polyommatus icarus. The sequence continues at coordinate 737,195 of OW569322.1, read as the reverse complement.
CTTGTTATTTAGTATCTGAGCGTGGATTACATGTAGTACATTTCCTTTGAGGTTTGGCTACTTAGAAATCCGTTAAAAATGTCACCTCTTCAATTATTACAAAATAAAAATTATTTCGACAAGCATACCAACTTTAATTACAGATTTTAAAACTTATTATGATGATAACATGTCCACTTAAAAAAGTATACCAAAATCATTGCATTCCAACTTGTAGCGACGCAGAAAAAAGAAATTGTTGATTTAACGTTGTTTGCGCAGTTTTTGTTGTGGTAATTTAAAATTTCACGGCAAATCAGCAGCGAGTTATTGAAAGCAGAGCGGCTGCTGGAGCGTGGACAGTAAGGAGGACATTTCCAACGATAATACAATTTTAACGCTCGGACTTCGGAGGTCTCACAAAAGACGTATAAATGGATTGTTTGTCAAATTTAAAGACTGTTGTTTAAACTTTAAACATACTGAAAATGTATGACTAAGAACATAAAGTATTGAAAAATATAGATGCTATTATAATAATGGGGCGTAGAGTTAGCGTACCTACAGGAATAGGAAGATGCAGTCATTAGCTGTGTATTATTATCGCTACCTATCTTTTGCCTGCGGGTTCACTCGCCTTAAGTATTATTATTAATTAGGTATCAAAGTCTCAGCCTGATTGGCTTAAAATTGACAAAGTTTCATACAAACTTTCATCCCCTATTTTATCCCTTTAGGGGCAGAATTTATCAAAATCGTAATGCGTACGTCATAAATCTACCTGTATGCCAAATTTCAGCCTGATCCGTCCAGTGGTTTGGGCTGTGCGTTGATATCTATCACTATGTCAGTTAGTCTTTTTGTTATATAATTATATTTAGATCTACTAATTAAGAACAGCAACTTGCAGCAGGAAAACTTAACTAGGTACTCTCGTTGTATTATCTGGCTAGTACACCGATAAACATAATTACCGTTCCCATCGTAATATTGTAATCTCATCACAATAATTATGATCATTTCGTCAGCGATGCTGCGCCGTGACCGCCTCTATCACAATCCACGGCAAATCGTCCCATGACTGTCGCAAGCTTCGATTCTGTTATGGTCTATTCATATTTAGGTCTATGCAGATGCAACACATAATTCGAATGACAGACAGCAAAAGTATTGTTCCGTCATCTGAGAAATTGACGATTGAGTTATTCGATGCGGAATGTAGAGACGTTTTTGTAAAGGCACAAAATAGATTGCCTGCAATATTATTACGTTGTGTTTGCTCTGATAGAACCTTAGGACCCTGGCTAGCTGAACCTTTCTTACCATGAAATACGTTTAAATGCGGTTTCACAAGCTTTCAAATAACGTTATAACGTCCATCTTTAACACCGGTTCATTTGCCAAGAACTGAGAAAAGAAAGGTTTTCTGGTTTGGAAACTACCTACCTAGTTTCCAAACCGTTAGACAATTGTTGTTAGGTTAAGACCCAATTTCACCAATGTCTGTTAGTGTTAACAGCTTGTTAAAATGTCATATTATTTTCTCTTTCATTCATATGAAAAACGAAAAAGTTGACGTGATACTAATTCGAGCATTAACTTTAACAGTCGTTGATGAAATTGGGCCTAAGATTATTTGTCGTGACTCAAGAAGTAAGAAAATTATAATAGAATAATTTGTTCCGAAACTTGCAAATTATAGTTACAATAGACTTAATGCTCCAGAAACTAGAAACTGTTTTCGGGGGCACAGACAAGTATATTGACCAAGCAACAGCACATAATAAAATTAATAATAGATTAACATTTTTCGCAATCCGACCGGAGTACGAGCTATGTGCCTTTTTATCTAATCTTCATCTACACATGAGACTTGCGAAATTCGAAGTAGGCTGGACCACGTGTCATTGATCTCACAATGGGCCGATAAATCAAATTTCAAAATCGAATTCCTGTCTAACAATAGGCATATTTGTGGTGATGGTTATCATGATGTACAGGTTCCCAGCATTGTCCGCGGGTAATTTGTCTGAGCCCAAGATGTGAACTATCGGTGCATGTGCTGCGTGGGAGAGGCCTACTGATGGTACAATGCATGTAATTTGACGATTCTGATCCCCCTATGTATCTATGATCTACGCCTTACGGTTATGGGTTTATGGCTGGCCAACTGGGGTATCAGTGATCAAATATGCTTAGCAACATAATTTGCTTAGTATGGTTACATAGTGCATACTATCATGGCAGTTTTCTTTTTAATTCAAAGCAACCGCTTTAAAGTTTAAGGTATATTATTTGAATTATATTAACAATGGAATGGAATTATGGAATGGATAACCCACAGATGCAGTTTTAATCTTACTTAATTCCTTGCTATACAACCTTTAGTGCAGTTTATAAATATACACAACAGATAATCTCAAATCATACTAACACATTATAAGATTCTTATTCTGCGATACAAGATCCAAGATACTGGTCTAGCGCCACGGATAGCTATTTTACAGGCTATTACATCCAATCCGCTAGCCGTCAATAACCATAGACCGCGGGGACCGTGCAATCTCCGATATCCTACGAGATCGACTATTATGTACTTCACGAGAAAGTAAGATTATAGTTGTTAAGACAACGGGAAATGGGCCGGGTGGAAGTACTTGTAGGAAGTGTCGAAGAAAGCGCTGCCAACGAACCTTCAGGTAATTAGTAGTCTAAGAACTAGGCAATTAGGCGTTACCTCATCACTTTTGTTTTCGCTGTTTTGCATAGATCGGATCATTAATACTAACTACCTAGATTGTTTTACTTCTAATATGCATTATAAAGTCATTATACAGTAGTCTAATAGGTCTAATAACCAGTAGCCACCGAATAATTAATATAATATTGAATTTTTTTGCTAAGAACATTTCCTGTTTCCTGTAAACCCTCATTAAACAAGGATTTGTAACTTAAGGCTTGGATTTGTAAAAAATAGGTGCTCTATTTTTTAGATTTATGTAACTTCATAAAATCAAATTTTACTACAATCTAGCATTGTTTGATTTTATGATACATGTATTTTGCATGTTCTAACTTCCTTAAGTAAAACTTTTTTCCAATCTTTTGTTCCATGTTTTCTAATTTCTCTAAGTGTCACCGTACACTGGCAACACAAGACAGCCGTAACACAAAAAGCAAGACGATTGTAGCGTGTGGGGCGTCAACCGTGTGCGGCGAATCCATATAAAATGTATGAAAACTACAAGAAATATGACGGTGGCGTCGTTTTGTGGTTGTGGCCGGTGGCCCGTGTGCGGGAGCCCTAAGACCAACCTTGGACCAACATTCACAAAATACGAAAAGTAGAAAATTGCGAAAGTAATAGTTTGTCTAGAAGTTCTGTTGTTGCTTCTTTTAGTCCGAGTTATAGAGATAAAAGTTCCGGTAAGCTAGTGGTCACTTATTAGGCGATTGTTTCGTAACTCGCAGCTCATTATAACGTCTATTATGATATTATCAGAATTTTACAAAAAGGTAAATATATAATATTATGTTTCCGTATAAAATGCACAAAAAGCCTACTTGCGTAATATTTGATCACTTTATTGTAGCAAAGTGTTAGAGACGGAAGCATTATCAAATTAAAAACCGATAGTATTATCTCAGCTAAGTTGAAAGTAAAAATCTGGTAGAGTTACTTAACAATAATTGTGAAAAGTACAACAATAAGTTAAGGAAACCTTTTATCTAATGTTAATTGTTACTTTTATATTGTTTGATGTCGACAAATGTCTGCAGTGTACGTGCAGATTGCAAAATACTTCTTGTAAGTTGCAATGACTTTAAAATAGAGTAACAAAATCACGAATGCTGTTGTTGCATTTTTATCAAGCAGATCTTTTAACAAAATCTAGTGCTGTGATAACACAGCAATGTACTGATGAACAACTGTAAGACATAAGTCTTACAGTTGTTCATCAGTAGCAACATCAAAGTCGCTTTGAACAAAACTCTTTTTTACATGGGGAAATTCCTTTGCGCATTGTCAGCTGGTGATTGGGGACATCGGCCGGGGTGGGTACTCTCCATGGCCCTGATTCACAATGCGTAATTTGACTAAATTCGGAGACATCCAATACGCGTTTACAGCGCTAGGCATTGGCCAATGATCGCACGGTAAAGTTTCCGAAACCGTGTCTAACGGGAATCGTGAATCGCCCTGCAGACATGAGATCTACCCACTTAAATGCCATGCTGCTTCACTTCCCGCTTAAGGCAAACCCTAGTTCTGAACAACCCTAGAGCGGTAATTGATGTAATTGCATTAGACAATAATTGCGCGACCGGATCCGGAACCGAAGTCGGAACAAAGCGGTTCTCAGGCGATCGTATCGGGTTGGGTAACCGGCAGGGTTAAGGTAACCAGATAGGTTGCGGTTACCCGTCGCTGGTTACCTCAGCTTATGTAAGATATTAATTTAGCTAATTCAAATGACTTTCAGATGTCTGCCATTGAATTAATGAGATAACCTGAACTTACATCCGTCTGGTTCTCTTGCGTCCACTTATCTACATAGCTAGACAAATTTTCAAATGCATGTAAGCGTAACATAATATTTCAAACAAGATAACGTAAGCAAAATGACGTATGCCGGTGCGGCATGTTTCCTAAAGTAAAATGTAGTATCTAGACTTGTGTTTCAGATTTGGATATTCTTTGCTCTGTCTACTGTCTATATTCTTTTGTATGTACCCTGAAAAATTTCAGCCAACCCCTACAACACAATATTCTTAGTGTAGGGGTTGCGCACTTCAACTTGTAAACCTGTACTATGATAATATTTTGTGTTCCTCTCCAAACTTGTGTTTAGTATGAGACAATATGAATAATTTATCACACAACATAACAAAGTTTTTATTTGTTTATACCGTTCTTGTACATTTTTTCTCCTTTCAATGAAGCTCGAGACGCTCGATAAAGATAAGAAATGCATTCCAATACTTTCAACCGCCCGTACAGTTCTGAGACTGGTTTTTATAATTATTGCAATTATTGTTATGAAATCCCTTTAATGACTTTGAAAGTACACTTTTAGTATTTCGCAAATGGCACTACCAAAGACAGAACTTGATAAAAGCTCTATTTTTTATTTACACAACTTATGTGGGTAGTAATTAGTAGATACATGTGAACATTGCACTGTACTAATTTTGTGTGAATTTGTTTTACAATTTCACAAAGACATTCAGCCTCCGGTGGCTGACCTTCAGTCTACCGCTTTCATAAGATTTATTTCATTCAAGGATGTGAAATTGTTACATTTAGGTACTAGATTAAGTATAGCATACTTAACTTCTACCTATTTAGCCTAACCTTTGCTACCTAACCTTAGCTATACTTATACGATACTCCTACTTATGAAGGACACCTTACACTGCCTTTTTGTTTTCATTGTTGCCATGAGAGTTTTGAGATTTATACAAAACCCATTCCTACACAACGCCGAACACAAAACCTTCTCCTTTCTGATAAAATGTTTGTAGTCACGCACTATCTAAAAGTACCAGTGTAATATGGCATGAAGTTATTTTCTAAACGTTTTGCATGTTCTTCTATAACGGATGTGTATGGAATTCGCACTGATGGGAAAAGACAAGTTCGATTCGTCGATTCCCAGTCCATAAGAGAGCACATTTTGCTACACGATAAATCGGAAGCGCCATTATGTCTTAGATAAATTTACGATCTTTCAATATTAAAATTTTGATCAATATAGCACAGAAAATGACAAAAACAAGACGTGTATATCCCATACCAAAATACCGCGGTCAGGTTGATTGAAACTCTCTGTAGTTTTATTTAATGCTCTCATACCAGGCCCATGAGAGTCTTCCGAAGCCATTACCTATGGCTATAAAGTCCTTACGCCTAGCACAACAGAGATATGCCTTTGTATCGATGCGATATCGTACCGCGCGTGTAAGCCCGCTAAGGCCACGTCCGTAATTCGATTTAAATCGCGACCGGTCGGACAACTTTCGTTTTCACCGGCACATCTCTACACTTGTGACCGTATTGAGTAATAGTGATGTAAGAATTAGCCGAACTCGCAGCGGGAGATTATTGATTTCTAATGATAACGAGTGCGACGAGCGACGCTTTTAGCGCTTTGTTGTGCTAGGTAAAGCTATCTTTAGCCTGCTGCCTTAGGCTTGAATAATAAGGCCTGATTTTCTCAACATCTACCTTTCGAGTAAACCTGACTGCGATAGCTTATACAAACCTATACAGTTGAGTTGCAGGTTAAACAGGAGCATAGCATGTTGCACAATTACTGTACAGGTTTGCTGGTTAAGCCGTCCTGAAATAACAGATCCACCATTCTTATATTCTCCTGTAATTCGTTCCACAAAAACACCGTGTTCGAAGTCGAAACTTATCAAATTTGCACGTGCATATCATATTTAAAAATAAATGATACAATTATGCAACATTGATGCACCGCATCGAGGGTCGTTAAGCACAAAAGCAAGGAGGCTTCACGATTTGATTAAGTCGGTTTCAGTTTTGAGGCCACATTTCATTTTGGTCGTTGTTTTGAAAATTGAAACTGCGACGTAATGCATCGCCACGCCTAAAGTAATTACCAAAAAATATGGTTCAACTTTTGGTTTTATATTTCAGGTTTTTACGAGTTCGTGATAGTATCACTATGACATTATATACTGAACCACAAGTTAAAATGTAGATGTAGACACAATAAAAAGTTTACCACGTTATTTCCAGTAAGATCTAGAAACCGGAATGCGTAACAATACTTCATACGTTCCCTCGTGTAACAAAAACGTCGACAATCGATGCGGAATGGTTCTGGGTTCGCATCGTCATAAGCCGTCTGCTGGATGGTACACTTCCCGGGTTTTTGTCGAGGTCAATCACCTGTGCAGCGATAGGGAGATGTACTTAGCGCTTAACTTGCAATAACGCCTCCGTGGTCTACCAGTTTTATAGAGCTCTCGAGCCGGAATTTGTAGATAATATTAGTTAGTAGTAAATCGAAAATGTTAGGTTAGAACAATGTAGATTAATCCTTCGATCGGGGATTCTTGGATATGCTATTGTATTCTATTATTGTCGCGGTCATCGATGACCTTATGGGGCTTGAAGGATTAATCAGCTGATTGTCGAACAAGATCGTATACCGATACGTACATCCTCTTCTAGGCGCGTAGACTTGCGCTGCATAGGAAAAGTCGTTACTGCGCTTTTTACCCGACTGCCAGGAGGGTTATGTGTTTAGCGCGTATCTTCTATGTATGTAATATTCTTTATTATATCTTCAGAACGGCTAAACGGATTTTCACATTTGAGGTATTGTCTTTGTCTTAATAGCCCGAGTGTTCTTAGATAGGTGACATTAAGAAAAAACCAAAATGGCGGATGTTTGACGCCATATCGTGAGGTAAACAAAAATAAAAATTTACCAAGCATAACGAGTGGGGTATCAAAATAAAGAATTTTAAACACTGATTCTAAATATGTATATAACTTGCAGTTTTAATATTAAATCGAACGATAAATCTACACTAATAGTACAAAGAGGAAAGATTTGATTTTTTGTTTGTTGGGCTTGGAAACTACTGGACCGATTTGAAAAATTATTTTACCATTGGAATTCTACATTATTTTTGCTGAACATAGGCTGAATTTTATTTTGGAAAAAATAAGGTTCCGTAAGATATTTGGATTCTTCGGACGCAAGGTGTAAAAAATCAACCAGAAAAGTTACTTATTTTACGTACGCTGCCTAAACTATAAAAGATAGAACCATAAAATTCTAAGTAATTGTAGAACTTACAAATATCTACAAAAAAGTCCGCGACACACTATACCTATCTATGTCAAGTGAGGCATAATAACCATTTATTTATTTAAAAATCTTGAATTTTTTTTGGGCTACATTTAAACGCGTTTATTTCATTAATTCCTTTAATCCTTATCAAAATTAAGTATTCCATTACTAAGTACAGTTTATGTAGATAATATTTGGTCTTTGAATGAATAAAATTGGACATTTGGTTTTGAAATTATTATGGTTTTACGCGGGCGGAGCCGCGGCCGACCGCTAGTAATAAAATAAGAAAAACCAAAATCCGCCTGCATGGATAAATCCAATATGTATTAATTAAAAATTAACTGACATTACTGAAACAAAACGAAAATTCAATGACAAATTATTAAAAAAAACAATGATTTGGTACTTAAAACTAGAAACATACATTGAAACAGTACCAAACTTATGTACCTATTATAACGTATTGTAGGTACACTTTTCTAAGTGTACCTACGATATAATATTATGTTATATGGTTATATCAGCACGGTAGTTTTTCAATTTTTTATTAGATTGATTGTCGAAATGGTTGACTACAACTAAAAAGTCGCAAATAAAATAAATTTATTAAAAATAAAAAAACCCGACTGCAAAAAATGTTAACTAAAAAGAACGAAACAAGACCTAATTCCGCCGGAGGCATCGAATCCATGTTTTAATTGATACGATTCTTGCTTACGAGTTTCATGCCAGGATAAATAGAAGGTTACATAGAAAAATGTAGAAGAAGAAAGTGGATAATTAAATGCAGTCGGAGGCATAATATTCTATGATTTTGGGAGTTTTGGCGGGCATGTGAAAGAGTGCTGTTGTATTTTTATATTATTTTCCTAAAATTGTGTTAGCTGGGTTTTCAATGTGTAATATTGGTAGAATATTAACCATTAGATATTCGTGTTCATGCACAAGTGTAGGAAAGTGATGATCCAGAAACGTGCTATTTTGTGTTCCCTCCAAAACTCCATCGAAAGTTTCAGTAAAGCGTCTACCACTTTACTGAATCGACCGACTTGACTCCTTGACTGTATTGACTTTTACTTAGACTTTGACTAGACTTTAGACCTGACGATACATGAAAACGACGATGAAAATTATAATAGGAGGAATATGGTTTTCCCGCCATATTCCTTACCTTTTTACCTTGTCTGTGGCACAACATACACATCCTTTGTGTCAAGTTGCCAAAATAGAAGAAAAAGAAAGAAAGATTTATGCCTCCGGCTGCATTTTATTATCCAATTTCTTCTTCTACATTTTGCTATGTAACCTTCTATTTATCCTGGCATGAAACTCGTAAGCAATAGTCGTATCAATCAAAACATGGATTCGATGCCTCCGGCAGAATTAGGTCTTGTTTCGTTCTTTTTAGTTAACATTTTTTGCACTCGGGTTTTTTTTATTTTTAATTAATTTATTTTATTTCTTTGCTTTTATCAGTATGTAGAAAAAAGTATTTTATTATTTCCATACCTTTGATATTGCGCCTATTGCGTATAAAATGAGCAATATAAGAACTCTTAAAATTGTTGAGTGATTGCTCTACTCTCGGTCTTACGTACCGCTTGTAGCGTTGCTCTTTTTAACCGGAAGAAAGTAATGTACATTGTACACCTAATAGTGATGATTGTAGAATGTTAAGTAATTACTTAAGAATCGTCTACGAGTGATGTTACATTCACAAATTGCTGTCGGTGTGAATGAATTTGCATTCCTTTCTAACTTAGCATTATAATAATCAACACATTGATTTTAACTTTATCGTTTAACGAGAATTCTAAAACTTAGGACATCGTAAACGTAGATTCGGAAATTGCGGAATGTCTGCGCGGTAAGATTTCAAATCCAAATCATTGTAAATCAAGTATTTGTTTGGTTCTGGTAAATAATTTTACAGTAATACATGTTCATATAATTTTTGTAATATATTATCGATATCATAATACTACAAAATACTAGCTCATAAAATTTCATACCACCATAAAACGCGTTCTAGTTGGTCAAAACCTCTAATCCTGTTTTTAATATCAAGACGATTTGTTTTTAATAATAATTAATTTATTCTTTGAAAGTAATTTGAAAGTATTAATTGACAATACTCAGTTAAAAAGTCAACACTTTTTGTATTTAATATAAACATTTAAAACAATGGAAAGTTACAAATGACACACGATTGTCGAATATCGCACGCCTCCACTCGCTACTGTCTCTGCTTACGAAAGTGCGAAAGTACTCAAGGTCGTTCTGTAGACAGTATAATTTACACAGAACTCACACCTTATTTGTATAATTAGCTACTGTGTTTTGTAATGTCGTAAAAATATTTTAAATAAAAAAGAGCAACAGTCACAAGCAGCATGTCAAAAATATCATGATTTCACGGATTTTTACTATGCGTATACTGTGATAGGTAGAAACTAGAAAGTACTACTCGTAAATACACCGGGGAGACACTGTATGTGGGGCATATGACACAGTAATATAGAGAGAACTGTATTGTATTGTAATTATTTATTAATGTGGAAACCACTACATGAAACTCTATTTATTATGCTATATACAGCAGCTTACTGGGCACTCTGCCAGATGGGGACGACTTGGGTAAGTTTTTCTTTTTATAGTTTTATATTTAAAATTTGTATAATATCTATATATATAAAAGAAAGTCGTGTTAGTTACTTCACTTATAACTCAAGAACGGCTGAACCGATTTAGCTGAAAATTGGCAGGGAGGTAGTTTAGAGCCAGGAGAAGGACATAGGATACATTTTGTCCCGGAAAAATGTACGGTTACTGCACAATATACTTTTATGATTTGCGCGTAAACTATTCAATCGATTTTGATGAATTTTGGTATGGAGATACTTAGAGTCTCGGGAAAGGACAAGGGATACTTTTGGTCCCGGAAAAATGTACGGTTACTGCACAATATACTTTTATGATTTGCGCGTAAACTATTCAATCGATTTTGATGAATTTTGGTATGGAGATACTTAGAGTCTCGGGAAAGGACAAGGGATACTTTTGGTCCCGGAAAAATGTACGGTTACTGCACAATATACTTTTATGATTTGCGCGTAAACTATTCAATCGATTTTGACGAAATTTGTATGGAGATACTTTAAGTCTCGGGAAAGGACAAGGGATACTTTTTGTCCCGGAAAATGTACGGTTCCCGCACAATAAACTTTTATGATTTTTGCCTAAACTATTGAATCTATTTTGATGAAATTTGGTATGGAAATACTATGGGTCTCGGGAAAGGACAAGAGATACTTTTTGTCTCGGAAAATGTACGGTTCCCACACAATAAACTTTTATGATTTTTCGCCTAAACTAAACTATTCAGTCTATTTTTATGAAATTTGGCATGGAGATACTTTGAGTCTCGGGAAAGGACAAGAGATTCTTTTTGTCCCGGAAAATGTACGGTTCCCGCACATTAAACTTTTATGATTTTTCGCCTAAACTATTCAGTCTATTTTTATTAAATTTGGTATGGAGATACTTTGAGTCTCGGGAAAGGACAAGGGATACTTTTTGTCCCGGAAAATGTACGGTTCCCGCACAATAAACTTTTATGATTTTTGCCTAAACTATTCAGTCTATTTTTATGAAATTTGGCATGGAGATACCTTGAGTCTCGGGAAAGGATTAGGGATATTTTTTGTCTCGGAAAATGTATGGTTCCTGCACAATAAACTTTTGTGATTTTCGCTTAAACTATTTAATTTATTTTGATAAAATTTGGCATGGAGATACTAATTTCAATCTATTGTTTTCTTAATTATACCAATTCTAATAATTAAGTAATCATCATTAAGACAGGACAACGTCTGTCGGGTCAGCTAGTATCTGTATATTTTAGATTGTATGTTTTGTGCCTAGATTTTTATCGTTATTATTATGTTGTTCTGCAATAAATATTTAGTAAGTGATAGGCTTATATCGAAAGGCTATACATATATAATAAATACATATATAATATAATAATATAATACATACACAATTTAATATAATACATAATAAATATAGTAAACTAAACATGAAACTCTATCCATATTGTTATATCCATATCTTTGGAATGGATTTATTGTAACGAAGTAAAAGAAAAATAAACTAAATATAGGAACGTTATCTCTAGATGCCAACACAGTGTCTTGCCTTCTTCGATAGTTTATTTCTTTCCAAATAATATTTATATGTGGTATACTTTGTTCTCCATGCACCTTGAATTCGCGATACTGTTGAGCTATTGGTTTAATTTGTTTTGAGTTGTATAAAAATACAATGCCCTGAATCATCTTAATATGTTTTCTATAGTACCTACATGAGGAAGACACAAAAGTTACGTAGGCATCTCGTTTTTAGGAAACTGTATAAAACCAGGAACAAAGTTTATATCTGCGTATAGTCTTAAAACAGGAAGCTAACACTTATCTGATGAGCACATGTCGTCAAATGCGGGATGTCCTACCGCGACGCACGCGACGTGGCATCAGATTGCACTTACAGGAAGTATTGAGTGTAGGACACTCACACGTCCACATCCCACGTTCTAAGGTATCGATGTTAGAAATTCTTTAAGGTTATACAATAATAATTATTATCATGATTATTGTTTATGTGATACTGCCAACTGCCAAGTCTTCAATAACTTTCCCAGTACCAAGTTCAGAAGTTATGTAGGCACGTCATTCGAATGAACTATGGAAGAGGGAGCCAATCTACTAGTTGTTGTCATTTTCTTCTTCGTGACTTTTTCGATAATTCCCATAATATTGCCTCTTTACTTGGCCATTAAATAATAATTTACTATCACCGAAGTTGATTCCTAGGACCTACGTAATTTGATCGAAAAAATTAAAATTAATTATTTCAAACCCATCCGACCGATCATAGCTAACATTGAATTGACATAATCCGACCAAATGACGTAGGTCCGTCAACTGCCTAGGAATCAATTTCCTCGATGGTACCGTTATGTTATTGATAGTTGGTAATAGGTTATACATTATGTAGTTTTCTTCATCGTTTCATTATCAATTTTATAAGACACTTGAATGAATCAGTGCGGTATTGCCGCTACAAGAAGTGGTACAATGGTACATTTATCTAATTGTAATCACACATCGTGGGAGGCTCGCAAGTGCGTTGCGGATTACCGACCACGTAGACCGTAGAAATCGTATGAGAAAAGTCCTATACAGTCCCACGCCCGACATACACCCACAAGCGAATTTACACCCTAAATCAATGCATTAAAATTCATTTTTGCATCACAAAATTTAAAGAGTGCAATATACTGTAATCTTTATTTATATAGCAGTAGAGACCAATATGTGAGTGAATAACTTAATTTGTCGCAGGCTTAATTAATTTAAGGTGAAATTCATGAGAGTTTATCTGTCGGTTTTTAAATTCTAGCCAGTGAAAATAATATATTGTTTAATTGCGTGTTTAGAATGCCGGCGAAAAAGTTGAAATCTTTACCACCTTATGAGTTATGGTTGACTTCACCAGTCTTTAGGCGAAAGGTTAAAACTTAAAAGCGTTTAAGTTTTTTGTCTATTATAGTTAAAAAGTTTCAAATATTTTTATGGGATTTAAAATATTTTATCAATGTGAATATTGCGCACGAACTGTTCTGCCACAAAAGTGCAAAATATATTCTACCTTTTCATAGAGTTTAACGTAGGTACAGAAAAACTATAAAGTTTTTTGGAGATGTCTCTATTTTGCCCTAAAGTGGATAGGTAATCGGAGTGTTCTTAACAAAAAACCTTTTTGACTTTTTGTCCTTCGTGTGTACGACGCTTTAGGTTCTAGAAATTCCTATGATAACAAAGTTAACCACACTTCCGTCATTCTGAACCATTTAATTGCTATTTCATAATAATCGAGTTTATATGCTAACGTAACCTCAATTATACGTTATAAATATTACATAAGGCGATGCTCACACCTGATCAGACGTCAACTTGAGGTCAATGATTTAATGTTACAGATATGTTACGACACAATACACAATTAGTATTCATCATTTCATTAACTTAGTTTAAAATGCTTAATTTGGGGTCAGAGAGCTTAATGTTAAACTATGTTACTTTCATCTCGTTTAAACTTTAGAACAAATTAATCACTTCTATCCATGCTAAGTTCCCTCGTCTCGATAATTTTGTTGACTTGTACCAGGAAAATGTGAATGCAATTTAATCACTAAAACTACTGACAGGTTACAAATGCCTTAGGAAATATGACCTATTAATTTCTTATTATCTGATATTGTCTTTGTCCAAAACTTGATAGTAAAACAATGCATGTCACCTTAGCCAGAATTGTGTAAACGTAAAAAGTGTGCAGTGAAACCGGCGGGGCACAAATAGTGCATGAACTGTCAGTTTCAAAATCGTGCGAGCGTGCGCGCGCCGCGTGCGCTCCACATGCGGCGCATCTACACGCTGGGTAATCTTTGGTATCAGCGAGACAGATCTAGTTGCTCATGTGTTTTGACTCTCTGACCTTAATTTGTTTGTTAAAACGATTTCTTTTTCTTGTATCTAGATTTAAATCTGTTTTTAGCTCTTACATTATTTTGAGAGTTGTTTTTGAATAAAACCAAAATTTTTATTTTTGTACCGTTTGAACTAACGTAAGCTGTGTACCTACATTCATTTCTCTTATAGGGTTATGAACTATTTTTAGATATTGTAAATTAGAGACTACCATAGTTCGAAGTTCGAACTACGAGGAATCCAAGGCTGAAAGCCGTATTTTCAAATCTCAAAAAGTACTCCACGCCGCCATCGCGACATTACACGATACATTTTAATACCTTGTAGTTCTTGCAAGGGGTTAACTTGAATCTTGTTTTTTCCGTTGAATTCCACAAATGTTGTTATTAATAGACCTGTCAGTGGACTAAACGCTCGCGTGCCGAGAGTCATTAGAAGCGACGATCTAGTTCGTCCGTCACACCGCACACGATTACCATCGCTCCACATCCGCTGACACCGTGGTGAGTGGTGACAACAGGAATGACAGCGATTTCAAGAAGACGGGTTACTCGTGACTTTAATGGATGTTCACTCGAAGACAGAAGGAATACTTCATTTACAGATACTTCATTTTTAAGACGTTTAAGTGGAGATATTGAATATATAATTCTGGGTACCTTTCTCCATAGATATTTTGACTTCAACATAAAGTACACAACTAAAAGGATGTATAAACATGTGCCCAAAAGCAAAATTGAAGGTTTTATCTTCAAAAGTTGAGGACAGCTGTTTCTCACCCTACGCTTTCCTGTCAATGTTATTCAAGTAACTTATTTTCGTATCCCCGCCCCGTGACAATGTCATTACTTGGATGTCATTGCCGCAACACGAATCTTGTAGGTCTGTTATACAAAAACAACTTTCCACAATATGATGAAACTTTCGCCACACACTAGCCCAAATGTAATGCACGTGAATTGTTAATTGATAAAGTCATTACTTGCCTTACATTTTCCGCGGATAAGTCACAGAGAAAGCGCGGCGCGACGCAGCGCTGCGGGGAAAGCCGCACGACCTCTGACTCAGGAGTCATTAGCATAGGGCAGGCGCATACTTAGCGTCACGTTACAATTTATATTGTGGTTTTCAAGTTTTAAATTTATGAAGACTTCTGAAAAAATTTAGCTGACTTGGTAAAAAAAGGACATGAATACAATATTGGCCAATACCTACCCAATAAGCGCACAAAATTTCATAAAAATCGGTCTAGACTCTGGAGTACAGACCGATTTTCATGCTACTGCTGGCAGTTTCATTGGAGTTTGGCGATTAACACTACGGCACAAAAAAAATTCTATGCATCTAACTAACCAGTAAGCAGGTGCATAACATAATGCATTTCTAGTTTTAATTTTATGTTAAGAAATTATTTCACGTAGAACATTAAAAAATTCAAATAAACCCTCTTCGTTTATTTTATGGTTTACCTGTTACATTGTAGTTGTAAGTTTATTGCATAGCTATTACTGTAAGTACAGTACTGTTGTAGATACAAGTTTGCGCTCGTCCTCAGCTGCAAGTGATGCAGATTATGTAATTATGTCGTTAGCCAAAGTCGAGGATTTCGGTACTACGGCCGTGTGTGTGTTTGTGTGTTTCATGTGTGAGTGACAACGCCAAACAGACCGTAGTGGAGTATTTATGAGATATCGTAGTTTATAATACTAATGGCTGTGAGCACGAACACTCGGTAAACACATACAGGTGAATTATGTCCACTCGTTCACTTTTTTATTCATATCAATTGCTTTTGAAGTATTGTTTATTGCTATCAATGAAAACAAATCATTTTATGTAATTGATTGAAATCCCTCCCGGTTTATTACCAAGTCAATAGCAGCTTCTTTTAAGTGATTTCGAATATGAAATAGGAGTTGAAAAGAACGAAGATTTATAGTCACTCGTCGCGTTGTGCAAATATCACCCCTCCGCGAGTCGTTTCATCCTCTTCTTGGGTTACGGGAGTAAACAGAGGAGAACCTTGCGTATTGCACACTAAAAAATATCTCCTGGTTAGCTGCCCTATTTTTTTTTCGAAAATCGATGTAGGAGAGAAAGAAGAAGAAAAAAAAGTGACTAACCTGCAGCCAGGCCGACCGCCACACTCAGCAGCACCACCAGTGTCCCACTCATTGTCACTTACACTCTGTCACTCACTCCGCACTCCGCACTACACACTCGGGGCACGCATCGCGGCTACAGCTGTACCTGGGAACAAGAGAAGTCGAGAATTAGCAACTAAATGTAAAACGCACAAATATATAAAGATACTAGCTGTCCCGGCAAACGTTTCTTTGCCATATTAAGTATATAAAGTATTTTTTTTTAATTTGATCGCAGCGTTAACTGTCGGGACAGACTAAAATTAAAATTCGAATTCGAATCTTATTTAAAATTTGACACTGCGATGGCAGCCGACTGTCGGATCCAATGTAAAACATTCCAAAATCAACAACTACTAATAAATTAAAAATTAATTAAAAAAACATTGTCCAGCGAACAAAATTGTGAATCTAAACCATTCTCGAATCTCCACGAACACACACAAAAAATTTCATCAAAATTGGTCCAGTCGTTTAGGAGGAGTTCAGTCACATACACACGCACACAAGAAATATATATATTAAGATTAAACGTATACAGCTGTACTCGGCGGAACATGGTGGTAGCGGTCATTGACTCCCTGTCAAAAACTTGTCATTTTCTATATAAACCGCGATTGACAAAGAAGTGTCAGATGTTGTCAATCGCGGTTTATTATTTATATAGAAAATGACAAGTTTTTGACAGGGAGTCAATGACCGCTACCGCCATGTTCCGCCGAGTACAGTATAGTACCACGAATACTACTTTGATGCCATGAAGCTTTGTTGGCTTTGTCAATCCAGGGGCACGATTGTCATACCTCGAATGTCGATCAGCTTGTGCTTCGAAATCCGAACAACTCTCTCAAATAAATCTCTCTTTATATTTTAACGCTAAAATAAGTAAGCTAATTGCTAACCATTATTCGGAAGAAAATACGTAAAGTAATAAACTATTACACATATTACATTTTATAATATAATAAACCTTATATTGTGTATGTTTATGGCGTAATAAATGAGAAAATATTCGTAAAATTGTAAACTAGGTGAAAGCAAAGAACATAATTAATTAATATTTTATTTCACCATTACATATATAAACGTTAGTTTTTGTTAAAATAGTTTTGCACAAAAAATATGAGAATATTATTTTAACTCATTGCGCTATGTATTCAGATCTAGATTTTATAGCCATAAGCAATTTAATTTCTTACCAAAATATTGTTTAAGTTTTCTCAAAAAAAAAAAGAACTTTACATAATATACTTAATGTAGAAAGAGGAAATGTTTCTCAGTTTATTTGCATCTACCAAGCTTAGAAACCCACTGAAACAATTTCGTATATAAATGCAATAAAATATTACAGGGAAGGGTAAAGTATAGTACATAATAATATTATAGGGAAGGATATATTACATTATTTTTACTTATTCATATTATTATATCATTATATTTATATTATTCCATCCTTGCCTAGGAAATCACGGAAAAATCTCGTACAAAATAATGAAAATAAATAATAACATTGAGATGAGACAAAGGACTACTCGAGACTGACAATAAAGGGACTTAAGAATTTGAAGAACAATATTATTATGTTTATGTAGCGGGCTGATGATGACGGGTCATTGACCTGCGATCGGCGCAGGCGCAGGCGGCGCAGCACATGTCAGATGTCGGTGTAATTAGCTGCGATGAACCGCGGCGGATACGTAACGGCGCGCAGCGGTACCCGACTTCACTCTGGGGTTAGCAGGAACGAAGATTCAGATTATAAGACCTTCATGAAGCGAATGTTAAGGCCGGCAACGCACCTGCAGCTTCTAATGTGGCGAGTGTCCATTGACGACGGTAGTTGCTTTCCGTCAGGTGACCGTTTACCCGTTTGACCCCTTATTTTATAAAATAAGAAATAGAACAAGACCACTGACCAGATGGATTTATTCAAATTTTGGAACCTTCCTACAACTTTACTATCATTTAAATCTCTAATGTTACGATTAGAAAGGGCCAATCGGGCTGTACTTAAAGCTCTAGCTAATAAACCATACAGATTCCCAACTAAAGAGCTGTATGCTTTGTGCCAAGTGCCATCTGTTAGGCAATTATTTATATTTAAAACAATTATGAGAAAACACACTGAAATCCCCTTTAATCCATCTGCTGGTTCTAGAAAGCGTCGATCTGACTTAGTTTGTCCTATCCTTCCTAGAAAAACAACGATTGCAAGCCGGCACTATCCCTATATAAGCTCAAAATTGTACAATACGGCTAATAAACTTTTGAACATACACCATCTTACAAACCGAAAGTGCAAGAAAAAAATTCTAGAGTGGCTAACATTACTTTCGTATGAGGAAACGGAAGATCTAACTAAAACTGTAACATAAACGCAATATAAAGAAACAAAATATACTAAATACTATGATATAATAATATGACAAATACAAAAACACACACACACACACACACACACACACACAACACACACACACACACACAACACACACACACACACACACACACACACACACACACACACACACACTAACGCATGCTAGATTTAAAAAATATTTTTATTTAAGTTTTGTTTTTCAAATTTTTGTATCAAGCTATGTCACGTAGTAATTTATTGTAATTCGTTATAGTGCTAACTGGTTCGAAGGTGGGCGTTGACACTTGTGCCACAGCCTTTATGGGCTACTATAAGTGTCATCGCGAGTAACTGTTTTTTGTCTATTTTTTTTGTTATTCTGTTTGGAAAAATAAAATTTCATTTCATTTCATTTCATTTCATTTCATTTCATTTTTAATCATAAATGAATTTATCGCTGACGAAAAAAATATAACTTAATGGCGAGTTAAAATTTCCTGAAGATAAAATATAATATTATAATAGTATGGCAGATCCTCAAAAAACTCATAAAAAAATTTGTCCAAAGTAGTATTCTTAAATAAAATACTAAAATTTATATACGATAATATTATGAGAATAAAAAAGGAATTAAAAGCAATTAATTTTAAACATTAATAGACATTTCACGAGACGAATTAACTATAATTACAATTGTGCAACATTTGACATTCACGAGAAAGTTAATTATTGACAACACAACGTTTCTGTCGATAATTACTATTGATTGATTCAATATTTCCAAATAGAGGTAGGTAGGTAGGCAGGTCCCTTTGAGTCAAGTGATTTGCTATTTATACGGAGCTAAAGATAAAATTTGAATATATGGATAGTATTATATCCGACCTGTTTATTTCTGCAAAGTAAGCCCATACTTAATTGTACCAAATTCATAAAAAATAGGCGGCTATAATTTTAAATTGAGCCCTAAAAAGATTGTCACTTAATTATTAATTGTGTAATGTGTATATTCGTTGATATTGACCTTAATAACATAAGTTTTTTATATAAATTAAAGATTTTTCTGTCGTTATTATGTATTCATACCAATTCATACGCAGTTCTACCCTATGATACGAATTTTTTGTTTGATCATATTATTCTTATGGTCGAATATGACGTAGTTGGCTGTAACTATAATTGTAGTGAGTAGTAATAACCATTAGCAATTACGACCGTTAAATATGCAATGTTTTATGGAAATTGATCTAACAGTTAACTCTAACTTGCATAAATTTAAACTCATTGTACTGGAGATGTATCGGGTTACTAATTTTTATACACTACGTAGCGTTCTCGCCTTTACTTTAACAGTTGTCCCTGTTACATTTATTTTATTCACAAAATATTAAAATCAATACTAGTTTTATTGTAAACAGAAGTTGCTGCTTTATACAAAGCGCCGAAATGTCTAAAATTGCTTACATAATTTAGTTTATCCTTCTAGCAAAAGTTTCAAAAAGTAATAAATATTATTTACTATGTAGAATATGAACAACTGACTAAGTTTATCTTATACGTCTGAATTAAATTAGATCACGATTCTAATAATGATGAACAACTGAGTGAACATGGAAATGTCAAGAAATGTGATATATAATATTTAAACTCAACGGGAATGTAACACATGGCATTTTATTATCAACTGTGAATATTTTTTTCTAATTTCAAAAATCCAAGTCACCGTTAGCTAACGCATTGTGTAACTGACAAATTACACAAATTAACATGGAGCACCGAGCCGCGGCCAATACCTCGCCAATTTAATGTTTTTCAAATAGATTTAATCTAAATTGCGCAATAACTTTCTTGTTAATGACAGTTTTGCAACCGCGGTCCGGAGTACCGGCGCTTTCCCCTATTTCAGCTATTTATCTATATTAACATCGCGTTTATAGCTCTACATTAGATTACTGACATAATATTTAAATGTGTTACGACATTTTACTGACCTGCTCGGCATTAAATAAAAAATAAGTATTTTCCTTGTATCGTCTTATTGCTAAAACTAAATTTAATTTTGCAGGATAAAAGAACCTTACGTCTCTCACTTCATCTCTTCGCTATTGCTAGTATATTTTAACACATTTAAAATCATTTTCAGAAAACAATACACAATATTTTACTCGCTTAGGTAACAGTAGGACAGAATGATTTGAGCCACTAAATAGTGGTTTAAGCCATTACAAGTTATCTATAAGTGTTAAGTGGTCAGTATAGTGCAATGGTAATACTCGTAGTACCAACTTTCTGCAGTAAACCAGTGTGTAGCCGTCGCGCATTCCGCGCTAATCTGTAATAGACGCGCCGGACAAAAGACATCAACGTGCGTACACCGCTCGCGTTCTATGTAGAGATCTTTTTAATGGATGCTATTGTTTTTATTTTTTGATAAAAAGATAGTTTTTTTTAAACTTGTAAAATGTATGTAATTGATTGTACTGCCGGTTCTTGGTGGAAATTCAAGTTGAATACTAATAAAATACAAGTTTTCGTGAACTTTTTCCACTATATTTAGAAATTGTTATAAATTGTAATTTGTGAAAATTTATAATAATTTCTTAATACACTTGAAAAAGTGCACGAATAATTATTGTGTTTTATAAGTGTTCAACTTGTAGAATATGTAAGAAGAATATGTTGATATAAGATATTCAAAGATGCAAAGAATGCAATTTTAAATCATCTTTGTATGCTCTTTATTATACAGTACTGTCGTAAATGTTAAAAAAATGTCTTCGGTACAATTTTGAGCTCACCTTGAGCCTATCTCACCTATATTCCAAAACCTTCAAATCAAAACAAACTCATACCGTTTTAACATACAATTAAATAGTTTTGCTCTACATAGCGTCACACTCGCGGTAGAGTACGGTACATCATTTAAATCATAAATGTAACAAACTGTACCTCACGCTCGGCTGACAGAATTCTACCTTCTTAATATTCTGAGAAGTCTAATTAGCTTTTTGAATGAGATTTTACAGTTGTTCTCCTAAAACATACTGACCTAATTTTATGATGTAGGTTATTTTTATTTAAGGTTTGATACAAATTTTTTTCAAAGAATTGTATGAAGATTAAGAGAGGATGTGATAATTGTTATTTATTTTTATTATCATGCGGTGTTTAATCTTTGATCACTGCTTCTTGGAACCTTTAAAAATATATTTTATAAACTAACCAATTAGTTACTTCAATATCAATATATTTTTTTGTAGTTCATTCCTCTT
This sequence comes from Polyommatus icarus, assembly GCA_937595015.1. Taxonomy (NCBI): domain Eukaryota; kingdom Metazoa; phylum Arthropoda; class Insecta; order Lepidoptera; family Lycaenidae; genus Polyommatus; species Polyommatus icarus. Next base: position 715,052 of record OW569322.1, on the reverse strand, counting down.
GCCAAAGACCACACTCCCAAAGAACATGATGGGCGGTATTTTTTAAAAAATATTTATTATTTATCCAATATTTACCTCCATTATTAAATATTTACTATGTTACGCCAAGCTGGCAATATTTTTACATAAAATAATAAACGATTGGGAAACTTTAAAATGGCCCAGAAAATCTCTGATCTTAAAAATCTTCAGATTTCTAATCTCTCTTAGAAATTATGAACGTTTGTAGAGCAATTAGTTTTAAAGTCAGTTGAAAAGGGCAATAAAATGATTAGGTATGAAAATGGAATGGTATCGTAAAACGTAGAAAGCCACGTACCGAAATACTTTATGTTAATTATTATTATAGCTCTTTCGCGCTGCACTTGTACAGTTGAATAAATTATGTGCTATATTTTAAATTACTACGAAATATTTCTATAATTTAAATGTAAAATATTCTCTAAGCCTTTGTTTTTAAGATAATGTTTCAATTTTTTTATACAAACATATAAAGCTAGTATTAAAATTATTAAGAGATATTCGAGTAAATTTTTTCAAACATTTAAAACATGACGACTAGATAAATATATTTTCTCGATAATCGCTAAGTCGCGTTATATTTTTCTGTCTCCAAACTTTCTGGAAGTTGGATAAAAATTAAATTCTAGCCTACGAATAATAAAAACTAAGAAAACGTAACTCCCATACTATTACCGTTTTTTGGTTCCTTTCGAACTGTCATAACGTCAGCATGATATCGCTGAAGGCCACCAATATATTGCAAATGTATTGAAAATGTGTACCACATTTTTGACAAGTATTTTAGAACGTTTTTTGACGGAGTTACTTTACCTTAGTTTTATTATTCGTAGATTCTAGCGAAACATTTCTATCTTCGCCAAGAATAAATATAAATATTGAAGCTCACTTATATCTGTTATCATCCCAGTGTAAATCCCGTAAGCTCGCCGCAACCACAGACACGCTCCACTAACTCGACATTTCCCGCGGAAACTGACGACTGCGGACTGACAGCTGCGGACTGACGGCTGACGGCGACCGGCAGCGAGCGCGGACTCGGCACTGACGCTGAATGCGCGAGCGGGGTTACTGACGAGGGAGATGGTGGAAAACTATTGTAATGTCATGTTGTAGACAATAAAGTCACTTATCATTAATTAATTTATTAATGGTTTAAAGATTCATTTAAAATATATTGTGATGTCTGGTTTGATTGTACTTTCTGAGTGCAGTTCTCATGACTGACACAAATTCTTAGTCTTCGTAAGCTTTAGGGTTTGATGACTCTCGGGAGTGCCAAAGAAATACACACGTATCCACTGAAAAAACATGACCATACTTTTGGCGTGGTCGTGTAAGAAAGAAAGAACCTTTAGCTATTACAACCTTAGATTAGGCTTAGCAAAACTTTTTCATGTTATATGTAGCATATTATATACATTTATGTGTAGCGTATTATATACACATTATATTATATACAAATATAGATTTTTAATAATATATAGTTAACTCTATATTATTAAAAATCTATATTTGTTCAATTATGTAACACGAGCTTTTACCCGCGGCCTCGCTCGCGTTAAGAAGTATTTTTATATACAAACTTTCATCCCATATTTTAACCCCTTGGGGTTGGAATTTATCAAAATCCTTTATTAGCGGATGCCTACGTCATAACATCAGTGGTTTGGGCTGTGATAGATCAACATGTCAGTCAGTCACCTTTGAGTTTTATATATATAGATTTCACAATTCATATAAATTAAAAGACAACACAATTATTTCAATGTTATTGAACTCAACAGATACGTCGACTCTTGTAAACAACATAACAGTTTACGATCTGATCGCGCTGTGGCTCCTGACGAATTTTCCTCGTTACCAAACCGTTCTAAATTGGGTTTAGTTAATTAACCCCGTTAATGTAATATGTAAACGATTTATTATCATAATATATTACACAGTGTTACATTATGTATTAATCCACGATTGAGTCAGAGAGCACCGGTCGGGTGAGACAAAAACTGACCGCGTCTTCTGATGGATTTATCGGTGTTCTACTGGACGACGAATTTAATTGGAATTTATCGTGGAAAATTACTTGTATGTAATCTAATTATTATGTACTCCACTGAAAATATATGGTTCAATTAGCAATATATTTCTTATACCTATTTTTGGTACATTTGGTTGCGCCGTACGTTGTCTCCATTTTTTTTTAATTGGTTTCTTAGTTTTATAATCACCAAAGAGACAAGATTTCTTTCCTGAAAACGTTGTTGTAGTCACAATCGTGAGACAAGCCACTAAACTTCTCATTGATAAATCTTATATATAAAGATCTTTGCTTTACGGTTTTGACTATACAATGACTGGGATGGAGGTTTGGACTCGTGGTGTACATGGAGGGAATGGCTAATTAGATAACCTCCCATCGACCATGCAAAACAAATTTGGGCGGTTGCAATCCACAGGGGTATATGTACGTACTATCAGAGAAGTTGAATCATAGGCAGATGGCGGACTTCGTATTTTGGTCGCGTTTTGTCAAACCAATCCGACAGGTGACGACTAACATTAAGTTGACATAATCCAGTCAAATGACGTAGGTTCATCAACTGCCTATGTAGACTTCAATTTCTTCGATGGTACATTTTTAAATCAGTTTTTTGCACTGTTGACAAGCCATTTGGTTACAGGGACGTAATGTCAATGTACTATCAGAGAAGTTGATTCCTATGCAGATGGGGGACCTACGCAGTTTGGTCGCATTACGTCAAACCCAGCCGACAGATCACAATTAACATTGAATTGACATGATCGACCAAATAACGTTGGTCTCTCAAATGCATAGGAATCAATTTCCTCGATGGTACATTAATTTGTTGTACACCTTTAATGTATCAATCACACTGGTCGAAGGGTCACTAGGGTGTGTGGGGTCAAGCGTCGGACAGTAATCACTCGCTCCAGGCCTCCATTAGCCTGTGAGGTCACTATATAATGCACAAAGTAAATAAAATATAATATAACACTAGATTTCTCAAAACGCTGCCACAGTATAGCAATATTGAATATCCCTACAGTAACGAAACGCCTTTGATGTCGCACGATGCCGCCACCGGTGTAGGTACCTACCGAGCAGATATGACAGGGTTGCCACGAAACGGGAAATAAAATAAAAATAAAATATTGTGCTTGTAATGTTATCATCCATACTAATATTATAAATGCGAATGTGTGTCTGTCTGTCTGTCTGACTGTTACCTCTTCACGCCCAAACCGCTGGACCGATTTTGCTGAAATTTGGTATGGAGATACTTTGAGTCCCGGGAAAGGACATAGGATACTTTTTATCCCTGAAAAATGTATGGTTCCCCCGCGATATACAATTTTAGCGCAACGGAGTTGCGGGCGTCATCTAGTATTATAATATAATCTGTTTAATCAGCGTGTTATATTTACATAATATATAGCTGTGTAATATATATCTTATTGGAGTTGTAAATAGCTGTTAGTTTTCCTAAGAAAATAAAATATTATGTCGTACTGCCAGATATTCACGTGAAACTTTATTTTTAGATGATTTAGTTCTCTATTTAAAAATTTAATTCACCCATCAAGCCCCATAAGTTCACCGGTGAGCGAGACACAATAGAATAACAATAGATTTCCAAGAATCCACGATCGAAGGATTAAAATAATGAAGACGCATTTGAAATTTGAATATATAAAATATCCAATAATTATTAATCACACAATTGGTAGGCACGGACCACGGTAGGCCACCCGCCACACATCAGGTATAACAGAAGCGCTTCAAAACTCGCTCTCATTACGTGCGCGGTAAGGGCGGTCCAAAGGTCAACATGTTACACTTCATGTGTGGCCCTGTGTACCTAGCTAGGTAGCTACTAATTAGTATGTAACAGGCTAACAGGGTATTTGACAGATTTTTAATTTATTCAATTTTGTTTATCTCCTTGTTAAATTTCTTACAGCGTAAACAATAAAACAGAGATGCAAATAAATGCCGCCAAGACCAACACAATATTAGTATGAACTGTGAGCCGATATATATGAAAATTGAAATCATTTTTGTTTTTTGAATCAGATTTACGGATGTAAATCTGATGTAAATCGGACGTACACTGAACACTTATTATATCCCATTGTTTATAAGATAAGTTATCGTTTTACAACACAAAATTCGTAGACAACGCGCCAACGTCACCCCTGTGCGGGCAGGTACACAAACTCCGCGAGTTTATATACGCGGGCCCGCGCCGCCCGCTTCCCCGCGGGTACCCCTCCGTTGCTCTGCGCAAGTACATTCGTTTCACTACTGTAGGGATATTGCTATACTGTGACGCTGCACCGAAACTCTTGCCGTGTGACAGTTGTTACAATCCGTTGTCTGACACATAAAAAAATTTGCTTGAATAGTCAAATGCATTGTTTAAATATCTTTATTAGGGAGGGAGTATAATTTGATGTACATAATAATAAATAGGGATATTGTATGGCGTGAGAACACGTATGTGGGTTGTTCTGCCGGGAGCGCGTCACGAGACAATCACGTTGGGTCCCGTTTTGATAATAAAGACACTCACATTGTATACAGGGCGAAACAAAACATAGTGATAATATTTTAGGGTGTATGAGTCCCCTTTGTAGAGTTTACTGTAAAAGAGTAGCAGAGCTGAATGAGTTACTTGAGTTACTTTTGACTTCTATATTTCTATGACAAAAGCCCCAACATCATGAATTCGCCAATTAAGAAGCGCACTTTCAAAACTGCTACTTTAACAGTGAACTCTCTACACAAGGACACTTAAATACCCTTAAATATTTATCACTTTGTTTTGTTACACCCTGTATAGTAACTTTATATCTAGGTTAATGTAATAGGACATCAGGCTTCAAAGAAAAAAAATTGAAAAGTGGTAAATCAGCCATTTCATCGTCTGTGCCTAAATAAAGTGTTTTCTATATTTATTTGTATTTTCATTTTCTCTACAGTATGATGTAACAATACACCAAACCAGTAGGTACTTACTTTAACATTTTATTAATTTGCAGGTGTTAAGTGAATTATGTGACGTGTCAGTCAGTCGTGATCTATCGCCGTAACAGTGAAGCGGTCCGTATCGATTACTCCGTATTCGTTTATACATCATAATGTATGATGATTTCATTAAGAAAACACGCATAAGTTTAGGCATTTCGTATTAGGGAAACTCTATGTAATTAGGCGGGGAACTAATTTTTGAGTATTATAGTCATTACTCAATACTCGTTATACTAACGAAATCCCTTTATATTATCGTCAGCACAATATCAGCCCCTGAACTACAGTGGACAGTCATAATAAATGTAGTAGGTACGGATGGCCCACTTCATTCATTACACGTTGGTAAACTTTGTCATCAAGGTGTAAAATCAACAGAATATCGCCGAATTAATTAGAGAACGACCGAGTGATGCAACACGATGCACAGCCATCTAACACAGATGTTAAGTGGCGTTATGTCATGTTAATCGTCCATTAGACGATTCTAAATCACTTTTGTAGCTGATAGTCTCTATAGAGAGTGTTTGTCCCAATTGATATAATATTTTTTTATGAAATAAGGGGGCAAACGAGCAAACGGGTCACCTGATGGAAAGCAACTTCCGTTGCCCATGGACACTCGCAGCATCAGACGAGCTGCAGGTGCGTTGCTGGCCTTTTAAGAGGGAATAGGATAATAGGAGTGGGTAGGGATGGGAAGGGAAGGGAATAAGGGAGGGTAATAAAGGGAATAGGGTAGAGGATTGGGCCTCCGGTAAGCTCACTCACTCGGCGAAACACAGCGCAAGCGCTGTTTCATGCCGGTTTTCTGTGAGAACGTGGTATTTCTCCGGTCGAGCCGGCCCATTCGTGCCGAAGCATAGCTCACCCACGTCTATTGCCTCTTGAAAATTGCAATCTTGCTCAAGCAGTTGAACCAATTTAAATTAAAGAAGCTATAGAAATACTGGGTAAGGAAATATAATGGTTTTTAAACCAGAAACATGTGTGGTTCCCGCACGACGAGCTGGATCAACAAGTTATGGGTAACATCCAATGCTTATCAAATATATATAAATCTCCTGTCACGATGTTTGTCCGCGATGAATTCCTAAACTACTTAACCGATTTTAATGTTTCTTTTTTTTAAAATGTGTGCTTTTTTCCAACTTGAGAGATAGGATAGCTTAGATCTTTAATTATAGTCGCAATTTTATTTTATTGCAAATTATTTGTCTATAATGAGCAACCATTGCTTATGCGACGCGGGTCACGGGATAGCGACAGACGTTGCCATGGTGACATACTTATTTAGTCACTTATTCAATAAAATAATACGGGCGGTATACTTTATATAATATGGCAAAGAAAAATTTGCCGGGACAACTAGTATTATTATAAAACCCAGCTGAAAAATGGTGCAGTGTTATAGCGTTGGTAAAGTTAATTTGAAAGTTTAAAGTAATTTGGACAGTTTATTATAATAACGGCTAAGTATATGCCTACACGTACGCCACAGCGTAATTAAGTGAAAGTCCACATTTGTGTACAACTAGGGAAATAATTGATAACATCAAAATGCCACCGAAATTTGCTTTTCTGACGTTCATTATATCAAATGACAACTTTCTAGTATCCCTTTAATTTTTTTGGAAAATACGCTGACGAAAATTAGCATCTTTCATTAAAAATTGACTAGAAATTTCCCTTTTCAAAAATCTAGTGTACTGCATTAATATTTACCAAAAAAAAAATACTGAGAAGCAAAAAGAAATACTAAGAGCGAAGAAAAATACAGCAAGAAAAATTCTTAGAAAAAAAGGCGGTAAGTGTGTCCACAGGACCATAATAAAGTGTGTAACAAGGTCATTTTAGATTCATTTTAATACAGAACTAGATGAATTCTTGCACGTGGATGACATGGCTCCTATGGCAAACACGCTAAACAACTGATACCCTCGATTTATTTCTGTATTTAATCGAAGGCAGACCAGCACAAAATTAAGCTTGGATCACATTGATACTTACCCTAAATATGAAATAGCAGACTGGTGAATCCTAAGGGTTGATTCCGACTGCAACGCGACGCGTAGATGCGTTTCTAAATTTATATGGATTTGACAGATTCGCAATACGTCTCACGCAATTGACATCTGTCAAATCCATACAAAATGCCGCGCTGCGCCTCGCCTCGCCTCGTCGCGTTGCGGTCTGAATTGTCTCTACCTACAATACGCGGTGTTTGCCCAGACACCAAACCAACCATGTAGGCCTGTACAATTTCTTGCAAACTATTACTATAATCATTTTATTATTCTTTAGTATGACATAAAATATATGTACTTAACCGATTTGAACCCGGGACGGCCTTCAACAAGCCTTCACCTATCCGTTCAATATATTTTGACTCTTAATCTCTACTAAAATGATCGTTATATACTGGGCATAGAGGTTGTATTAAGGATACAATAACGGGCTACCTACGTGTGAACGAACTCGATAGCACTTTTACTTTCGCGACTGGACCGCGAGCGAGATGATAGGTCGCTACTCGCTACTGGACAGTATTATAATAGTATGAAATATAATATAGCCACTAAAAAAATTATTAAAATCTATAGCCTATGATCCTCCACGTGGTCTACTTCTTATCTGTGCCAAATAACATAAAAAATAAAAATTGCTCCAGTAGTTCGCGAGAGGCTTTCAAAATATAATTTCCCCCGTTTTTTCCACATTCTTCTATTAGTTTTAGCGTGATAATAGCCTATAGCCTTCCTCAATAAATGGGCTATCTAACACTGAAAGAATTTTTCAAATCGGACCAGTAGTTCCTGATATTAGCGCGTTCAAGTTAGTCCTTTCAAATAATTTCCCCCGTTTTTTACACATTCTACTATTAGTCTTAACGTGATAAAATATAACCTATAGCCTTCCTCGATAAATGGGCTATCTAATACTGAAAGAATCATCAAAATCCGTAGCGTAGTTTTAAATGATAAAAGGGAGCAAAGGGACATGAGGGAAAAAAGCGACTTTGTTTTATAATTCGAGTATGTCATAGATCTTATATTTCTTTTGATGCTGTTGGGGCTTCTCCGCTACTGCAGCGCTTCAGGGATGTTTGCTGTGGCACGGGTGGATTGATTTTACGCCACTATGCGAAAATGCGCGTCCTTAGTGCGCAGAGTGAGGGGGAGTACCAACAGCATGCTAATTGCTATGATAGCCAGTCGATTTGACTGTCCTTATGTGCGTCACTGCTGCGCTATATCTAACGGCATCGAGCAGAGGTGATGCAGAATGTAGTTAAATACATATTATTTAAATAAACCTAAATATTATGATGTATGTTAATCTTAATATGTAAAAATCTCTTAAAGCAAAAAAGTCCAGGCTAGAGCTGTTTAACTCTTACTTAATTTATTTCACGTGGATTGGCGGAAATGATTCATAATCGACAAAATCATACTAATAACTAATAAGTCTACTGAACGTCTGTATGTCTCTGAAGTCTGAACCCTTCCTAATCGGCTGGATCGGCTGGATTTGAATGATTTTTAGGCGATTGCATAGCTTTTATCGCAGGCTTTGAGCGCGGCTACCGAATCAAAAAATTATAACAGTAGATCTTATTAAAATATAATGGTGTTAATATATTCAAGTGTAAAATATTATGTCATAGCTACTCGATATGTCGCTCAGATTCACTGATCCAAATACACATGATATAATATGAATTATGCAGATTCAGTGAGATTGTCAACAACCGGAAATAATTTAAAGCTTTAAAATTTTAATATATTTAAATTTTTAAAATATTCATACTTTGACCCTTTTATTTATTTTATTTAAGTGGTAGACCTTCTTATAAAAATGCCTCTGCATGCTGTTTGGTATTTGGTATCTTAAAGATTTTCATTGTTTTTTTTTCACTTTTAACTACACAATATTATTACTTTTTTTATTTACAAAAACTGCCGCTTTTGTTACTAAGGACTGGGACACAAAAACACGATACGACGTCGTTTCGCGATGCGACGTCGCGTCGTGAACGTGACGACGACGACGTATCGTGTTTATGTGTCCCGACCCTAAGTACTAAGTTATAGGTACTGATTATCGACCAATAATATTAATTGGTGATAGATTTCGGTATTCGGTATATTTTGTACAGAACAAATATTGCCAAAAGCAAATTATCGCCACTTAAATACTTTGCCAAAATATTATGTAGTCAAAACACTCACTGTTACTTTCCACCAAATAATAGATTTTCGTTCCCATGACATTTTGAAAGTAAAATTCCTCACTTGCAAAAATGCATTTTAGAAGAATAAACGGACATTATGAGGAATATTATTCTCTCTATTTCTGCTCTATGGGAAAAATATTAGAGTGATGTTTAGTATTATGAATGAAAATAATGCATGGAGCCTAATATTACACGGCCTGACTAAATACTATAATCCTAGAAGTATAGTTTGTCCTAAATAAGATACGACATCTTGTAAGTTGTCACTAGAGAGACTGTTATTTTGATCCCAGTCCCATGTCATCTCAAGATCATTTTGATCAGATTCACTGATCGTTTTGGACTAAATTATAGATTGCATTGTCATTTTGAATGACATTGCAAGCATGTAGCTTTACGTTAGTGCGATTACAACAATTTCTAGTAAATCCCAATGTTTTTGAATTTGTAATTGGCTCAATTAATCCTTATGAATGTACTAGCTGTCTCAGCAATTTAAGCAAACTTTGCTTGGCCATAATATAAAGTATTTTGCCCATATTATTTTATTGAAGTGACTAAATAAGTATGTCGCCATGGCAACGTCGATCGCTTTCCCATCGCACAAATTTTATGGCCGCCGTCAGTCTCAGGTTGTAATAATTTACTATTATTTATTCAACAAATGCACTTATCAACATATAAAGTACTCAGTAGCCGATTCTCAGACCTATTGAATATGCACATAAAATTTGGTAAAAATCAGTAATGGCGTTTCGGAGGAGTACGGTAACTAACTTTGTGACACCAGAATTTTATATAAGTACTAGCTGTCCCGGCAAACATTTCTTTGCTATATTATATAAAGTATATCGCCCGTATTATTTTATTGAATTAGTGACTACTGACTAAATAAGTATGTTACCATGGCAACGTCCATCGCTATCCCGTGACCCGCGTCGCTGGTCGCTCTTTATAGACAAATAATTTGCAATAAAATAAAATTGCGACTATAATTAAAGATATCTCTCAAGTTGGAAAAAAGCACACATAAAAAAAACCATTAAAATCGGATAAGTAGTTTAAGAATCCATCGCGGATAAACATCGTGACAGGAGAATTATATATATTAGATATATAAGGGTTGCCTATTATTTTTTATCTAATTGCATCATAGTTTTAGATTATGACTTGTGTGTAGAATATAGATACCTAGCATCATTCTCCGGGCATCATTTAGAGATTTCTTCACGGTAAATCAATACATCAATCATTATAATAATGCAATTTAGTATTGGCACCCCCTCCGGCGGCTGTCATCCGCTTTTGAAGTCGTAAGGGGGCGTCCACAAATTACGTGAGCTGTTTAGGTGGGGGGGGGGGGGTCTTAATCGCCTGTGTGTCAGCAAAGAGCCGCGAGCCGCGAGCCGCGAGCCTGGGGGCATGGTAATTCAGTGTGAGTGATTCTCGTGTGTCACCTTACGCGAGCCGAGTAAGTTCGCGAACTTAAAACCCGCGTACTTTAAATTCGTACGTCTGTCACCCCTTTAAGCGTAATCGTTATACGATTAAGATCATTCACAAATTCGTTCGAAAGAAAATCTGACTGTCAAACCATTAGCATTTAGCTCCGTGGTCAAACCAAACCTTTACGTAAGAAACCCACATATTGAAAAATCTCACGTGAGATTTGGGTGGTGGGTAGTTGTATAAAATCTCACGAAATCTCACCAGGGGGGAGTGGGGGTCAAAAAATTCAAAAAAACACCTCACGTAAATTGTGGACGCCCCCTAATGTAATAACAATATAAGTATACAATATACATGTTACAGTGACGAACTTCATTTAAACAGTCTGTGTAACTGTCATAATGAAAAGTAAGCTATGTTCCCTCCGGATATAAAAAAAAAAAACAATTCTGAAATTATTTCAGCAGGTAAAAGATGGTTAATCAGATAAACACATTCGTATTTATAATATTCGTAAATTTTGATGGATGTGAAGAGAGTATGTATAAGATTCTGTGAGAATAAGTATCAAAGGGTATCTTCTGTTGCTATTTAAATTTGTGTAGTTAACTGTTTGTGTATTTTTCGTGACAATGTTATCATTAATTTTAAGTTAAGATAGTGCTTAGTTGTAGTTAATTATTGTAATTGGGGTAACCCGTTTTAATTAACTTTAATAATAAATAAATAAATATTAACTAGTTAGATGACGAGCGCAACTCTGTTACACCAAAATTCGTAATCGTAAATCGTACATTTTTCCGGGATAAAAAGCATAATATGTGCTTTTTCGGGACTCGGAAGTATCGACATCTCGGAAGTATCGACATCTAGATTTCAGCAAAATTACTTCAGCGGTTTGGAGGGTAAACAGACAGACACGCTTTCGCATTATGTTATAATACTAGAAGTAAGTAAATTATATTATAAGTATGGATATGGATTATAATTTAAATAGTAGATAGTTTGTTGAATCTATCTTCGGAAAGAAAACTAAGATGGTCTAATAGTTCGACGAAAAGTTAAATCGCTTGGCTCGCCTTGGCGGGGACACTACCGAGCACACAGATTTTTCTGTGTTTTTATTCCCTTATTTTTATAAATTTTCTATAAATATTATTGGTGCTACCTCAGTGTGAAAGTAATGTGTATGTAATAAAAAATATAACATACGTCAAGTTTACGTGGCTCTAAAGTTTTATAATAAATTAATATGTAAGTATTTAATAAAAACTCAGGAACTTGTATACAAAACACTACATCTACAATCCTGCCTTTTTCGTTTTAAATCAAATAAAAAGTAATTAGATAACTATAGAAACTCTAACACTATATTTGTTAATGCGATCGCATGCACAAAATAGCGAGTTACGACTTATGCGTCTGTTACATTAGTAGGTATTTGTAATTCTATCAGTTTGTTATGTCTGTGGCCGTATTTGGGTATCGAAAAAACAAAAAACGGCCAAGTGCGAGTTAGACTAGCACACGAAGAGTTCCGTACTAGGCTATAGGCGTACTATAAGACTTTATTATTTCAGGTGTATACCTGTAGGCTGTAGCCAATATCATAATCGAGAAAAAAGGTGAAAAAACGTGCATAGGAAACTATTATTATTTTTAACAAAAAATTAAAACCGACTTCCAAGGTAAAAACAATACTTAATAAAATTAATATGAACTAAAAAGTATTGAATAATTTTTACTATCTAATAGTGCCTTTTTCCGAATTCGGCTAAACCTCAACTATTTCTGTACTCAATCTTCATAATTTTGAAGTCGGTACCAGATAGCTAATTCTTCAGTCCTCTGACAGAATATTTGAAACTTTTGGAACTGGCACCGACTTCAAAATTATGAAGATTGAGTACAGAAATAGTTGAGGTTTAGCCGAATTCGGAAAAAGGCACTGTTAGATAGTAAAAATTATTTAATACTTTTTAGTTCATATTAATTTTATTAAGTATTGTTTTTACCTTGGAAGTCGGTTTTAATTTTTTGTTAAAAATAATAATAATTTCACTCTTTTTAGTTACACTAGTGACTAGTAAGTAAACCTTCGCGTATATTTTACGTATCTTATTACAATTTGTTAAGAGTCACAATTCACACTCACAAAATAATATATTATCAGTGAAGTGAACATAATATTGTGCTAAGTAATTTAACAATTCTAATGCTTCATGCCCCAAGCGGTCACCGGCGATTGCGATAACAATAGAAAGGCTATTGTGTCTCGTTTTTCCACGATCGAAGGATCTATCAAATAAAATATTGTATAAACTTGCATAGGATGTAGCGTAGCTACTCATAATATATTATCATAATTATTGACAGCTGTTCTTGTAAATTGTAATCAAGAATTCAATTTCAAATTGATACTTAGTGCGCCATCTATCGATTAATAAGTATAACTAATTAAAAAGACACTTACTTAATGACTTTGTTTTGATTAAATACTCTTTTTAAAATAACTTTATTTTAATTCTATTTGTCTATAAAAAATTTTAAAGTAGTTAGTAAAATTTTCGATCTGTATATAAAGTAGTAAAGTATTTTCGATCTGTCGTCTGCCGCCACGCGCCGCGCGGCGCGCGGCGCGTCGATGCCTCCGCGGCGCTGACCGCCGTGTATTAAACAAACAGTACATAATTATTATTATTATTAGTATATCCATACCTATGCCTTGTACTATTATCTATTCTGTGCCATGAGACATTGGTGACCTTAATACGACGTGGCCTTAATACGAATGATGATGACGATGATGATGATGATGATGATGATGATTATGATGATAAATATGAATTGCATAGTAGCATATGCTTTCTGTTCTTAAAACAACGCCGAAAGTCCCAAACGTGTATCTATAAGGGGTCAGGAGTTCTCTCAGCATTTTCGCAACCATGGTATATCTTGACCCAATATTTGACTTTTTGGTAGCATATTCTTAGTACACTTCACATAAAACCAAAATCACCATATGTTTCCATATAAATTTCGAGGAGTTCTCTCGATTACTCCTGGATCCCATCATCAGGTCACCACTTTTGTGAACATGGTACCAAATTGGAGTGAAACCAAATACAACAAAACAAAAATTTCGAAAATCGGTTCACAAACGGCGGAGTAATCGTTGAACATACAAAAATAAAAAAAATAAAAAAATATATCCACAGCCGAACATATAACCTCCTCGTTTTTTGGAAGTCGGTTAAAAACTAGAGACAGTATCATTTTTCATACACGGCTAATACGAAACATTTTAAATTATGGTATTTCAACTACCCATTATACTGAGATGAGTTTCCATCTAGATGAAAAATAATTTAAACGCATTATAGATGCTAATGTTAACACATCATACCTCTAATTAAACTCGAATCATCATAAGTTCAATGTCGGTTATGAAACCATACGTAAATGAACCATCCAATACAGTTTAACTTTAAGATTATTTACATGACATTAAGCTAAGCTTCAAATTATGTATTAGCTTTATCAAATGAATAGCTAAATAGACCTTGCTAGATTAGGAGTAATGACTGGATTATATTTAGATTAATCTAATACATTAATCATTAATCTGAACATAATTAATAGATATATTTTATTTATTTTTTTTATTTATAAAATTGGGGCCGTCTATGGGCTGTTCGCCCATATCCTTTTTTTGTTATTTTATTATTTAGATTTTTCGCAGCAATGATATTTGATATAATATTATTAATTTTAGTAATTATTGTAGTCCATCATGCCATGGACTTTTTTTAATATATATTAATTATTTTATTTATTTATTTATTATTAAAGTTAATACATAATAGAATGGATTATAATTTACATTTAATATAATAAATAAATATATATTTATTGTTTTATAAATTACATAATTATAATATTAATGTTTTGAACGGTGTGGTCCCAGTGTGGCGGCCAGTAGATCCTACATTTTTCGATTTCCTTAGATTTTATGCTGCTCCACCCTTTGCCTTTAGATGTTGTGACATTGGCTTGGTGGAGAGGGGTCACTCAAGCTGGGTGGAGTTTCTGGTGTTAAAGGGATATCGTTCTGTGTCGAATCTACCAGATGCCAGCCAGTGGAATCGCCAGGTTGTGTTTTAACAATCTATTTAGGATTAAGTTAGTATTATGAGGTTTACGTTTTATTAATTACTATATATAGATATATTGCCTCGCCTAGTTTTGGGCCCGAGCTGTAAATTATGAATTAATCTTATAATATATAAATTCACGTGTCACAATGTTCGTTTCCGTACTCCTGCGAAACGGCTTGACCGATTCCCATGAAATTTTGTGAGCATATTGAGTAGATCTGAGAATCGGTCAACATCTATTTATCATACCAAAAATACCAAAAATTATTTATAAGGCAAAACAACGTTTGCCGGGACAGCTAGTATTCTATAAAATAACTAGCTGTCCCGGCAAACGTTGCTTTGCCATAATATTAAGTATTTCGCCCATATTATTTTATTAAAGTGACTAAATAAGTATGTCACCATGGCAAAGTCGATCGCTCGTCGCACAAACAATGGTCGCCGTCAGTGTCAGGTTGTAATAATTTACTATTATTTATTCAACAAATGCACTTATCAATATATTAGTCCGGTCTAATTAGACGCAAAAAAATCGTAACTTTGGAATAACTCGCATAGAGCTGAAAATTGGTAGAGACGTTAAATACATCATTACAAATAAAACCTCAAAAGTCCCCGGTGATCCTCCTTGTGCAAAAAATTTTATTCAAGGTCAAAGGTATGAAAATTAGGTTTTTCCTGTTTTTTTCCCAAACTGTTTATTTTATCACAAAATAGGTAGGGCAAGAGTGTAGATCATAGAATTCTCTATAAAAATATTCAGACACTTTTTTCATACGACTTACCATTCCTTATAAATGGCGGGCTTAAAGTTTGGGAAAATCATATCTATGCTGATATTATAAAGCTAAGGTATTTGTGGAACTACTGCTTTGAATTGAGGAATTAGTTTTTTGTTGGATAGTCTTATTTATCGAGGAATATTTGAGCTATATAACATCACGTCGGCATCAATAGGAGCAAAGAAACAGAGGAAAATGGGGAAAAACGGGAACAACCCTTATAGTATGTAGTACTAGATGTTAAGCGTGGCTCCGCCCGCGTTAATTATAAATTTCACGGAAAATGTAAATTTTCGTGAAAAACAAAATAGCTTATGTCCCTCCACGTGGCCTATTCTATATCTGTGCCAAATAACACAAAAATTACTTCAGCCGTTTGTGATATAAGCTCCTTCAAATAATTTTCCCCGTTTTTCCCAATTTTCCTCTGTTTCTTTGCTCCTATTGGTGGCAACGTGATGTTATATAGCTCAAATCTTCCTCGATAAATAAGACTATCCAACAAAAAATGAATTCCTCAATTCAAAGCAGTAGTTCCATAAATTCTTTAGCTTTGTAATATAAGTATAGATATGATTTTCCCAAACTTCAATTCGTATGAAAATAAATTACTGAATATTTTTTATAGAGAATTCTATGATCTACACTCTTGCCCTACCTATTTTGTGATAAAATAAACAGTTTGGGAAAAAAACAGGAAAAACCTAATTTTCATACCTTTGACCTTGAATAAAATTTTTTGCACAAGGAGGATCCCCGGGGACTTTTGAGGTTTTATTTGTAATGATGTATTTAAAGTCTATAAAAATTTTCAGCTCTATGCGAGTTATTGCGAGGTCTAATGTTTTTATTTTCCCGGGGTATATACCTAAAGTACCCAGTAGCCGATTCTGAGACCTACTGAATATGCATATAAAATTTGGTAAAAATCAGTAAAGCCGTTTTGGAGGAGTTCGCGGACTATAACATTGTGACACGAGAATTTTATATATAAGATAAATTGTCCCGGATGTCTGTGTATTCGTCTTGTCAATTATATTATAATATGAGCGGGGGTGGACTGTCATTACTATTTTAAGGTGTCCAATTCATCCACAGAACAAAATAATTAAAATGAATTGTGATTTGTGAAGGAAAAAATAACGGAATACAGTGTAAAAATTAAAAATACGTACAGTACTAAAAGTAACGTGCAACAAATACTAGAACCTCTGTGAATCATTTTATGATACTCAATACTACTCAATATAATTAATATTATGATGATTAGAAATTGACACTTTTAAATAAAGAAAGTAGCATAAAATATAATTTTAATGATGTAAAATATTGATTGATGTTCCCGTGACATGATACATGTCATGATGATGATTCCGTGTCACGAAGCAAAGTATTATAATTTATACATACAAGTCGCACAATTTAGTTACCGTTAGAGGCGGCCGTGGGTACCGCCACAGTGATAATTACGTACAGTAGAACGTCTTCATATTAATTATCAAGACTCAGCTACTCAATAAATAGACGCAATATAACCACTTGCAAATTCTGTGAGGTTGCAGGTCAAAGATAAGACCCGCCTCTCTACTTTTTCCTGCGTGTCTTCCTCTACATCAGACCAGGATCTAGGACTTTAGCTACGAACACTCGTTAAATTCATTGCGTTTATGAGCAGCGTTGCAATAAGAGGTCACAATAGACCATAAAATTATTTTGGATCGCATAACGCATTAGACCACCTATAAAGTACACGCGCACTCTCACACTCGGTTACATTTACATGTTTAGGTTACATGACATAAGACCGCGCGGCCGAAGATTAGTTGATTTCAAGAATTCGCTACACTACTGTATACTCGTGTACTGTGTGACCGCGGTCGGAGGTACCGCTGCGCGCTGCGAGCTCTGTATCGGCGCGCCGCTGCTCTATATTTACGACAATTTACGGCGGAGCTAAAGTATTGGGTTTACCGCGATTTATGCGAGTTTGGAACCATAGTGCAGTCGCCAGAGGTTTTAACCTCCGAAAATTGTAATAGTGAATGGTTTTTTTGTTTTTGAGGTGTCATTTTCTTTTTTACACTATAACTTGCAAAGTTTACCAAAAATTTTTTGTGCTTTGAATTTTTAGTTACATAATTAATAATTAATATTTCACCATACAAAACCGGTCCAGAAAAAAAATATTTTTCTTATTCCTGTTATTTAATGTCTCTTATCCGATTGTTATCGTTGAAAATTAACCAAATACACAATTTAAAAAAAAGAAAGTTTGCTTTGCTATGCTAAATACAACTATAAGGTTTTTGCAAAGTTTTTAGAGATTAACGCTCGTCGTAACCAAGACAAAAGGGTTTGGGTGGATTTAAAGGTTGTAGCAAAAATTGTGTTAAACTTGTACGTATATAATTTTTTACAGAAAAGATAACTTTTAAGTATTCTAAAACATTTAAATATCTCAAAAAATGTGTAAAATAGACCGAAAATATTTTTTTTATATTTGTTGAGAATTTATTTAAGTGAGAGCTAAAACATTAAATGCAGCGACAAATGAAAGGCTTTTTCTAGTCTTTGAAATATATTTAAACTTCCTAATTAAAGCCAGAAAAAAAATTGGGTGCTACAAACCTCACGTACATACTAAAGGCGCATGCTGCGACCTATGTTTGAAAAATGCTTACCTGAATACAAAAAATATCAGTTCTTAACCTTATTTGTATTTTTTTCCTTTAACTATGTTTTAGCAAATATAATTAATAAAAAGGACAAATAAAAAATCAATTTTATTCTGTAAAAACCTAACCAAAAGAAACAAAATACAGATTTTCTTCGAAATATCCGTGAAAAGTTGGTGCTACATTTTCAGAAAATTTAATAAAGTAAGAGCTAAAAAGTTATACACATTAAGAAAAACAAGGTTGTGTTAAGCCTAAAAAATAATTTTAAACTTCCTATTTAAAATCAAAGAAAAATAGGAACGCCATTTACCTGGCGAGGCACACAAGCACATTTGGATGTATGCTCATCTACATACAAAAATGTTAATTTTAAATCGAAATTATATATTTTTTCAACTTATTTTCTTTCTTTAGAATATAAGCAACGATATAAATCAAAAAAATAATAATATACTTTATTATTTTGCTATATATTTAAAAGAAAGAAATACGCAAATTTTCTTCAAAATTTTACAGTTTATGAGTTTACTTGAAGTGGAAGAGAATAATTTAATAAAAACCGGCCAAGTGCGAGTCGGACTCGCGCACCGAGGGTTCCGTACAAACCTACAAGGTTTACAAAGTTCGTTTGATATGAATTTCAACTTGATAGCTCTACGTGTTCATGAGGAAAAAAGTAATAAGTTTATATTTATTTAAAAATATATATTTTGTAATGTAACTAAAAATTTAAGGTTTTCGGAATTTTTCCTTTATGTGTGCTATAAAACGTTGCTTCATGCCAAATTTCAAGATTCTAGGTCGACTGGAAGTACCCTTTAGGTTTTGATTCCCTTGCGAGTACTTGCGAGTTTCAAAATATGCAGCTTAAATTGCTGTTTCTTTTGATTGCGTTGACATAGAAGTTTGATTTTGTTACAGCTTAAAGGTATTATAGACCTGAGTATTTGGTATGAATTTCAATTTAATACCTCTACGCGTTTATGAGGAAATGGGTAGTAAGTTTAAAATTATAAAAAAAATATATATTATGTGATGTAACTAAAAATTTATGGTTTTCGTAATTTTTCCTTTATCTATGCTATAAGACGTTGCTTCGTACCAAATTTCAAGATTCTGAGTTCACGGGAAGCACCCTGTAGGTTTTGATTCCCTTGCAAGTGTCGAAAATTTGCGGCATAAACGGCTGTATCTTTTGATTGCGTTGGCTTAGAAGTTTGATTTTTTCACAGCTTCAAGGGACAGTAGACCTGAGTAATTGATATAAATTTCAGCTTCATACCTCCACGCGTTCCTGAGAAAAAGGGTCTTGACAGACGGACGGACGGACAGACGGACAACAAAGTGATCCTATAAGGGTTCCGTTTTTTCCATTTGAGGTACGGAACCCTAAAAATCAAAAGCACATTTTTTCAATAGGTAAAATTTATTATTTATGTTATCAGCTGCACATTCCTTTTTTTCTTTTCAATTTTCATTCACTATTGCAAAAATCGGAGGTTTGCACGATTTTTACGCTCTGGGAACTCCACTACCAGTAAAGTTGCTTTTATAGCTTATACTAGAAAACGTCAACTCCGTTGTACCAATTTTTTTTTTTTACAATACGGTACAGTTTTCTAGGATGAAAAGTATCCTACGCCTTTTCCCAGGACTCGAAGTATCTCCATAGTTCATATCTTTCAGCAAAATTAGTTCAGAAGTTTGGCTGTGAAGGGGAACAGACAGACAGACAGACGCACATCGCATTTATATATCTAATATTAGTATGGATGTAACAAGATTTTCTCCGAAACTTTGCTAAGACATTCCTTCGATTCTTTTGTAGTCGGAGCCGTTAAATAATGCCAAGCTAATTGGTATTAGAAGTTATTGGTATTACACGTACACCATTATAGACGCCTCCTACATTTTAATGTTTTTCGCGCCCGATAGACTGTAAACTTGTAATTTGTAAGACATCATTAGACAAGAAGTGCGAAGAAATGCGGTTCCTACATTGCGATCGTCTCGATTATGATATGAGTTCATACAGACATAAAAACATACATCCGCGGTACCTTACATCATGTTAGATGTAAGAGGACACACAGCGCAAACACGACATTAAGGTCAGATCACAATGCAAAGCAGGTCGGCGCACATTCCTTAAAATTGACGTTTAAGTTATGTTTGTAAAAGATACATTAATAGATTTTCTGCTGACAGCATCGGGCTGCTTAATGCTTATTCCAATTTTGTATGGCATAGCCTTGCCTCTCATCTATGTGTATTGACCCTTAGATGACACATCACACAAAACAGGCCATTAGATGTAATCTTTGAAAAACTGAATCAACTTTCATAATTAGTTTTTTGCGATTGATACAATTATGTGACAGTATAATAATTATGATCTTGATGACAGGTAGAGGAGGAATTAGAGCAGATAGCATTATAAATCGTTTTTACAACCTTTAATGATATCTTGTTCTGCCTTCATGTAAGCATCTTGGTGATTATTGAGTTAAATGTTGGCTCTGGCGTGAATAGTTGATAAAAAGTAAGAACGCCTATATCTTTTTGAATAACCCAACTTGACACTAAATAATAATAATAATATAATATCTATGGACGCTTCACACCACGTCAGTCTGGCCCCGTGCTAAGTACCTAAAGGACTTGTGTTACAGGTACCAGACAACGGAAATATATTTAATACTTTTATACTATACATATATATAAGATTTTTATTATATCATACACATATTTAATACACATCCAGACCCAGGAACTTTGAAAACTTTTTGTACCGTCGCGCGTCGGCGGGATTCGAACCCGCGACCCCCGGCTTGAGCACCAACGTGCTTACCACTGAGCCACAGAGGTCGTATATAATATAATATTTTCTGCTTTACTATTATAGTGCATAGACATAAGACATGAACATTGAACACAAGGCCAATTTGAACCGTTTCATTAATCCTACAATACATATAAAACGGCCATTCTCAGGAGAGCAAAATCTACGTGTCCCGGGCTTGTATACTCTGTAATATTATCCTATTCAAGTATGTAATATTTTTAAACGGTAGATAGCATCAGTATCTAGCTAGAAACTTAAACACAGGCTTCTAATTTAAGTAATTCAGACTAAATTAATTGCAGTCGTGTTCAAAAACCATGTTTTTCTAACGTTACCGTAACGTGTCCCCACGCCAACTTGATCTCGAAACTTGCTTGTAATTTTTATAACGTACCTATTTAATTTAATCTATTCATGGTTTTAAACTCCTATAAACATTGGTTATCGCATTGCAAAATATCGACTAAATAGGCCCAGCCTATAAATAGTTATCATGAAATAATCGCTTGTCCGATTAAAAGTCCTAATTACCGTAACACCTGCTGTTTTTCGATGCCCATCCAAAAATATCAGGATTTGGCACATTACGAGTGCTCGGGTTGCTTCAGCTCCTTAGTGTGTACCATGGCCCATCAGCGGTCCCACGTCGTTAATGTTAGTATGCCGCCGATAAAGCACGTTAGTATCTAATTACCGTAGCTTTGGTTACAAACGTCTAATTACC
This sequence comes from Polyommatus icarus, assembly GCA_937595015.1. Lineage (NCBI taxonomy): Eukaryota > Metazoa > Arthropoda > Insecta > Lepidoptera > Lycaenidae > Polyommatus > Polyommatus icarus. The sequence continues at coordinate 693,103 of OW569322.1, read as the reverse complement.
GTAATCGTTACTTTTCAATTATGTTTAAATTAGATTTTTACTATGTATATTATGTTTATATTACATAATTTGGCGTTGTATCGTTACGTAAAACACTACATTTGTCTAATTACCGTACCCATAAATTTTTAAGTCTCATTATCCAAAAAACTTTAACTAACCGTTTCACGCCATATTTATTATTGTGTTCGTATCTTTAATTTCTTTAATATTTCAATGTGTCTAAGTCAAATCGAAAAAGAAAAAAAAAATGGATACGATAATGAGGCAAATAATGCCAAACCGGAGAATGGCCGAAAAATAAATAAATAATTAATATTGTAATAATTCTTTTATTATGTAAAGTTTAGGACATTGTCTTCTTAAATTTTACATAATCTATACTAATATTATAAATGCGAAATTGCGCCGTGCGCTATAAACTGAAGTCCACGCGGACGAAGTCGCGGGCAACAGCTAGTATTATTATCATCTTCAAATATGCTATCAAGTCACGAGAAGTGGGTCCATTGACGATATCCGCAGGTAACTCAAAGTGGAGCTGTTCTGGTCATCACTAATTACGATGAAGTGGTACTTCTCGAATCGATTAAGAGGCGTCGGATTAGAGAAGAAAGCTTGAAGGTTGCGCAACCAACCGCCGCTTCCGATCGACAGCTACTGGTTATTACCAATGAAATTATCTATTTTAATGAGGATAGGCAAAGATACTTACAAACTAATTAGTAGTATTAGTTGCTAATATCTACATAAATAAAAATCTTAATTTAGTATCGTTAAAACTCAAGAACGGCTTAGCCTATTTGGCTTATTTTAGTCTTGAAATGGTCGTGGAAGTCCAGGGAAGGCTTATAAACCTTCCCTGGATTAGGAGTGAGACGAGGTTTACCGGGACATACTAATTATTATAAATACGAAAACGTCTATCCAGGTTTCTCTAAGTATATTCCAATCGGCTTTATAAACTTCTTACATTTAGAAGATAGTTATTCAAATCCCTGTAATCTATTCTTCTTCTATATCTATACTTATTATAAAACAAAGTCGTTTTTTTTCCTCATGTCCCTTTGTTCCCTTTAATCTTTAAAACTACACAACGGAATTCGATGATTCTTGCAGTGTTAGATAGCCCATTTATCGATGAAGGTTACAGGCTATATTTTATCACGCTAAGACTAATAAGAGCGAAGAAATAGAGGAAAATGTGGAGAAAACGGGGGAAATTATTTGAAAGGGCTAACTTGAACGCGCTAATCTCCGGAACTACTGGTCTGATTTGAAAAATTCTTTCAGTGTTAGATAGCCCATTTATTGAGGAAGGCTATAGGCTATATTTTATCACGCTAATACTAACAGGATAATGTGGAAAAACGGGGGAAATTATTTGAAAGGACTTATCTCGCAAACTACTGGAGCAATTTTTATGTTATTTGGCACAGATAAGAAGTAGACCTCGTGAAGGATCATAGGCGATCGATTTTAATCATTTTTTCAGTGGCTATAATAAATGTTTTATACCCGTGCGATGCCGGGGCGGGTCGCTAGTACTAAAATATATAATACTTTTAATACTTAGCAGGTTAGGGTTTCACTCTAATGTAAAACTGAAAAGTTTTGAGGTAACCTTCTCCTACCGCTACAGTAAACTAGATTTCTAATTATTCTATCATTCTGTCATTTCCTCCGTAGACTATTTAAGATAGTCTCTGGTTTTACTGGCCAAGTGATCGTCTATTTTAAGCTTTTTGTATTGTACCTATGTTAAAATTTTCAAACCTTTACTAGAACTAGCTTAAAGTACGGATTTAACGATAGGCATGTTGCATCACACGTACAAAGTAACACAATATTATACAGTAAAGTAACTCACCTTTGTCACTAAAATCAAACTCGCTCCAACTCAATTAGAGTGTTTCGAGCAAGCGAAATGATACCGCAATATTTTTAATCGCTCGAAGATTTTATGTGTAGAGGTAATGTTTTAGAAGGAAGTTACTTCTCAGTAAATTCTGACAATTTACCTAAACTTCTATTTAAATACGCATTAATTGAGAACTGCCAAAATAGACTTCTTTAAGCATATAATATAAACACACCGGCAAAATTAGCGGAATTTAGCGGAATTTTTTTTAATTGTTCACTTTCTTAATAAATTTATTTATTTATGTACTAATAGATTATAAAAAAATAAATTATATATAAATTTAGGGCATAAAAACGTGAAAAAAAAAATCGGCAAAAATCAAAAATTAAATTTCTCTTTGAAATTTCAGTAGTAAGAGTTTTTAAGTTAAATTCTCCATTTTTATTAAAGAAATGCCATGTTAAAAGCGTGTAATGCCTTCTATGGATCTCAAGAGGGCCTGGATACGCCATTCCATGATTGCATTTTGATTGTCAATAATTTCCTGTGGGATATTCTCCTACTCCTCCAGCAGCGCCAACTCTAGCTCCTGGACACATTTTGGACCGGAGTTTTAACTCGTACCGTTAACCCATTGATGTGCCACAACGTCTTCAATCGGATCCACATCCGTAGACCACGCTGGCCTCTCCACCTGGGCTACGCCAGCATCGTTTAGGTAATAATGCCCGATTTTCTTACTCTATGGACGCGCATAAAATTGAAGTTACTACCTAAAATTGTGTAAAAGGCACACCATGCAGTTCCAGGATGTCTGTACTATAGCTCTGTACTGTCAAAATACCATCATCAATAATCATCAGCTCCGTGCGGGCTCCAAATCATATGCCACTCCAAAACATTACCAAGCCTGCCATCATAGGCCACTGTTTCCGTTAAGTTTGATGGTATATAGCGTTCCTTACGATTTATCCACATTTTTTATCGCCTGTCAACAAAATTTACACAGAATTTGCTCCCATTACTATACAGCACAAAATTTCCCTCACTTGTCTTATTTTGATGTTCACGCGCAAATCTTAGCCTGGTTCTTCGGTGTCCTGTCTCAAGTTTTGGTGCCCTTGCTGGCACTTTTGAGTTTAATTCTTTAAGTCTTCTTCTTACTGTACAATCACTTACACGTACATCTCGGACCTGTTCCGATAGGTTTCGTGTCTGCATAGCAGTTTGAGGTCGATTTCTTACGGTTTGTTTCCTTACAAAATGGTCATCCTGAACCATTGTCACCAATGTCACCCGATATCTGCCTTGTTCTCGTCTCCGAACGTAAGATCCAGTCTCTCTGTGGCGTTGAAAGTTACGATGGACCACGGAAGCCGACACACCTAAGGCCTGACTGACCGAACGGTAGGTGTGACCTTTCTCTAACGTGGTTACAGCTCTAGCTGTCGCAGACGCTGGGAAATCACTTATTTTGTATCTAAGCAATGTGTTTTCCAAAAACCGCTGAGCATACTTTGCACCCCGCTAAAACGCCATTATTATCAGGAACACTAACAACGTCAATCATCAAAAAACACTTATTAGGGCATAATTGCTATAGAAACCTGTCAACTCGCCAGTTTTATTCAATAATTTATTTCTTAAATGAGCTTAGAAACTATAAAAAAGGATTTCACACAGCCCAACCCACTAGAGTTCAAGTTGTGGCACTTTTTATCTATGTTCCGCTAATTTTGCCAGTGTGTGTTTTAGCAATTGGATGAGATCTGAAATAAAACTAATTATAAAACCAAATACTCAAAGTGGTAATTCGTTAAGCATATAGCAATTGAGCGACATCTGAAATAAAACTAATTATAAACCAAATACTCAAAGTGGACGTTTCGTTCCTTTTTTTTAATATTTTTTTTTACATGGGGAAATGCATTACGCATCCCCGGCGGGTTGGGGACATCGGCCGGGGTATGTGGGACTCTCCGAGGAACTACCCACTAAAACCCCATGGTGCTCTACTCACCGCTTGGACGTTTTGTTCCTGCCGAAATTTTAGTGCCCCATTTGAGCGCTCTAGTAACTAGTTTATAGATTGTCTACTGTATATAATGTTTATTGTTTATACTGTGGTATCTAGAAGCCATGATGGTTTTATGATAAGTTCATGATATAACGCATGTCGTCCACCTGTGTAGGTAATGACAACATCAGACCTCACACCGCCTAATGCGACATGTCATTTGTATTTTGTAGTATTACTGCCGATGTTATATAATAAGTATGTAGATTATAATTTCTTTTGATGGCACATACTAAGAATTTGGAATAACGCTTCTCCATAACTGTTAAAGTATTTAAATCAATTCCCATCTTGGCCAGATCGCCATACCTCGAATGTACCTTTATTTGCAGGCTGAATCAGTATGTATACGTGCGAGTGAGGCTTGCATGTATATAAGGTAAACTAAAATCAAAGCAATACTGGAGGTGTTCTGTAAATCACCGGGACTAGCGCTATTGCAATAGGTCTCGCAAAAACTAGTTTTGTTCGGGTTCACCCCGAGTCCCAAACGATTTGAAGAATAGCTTAGGCCTTAGCTTGTTAGAGATTTATTAATCCGGTATTATGGCCCTTATTGGTCTGTATTCAATAAACGTTTGATTTATAAATCATGAAAAATAAATCAAACGCTATTAAAGGCAGAGCAGTGGGTACGAAGCCTATATTTTGTAGTGTAACTTTTCCACTACAAATTATTGGTTCTTGCGAACTGTGATTACTGTTTAACGCACTACTGCCCCCGCTAATCGCTCTCGCCTCAGTATTGCGGATTATGTAAGTTCTATTAAATATTTTATTAAGCGCCATGACAGATTGGGTTTGAACATGGTTTTAATGGGACATTGTGGACCGTTATATAATTAAGTGTAAGGCGTTTGCTTTAATTTTTAATGCTTTTGCTAATGTACTTGGGTACAATGTTTCATTTCTAAAGCTAATGGTTCTATCTCAGGTATAATTTAAGACTAAGTATAATAATAATAGACAGCTCTAATGGTTATTGCATGACACTAACATAGAAGTGAGTTATATTATTTATTGCATTTTTTTTTGCGTAAAATTAAATTGAATCAAGGTTTTATGCTGGCTTTGATTAGCCCTTCTTAGTTATAGGAAACAACAATTAAAGATATATTGTAATTTGTGTTGAAAGGATCTATGAAGCTACTGGGATATACATACATATTAGAAAGAATAACAGTTTTCGCCAACGCTAACAAATTCAGGACGACTAATGATTGCAAAATTACGGGCAACAACTTTAATGTGCGTCATAACTCTTACAGCATACTATACTAGATGTATATCCTATGTCCTTCCCGGGACTCAAATTCAAAAAAATCGGTTTAGCGGTTTCGGCGTAAAGGGGTAACAGACAGGCACACACACTTACGTATTTATAATATTATTAGGATGGATTATACTTAGGCCACCAATGGAGTTATTGGCAACCACAAGCAATAATATTCAGTACAATGTAGAGGTAAGAGGTCGTCGCCTGTCGCTGTCGTGACATTTCCTCTACCGCAAGCGTGTGACTTTATCACTTATTGTGTGTCAGATATTATGTATTTATGTTTATTACATTATTAGAAAACATTATAATATAGATATTTCTGATCCGGTCACTTATTTGTAACAGACGAATGGCCCACACACATAATATTTCAGTGCCTGAGAAACAATGCTAATTCTATCTTGTTGACAAAATATTAATCAATCAGAAGAAGGCTCGAGTATTTCAGTTTTACATGGTTTCGAACTGGTTTTGTTTACATTTATTTGCCTTTTTACCAAAATATATAAGTTCATAGCTTATTTTAATCGAGTGTAGCAGAAGGAGGATTAGATGATTTTTTAGGGATCAAACTTTGAGAGGTATCGTTCAAAAAATGGTTATAAGATTACTACGGACAATCATACATACAGCTCTCTATCTCCACAGTCTCCGACATTCCTCAGCAGACAGCATCATCTGTGAGTGTCACGGCGTGTTAATATCCAATCCCGCCATTTCACACCAACCAGCACATCTTATTAACTCATCTATTAGGTTTAAGCGTCTGTTACACGTGGTCGTTGTGCAGGAAAAATATCAGTCGAAAATTTGTTTCGACAAAGCTGGAATGAATTCCAGCTTTTTCCTAGAAAATTGATAATTTACGTTGAGGTCTATGAGGAAGAAAAAGTAATTTTGGTAGCAGTTATTTACGCTTAGGGTATTTACTATTCGAATATTTTGATATTCGCGTTGTTCAAAATTCAATTAATGTTTTATAAGATATCCATTGTCTAATTATATTAGAATAATTCTTTTGCATGATGTAAACTGTAGAGAAGTGGTTATAGTTTATACTATTAATGTGATATATTTTGTAATTCAAGCGTCTTTAGAGAGTTCCTCAAAAGATAAATGATGATGTACATTGCAAAGACACAAATCACAATGAGGTAGTGCCATCGGTCAGGCTTTCCATCTCAATGACTATGGAGAGTGGAACTAACGTGTTTGTTCACTTCACACCCACATATCCTACCGCCTATAGTGCTTATATTTTATCTAAGCTCTTTATACAGGATAGTACATTATAATTAGGAGCCGTAAGAAGATTGAATAAAGCATTGATTCGAGACCTGCTCAATTATATTATAATTTAACCCGCGGCCCGCGGGTCTGATTATTATTTACGATTTGACAAAAATTCTAAGACCTAACTCAGCTAGCCGTTTCAATTTTCTACAAAAACGTGACGTGGGAGAGCCATGCTTCGGCACGAATGGGCCGGCTCGACCGGAGAAATACCACGTCCTCACGGAAAACCGGCGTGAAACAGCGCTTGCGCTGTGTTTCGCCGAGTGAGTGAGTTTACCGGAGGCCAAATCCCCTACCCTTTTCCTTTCCCTACCCTGCCCTATTCCATTCCCTTCCCATCCCTACCCTCCCCTATCACCCTATTCCCTCTTTAAAGGCCGGCAACGCACCTGCAGCTCTTCTGATGCTGCGAGTGTCCATGGGCGACGGAAGTTGCTTTCCATCAGGTGACCCGTTTGCTCGTTTGCCCCCTTATTTCATAAAAAATAAATAAAAAAAAAAACAAAACATTAATATTATCTATTAGCAGAGCGATTAAAATAAAAATGAGAACATAATTATTATTTTTTGTAACTAATATTTCTGAACGCAGATATAACGGTACAAATAATTCTTAATATGAGGGCTTTACCGCAAAAAGAGTACTTATTCAGATTTGTTGGCTTCACGCGTGTGAAAATTCGCAGTCTTTAAAACAACAGTACGTTTACTATTTAGACATAAAAATGAAGTTTTGATTGAGTATACACGTGATAATTACTCCCGCGCCTGCACGCACTGTGCTGATCTTATCCGAGCATTTCCCGGAACATGCTGCAACACCATGTCCGGACTGTATTGCGACCAATGTCTACTATGTGCATTGCGAAATGTAAGCCTACCTAACATAGGGCAAATTCATTAAGCGTCTCCCAGACAGACGCGGCCTGCGGTGGCGGTGGCGGTGGCGGTCAGTTGGATGACTTGAGAGGTCTAGGAACGACACAGACACACGCGGCCACGCGGCCAAGCCATTCGACTGACCGCCACCGCCACCGCCACCGCCACCGCAGGCCGCGTCTGTCTGGGAGACGCTTTACAGTGTCATGCAGGTGCCACAAAATCCTTGTAAAAGGTATTCCCCAAATTACATAATATGCATTGGGTCCATTTTGCCCCTTACCGTGGTCCATTATACATTCACACACGGGCAAAATGGCCCATAAGGAAGATTTCGAAAATTATTCAATATCTTCATATTCCGTGATTTGAATAATGTGTTATTAATAGGAATTGTAGAGTGATTAATAATAAAGATATTCTATAAAAATCTAATGCCCGCTGTACACTCTCGCCGAGAGCTCTCGGGCGAGAGTCTCGTGCGAGAGCCCCTTGCTCGAGTGGGATCATGTACATTCTCGCTTAGTTCAATCGCAGTTAAGAACTCAGACAAGATGGACGAAAACGACCATTCACCATTCACCATCCATCGAAAGATATCATTGTAATCCAAAGATTTATAATCATATTTAATTTTATTTCTCACAGATAATGACTCATAATGTCGTTTAATATTGTTATTTTTCTGTTCTACACTGTCCAACGGCGGGACTAGTACTGAAAGACGCGAGAGTGTACAGTAATACGCTCGTTTTCCTCGCGAGACCCTTTGTCTCGGGCGCAAAATACCGACAACGGACCGAGGGGGTCCGAGACAGGCGAGACGAGGCGAACGCACCCATTTACACTCTCGCACTCAGGCCGCCTCGCTGTGTCTCGGCGAGAGTGTACAGCCGGCTTTATAATAAAGTTATATTTGTTGATGTAAGACGAGTTTTGCCTTAAATATACAATTTTGCCTTCAGTTCCCCTATGTTTCATCGGTGATGAGTGATGAACTGATGACAAACCATGACGTCACAGTTCATGTCATCAATTGACCGTCAGTAGATCACTGTCGATACCGGTTAAGTGTGAGCTGACCGGCCATGAACCTAGAAAAAAAGGCGGACGGAGTCTTGTCATATACAAAACTGTGTCTTCACTTTTCTTCTGAGTCGGCCACGCACACGTTCTGACGCCTGTCAAATGGTATGGACTAGCGCAAGATTGTGTGCGTGCGGACCGTGTACATACAGCCAGCTGGCCGACTCTGAGCGACACAGGTACCTATGTGTATGGTGGGACTCCGTCCGCCTTTTTTTATACGTCCATGTGACCGGGTCGATCGCTCATTAGCTTTTCACTTTCACTTATCGATAATGATTCTATTACTAGTTTTGTGTTCATACTTGATGTTTACCTACAAAGTTAACTGTGCAATATGTTAATAAAACATTTTGTTAATTTGTCCAGTAATTGGGGGCTACCGCGTGTGAATTTTCCGCTAGAGGCGCTAATGTCGCGCGAGGTCCAAAAACGTCTACTTCGTACTAGTTTTAGCGGTTTTCGTGGCAAACATTATTATTTATCCAATTTACCTGTTGAAAAGCGATCTCCATCGTAAAATTATCCCAGAAAGTATTATTTAGCGATCAATGTAAATGCTTTGAGAGCGAAATTAAGAAAAGAAACAATAATCGTATTAAAAAATATTCTATTAAAATATAATATTAAATGGAATTCTAAATTATTATTAAGTCGATTTTAATAGCTATACTTTGGACCTTAGTCGACAGTTGCGCCATCTAGTGAGCAAAAAAACGGTAGCCCCCATTTATTAAGTACTTACAGTAATTATTTATGGTCAAAAAGACTAGGCAACTGGCACATGCTAAGCTTTTCATTCACTCCCTGTCTAATGTCTTATGGGTAGAAGCATTCCTAATCAGAAAATATTGAAAGAAATGAGATGGAATATAAATAGATATCGTTTATCTAAGTTTACGTAATATATTATCTTGATGTGACACTGATGATAATAATATTTTAAGCATCGTTAGCATGTATAATAGCGCCATCTAGTGGTGAATGTCTTAATTTAAAAGTATCCGCTAGATGGCGATTTTATTTTATTACACCTCAATAATATTATGTAGCTGCTAGTGCTAGCAGATCTAGTGATTTAAAAATATAAGGGCCTTTCCACACGACGTATTTTTTGCGCACTAACGACTCGCGTTTTTGATGCGCTTGTTTTCTGCGCGTTTTCATCGCGTTTTGTCAGATATTTAAAATGTATAATACCTATAAGGTCGGCTTTCTTGCGTTTGCTGAGCGTTCAACTTGCGTTTGTATCGATACAAACGAGCGTAAAAAAAACACAAACGCCTTCGTGTGGAAGGGTTAAGACAACATTATTTCAAAATGTAGCGACATCTAGGAGAATTAAAATGCAACAGTAAAAAAATATACAGGTTGAGTCGCATAATTTAATATTATGTATTAATTATTATAATAATATAAAATTACCTTTTCCTTTTTGGAAGTCGGTATAAATTGTTTTAAGATTTGGCTATACTTGTCGCAAGTTGACAGCACCTTCGATACAAAATATTACTTATATATTTTTAGAAACAATAGTTTAAAGAACAAAGGTGAGCACTACTTTAAAAAAATTACACTTTCACTTTACTGTAATTTAATACTTTAATTACAGCCTTATTAATAAACTTAATTTAATCTTTCCTAACTGCTAGCGCCATCTAGCAACAAAACTAATAATCAACTAGTATAACTCATTAGTTCTAATATTTGTCAAAAGATGGCAGTAAATACTACGAAACTGAAATAATTAATATATTTTAATATTTTCAGCAAATACAATTAACTAGCTTAGCTCCCAAAAACCCCAAGATTATTGTCCCTTTGTGTCTCTAATAATAATAGTCATTATTATTATATCTGTAATAATAAAATCCGTCGTAACAGATACCTGCTCCATCGTTCGTCAGTTTCTAAATCCATCGGTACTTGGCATAGCTGTTCCATAACCGGCATATTTGCCGAGACATAAATTCCTTTTAAAATGTTATTTTAAATTTAAAATATTATGTATGAAAAATAATATGGTCTATGTAAATAATTTTAATTCCAAAATTAGCTCCCACACGTTTCAGCCTGAGTAAATTATTAATTCCGCCGAAATCGTACATTTTACCACAAAAAGTAGCCAGCTATGTTCTTCGGTCTTCCTTGTGGGCCGTGGCCTACTTCCTATAATAATATTATTAAGTACTAGCTGTCCCGGCAAACGTTGTTTTGCCATTTAAAGTATGTATTTTTACTTCATCAGTTGATACAAAATCTTACCCCCTCTTTTGTCCCCTAAGAGGGGTGGGGGGAAAATTTTTATACACCTGCTGGCCGATTCTGTATCGTACATTTGTGAGTTAATAACTGAGTTACTTAGTAACGAAACCGAGGAGTGAGTAACGTAAAGTGCCACTTTATGTATTTACTTGCATACAAAAGAGAGACTTTCCGTTGCTCACTCCTCCGTGATTAACTCACAAATGTACGATACAGAATCGGCCAGCAGATGTTAAGTTGGAAAAAACAGTTAATAATATGAAGTAAGTCCATTAAAGAAAAAACTTTGATACAAAATCTGACCCCCTCTTTCATCTCTTTAGAGGGGTGGGGGGAAAAAATTTTATACACCACATTTTAAGTTTGAAGAAGATAATTAATATATCTGCGAAAACCGCATTCAAATCAGATCAGTAGTTTTCGTGTTAAAGCAAAAGTCTTATACAAACAAACAGACAAACAGACAGACAGACAGACAGACAAAAAACTGACCACATTTTTGGCTTCTATAGCGATGTAGTGACACCCTCCGCTTATTATTTTTTTAATATCTTTAATGTAAGTACAGAATTGTCATTTCTACAGATTTATTATATGTATATGTCGCAGGGATAAGAGGATATCAGGGATTTCACGATATCCCTAGGGATATCACGAACTCCCGGTAGATGCCGAATATTCTTATTTGTTACGTCTTCTTACTAAAAATATCTAGTGATATGTTATTTCACTAAACTAAATCTAGTGAAACGTCAGAAAAGCGGACACCGCCGAATAAAATTTTCTCTCGCTTGCTCTAGTATACACACGGGTCCTTTGATAGGATCATCTAACATCTGAATCTGACAAGTAAGATGTTAGATGATCCATGCGTCGGATGGGCGTGTAAAAAGTCGGTCCTGCGCCTGATCTCTCGCCGGTCGTGTCAGTCTTCCGTCCCACCGGGTTATGCGAGTAAAGGAATATTATAGAGATTGCTCTTGTGTACTGCGCACACACTTGGGCACTATAAAATTACACTTGGCCTGGTTTCAATGAAACCGGCCACCGTCACCAAAACCAGAGTGGGAGTTATTATTATTATTATTATCACACGTGTAATGCAGCTATAGCAGATCTGAGGGGGCATCACCATATCTCTGAATCATACAGTTGAAACCAGCTGAGGGTTCTTCATCAGATACTTCAGACCTTTGATTTTTGACGTCAAATGAAGCTGCCGACCAAGTTGAATATTTTTTGTAAAGGTGGCTTCGATCACTAATATACAAGATACACAGTCCACGGCAAAAAACGACCTCACTAAAAGAGCACCAAACGCAACATTCTGGTGGACTTTTGATTTAGTAGTGCTCGAACGCTCCGCCGGGAAACATGCCTTAGTGCTCGTTGAATTATTGTAAAAATCAAACGTCTAAAACGCAAAAAAAGAATGGAATTTCATATTTCCGGTAAGTATTAATTTTATCGTAATATATTTCTTACAATTGTATTGTTAATATTAGTATTACGTTAAGAAATCACCAAAAAACTGTTTTAAAATTAAGTTGTAAATAAATCAACACGAGGTGTAAACCATCTCAATTGCGAATACTCATACTAAAGGTACTTTTCGTAGTTTATCATGCCCACTTGAAATGTTCGGGTTATAAGCTGTGTTTCTGTTCCCTTTGATGGAGTCGCTATTATTTTTTATTTTTTTATTGAGGAATTATTTTTTTTAGGTTTCCTCGAGATCCAGTTTGATGTGGAAATCGGATATCAGTTATAGCACGGCAAAGATGCGAAGAATTTTTCAAGCCAAATTTAGCGAGCGTTGTATGTTCTAAGCATTTATATTCAATGTATACACTTATATTTTAGTTAATTATAAAATTAGACATATTAGAACAACATAATATTACATATAAAAAATAATTAGTCCACACTTTATACATAAAACTTCGGAAAAATTTAAAAATGGACTATTAAATTATTACATTCAACAAAAAAATGTTGAACAGTTCGACTCCTCTTATACTTCACTTCGCCCTGTTCCAGCGGCGAATTTCGGCCATAAAATTAGAGTGATTTTTTGGCTCTGTAATAATTTGAACTTTAAGACATATACGCGGATGGCTGAATTTAGTATGAAGCGTGCATCGGACGTAAAAATTTATTGCTTTGTAAACACAAATGTACATTGTTTTATAAAAAGATCTTTAATAATTACTATGATTAAGGTTGCTTTTAGATAAATGTATACTTTTTTAAACTCAATTACTCGGCGACAGATTTTCGAGAGGTTTTGTATGAGACTGTGTATCTTGTATATATTTGATCGAAGAAAGGTGGCATGTCGATCTCTAGTTTGGTTAGGCTTTTGTACGGGCACTACAGGTACTCCAGCTTCTCGATTATCCTAGTTTTTACGGTTCCGTACCCAAAGGGTTAGTCTGTCTGTCTGTCTCCAGGCTAGACGAGCCGCGCCAGCTTAAGCGACGCATTTGTTTCACTCCCACTAGTGCCCGTGTCACGCGTGGGAACTGAGCGAGCGAGAGAAATGAGTGGCTCGATTTTTATTCGGCGGTATCCGCATTTCTGACATTTCATTAGATTTAGTTTAGTGAAATGACATATAACTATATTTTTTTTAGTAAGAAGACGTAACAAACAAGAATATTCGGTATATACCGGGAGTTCGTGATATCCCCAGGGATATCGTGAAATCCCTAATATCCTCTTTTCCCTGCGACATATGGATATCTATCTGTGTAAAAATTACATAAAGTCGGTCAAAACAAACTTTTCATCATTCATAAATATATTATATACCTAAAAGATTCAATTTTATTGGTCAATATTAAAGCATTTACAAAAAGTGGTTACTTACTGCCGCATTCAGAAATTCAATGGGAAATTTTAACATTAGCACAAAAACTTATCTGCCAAACTCTTCATTAAATTGAAGTTTAATCATCATGAAATGTCTCTGAGTGCGGCCGTAAGCCATTAAGTTAAACGCTACTGTGTTAACTAACAGTGTAACATGCGTAACTCTGGCCGGCTGAAAGCATTGCCGTGTTGACAACTACACGCTACGGTACGCGGCGCGTCGCCGCGCGGAGTTTCAATACTCTATAATGGCTAATGGACTTGCAACTGTAAAGCTGAGTTTACAATGGCATGTCTTACTTAACCCAGGCTTACCAACATCCTTATTACATACTTACTAAATAAAGTACCTACTTCTAGTAGAATTTTTGTGACACCCCACTATAACCACAGAATATATTATACGATATATTGTTATTAGTTTAACAATTATAACATAGAACCTACGTTAGGGGATTCGTCTGTCAGATAGTTAGTTACCTCTTTACGCCTGAAGGTCAATTCAGACCGCGTAGATGCATTTCTAAATGTATAATATGGATTTGACAGGTTTGCAAGACGTCTTACGCAATTCATCAAATTTTCAAATCACGAATCATCAAAAAAAATTGTCAAATCCATACGTAAATTTAGAAATGCATCTACGCGTCAAGTTGCGGTCTGAATTGACCCTAAGCCGCTAACTGAAAATATGTTATGTATATGTTACCGGAAATGTATGTAATCCGTCATTGTATACAATTCCTAGGAAATGTATACAATTCCTATAATCGTACGGATATGTGTAAAATTAATGATATTAGACACATTTCCTAGGAAATCTATACATTTCCTAAATAGTAATAGGAAATGTAATTTACAAGAAATTTTCGTAATTTTCGTAAATCTAGTAAACGTGTCATCTGAAATTTTCGTAATCTTGAGACCCACCAAAAACATACCTGTTAAAATAGGGCCTAGTTCCTATAGGCTAACTGTTGGTCTAAAAAAAGAGTTGAAATCCAATCCAATGCCAAGTTCAGATGCACTTCATCGATCATAATCATCTTCATCAACAGCCTGATCCATAATACTTCTAATTTGAACTTGGCAGGTTATTTAAATTCTATTGATATTATCTAATTATATAATTAATCAAGTGTAACGCATAGCACAAAAACCTGCCAAGTTCAAATTTAGAAGTATTATGGATCAGGCTGTTGATGAAGATGATTATGATCGATGAAGTGCATCTGAACTTGGCATTGGATTGGATTTCAACTCTTTTTTTAGACCAACAGTTAGCCTATAGGAACTAGGCCCTATTTTAACAGGTATGTTTTTGGTGGGATTTCAATACTTTTTTTCAAGAAATCCTACCTATGTTTTCTTTTTGTGCTACGCCCGATATAAACAATACTTTCAATAGATGCCTCATTATATCACTGGTACATAGGAATTTTTATCTAAAGTTCATAGATGAACTGACTCACGCTTGACGATTTCTTAAATTTCTTAATTTATCGTAACACATACATAATAATATAACACACGACCTGTGTGCTAAATTTCATAACGGACTAGGACATTTGGAAGTAGCCTCTAAAGTTCGTAGATCGGCCGACTCACGCTTGACCGATTTCTAAAATTTCTTAATTTTTTGTTAATCTACATTTAACACATGACCTGTATGACGTTCATAACGCTATGACATTAAAGTTTGTATGGGCTGTAGATAGGCCGACTCACGCTTGACTGATTTCTAAAATTTCTTATTTTTTTTAATCTACATATAACACACGACCTGTGTGCCAAATTTCATAACGCTAGGACAATTGGAAGTGGCCTCTGAAGTTCGTAGATGAACCGACTCACGCTTGACCATTTTCTACAATTTCTTAATTTTTCGTTAATCTACATATAACACACAATCTGTGTGCCAAATTTCATAACGCTAGGACAATTGGAAGTGGCCTAGAGGTTTTGATTACCGGTCAGTGAGTGAGTGAGTGAATGAGTGAGTGAATGAGTGAGTCAGTGCCAAAATAAGCTATTTTTGCAAGGACATATCTCAGGATCTACTGAAGCTATATCTATGAAATTGGGTATACTGCTTAAGTACTCGTAAATAATTACGTAGGTATAATTTTATCTTTGCACTCGCAATAGACACTGAGCTACAGGGGGTCAAAAGTACGTCGAAACGGTTCGTGTAAATAGTGCACGGCATGCGCGCGGCCTGCTGGAACTAGGCTTGCGCACTTCCGTGCGCTTTGATAAGGTCATCTGGTTTCTGGTGTTTATGTGTTACTTACTAGGGAGTGTATCCGCTGCCGGCGGGCGGCGCTGTATCAAGCGCATCATTTTTATTTCATTTCATTATTAATGAAAAGACTTAACAGAAGGTCTACTTAAACATGGATACCGAAGCGGGGGGACGACAATGCCCAAAAGGGGGGCTCGGGGGCGCAGCCCCCCGCCAAAACAAAAACAAACACAATCCAGAAAGTCCAAAAGTAGGTTAGGTTAGGTTAGAACTTAGACCACAACACAGAGGGAGCCGAGCGAGCGCAGCGAGCTTGCTGCAGCAGCAGCCGGCGACCGTAATAAAAGAAAAGGGGGGCTCGGGGGGCGCACCCCCCGCCAAAACAAAATCAAACACAATCCAGAAAGTCTAAAAGTAGGTTAGGTTAGAACTGTGATTGTGCTGTGGCAGCAGCCGGCGACCGTCACAAAACACGCCTCAGTGCTTTAAAATAAATGAATATTCTAATTGTAACAACGTGTTTCATTACAGAAAGCATTGTCTTTATACATTTCCTAATACGAGTTTTTTACATTTCCTAGGACATTTATGCATTAAATCGTTTTTTAAACAATATTTAATACATTTCCTAAACAGTTTCAGAATTGTATAAATTTCCTAGGATTTGTATACAATTCCTGGATTTCATACATTTCCGGTAACATATATATTAGAAATAGATGCTTTAAAGAATTGGGTATGGTGATATTTTCGGTCCCGGAAAGATACATAATATTATAATTTTATCACGGAAAAATATCTTCTAATACTTTAAAGTTTAAACTATTATGTGCATGTGGACTCGTCCTAACACACATTGTCTCCATACCCCTGACCCGCTCAGTGGTCAATGTGAGGAGATGGCCGCCGCTCCATCGCTCGTCCTCGTGGTCACCGTAAGACCTTTTGTTATAACTTTATTGTTACAATAATTTAGATTCTGGACCAACTAACTTCGTTGGTCGCCACGAATACTCATCCGTAGAGGAAATTCTTGGCACCAAACCCAACCATAAATGATTATCGTTCAATTTATGAGCAGTATTGGGTTTGGGGATGATACTCTTGTGCGAAGGAGTCACAATAGATCCTCATGGGTCGCAATGACGTCAGGGCTACTAACAGCGACCTGCCTTCTTTAAAAAAAACTTCGTGGAAATAGGAGAAAAACCGTAAAAGTACAACTTGAACTCGCGTTATTGTGTGAAACAAAAACGTTTTATCTATGGACTTCATGGAATGTAAACAACATCCATATGTTATTTTTTTTAGTCTGATTCCTAATACTCAGAGTTTTATAGTGTATTTCTTTTTTTCATTTAATTTAGTGAGTGTTTTATCAACAAAAATTGCGTTTTTGATACGCAATAAAATGTCGAGTTAAATGGCTACTGTAGGATATTTTAGTTCTAAGTTCTAATCTAGCTTATATTTTATAAATAGCCTGAAATATTATGAATAAAGACGAAGACCAAATCCCCAGAGATTCAGTTGTAGACGTCGCGACTCGCGTTGGTCGCAGAAAGCTTTTAACAAAAATTCAATAACGTTATACGAAATTTCTTTGGAACTTTGAAATACAACTCAATGTTGGCACTTGGCAAGGTATGAAATGAAAGGAACTACTGGGTTTCTTTAAGGATTAAGCTGAAGCAAATAATATAAGTAATTGACTAATTAATTACCTAAGAATAAGGTAAGCTTATTCTCTATAATTTCTTTAAAGAGTATTAACAAATTAATTAACCAAAATTAAAAAAAAAAACTCTACTCAGTTAATTGCTTACAGAGTTAATTATAATTAATTAAAATGGATCAGTAATAAAAGAAGATATTATGGTAATTCAAACTTATACACATATATACTCTAACGTAAACTTATAATTAGATTTTGCTGGAGTTTGGACAAAACCAGCTATTGTGTTCAGAAGTTACGATATTAGATATTTTTAAAACCTTTTTGTGTGCTACATACTTAATATTAAAATTGTATCAGGTATCAGCATAATTTTTTTTCCATAACTCGGCCCTCAACGAATACTTTCTTTTCAGCAACTTCTAATGTCATGCGCCTCATCAGATGTGGACAACATTTCATCCAATGGCTGGCGGCCGATATCACGAGAGAGAGTGTTCGATGACTACTGGAACCTGCAGACTCCTCGACTGCAAGCTGTAAGCCGTGGTGACTTTATACAAGAAGTCGATGCTCCTAAAGTTGATTTGATGGTGGATGGTGTGTCAGGAGATGTCGATCAAGGTATGATAACAATTTAACCTTTTATAATATTTAAAGTACCCTGTAAACGATCAAATTGTTTGTCAATTTTTACGTGTTTGTCAAACAATTTGATAGTGTACAGCTTTGTTTAAAGCGTTTGTCAAACAATCTACGTGTTTGAGCTGTTTGAATAAAATTTGGATTGTTCTAGCGTTTGACAAACGTGTTTGAACGTGTTCCGCTGTATTTGTCAAACAAGATTTCACCGACCGACCGATTCTAGCTAATTGTTTGACAAACTTGTATGATGTACGTTTGTTCGTCTGCGCTGTTGTTTGATGAAAACGTAAATTTCATCAAACAAGTTTGTCAAACTTTGATCGTTTACAAGGTACTTAAGTCCCATAACCTATAAATTATGAAATTGACCCTAATCAATGCCGTTGTAAATACAGAGTTCTAGTGAGTAGTGACTTAGGTAAAGAAAATAATCATCAATTAATGTTTCGACGATAGTATTTTCCTTAAATTCTAAGATTGCTAAAAAACTCAATACAATATTAATTTTCTCCCAGAAGGCTTTGATCTTTACTTTTGAAGCTATACCAATAATAACTGTTTCAGGAGTGAGCGTTGTTTTGCCGGTCAATAGAAGACATTCTGACTCAATTTATATGAAACCTGAGAACAATGAAATGACATACCGAAGGGGGAAGAAACTGGACTTCGCTCCGGCTGTATTAAACATCGTAAGCGGCAAATACGAGAATACCAATAAAATCGACAAAGAAAATAACAACACCTATGAAGTAATAGAAACTACAGAAGAATTCGCAGAACAGAATATAGTAACGAGGGAACATAGCTATGACGAAGAAAGAGGAAATAATTTTACGAACAATCTGCTGAAAATCCTTTCGAATTACAAGATACGAGCCGACGATGATCTACCAAACTATGCCTTATCTCTCAAGCAGGAGAGTCCCAAATATAATGGCTACGTGTATAATATGCCGTATAGGTATAATAGTCTGAACCATGCTTCTGTGGACCCTCTACTCGCGGTGTTTCTGTCCCACTATGGTTACTACCTACCCGGATTGTTTGGTTTTCAGCACAACTATAGGAACCTCTACGGCTATTCTGCCTCTAACAATATACATAATAATAAGCCTTTTGGTGCTTACAAAATATTTGCTGATACTGATTCAGCTCTGTAGTTTTAGTATTTAAATGTCGTATCTGTTGTTATCTACAAATGATCACTGTTAAGCATTTCTCCCATGACTATTAACAATGTCGGATGTGCAAAATCGACAAATTTTTTTAAATTCATAAAACATGTCCTTATAACCAACTACCAAGGCTATCATTAGCTAAAAAGAAAAAATCTATATTATGCATAGTTTCTAAAATAGCTACATTAAAAATGTACTGTATATTACTAAGATAGTCCGCTAACAGTGTCGGATAGTAACTACCAACGTTGTTAACTGGACGCGGGGGCGAGTGAGAGCGCTCTATGTGCCACTTCCGACTATGTTAACGGAGGGAATGCACCTCGCGCTGTCACTTGTGTTTTTTGCAACTTTAGTTTTATTTTTTTAATTTTCGACGCCATTTTTAATGTCTACAAGATCAGCACGGCTAATCAAAGTAGGTACTCAACGAAATTCAGAAAAATATAGTACTAGGGGAAAAAATGCTGATGGAAATATTATGATACTATTCTTTATTACTATTCTTTATTATATTTTTTAAAGATTTTGAACAGTATAGCTTATGCTTTTATTGCTTTAGATTTGAGTATAAGGTAAACACTTACTTTCATTAACATTTTATCGTAGGTCATTTAAAATTGTCGGATGTGCCACATCCAACGTTCTTAACCGGTTTTTCAAATGTTTAAAATATCGGTTGTACCACATATGACTTTTTTAATTCGGTTTTATAAATGGTTAAATTGTCGGTAGTACCACTTCCGACATTGTTATGGGGATTTATAAATTGGCAAAATGTCGGTAGTATTACATCATAGTCATTTCACTTATTTTTCTAATTGGTTTAATGTCACTTGTAGTTTGTTTCATATCTGTCGTTGCTTACCGACCTTAAACAATTTTTAGAAGGCTTCAAAATAGGTCATTTTTGTACGAAAATTAAGTTTTTGTTGGCACACATACACAATGAATGAATATAATTTTTTAATTCCATAATCGTGTTTTGGCGATCTGGTGTTTAATAGCTGATTTTCTCGGCATTTTTCTAATACATAATAGTAATAAAACATAAGCTATAGTGTTAAAAATCGTAAAAAAGGTATTAAAAGGACCTTTTTTCAGACTAGGTTTCACTTCAGTCACAAGATTTCCATGAGCATTTTTTTCCTATACTACTATTATAATTTTTTCAAATTCGTTGAGTAGCTAGTTTGATAAGCCTTGCTAATCTTGTAGACATTGTAAATGCAGAGCTTGCAATATGTCTTAACAAACATATAAATTTACTCAGATTATGTAAAAGTGAAATTATTCTCAAAAAATACCATAGAATAATTAATAGAGAATCTCTGTTGAAGAAGACTGCTTTTGATTAATTAATCTAATAAATAATTACCTAAGTTTTTCATGAAAATGAAGGCTTTGGTAGTACGTAAGTGCCCTAAAAATGTAGAGATTTTTAAGAACTTCGTTTCGCTGACAAATTAATTGACCTGCAAAACAGTCAGTCCTTCGTCAGTATTTTCTGTATTTCCCACATATTTGGGCAAATTATACATCTCTCCAGCGTATTTGGCAGATGTCGATAAGATCTGTAGCAAGTTTTTCGACTTGGAAAATATAATATTTTCCATTACAAATTCGTGGTAGCCACCGCCGTTGCCCTTATATATTAATATATATAATAATATATATTATTATATATATTAATAGGGGCAAATATATATAATATTTGCCCCATGGTTATGATTTAAAAGACAATTCTATTCTTTACAGAATCACAATTAATATTGATATTTATTTAGGTAAGGATCAATTGTGAATATGCAAAAAGCCACCCTAGTAGGAGATGATTTGAAGTTAATTTTTTAATGAAGGAAAATATGGTTATTATTCGTTAACCATAAAAGATACATATTGCTGTCAGGACTTTTTCGTAGATAATGATGAATACTATAAGTATTTGTAATATACGTTTACTTGTAACCTTGATTCAATTTTATTTTACGTATCGGTATCGGTAAGTAATATACGTTCCATACGTTGTAAGGTTAAAGTATTGTCTCTTATTTATTTTATGAATATTATTATGTTAAGATTTTGTTTAGTTGTATTTAGATAGAATATAATATTTGAGTAATAATAATTCTAGTACCAAACTTTGGAAAATGTGGGTACTAGAATAATTATTCAGCGTGGGTAGAATATCCATTCTACCCAGTGCAGTATAAAATAGCTAGCGAAGCTAGTACGGCTCTCATTCTGGCCGACAGTGTTTAAGGTGATGTACCTATTTGTTATAAAGATTTTAGTAATAAACTTAACTTGGTAATTTATTGTAATTTATATAAAGAAGATTTTGTATTTTGTACAAGCCTATGGTTTATTTTTGCTAGATGATCTATAATATTAATTGCTTGATATTATGTTGTTTTACAATATCTTAATATACATATTTCTTGTGTGCGTGTGTATGTGACTGAACTCCTCCTAAACGACTGGACCAATTTTGATGAAATTTTTTGTGTGTGTTCAAGGGGATCTGGGAATGGTTTAGATTCACAATTTTGTCCGCTGGACAATGTTTTTTTAATTAATTTTTAATTTATTAGTAGTTGTTGATTTTGGAATGTTTTACATTGGATCCGACAGTCGGCTGCCATCGCAGTGTCAAATTTTAAATAATATTCGAATTCGGATTTTAATTTTAGTCTGTACGACAGTTAGCGCTTCGACCAAATTTAAAAAAAATACTTTATATACTTAATATGGCAAAGAAACGTTTGCCGGGACAGCTAGTAAAGTTATAAGTTCGGTGTTATTCCTGAGTTGTATCTTATTAATATAATATACTGAAAGTACCTTACCTAGATTATGTAAATTACGTAGGTTATACAGTATACAGTTTGAAAATAATTATATCTACCGACCCTTACTTGTTAAGGTTGTTTTAATAAATGTCTTTATTGTATTACAGTTTATTTTTCATTTAACCACAGATACCTTGCTACTGCTAGGGCATAATTTTAGTATTATCATAGTAACATCAAATTGTTTCAAAATATCTTAGACCAATAAATACTCTAATCTAACATCAGAAGTGTTGGAACAACCCACTAACACATTTTTGTAAGTTTCAGATTCGTCGTGTGATCTCGTCGTGTTGCAAGTTGCAACGTCGCTTACGCCGTAAACTTGGCGGAAGTACTTACAACGCGTCGCTACTTCATGATGTGCCGGAAATTATAACTATGACCGGACAGAGGTGCTTCGTTACTAGGGTTGTTGAGGAAGTGATTATGAGGAAGAGGAGGAGGAAGAGGAATTGTCACGCGTAAATTTAGAGGATGCGGATGAGGAAGAGGATATTTTTTTGAGGAAGAGGATGCGGATGAGGAAGCGGAAGAGGAAGCGGATGAGGAAGAGGATGATAGGAAATTATAAATACTAGCGGACCCAACCCAAAAGTCTTTGTCCTGTATGTACATAACTAGGTACATACATTGCACAAAATTGGCCAAGTGCGAGTTGGACTCGCCCATGAAGGGTTCTGCAGCAGCAATAAGGTTTATTTTTATAAAATTAAAAGGTTTTTGATTTATTTTTATATTTCAGTTGATTTAATGAAAGTTAAATTAAGTTTACCATTTATGACGTATAAAAAAAACTGTGTCAGCTCCGACGCATGACTGGAGTTTACTCTACTATATATATAAAATAATATAATAATATAACATTGAGATGTATGGAGTTGCTATTGCCAACAAAAAACATGTCACACTTGAGGAACGAGAGGGGTGAGAGCCGGGGCGGTGATGGCTATAGATCAGTACCGCAGTAGTGACAAAGTTTTGTGCCTACACTCGAATGAACGCAGACTTGAGTTAGTGGATAAAATAAAACAAAGGTTTTTACTAAACATTATTAAAAGATTTTATTTAACTTGCTCTGTGTATTATTATTTACATGTTATTAAATATATTACTACATATTACTATGTAAGTTCGGGTGGAATTTTTGAACTCAATTTCGAAGTATATATGTACATAATATAATATTTTAACCGATTGAGCTGAAATTTTGTATACACGTTTGGTTTGAATGACATTTTGGCACATTGCACAATACAGTAAGTATGTGACATCACTATAAATATAAAATGGCCGACCATGCAAGATAGCGGAATAGTTATTTTCTATGCCGTCCGATAATAACAGTATGGATATTAAAAGAAAGAACTTTTTGAGAATAACTCGAAAACGAATGTAATGTCATTCTACATCCAATATGGCGGCTCATCTAAGATAGGGGAATACAAACGTTTTGTTTATTTCTTAAAGAATTAGATTTCAGTTAAAAATAGTTAAGTGTAATCCAACTTTTAGTCATGCAGAAATAAACGAAATAATAATATAACAAAACAAAAATCACAAAAATGTGAAAATAACGGGGTAAATTATTTGAAAGGGCTTATCTCGCGAACTACCGGAGCAATTTTTATGTTATTTGGCACAGATAAGAAGTAGACCACGATAAGGATCGCGACCGCGCGACGAGGCTATCGATTTTAATCATTTTTTAGTGGCTATAATAAAGTCACTGAAAAAATGATCCCGGCGGCGTCGCGTCGCACGGGTATAAAATATATTATAGCCACTATATATTTTATACCCGTGGGCCGCCGGGGCGGGTCGCTAGTATATTAATAAGTGCATTTGTTGAATAAATAATAGTACATTATTACAACCTGAGACTGACGGCGACCATTAAGTTTATGCGACGGGATAGCGATCGACGTTGCCATGGTGACATACTTATTTAGTTATTTCAGTAAAATAATATGGGCGAAATACTTTATATTATGGCAAAGCAACGTTTGCCGGGATAGCTAGTTATATTATAATAAGTATGGATTCAAAGTCCACTACATACTTACCTTATTTAAATTACTTATATATTTATAAATACAATTATAACGTACGCATGTATAATGTACACGTAATACCGTATTTATATTACCAAAATACAAACTCGTCTACCTGAATACTTCATTCATTGTCGTCTCATCATAGATATCTGTATTCTGCCTACATTCCCCTCTGAATCTACTACTCTA
Source organism: Polyommatus icarus (assembly GCA_937595015.1). NCBI lineage: Eukaryota > Metazoa > Arthropoda > Insecta > Lepidoptera > Lycaenidae > Polyommatus > Polyommatus icarus. Next base: position 668,642 of record OW569322.1, on the reverse strand, counting down.
TGACAATGCGAAATGGCGCGCGTCTTCGCCTAGTAATTGAATGTTAGAATTATTGTAATTGAAAATAATTAAATAAGAATACTAATCGATAAAATGTTATTCCGTCGCATTTGGAAGTGTTTTTGGAATTATTTTTACAATATCATAAGACACACCAAGGCATTTTTGTGATTTTTATTTTGTTTTTTTATAATTGTCATACGTCAAGCGCGCAGAAGAGCTCGCGGCCGACTAAGTGCGCTGCGGCTATATAGCGTCTCTCGAATGTGACCAAGCATTGCTTTGCGGTGTCAACTCCATACATCTCAATGTAATATAATTATATATTTATTATATTATACAATATTATATTCCGATAGGTATATTACCTTTATGGTCTTAATACACTCACAGCCAAATTAGAAAGCTGCGCACTAAAGGTGCGCACCAAAGACGTGACACATTTTCGTTACTTGTTAGTAGGTTTTTCCCCTCGGATTTTTCTCATACCGGGCGCCTTATATATGAAAATCGATTCTTAAGGAGTAAACTCCAAAAACTACTAGCTAGATTTCGTTCAAACCAATGTTCGTTGGTAGTATCTATGGATACACACGCATAGGTTAGATGAAAAAAAAATTATACGTCATAAATGGTATTTATGACGTAAGTATAAGAAAAACTACTTGCTAGATTTCGTTCAAACCAATTTTCAAAAAATTAGTTTTTATAGTAAAGTACATCATATATATTTTTTAGACTTATCCCCTACTTTAGAAGTCAGAGGGGGGGGGGGGGGGAGACACATTTTACCACTTTGGAAGAGTCTCTTTCGCAAACTATTCAGGTTAGAAAAAAATGATATTAGAAACCTCAATATTTTTGAATACCGATCCATAGATACCCCACACGCACAGGTTAGATGTTTTTTTTTGTTTCAGTTGTACCTCTAAAATTTTTAATATTTTTTCAATTTTTGTATCGAAATCTTAATGCGGTTCACAGACTTCATCTATTTACCAAGTTTCAATAGTATAGCTCTTATAGTTTCGGAGAAAAGTGGCTGTGACATACGGACGGACAGACAGACAGACATGACGAATCTATAAGGGTTCCGTTTTTTGCCATTTGGCTACGGAACTCTAATAATTAAAAGAGCAAACTATGAATCTAAACCATTCTCGAAACACACACAATAAAGAATCATCAAAATCGGTCCAGCAGTTAAGGAGTTCAGTAACATACACAACACACGCACACAAAAAAAGATGAGTGAATGATGTAACAATTCTCTAGCTCTGGCGTGTGCGTTGCCATGATTGGATACGCGACGCGCATGCGCAGTGAAATTCCTCATAAATTCCTCTTAAATTTTGAGGAAGCGATAGCGGAAGAGGATTTTTTTATTTTTATTTATGAGGATGCGGTAGCGGTTGAGGAACCCAAAATATTGCGGAACTTCCTCATTATGAGGAAGCGGAAGAGGAATCCTCAACAACCGTATTCGTTACCTACCGCACCAGAATATTTAGTTACCTACCGCCTCGGTGGCGATTTCGATATGTTGTAATTGTGGTTCAGTCAGAGATGACCGAACAGTAGGTATATTAAAATAATATTTAAGATTTTAGGCTATTTTTGTATTGTGACAAGTGATGTGATTTTTATAAAATGTTGACGATTGTAACGGAAATTGGAACATGATGTTTGTCGAAAATGGAAAAAAATTTGGAAACGGATTAATATTGGTGTAAAATTAATGTATAAAAGTAATTTAAAGAACAAGAATTTACAAAAAGTGCTTATTACATTACGTGATTCGATAGTTTAGTAGAATGAAACATTACCAATAATGAATTTTATTAAGTAAACAAGAAAAGTTCAGAACAAAAAGTAGAAGATGTAATAGTAGGTTTTAAAGAAAAAAATTTACAAAAAGTGCTTATTATATTACGTGATTCGATAGTCTAGTTATCTAGTAGAATGAAACATTACCAATAATGAATTTTATTAAACAAGGAAAGTTCAGAACAAAAAGTAGAAGATGTAATAGTAGGTTTTAAAGAACAAGAATTTACAAAAAGTGCTTATTATATTAGGTGATTCGATAGTCTAGTAGAATGAAACATTACCAATAATGAATTTTATTAAACAAGAAAAGTTCAGAACAAAAAGTAAGTATAAGATGTAGGTAGGTAGTCCTTGCTTACATTTCTGTACCAATATTTAAATGCCATAATTCGTTAGAAATGACTAAAATTTATTTTAAAAGCATTTTGAGTAAAAAAAAATGTTTCCTTAACAGTGTATGTGGCTATTAAAAGAAGTATTTGGGTTTTTTGCCGGGAATACGAAAGAGTGACGTTTTGTTTTTGTATTATTTTCCTAAAATTGTGTTATTTCGGTTTTTAATGTGTAATGTTGGTAGAATATTAACCATTAAATATTCGTTGTCGTGCACAAGTGTGGGCAAGTGATACAACTTCAAGAAACGTGCCATTTTGTGTTCCCTCCAAAACTCCATCGAAAGTTTTAGTAAAGGGTCTACCACTTTACTAAAACAACTGACTTGACTCGTTGACTTTACCGACTACTTTTTAGACTTTGACTAGACTTTCGACTTGACGATAATCTGGAAAAACAACTTGAAAATTTTGTAAATTTTTTACGAAAATTTTTTTCTCCCGCCAAAACTTTACTTGACACTGGCCATGGTTTACAAGCCGAGAGCCATAACAAGAAAAAAAAAAAAAAAAAAAAAAAGAAGTATTTGATAATAGCAGCAGTTTTTTTTTTTTCATTATAGGTACTGCATTAAAGTTAAAAATACCGTCAATTAACAAACATATTAATTGCGTAATAAATTGTCAAAATGCTGACTGCCGTAAGAAGTGTATTTTAAAGAACCAATGCGGGTTCGAAATACTTCTGGAAAATTTTACCGTAGTAGATCTCCCGATAAATTTTAAATTGAGACTCGCTAAAATTCGAGAACGGCTGAACTGATTCAGCTACTTTTAGTCTTGAAATATTAGTCCATATATAATTTGAAAAGTTATAATGTAATAAGGAATATAATTTGATAATTTTTCAAAAGTTATTTGATTTCGTTTGTAACTGTACCAAAACGTTTACAAATTACAATAATGATATATCTTTATGACTGTTTCATTGTTTCTGAACAATGTTACTTTGTGAAATAGAATATAGATACAAATAGATTAAAAAGATACATACAGCCGAACGTATTACCTCCTCCTTTTTGGAAATCTGTCAAAAACAAAACAATCTCGCAGGGTTTATCTAGGTTCCAGCGAGTCGCTATTAGGTACATGATTTAAGATATTATTTGTTACACTTAAAGCTGATCTTTCTATCTTTTGACAACCTTTAGGGAAAAGTTAGTCATGTTACAAAAAAAAAGAAGAATATAAGTACCTACCTACATGATCTGCATATCAATTTATAATTAAAGTTTGAAATTGGACATACAAACTGAATGTCACTGGTGTAACATATTACAAGATAATCGGTGAATTAGTAGTAATAATTGATACCAACTAAGGCTATGAATAAAATTATGCAGAGCAAAACGCGATTTATTTAAAAATCGGTGGAAATAAATCGAAACGACATAATATTATAATTACACATTGGAATAGGAAATAATTTCAATTACATACGAAAATGAATTTACAACAATAATTATTATTAACAAGTTGTGCCCGTAGTCTATCTTAGACTTGTCGAACAATACACATAATATTATTTTCCTGAATTTGGCTTTTAGTCCAATTAAGATTGGCCTTTGACTATGAATATTATAAACATTAAGGCATACCTATTAAAGTATTTGATAACAACGATCTTATTTTCACATAAGCTGTATCAAATATTGATATTAAAATCGCTAAGTTGTTTGGTCCAGGTGGGCCCAGTTAAAATAAATTTTGCAAAATGGTCATATGAATAAAATTTTATTCTAAAAATTCTAAAAATTCAAAAAATTCTAGCTATGGTGAATAAAAATAAGGAAACATTTAAATAACAATAAAGATAAATAATATTGAATTGAAATTGTTAATAATTTTTATTTTATTTACGGGAAAGTACCTAATGGTAGACACTGAACTAATAGATGACACTTATGACAAAAATACCATAAAATAAGAATTACTCTAATTATTTCTCACCACTGTAAATTTTATAAGCTTCTCAAGCTATCTGTTGAATTGAAAAAATATATTAGAGACGCCTTCGGGAACAAAATTTTAAAATGGGATCAGTTTTCGTAAATAGGTTAAGAAAGGCAAAATTTTGCACGTGAGTTTTGAATACATTTATATGATTTTTTGTAATTTCTATTGATTTCATTGGATTAAGGGTCATGTTGTATAAACTAATTAATGTTTATTTAAGATTTTTTATCAATTTTCCCTAACAAAATAAAGGGTGTCTACTATTAGTTCTTGAAAATGTAAAAAACCTAATAGATTACATGGATCTCATCTTTGAGTTTTGCAATACATACTAAAGTTATTTTGTACTTTATTCTACTGCAAAAATCATCACTATTCTCTGAAAATATAATTCTATTAACAATCTAAGAACAACTACTGCACCTAAAAATGGACATGGTGTCTAATAATAGACCTTGTACTGATCTAAAAATCGATTGCTTTAGTTTTTTAGCAGTAAAAAAAAAGAAAAAGGAGAGCTGAGAAAAGAAAGAAGAAAAAAGAAGAGGCAAAAGAAGCATGGAGACTAAAGACTGAAAATAAATTTGCTAGGAAAAAAAGACGGGTTGCACTCCGGGAGTGCCGGCAGAAGTGAAAACTTGATTATTAACGTTGTGCAATTTTTTAACCCATTTTTTATGAAAATCGATTATTAAAAAAATCGATTTTTTTAATAATTGAAACCCTTACGATCGATTAAATATTTAACCCATTTTTTATGAAAATCGATTTTTTTTAATTAATCGAAACCCTTACAATCGATTATATTTTTAACCCATTTTTATGGAAATCGATTATTAAAAAATTGATTTTTTAAATTAATCGAAACCCTTACAATCGATTAAATTTTTGACCCATTTTTATGAAAATCGACTATTAAAAAATCGATTTTTTTAATTAATCGAAACCCTTACAATCGATTAAATTTTTAACCCATTTTTATGAAAATCGATTATTAAAAAGTCGATTTTTTTTAAATAATCGAAACCCTTATAATCGATTAAGTTAAAATTTAGTTTGTTATTATTTTTAGCAATATTGCTAAAAGTAATAACAAACTAAATTTTAAGCTATGGATTTCCGCAAAGTAACGCCTGATTCCATTAACTATCGATTAAATTTTTAACACATTTTTTATGAAAATCGATTTTTTTAAAATCGATTTTTTTAATTCATCGAAACCCTTACAATCAATTCGAGTTCGAGTTCAAGTTCGAATTCGAGCTCGAGTTCGAGTTCGACACAAAACACTACTCTCCATCTTCAACCGTCTTACGGTTTTTACGAGGTTTTTCGATCAGCACGAGAGTCTGACGCGAGTTTCAAAATTTTTACCCATCCCACAAATTAAGTGCTCAACGCCGCTAAAGAAGTTTTCACTTAAAAAATATGAAAAATAAAAGGAAAGATAGTTTCAGCATGGAAGAAGAATGAATAGAATCTGGAGACAACGTGGATAATATTTCTGATGCATGTAGTTACTATGATGAAGTAAATGAAATATTTTGAAAAATGGCAAATAAAGACCTAATAATAGGAAAAATGTAAAATGTAATGTAAAGTTCTATGTCAACTATTAGTTCATATTGGTGTCTACTATTAGTGATGTTCGTTTTTTGTGATGTCATCTATTAGTACTTATGACTAAGTTTACAAAAAGACCAATAATATATTTTTTAATTGATTTGTCAGAGAATAATTATAATAGTTTTATTTTGTAATAGTTACTGAAGACATGGAAGAAGTTATCAATCCTTTATATCCATAAATATATATTTTATAACATTCAAATGTTTCATGTTTCCTTATAGTGTCTGCCATTAGGTCTCTTCCCTTATCTTATTTTACCGGAAAACAAAACAGTAATTAAAAATATGAACAATATGAATAATTATTACATACCTTACAACTAGTTAGCTAATTAAGCTAAACTTTCCAATACCTATATTATTATGAAAGATAACAATAATTAATAATCTATTCTGCTGTGTAATATAATACTACTTTGTTTGTCAGCCAACACCTTAATGATACATTTAATTGTATTGTTGGGTTTAATCATAAAACGGTTGATACTATTATCTCATAATATATAAAAGACTTGCTACTCATTAGAAAATTGAACCATTTGTGAAGTAAATTTATAATCTCTAAAAGTCTTTTAATAAAGAATAATAATAAGAATGAAGAAACATTATACATACTATTTTCCTAAAACAAAAGCTGTAGGTACCATAAAAAAAAACTGAACATAGTTCGTAACGTTCGTAACGTAACGTTCAGTAAGCACCATTAATTAAAGAAAATATTTGAACGTTAAGCCTAAGCATTTCGGAACATAAAGAAAAAACTTAACAATACAAAACTAATATAATTTGGTAATAGTATTTGTGCAGACTTTCATAATATTATGCAGGTAGCCACTTACCGAGTACTTGGATTTTTTATATATGTTACGCTCAAAGACCGAAATCGCTCAGTGAGCGAAAAAATAGCTCACAACGCGTTGTGGTCACAGTGAAACATATAAATAATAATGATAATTTACACGTTATGCAGTGATTTAGTAAAAGAAAAAATATTTTGTAGTACGCGTGGTAATTCAAATTTGATCTTCCATACCTATGGACGATTAATCAATCAAGAACAAATCAAGAAAAACGAATAGCATATCAGCCACGACACGAATTTCGCGTTGTGGTCTTTTTGTGATTGCCAGAACGCGTCGTGGCCGTTTTCATTAGAGCCACGACGCGAATTTAGCGTCGTGGCTGTTTCACTGTGACCACAACGCGTTGTGAGCTATTTTTTCGCTCACTGAGCGATTTCGGTCTTTGAGCGTAACATATATAAAATTCTCGTGTCACAATGTTAGTTACCGTACTCCTCCGAAATAGCTTTACCGATTTTTACCAAATTTTATATGCATAATATTCAGTAGGTCTGAGAACTGGCTATTGGCTACTTTTTATATTGGTAAATGCAAATTTTGTTGAATAAAAAATAGTAAATTATTACAACTCGAGACTAACGGCGACCATTGTTTGTGCGACGGGATAGCGATGGACGTTGCCATGGTGCCATAATTGCTTAGTCACTGCAATAAAATAATATGGGTGACATCCTTTTTATATTACAGGGACCAAAATCACATCTTGAGGTAAAGTCTGACACGACTTTATAATTTAAAAAAAACTCACGTTGCTAATTTCTATAAGTATAATGTACTTATTTAAAGTGATAAGCTTACGGTTGAATAAAGAAGTAACAAAGAGCAAAATATATTATTGAAATAGTTATCATAGACACCATAATATTAGAATACTTAGGTAGTCTTAAAAACGAATAAATAATAAAACATTATTTCTTGCAATAATCACAATTATATCGCAGTTGTATCGGATATAACTGTTACAATGAAGAATAACAATAACAAATCAATTAATTTGTAGATGTTATTATGTTTTCAGTTTTATTTAACCCTTAAACAGGCCGCGGACGAATGCTTCCCACATAGATTTTTCGATGCCGTAGCCAGGTTTTGGTAGCGAAAAGCCCACAATCTGTCATAATGGGAAGTTTTCTTTTTTAAATCTCCACCAGACAGCGCGACGGTAGACACTTCTAGATTTTCTATTGGTTCCCCACCCATCTAAAATAATCTGCAGGTTGGCATCACTGACAGTGTTTCAAAAAATATCAGTGTACTGTCAAGTGTGACGTTAATCAAATTAATATCTTAAATCTAAGCCATCATTGGCCTAAGCGATTAGGCCAGTATACTGGTAACAGTTTAGGAACACGCAAATTGTCAAACTGAAAACTGACAACTGACAGAGAGTTTTGGCGGGCATGTCACTTTCAAAACTTCTTCTACTTTTTATTGTTGGTGTGGTTTTTATTATTTTTTCCCAAATTGTGTTATTTGTGTTTTTGATGTTCATTATTGGTAAAATATTTAATTAGCCACTAAATATCCGTTATCTTGCACAAGTGCAGGTAAGATGTTGTCAAAATCAAAATGTATATTTCCTGTGACATTTGGTGTGAATATCAGTAAACAGGGCTATTTCTTCCGTGAGTTCTAACTGAAACATCGTTTTAATAACTCTATTATCCTATTCATTGGAATATTAATGCGTCTTTTTCAAATTGAAATGTATCAAGTTTTATATTCTAAATAATAGCGTAAAATATTATTGTTTTATTTGGAAAAAAATATCTCCCGTTTTCTCCCGATAATTACCTGGAAATTTGCCCGATTTTTTAATTATCACCAAAATATACTAGTAATCTGTGATTATCACTTTTGCAACACTGAAATTTATAGGCGTGGCGCGTGCGGCGTGTCGCGTGGCGCACATAATAATATTATACATATACGTAGTATCTCATAATAGTCTGTGCATATTATCAAGGATATAGCGTGGCGACTGGCGCGTGCCATTTATTGTTTTCCACTGTCCACGACACAGATTAAGATTTTAGATTAGAGGTCCACACTCCACAGTCCACACTCCACATTGAAGAACCAGATGATCAAGAGTCTCATCTTCAACGCCGCAGTCACAAAGTGAGGTATTTAGTATTTACCATCTTCAATCTGTAGAGATGAGATAAAACTTGGTAATGCACAAATCTCATCCTGTTTATAGAAACTAATATAAATGATCTAGACATTTCTTTCAATTTATGGTAGGTACAGCTCGACAAGGCTTAAGAGTTTTAATGAACGTGGGTGATTCTGAATTTTTGGAACTAGGTATGTACCCACCCGAAGTACACCGGCCTCATAGCTCAAGAGTACTTCTGCATCTGCGAAGTATCAATGAGTGGAACTTTCGAAAACTGAAAGAAGCCGAAGAACAAGGCCAAAAATCTTTTTGGTAACTACGTAAGTGGATTCGAGCTACAGAATAGCAAAGGAGCACCCGATGACGAGCACCTTACACAACTTCTGGACCATGGTTTGGGAAGAAAACACGTGTACCTAAGCAAACTGTGTGATTGTGATGTTAAACGGTTTCGAAGAAGCTCACTCTTCATAACAAACATACCCATGTCTTTCATCGAGCTAACAGGTATGACTCTTTCTGCAAGATTGTGGCTTGTGGAAGTGTTATGTGCTTGTGGATTGTGGTTACTGGTTCATTATTTATTCAGCAGTTTGGGCGTGACGAAGTAACAGACAGACTTTCCCATAATATATAAAATAATATCCAAGTATGCATAAATTACTCAGATTATACATACTAAACATAATCATGTTATTTTTTCAGATTGGCATACATGATGGGACTTTCCACTATGATGAGCTACTGGAGTCGAGACATGGAGGTGCTTAAAGCCTGTGACATAGTGGTCGATGTTGGAGCCATGTTCGATCACCAGAAGAAGCAGTACAATCACCACCAACGGGAATTCAATGATCGGGATTGGTGCGCCTGTAGCTGGGTGATAAATATAAAATCAAGTAAGTTTTGGTTATTAACTTATAATTAGCATCTTAACATATTATTTTGCATATTTAACATCATGTATAACACGGTCAAATTAACTTGACGCATTGCTGGAATGCAACAACATACCCGCTACATAATGACGTCATCAAACCATGTGTCAAGTTAATGTGACCAAGTTATAGGTATCTAAAAAACAAAACAAAACAAAAATAAAATAAATAGGAGAAAATATATGGCTTATAATTAACTGATCACCAGAAATAGTAACATTTCACAGACAAAAATAGTAAATGATCACCAAAATATAGACCACCATTTTAATTTAAAATGATAACCAAAGATTTAACATCTTAAAACCAAAAATAGTAAATGATCACCAACATTATACTAGCATTTTAATGTAAAATGATCACCAAAAATTTAACATCATATAACTAAAAATAGTAAATGATCACCAAAATTAGTAAACGATCACCAAAATTAGTAAATGATTACCAACATCATACTAGCATTTTAATGTAAAGTTATAAACAAAGTATTTTCATTTTGCTATCCTATTAAAGAAAAATGAACCAAAAAAATCATTGCTCCGGAGAATATTAAATAATAATACCCTTTGGGTACGGAACCCTAAAAATCAAATTTGAACTGAGTACATTTTAATTTTAAAATGAGAAACAAAAGAATTACATCTCGTTATTTGACTATCGTAAATAAATAATAATATTATAATGATAACGGGACTCTCAGTATAAGTATCTCCATACCAAATTTCAGCAAAATCGGTTCAGTGGTTTGGGCGTGAAGAGGTTACAGACAGACAGACAGACAGACATACTTTCGCATTTGTAATTTTTTTTTATTAAATAAGGGGGCAAACAAGCATATGGGTCACCTGATGGTAAGCAACTACCGTCGCCCATAGACACTTGCAACATCAGAAGAGCTGCAGGTGCGTTGCCGGCCTTTTAAGAGGGAATATGCTCTTTTCTTGAAGGTTTGCAGGTCGTATAGGTCTAGAAATACTGCTGGTGACAGTTTGTTCCAGAGTTTCACAGTGCGCAGTAAAAAGTTACGCGAAAAATGCACTGTGGAACTTACTTATTAATATGTAAAACTCTCATCATCCATGCTATTTTTTAAATTGGAATGGATAGGTGTCCGTCTGTTATCTCTTCAGGTCCAAACTGCTGAATATAACAATAATATGGAGTTAAAATACTTCCTTGTTAATAAGTATATGCTTACATTATTATTTTTTTTGTCAATTGTAGTGATTTATTTGTACAGAAATATCGCATTGATTTGCTCGCAAGGATTTGGTGATCATTTACTATATTTGGCGTTCGATCACCATTTGAAGTGTAGTTGTGACAAAAATAGCTGTTAGTATTGCAATTTTAGATTTTTTTTTGGTGTTAAGTAACTTTTTTTGGTAAACAAGTTTAAGGTATCAGAGCATTTTTTGGTGGTCATTACATTGTCCACTATGATCCCATTTGCTTCAAAACAAAACTTTAGTCTATCAATATAGTTGTCCCAATTGTCTGTGTATTGTATTCACTAAATTTTACGCATTTTCGATCCATTCTCACAAATTTTACACTTCGTCGCCACTATTATGTCCGGAATAAGTATTAAAACACTAAATTACGAAAGATCAGCTTTATCGAGCTAGGTAGCAAAATACACTGAAAATATTTATATACCCTCTTAGTTCATCTTATTAAATAAATAAGAAAAACAAGAATGTACCCACATGAACCAACCTACAAAGTTCATACAAAATAATATTAACTGTGTATTCTACAATATATAAAATAAACAAATTAATAAAAAGCCTTTTATTCCTTGCAAATTTACAATTTTTTTAGTTTAACATTACTTACACCTATTAATATCTAATGTAGAAGAAAACTAATAAACTTAACAAAACAAAATAACAATTCTAACATGTAAGTAAGTATTAAAATTATTCTAACATCTAACTTTTTAAATTATTATTACCTATTATAAAGTAAAGTAATCTTTGAGCTTAGTTCTCTCTTGTTTGGCTTGCAAGGACCCTTCCGCATGTGAAGGCCTCCTCCAAAGAATGCCACTTTTCTCTATCTTTAGCTATTTCCATCCATTTTGATCCAGCCGTTTTTATCAACTCGTCCTCCCATCTTGTTAGTGGTCTCCCCCTGTGTCGTTTACCACTTGGACACAGTATAGCAATATCCCTACAGTAGTGAAACGAATGTACTTGCGCAGAGCAACGGAGGGGTACCCGCGGGGAAGCGGGCGGCGCGGGCCCGCGTATACAAACTCGCGGAGTTTGTGTACCTGCCCGCGCAGGGGTGACGTTGGCGCGTTGTCTACGAGTTTTATGTTGTAATTATTGTAAAACGATAACTTATCTTATAAACAATGGGATATAATAAGTGTTCAGACTTCAGTGTACGGATGTAAATCTGATTCAAAAAATAAAAATTTAAATTTTCATAAATATCGGTTCACAGTTCACACTAATATTGTGTTGGTCTTGGCGGCATTTATTTGCATCTCTGTTTTATTGTAACTTACGTTGTAAAAAGTGAGAGTGTAGAAAAGTGAACTTGGAGAGAAACAATATAAAATAAATTAAAAATATGTCAAATACCCTGTTACACACTAATTAGTACCTACCTAGCTAGGTACACAGGGCCACACATCAAATGTAACATGTTGACCTTTTGGAACGCCCTTACCGCGCACGTAATAAGAGCGAGTTTTGAAGCGCTTCTGTTACACCTGATGTGTGGCGGGTGGCCTACCGTACCTACCAATTAAGAGATTAATAATTATTGGATATTTTAATATATAATAATGCGTCATCATTATTTTAATCCTTCGATCGAGGATTCTTGGAAATCTATTGTTATTCTATTGTGTCTCGCTCACCGGTGAGCTTATGGGGCTTGATGGGTGAATTAAATTTTTAAATAGAGAGCTAAATCATGTAGAAATAAAGTTTCATGTAAATATCTGGCAGTATGACATAATATGTAAATATAACACGCTGATTAAGCAGATTATATGATAATTGATTACATTACAAGCACAATATTTTATTTTTATTTTATTTCCCGTTTCGTGGCAACCCTGGCATATCTGTTCGGTACCTACACCGGTGTCGGAATCGTGCGACATCAAAGGCGTTACGTTACTGTAGGGATATTCAATATTGCTATACTGTGACTTGGACCGTTCCACTTTGTCACTCTTACTGTCCAGCGATCGTCTTTAATCTTGCCACGTGTCCCGCCCATTTCCACTTCTGTTTTTGAGCATGTATAGTAGAGGAGGGGAGGGTGCTATTTTTGTAGTCACTCGAGCGTCATGGAGACCTAGTAGGTTTTGTACATTAGGTAAAGCTGATAAAAAAATAATAAGAGCGTTTTTTATTTTAGTGGTGGGTTCAGAAACTGCAGCCATTTTAAAGTTTTGAAAAAGAAAATATATTTAGAAAATTGCTTATTTATGTCAGTTATAAATATATTTTAGACAACAAGGACTAAATCACTTAGTTTAATGCAAAATAAAATATCCGCGAAGTTTAGTTTGGAAAATATGAAGGTTTATTTATTTATATTTTAAAATGTCCCTACAGGCTTACCTTAACTTTGAATCGTCAGTGCTTTTTATGGAAGCTTCTTTGGGGCATACTAAACATCCCCTATCTCAATCTGACAAATCGGATGACATTTTATTATTAAAAAAAAAAAATTTAACCCACCACGTGAGAAATCTGATTTCTATATCATGATAACTAGACACATGTCGGAAGCCTATACAAGCTTAATCTGACACGCTCGAGCTACTCCCGAAATCCCCTCTTCCCCTCCTCTACTAGTAATAGAGCATCAGGAGCTTAAGTTATGCTTCTAATTTTCCTATGACGAACTCTTTTAGCTCTTCTGATATTCAGCATACTACGTTCTAGTCCTCTAAATCTCTAAGTCTACAATATATAACAGAAACAAAATTAAGTAATGTATGCGAAGTAAACACAAACACACAACAACACGATTCGACACGTTTGCAGGCGGCGTGTGCGACTTACCCGCGAAACAGCAGTAAAAAGCGTTACGGAAACTTTCGAAACCATGATCGACTTGGCCGACTCGGCCGATTAGTCGGCTTCTTTGCAGCCGACTAATCGGCTAGTCGGCCAAAGTAATGATCGGCACATCTCTAAATTTTTAACATTTGCCTGCTAAACATTTTGATGAAAAATTCTGTAATAGGGGCACATCACTCACCCTAAAGTATTATCACTTTCTCTTAAAAGCCCGGCAATGCACCTGCAGCACTAATTCTAATGTTGCCAGTGTCCCTGGGCGACGGTGGTTGTTTTCCATCCGGTGACCTGATTGTTCGCCCCATTAATTTAAAAAAATTACTTTATAAAAAATACTTATTTTGCACCCTGTGTTGTGTAATGTATAATTTCTTTCAATTTCAGGAAACCAACCACTACATGCTGATTGGTGTGGTGTGCAAGACGAAGAACTTAGCAATGTGGCCAGACCGCCGGAATACTTGACTGTATATTCTGTCATACCTCCACGTTTATTAACGGTAACAAGACTAAAGAGGGTACTATAGCCATGGCCCTGGCTACTGGCTAGTCTGAAAACAGCCTAAGATAATATAAATAATTAAGTATCAAATAAGTACATCAAATCTAGATTAGAAATATATTATATATTAGGTATATAATATATTTCTAATCTAGGTATTAGATATTAGATATTAGGTATTAGAAATATATTATATATTAGAAATCTATGAACATTTAGTAGTTAACCCTTAGCCGTCGGTTGTAAACTTGCGTTTTAATCTCCATTATAAAAGTTGCGGAAAGCAGGAACTGATGTTTAAAATTGTTTTTGTGCTTTAGATGGGTGGATTTTCTTGGGGGGTGGTGATCTAATTCCTCAGCGGGCTTGGGATATATTGTTGGTAGTGTTTTTATTTTGTTTCTTTATATTTTGTGCCTTTTGTCTGTGGAGGCTGCTAGGTTTTTTTGGCAGGATGGTCATGTTAATCCTATTGTTCTATTCTTATTTGTCTTGTCACTTTCCGCTCTTTTTTTGGGTGACAAACAAACTATAGTCTAAAATAATAGACAAAGTTTAAAAAATACTTTGTATTTAGAAACAATGCAAAGTTTATGAAACTAATTTTAACATTAACATTAACTACAGTGCAAAATGTCAAATCTCTGGTTAAAGTTAAATATGGCGTCCATGGACGCCATAATATGCTCATACGACATCTGTCAATTTCTCCGGTTAAAGTTAAAGTAAAAGGACGCCATATTTAACTTTAACCATAACTTTAACCTTATCTTTAACTTATAAGAGTCGCGTCTAAGGAGCTGTCCATTATTCATGTGGTAATTTTCTGCGACTTGTGGTGTGAGGATTCGATGAAAATTAGGTTAGGTGAAACAAATCATGCAAAATCTCGTTTTCTGGAAAAATTCGTGAGAATAAAAAACCTTATTTAATGGTTTTTTAAATATCCATTTTCTTGCTTTTTTGGAATAAGATAGAATACCTATAGGAAGTTCCTATAGGTCTTCTAAGATAGAATACCTATAGGAAGTTCCTATAGGTCTTCTATCTGTATCCAGAATGCAGTAGTCCTATTAGGAACCAATATATTCTGTACTAAAATTAATATACTGTGTAAGTTGTAGTAACTACTGTAGTACACGGTATAATATGCCAACTGTTGGCATATTATACCGCGGATACCAACAGCAGTTGTCAGCCAGAATATTTTGAATTATTTCTTATTTATTGCTAGCCCACTAGACAAAAGCAATTTGATTTATAAATAAAATATTTGCTTATTCATACTGATATTTCGCACTAAGAGAAAAACGTCGCGTTGAATTTCCATAATTGGTACCTACTCATATTTGTTTAAGCTGATCTACCAGCTATCCAGTTTGGTTTAAATTCATGTTGTACTATTTTGTTCTATTTTACTATGGTTTTATTTGTTCTTCTTCAGCCACTTGCATAATTCTAGTTTGTAATTATAAGTCAAATAACAGAATTTGATGTCGCGTCATAGTTTTTTTACGATGTTCGTCGTGGATTCCCACGACATGACGTCGCATCGTGAAACGACGCTGCGTCATGGTACGTAACGACGTCGTATCGTGTTTTTGTGTCCCGGCCCTCAGGTTTATAAAAGATTACTTCGTCATCTATCGTGAAAACAGTCTTTCTAGAGTCATTACAAAAGAAATAGGGGCAGCTCAAAGCCAACTTCAAATAAAGTGTGCCGGTCTTCCCCAAGTTGACCATATGACCATAATAATAATTATCTCTCTAGTAGTCTCTCTACGATTTTAACAGTTGTTGACATTCCCCTATTATACAACTAGAAATTCGCTGTTCTGGAATATATACTTCACCACCATGAAAATTATTTTTTTAACAATTTTGAGGTGCCTGCGGGAATTATAATTTCATATAGATTTACGTTACGAGAGTCATAGACGTGGATGGGATTTGAAGCTGTCGTTATAGGCCTCTTGGATATCTCTAGTGGCGCGGCGTGTGGCCGATTCAGTGGACACGTGGACGTCAGAGTGCGATCAGCTGTAAAATACGGTTTACTAGTTAAAAATGAAAACACGTTGAAAACGTTATAAAGTGCTCTGAAAAAGGAAAATATGGGCGGTACGAAGTACTGTTGTGTTGTAGGGTGCAAAAATTCCCTCACGCACCTCAAAATTGTTAAAAAAATAATTTTCATGGTAATGAAGTATAGCACAAAAAATAGCTGTTCCACTGATGCCAGCATTCCCATGTACAACAATAGCACCTGGCATACGTTGACTATTCTCATCTGCTTCGATGAAAAATTCTTGATTCTTTCTGTTCATCATCACTACCAGTATATATTTTTCATCAGGAAATTGGTGTTCGGACCAGTTCAAATATTTGAGGTGGCTTACCTTCTTTGACTCTCCAGTCCGTGAGTGAGTGATGATTAGCACTGTTTCGTTGTAGGACGTCTCCAAGTTAGATTACTAAGTCTCCTGAGGTTATGTCAGTTTTATTGGGAGAAAGATATGGGTAGGTTTGCAGTTGTGACTCTTCTTCGAAACCGTTTAACATCACAATCACACGGCTGTTTTCTTCCCAAACCATGGTCCAGAAGTTGTGCAAGGTGCTTGCCATCTGGTGCTCCGTTGCTATAAAATTTCTCTGTAGCTCGAATCCACTTACGTAGTTAGCGTTAATATAGTCCCCTCCATCGCTGGTCTGGTGTAAGTCCACGCGGGAACCATCCCAGCATGGGATGCTTCCCGCATTCACAGATGCAGAAGTACTCTTGGGCTATGAGGTCGGTGTACTCCGGAGTCCGAGTTAGTAGATCCCAGCATGGGATGCTTCCAAAAAATTTTTTGGCCTTGGTACTTCACAGATGCAGAAGTACTCTTGAGCTATGAGGTCGGTGTACTCCGGGTTAGTAGATTGTTCCAAAAATTCAAAATCATTAAGAGGTGTTGATGAATTGATTACCAAAGTTACAAAAATATAACTCCGGTCTGGACATAGTTACAAGAATATAATTCTGGTTGATATTCGCTTACCGATTTTAGAAAACTTTCGTCTGCTTCCTTTATCGCCTTTACTGCTTCTTGTTTTGCCTTTATTTTATCGTAACTAATTTTTACATTATTCGACTTATTATTGTTGCACTGATTATAATCTAATTACTATTTTAATGACTAGAATATTACACTCGAATTCCATATTGTAATTACTAGAATTTAACACATAAATCCAACGTTTATATTCGGGTCAGAGAGATGATCACATTCAATATTGTCAATTGTGACTCTCCCCGTACAGTTTGTGAGAGTATCTTTCCCAGAAGTCAATCCATATAAACGGGTTCAATTTATAAGCGGATTGCTTTTGCGTAAAATTGAATTGTATTGTTCTTTCCATGATGGCGTCTGTACAGTTTCCTTGCAAATACGCGCCAATTTCGTAGTTACTTGCCGTGTATAAGATGCAGTTTTCAACAATATGTTGATTTTAGTATTTCATGTCCGTGTTCATGGCTTGCCTGCCCGCCAGTAATTTCCACTGTTCGAACTGGTTGTCAGTAAGTTTGCATTCGTCCATAAAACTGAGTTCCTATTGTATGCGCTGCTGAAGTTGAATGGAGGTGTTGGTTGAAGTCCCGTAATTATTGCGTAATTGTAGTGCATTTCTACTAAGGACTTCATTATTAATGTTTGTCCTGTACTTGGCGGGCCCCAAAAGAGTAGGTTGTTTTGCTTGCCTGTTAGTCCTAAAAAGTGTCGCCGGGTCTGTCGAGCAAAGTGGAACTCGTTGTTGTTGTTCAAAAGCTCCGCTACTCCGTCGTAGATGGTCGAGGTGCTATTGGCGTTTGGGTCTCTGCGGAGGGCGAGGGCTTTTGCTCGTTCCAATCTTTGCTCTGCTGTTTCCTGAAATACCAAATGATTTTGATATTTGTACTGCGATCTTAAGTCGCTCGTCAAACCCTTTAGTAAACTGGATGGCAATCCCGCTAGGTGTTGAGAATAAAAGCTTCGAAGCTTCTCCCTCGTTAAAGCTTGGTTTTCACATAGTAGCATGACAAACTTTTGATTTTCTTGTGCAAATGCTGTAGTTGCTGCACCACTGAACCCGCGCCCCCTTCCCCTCTGAAGGGCACCCTGTTCATTTCCAGGACCATCTCTTCCGTTGTTAATATCAATGCCTCTGTTGAAGGGATCTTGTAATAGTTCTTGATTAGTTCCAGTATCGCCTGGATCCACTAATCCGAGTATTGTTCTTCGTGCTGGCCCTTGTTCCGAAAGTATGTTATCTCCCCTCTCGGCACCAACAATCTTATTGTATTCGTTGGAGTCAGGATTAACTCCAAGCCTATGAGCGACGCATTGGAATAATTCTGCATCACTTTGTTGGAGAATGTTTCTAAATATCGTATGATCATCGACGGTAGTAATGTACTTGATAAGACACTTAATACATGCAACTGAAGTACATTTATACTCTTTTGCTTGGATAGCCTTACCAAGCTTCGAATTATGCCCCCAGTTCTTTGCAGAGCTGATATAAACGAGATGGTAATGCTCCCGTTTGGGTCCCGAATGCTTAGACACGACTTTCCAAAGAGAGCACTTACTTCTTGGGCACTTACACGGCTGTTTTCTTCCCAAACCATGGTCCAGAAGTTGTGCAAGGTGCTTGCCATCAGGTGCTCCGTTGCTATAAATTTTCTCTGTAACTCGAATCCACTTACGTAGTTAGTGTTAATATAGTCCCCTACATCGCTGGTCTGGTGTAAGTCCACGGGGGAAACATCAGAGCATGGGATGCTTCCAAAAAATTTTTTGGCCTTGATCTGCGGCTTCTTCCAGTTTTCGAAAGTTTTATTCATTGGTACTTCACAGATGCAGAAGTACTCTTGATTTATGAGGTGGTGTACTCTGGGTTAGTAGATCGTTCCAAAAATTCGAAATCATTAAGAGGTGTTGATGAATTGGTTGCCATAGTTACAAAAATATAACTTCGGTCTGGAAGGTATATGAAGTATGAACGTCTGCTCTTTGTTATATAATTAGGACTGAATATAGAGTGGGGATGAGATCTGCTTTTAATTATTACAATATTAAGACCGGAAAAGCTGAAATTTCTTTGTTGTTTTATCCTCAATACCACTGATGGTATTGATATGCTTTCCTTAACTGCAGCTTCGTAAACACAGCTATCTATGGCACAAAACGTAGCCGTTCCACTGATGCCAGCATTCCCATGTACAACAATAGCACCTGGCATACGTTGACTATTCTCATCTGCTTCGATGAAAAATTTTTGATTCTTTCTGTTCATCATCACTACAAATTTCAGTATATTATCTTTTTCATCAGGAAATTGGTGTTCGGACCAGTTCAAATATTTGAGGTGGCTTACCTTCTTTGACTCTCCAGTCCGTGAGTGAGTGATGATTAGCACTGTTTCGTTGTAGGACGTCTCCAAGTTAGATTACTAAGTCTCCTGAGGTTATGTCAGTTTTACTCGGAGAAAGATATGGGTAGGTTTGTTGTGACTCTTCTTCGAAACCGTTTAACATCACAATCACACGGCTGTTTTCTTCCCAAACCATGGTCCAGAAGTTGTGCAAGGTGCTTGCCATCTGGTGCTCCGTTGCTATAAAATTTCTCTGTAGCTCGAATCCACTTACGTAGTTAGCGTTAATATAGTCCCCTCCATCGCTGGTCTGGTGTAAGTCCACGCGGGAACCATCCCAGCATGGGATGCTTCCCGCATTCACAGATGCAGAAGTACTCTTGGGCTATGAGGTCGGTGTACTCCGGAGTCCGAGTTAGTAGATCCCAGCATGGGATGCTTCCAAAAAATTTTTTGGCCTTGGTACTTCACAGATGCAGAAGTACTCTTGAGCTATGAGGTCGGTGTACTCCGGGTTAGTAGATTGTTCCAAAAATTCAAAATCATTAAGAGGTGTTGATGAATTGATTACCAAAGTTACAAAAATATAACTCCGGTCTGGACATAGTTACAAGAATATAACTCTGGTTGATATTCGCTTACCGATTTTAGAAAACTTTCGTCTGCTTCCTTTATCGCCTTTACTGCTTCTTGTTTTGCCTTTATTTTATCGTAACTAATTTTTACATTATTCGACTTATTATTGTTGCACTGATTATAATCTAATTACTATTTTAATGACTAGAATATTACACTCGAATTCCATATTGTAATTACTAGAATTTAACACATAAATCCAACGTTTATATTCGGGTCAGAGAGATGATCACATTCAATATTGTCAATTGTGACTCTCCCCGTACAGTTTGTGAGAGTATCTTTCCCAGAAGTCAATCCATATAAACGGGTTCAATTTATAAGCGGATTGCTTTTGCGTAAAATTGAATTGTATTGTTCTTTCCATGATGGCGTCTGTACAGTTTCCTTGCAAATACGCGCCAATTTCGTAGTTACTTGCCGTGTATAAGATGCAGTTTTCAACAATATGTTGATTTTTGTATTTCATGTCCGTGTTCATGGCTTGCCTGCCCGCCAGTAATTTCCACTGTTCGAGCTGGTTGTCAGTAAGTTTGCATTCGTCCATAAAACTGAGGTCCTATTGTATGCGCTGCTGAAGTTGAATGGAGGTGTTGGTTGAAGTCCCGTAATTATTGCGTAATTGTAGTGCATTTCTACTAAGGACTTCATTATTAATGTTTGTCCTGTACTTGGCGGGCCCCAAAAGAGTAGGTTGTTTTGCTTGCCTGTTAGTCCTAAAAAGTGTCGCCGGGTCTGTCGAGCAAAGTGGAACTCGTTGATGTGATTGGCGTGTAAGTTTTTCAAAAGCTCCGCTACTCCGTCGTAGATGGTCGAGGTGCTATTGGCGTTTGGGTCTCTGCGGAGGGCGAGGGCTTTTGCTCGTTCCAATCTTTGCTCTGCTGTTTCCTGAAATACCAAATGATTTTGATATTTGTACTGCGATCTTAAGTCGCTCGTCAAACCCTTTAGTAAACTGGATGGCAATCCCGCTAGGTGTTGAGAATAAAAGCTTCGAAGCTTCTCCCTCGTTAAAGCTTGGTTTTCACATAGTAGCATGACAAACTTTTGATTTTCTTGTGCAAATGCTGTAGTTGCTGCACCACTGAACCCGCGCCCCCTTCCCCTCTGAAGGGCACCCTGTTCATTTCCAGGACCATCTCTTCCGTTGTTAATATCAATGCCTCTGTTGAAGGGATCTTGTAATAGTTCTTGATTAGTTCCAGTATCGCCTGGATCCACTAATCCGAGTATTGTTCTTCGTGCTGGCCCTTGTTCCGAAAGTATGTTATCTCCCCTCTCGGCACCAACAATCTTATTGTATTCGTTGGAGTCAGGATTAACTCCAAGCCTATGAGCGACGCATTGGAATAATTCTGCATCACTTTGTTGGAGAATGTTTCTAAATATCGTATGATCATCGACGGTAGTAATGTACTTGATAAGACACTTAATACATGCAACTGAAGTACATTTATACTCTTTTGCTTGGATAGCCTTACCAAGCTTCGAATTATGCCCCCAGTTCTTTGCGGAGCTGATATAAACGAGATGGTAATGCTCCCGTTTGGGTCCCGAATGCTTAGACACGACTTTCCAAAGAGAGCACTTACTTCTTGGGCGGTAGCAATTTCTTTTGTTAAATTGGCAATCTAATGTATCTTCAGTGGTTTCTCCTTCTTCGGCGCATCTGTTGTTTGACTGGCTTTCCACGTTTTCAACTTGAGCGTTTTCAATATAACTGTCGCTGGACGAGCTGTCGAATAGGTCGATGGAGGTGTTTCTACTATCTCGACATCCGGGGAGTTCTCCATCCTCTGTCGCTTGGGGTTCCTTTCCGCATCCGGCTCTGACGTCACTGGGGTACCTGGGCGTTATGTCCAGGTGCTCCATCGCCATCTCGATGCCCTCCTGCTCCTCCTCCTCCGGAACTTCCACTACTTTCTCAGTGGCCAGCATGGTGAGATCCTCGTCCGCCATCTTTGATGTAACTTAGAACGTCAACACTTGTTAAGATGTGGTATGCTGCTACTTGCATTGTGGCATGAATTGCATTCGTACCGACCCTTTATATATACCGGTCTCGGTCGAACGAGTCCGATGCCCTCCTTGTCCTCAAATTTTCCACTTTTGCACCTGCGCAATAAATCCAACTCGTAATGTTTCTAATAAAGTTCAATATCGCTATCATCCTGAATTTCAGGATTTCAGTACTGGGTTTTCAAACTTTTCACTGTCCTGAATAGGTTATGTAGGTAGGTTTTGTATTTCATTATTGTATTACGTCATGTCGTGACATGTTACGACATGTCTAATTCGTGTAGTAGGCTGCGTGTAGTAGTAACCTAACCCGACCCTAACCTAACCCTAACCTAACTTAACCTAACTCGGCCCTTAACCTAACCCTTAAGGTACAATTCCGTGCCGTGGAATTGTACCTTTAATCGAGCCCTTAACCAAACTACAATGTTCTGGGCCTTATATTCTATACGTGTGCAAAGAAATAGTTATAAAATCGCCCGGCAAACAATCTAGATATCTAGATTTCAGTCTAGACTTTATCGCAGCAGACTAGGGGTTAATTAACGCCGGCTCATTCCGCACGACGATTGCGTAGAGGAACGACGTGTTTGCTTTCTTTTGGCGCAAAATAATACGACAATGGAGTGATCCAACGAAAAAGCGTTAAAATTTTTAAGAATTGCTTTAATAAGAACTTTGCGTTTGGGACGTTAATGCCTAAATTTTTGTAGAGTTAATGCCTAAATGTAGCGAACACGCAATGTTAATGCGTTAAGTGACGCGCAGTTTGGCATCAACACTAACGTTAACGCTAACGCAGGTGGAGCAGGAGCATTTTTATGTCCCTGCTCCATCTGCGTGTTTGTAGCGTTTTTTCCTTAAATGTAGCCAACGCGCAATGTTAATGCTTTAAGCGACGCGCAGTTTGGCATTAACGCTAACGTTAACGTTAACGCAGGTGGAGCAGGAGCATAATAGTTAGCTTCGTTAAACATTAAAGCGTTGAATTTCGGACGAGTTAACGCAAGTTAACGTTAATCGTTAAACCGTTAATATGTGTAATATCGTCTAGTTATAACTTATATAATTGCGTTAGTGTACAAACCTGTTGGTTTAGGAAGTTAACAGGTTAGGGATAAAACAAAATCTTATACGAGAATATAAAAATAAGTCGGGTTTTCCTTCCTGATGCTATAACTCCAGAACGCACCAACCAATTTCCACGGTTTTTCATTCGTTGGAAAGGTCTCCGGCTCCGTGAGGTTTATAGAAAAAAAAATCTGAAAAGCAGGATAACAGGCAAAACAACGTTTGCCGGGACAGCTAGTACTTATATAATTATTGTATTCTACCTAACTAAATTACACAGCTCTTCTCTATCAACATGCAAACGATCACTGTCACTGACAGTAATTTATAATAATAATAAAATCATGTATGGACTTTCTCAAATCTTCGGATATGATATTATGCGCGCACTCGCAGGATTTTAGACAGTCTTTTTGGTTTTCACCGAGATTGCTGGTACATGTTTACCTCGACTGGATACGTAATCTTGCCCCGATTGTCTGCATAGTTTTCTTACATTTTTCTGCCAAGATTGAGGATTGCTTACTCTTTTTACCCGACTGCCAGGAGGGTTATTCTGGTGTTCGGACGGTGTTTGTTTTGCCGATTTTCTTGCTGTTCTTCTACGACTAGTTCTCGAGGCACAGAAACCTTTTTGAAAGCCCTGTCTCTTCATCAAGAACTTCTATTAGAACATTATTCTCAGGAGAAGAGTAATTCGATATGAAGCATCCGGTCACTTCATCTAGAGTACTTACATTCTGCCATGATTACTGTAAAGAAAACAAAATATTGTAAGAATTCAAAAACCGAATTTGTTGTTTTTTTTAAACAAACCGATAGCAAATTCTTAAGTTACCTACCGAGATTTTCCAAAAATGTATCCATTCGGTGTTAAATAAGACCGTCAGCTTTGTTTACGGCATTTATTAGGTTCAAGCAGCATGAGAAACCATTGTTACTCGTATCTAATGAAAATCACACGTAATTAGTTTCGAAACCGCTTTTTACGCGAATAATGTCTTATCAAATTCACATTGACACATAGAACGGTGTTGCTCTCGTGAAAAATCTAAGTTTGCACATAGAACCATTTTAGTGAACAAAGGCTGGGTTCTTCAAATTAAACACTGGATGCGCTGAATCACTTTATTACACATTAAGTTAGGTAGGCGATGGGCAGACGACTGACTCTTGCAGGAGTTACTCCGGGTCCGGAATCCTACACGTCTTTTAATTTTTCTGCCACTACGTGATTTATGTAAAGGCGTGGCTTACTTTATTTTCTTCTAAAATATACGCGGGCTTAAGTCTATCAATCGACACTTTAGGTTCTCGATTATCAATTAATATTTTAAATACTTTACTATCTCTTTCTAAAACTTTATATTGTTACGTGCGAGGGGTTCGAAGATTCGGAGAAAAAGACCTGGTGACTCTCTTGAAGACTTTATTCACAAACACTAGCTCACACTAATCACTGAGTCCAAACACTAAGCACTAGATCCAAATCACTGAGCACTATCACTGTCCTAGGTCGTAGCCGAGTCACTATCACAATCACAATCACTCACTATTGATTACTTGTTTTCGCTCCGAAGTCGCCTCGAAGAAAGCTCAGACAAAACTGAATTGCCGGCCGGACTGTCTGCGACTATTTATACGGGCCGGATCGAATCTCAGAAAATTCCGGAACATCCCAGAATAAACCCGATATGCGTAAACAAATATGAGATATTTCTAGAAAGTACTCGTAGGTACATACACCTAGCGTCATCTAGTAGCGAGTAGGGGATTTACGTTGCCTGTGTTCCCTTGGTAAGTTCGCTGGTCCGACGCTAGATGGCACCACGTGTCCGTATCCGTAACACTACTCCCCTCTTAGAGATGCTCGTCCCGAGCATCGTTGTTACTGCCATGGTAACGCGCCAGACGGTCTATGTGTACCACTTTGAATGTCCCTCTTGGTTGCTTTTGGATCCTGTAAGTCACGTCATTCAATCGGGTAACCACTTTGTATGGGCCGTCCCACTTGGTCTGCAACTTTGGAGATTTCCCTTTTCGGCGAGTTGGGTTATGCAGCCACACCAGTGACCCTTCTTCGAAGCCGCTTGTGTTCGCTTTCCGGTCGTATCTGGTCTTCATTTTCTCACTTGACTGTAACCCATTTTCCCGAACCGTTGCGTGTATATAACGCATCTTTTCCCTTAAATCGCAGACATAGTCTTGTACGGTCTTTGGTTCCTCCGGTGACCCTCCCGTCAAGAGGTCTACTGGCACTCGTAGTTCTCTACCGTAATTGACATACGCCGGGGTAGCTTTTATGCCCTCATGCTCGGCGGTACGGTACGACAGAAGGAAGAGCGGTATATACTTGTCCCAATCCTTTTGTTTGTCATCTACCAATTTCGCCAAATGCCTCTCAAGGGTCTGGTTAAATCTCTCAACCATTCCATCAGATTGTGGATGGTACGCGGTGGTCCTCGTCTTATGCATTCCCAAAATCCTGCACACTTCCTGGAAGACCTGCGATTCGAAATTCCGGCCCTGATCGGAATGGATTTCTAGAGGCACACCAAAGCGAGATATCACTTCTTCGACTAGCTTAGAAGCAACTGTTGTAGCTTCCTGGTTTGGTATAGCGAAAACTTCGGGCCATTTGGTAAAGTAGTCCATGACGACCATGAAATACTTGTTTCCCGATTCCGTTACAGGAAATGGCCCAGCTACGTCAACTGCAATTCGTTCCCACGGTGCGCCAACGTTATACAAGCGCAGGTTCCCACGACTCCTTGTCTGTGGTCCCTTCACTGCAGCGCAAGTAGTACATTTGCGGCACCAATCCTGCACATCATCTCGACAATGCAACCAGTAGAATCGTTCTCGCACTTTTGTTAACGTCCTCTTGACACCTAGATGACCTCCTGATACGCCATCGTGAATTTCACGGAGAACATCTGGTACTCTCGTCCTTGGGACAACTATCTGAAGATGGAACTCTCTGCCGTTAGTCTTCTCCCATTTCCGGTAAAGTATTCCATTTTGAAGTATCAGACTGTCCCATTGCGCCCAGTACGCCTTAGTGACAGCGCCAGTGGGTGCAACCTCATTCCAGATTGGTTTTACGTCACCCCGTTTCTTCCATGTGATGATGTGCCGAAGGTCGTCATCTCTTTCTTGAGCCTCCCTCATAGCATCATTCTCCCATGGGCCCAAAGGACTTGTTTTCGTTAACTTTAATGTAATTTCATTAGATTCCTGCTTAACACAATGTTTGCAGTCTTCTGAACACGGCCTTCGTGAAAGTGCGTCGGCATTCCCATGCGCCTTTCCGCTGCGGTGTTCCGTCTTGAAGTCATACTCCTGGAGTTGTTCAATCCATCGAGCTACTTGGCCTTCTGGGTTCTTGAATTGTAGTAACCACTTCAAGGCTGCGTGATCAGTTCGTAATAAAAACTGTCTCCCGATGAGATATTTGCTGAAATGTTGTAGCGTCTTTACGACAGCCAAGAGTTCTCTTCTTGTCACACAGTGACCTTCACTATATTTGCATGATAACCCTGTTTTAGAAATCACAGTATCATCAGAGATTCTGTAAGTACCGATAGAGTCACTGATTCTAATCGTTACTTTTGCCACACCGACAACTCCTGACCAGTGGTAGGGCCCTAGATTTAAGTCTCCACCCTCACATCTTGCATTACCATCAACCCACCCTGCGAGTGTTATGGTCGTTGACATAGTAGAGTTCCTGTTTATTCCTTGGATCACATGTCCATATACCGTAGCCTTTTTATCTTTATGAATCGATCTGCATTCATCTTCTGTTAAATCTTGTATCAAAACTCCCCAGCCATTTTTCATCTCTGAGGCGTGGGAATGCATACCACAATATGTGACATGATAATCAACCTCTACTAAGCATTGATAGATGTGTACATCATATGTTTCTCTTTCTTGCAGCACCTGTATCTCCATGTCATCTATCACACTCTCAGTCTTGTATTCCGGGCACGGAGCTGTGTCTAACAAGGAGATTGATGTTAAGTTTAGTTCCTTGCCTGCACAGTCATAGGCAATCATAGAGTTGATGACCCTTAACCAGTACACAACATACAACAGAAGTGTTAGAAACTTCATGTTACCTCTTTAAAGTGATTAGCCACCAAAAGACAATAAAAGACTCTACCCGGTTTTTAAACCAATGATGAGATTAGTATTGTTGTATCTTCTGTCAGCCGATGTAATGGTTTGGCTATCTCTGAGAATCCCTTAACAAAACGCCTGTAGTAGGAGCATAGGCCGAGAAATGCCCGCACTTCGGTTTTGTTCTTAGGGGTTGGCCAATTTTGAACTGCTTCCAGTTTCTCCGGGTCCGTCTGGATTCCATCACTGGAGATGACATGGCCGAGATAATTGACCTTACTCCTGAATAAACGACACTTTTTCGGATTCAACTTTAACTTGGCCCCCTCTATTTTGGCGAAAACTCGTTCTAAATTTCGCAAATGGTCCTCGAAGTCGCGGCCAACAATGATGACGTCGTCCAAGTAGACTAAGCAAGCCTCTCCAACTAAGCCTGCCAGTACACACTCCATTAGTCGCTCAAATGTGGCAGGTGCGTTGCACAATCCAAAGGGCATGACGTTAAACTGCCATAAACCTTTACCGGTGGAGAAAGCCGTCTTCTCCTTGTCCTTTGGATGAATTTCCACCTGCCAGTATCCAGATTTCAGGTCCAGGGTCGAGAACCATTTCATGCCACTCAAGGTATCCAGAGTGTCGTCGATTCGAGGTAATGGATAGCTGTCCTTCTTAGTGACATCATTGAGACGCCTGTAGTCCACACAAAATCTTGTGCTGCCATCTTTCTTCTTCACTAACACAACAGGTGAGCACCACGGACTTGCAGACGGTTCAATTATCTTATGCCTTCTCATGTCCTCCAAAAGGCCTTCAACTTCTTTTTCCTTTGCAATGGGTATCCGTCTTGCTCGTTGACGAATTGGGTTCTCGCTTCCGGTATCTATCCTGTGTTGAACCATCGACGTTCTTCCAAGGTCGCCTTCCTGACTGGAGAAGATATTCGCGTGGCGTTGTAAAAACTTCTTAGCTTTCATGCTCTGCGAATAAGTCAGATTACTCTTGCAGTCATCGAGTAGCTCAGTCACTATTCCATAGTTGCTGCTGTTTGCTGAATCTGAGCCTGTGATCGAACTACACTTTCTCATCCAGACAACTTCCTCGCACTTTCCAATGACGTCACCTTTGTTCAAGCAGATCTCGCGATCACCAAGATTCAAAACCCTGACCACAGCGTTACTGCTTCCACTAACAAGGGTTCTCGCCGTCATCAGTTTTTGCGCTGATGTCTTGGTAGGTGTGTCTTCGATCAACACGCATCTGTTTGACTTCTTCTTTCCAGCTGGTGGTAGTTTCACCAGCACTCTAGCTTCTGTACGTCCAGGTATTATAACTTTCTTTACACATTCAACTTTCCCGCTAGCGCCTCCAAGGATGAAAATTTCTTCTTCACCACACTTGAAAACTCCGTCAGCAACATCAATTCTGCAGTTATGTTTCTTCATGAAATCCAAACCCAAGATGCAATCATCCATAATCTCAGCTACGATAACGTCATGAGGGTATGAGGACCCCCCTACATTCATCGTAACTGACATTTCTCCAAGGACGGGTATTGGCTGACCGGAGGCAGTAAGAAGCCGACAGTTGATTCTCCTCTTGTGTTTTCTTGCGGCTTTTACCAGATTTGGGTTCACTATCGTTCTAGAGGCTCCTGTGTCTAGAGTCATTTTGCAATCCGTCCTGTTAATAGTCCCCTGAATCACAAGACTATTCCCGCTGCATGCTTGGGAGATAACAGTTATCGGGGCTTCCTCCGCGTCAGCCAGTACTCGCCCCGTAGTCCTGGCTTTTATTCGTTTCCCTGCTCCCGGGCAGGGGACAAAGCTCCTTGCTTCTTCAGCTCCTCTACTTGTTCCTCGAGCCTTTTCATCCTTGCCATCTGGGTCTCCTTCTGCGGGCAGTTGAGCTGAAGATGACCCCTCTCACCGCACTTGTAGCACATGGCTCCAAAACTTCTCTTTGTGGGAGCCTTGACCTCCTTAACGTCCTCAGAGACCTCATGGATCTTATGGGTCTGTCGTATGTCACGGCGAACAGCCTCGACCTCCAAAGCATGCGCCAATGCTTCCTTTAGCGAGGTGTGGTGACGTAGCCTCACTGCAGCTCTGACCTCGAGGTCCCTGATTCCGTCGACAAATGCTTGTACAATATTCGTGTCGATCATCTTGGAATCGGCTCCTGGGTGTGCCTTCTTGACCAGTTTTTCAATTTCCAACGCCCATTGTTGTAGTCCCTCTCCTGAGCGTTGGACTCTGTCACGAAGTTGAGCACGGAACACGTGCTCCAGGTGTCGCTCCCCGTATCTGGATTCAAGGGCCTCCATCAGGTCTTGGAACCCTTTTCCTGTATGTGCTTCCAGGACCGACAAAGCTTGCCCTCTGAGCGCAACAGTGAGAGCGGTCAGGCATTGTTCGTCAGTCCATCCGTTGGCAGAAGCAACCGTCTGGAATTGCTGACGGTAAGCGTTCCAAGAAGTAGTACCGTCGTATGGTGGCACTTTAACTCTTGGTCCTTGTACCACTTGCACCACTCCGGTAGTTCCACTAGACACCGCCACTCCTGTGGTTTCCAGGCGCACTACTTTCTTCTGAAGTTCAGTGAGGCCGGTTTTCACATTTTCCACATCCAATCCTAACCCCGTAACTCGTTCGTCCATTATGTCGACATCTTTTCGGAGCTTAACCACCGTGTCACTTACATCCTTTATAGCTCCAAGTGCTTTTTCTTGGAGGTCTTTTTGTTGATCTTGTGATTCTCGAATCGCTCTGATTTCAGCCTTCTGAAATTCCTGCAAATCGCCGAGCTTGCGGTCTTGTGACTCCCTCATTGCCTGAATTTCGGCCCTTTGAAAATCTTGCAATGCGCCGAGCTTGCGGTCTTGTGATTCCTGCAAAGCCTGAATTAATTCAATTAGGCTTTCTAATTGAAGAGCCACCTGAGGGGCTGTAGAAACTACGGGCGTGGCAGGATGGATGGAGCTAGTCGACGGAGCCTGAGTAGGCGGGGCCCAGTAGGCGGGGCCAGTGGGCGTGGCCTGAGTGGGCGTGGCCTGGTGGGCGGAGCCAGTGGGCGTGGCCATGTCCAGAGTGGGCGGGGCCTGGGGGGCGTGGTCAGTGGGCGGGTCCCGGTGGGCGGAGCCAGTGGGCGTGGCTTCATCCGAAGTGGGTGGAGCCTGGGGGGCGTGGTCAGTGGGCGGAGCCTGGTGGGCGGGGCCAGCGGGTAGGGCCTGCCCCGCAGTGGGCGGAGCTTGGTCCCCAGTGGGTATGGCCTCCGCAGCTCCACCGCCAACTCCTCTCTCGAAGTCAATGGCAGCAGCTCGCTGCGCCCTTGTCCTGACACTCCCCTTGAAGTCCTCTCTCGGAGTCAATGGCATCTCCAAATCTCACTTCCGACACCAGTTGTTACGTGCGAGGGGTTCGAAGATTCGGAGAAAAAGACCTGGTGACTCTCTTGAAGACTTTATTCACAAACACTAGCTCACACTAATCACTGAGTCCAAACACTAAGCACTAGATCCAAATCACTGAGCACTATCACTGTCCTAGGTCGTAGCCGAGTCACTATCACAATCACAATCACTCACTATTGATTACTTGTTTTCGCTCCGAAGTCGCCTCGAAGAAAGCTCAGACAAAACTGAATTGCCGGCCGGACTGTCTGCGACTATTTATACGGGCCGGATCGAATCTCAGAAAATTCCGGAACATCCCAGAATAAACCCGATATGCGTAAACAAATATGAGATATTTCTAGAAAGTACTCGTAGGTACATACACCTAGCGTCATCTAGTAGCGAGTAGGGGATTTACGTTGCCTGTGTTCCCTTGGTAAGTTCGCTGGTCCGACGCTAGATGGCACCACGTGTCCGTATCCGTAACAATATGGTCCGCTGTACGGAAGCGTTAGCGGTCTCCGTACCGCGTCCACTATTAGAAAAACATGTGAACAGGAGTTTAGATCAGCATGCGCAAAAGTACTATTACTATCTTTACATATTATCATTACTATCTTTGACCTTTTTACGGGCTTAATTTTATTCAAAGTGTCTCTTAAATGTGGATTATCAATTTTCATACTTTTATCGAACAAAATTCTCCCGGTAACCTTAAACAATAAAACAGAGCAAATTCCGCCGCGCTAATATTATTATCATTATCCGCTTGACAAGCAGCTCTCTTCTTCTACTTCTACTAACCATGATAGATTATTATTCAGTCTAGCCACCAAAGCCGATTTCAAAGACCTATGCCACCTATCTTACCATTACACTGTGGGTGGCATGGGGTAGTTCTCGTTTTTTGAATACCTAATAATTTCATTAAATCTGTGCTTTCGAACTGTCTACCTTGATCCGTGGTAATAATTTTAGGACAACCAAAAAGACAAATCCATCCTTCATAAACTGCTCTAGCTACCGACTCAGCTGCGGTTATGTCCTTCACAGGGCAAATCTCAGGCCATCGCATTAATCTATCGATCATAGTGACGCAGTAACGGAAACCGTGCTCAGTTTCCGGTAAAGGTCCTATCAAATCTATGTGCAAATGTTCATAACGCTCGCTATGATTAAAATCGCTAAGTTTCGAAACTGTGTGCCGAATAACCTTACTTCTCTGACACCTCACGCACGTCTTTGCCCAGATCCCTACGTCCTTATTCATACCTGGCCAAAAAACATTTTTACTTAACGCACGCGATGCTCTGACTCCGGGATGAGAAACGTCATGAAATTTATGAAAAACACTTTTTCTAAACTGCGTTGGTGTATATACGGCCTAATATTCTGAGCTGATGTTTCACAATATATTTTAATATCGTCATTATTATCGAGCGCTAATTGTTTCCATTGCAATTTATAATTTGTTTTCATCAAATCCGCGAGCTCAGCGTCTGTCACCTGTGCTCTCGTAACCTCCACGTATTCGCTCGAACTAGGACATAATATGATACTCTCGATTCTCGATAAAGCATCGGCCACCTGATTTTTGAAATAGAATTCACGGACTTATAGCTGCCAAATCAAGTATATTGCAAAAAAAAAAAAACGTGAACATGCCAGGCCAGGAAGTATATTCTGCTGGTTACGACGTCCTACTCCTAGTAGCGTCTGGAGGATTACAAGTCCTGGTCCATTCTGTGCCGTCACACTTCCGGTACCGAAGATATCCTAGCTGATCGTCTACCGCATGCTGTTTTCAAGGCGCTAATGGATTTATCAGACACCCCGCGTCTTCTGCGCCAATTTACAATAATATCTTCTGTCATCTGATGACTTCTGATGAAGAAGTGACCTCATGCATCACGGTTTTCAATAGCACTGCCTGTTATATCATCACTACTTTCATAACCTGACACATCTTCTTGTGTATCATGATATTGATCACATATTGATTACAATAATGTGAGCTATATCAACGGCTTGAAGCAACCCAAAGCATATTATTGTAACTAAGACTCTTCTTTGGAAGATGATCTTTTTTTTAGGACGGGAATTGCTCCTACGCATTTCGCGGGGGAGGCGAAATCCAGCCGCGGATATGTGGGGCTCTCTGCGGTCGGTGAGGTGGTAAATTGACTGCAGCTCTACCCACTAAAACTCGTCCGTGCCTTCTCCGCTTGGCGCTGAGCTGCTGGACCCGCCTGAGGCGAAAACTGCAGCGGCCCAGTTAGCGCAGATACTCCGCGCGGCAGTCTGCTGCCGCCTACTCCGGGAGAGCTGCCCAAGGCACCGGGCGCTCTATGTCCGGAAGGACTCGTGCAATAAACAGCGGGTTCGTGTGTGTGTGCGCGTGGGTCTATTACATGTCTTCCGTGGCTTTCGTCCGCACGCCATCTGGTCCTGCCAGGCGCGCATTAGTATAACACGGGCCTGGCGGCGCCATCGAGTTACCAGGTCTGGTGGAACCCGATCTCCACGTTCTTTGACTTCGGCAGTGCGGAAATATACCTCAGCGAGTACACGTGCCTCCAAGTCCCATGGAGGGGACCCTGCCAGCGCCAGCGCTGCTTCGCCGGCTATCGTACGATAGCTGCGAATAATTCGCAACGCCATCGCGCGTTGTGGCCTCCTCATTTGGAAGATGATCTAAGAAAATCAAACCAAGATCATAGTCATGCTGATTAAAACTTATCAAAACGAGAAAGGTCTTATTTATTGGAAATAATGGGAAGAAAGGTCGAAGTTCTATTGTGTTATTAACATTAAAGTAGTTTATTAGTATAGTTAGTTAATAGTAGCTAGTAAATTAAGAGTAGTTTAGGTATTTTGTAGTAATTATTATGTATTACCACTGTTTGTAAATTTTTACTATAACATTAGCTCTATCACATTTGTATCATAGCAAGAAATAAAAGGCTTTTTATTTTTATTTTATTTATTATTTATATTTTACATCATAGTGTCGAGATTGGGCGTTTTCATACTGCGACGATAACGACACGACACGATAATTATCACAGAATAGATAAGGGCCCACCGCACATATACCATTTCAAGTTGGCCGAGTATTTATGATCAATGCTGTTTTCCTAATTCTAACCTGTCACTTAGTATTGAATGAATCCAAAATATTCTCCTTTCTTTTCGCCTTCGTTTTATTAGTGCCACAATAAAAGCGTGCTTTTCACGCATTTTAACACGCACGTCTAGGCTAGCAACACCGTTACTAACTAAATCTAAAAGTCTGCGGCTGGCAGCGTACACGATGAAGTTGTCCAATTAAATTGTGACACTACGCAATTTCGTTTGTACGATAGTGGATATTGAAATAATTGTATATTATGTGCGGTGGCCCTCTATTCTTTGGTATCGTGTCGTGTCGTGTCGTCGCAGTGTGAAAACACCCATTAGAAAACTACTTGTCACGCATGAAGATGAGGGTTCCTTACTGCTTGACCACTTTTTATACAAGAACTGGCCAAGGGCCAGACTGGTCAGGCCAGAAGGGTTTCGTGCCCCCAAGCGCAGACTTCCTCGATTTAATCCTGATAACACAAACGGAAAATAAATATACAACAGCGGTGAAGCTTCCCGAAGGCTACAAAAGTGCAGTAGTATTCCATTGCAGTGATGGGTTTAAATCGATCAATTATATTTCATATAAATCATTTCGAAGGGTTTTGTAGCTGGAGGGACAACATTACATTGAGGTCTAACAGGGTTACGATCATATTTCGCCTGTCCACATATTACACATTCTAAAATAAATTTAGTTATTTCAATTTTTAGTTTTGGCCAAAAGTAATTCCTAGATAAGGCTACATAAGTTTCATTAATTCCGCGGTGATTTGTCTTTCCGTCATGGTAATGCTTAATTATTATTTCCTGCTGACTAAGTGTTATTTAACATTTTCTATTTCCTTCTTTACTAAAACTAAATTCATGGAAGAACTTTTGAATTTATCCTGAAAAATTGGTATAATGGTATACATATCTGAAATAGGGTTAACTAATATAGCTGTTTTAATTTTAGTACTAATATATTCTTAAACGGCATTAATTAAATCTATTTCTAAATTTGTTTTATCTAACTGAATACTAACTCTTGTATGAGTTTCGAATGGCTTAGTTACTACGTGTTTTTTTTAACTCCCTCTACTAATGTAAAAAGTATTTGTCTGTGGAATTTATTAAGAGGATCGTCAACTATGGGCATGCTAAGGATTCAGTTTTCATTACTGCTATGTGCTGTCATAGCTGAGGAATTAGATTTTTGGCTAGCTGTAATCTTCAAATTAATCTAAAAAATCTTTCAAGTGCGGTTATGGTTGATGAATTTGAAGGTCTATTGTATTCGTATAGAGAAAAATGGAATTCTTTAGAGGAGGTCTTCACCTTCAACTGAGAGGGGTTCTTGCACAGGAAAAAAAACACTAACATTAACATTAATAATTAAGTAATTAACATTAAAGTAGTATAATAGTATAGTTAGTTAATAGTAGCAAGTAAATTAGGAGTAGTTTAGATATTTTGTAGTCATAATTATTTATTTTATTACCACTGTTTGTAAATTTTTACTATAACATTAGCTCTATAACATTTGTATCATAGCAAGAAATATAAGGCTTTTTATTTTTATTTTCTTTTATTTATCATTTACATCATATTGTCGAGATTAGAAAACTACTTGTCACGCATGAAGATGAGGGTTCGTTACTGCTTGACCACTTCTTATACAAGAACTGGCCAAGGATTGATTTCGTGCCCCCAAGCGCAGACTTCCTCGATTTAATCCTGATAACACAAACGGAAAATAAATATACAACAGCGGTGAAGCTTCCCGAAGGCTATAAAAGTAAGAGCGTCCGTGGCCTAATGGGTAGACCTTTGGTTCGCACTCCTAGAGGATGCAGGTTCAAAGTTGTTTATTGCTGCTACTGAATCAGGAGTCTTAGTTATAATATATGCTTTGGGTTGCTTCAAGCCGTTGATTTAGCTCGCATTGATGTAATCATTGGATCACTTTTCTTCTATAAGAGTTACGCGGGTGTGGTCAAAGCATACCGTAGTTCATCTGTTTCCGGTTTACCCCTTCCGAGGTTTCTAGCAGATGCAGGGGCGACAAAAGTTCCGTCCGCTTCCATGTTCAACATTAGTTTGTCGTGTTCTTGGCAATTATGTCCTGCCAATGTGTGCTGTGTACGTGGTAACTGTCGTGAAACATAGTGGCTAACACCCCTCATAGGCTGAGGCTGCGAGCTAGAATTTTGAATAGTCCTATGTGAAAAATTATTTTTTGGTTGAACCCTACATATGACTACGCGGATTATAATTTGGTGGTGGTGCACTGTACATACTTTATGTATGTGTGGGTTGCCTGTGCTGATGATGATTATTAAATTTAAAAGGCTGTGGATTTTGTGTAACAGGTTGTTGTCCTAACGGCAAACTTGTTATGCATATACATTATACATAGTATTAAGTTCTTCCTGCACATATAAGAAGTGGTCAAGCAGTAGCGAACCCTCATCTTCATGCATGACAAGTAGTTTTGTAATCTCCACACTGTGATGTAAATGTCTCAACGTTGAGCTTTCCACAATAGAACGTCGACCTTTCTTCCAATTTCCAATAAATAAGGCCCTTCTCGTTTTGATTAGGTTTATTCAGCATGACAATGATCTTGATTTGTTGTTCCCAGATCATCTTCCAAAAGTTGTTTATTGCTGCTTCTGAATCAGGAGTCTTAGTTACAATATATGCTTTGGGTTGCTTCAAGCCGTTGATTTAGCTCGCATTGATGTAATCATTGGATCACTTTTCTTCTATAAGAGTTACGCGGGTGTGGTCAAAGCATACCGTAGTTCATCTGTTTCCGGTTCACCCCTTCCGAGGTTTCTAGCAGATGCAGGGGCGACAAAAGTTCCGTCCGCTTCCATGTTCAACATTAGTTTGTCGTGTTGGCAATTATGTCCTGCCAATGTGTGCTGTGTACGTGGTAACTGTCGTGAAACATAGTGGCTAACACCCCTCATAGGCTGAGGCTGCGAGCTAGAATTTTGAATAGTCCTATGTGAAAAATTATTTTTTGGTTGAACCCTACATATGACTACGCGGATTATAATTTGGTGGTGGTGCACTGTACATACTTTATGTATGTGTGGGTTGCCTGTGCTGATGATGATTATTAAATTTAAAAGGCTGTGGATTTTGTGTAACAGGTTGTTGTCCTAACGGCAAACTTGTTATGCATATACATTATACATAGTGTTAAGTTCTTCCTGCACATATAAGAAGTGGTCAAGCAATAGCGAACCCTCATCTTCATGCATGACAAGTAGTTTTGTAATCTCCACACTGTGATGTAAATGTCTCAACGTTGAGCTTTCCACAATAGAACGTCGACCTTTCTTCCAATTTCCAATAAATAAGGCCCTTCTCGTTTTGATTAGGTTTATTCAGCATGACAATGATCTTGGTTTGTTGTTCCCAGATCATCTTCCAAAAGTTGTTTATTGCTGCTTCTGAATCAGGAGTCTTAGTTACAATATATGCTTTGGGTTGCTTCAAGCCATTGATTTAGCTCGCATTGATGTTATCATTGGATCACTTTTCTTCTATAAGAGTTACGCGGGTGTGGTCAAAGCATACCGTAGTTCATCTGTTTCCGGTTTACCCCTTCCGAGGTTTCTAGCAGATGCAGGGGCGACAAAAGTTCCGTCCGCTTCCATGTTCAACATTAGTTTGTCGTGTTCTTGGCAATTATGTCCTGACAATGTGTGCTGTGTACGTGGTAACTGTCGTGAAACATAGTGGCTAACACCCCTCATAGGCTGAGGCTGCGAGCTAGAATTTTGAATAGTCCTATGTGAAAAATTATTTTTTGGTTGAACCCTACATATGACTACGCGGATTATAATTTGGTGGTGGTGCACTGTACATACTTTATGTATGTGTGGGTTGCCTGTGCTGATGATGATTATTAAATTTAAAAGGCTGTGGATTTTGTGTAACAGGTCCTAACGGCAAACTTGTTATGCATATACATTATACATAGTATTAAGTTCTTCCTGCACATATAAGAAGTGGTCAAGCAGTAGCGAACCCTCATCTTCATGCATGACAAGTAGTTTTGTAATCTCCACACTGTGATGTAAATGTCTCAACGTTGAGCTTTCCACAATAGAACGTCGACCTTTCTTCCAATTTCCAATAAATAAGGCCCTTCTCGTTTTGATTAGGTTTATTCAGCATGACAATGATCTTGATTTGTTGTTCCCAGATCATCTTCCAAAAGTTGTTTATTGCTGCTTCTGAATCAGGAGTCTTAGTTACAATATATGCTTTGGGTTGCTTCAAGCCGTTGATTTAGCTCGCATTGATGTAATCATTGGATCACTTTTCTTCTATAAGAGTTACGCGGGTGTGGTCAAAGCATACCGTAGTTCATCTGTTTCCGGTTCACCCCTTCCGAGGTTTCTAGCAGATGCAGGGGCGACAAAAGTTCCGTCCGCTTCCATGTTCAACATTAGTTTGTCGTGTTGGCAATTATGTCCTGCCAATGTGTGCTGTGTACGTGGTAACTGTCGTGAAACATAGTGGCTAACACCCTTCATAGGCTGAGGCTGCGAGCTAGAATTTTGAATAGTCCTATGTGAAAAATTATTTTTTGGTTGAACCCTACATATGACTACGCGGATTATAATTTGGTGGTGGTGCACTGTACATACTTTATGTATGTGTGGGTTGCCTGTGCTGATGATGATTATTAAATTTAAAAGGCTGTGGATTTTGTGTAACAGGTTGTTGTCCTAACGGCAAACTTGTTATGCATATACATTATACATAGTGTTAAGTTCTTCCTGCACATATAAGAAGTGGTCAAGCAATAGCGAACCCTCATCTTCATGCATGACAAGTAGTTTTGTAATCTCCACACTGTGATGTAAATGTCTCAACGTTGAGCTTTCCACAATAGAACGTCGACCTTTCTTCCAATTTCCAATAAATAAGGCCCTTCTCGTTTTGATTAGGTTTATTCAGCATGACAATGATCTTGGTTTGTTGTTCCCAGATCATCTTCCAAAAGTTGTTTATTGCTGCTTCTGAATCAGGAGTCTTAGTTACAATATATGCTTTGGGTTGCTTCAAGCCATTGATTTAGCTCGCATTGATGTTATCATTGGATCACTTTTCTTCTATAAGAGTTACGCGGGTGTGGTCAAAGCATACCGTAGTTCATCTGTTTCCGGTTTACCCCTTCCGAGGTTTCTAGCAGATGCAGGGGCGACAAAAGTTCCGTCCGCTTCCATGTTCAACATTAGTTTGTCGTGTTCTTGGCAATTATGTCCTGACAATGTGTGCTGTGTACGTGGTAACTGTCGCGAAACATAGTGGCTAACACCACTC
This sequence comes from Polyommatus icarus, assembly GCA_937595015.1. NCBI lineage: Eukaryota > Metazoa > Arthropoda > Insecta > Lepidoptera > Lycaenidae > Polyommatus > Polyommatus icarus. The sequence continues at coordinate 629,260 of OW569322.1, read as the reverse complement.
ATAGGCTGAGGCTGCGAGCTAGAATTTTAAATAGGCCTATGTGAAAAATGGATTTTATGTAACAGGTTTTTGTCTTAACGGCAAACTTATTTATTATGCATATACATTACACATAGTATTAAGTTCTTCCTGCACATATAAGAAGTGGTCAAGCAGTAGCGAACCCTCATCTTCATGCATGACAAGTAGTTTTGTAATCTCCACACTGTGATGTAAATGTCTCAACGTTGAGCTTTCCACAATATAACGTCGACCTTTCTTCCAATTTCCAATAAATAAGGCCCTTCTCGTTTTGATAAGGTTTATTCAGCATGACAATGATCTTGTTTTGTTGTTCCCAGATCATCTTCCAAAAGTTGTTTATTGCTGCTTCTGAATCAGGAGTCTTAGTTACAATATATGCTTTGGGTTGCTTCAAGCCGTTGATTTAGCTCGCATTGATGTAATCATTGGATCACTTTTCTTCCATAAGAGTTACGCGGATGTGCTCGAAGCATACCGTAGTTCATCTGTTTCCGGTTCACCCCTTCCGAGGTTTCTAGCAGATGCAGGGGCGACAAAAGTTCCGTCCGCTTCCATGTTCAACATTAGTTTGTCGTGTTCTTGGCAATTATGTCCTGACAATGTGTGCTGTCTACGTGGTAACCATCGTGAAACATAGTGGCTAACACCACTCATAGGCTGAGGCTGCGAGCTAGAATTTTGAATAGTCCTATGTGAAAAATTATTTTTTGGTTGAACCCTACATATGACTACGCGGATTATAATTCGGTGGTGGTGCACTGAACATACTCTATGTATGTGTGGGTTGCCTGTGCTGATGATGATTATTAAATTTAAAAGGCTGTGGATTTTGTGTAACAGGTTTTTGTCCTAACGGCAAACTTGTTATGCATATACATTATACATAGTATTAAGTTCTTCCTGCACATATAAGAAGTGGTCAAGCAGTAGCGAACCCTCATCTTCATGCATGACAAGTAGTTTTGTAATCTCCACACTGTGATGTAAATGTCTCAACGTTGAGCTTTCCGCAATAGAACGTCGGCCTTTCTTCCAATTTCCAAAAAATAAGGCCCTTCTCGTTTTGATTAGGTTTATTCAGCATGACAATGATCTTGATTTGTTGTTCCCAGATCATCTTCCAAAAGTTATTTATTGCTGCTTCTGAATCAGGAGTCTTAGTTACAATATATGCTTTGGGTTCCTTCAAGCCGTTGATTTAGCTTGCATTGATGTAATCATTGGATCCCTTTTCTTCCATAAGATTTACGAGGATGTGGTCAAAGCATAGTTCATCTGTTTCCGGTTCACCCCTTCCGATGTTTCTAGCAGATGCAGGGGCGACAAAAGTTCCGTCCGCTTCCATGTTCAACATTAGTTTGTCGTGTTCTTGGCAATTATGTCCTGACAATGTGTGCTGTCTACGTGGTAACCATCGTGAAACATAGTGGCTAACACCACTCATAGGCTGAAGCTGCGAGCTAGAATTTTAAATAGGCCTATGTGAAAAATGGATTTTATGTAACAGGTTTTTGTCCTAACGGCAAACTTATTTATTATGCATATACATTATACATAGTATTAAGTTCTTCCTGCACATATAAGAAGTGGTCAAGCAGTAGCGAACCCTCATCTTTATGCATGACAAGTAGTTTTGTAATCTCCACACTGTGATGTAAATGTCTCAACGTTGAGCTTTCCACAATAGAACTTCGACCTTTCTTCCAATTTCCAATAAATAAGGCCCTTCTCGTTTTGATTAGGTTTATTCAGCATGACAATGATCTTGGTTTGTTGTTCCCAGATCATCTTCCAAAAATTGTTTATTGCTGCTTCTGAATCAGGAGTCTTAGTTACAATATATGCTTTGGGTTGCTTCAAGTCGTTGATTTAGCTCGCATTGATGTAATCATTGGATCCCTTTTCTTCCATAAGATTTACGCGGATGTGGTCAAAGCATAGTTCATCTGTTTCCGGTTCACCCCTTCCGATGTTTCTAGCAGATGCAGGGGCGACAAAAGTTCCGTCCGCTTCCATGTTCAACATTAGTTTGTCGTGTTCTTGGCAATTATGTCCTGACAATGTGCGCTGTGTACGTGGTAACTGTCGCGAAACATAGTGGCTAACACCACTCATAGGCTGAGGCTGCGAGCTAGAATTTTAAATAGGCCTATGTGAAAAATGGATTTTATGTAACAGGTTTTTGTCCTAACGGCAAACTTATTTATTATGCATATACATTATACATAGTATTAAGTTCTTCCTGCACATATAAGAAGTGGTCAAGCAGTAGCGAACCCTCATCTTTATGCATGACAAGTAGTTTTGTAATCTCCACACTGTGATGTAAATGTCTCAACGTTGAGCTTTCCACAATAGAACATCGACCTTTCTTCCAATTTCCAATAAATAAGGCCCTTCTCGTTTTGATTAGGTTTATTCAGCATGACAATGATCTTGGTTTGTTGTTCCCAGATCATCTTCCAAAAATTGTTTATTGCTGCTTCTGAATCAGGAGTCTTAGTTACAATATATGCTTTGGGTTGCTTCAAGTCGTTGATTTAGCTCGCATTGATGTAATCATTGGATCCCTTTTCTTCCATAAGATTTACGCGGATGTGGTCAAAGCATAGTTCATCTGTTTCCGGTTCACCCCTTCCGATGTTTCTAGCAGATGCAGGGGCGACAAAAGTTCCGTCCGCTTCCATGTTCAACATTAGTTTGTCGTGTTCTTGGCAATTATGTCCTGACAATGTGCGCTGTGTACGTGGTAACTGTCGCGAAACATAGTGGCTAACACCACTCATAGGCTGAGGCTGCGAGCTAGAATTTTAAATAGGCCTATGTGAAAAATGGATTTTATGTAACAGGTTTTTGTCCTAACGGCAAACTTATTTATTATGCATATACATTATACATAGTATTAAGTTCTTCCTGCACATATAAGAAGTGGTCAAGCAGTAGCGAACCCTCATCTTTATGCATGACAAGTAGTTTTGTAATCTCCACACTGTGATATAAATGTCTCAACGTTGAGCTTTCCACAATAGAACTTCGACCTGTCTTCCAATTTCCAATAAATAAGGCCCTTCTCGTTTTGATTAGGTTTATTCAGCATGACAATGATCTTGATTTGTTGTTCCCAGATCATCTTCCAAAAGTTGTTTATTGCTGCTTCTGAATCAGGAGTCTTAGTTACAATATATGCTTTGGGTTGCTTCAAGCCGTTGATTTAGCTCGCATTGATGTAATCATTGGATCACTTTTCTTCTATAAGAGTTACGCGGGTGTGGTCAAAGCATACCGTAGTTCATCTGTTTCCGGTTCACCCCTTCCGAGGTTTCTAGCAGATGCAGGGGCGACAAAAGTTCCGTCCGCTTCCATGTTCAACATTAGTTTGTCGTGTTCTTGGCAATTATGTCCTGCCAATGTGTGCTGTGTACGTGGTAACTGTCGTGAAACATAGTGGCTAACACCCCTCATAGGCTGAGGCTGCGAGCTAGAATTTTGAATAGTCCTATGTGAAAAATTATTTTTTGGTTGAACCCTACATATGACTACGCGGATTATAATTTGGTGGTGGTGCACTGTACATACTTTATGTATGTGTGGGTTGCCTGTGCTGATGATGATTATTAAATTTAAAAGGCTGTGGATTTTGTGTAACAGGTTGTTGTCCTAACGGCAAACTTGTTATGCATATACATTATACGTAGTATTAAGTTCTTCCTGCACATATAAGAAGTGGTCAAGCAGTAGCGAACCCTCATCTTCATGCATGACAAGTAGTTTTGTAATCTCCACACTGTGATGTAAATGTCTCAACGTTGACCTTTCCACAATAGAACGTCGGCCTTTCTTCCAATTTCCAATAAATAAGGCCCTTCTCGTTTTGATTAGGTTTATTCAGCATGACAATGATCTTGATTTGTTGTTCCCAGATCATCTTCCAAAAGTTATTTATTGCTGCTTCTGAATCAGGAGTCTTAGTTACAATATATGCTTTGGGTTACTTCAAGCCGTTGATTTAGCTCGCATTGATGTAATCATTGGATCCCTTTTCTTCCATAAGATTTACGAGGATGTGGTCAAAGCATAGTTCATCTGTTTCCGGTTCACCCCTTCCGATGTTTCTAGCAGATGCAGGGGCGACAAAAGTTCCGTCCGCTTCCATGTTCAACATTAGTTTGTCGTGTTCTTGGCAATTATGTCCCGACAATGTGTGCTGTCTACGTGGTAACCTTCGTGAAACATAGTGGCTAACACCACTCATAGGCTGAGGCTGCGAGCTAGAATTTTAAATAGGCCTATGTGAAAAATGGATTTTATGTAACAGGTTTTTGTCCTAACGGCAAACTTATTTATTATGCATATACATTATACATAGTATTAAGTTCTTCCTGCACATATAAGAAGTGGTCAAGCAGTAGCGAACCCTCATCTTTATGCATGACAAGTAGTTTTGTAATCTCCACACTGTGATGTAAATGTCTCAACGTTGAGCTTTCCACAATAGAACATCGACCTTTCTTCCAATTTCCAATAAATAAGGCCCTTCTCGTTTTGATTAGGTTTATTCAGCATGACAATGATCTTGGTTTGTTGTTCCCAGATCATCTTCCAAAAATTGTTTATTGCTGCTTCTGAATCAGGAGTCTTCGTTACAATATATGCTTTGGGTTGCTTCAAGTCGTTGATTTAGCTCGCATTGATGTAATCATTGGATCCCTTTTCTTCCATAAGATTTACGCGGATGTGGTCAAAGCATAGTTCATCTGTTTCCGGTTCACCCCTTCCGATGTTTCTAGCAGATGCAGGGGCGACAAAAGTTCCGTCCGCTTCCATGTTCAACATTAGTTTGTCGTGTTCTTGGCAATTATGTCCTGACAATGTGTGCTGTCTACGTGGTAACCATCGTGAAACATAGTGGCTAACACCACTCATAGGCTGAGGCTGCGAGCTAGAATTTTAAATAGGCCTATGTGAAAAATGGATTTTATGTAACAGGTTTTTGTCCTAACGGCAAACTTATTTATTATGCATATACATTATACATAGTATTAAGTTCTTCCTGCACATATAAGAAGTGGTCAAGCAGTAGCGAACCCTCATCTTCATGCATGACAAGTAGTTTTGTAATCTCCACACTGTGATGTAAATGTCTCAACGTTGAGCTTTCCACAATAGAACATCGACCTTTCTTCCAATTTCCAATAAATAAGGCCCTTCTCGTTTTGATTAGGTTTATTCAGCATGACAATGATCTTGGTTTGTTGTTCCCAGATCATCTTCCAAAAATTGTTTATTGCTGCTTCTGAATCAGGAGTCTTCGTTACAATATATGCTTTGGGTTGCTTCAAGTCGTTGATTTAGCTCGCATTGATGTAATCATTGGATCCCTTTTCTTCCATAAGATTTACGCGGATGTGGTCAAAGCATAGTTCATCTGTTTCCGGTTCACCCCTTCCGATGTTTCTAGCAGATGCAGGGGCGACAAAAGTTCCGTCCGCTTCCATGTTCAACATTAGTTTGTCGTGTTCTTGGCAATTATGTCCTGACAATGTGTGCTGTGTACGTGGTAACTGTCGCGAAACATAGTGGCTAACACCACTCATAGGCGGAGGCGGCCTATGTGAAAAATGGATTTTATGTAACAGGTTTTTGTCCTAACGGCAAACTTATTTATTATGCATATACATTATACATAGTATTAAGTTCTTCCTGCACATATAAGAAGTGGTCAAGCAGTAGCGAACCCTCATCTTTATGCATGACAAGTAGTTTTGTAATCTCCACACTGTGATGTAAATGTCTCAACGTTGAGCTTTCCACAATAGAACTTCGACCTTTCTTCCAATTTCCAATAAATAAGGCCCTTCTCGTTTTGATTAGGTTTATTCAGCATGACAATGATCTTGATTTGTTGTTCCCAGATCATCTTCCAAAAGTTATTTATTGCTGCTTCTGAATCAGGAGTCTTAGTTACAATATATGCTTTGGGTTGCTTCAAGCCGTTGATTTAGCTCGCATTGATGTAATCATTGGATCACTTTTCTTCTATAAGAGTTACGCGGGTGTGGTCAAAGCATACCGTAGTTCATCTGTTTCCGGTTCACCCCTTCCGAGGTTTCTAGCAGATGCAGGGGCGACAAAAGTTCCGTCCGCTTCCATGTTCAACATTAGTTTGTCGTGTTCTTGGCAATTATGTCCTGCCAATGTGTGCTGTCTACGTGGTAACTGTCGTGAAACATAGTGGCTAACACCCCTCATAGGCTGAGGCTGCGAGCTAGAATTTTGAATAGTCCCATGTGAAAAATTATTTTTTGGTTGAACCCTACATATGACTACGCGGATTATAATTTGGTGGTGGTGCACTGTACATACTTTATGTATGTGTGGGTTGCCTGTGCTGATGATGATTATTAAATTTAAAAGGCTGTGGATTTTGTGTAACAGGTTGTTGTCCTAACGGCAAACTTGTTATGCATATACATTATACGTAGTATTAAGTTCTTCCTGCACATATAAGAAGTGGTCAAGCAGTAGCGAACCCTCATCTTCATGCATTACAAGTAGTTTTGTAATCTCCACACTGTGATGTATATGTCTCATCGTTGAGCTTTCCACAATAGAACGTCGACCTTTCTTCCAATTTTCAATAAATAAGACCCTTCTCGTTTTGATTAGGTTTATTCAGCATGACAATGATCTTGGTTTGTTGTTCCCAGATCATCTTCCAAAAGTTGTTTATTGCTACAATTCTATGTATGTGTGGTTGCCTGTGCTGATGATAATTAGTGTTGTGTGTGTGTGTGTATGTGCGTCTAATTTAACAAGTAATGTTTCAATTTGTAAGGCTCTAAACACACTAGGCTGAATTGCGCCGGCGTAAATTCCGCCGCATTTACGCCGCGTTTAAATTGCATACAAAGGGCCGAATACAAGGGGGACATACTATTACGTTGAGTTTTGTTTGCGTTTGACATTTGCGGCGGAAATTACGCCGGCGTAATTCAGCCTAGTGTGTTTAGACACTTAGGGCCTGTTTCACCGCTTCCTGATAAGGCTATCCACCACTTAATTTGACAGAGACAGAAGCGGTGAAACAGGCCATTAGTGTTATTTGCATACGATTAGATATAAAAATGTAAAGATTATTAATTGTTGCTTTATCGTCACAAGACACTTAAAAACTTTAATTATTATTATTGTTATTGTATAGTATCCCCTAAACAAATCTACTGCTTTATGTTATCTTATTTTTGAATAGTATTGCTTTTCTATTAATCTGTAAGCATAATTATTTTAGAGTAATCTGTGGATAACGGTGCTGGTTATACAATAAGTAACTCTGTTATTATTCTGTTTTTAATACACATTGTATAATGGTTTGTTATCCTAAATAAATAAAATATATAAGATGTAAAGTTTCATTAAAACCCATTCAGTATTTTTTACGTGAAAGAGTAACAAACATCCGAAAAGCTGCGGGCGAAAGTCAGACTAGTAATGTATGACTATAAATTACTAGTCTTTAAATTACTGTTCTGTTACACATACCAAGGCTACCATTTTGCTGGCTGAAAGATTACATAAATATAACCGGTCAAAAGTTTTTGCCCACAACATAATTTATTTTATTTAAAAAAATATACGAATCAGCAAATTATCCTTTTATATTGTTAAACGAAGGTTAAAACGATTTTATTAACACGTTCGCTGCGGCACCGGACACATATAGCCGGTAATGAACTCTCCCCTGGTGCGGGCGTCAAAAATCTAGTTTTGCGCGCTGGCGCGGCGTCATTTTAGGCATGATATTCTGTGAGTTGAATAGAGACAAATATACATAATTGCTTCTTACTTTCAGACGGTCTTATTTCAATAAAAAAAAGGTACATGGCATATTTGCCCTGTACGTACAGAACGAAAACATTTTGCTTTCCATGCGTTACCGGACGAATACGACTTGTATGTGCATGTCCGGTATCGCACTGTAGGCGAGGGCGTATTCATTAGTGAGGAGACCTTACTAGTAATTAGACGTTTATCGATATTAGTTACATTGTCCGGGCCTTTTATTTACGTAATAGTAATGTATTCCAATTGAAAATGACGCGCTCCTGAAACATATAAGAAGGTATTTTCGGAGAAACAGTGAAGTTACTAAAAGCGACGGTACAAGCAAATACCAAAATTTTTCCTTCCTGGTAAGAAAATGAAAGTTTTAAAGGATATAAGATTTCTACACGTTCAGTTAAAACTGCGTCACCTGGCCTACATACCTACTTTAATTAACCAGACAAATGCAAAGCAAAAAAGGTGCCAAAAGTTAAATTAATGTGCGCCGAATGTAAAAAAAGTTTTTTTGTCTTGCTTGTTTTCATAAAACCCCTAAAAATAATGTTTTATTTTCTTTATAAATAAAAATTATATCGATAAATATTTGTTTTCATATTTCACATCACTACTATTTATCGACTTTTAGAAAATTTTGACCACTTCTGGTGCGTTACATGACATATAAGTCCGGTAAGATGTTTTACACTATAAGTTAAAAATTACTTGTCCAATTTTAGAACCAGAAAAAATGTTTATAGTTCAAGGTTTTAAGATATAGATAAAAGTCAAAGAAATGTCGAAAAATAAAAATTGAATGAGAAATACGAGTTTTAAAAAGAATTGTATACCGGACAAATCAGTCTTGTTTCGCACTAGAAAACTTTACAGTAGGTACATGACAATATTGTCCTGTAACGCACCAGAATGGAATATTACATTTTCAAGTGCCGCAGCGAAAGTGTTAAAACCAAAAATAATTGTGTCCATTATTTGTATACTTTTATACGAGCGCATGTTTACATTTTGTAGGTGAGTGCGAGAAATTAAAATTTGCAAGTATGGCTGACTTTTTTAATATTCTTTAACTGTGAATTGTTCCTTCCATGTTTATGATTGGAGTTTAGTTCCATTTAGCTCTGTGAGTCGCAAGAATCACGCTTTTATTCAAACTTTATGCACCAAGACACTCTTTTGTGAAGTTCTAATACTAATTGTTTTCGTTTTAGAAAATTCAGACTTATAAGCTTTAAAATAGGCATAACCAAGGAACTATCGGTTTAAACTCGTGCATTTTAGCTAGTCTACATAACTTAGGCAAAAGGAACCCTAATATTGCCGGCAAATTCAAAATACGTCGAGAAATCGTGGATTACATCGTGAAAAAATATGCATCCACCACGAGTTTTAGCGATAGCAAACGTTCAGAACGGCCTCGCAAAGTCACAACAGTTGAAGGTAAGCGTAGTGTATTGACCAGTAAACGTGTTCGACGACTCACGGGTTCAGAGATTGCAGCTTAGATGAAAGAAACTAGAGATTTTCCATTGAGTTCTTTTACAATGAAAAACAGTGAAAAGGAGATTGAGAGAAGCTGGCCTTTTTGGAAGAGTAGGAGTGAAGAAACCTCTTTAAGACGTCAAAATAACATAAAGAGGTTGCAGTGCGCTAAAGGACATAAAAATTGGACGCATGATCAGTGGGAGAGAGTTTGATGGCGTGATGAGTCAAAGTTTGAGGTTTTTGGGTTTAAGAGAAGAATATTCGTGCGCAGGTCAAAGGGAAAAGGGATGTTAAATTAATGTGTAATCCCGAATGTTAAACACGGTGGAGGCTCGATGATGATTTCAGGATTTTTTGGAGGCCGGGTGACTGGAGACCTGGCGAAAATTGAAGGGATTTTAAAGCAATAAGGAAGAATTAAAATTATTAAAGAAAAATGTAGTACGGTCTGGTCAAAGTGTGATCAGTAGAAACTTTATTTTCCAGCATGACAACGATCCCAAGTATTTCTTGAAGCTGTACAAACAGCACTTAGAAGAGTTGGAAAGGAAGAATGTACTGTACGTTATGATTTGGTCACTAAGGTCGCCCAACCTCAACCTGATTAAATTGTTGTGGGATAAATGGGACAGGGATGTTAGAAAGAAGAAAATAGGACACTCCGATTATGACAACTGACACCTTTGAAAAATCCTGAAAAATTGAATGGGACAAAATAGATATCAATTATTTGTCGAAATTTTACTAAGAATGCCAAGATTGTGCAAAGAAAAACAATAAAAGCAAAAGAAGGTACTTAATATGAATAAATTAAAAATTTAAATATAGAACCATTGCAGACTAATTTATTTATTACTATATTTTAATCCAAATAATATGTTCTTTAAAATATAAGTATCAAACTCGATAAAATTGCTTTTATTTTTATGTATCGCGCAAAATAAAAAACTTTTGTTTGTGTGGGCAAAAACTTTTGAACGGTACAATAATATGTACCTATATTAATGGTAGAATGTAGGGTAGTACGATGGAAGTCGTGAGTTCGGAGATTTTTTGTTTACCTTCAAAACAGGAGAGCGAAAATTTACATCATAATATTTTGTTTTTTACATTAGATATTTTAAATAATGATTAATGACTATCACATTTCAAAATCTGCCAATATTTTGACTTGAAAGAAAAGTATTGTCACCCGAGTTTCTAGAATATTCTGAATTAAAAAAAACTGCAATAAAAACTTACTTATGATAAGATAATTCACAATCCGGATAAGTATTCACTTTTACAAGCTTCTACGATACACATTTTTACCATTTATATACCTAACTAGACTTGCAAAATTTTAGAAAATCACCACCTAGCACGATGCCACCACAACTTTCATCAAAATGGTGTATGGGGTTGCAGCACTGATCTCCATTATACAAGTACGCTGAACTAATGATACCCTTCGAAATGACAACTATTTTTTGTGCCTATTTGAAGCGGAATCAGCTCCCCCATTATCAGGGATAGGAACTGACGTAAAAATGACGTTGGAAAGTCGCCATCATGTCGCCATATTGGCGCTGATAGCAGTAAAGGGAGTATTTGGAACTAACTCTAGTGATGTACAACTGTCTTTTCTATTATCGATAAAATGATTCCAGATTCAGATAATGTCGACCATTAGGACAAAAATATTAAATTGAATAATACAAACGCTACATATTTGTATTAAAGAAGTCTCCGTAATTTAGATAGGCGTAATAAATTAACAACGGTTTCATACGTAAATAACGTGAAGTAGCAATACCTATCTATAATCCATTTATTTTTACCAGTTAGCACTACGAAAAACTAAAAACAAAACTGAAGATAAGCTTCTTACAAAAACTTTGTTGTATTGTATTTTCTAATTTCATTTCTAATATTATCAAAGTGTATCGTATTAAAGCTGAACAAAGCTGAATAAGTGTTCTGTGTGATTAGACCCTAACTAATCTCATCATATAATATTATAAAGCGGAAGAGTTTGTTTGTTTGAACGCTCTAATCTCAGTTCAAAACTGCTGGTCCAATTTGAACAATGATTTCAGTGTTAGATAGGCCATATTATATTTTTTATCACGCTGAGACCTCTGAGAGGCTGAGACTAATAGGAGCTAAGAAATAGAGGAAAATGTGGAAAAAACGGGGGAATGTATAACGTGAAGGATTATATACCTAGGCTATTTTTTGTGGACCAATTTGTCTGTGAAATTAGATATTTACTTGGGAGGAGCGCGCGGAACGTCTAGTAATAATATTAAAGTTCCCTATTTATTTATGGATCTAGCAAGCCAATTTTTATCGATTTACTTTATCTCATTTGATTTTCGCCATTTTGGCGCTGATTGCAGTGCGAGGGAAATTAACTAATTGGATAATGCGATCCATAAATAAATATGGAACGTTTGAATACATTTTTGACGTGACAACGTCTTATAATTCGATATAGACTGCGCGCACGAAAAAACATGACGCAATATGCGGCGTTACCTCGCTCTGAGGCGTTCCATTTAAGGCTATGACGTTGTCACGTTCAACTACCGTCAGTAAACCGACTTTACAGACAACCGAGTTCGAGTCGAGTTCGAGTTCGACACAAAACACTACTCTCCAACCGTCTTTTTTGACGTGATAACGTCTTATAATTCGATATGGTGTGCGCGCCCAAAAAACATGACAGTTCATGCGGCGTTGCCTCGCTGACAGCTCTGAGGCGTTCCATTTACACTTCCAAGTCTTTCACCAACCGTAAGGCCCGCCTGGGCCGCGCTCTTTGTTTCGATTATATTACGTATTTCAATGACTTAGATAATACTTTTGTATGAAGAAGTTTGGTTAGTTATGACCTTTGATACATTGACCACACTCTGAATGAAAAATAAATAAACAATCTGTGAGCTATTAGTATTATTTCGGCTATTTAAAATTGTGCTCAATTTCCTACGTGTCAAGGTGTGACTTGTGCTTTGTTCGAAGATTTTACTGGATTTCACGAATGTATGTAGCGTTTTGTATTGCGAATAGTTTATTTTACTCATTATAAATATTTTTAGACAATCATTTGAAAGAAATACATCGAAATAACTTCAGGTTACAGTCGAAAAAGTTTGTTTCTATTTATAGAGATTCGGAAGCGAGGGTTAAGGGGTTAAGGATAGTTGAACGTGACAACGTCACGTTGTCACGTTCAACTATCGTCAGTAAACCGACTTTACAGACAACCGATTTTTTATTGGGGTGGAGTAGGTAAGGTATTTATAAATAATAAAAATATATGTGCGATACGTTAACATTATATTTTATTAGTTACCGTTACACAGTTACAGTCTGTCAAGAAAGAGTTGACGCTGAAATAAATTTTCCAAACATAATCTGCACGATCAAATGATAGTTTTTGCGCCTTGTATTTTCACAGAGAACGTTTGTACACTTCCAATAGTAACTGCAAGCGGTAGTATCAATTTTCGGACGCCAACCAGGCGTTTTCAATTTTTTTCAACCATAATTCCGGTCTTCCTTCGTCAGACGGAAACCTGTCAATTATTTTAAGAGCATAATATTATGTTTTTGATAATAAAAATCGGTTATCGGAGATTTCAATACAATTAAATTAGATATTTAATTATACATTATAGTTTATGGAAATCATATTTAATTGTTTGCAGATTAATTTATTTTATGAGAAATCATCAAATTAATTTGGCACTGTCAAAAAAGTGTCAGTTTTGCCACAGTCTTCAATGCTCATGTTACATGTAACTATTAAAAACTACTATGAAGAAAAACGCGAAATATTTTAATTGCGTTACGAAGATTATAAAATATTATATTATTTGAAAAATAGAACATTAAAGTCGACAAAAGATAGAAGATTCAATTAAAATAGATTTAAGTTCTGTTTTGTCACAGCTGATGTCAAAGTAGCCGCTACTTTTACGATAGAATAATGTATAGATATCGTTTAAAATCGGCAAAATGATTATTGTATGTCGGAACAGTAAAACCATTTTAAATAAGTATTTCATTTAAATAATTTGTATCCGTTATTATTAAATATAAGTAAAAATTAAAAGTCGCAAAGTGGGGGACAATCGCAAAACCGACAGACCATATTTTATAAGGCTGGGTTTACATTGAATCCAAAAATTTACATGGTTAAAATAAATGGCTATAGAATTCGTTTCTACAATTGTTTATTATATAACAATCCTTAAAAACTGTCTTTTCTTCTTTTCTCCACTTCTTTGTGAAACTTTTTTCTTCTTAGACTTTATTTTTTGCAAATTTTTTAGTCCCTGGGCCTCAAATTTTTCAGTATTCTTTCTTTTCAATTTTCTCTATACCTCTGAGATTATTGTGCGCTAGTAAGTGGCATTGTGAAACCTAAAAATGTAAAATCTTACAATCACTATAATATGTAGACTTAGCTTTATGCTGTCAGTTTTGCGATTTCTCTTGTCAGCCTATAGGTCACGAAGGACTTTGTCGCAAAACTGACATGACGTTCTCTTTTCAGTTTGTAATCAAAATTATATTCTGACGAAAACATTTGCCTAGGGTCTAGACTGATGATCAAATATAAATAACGTTTTATTAATACATTGCTGTTCTTCTGAAAACAGTTAAATTATGTAAACTAGCCTGTATCAAGTAGATAATGTGTCTCAAAACAGACTGTAGAAATCTTGACGGCCGCGCCGTTGCTCTCACAACACACGTCCGTTTTACTCGAAATCTATTAGAAAAAAAAAATGCCAGACAGTGAATGTAAAGGATGATGAAGCCATTCAAAAATTCAAAATATAGTCATCTCAATGATATTCAACTAAATACAGATCTGTTACGTTCATACTATTTTCCGGCTTAAATTGCTTCCGAACAATTTTCAAATTCAATTGTCAAATTTGACAGATAAGTGAAACAAAAGATACAAATGACATTTACATAAAAGAGACAGACTATACAAAAGACGGGTCAATTGGCCCGTATTTAATGGCTTCACAACGCGCGCGGTAGTAACATATCTGCTTTGAGTTTTTTTATATAATATCATTGAGTCATCTATAATTTTCAAATGGCATTATTTACCGTGACAAACCCGACATGTCCGGTCGTCCTTACCACTTTTTAAGATATTTTTGGAAATCAAATTGTATTTATATGAGCATACTACTTAAATTATGAGCTACATGCGACGATTTGCAAATAAAAGTAATTTAAAACGATACTAAAACATAAGCTACCATAGTATAAAACTTTTCAGAAAAGCTTATCTAACATCGAGGAACTTTAGAGGGGACAGCCAAAAACGGACACCTTGGTTTTGAAAATGATCAATTTAAAAATATATTTAGGCAAAGTGTAGTGAATTTAATAAACACACCGGCAAAATTAGCGGAACATAACAAAATTTCGTTTTTTTTTTAATGTTGTTCAATTTTTTTTTATATAATTGTTTACTTATTTATTTATTGATTATTAAAAAATCAATTTTATATAAACTTAGGGCATAAAAACGTGAAATTTAGAAAAAATCTGCAAAAATCGAAGATTAAGAAAATCTTTGAAATTTCAGTAGTAAGTTTTTAAGTTAAATTTTCCATTTTTAGTAAAGAAATGCCATGTTAAAAGAATGTCATGGCCTTCTATGGATCTCAAGAGGGCCTGGATACGCCTTTCCATGCTTGCATTTTGATTTCCAATCATTCCCTGTGGGATATTCTCCTACTCCTCCAGTAGCGCCAACTCGAGCTCCTGGACACATTTTGGACCTTTTATTTTAAACTCACCCATTGATGTGCCACACGTCTTCAATCGGATCCACATCCGTAGACCGTGCTGGTCTCTCCACCCGTGCTACACCAGCGTCATTTTGGTAATAATGCCCGATTTTTTACTCTATGGACGCGCATAAAATTGAAGTTACTACCTTAAACTTTGTAAAAGGCACACCATGCAGTTCCAGGATGTCTGTGCTATAGCCCCGTGCTGTCAAAGTACCATCATCAATAATCATCAGCTCCGTGCGGGCTCCAAATCATGTGCCACCCCAAACCATTACGAAGTCTGCATCATAGGCCACTGTTTTCGTTAAGTTTGATAGCCTATAGCGTTTCTTACGATTTATCCACATTATTTGTCGCCTGTCAACAAAATGTACATAGAATTTGCTCCCATCACTGTACAGCACAAGATTTCACTCACTTGTCTAATTTTGTTGTTCACACGCAAATCTTAGCCTGGCTCTTCGGTGTCCTGTCTCAAGTTTTGGTGCCCTTGCTGGCACTTTTGAGTTTAATTTAATTTCTTTAAGTCTTCTTAGTTCTTCTTACTGTACAATCACTTACACATATATCTCGGACCTGTTCCGACAGGTTTCGTGTCTGCATAGCAGTTTGAGGTCGATTTCTTAAGGTTTGTTTCCTTACAAAACGGTCATCCTCAACCATTCTCACCTGATATCTGCCTTGTTCTCGTCTCCGAACGTAAGATCCAGTCTCTCTGTAGCGTTGAAAGTTACAATAGACCACGGAAGCCGACACACCTAAGGCCTGACTGACCGAACGGTAGGTGTGACCTTTCTCTATCGTTGTTACAGCTCTAGCTGTCGTAGATGCTGGGAAATCACTAATTTTGTATCTAAGCAATATGTTCTTCTAAAAACCAAACAATCAAATGAGCTTAGCATACCTTGCACCCTGCTAAAACGCCATTCTTATCAGGAACACTTACATCGTCAATAATCGAAATACACTTATTAGGGATAATTGCTATAAAAACCTGTCATCTTGCCAGTTTTGTTCAATATTTTATTTCTTAAATGAGCTTAGAAACTATAAAAAAGGATTTCACACAGCCCGACCCACTTGAGTTCAAGTTGTGGCCCTTTTTACCTATGTTCCGCTAATTTTGCCGGTGTGTGTAGTTTGAATTTATCGCGTTTTGATGTTTTGATGTGTTTATTACTTATCAAGCATTACAATAGCCATATATAAACTTTACTTGTTCTTAAATTGTAATTTAAGAACAAGTAAAGTTTATATATGGCCAATGATATTATATAAAAAAACTCAAAGCAGATATGTTACTACCGCGCGCGTTGTGAAGCCATTAAATACGGGCCAATTGACCCGTCTTTTGTATAGTCTATCTCTTTTATATAAATGTCATTTCGTATCTTTTGTTTCACTTATCTGTCAAATTTGACAATTGAATTTGAAAATTGTTCGGAAGCAATTTAAGCCGGAAAATAGTATAAACGTAACAGATCTGTATTTAGTTGAATATCATTGTATATGGCTATTGTAATGCTTGATAAGTAATAAACCCGTGTTTGTAATCCTTTCAAACACGGGGGACAGGCCAAAAGTGAGGGATACTTGAGTTTTTTATTTAATATATCGTTGGGTACACTTTTTTTTTTGAAAACGCTCAATTATTGCCAGTAAACAAAAAACAATAATTTTAGTGGGATTGGCACAGGCCAATGGGGCCCCATGCGCAAAGCATATTGTAGATGGCGCCAGCGGCGACCCGACCGCTGTCAACGCTGTACAGCGTTTGCTACGTTTGTTATTCTTCATTCTGTTTTTAAATTATTATTATTCTGAGTTAAATTATCAATTTTTTCAAGTCCCCACTGTCAATACTGTTACGAAAAAGGACACGTAGTGCCATCTAGCGTCAAGCTAGCGCAACATAAAACGCAAACGAATCCCCCTAATCGACACAAGATGGCGTAAGGTGTACGATTGCATGCTCGAACATTCCGCACATGTTTACGTAAACAAGTGTTGTTTACGTGTTTATGCGAATGTTCTCGTACAGTCTAGGGCTCGATTCGCCCATATAAATAGGCACAGGTAGACGGCCAGTCAATTCAGTTTCGTCTGAGCGATCTTCGAGGCGACTTCGGAGCGAAAACAAGTGATCAATGTGAGTGATTGTGATTGTGATAGTGATTCGGCTACGACCTAGGACAGTGATAGTGCTCAGTGATTTGGATCTAGTGCTTAGTGTTTGGACTCAGTGATTAGTGTGAGCTAGTGTTTGTGAATAAAGTCTTCAAGAGAGTCACCAGGTCTTTCTCTCCGAATCAAAGAACCCTAGCACGTAACAATACACATAATCTATGACATGGAATTTAAATGATTTGAAAGCATGATGTTCCGCAATGTTGCATCCTTTGGGAATAAACGTACGCCACTTTTATTACATCCAGGAACAGCGCATACAAGCATGTCGAATAATTAACTCAATAATTTGCAAGAAAAGATAAAATACGTATGTAAGTGACAGATTTCAATGGTCGTATCGACGATGCGCCCTCTGTAGTGAGAAATTGGCAGTTGGGAACTCCATTGCCAAAATAGGCTTCTTAATTAAAATTCTCTCAAATCAAACTCTTTATCATTCATAGTATAGATTTAATTAATTTATTCTTAAATTAATTAAATCTATACTTATTAAGTCTTAAAGCATTTACAGAATTTACAAAATTTTTCGTAGTATTTTTTTTTTCACCTTAAGTAAATGTATATTTTTGTAAAAAAATTATTAAGGATTTATTGTTACTATTTAAGAAATCTATCGAATAGTATTTTTTCCACACCTAAAAAAATAGTAAAATTATTTCAAAATTTTGAACCCCTCTACTGCAAAAGGCTGCACGTAAAGAACCATGGCCAAATTTGTATAGGAGCTGGACTAGACTTTTATTTTTGATGTCCCAAAATAAACTATAGTTAGATTTGGTTGTTCTTATGCTCTAAACATAATTCCGTTTGATATTTATGTCTAAATAGCCACGATTTTTTATAATAATTAATAACGTTTACAATTATTTTGAGGTTAGACTTAAGAACTACCTTTTTCCCGACTGCGGTGTAGCCTACAAGTGTACATTCGGCGATCTCGTTTCTAATAATTTAATTTTTTTTAGAGTATTACCCAAAAAATAGAACGAATGCGAATGATCGCCGGGTGTCAGAATATAACGAAACTAAAATATATTGATCTTTTTTTGTGGCTATTTAAAGACACATTTCTAATGATTTTCGATGCCTTAAAATATAAGGGAATTTTTGCTACTAATGGCATATCGGGACGCCACCGCCCACCTGCATAGGTAGCATGGCCTTCCCCAGTCGATTCTTCGGAAGAAAGTAATGGCAGTTTCTTTCCCATGTCTACATATCTTTTTCCCGAGCATGGCGCCACCCATCGACTTGAGTTTCAATGGACAAAGACAAGAAACTTTTCCATAGCAACCATTATAGCAACGGCTATTTTGACAGTTAGTTTCTTGACTCTTTTTTTTTAATATGGCACTTCGGCTATAAAACTATGGCCAGTGTCGTGTAAATGGCGGCAAATTAAAAAATACGACTTGTAGCAACCTAATCTATAGTCGAAATTATAGTTTTGATCTACGAAATACGAATAATAAAACCTAAAGAAGTTTATTACTCGTAGTTTGTAGATCAAAACTATAATTCCGGCTATAGACAGGGTTGCTATACATCGATATTTTGAATTTGCCGCCATTTACTCGACACTAGCCATGGTTTTATAGCCGAAGTGCCATATTAAAAAAAAAAGAATCAAGAAACTTAATGTCAAAAGCGGATAAAAATGGTTGTCATGCTTGACATATAGATTCTCAAAAGCGGAAGAAATCGAGAGACGAAAGAAACTTTTTCTCCAATGTTTTTCCGGTATAACTGTCAAAATTTAGTTTCTTTCGTTTGTCTACGACGGTATGCTAGCTACGCTGGTACGATTTGGCCATTGTTCTTTGCGTATTTTTTTTTCTAAACCACCACCACCACCCACCACTAGAATTTTACTTGTTTCAAAAATGAACCAGAATGCCTTGGTAGTTTTTGCAAAAAATATATTTATAGATTCTTTCCCATACAACATTTACGTTATTATTTTTTTTTCATCTTAAAAGCACATTTTTGTAAAAAACTTATTAAGGATTTATTGTTACACTTCTTAAACTCTATCGAATGGTATTTTTTTCCACACCAAAATCCAACTTTTTTGCGAATGTCTACTATTTAGCGATTTCGGACCACTGTGCGGCGGAGAGTTTAAGTATAAGGCTAATCGGCCCGTTAACGCACCATATAAAAAACCGTCTCTTTTAGTCCCGCAGCGAAGGTGTTAAACGTCTCTGAGTGCAGCCGTAAGCCATTAAGTTAAATGCTACTGTGTGTTAAGTCTGTTAACTAACAGTGTAACACGCGTAACTCGGGCGCGCTGAAAGCATTGCCGTGTTGACACTTGACAACTACGCGACGGTACGCGGCGCCGCGCGGAGTTTCAATACTCGATAATGGCTAATGGACTTTCAACTGTTAAGCTAAGGTTACAGTGATGACTTATTTTAACCTACTCCCAAAAAGGAGGAGGTTATATTATGTTCGTCTGTTTATATTTTTAATTTCTATACTTCTCTATCTATATTCTAATTTAATAAGAGGCATAAATTAATTAATGACGCCTCAATAATTTTTTTATGAGTATCTATCCGTTTATCTGTTATCTCTTTACACTTTAAGGGTATTATCACACTGACGATTAACGAGCAATTTGAAAGCGACGCGATTGCGCAGCGCGCACGCTGCGATTGCGCGGCGTGGCGTGGACGCCATTTTTTACACTCGTCTAGGGAATTCCCTAGACGAGTGAACTCCATTTTGTACACTTGTCTAGGGAATTCCCTAGACGAGTGTACAAAATTGCATCCACACCACGCCGCGACGCTGTTGCGCTGTCGCGGCGTGCACGTCGCGCAATCGCGGCTTGCGCCAGAGTAGACAGGTAGTTATGTCTATTGTGCTTGCGCGCTGCGCAAACGCGTCGCTTTCAAACCGCTCGCTAATCGCCAGTATGATAAGGCCCTAACCGCTGATCCGACATGAGATTTGTTATCATACTATAACTTCATAACACATTTCAACCGGAGTGGGTAAAGGATAGTTTTTATCACGGATAAAACATGTGGATTTCTCGATATACTTACTTACCCAAACGTATTGCTGTATAACTTCAGAACGGGTAAATTCTAGCTTCAAATGCTTCAAATTATTACAAACTAGCTGACCCGACAGACGTTGTCCTGTCTTAACGATGATTATTTAATCCGAATTGGTATAATTAAGAAAACAATAGATTAAAATTAGTACCTTCATGCCAAATTTCATCAAAATAGATTAATAAATAGTTTAAGCGAAAATTATAAAAGTTTATTGTGCAGGAAGCGTACATTTTCCGGGACAAAAAGTATTGTCCTTATTATACCTTGTCCTTTCCCGAGACACAAAGTATCTCCATACCGAATTTCATAAAAATAGACTGAATAGTTTAGGCGAAAATCATAAAAGCTTATTGTGCGGGAACCATACTTTTTCCGGGATTAAAAGTATCCCTTGTCCTTTCCCGAGACTCAAAGTATCTCCATACCAAAATTCATCAAAATTGATTGAATAGTTTACGCGCAAATCATAAAAGTATATTGTGCAGTAACCGTACATTTTTCCTGGACAAAATGTATCCTATGTCCTTTTCCTGGTTCTAAGCTACCTCTCCACCAATTTTCAGCCAAATCGGTTCATCCGTTCTTGAGATAAAAGTTTATTGGGCGGGAACCGTACATTTTCCGGGACAAAAAGTATCCCTTGTCCTTTCCCGAGACTCAAAGTATATCCATACCAAAATTCATCAAAATCGATTAAATAGTTTACGCGCAAATAATAAAAGTATATTGTGCAGTAACCGTACATTTTTCCGGGACAAAATGTATCCTATGTCCTATTCCTGGTTCCATGCTACCTCTCCACCAATTTTCAGCCAAATCGGTTCATCCGTTCTTGAGATAAAAGTTTATTGGGCGGGAACCGTACATTTTCCGGGACAAAAAGTATCCCTTGTCCTTTCCCGAGACTCAAAATATCTCCATACCAAAATTCATCAAAATCGATTGAATAGTTTACGCGCAAATCATAAAAGTATATTGTGCAGTAACCGTACATTTTTCCGAAACAAAATGTATCCTATGTCCTTCTCCTGGCTCTAAACTACCTCCCTGCCAATTTTCAGCTAAATCGGTTCAGCCGTTCTTGAGTTATAAGTGAAGTAACTAACACGACTTTCTTTTATATATATAGACTAGCGACCCGCCCCGGCGTCGCACGGCTATAAAATATGTAGCCACTGAAAAAATGATTAAAATCAATAGCCTGTGATCCTTTACGTGGACTACTTCTTATCTGTGCCAAATAAGTAATAACATAAAAATTGCTCCAGTAGTTCGCGAGATAAGCCCTTTCAAATAATTTCCCTCGTTTTTCCACATTCTCCTATTAGTCTTAGCGTGATAAAATATAGCCTATAGCCTTCCTCAATAAATATGAAATTTTTTTTCTAATCGGACCAGTAGTTCCTGAGGTTAGCGCGTTTAAGTTAGCCCTTTCAATAAATTTTCCCCGTTTTTTCCACATTTTCCTCTACTTCTTCGCTCCTATTAGTTTTAGCGTGATAAAATATAGCCTATAACCTTCCTCGATAAATGGGCTTTCTAACACAGAAAGAATCATCAAAATCCGTTGCGTTGTTTTAAAGATTAAAGGGAACAAAGGGACATGAGGGAAAAAAGCGACTTTGTTTTATAATAAGTATAGACTATAGTCTATACTATCTTGTCTCTGTTACCTCTTCAGTCTTTACGCTTAAGAGGCCGGGTACCCTTGGAATTTCTCATACAAACGTAATACCAAAATCATTTTCACATACGAAAATATTTAACATGTTTGAGTTATTTTTCAGTTTAGAATAGTAATTACCTAGGTTCCTGCACAAAAATTTACTTCAAAATATTTAAACACAAAAAAAAAATTGTTTTAAATTTTTTTTTAGTAAATTTACTACTAAATATTGAAACACTCAAAAATAAAGTCAAAACTAAAAATATATAAATAAATACTAAATTTACTACTAAATATTTAAATACTAAAAAATATTTTTAGAGTTTAAATATTTTGTACTAAATTTACTATTTATTTATATATTTTTTAGTGTTTTACTCTATTTTTTAGTGTTTCAATATTTAGTAGTAGATTTACTAAAAAAAAAATTTAAAACAAAATTTTTTTTTTTGTGTTTAAATACTTTGAAGTAAATTTTTTTGTAGGAACCTAGGTAATTACTATTCTAAACTGAAAAATAACTCAAACACGTTAAATATTTTCGTATATGAAAATGATTTTGGTATTACGTTTGTATGAGAAATTCCAAGGGTACCCGGCCCCTTAAGCCATTGACCCGGGAAAGGACATAGGACACTTTATCCCGAAAAGAAGTACGGTTATGCGACAAACTAATTTCTACCCAACGGAGTTGCGAACATTAACTTGTGACACAATGCAATTTAACAATGCAGTCCATGTGGACCCAACCTAACACATTGTCTCCGTACCCCTGACCCGCTCAGTGCTCACTGCTGTGTGGAGATGGCCGCCGCTCTGTTGCTCGTCCTCGCGGTCACCGTAAGATATTTTGTTATAAATTTATTGTTACCATAATCTAGATTCAAGAATGTAGAGTCTAGAGTCTAGGCCAACTAAGACGTACCTACGTGGAAATAGGAGAAAAACCGCCAAATTACAACTTGAACTCGCGTTATTGAACTCCCGTTATTACTTATTGTGTAAAAAATATTCTATCTATTTCATGGAATATTATAAACAGAATCCATAGGTTCATTTTTATTCTATTCTGATTCCTGACACTCACAGTTTTAACCAGGGTATTTTTCAATTTCCATAATAAATTTTGTGACTGTTTTATCAATAAACGTCAAAAATTGCGGTTTTTAGGGTTCAACAAGGAACCCTTTAATAGTTTCGGTCTGTCCGTCCGTCTGCCTGTCTGTCTGTCTGTCCGCGGTTTTGCTCAGAGACTATAGGACCTACAAAGCTGTAATTTGGCATGAATGCACATAATATTATTAATAATGTCGACAAAATGGTACATGAAATCTCAAAAAATAATTTTTTTTTATGGTACCTTCCCTACACAATATGAAGCGGGGATGAATTTTTTTCGCGTCGACCCCATCGTGTGGGGTGTCGTTGGATAGGTTTTTTAAAAATATAAGTATTCGTAGATCATTTTCCGATTTAAGGATCCATTTGTGAAATATTAACTTTTAAAGTGAAAAAAAATCGTTAGGGTCCAGTGTCCCCCCCCTTCTACCAACTAAACCGTTGCTTCTGGAAATGTGAAAAAAATTCACGGGAGTAGGAAATATGCTGAATTTAAAAGGGAAACTATCACGGCTAAGAAGACTTCATAAGTTATTGAGTAATAGTCGATCAACTAAAAAAAATGTAGGTATTCGGCGAAGTTTAAATCAACTTTTCGTTCACATTCCTTTGAAAGTAACTGAGATGATGTTGTTAGTAGTGTAAAACTAGCAGTACTACGGAACCCTATATTGCGCGTGGCCCGACACGCACTTGGCCGGTTTTAATTTAATACCTACGCAATAAGATGTCGGGCTAAAAAGGTTACCTTATAGTAGGAACAGACGCCCCAATTTGGTCGGGCCGATTTGGTCTGGGCCGACCAAATCGGAGCGTCTGTTCCCATGGGCGTATATAAGGGGGGGGGGGGGGTGCTGGGGGTCCGGACCCCCCCATTACTATCCATCTTACTTGTCCAATCGACAATATAATATTACTAGACGTTCCGCGCGGCTTCGCCCGCGTAAATTAGATATTTCATAGACAAATTAGTCCACAAAAATAGCCTGTGATCCTGCACGTAGTCTACTTCTTATCTGTGGCAAATAACATAAAAATTGCGCCAGTAGTCGCGAGATAAGTCCTTTCAAATAATTTCTCCCGTTTTTTTACACATTTTCATCTATTTCTTCTCTCCTATTAGTCTAAGAGTGATAAAATATAGCTTATAGCCTTCCTCGATAAATAATTTCCCCCGTTTTTATCACATTTTCCATTATTTCTTCGCTTCTATAAGTCTTAGCGTAATAAAAAATAGCCTATAGCCTTCCCCGATAAATGGGCTATTTAACAATAAAAGAATTTTTCAAATCGGACTAATAGTTCCTGAGATTAGCGCGTTGAAATAAGTCCTTCCAAATAATTTCTCCCGTTTTTTTCCACACTTTCCTCTATATCTTCGCTACTATTAGTTTTAGCGTGATAAAATATAGCCTCTAACCTTCCTTGATAAATGGGCTATCTAACACTGAAAGAATTTTTTAAATCGGACCAGTAGTTCCTGAGATTAGCGCGTTCAAATAAGCCCTTTCAAATAATTTCCCCCCGTTTTTTCCGCACTTTCCTCTATTTCTTTGCTCCTATTAGTATTAGCATGATAAAATATAGACTTATAGCCTTCCTCGATAAATGGGCTATATAACACTGAAAGAATTTTTTAAATTGGACCAGTAGTTTCTGAGATTAGCGCGTTCAAACAAACAAACAAATTCTTCCGCTCTATAATATTAAGTATAGACTAGACGTTCCGTGTGGTTTCGCCTGCGTAAATTTGATATTTCACATATAAATTAATCCACAAAAAATAGCCTATGATCCTTCACGTGGTCTACTTCTTATCTGTGCCAAACAGCAGAAAAATTGCTCCAGTAGTTTGTGAGATAAAAGAAAGTGATTTTAAATAATTTCCCCCGTTTTTTACACATTTTCTTCTATTTCTTCGCTCCTATTAGTCTTAGCGTGATAAAATATAGCCTATAACCTTCCTCGATAAATGGGCTATCTAACATTAAAAGAATTTTTCAAATCGGACCAGTAATTTCTGAAATTAACGCGTTCAAATAAGCCTTTCAAATAATTTCCCCCCATTTTTTCCACATTTTCCTCTATTTATTCGCTCCTACTAGTCTTACCGTGATAAAATATAGCCTATAGTCTTCCTCGATAAATGGGCTATCTAACAATGTAAGAATTTTTCAAATCGGACTAGTAATTCCTGGGATTAGCGCGTTCAAATAAGCCTTTTCAAATAATTTCCCCCGTTTTTTCAACACTTTCATCTGTTTTTTCGCTCCTAAAAGTCACAGCGTGATGTTATATAGCCTATGCCCTATAGCCTTTCTCGATAAATGGGCTATCTAACACTGAAAGAATTTTTCAAATCGGACCAGTAATTTCTGAAATTAACGCGTTCAAATAAGCCTTTCAAATAATTTCCCCCCATTTTTTCCACATTTTCCTCTATTTATTCGCTCCTACTAGTCTTACCGTGATAAAATATAGCCTATAGTCTTCCTCGATAAATGCGCTATCTAACAATGTAAGAATTTTTCAAATCGGACCAGTAGTACCTGAGATTAGCGCGTTCAAATAAGCCTTTTCAAATAATTTCCCCCGTTTTTTCAACACTTTCCTCTGTTTTTTCGCTCCTAAAAGTCACAGCGTGATGTTATATAGCCTATGCCCTATAGCCTTCCTCGATAAATGGGCTATCTAACACTGAAAGAATTTTTCAAATCGGACCAGTAGTTTCTGAGATTAGCGCGTTCAAACAAACAAACAAACAGACTCGTCCCAATTATAATATTAGTATAGATTAAAGTACATATAAAATTGAGGATTTTCTGAAATTTTCAAGTGCCTACCTGTTGCCATTATTGAAGCCTCCCTTAAATATTCATTTTATTATGTTTTTAGTATTTGTCGTTATAGCGGCAACAGAAATACACAACCTGTGAAAATTTTAGATGTCTAGCTAACTAGCTGTATCTCAAG
This sequence comes from Polyommatus icarus, assembly GCA_937595015.1. NCBI lineage: Eukaryota > Metazoa > Arthropoda > Insecta > Lepidoptera > Lycaenidae > Polyommatus > Polyommatus icarus. Next base: position 603,080 of record OW569322.1, on the reverse strand, counting down.
AACCGCTGTTCTTGAGATACAGCTTGGAGACAGGCGGACAGACATCTAAGTCTTAGTAATAGGGTTCCGTTTTTACCCTTTGGGTACGAAACCCTAAAAATACTTTTGTTTTCCTAAACACATTACCTATTTGCTGCTGCGGAACCCTTCATGGGCGGAGCCAACTCGCACTTGGCCGCTTTTTTACATTAGGGACCCCCCCCCCCCTTATCAGAGCTATATATACGCCCGTGTCTGTTCCTACTATAAGGATACTTCAGTTCTAATCTAGTTTATATTTTCCTGAAATATTATGAATAGAGACGAAGACCAAATCCCCAGAGATTCAGTTGTAGACGTCGCGACTCGCGCTGGTCGCAGAAAGCTTTTAACAAAAATTCAATAACGTTGTACGAACTTTCTTTGGGACTTTGAAATATAACAACTCAATGTTGGCACTTGGCAAGGTACTACTGGGTTTCTTTTAGGGTTAAACTGAAGTAAATATACGTAATTAAATAAGTAATTACCTAAGAATTAGGACATAAGCTTATTCTCTTTAACTTCTTTGAATAGTATTTACAAATTAATTAATCAAAATTAAAACTGGATTCAGTAAATTACTTACAGAGTTAATTAATAAAATTGGATTCAATGATATTCTACATTTAATTAGTAAGTATAAGGAGCAATGGTAAATGAAACATTATACCTAATACACAGATAAACTTTAAAGAAACTTAGTTTCGGATTTTGCCGAAGCTTAGACAAAACCAGCTATTGTTTTTTTTTGCTACATAATAATATGTACCTACTTATTATAAACAGTAAAAAGGTATCAACATTAATTTTTTTTTATTTTTTACTTTCATAACTCGGCTTTCAACGAATACATACTTTCTTTTTAGAATTTTCTCATATTATGCGCGTCATTGGACGAGGACATAATATTTTCCCATAACCCATAACCTATAAATTATGAAATTGACGCTAATCAATGCCGTTGTAAATACAAAGTTCTAGTGACAATAGGTGAAGAAAATAATCATCAATTAATGTTTCGTTATCATCAGAATATTTTTTATCTATAACGATAGTATTTTTCTTTTCTAAAATTGCTGTAAAACTCAATACAATATTAATTGTCTCCCAGAAAGCTTTGATCTTTACTTTTGAAGCTATAAGTTCCAATAATAACTGTTTCAGGAGTGACCGTTGTTTTACCGGTCAATAGAAGACAATCTGAATCAGTTTATATGAAACCTGAGAACAATGACATGACATACAGAAGGGGGAAGAAACTAGACCTCGCTCCGGCTGTATTAAACCTCGTAAGTGACAAATACGAAAACACTAATAGAATAGATAAAGAAAATAACAGTACGTATGAAGTAACAGAAACTACAGAAGAATTCGCAGAACAGAACATAGTAACGAAGGAACGAAACTATGATGAAGAAAGAGGAAACAATTTTACGAACAACCTGCTGAAAATACTTTCGAATTACAAGATACGAGCCGACGATGATCTACCAAACTATGCCTTATCTCTGAAGCAAGAGAGTCCCAAATCTAATGGCTACGTGTACATGCGTGTACCGTATAGGTATAATAGTCTGAACCATGCTCCGGTGGATCCTCTGCTCGCGGTGTTTCTATCCCACTATGGTTACTACCTACCCGGGTTGTTTGGTTTTCAGCACAACTATAAGAACCTCTACGGGTACTCTGCCTCCAACAATATACATAATAATAAGCCTTTTGGTGCTTACAAGATATTTGCCGATACTGATTCAGCTCTGTAGTTTTAGTATTTGAATGTCGTATCTGTTGTTATCTACAAATGATCGCTGTTAAGCATTTGTGTACTAACCCCACAAGATTTTCTTTGAATTATGGATGCAGTCTTGTTTTATAATATATTTTATATTATCTAAAGAATTGTATTCATAACTCAATGGGGATTGTCCATTTTTTTTTAAATTTTGCTCATTACAAAAACATTTCGAGGAATAAGGTCAGTGATCGCTTTTCTGTATATAAACGAAAAACCCATTAGTTACTTATATTTTTGAACAAATATGTTTAACCTTAGTTTGACCTTCAATGGCGTTAAATTAGCAATAAATTCGACCAATATTACGTTTCGAACTTTTGATAAGCTTCTCGTACCAGCTTTCACATAATGATAACTTATATTTGACGAACCAGCCATTACAAATAAGATTGAAAGAAAAAAAAAACATACTGCAGAGGTCAATTGGCCGCCGATGATGACGTCAGAGCGAAACTTTAAAAATTTATTGAGAAAAAACTAGCCAATGAATTTCAAAATTATTTAATTTATATTCTTAAAATACCCTATTCTAACGAAAAAAAATATAAAAAGTACATGTGATTTTTTTTGGACAATGCCCATTGGAAAAATGTTTGGTAGGATAATACACAGCGTCCAAATATTATAAAAAAATTACGTCGAAAAAAAATTGAAGCTACAAAATTCATTTTGCAGGTATAATATTCCGCCTTTGTCTGTCATACTCATATTATATTGTGACCTTTTAATAAGTATATCAAACAAAGGCAAGCAGACTTAATAATTATTGTAATTATTTTTAAGGAATATTGTGACTGCTACGTGTACTCGCATAGAGTCACTATAATAGTTAAGCTATTAACATTTTTATAGGAAAGACTTTTATTTTAAACTAAAGCAATATGCAGTAAAGACACTTTACTAGGAAATCAAGTTGTAAAACGTAGTTATTGTTGTTATAAAAATAAGTTTCATTTGGGTTTCGTTGACGAATTACTTTGACCGCGCCAATAACTTCTGTACGGTTAACGAAATTTATGTTTAGCAAGTTCACCGCAGTCCGTAACATATTATAAGTTATATTAATATAATAATTTTTTAGGGTATTAAGTGGGTAACTAACATTTTAAAACATAAGAGCAATTACTCGTTTTTTCCCTTATATTTTGAAGAATCCTTGTAACTTACCTAGATTCTAGCTAATATTATTATATTTTGCTATTTAAATAAAATACACATTTTTTAAATCACAATCTTGTCCTTAAAGCCGCCATTCACAACAAATAAAAGTATTTTTTCAAATTGTTAGATACCCACTTTATCTACTCATGTCTTCTTTTATTTGTAAAACTAGCTGACCCGACAGACGTTGTCCTGTCTTAACGATGATTATTTAATTCGAATTGGTATAATTAATAAAAAAAGTGTGTATATTTTGAGTGCCATCATGCACTCATCCCAATTTCCAAACTATTCGTTTGCTCTGCTGCAACACTTTGGCCATCGCACAATTTCTCGAAAGGTTGCAAGTTGGTGTTTCATTTATTTGTGGATTCATTAATTATATAACATTATTATATTGATATAAAGATAGATTAAAATTAGTCTCCATGCCAAATTTCTTCAAAATAGATTAAATAGTTTAGGCGAAAATCATAAAAGTTTATTGTGTGGGAACCGTACATTTTCCGGGATAATAAGTATCCCTTGTCCATTCCGGAGACTCAAGGTATCTCCATACCAAATTTCATCAAAATATATTGAATAGTTAAGGCCAAAATCATTAAAGTTTGTTGTGCGGGAACTGTACATTTTCCGGGATAAAAAGTATCCCTTGTCCTTTTCCGAGACTTCAAAGTATATCTATGCCAAATTTCATCAAAATCGATTGAATAGTTTAGGTAAAAATCATAAAAGTTTATATTCCTGGTTCTAAGCTACCTCTCCACCAATTTTCATCCAAATCGGTTCATCCGTTCTTAAGTTATAAGTAGTGTAACTAACACAACTTTCTTTTATATAATACTAGCTGACCCGAAAGACGTTGTCCTGTCTCAACGATGATTATTTAATTCGAATTGGTATAATTAAAAAACAATTGATTAAAATTAGTATCTCCATACCAAAATTCATCAAAATTGATTGAATAGTTTAGGCGAAAATCATAAAAGTTTATAGTGCGGAAACCGTACATTTTCCGGGACAAAAAGTATCCCTTGTCCTTTCCCGAGACTCAAAGTATCTCCATACCAAATTTCATAAAAATAGACTGAATACTTTAGACAAAAATCATAAAAGTTTATTGTGCGGGAACCGTACATTTTCCAGGACAAAAAGTATCCTTTCTCCTTTACCGAGACTCAAGGTATCTCCATACCTTTCATCAAAATAGAATGAAGAGCTTGAAGAGCTTAGGCAAAAATCATAAAAGTTTATTGTGCGGGAACCGTACATTTTCCAGGACCAAAAGTATCCCTTTCCCGAGACTCAAAGTATCTCCATACCAAAATTCATCAAAATCGATTGAATAGTTTAGGCGAAAATCATAAAAGTTTATTGTGCGGAAATCGTACATTTTCCGGGACCAAAAGTATTCCTTGTCCTTTCCCGAGGCTCAAAGTATCTCCATACCTAATTTCATAAAAATAGACTGAATAGTTTAGGCGCAAATCATAAAAGTATATTGGGCAGTAACCGTACATTTTTCCGGGACAAAATGTATCCTATGTCCTATCCCTAGTTCTAAGCTACCTCTCCACCAATTTTCAGCCAAATTGGTTCATCCGTTCTTGAGTTATAAGTGGCGTAACTAACACAACTTTCTTTTATATATTACTAGTTGTCCCGGCAAACGTTGTTTTGCCATATAAATAATTTTTGGGTTTTTTGATATGAAAAATAGATGTGGACTGATTCTCAGACCTACTGAATATGCATATAAAATTTCATAAAGATCGGTCAAGCCGTTTCGGAGGAGTACGGTAACTAACATTGTGACAGGGAAATTTTATATATAAAACTAGCTGACCCGATAGACGTTGTCCTGTCTTAACGATGATTATTTAATTCTAATTGGTATAATTAAGAAAACAATAGATTAAAATTAGTATCTCCACGCCAAATTTCATCAAAATAGATTAAATAGTTTAAGCGAAAATCATAAAAGTTTATTGTGCAGGAACCATACATTTTCCGGGACAAAAAGTATCCCTTGTCCTTTCCCGAGACTCAATGTATCTTCATACCAAATTTCATAAAAATAGACTGAATAGTTAAGGCGAAAAATCATAAAAGTTTAATGTGCGGGAACCGTACTTTTTTCAGGACATTTTTGTCCCGGAAAAAGTATGGTTCAAGCTACCTCTCCACCAATTTTCAGCCATTTGGCTGAAAATTGGTGGAGAGGTAGCTTAGAAGTTAGAACCATTCATCCGTTCTTGAGTTATAAGTGGCGTAACTAACACAACTTTCTTTTATATATATAGATATAGATGTCCGGTAAACAACAATTCACGAGCTCTTTTGGCTAACATCAAAATGTTAAATATTCACTTCTGTCTATAATAACAATAATTAATTTCATCTCTATTGAAATTATTCTTTTCTGAAAAGGAGGACAGAAAATCGCAAAAAAACAAGAAGAAAAAAGAAAACTCTTATAAGAATCCTGAGAAACCGGCTATATGACGTACTTATACAATATGACTCGCTAAACATTGGATTTCACCGCACCGGTAACATTGCAGTAAGTTTTTATACCTGTAAAGTTTTAACAGCGGTGAAATGAACGTGAGCTCAGTATTGTGTCCTCAACTGTAACTCTTTAACATCGAGTACAGAACTTTTACCGTTTATTCGGAGCGATTCTGCGAGAAAATGTCACGTTTTTGCTGTAAGTATGGTTAAAAATAAGTACTTACATTTCAAGATGTGACAATGGATGGTGTACAAAGTTATAACAATATTATGGTTAGGTATATTATATTATGGCCATCTTTGAGAGAGCCACGAATTGTAGAACTTTTTTTGTCACTTGTGTTAAAATTATAAAACTCCATATTAATTGTAATATCTACTTTTATTATACATTATTATACAACTTGTACACTTTCGGGCAGAGGTTCCTCTTACAGTTGTTCCTCCGTCAAAATCCACACCATACTAAGCTCTTGGGGTATTTATACCCAATTTTTACCCGTCAACCCCACTCCAAATCACGTGATCGTAGAAGGGATTGCACGTTGTCAGTGTGGCCAGTATTAAATATTAAAACTATTATCAAATTTACTCAAAAATAGTTAAGTTATAATAATTTTTAGTATTCTAAAAACAATAAACTAGGTTCTAAATTACATTAATCATAACATTCGGCCATCCGACAACGTGCAGCGTCCCGATGCACTCTAAAAACATACTTAACTAATCATCAATGGTACAATACAAAAAATATTTTAGTAATCTATTACTATCTAATCTATACTTTCACTATAAACTAGTAAGTACCTATTGTTAATAAATACACTGATCAAATTAAATTTCACATTTTAAAAAAACAATTCATTTGTTGTATTGTGTTACAAACCGTGTAGAATGAAATAATATATCTACCTATACTTACAAACATTACTTAATTAAACTTAATATAAGATTTTTGTACAATCATTGCTTTGCAACAACCAACATTGACATTATTAAGATAAAAATCCTTGTGTATTACTCTCTTGAGTCTTAATGTTACAACATTAATTGAATTAAAAAATAAGTTCTAACACTAAAATGTGGTATAAGTAATCTATATAATATCTTTCAATGTAGAACAGAAATTACAGTATTTCTATACAACAATCTATCAATCAAATCATTAGGCTAATTAAATATATTTTTTTCGACTCATTTAATAGAGATACATAACTCCGAGTGTCAAAATAAAATAAAATATCACAAAAAACTTAATAAAAACAAACTGAAAAAATAAGCCTGAAAATAATAACTTCTCACACAATACCTTTAACGATTGCAGTGGTACAAAAAGTAACTTTTCTAACATAATACACAACAAAATAAAGTTAAGTAAATATTAGATACCTTATCAAAATATGTCGCTGGTAATAAAAATTAGAAATAATAAACAATAAACATTACAGACCTCTGGAAGTTTTAACAATAATTATTGGTCTTCCAATTTTACTTTTAAAGGTACTAGTAAATATGGAACTTCCACTTCAGCCGATTCTAATTTTATTTTGTATCTAGCTATAGATCTGTGATCATCTGGTATTCCCAGAAAAACTAACAATATTATCTATATAACTTCAAATAGTAACTTCAAGTATAATATATATTTTAAATATCAAATAATTTAAATTTATGGATTATTCCATAAATTCAAATTTAAACACTTTTTTAACTTACAAGACTACCCAAAATTAACAAATTTGCTAAAACCAAACATCTACATGCATGTCTAAGTTAAGCTTTTCTGCAGCAAAGAGCATACTTATTTTCACATTTTACGAAACAATTGTTTACTGCTTCATAAACTGCGCTTTCCTGAGCTTTCTAAAAGAAAATCTTATTTAAGGACCTACTGTCAAAACACTAGCCCCGTCTACACATACCGCTAACCTCCAATCGTGATCATATTATAATGATTCCATGAATCGTGCTTCCGGGCGATGTGCTTTACGCTGCAGCTAATAGTGAACAATATCGCGTGACAACGATTTCTGCATTATAGCACGAAAGTAAAAGTCGTAAGTCCCAAAAATGCTTTTGATGATTACTTAAAAATTAAATACAATACTAATATTTCCTTTAGCTATTATTTTATAAAGTGATTGTAGTAGTGCAAGTTATTTAATGATATTAACTCAATAAGTGTAACAGGTATTTGTTGAAGAGCCCAGAAATATTAATAATTTCGAAAAATATAGCTTACGAGTTAAACAAAGTTAATCGTATTTTCCGTTAGCCAAATATCAGATAAATATACAATGATTAAATAAATACCAATTTCATTTGAGTCAATCGTCTTCCGGGATCGTAATACTTATTAGAAAACAGCAAAATTTGGCAGCCCGCTCTTAACATAAACTTATGGTAATCAAAAGGCAAAGGTTCAAGGACAAATAGTAAGATTCATTACAAAAACATAACTTAACTATAAATAATCAAAAACAGAAGTAATGTGGGATCACTGGGATATATAAAAAAAATCTGTGACCTTAAATTACACAGAATGGCATCGATACATGTTTAAATAGTACCCAGAAATTACCGGAATATTCATTGTCATGAGTCATATTTTAATTATTATTAAGGATGACTTTCTTCTAATCATCGAAACCAGAGTGACGTGATACATACCTAGATTTTCTATCGGTTCTCAAATAATTCGGGACCAACTCACATGGGTTATATTTCTAATCATATTATCATAACACTGTTCAATGTAACATAAATCATAACAGGTATTTTATAAATCATAACATGTATTTTAAATCTAGATTCCACTAGCTCAAGATCAAGCATAAAACTTAAGGTGCAGTGGTTGTTGCAACTACGTAAAATGGGTTTTTTAAATAACGTTTTTTGTAAAGTAAATGTCATTATTTAAGTATAAAAAAGTACCCTGTTAAAATTGAGAAAATTTCCTATACGCAAAGGTATATCAGTACACAATTTGAAAAATTCTGCTCGATAGAAAAAAATCTCAAAGATGACTATTATAACGCTGTTTTTCATAATTAAATCATTTTATGGCTAAATTACACACTTTCCAGAAAAAACAAAAATTGTAGTACATTTGTCATAACCTAACCTAAACGATTTGATATATTTGATTTGTGTAATACTAAAAACAAAAGGTTTTTTCTCCTATTTTCTATTATCAAGGCACGCGGCGAGCGCGTAACCGCCACTGTACAAGGCGCGCTGATATGAATGTTATTATAATGTCCTTTAGGTCGATATTCGTACTGACAGACATCGACCTGCTAATTTTCGGGACTACTGGGCCTTAAGTCATATTTCTACGTTTTTGCTTCGTCTCTAATTTAAATCCCACAGGACCCTAAATACCTCAGGCCAGTTTAGTAGGTAATATTAGTTTGAGCATATACAGATAAATATTATGTCAATTGTCAAACTGGCACTATTAATAATAATTTAATAAAGGAGTTTTGACCTAAGTGATTATCTATAATATACTTACATAAAATAATAATAATTTATTCTCTTATTTCATCACAATTTTGTTACTGTATAATAATATACACAAAGAGAGATGAGTAATATTTTGACACCTGTGTCAGATGAAGTATAATATTTTTTTATATAATATGTAACATTTTTTATTTTTAGAATTGTGTTATCGCTATCGTTTTTATTGGGTCGTATTAGTAGAATATTAACCATTAAACATGAAAAATATAGTTACAAGTAAAACATGAGATTTCGAAAGTCAATATTCATAAAAATATAAATGAGTCTAGTTTTACATTTGGGATCATCGATTGTTGTGTACCAAATACTCAATATATCGACCACGTGGAACTTTAACTTGAATTAAAAGAAAACGTCCCATTGATAAATCATAATAAATTCCACTTCGATAGCAGCTATGTTAATTCTACTTCAACGAATAATAACCAAAATGCTAAAACCGACAATTATAAATGAAAAACAATATTATTTAAACTTTAAGATAAATAATTATATACTTAGTAGAATTTGACAATCGTATGGACCAAAAATATAATCCAACCCCTAAACTTCTTGATAAACTTAAGACTTATTTGTTCACATCAGTAGCAGTAGAATTGTCTTATCTCATTGTTACCGTATTGATCGTAATCGTAACATAATATTTTAAAGTTTTTAAAATAGCTATCCTAAACGATTTGCCTTACGAGTACCTACCTATACGATTTTTTATATACCATCGAATAGTAGCCAACAGTTTGTTTTATAAGAACAGCAATACTACGAGTACATTGTACAGTGCTTTGATCTATCGATGATAGGAATCTTGTGGTAGGTAGCCATTTTTCTGGATATGACAAAAAAATACATTTGACTTTGTAGATCGCAAAACTGATTGCTTTCAAGTTTAACAACTACCGTTTACGAGGTAAAGCAAAGAGTTCGCTTAAAAATTGTTCATCCAATAAATATCTAAAATTCAAAAACGTTATAAATCTTAATCGAAACTACTAGCTGACCCGGCAAACGTTTTGCCGTATAAATTATTTCTAGTATTAATATAAAAGGTACTTAGATAAAAACCTATTCTCAGGTCCAACAAATGTACATACAAATTTTCATTAAAATCGGTTGAGCCGCTCTGGAGGAGCTCGTGCGCAAACACTGACACGAGAAAGTTTTACATAATATAATATTATATTAACTTATCTTCCTAGCGCTATCAATCACAAAGCAGTGTTATTTGTGGATGTCAAAACTTTGGCAGCAATAATCATAGTAGTACATAGTATATCCTACAACCTTTACATTTTGTGATGAATCATACACTTTACGGATATACGGATAAACTATCATGCCTATTGATTTGTGCTCTAACATAGTAATTTTTATTTACATATATGTAGATGTATTATAATCAGTCAGTCAAGGTGTGACGACACGAGCCCTCGCGGAGCTCGGCTTTGTAAAATATTTTTTTCGAAAACTTAACAATATGGTTGAAGTTGATCTCGATTAACAATTTTATAATACAAATATTGACATGGACTGAATGATGACCTTTCAGGATTAATAATTTTGGATATTTATTTTTATATTTGCTATGAACAACCAACAATAGTTACAATTATACATACATAATATTAACAAGGATTAAATATTGACCATGATTATTGCACTTTCAATTGGAGGCTATTACATCTTGTTATTAAATCAGTTACAAAGTTTAACTGCAGTAAGTACTAATATTCACTGTAGCGTTTCTTGATTTCTATAACAACAGCATTCTGAATACTTTTTACTAAGAGCAAATGCACGAACCGCTCTTCCAGGAAATAAATTCAAATTATTTAAGTTCCGTTACATCTATAAACGAATTTAAGAACCTTTACATGGTCCAGTAGCCAAGAAGTTTTCTTCATCGCTTCCCTATCTATTGCTAATTATTAAAAATACAATATTAAGAAACACGAGTCGAATTTCGATTAATCATTTACATTATATATTTTAGGATTTAGAATTATATGTACATAGTGAAAAATATTTTCATCTGAATCTCATTTAGAAATCATAACTCTTGTATTGACTTTTCGACAATAGATTAAACTAATGATAGCTACTACCTTTACTGATTTTGACTTCCAAACCATTTTTACTTTTGTACGCCTCTAGAAAGGCAGAATGTATCTAAGACAGTTTTTCCATTTCAGCCTAAAACTCCATTTCAGTCTAAAATCTCAATTCAATATTTCACTTACTTTCATATTTTTATTTACAAATCATTAGATTTAATATAATATTTCACTTAATTTAATTTAATCGATTTCATTAAATTTCATTTAATCGATTCCATTAAATTTCATTTAATCTAATTCACAAAATATCATTTAATCTAATTCGCTAAATTTCATTTAATCCATATTTCATTTAATCCAAGTTTCATTTAATCCAAGTTTCATTTAACCCAAGTTTCATTTAATCCAAATTTCATTTAATCCAAATTTCATTTAATCCAAATTTTATTTAATACCTTTTCATCTCCACCTTTTATACAAAAGGTAAACTTTAAACGAGAAAACAGTTTCATGTACTTTTGCATCTATAGGGTCTTACTTTATATAGAAACTTTACAGTGGTCAATCCCACAGTTACTTTACTCAGGAGTTCACTTTACAGTCCTCAAAATGGATACTGTTGAAATTGAGTTTAAAATTTTCAGTTCACATACCTTTAACTTTGATCAATGGTTCACTCCACAGCAACTTTGATCAGTGGTTCACTCCACAGCAACTTTGATCAGTGGTTCACTCCACAGCAACTTTGATCAGTGGTTCACTCCACAGCAACTGATCAATGGTTCACTCCACAGCAACTGATCAATGGTTCACTCCACAGCAGTTTCATGAAAACAAAAAATAAAAATGATATTGTTATTGAATCGACACTCTGAAATTAACTATAAAAAGTTAACTTATTAAATATTAACTATAAACTGCAATAAAATGAGATCTCATACTATCATTATATTGGAATAAACCATTTCGATTTATTTAGGTATATTACTGGTTTGGGTATTTTTCCAAGCATAGTTTATGTTTGATGAATGTCCAACAGGAGGTCAATATTAATTTTATTTCTTGTATTGAATAAATAATTATTTTAGTAAAGTAACTAAGTAATTCTATACCAAACATATAATACCAAAAATATAATACATTAGTTACCAAGTTTGAATAATTTACCGTTTGCACTTTGCACTAAAAATACTTATGTATAATACTTTGTAATAAAAATGATATTTTATCAACTTCCATGTAGGCTTTTTGCTATTCATAAAAATGAAAGTTGTATAATTGAAGTAGTGTAATAATGAATTGTGTATAACAGCTATAAGCTGTCCAAATGTGAACTACAATGTGGTGTGTGGTGTACACTGTCGAAGAGTAGCCTCGACCAAGTGAAATGTATAATGTTAAAATGTAATGTTGAATTCACTGTCGAAGAGTAGCCTCGACCAAGTGAAATGTATAATGATGTTAAAATGTAATGTTGAATTCACTGTCGAAGAGTAGCCTCGACCAAGTGAAATGTATAATGATGTTAAAATGTAATGTTGAATTCACTGTCGAAGAGTAGCCTCGACCAAGTGAAAGGTATTATGTGTGTGGAGCATGATTGTTATGTGTACTGGAGTTCTTTCTACTCCGCAACGTATTTTTTGAATACCTCTTGTTGCAAAGTTATATAAAATTCTTGTAAAAAGCCCAGAATATACTCTTAATACTCATTTTTCTTTTTAATATATTTTAAAATTAACCATATACGTACAATGTACATCTTCATTATCATTATAATTTATAAGTCTCGAATGTACAAAATAAATGTTCATATAAAAATGTCACATTATAGAAAGACTGCATATTCATCAAATCTAAAATTATAGAAAACAAAGTCTTTCATTACGGTAAAAATCGTTTCACAATTAATAATTATCGAATCTATTTCAATTATATTTCTTCTCTTCATTCTTCGATATAATACAACATTGGTTAGGACCAAAAGTAGTAACTTTGCTTATCTGCTAGGCAATCGCGTTTTTTTTTTTTAAAGGCGTATGTGGGTATTTGAAAAGTTACCCGTCCGTTTCATAATCATTAATAATTATCGAATCAATTTCAATGAATACACTTTAGAAAGAAACATCAACTACACAAAAGAAAAATAGACAGGACATACCAATAATAATTATACTCGCCGCACGGCGCACACTAATAGTTATTAGTAATTACTATTGAAAAAGAAGTTTGTTGTACGAAGATGCTGCACTTCAAAACGATTTACCACAAACAATAAATAAGCAACATCTACATCAATTTTCAAAACACAGCTAATATTATTACACCTTAATTCGTGATACTTTCAACTATTAACACTTTGGAAAAATAATTTAAAATTACCCTACATTCTTTTCATATTTATTTTATGTGAATTATAAAATCGTTATTGTATGCTGATAACTCGTTTGTACGATTTCTTAGAAATAAATATATTCATATCTCACTTAATAATAATTTAATAATAAGTAATTTAAAGTGAGCGTACCTGGATTTTTCTCCCTCTTCTTAGATGTTAAAATTATAAAACTCCATATTAATTGTAATATCTACTTTTATTATACATTATTATACAACTTGTACACTTTCGGGCAGAGGTTCCTCTTACAGTTGTTCCTCCGTCAAAATCCACACCATACTAAGCTCTTGGGGTATTTATACCCAATTTTTACCCGTCAACCCCACTCCAAATCACGTGATCGTAGAAGGGATTGCACGTTGTCAGTGTGGCCAGTATTAAATATTAAAACTATTATCAAATTTACTCAAAAATAGTTAAGTTATAATAATTTTTAGTATTCTAAAAACAATAAACTAGGTTCTAAATTACATTAATCATAACACTTGTTTAGCCTTAGTTGTTTTTTTTACTGAAGTATCCTAGTATTTTTTTTTACTTATACTATACTATAAAATATACAATTAAGTATTTAAATACTTTTAGGTTAATAAACGGTAAAGGTATTGTTTCTATTTACTATTTTTATCCTTTTAGTGCCAAATATATGTATAGATACAGTTTGCACAGTATAAATGTTGCTGAAACCTTTCATCTCAATAATTAATAATATTTCAAGAATTACTGTAATACTTCCAATAAAATAAACAAGAAGTGGAAACAGTCCCTTTATTGGCAATGAGAAAGTAATATTTCAGGACTTCATTATTTCCGCACAGAACCTCCCCTCGCCAGCTGAATCATTAGTTGATTTGGAAGTTTACTAATTAATACAGTTCCAGTAGTTTTTCCTTCGCCAGGTCAATAAATTGGCGGTACAGACGCGAACACCCCGCACCGAGGTACAGTCAGGTACAGAATACAAACAAATCTAAAACTGCAATCCTTATTAGTTATTTTCATTTCTCAGTAAAATATTGACGTACTCGGAAAACAGCATACTCGTAATAGTATTAAACAATATTATTAAGGTACTGGGCGAGATGCGTTGATCAAGAGCATTCACAGAACAGATAGTTTTTTTTTTTCTATTCTAACCAAAATCGGTAAATGATGTTAAGGGGCCGGGTACCCTTGGAATTTCTCATACAAACGTAATTTTTTTTATTTTATTTTTATTTCTTCGGAAAACTTACAGCTATCAAATAACAAATTCACTTAACTAAATTGTAACTATAAGCCATTTAAAAGTTTTCACAAATAGTAAAAAATGAAAGTACAAAAAAAAATATTGTGAAGTAAATCAGGCTAAAAAACAAACTGAGAAAACTTAAATACATTTTTTCTCACATTGGATCTACTAATCATGGTTTAAGCAATTTAATAAAAAGTAGTAAATATTCCATACAGAAGTAAAAGTCCTATTCTGCATGCTATTTATAATTTTTTGACAATTTTCCTATTAAATGCTAAAATAATTTATTAAGAATTTTTATATTGTGACATTTAAATTATTATTTATATATTTGACATCTGATAATTTGATTTAAATTAATTTGCTTTGAGATTTTTTATTATAATAATTGACACGCAGAAATTGCTAAAATTAATTTATTGAATAATGATTAATGAATAAGAATATTGTGACATTTAATTTATTAGTAATATTTGACATATTTTGATATTGTGATTTAAAAAATTAACTTGATTTTGGTCATAATAATTGACATGCAGAAAACTTTTATAAATTTTTTTTCTAAACTCTGTAAACCAAAACTGTATGGAATTAATAAAGCTATATTTATTTATTTATTTATTTATTTTAGTAAATATTAGTGTAAGTATGTATAATGTTAATAAACTTAGTCTACGCTTATCGCTAGGCAAAACTAAATTAGATTAGTATCTAGTTTAGTGACAAATCCTCAACTTTGAAAAAGGAGTCAGTTACAAACTTTCTTATCTTATAAGGCTTAGTAGAAAAAATATCAAAGGAGGGATTTATTTTCAAAAATTCATTGAGTCGAGAACTGGCCCTTAGTAGAAACGAATTATTGCGATAGTAAGTATTAAAGATAGGTACATCTATTGGTACGAAATTTCTAAAATACTTGGTGGGGATACTGAAGTTTAATTTCTCTAGTAAATATGTGCTGTCAATGTTACTATTGATTATTTTAACTAAGTAGGATAGATCAGTTATATTTCGTCTAAGTTTTAATGGTAAAAAGTGGAAATGTCTACACCTGTCTTCGTAATTAGATAAATAATAATTACTTCTAAATTGTAGGTATTTTAGAAAACGCTTTTGAACAGATTCAATCCTATTGTTATATACTTCATATCTGGGGTTCCATACCTCCGAGCAATACTCGAGTACACTGCGCACAAGAGAGCAAAACAGAATTTTAATAACCTTAAGGCTTGTGAATGTTTTGCTCATTCTTATGACGAAACCAAGTGCCTTCGAAGCTTTATTTACTATATGGTCAATATGTTTGTCGAAAATTAACTTTGAGTCCATGATAACACCTAGGTCTCTCATTTTATCAGTGGACTCAAGATTTGTATTATTAATTGTATATGAGAATTTGATTAAATTAGCATTACGAGAAAACGTCATCATAAAGCACTTGGAGACATTTAGATCAAGTTTATTTATTTTGCAATAATTACTAAACCTGTTCAAGTCCTCCTGCAGCAGGTGGCAATCGTTGATAGATGAAATAATCCTAAAAATCTTTGTATCGTCTGCATATAATAAAATTTTTGAGTGTTTAAAACATAATGAAATATCATTTAAGAAAATGGCAAATAAAAGAGGCCCTAGGAGCGAGCCCTGGGGCACGCCTGAGGGAATTGAAACCCAGTTAGAGATAAAACCATTAATAGCAACAGCTTGTGAGCGATTGGTAATGTACGAGCAGAACCATCTGAACAAGCTGCCATGTAACTGTAGCTTTTTAAGTAACATTGCGTGATCAATTCGATCAAACGCCTTACGAAAGTCCGTAAATACCATATCAACCTGATCACCAGAATCCATGCACGAAGAAATATAGTCGTTAGCTATGATAAGGTTAGATACAGTTGAGCGTCCTTTCATAAAGCCATGCTGCTCAGGTATAAACCAGTTACGGAGTGTGGAGTATACCCGGCGATGTACGATACCCTCAAAGATTTTAGCAAGGATACATAGCTTGGAAATAGGTCTGTAGTTATTAATAGCAGTTTTGTCTCCTCCCTTGTGTACTGGCGTTATGAAAGTAATACCAAAATCATTTTCTCATACGAAAATATTTAACATGTTTGAGTTATTTTTCAGTTTAGATTGTAATTACCTAGGTTCCTACACAAAAATTTATTTCAAAATATTTAAAAAAAAATTTTTTTTTTGTTTAAAATTTTTTTTTAGTAAATTTACTACTAAATATTGAAGCACTAAAAAATAGAGTAAAATACTAAAAAATATATAAATAAATAGTAAATTTACTACAAAATATTTAATTTCTAAAAAAAATTTTTTAGTATTTAAATATTTAGTAGTAAATTTACTATTTATTTATATATTTTTTAGTGTTTTACTCTATTTTTTAGTGTTTCAATATTGAGTAGTAAATTTGCTAAAAAAAAAATTTAAACAAAAAATTTTTTTTTTGTGTTTAAATATTTTGAAGTAAATTTTTGTGTAGGAACCTAGGTAATTACAATCTTAAACTGAAAAATAACTCAAACATGTTAAATATTTTCGTATGAGAAAATGATTTTGGTATTACGTTTGTATGAAAAATTCCAAGTGTACCCGGCCTCTTAAGAGCCCGTACTATCTTTTCTACTGCTCTCTTCACACTCACGCCCGTCTTTCATATGCCAGGTGAAAAAGGACGATCGCCAAGTTAGCGGGCAGTTATAGGTATTCTGTTTTGTAAAGGGTTTTTTATATGAAAGTGGTAAAAAGTAATTCCAACATTGTATAGACGACTTTCTCAACAGTATATTGTATTTTTTTCATACCGTTAAGACGTCAATACAATCCATAAACAGGTGATATTCTAAACCTTTTACAGCAAAAATCACAAAACTGTCGCGGGTTTGAGTTGGATTATTTAAAGATACTTAAAAAAAAAATCTAGCTGCAACATTAGATTATAATTGAAATGATCTTACATGTTGTGCATTAAAACTTATAGAAATACTGTATTTTAACTGTTAAATCACGTCTGCTAAATGAGCGAAATCGGCAAAATTTCGTATACGGACTCTTAAGATAAAAACTCATTAAATACAAGCTCTTTACATTATTAGTTACAGACAAAATTCTACCCATAATGTTTTCGTAAAGGCTTGTTTTATTAGGGGCAAAATAAATAATACACAAAATCGAAAATTGCCTCGTTACCTCAAGTAACAAATAAGTTAGCGTGTTACAATTAAAAAGTACAATAATGTTGCAGTAGCTACGAGCTACCCCCTGATATCCGCAGTGAAGTCGATACGCCATCGGGCTTGCACACTAAACTGCGACGTCACAAAGTTTGTACATATAATTTTGTTAGCAAGACGCGTAATGCACGATTATTTTTCCACAATCCTGAATCACGTTATCGAACTCTTCTAAGTGCGTCGGTATACGACAATTGAAACCAAGCACGTGGCAAGTCAAGATTTTCCTTTGTGGCAGCCACGCACAAGGTACTTTATAAACTACTAAATTACTACTAAATTTACTATTTATTTATATATTTTTTAGTGTTTTACTCTATTTTTTAGTGTTTCAATATTGAGTAGTAAATTTGCTAAAAAAAAAATTTAAACAAAAAATTTTTTTTTTGTGTTTAAATATTTTGAAGTAAATTTTTGTGTAGGAACCTAGGTAATTACTATCTTAAACTGAAAAATAACTCAAACATGTTAAATATTTTCGTATGAGAAAATGATTTTGGTATTACGTTTGTATGAAAAATTCCAAGTGTACCCGGCCTCTTAAGAGCCCGTACTATCTTTTCTACTGCTCTCTTCACACTCACGCCCGTCTTTCATATCCCCTCACCAGTGGCGAAACCCGCTAGGGGGCGCACGTCAAAATTTCGATACTGTGCGCAATCCCTTTCCGGGGCGATGGGTACCCTCACATGTTTAATGTGCAAACACAGCGATAAAACTTCTTTTGTCTTGGTATATCCTATTAAAACGCGTCTAAGTAGAACAAGACAGCTAGCAAGCGTCATTTGAGTTCTCGGTAGACAAGGACGGAATGCGAAATCTCACTTCAAAAAACGGCCGCGACGAGTAAGGACAGCGAAGTTTAAAAGAGTGTTAAAAAGTTATAAAAACAGAGTTAATAGCTGAAAAGAACTGGGAAGTGCATATTATGTAAGTAATCTTTCAGTTTTTATTAGAATGAAGTGTGTGTTTAACAAATAGAAGTAAAAAAAAAGAGTTGAAACGGCAATCTAACCCGTACATGGCCCTTACTCACACAATGATTTTGGCTTTTAAAGCATTAAATAACATATTTATGCAGTTCATATTACTTTACTGTAATGATAATTTAACGTAGTTTCGTTTAACTAAACTCTAACACTAATAAAACGTTCTTTAATTTCTAAATAATGACGAAAACTAGTACCGTCCGATTAGAGCCCCGAATAGGGTTTTGTCACAGACAGGTGACATCCCATATCGGGGGGCCTCACAGACGCCTCCTCTGAGTTTTAATGGCCGCTAGTAGAATGTTCGCATAACATGGAATAGCCGAATCATTTTGTTGTTGGAGTTCACTGTGAAAGTAGAAGCGCTGAAAGATCAAAATTTTTTTTCACTTTTGGATGGGGAAACTTGTGATGCTCATTCCCTTGCCCATACAAAAGTGAAAAAGAATTTCGTCTTTCAGCGCTGCTACTTTCACAGTGAACTCTCTACAAGGAACACGTGCGCGATTTGTTTTTGCGCGATTCCGCAAGTGCGCGATTTGTTCAAAGAGAACAATCTCTTACTGTGCGGGGTGTGACGGCAAGCCTTTGTGCCTGCCGGAATGCTTCGCACACCAACATAGATTATAATTGTATTTAAGTATTTGTTACACACAATAATAAGATTTATGTATTTATTGACACATGTACATACAATATATACGCATTTTTAATATTTTAACATTCAATTGACGTTGGAATACTTTCCATCCTGACTGTATATTTCAATTTTTTTTACTCTTTTTAGAATGCGTGCGTGATACTTGTGTCTGAAATAGAAGCAGTTGGCTGTGCGATAAAAGAGGCATTGATTTTGAGTTTTTTTTTTTTTTTTTAAGGGGGTAATATTTTTCCGCAGTAAAAAGTACGCTATCCTAGACATAAAATTTTCTTTTTTGTCTGCGATGGTCAAACGCTTGCACAATGCATCCAAGTACTGGATGAAAAAGGTCTTATCCATACTAATCTTACATTCATTTATGAAAATTTTAGCATTTTTGCAAGTTTTCTTTTCATGTTTCTACTCAGTTTTCCTTTAATTCATGTAATTTGGAGGATTTTATTTTGTACTTTGTTAATTATAATTATAAGAAAATCAAACTTCTGTGGATAAAAGTTACTACTTATTTTGTAAATTGCATTAGTATCAAAGTAGGTTTTTTCATGAACAAAACAGATATCTTTTTGTGTAACTCCTACATATTATTTACTGAACCTACAATATTGATACTCTTGTACCACCCAGATAATAACCTTAATTTATTGTTTATGTAGTATTGTAACGCCTAGAGTATGAAATTACTTTAAGATATCATGTAATACACAGCCTACTTGAAGCTGTTTGAAAGGCAGCCTCCATTTTTGTTCTGTACTTAAATCTTTGATTTTATAAAATATTTGTATGAGAGTCATGACTTGAGTGATGTTATTTTGTAAGTAGTACTATAAGGTTATAAATAAATACTCTTGGCTCGCTACATAGTGGTTTATTATTAAATTATGACCCAAAATCTACTGAACATTTTGGTACCCAGTAATTATACCAGCTGTATAACATTATTGCCGTCAAATATAACATAAAAGTACTATTTTCTAGGTAGAAAATTTAATTAAAAAATGATTTAGATCCTTTTATGGGCTCCTGCAAGACCAAGGAACAAGAAATTGCAGTTTTAGTGTATGCTGGTCGTGTAGGAACCTCGGACTGTGCGGAACCCCCCTCAGGGTGCCACAGATGTGCCAAAATCTGCCATTTTGCATGCCACTGGTGAGGGGATATGCCAGGTGAAAAAGGACGATCGCCAAGTTAGCGGGCAGTTATAGGTATTCTGTTTTGTAAAGGGTTTTTTATATGAAAGTGGTAAAAAGTAATTCCAACATTGTATAGACGACTTTCTCAACAGTATATTGTATTTTTTTCATACCGTTAAGACGTCAATACAATCCATAAACAGGTGATATTCTAAACCTTTTACAGCAAAAATCACAAAACTGTCGCGGGTTTGAGTTGGATTATTTAAAGATACTTAAAAAAAAAATCTAGCTGCAACATTAGATTATAATTGAAATGATCTTACATGTTGTGCATTAAAACTTATAGAAATACTGTATTTTAACTGTTAAATCACGTCTGCTAAATGAGCGAAATCGGCAAAATTTCGTATACGGACTCTTAAGATAAAAACTCATTAAATACAAGCTCTTTACATTATTAGTTACAGACAAAATTACGCGTAATGCACGATTATTTTTCCACAATCCTGAATCACGTTATCGAACTCTTCTAAGTGCGTCGGTATACGACAATTGAAACCAAGCACGTGGCAAGTCAAGATTTTCCTTTGTGGCAGCCACGCACAAGGTACAAGTGTATTTTTTATTAATTCTATGAATAAAGTTATAAAGTAATATTATTTTACACACGTGCATCGCTTTATGTTTTTAATTAGTGTTTTAGTAGCAAGATTGATTCACACGTAAATATATCAGACTAATACCAGTCTGTGGTTCCTAGATATCTTATCTAAAGTAACTAAAGTTTTTATTTCACGATCATCTTCAATCTTTCATTCAACACTGAAGCAGCATTATTTGTCACGTATGAAACATGTCTTCCCATGAAATCTCATTGCAGCTTAGTATGATGCGTCGCATCGATTCGCAGCGCAGTGTGCAAGCCCATACACTGCAAACTTCAGTGCTATTGTGAGGTCGAACCTTTTTCTATTTCATGCTGAATGCCTTCAAACGCGCCGTCCTTTCGTGGCGCAATTTCGGCGATTTTAATCAAAGGAACGTCACCGTTTAGCGCCTGTTATGTGCTGGAATGTTCCATTGATTGGCTTATTTCGATTTATAAGGCTTTAAATTGCAAATTGATTTGAAATTAAATTTTAAATTGACAATTGGATCGTTTATTATTGTGTGTATTTTGATGTTGTAAAGGCATAGTAAAGCTCTAGGCTCTATTAGTAGTAACATTATTACAATAATTTGAAACATTAGTTTTCAATATTCAAACGTCGCGTTGGTAACGCACATTTTGTGATTTCACCTACTTCTCGAGTGTCTATAGGAGTAACAGTCATCGTTTTCCATCATTGGATCCATTTGCCTACTTACGTTTTATGTTTTACATATAGAGAAGATTATTACTACTTATGTTTTATATAATACCCATAGAAAAGATTATTAATTTTTAAAACAAACAGTTGTTACTTTTAATTTCATATCACCAAATTGTTTCGCAGTTTTGTTAAATAAGGGGGCAAACGAGCAAACCTGGTCACCTGATGGTAAGCAATTACCGTCGCCCATGGACACTCGCAACATCAGAAGAGCTGCAGGAGCGTTGCCGGCCTTTTAAGAAGGAATACGCTCTCTTCTTGAAGGTTTGCAGGTCGTATAGGTCCGGAAATACTGCGGTGACAGTTCGTTCCAGAGTTTTACAGTGCGCGTATTTGATAGGGTATTCAAGTTTATACAGACTACAATTAAAATAAAATTCCGTCTAACCCCTACAAACGGTACTAGTACTGAGTACTGGTACTAGGGATGTAGACTGTGCTAGTGTGCGGAGAGCGCGTGTCGCTGGCAGCAGACCGACTAATTCAGTTTAGCCGATAGTTGTAGGCTCGGTAATATCGATGCGTCGGTATTTTCGACACTTTGTAAGTAACGTTCAGAAGTATTTTACCCCTGAGAGGACCTTTATGGCGGTTACTCAAGAATCACTTAGTATTACGAAGTAAACAGACTTTAAGCAGATTTTTTTTATGTTTTATTCTGAAGTGCTTCAAAATGTAGGTGCCGCAATAGTCACTTTTATACAACGTTGTATAAAAACATACATTGCCCTGAATACTGCTAAATTAACTTTATGTTCGTAATGTCCACAAATAGGGCTTTAAAACCCTAAAAACAATACCCTCTCCAGTCTGGTAAAAACTGCAATATTAACAAGACTATCGATGTACATCCCTACAGGTAGTGTCCCCGCGTCTGACCGCAACAGTGTTGCCAGTTTTTACAAGTTCCCCCTAACCGTGTTACTGCGAGAGCCAGCTTGCGACATTCGCACATTTCACGCTCAACACACTCCACATTCCTACTGGAAAATAAAAGAGAAAATACTTTTGAATTCGTGAACCACAGAAAAATAAAAACCACATATTTTATTTACATGTAAAAAAACTTTACTTGAATGTCTAAGACGAGCAGTAGCCTGCGTTGTGTTTAAAGAAAATTTGCGATTTCAGTGTGTTTGAAAAACATTTTTTCGGAAAATCTTTTTTAAGGAGAAACATTTATATTTTGTCGACATCCGGAACTACTAGGCCAATTTTAATAGGACAGATGAATGAGAAACTAAGCCGGCATTTGTACTGATACGCTAACACTGTTTTTCCATACAAACATATTCCCCAATTTACTCCCAGGACAATACGTCTAGACAATTGTTTTTTATTGAAAACAATATTGGTATTTGTTAAAGCCATGCCTCTACGTTCGATTTTTTCTAAATTTACTAATATAATATAAAAATATGACCCTTCAAAAATCGCAAAAAATGAATGCCCCGTACCCCGCCAATCTACCGACCATAAAACAATTTTGAAGGATCTTTAAGATAAAATAAAAACGTAGAGGCATAGACTCACTCTTCTTGAAGATATTTAAAAAAATAATAATTAGATTTTGAAGGAGGAATTAGAGGAATACGTTACCTCAATTTACTGTATCTGTCTCTATCACTGTGATGGCAATAGTTTCTTCGTTTAAATTATACTGTACCAGCGTTCCCTCCTAACCATACTAGAAAGAGACAACTGCGTCTTTTGGCATATTTGTAGCAAAATATACGATTCCCGCGGTATTCCCTCTTGCGCTCACGACAGACATCTAATATTCTACTGCTTTTCATCAGTAAAGCTGAACGCTGCGTTCCCCGTCTAGTCATAACATTAGGAGAGATTTGTATTCGGCGCGAGCCCCACTGCATTAATATTCATGGAGATTTCCTATTTGTCTTTTTATTCGCATTAGCTGACTTTATTATTTACGGCGGACTTCCGGAATTTGGCCTTTTGGGAAAAAAATCCAAAAAGCTCTCAGGATTATGTTCTATTTCATTTCACATTTTGTAATCCCGGCTCGTAATTGGGAGGTTTTGGAATAATATTTTAGAGTTTCTAAACAAATTTAAGCTTGAAGTTTATGACTCGAGAATTCTATTTCTCTTCTTCTTATTTTTACATAACCAAGTACAATCAGTGTTATAGTTGGAGTGGAGGTGGTGTAAGAAATGCCGTTTTTTGAGCCTGAAGTATACTTAATATTATCTATCGTAAATCGTAATATAGCTGCGAATTTACTGGTCCCGATACACGGTGTTCAAATGAAAGTTATATTTAACGGAAAATATTACATTCTAATTTAAACTACAGTGCATATTAAATTATAATACTTTCCGCGCAATTTTCCCAAAATGTCTGACCGTTTAATGTTGAAACTTTCCTTGAACCTTTGAAAGACGTTTAAATTGTAATTCATTTTATGTGACTGATGAGGCTATAGAAATACTAAATTGACTGTCACGAGTTTCTGATGAAAATGTAAGCATGATAAAATTATAACGTGCCATTATAATAATGTCACTTTGCACGAGCTAATAGAATAAAGTAATAAATACATTACGATGACTTAAAGTAATTACATTCATCTGAAATGACACTTTGTTGGACGAGTGCTGCTAATGAATTAATGATGCTGAAAAGCTTGCATTTCTAGTGCCTTGGCTTCTCCCAGTCAAAGGCAAAATCCAGGAAATAATAATATCATAAGATAAGGTATATCCTACCAGTTACCATTACATAAAAAGATAGATAGAAGAGCCTATCTTCAGCCATCCAATGCGACTTCTAATAAAATTACATTAAAAGAACTTCTGAAGAAAGGACTGGGGTCAATAATCCGAAAATGATTTCGTTATGAATCGTCGAATGAATTGAAAACTTCCGGCTGATTGTATATTTTGGTCTTCGCCAGTAGTTTTTCATTGATTTCTATTTATCATAACTTAAAGATGTATCAGAAGTGAAATACGTAGAAAGGTCTTTTGTGGAGATGTAAAAACAGGAATATTTTGCACGTACCCCGCTCTAACTCTATTAAAAATCGCTTAGCTCGTCCGCTTTTAAGCGAATCGGGGCTAATTAGTAAAATGTAATGTAATGAAAGCACTCAGAATACATAATTCGGTATCGAGCCGGTAAGCGCTGTAATGCCGGATAGCTATTACTTCATTATTGTGCAGGCGAGGCCGTTCTCAGATTACATTATCTACACTTAGTTCGACGCGGAGCCTTCAGTACACCAGGAGCCAGGGCATGGTAGATGTATGATTTTTTCCTAACAATCAGGATGTCGAAGTGGTGTGGTATAGTGTGTGCGAGCCAAAATAATATACGTGGACATAATAGTCTATGAAGCGTCCGTGGTCTTATGGGTAGACCTTTGGTTCGCACTCGCAGATCGATCCCGGGTGGAGGCGTGTACCAATGAGATATTTTCTGATCTCAAGTACATAATACGGACGCTCGTAGGTATGGGGAAGGAAAACATCGTGAGGAAACCCGCACAACGCACATAGTTGGTCCCAGATGTATCGACTAGTTCTTTCCACTGGACTAGGCCGACTATGTTGCGAGAATGCCGTATGACGTATGTACAACATACGGACATTTAAATTTTGTCCCAGGCACTACAGTATTTGGGAAGTGGTTATTTCGCTCTGAAAATACTGTATAAATCATCCACAACGGATACAAATGCCTAGTTTTATTAATAGTCTATTGAGCTCTAATACAAAAAATAATCTTAACATTAATATGATATAACGCTCTGATAAAGTTTAAAAGTAAAGGGTGTAAAGTAGACACTATTATAATAGGACACTGTTAAGCATTCGTGTACTAACCCACAAAAAAATTACGTATTGAGTTATGGATGCAGAACTATGTTCTTTAAATGATTTAATAGGATTGCATTCAAAATTTAACAATAAAAAAATTGTGGGTTAGGACACTAATGCCTAACAGCGACCTTATTGGTCTTTAATATATCCAGTATCCATAACACAATTTTGTTTTTTTTTTCCCTCCTCACGTTTTGTACCCTAAAATAAGTAAAATGATATCAGACAGGGATCCTGCACTATATCGCTGTAACTTCATTTATGCATCGTATTAATTGGTCCAAAGGTTTTAGGTTAAGTGGGTAAAGTCAATTTTTGATATCGGCCCAAATTAATTCGCTTCGGTTCATTCATTTACAGCAGAGTGGCATGACGTGTAATTTTATGTGATGTTGTTGGGACTTGGGACTTGGGTTAGGTGTATGATGTATCTTAGTGTGAGCTAAAGAGAATCCCACGGGAACATATAATATAGTAGATGCTTCGTAGCACCTCCATCGTGGGTATCGCAGACACAATAGATTTCCAATTGTTATGCGGCAGCCGGCTGCCAATTGGGGATTGATGGACTTAGACATGAAATTCTGTAAGAAGATATTTGATCGTATTAATTGCGATTGAAATCAGTCCATATTTTTCCCTAATGTCTTAGATAAGCTTTGAAACTCGTTCCAGACCCCAGTACAATTTCGGAGCCTTACCTATTCAATGCGAAGTGCGAAAATTAATAAATATCACCGCCATATTTCACAATTAAAACAAAGAGTGTCCGTACTGTATAATAGTTTAAATGACAAAGTGCCAATAGATTACACCGCAGAACGCCATCCATTTGGGCGCAGTAAATTCGTATTAAAAGCGCGTTGTCCGCCAGTTGTGTTACCATGGCTAGACGTTGACTATTGGTTGTGGTTAATGGTAACATCTGAATAGCTTTGTCCACATTGTGCCTTTTTTGTTCAACAAGGGCATGCGTTATAGCGCAGTCAACAGCGAAGGTGTGGCATGCCCATGAGGCGCGTCAAAATCAACCCGCGTTAAAAGAAAAGTGTCATAGCGCGCGCTATGATTTCAACGCGCGTTACGGGCGTGCCTCACGTTCGCTGTTGACAGCGCTATAAGGCATGCCCTTGATGAACAGAAAAAGGCACAATGTGGACAAAGCTTATAACGTTGATGCTGGCTATGTAATAATATCGGACGAATCGGCACAATTACTTTTTTTAAAGCCTAAGCAACTGTCGTCACATTTGACTAAATTTCCATATTTTCCTGATATGGCTGACTATGCCCGACCATATATTTTGGCCTCCAGATTCCAGAATCAGTGAAAACAGATTTTGAGTTATCGGTGATGCCTAGCAAAATATTGATCAGTCGATTGCTATGAGTTTTTCGCTAGGCTTTCGTACTATTCATAACTAAATTACACAAATATTTCAATATGAATATTTAAAATTAGTATCATATTATTATACAACTAATACTCTATTTTTTTAATTTTTAATATTCATGCTACAACAATATCCAAGATATTACTTTCAAAGGTCGTCGTATCGCAAAACCGACGCTCCTTTTCGCGAATAACCATTCGAAGTAAAAACAATAAGGTTCTAATTACTTCTTCAGTCGTTATTTTTGCCGTAAAGGAAATT
Source organism: Polyommatus icarus (assembly GCA_937595015.1). NCBI lineage: Eukaryota > Metazoa > Arthropoda > Insecta > Lepidoptera > Lycaenidae > Polyommatus > Polyommatus icarus. The sequence goes on along the minus strand of OW569322.1, from coordinate 575,468 downwards.
TCACAGTCGAACCTAATGATAATGAAATTATATGAAACAGTTCGCCGGGGGGAGCAAAATAACTGAGTTAATTAACTCTTGTAGTGTTTAAACGTTACAGTTAAATTTTAACTCGCAAATTAATTTAAACATTAAAATAACCATGTGGATATTTGCTTTAGACTGCGTGTAAATATGCAAAAGGACGGTTGGGAAGATGGTGTAAATTCAATTTTCTAGTACAGCGCTACCATGCTTATATTGCTTCGTCCAGCGTAGATTTGCAAGGTTAGAAAGCAACACAAATAGTATGCGGTAACATTTACATAAAGTTTGTAAGTGTGTTTGTATGTTATCTATTTAAAGTTAAATGCAAATTGTAAAAAGAAGAAAATTTATATATTGCACATAGAGAGCCTCTACATTATCACGTTGCCTACTTTTCCCCGAAAATCTATGTTTACGTAATAAAAAATACGTGTTATATCAGGTATAATGTAAACAAGGAAACAGGACAAAACCCTTAATAGGTAATTGCCGTTTCAGCCCCGCATTCAGGAAGGGCGGGACGGGAATTTTAATTTGTCTCTTACATGTCCGTCCGGTCGCCGGACGCTGTTTAGTACACTAAATTATAGCCTTTGCCGTAGATCTGTTGTAACTAGATATAGAAATGATACTGGAATTTCATAAAAGCTTTCTGAAGTGAAGACTTCTTTGGCGGCGTTGTTTACTTTTTTAGGAGAGAAAACAATATTCCCCTCTTTTTATCGACTTCCAAAAAAGGAGGAGGTTTCTCATTTCGACCGTATATAGTATGTAACCAGCAATGTCTATTCGAAGGACTTCTATTCCATTTTTAAGTACTTACCTCATTGAACTTACCTATATATTTTCAACAATGAGGCTATGAACGCATGCTAGTTTTTAGATGGAACGTGTAATAGCTTTGTCCACACTGGGCCTTTTTTTGTTCATCAAGGGCATGCGTTATAGCGCAGTCAACAGCGAACGTGAGGCATGCCCGTGACGCGCGTTGAAATCGTAGTGCTCGCTATGACACTTTTCTTTTAACGCGGGTGGATTTTGACGCATTCAATTATTGAATATGCCAAACGAAAGTTGAATAAAAAGAAGATGACGAAAATTTAAGATGAAATGTGGACATAGCTAATAGGTGATTTGGCTAAGTTACAAATCTGGGCTTACCTTCGATCCTGCCTACACATTAATGGGAATATACGGCGAGCGAACAGCCAGTTAATCTAGCAGTTAACATCGTGGCTGGAATCAGACGGACGGACGTAAGAATGTTATTAGTGTTTTATTTAGGGAGTGGGAAGTTTTTACAGTTCGCAACGGAATGTGCGGGCGCGGGGAAGAGGGTGAAATTACGAATTCTTGAGCTTCGCCCTTTAAAATGAAACACCCCCGCTCCCCCCCCACACCCCCATTATCATCAGCGTCTGCCTGTCATTACGTTTTGTTGGCTTTAAGTTGAAAATGTTTTGTGGGGAGCATAACATTTTGCCAGATGTGATGAGAATTGCAAATGTTTTGCGGAAATTTTGACGACGATATTTTCCTGCAAAGTAATAACGGCAAAGTTGTCCTCAGCAATTCGATGAAAAATTTAACAGAACCGTCGAATCTTGTATGTTTGTTCGTGTTTAAATATTTTAAGGCAAAGTTTTTCGTCGTCATGATATTATATTATCACAATACATAATATAGCAATATCTTAGTATCGTAAGTACCATCTAGGTATAATAAGTACATAGTTTATTAGATATGCCTTTCTAATTAAATCAATAATCGAGTTTTCAAAATCCAATTTCCACTAATAAAAAGTCGTGATCATTGACTACTTGTAATGGGTTGAATAGAATCGATATCGGTTTAATTAAAAGACCGAATCAAGCCGAATAAAGGAGCTGGAGCCGGGAGTAATCCGGTAAAAAGTGGGGAAAAAACGGCTCAGCCAGTATTAGTCGGTCTAGCGCCGGCCTATCGGAGTCAGACACGCCAGACTAATGTTTTGCCCACTAAGTCTATTGAATTTACTAAGTTTTTAAATATTTTGAAGCGAGTGTTTGTAATAAATTGACGTTAGAACCCTATGGGAACTTTTATAAAGGATACTATAAAATCCTTGAGAGTATAATATTCTTTAACTAGGATTCTGTAAAGTCGATACCTATTATTATTATAAATGCGATTATTTCTATGAGTATTTGAGAATACACGTTGCTTTAAGTTATGATGAAAATATTTCATAGAAGATAATAAATTGTTTGTACCTACATGAAAAGAAATCGCAGGATTATTTGGTAACGGAGAAATGATAGTATATTTTCACGGTAAACATACATCAATTGAGGTTATGTCAAGGTAATGTAAGATGTGATCTGTCGGCACTCGGCATAGGCTTAATAAAACCCGACCAAATTACGTATATGAGAACATTGTAGATCTCAACGGTAGAACCGATTTTGATTTGGTTTTTGGTGTAAAAACTAACATTATTATATTATTTTTAGCTAAAAATAGTATACTATCAAGTATCAACAACTTAGCATTCCACACACCAGAAGTATTACGTCTAATTGCCAAGCATTGAAAAGAAAGACGCTCTTCTAATATTCTGTCACTGAATTACAGCGGGTGGATTGAAATATGTGATTTAATTTCGTATATTGAGTGGGAAAAGTTTAAAGTCGTTTGGGGGCAAAGTTCAGGCAATGAGACCCATCTGCCGAATCTGCGCTGATATCGGATCCAAATTGGCTCGTAAAATATGCACATAAAAGATGAATTCTTGATTTACCGTCGGTGGCCAAATTATTATACTCACTTGAAAAACAATACGTTTTTGTGCCTCATAAGGAAAAATTTTTATCTTTAAAAAAGTTAATAATTTTTTTAGCCTTATGGTAAGGTGCAGAGTCCTGCATGCATATGCAGTTCCCGTCTGGCTGCTATTCAGCCATCTGGGGATAGAGATGACTTTGTAAAACTAGCAGATATTGGTCTTAACGCATGGTTCCTTCAACCACGTGTAGTAAACCATTCCCGTTTGAGCTAATCTCGTCCCATGTCGTAACCGATGAAGGAGGTTTCACTAGTTCAATAACACAGTTTTTATAAAGAAATTCATGTCGCCTTCGGTGAACAAACTAGGGATTGTTCTGGAGGATCTGAATCAATTGGGTCATATTAAGGTCACGCCTTTTTCTTCATAATTAGAAAAATAAAATTAAAATAACTTGTTTTTCTCCTTTCAGTATTCCTCAGGCCAGTGTTTTTACATTGTAGCAAACGCTAATCGCTTAGCATGTATGCATCTGGGGTAAACTTAGGTTTTTCGAAGGACGAAAACAACTGAAATTCAGTTTCTTCAGTTTCGCCTTAGCATTCTGTTAGATAAAGCTACGCCAGCATCATCTAACAAAACTTTTATGACTTTTCTTCTGTTCTCAACAATAAAAAGCCTTGTTTCCTGTTCAAGCAGTCGAAAGACGTTTTCTACCACATTTATCAACTCGCTATGGGGACAAAGATTTTTTTAGGTTCATCACTTTTTTATATTTCAAAGTGTAGACTGGGAAACGCCTACTAATCTCGCAATTTCTCTCCGGGTATGATTGATATGACTCGAAGGTGTCTAAATTTTAGATTTATTTCTAGTTGAAATATCTGAAATCTTTCCCATGGCTACATCTTTCATTATTTTCACTTAAAATTACATTATCACAAAAAATAACCAAGAAACACTAGAATCATGTGTTAATACCTATTATTTATACATTATAATAAAATTGATAAGACTTAATTAGTGTTGCTTTTTATAACACGTTTCACGCAAAAAACATTTTTAGCGCCTGTGTCCAACTCCCTATTGCACGCACTTCGCACAGGAAAATATGGCAATAGTGACTGTCGTTCTAAATGGTGTTATTATAACAAGATTATTATAGAATAATAAATGTTACTGACTCACAAAATGTAGAAGACAGCCTAAAGTAACAAAAAATAAAAGAAAAAACTAAAACTAACAACACAAAATGGCTAAACAATCAGCCAATACAAATCTATGTAAAAATCTCACACTGAGTATATTAATTTGGCCACCCACTGTAAATATGGTATACCTCTAAATGCCTATATACCATATAACAATTAAATGTGTTTGTTGCTAAGGTTGTTGCTCGCATTTCTTGGCGTAGAAAAAAAAGTTCGCGCGAGAACTATACATTTTGCGTCCTGCTCCCGGAGTCAGTTACTAATTGTAAAAATTCAACTAAATTCGTTCAGTGACTTAATGATGAAGAAGAATAGACATGCCTACTTTGGCATTATTAGTACGGATTTACTCCCAGTCCTTACAAAGTATTCTCTTCACAAAATATAACAGTCACCACTTTACCACTGAATGACTCAAAGTTTAAATATAGAACAATCAGGTGAAGGGTAGAATGGGGGCGAATGGAACGCTATAAATCAAAAGTTTTCATAAACACGCGTTAAATGAAACGTCAAATAGTTGGTTAACACATTTTATGCGGCGTCAATCCGGTGTCGGAGTGTCACTGCCGGGTGTGAAGTGTCACCGTGTCACCCCGGTGACAGTGACGGTGCCAGCGGAGGAAATTCGTTTCATTTCCGCACCGGAACTACAAGTGGGAGTGTACCGAATACATCTGATTTGCTGTACCATTTCAAGGGTTATGGAACGTTTAAGATTTTGGCATTTTGTTGTTACATACAAAATCCGAAGAGAAGAATTGTTTTTGTCATATTTTTTATAATGACTATCAAATTGTGTGAATGTGTAAATCTATACTTACATATAATAAAAGTGTAGAAATGAAAATTCTGTACATCAAAGATATTCAAAAAATAATAAGCGGGGGGTGTTACTAGATCGCTATAGAAGCCAAAAATGTGGTTAGTTTTTTTGTCTGTCTGTCTGTCTGTATGTTTGTTCCACTATCACACGAAAACTACTGATCCGATTTGAATGTGGTTTTCGCAGATATATTTGTCTTCTTCCAACTTAACATCTGGTGTATAAAAATTAACCTCCCTACCCCTCTAAGGGGAGCAAAGAGGGGGTCAGATTTTGTATCAAACTTTTTTCTTTAATGGACTTACTTCATATTATTAACTGTTTTTTTTCCAACTTAACATCTGGTGTATAAAATTTTTCCCCCTACTGTATAACTATGTACAACTGATGAAGTAGAAATACTTTAAATGGCAAAACAACATTTACCGGGACTAGTAATATAATATATTAGGATAAAATTGTTCGGTGTGCATCCGTTGTCTGATTGCCATAACACAAGTTTTACTTAGCATGGAATTAGACGACGTGATGTACGCTACCTAGCTTTTATACTATTGTATATTATTATTGTATCCTTAATAAAGAATTTGAAATTTGAATTTGAATAATTGCTATACATATAATATGATTTAGGCCGACTTCATGATTCATGTTCTTGTAAAATGTGTTAGTTTTAAAGTGGAATGCAGACTGATCACCTAATTGTCTGATAAGGAAGACGATCGGATATAAAAACAATTTTAGTGGTCTTTTTCCAGATTCAAATCAAAATATCATTTAAACTGTTCTGAATGTATTACCTACAAAAAAGGGAAAACATTTAAAAATTCAGAACGTATTACAGACCCTATCCGTCTTCACAGCCTGAAATAAAAGTCATGCTAGGTACACGATAAGCAATCTCTTCGGAAAGAAACAGAACAATTTATTCTGCAGATCAGATCGGCTAATCGCGACATGGGGATCCGACTCCAGCCGATCGCGGATTTACGGAGGGCGAGGGCGAAAGAGGCCCGGCTTCCTCTAGTTCACTTAAAATTTGCATTTTGGTCTCCGTTCCCTTTTTTTCTTTGCAAGATGTAAGATTACAAAATATATCCTACATTTCGTTTTCAAATATTGAAAACTATAAAGTTTTTTTAAGCCCCACCAAAAAAAAAAAAAAAAACGTGTGGAACTTATCACAGTTATATTCGGTGTGATAACTTTTTTTTTTATTAAATAAGGGGGCAAACGGGTAAACAACTACCGTCGCCCATGGACACTCGCAACATCAGAAGAGCTGCAGGTTGCCTTGCCACGTCGCCGGCCTTTTAAGAGGGAATACGCTCTTTTCTTGAAGGTTTGCAGGTCGTATAGGTCCGGAAATACTGCTGGTGACAGTTCGTTCCAGAGTTTTACAGTGCGCGGCAGAAAGTTACGCGAAAAAGTTTGACGCGTCTGTCTGTATGTCTGTATAACCATTAACCATGTATGTGACTATGTGAGACTAACCGTGGCATTGGAGAATTCAAACGCATGAACAGATTTTGATTCAAAATTTTAATGCTCAAAATAGCTTCTTTATATATAAAATAACATCTGTCTACTTAGACGTATTTGCTATTAGTAGTTATAAAAACTATTCCAATGGATGTCTGTATACCCTACCAGTGTAAGTGTACCGTCTACGTATGGCAAAGCGCCCGGGGTTTAGGAATGTAATTAATAGTCTGTGACCTGTGATACATGTATTTTTAAATAACGTTATTAAAGTTAGGTCTTTAAACATTTTTACGACTCTGCAATAACTCTCGCTCCAGCTTCCAGAGATAATTTCTTTAAAAAGTGTCTGTAAGGGCACATTCCCACCCTTCGGACATTAGTCTTGATAAAACAGGAGCACCGTTAATTGTTCGCCGACTCGCTTCGTATGCAATTTAAATGCAAATGCTTTTGTTACTTCTCACTGGAAGGGGGGAGACTTCTTACTTTCGCTGGAGGGAGGGACTTACAGCAAAAATCATTGTCGTTCCGACGCCAATAATTTCGTAATGTATTCAAGCCGATTATGGGGTTGTTTTAATTAACCTTGTTTTTATTCACGGTTTTCATAACATTACGTTTTGTCTAATCGTGGAACGTACAAAGTTATGCAGGGGTTCTTTTTTAATGTTTTAGGGTGCCAACGTTCGTAACGACAATATAATTCAAAATTCTAAGTCGGATTCTACCGGCTGATGAATTTCCCAGATTTTTCTTTTAACCGTACATCAATCAGTATTTTGATTTAAATTCTTTGTGACGAATAGGCCGTGGGTCCACAAAAGCAGCTACAAAGTGGTCGGTATCAAGTGATAATATTCCATCAAGGATACGCCGTGGACGATCAAGGGGAGCGTACATGACGTGTAAAGTGTAAACATCCGATGTATTGTAACACGTCTATCAGCGACCAGGCGAAGGGCATTAGCGCTTCCTTTCCCGAGGGACCGCGCTCACTCGAACCTCGGCCTCCAGGCTGGCTGGACACGCGACGGAACCATGGGCGCGAGTGACGGGCGGTACGGTGTGTGGTGTGTGTGCGCGGTGCTGCTGGGCGCCACCGGGCTGCTGGCGCTGCGCCAGCTGCGGCTGGAGTGGCGCGTGCAGGTGCTGGAGGACCAGCAGGCGCTGCTGCAGGACCTGGTGCGGGCGCTCCAGGTGGACAAGCCTGTTGCAGTGCTGAGCCGCCGAGCGAGGGATGCCGTCGACTGCGCATGCCCATCAGGTATGTGAGCTTAGAGTTAATTGTATGCGATGGGAATATTGTGTCACAAGAGCTGGCAAATGTGTTTCCTCGAATGTTGGGCGTTTTTATGGGCGTTGGTGTTAAAAAAAAACGCTTTAAGCTATCGAAATATATGTATAGAAATCATTTTATCCACAATTTGTATCGCAATTGGCTTTTCATTCATAGAATTGTATGAAGTGACTCTCATTGTGTCAATCTGTTCCATTGTCACTAGTAATAATTAGGCCGCTGTTATGATTCGGTTTCCATAGTGTGGTTGGGATGACGGCCTCAGGGATGACGGCCGTGACGAGGGCGACAGGTTTCATTGATGTCGGTCTGCGGCCGCAACGGCTAGCGACATCGCGCGACCACTTTACGATATCCTGTGATAAACCCAATTGGGACATTACCGGGCTTCGGCCGAAACTAGACCCTAGGAGGACGGAATATGTGCTAGTTTCCGTCAGCAGAGGAGACGCGGCGAATCCGATCGCTAAGCAAAACGACGAGACGAATTGTAATGGTCTATTGTCGCGGCCATTACGCGTAATGGTTCAACGAGGAGTATTGACAGCTCGGCCAGGGCTTTATCCAATTGAGCAGGGCCGTGCGAAGGGAAGGGCGTCGACCCCGCGGCCCGCGCCCGGATATTAAAAATGGGCCCCTTAAATTGGATCACAAATTTGTTATCGACGTATATCCGCCGACGATCGCCCGGAAGAGCGGGAGATCGATGAAATTCCAACAAAAGACGAATTAACTGGAGTTTTGTGAAATCGTCCGCCCGCTAATTGCCGCTCATTGTGCGCGCGAGTTCGGGGGTTAAGCGGGATTCCGCTCTATCTGGGGGTTACTCAAATTAAGAGCAACTTCCCGGCGCTGCAGGTGAGAGATACGAAACTGCGCAATATTTGATAACTGGTGTTAACTTGCAGGTGCAAAAACTTCCACTTTAAACCTCCGAAGACGGCGCTCGGATTACGTAACTTTCGTTCTCCTCTCGTGTGTATATTTTATAGCGTCTCACCTCTTTTTACGTTTTTTGAATATAAAACACCGTCTTAGGTATTCTTTCGACGGGTCGGGGATGATCTCGAGGGCTGTCGATGATAAAGGACCCTTGACCTCCCCCCGCGCCCCGCCCGCCGCCCGCCCACGCCGCTATGAAAAGGTTGTAGGTTTGAGGTTTCACGCCGCGCGACTCTGTGGAGTTGTGAACTGAACGTTTTTTCTGCCGTTAAAGGAGCGATGTTTCAATATTTTCAGTGATGAATAACAAAATATAATACAGAGGTTTTTATAAAAGGAATAACTGAAATACTCAATAATAATTCTAGAGAATATGATAGTTAATTTTAAGAATTTTATATTGAGTAAAAATTGCTACTTAATATTCTCACAGGACCAAATTATATATTGCGAGAATATACAATACCTTTCATTACAACTCCGAAGGTATATTTTATTTCAACAAACATTAACTTTGTTTGGCGAGGCAATTTCGAAGTTTTGCGTTTGCCTTACAAATTGAACAATAAAAGGTTATAAACTCGTAATACAATTCAAGATGTTTGTGATATTGTTTATTATATTGTTATTTACCTTCACGACCTGAATTGAGGTTCATTACTGGATCTATTTCTGTAGACAGAAGAAAACTTAGACCTTTCAGAGCCTGAAATTAAGACAATAGCTGCTCAGAATATAATGTTTTACACTTTATTGAGTTATTTGTAGAGCCTAAAGTTATTAAGTGATATATCTCAAAAGGCTTATTTACCTCTACATAATAATTAAAAACATTTAAACGGATAAAGTGGGTAACTAACATTTTGATATTTTTTTTGCTTTGCTATTTGAAATTTTATCGCTATTGAGGCTATAGCACCGGGAAAAATATTTGATTCAAAAAATGTGGACTTTATGTAAAACTAGATATTTAAGCTAGATGACAAGATAGGTAAGTTACAAGGTTTATTCAAATTATAAGACGAAAATTTTGTAATTTTACCCCTTATAATTTGATGTTATGAAATATTAGCTAACCGCTTCATCCACCTACGTCTTCAATTATTATAAAATATTTTTCTAAACCACTTGTAAAAGTTGAATTTTGCAAAGCGTTTATGAGCTACAATGAAATAAAATGTACTTATTATGTTATTTCTTATTCGGCAAAGTACAGTAATAGTCGAAGGGACCGGGGGCTGTCCAGGAAATGTGTCAAGCGCTTACAGACAGACAGACGGACCCTTTATATCAAAATAATGAGACAAATCAACTCGTAAACGATTTCATTATTCTTATTACGTTTGTCCCTTCGTTGCTTTTTAACAAGCTCCATAATTATTTCTCAGTATTTTCAATGACTCTTTTGTTGCTGAAATAATGTTTTTTTATAACAATAATTATTTACATATTTACCAATTTTTACGTGAAGATCTTTATTAGTAATAATTAATCTCAATTATCAGGAAATTTGACCATCGCGACCAAGTATAAGATCATAATAATTGTGAAAGTACTTAAACTTAAAGACTTTATAGATTTTTTAAAGCTTTTATTTAACTTACTCTATATGAAGTATAATATTAGTTCGGGTGGTAACTTTGAACTCAATTTTTAAGTAGAAATCTTCTCTGAGAGCTGAAATTTTGTATACTTACTCGCTTAGTTTGGATCGATGCGATCCTAGTTTAAAAAACCTGGATAACTAGCTCGGCAAAACACTACATGACACATTTGTGACCGACTTTTTGATAGACCGAGTCATGCCGAAGCATGGCTTCCTCACACTTAAGGTCACATACCATCGACACGTCACGCTGCCATGTGACCCGACCCTAAGAAAAAAAATTTCCCTTTTCTATCAAACTTCCCCACAAATGAGAAAATAATTGCTTCTATTGAGAGGTAGAGTTTCTGTCTGTCTGTCAGTAAATGAAGTCGGTATAAAAATGCTAATACATGGAGACTATTACGCGGTGATGTGACGATAGTAATGGGTGTACACGGCGTGGCCACTAAACTAGCGATAAAGTCAGTTTATTTTATTATTTTTACGCAACAGCAAAGCCATAAAGATGTTGATTGATCTTTACACTTGAATGAGCACAATGGAAGGCCCTAGAAGAGTTTTGCCCAGCAATGAAATAGTTGCCTGGGTTTCCATAGTAATCTAATTAAAATATAAAGTTATTTATCTTGGCACAACTATAATAATAATATTAATCTATATATATAAAAGAAAGTGGTGTTAGTTACACTACTTATAACTCAAGAACGGATAAACTGATTTGGCTGAAAATTGGTGGACAGGTAGCTTAGAACCAGGAAAAGGACATAGGATACGTCATTTTGTCCCGGAAAAATGTACGATTACTGCACAATATACATTTATGATTTGCGCGTAAAATATTCAATCGATTTTTATGAATTTTGGTATGGAGATACTTTGACTCTCGGGAAAGGACATGGGATACTTTTGGTCCCGGAAAATGTACGGTTACCGCACAATAAACTTTTCTATTTCAGTCTATTTTTATTAAATTCGGTATGGAGATACTTTGAGTCTCGGGAAAGGACAAGGGATACTTTTAGTCCCGGAAAATGTACGGTTCCCGCACAATAAACTTTTATGATTTTCGCTTAAACTATTTATATCTATTTTGATTAAATTTGGCATGAAGATACTAATTTTAATCTATTGTTTTCTTAATTATACCAATTATTATTCGAATTAATTAATCATCGTTAAGACAGGACAACGTCTGTCGGGTCAGCTAGTATACTTATAGAAGTATGTATGTATACGAAAATCATTTATTGTAGTGTATAGACACTACAGTAATAATTATGGCTCGGGAAATTAACGCAAAATTAAAATATAGTATAATATTATGTTTTTATCTATTGCAAATCTAGTGTTATACACATTACACATGTTGCCATTAAATTAAAATTGAGGTACAGTTCAGGTTCTATTTTCGTGACCTCACGGTTCGCTACTGCAGTCGGAGATAGCCACTATAGCTTCTACTACTATGAAGTTAAACTAAAAATGTTATGGACACTTTATATTTCGTGTTATTTTCATTCATCTCCATTTAACGACTTCATTAGTCGTTGTTCAACTGCTATCACGCTACGACAGGAATTCGGAATGTTCAAATTATGCGTAATAGTACTTTAGTTCATGCTAACTTACTATTTTACTTAAGTGTAATGATTTTTACATATATTTAATAATATTTTTCAGCAACTAAAAGAAGTTTTGTTATAGATATTATAATATTACGTAGACAATGTTACCTACAAAAGTTGCCTAACATCTATCAGCAAACTTAGTTACAATAAAAAATTGTATATTGTCTATAGGCATACTGTTAGATTTCATTTTAAGTACTTTCAAATTTTCTTTAATTCATAGATTCATCGTCTTGATATAATTATCATTAACTTATTTTTTGAGAAATCGAGTTGCAGTTGCGTCGCCTCCAAGGAAAATTTCCAGTCGCGACAGCAAGTACAAAAACTAGTAGCAAGTCGGGTGTTTTTGCTGAGGCGATCTTACACGAAAAGGGCCCCTCGACCCTTTTTAGGGCCGGGGCTAAGCGACGTGTCCATTTACATAAATCAGGCGCGTCGTATAAATCGTCCAGATAAACAACTTCGCTAACTGTGATCAAACATTTTTCCCTTTCCTAACTTTTGGAATAATCTTGTAACATTTTGATAGTATTTCGGACATGAAATTGATTTCAGTTACAGTTTAATCAAGGTATAATGACGGCTAAATCTTTATTATAAATTTATAATAAAAGCAGCAAGACTATCCAAAATACAAAAATCTTCTCCTACTTTTCTTCTGATTAATTTCGTTTCGAGCCCCAAAACAAAAGCTTGGTAATATCACTGTTCATCCTGACGACACAGGAATGTGTCATGACTGGTGAGCCAAAAGCCCGTTTGAGAAAAGGCAGCTAAAATATATTTCGACTGCTCCTAGGTAGACTATTGTAACATCAAAAACACAACTTTACAGGAGGAGCGTTTGAAGTTGCAAATTTGAACCACGACTTCATTTTTTAACCGATTGTTATAAAATTTGGCATGAGCAACAACAATAGTGTTAGGTATTAACTTATGCAATAAAATACTATTTTATTAGCTTGGTTTAGCTGAAATTGTCGTTGCGATATTATTCTTTGACAAATCTATAACGAAAATTATTGCAACTAACACTTACCACAGTTTACGTTGAAATTTCTCCTTTTTAAAATATTGTAACGTTTACTTACTATACTATACGGGGGACTTCTTTATCGTTTTTTATGGTATGTAAGACATATCATAGTTTACAGGGGAATTGCCTTATTCGAATTTATAGTATGTTTAAGAAAATAAATTATTTTAAATTATCTTTTCTGAAAAAAAAGGTGAAATACCTTTAAAATTTGTTTTATAAATTTTAGAAGTAGGTAGTTGACATGATTATACCATTAATGTGCAAAAAAGTGCTAAAATATAGTAAGCAATCAACTTAATTGGCTAGCAAAGCATCATCAGTAGCAAAAAACATTATTTAAAATATTTTGTAACCTTCTTAAAAAAATCATATGATAATCTTTATAACTTAAGTGTATTTATCACAATATATAATCCGCTTATAAATAAAATAAATAAAAAATAAAAAGTCTTTTATTTCTTATCAGTAAAGTAACACTATCTTAATACTATAATATAATATGGTTAAATAACATTTTTTCTTTTGTTTATTTTGCTTCTACTGTAAGAACCCCTCCACAGGTAAAGGCCTCCTCTAAAGATGACCAGTGTTCTCTCGATTTCGCTGTTTCCATCCAGTTGGAACCAGCTATCTTTGTAAGTTCGTCCTCCCATCTGACATAAGGTCTTCCTCTCTTTCTATTCCCTTGTGGACCTTTCCACGCTCCTTCCGCTTATACTTATACAATATTATTATAAACTAGCTGTTGCCCGCGACTTCGTCCGCGTTAGCATAGTAGATCACATCCCAAGTATTATTTATTGTACAAAAATATTCAATGTACAGAATTGACTTTCCTACAATTTTATTATTGTATATAGATGTTCCGCGCGGCTTCTCTTGCGTAATTTCACGCATATTTTCCCCCGTTTTTTCCACATTTTCGCTCCAATTAGGTTTAGCGTGATAAAATATAGCCTATAGCCTTCCTCGATAAATATGCTATCTAACACTGAAAGAATTTTTCAAATCGGACCAGTAGTTCCTGAGAATAGCGCGTTCGAATAAGCCCTATCATATAATTTCCCCCGTTTTTTTCCACATTTCCTCTATTTCTTCGTTTCTATTAGTCTTAGCGTAATAAAATATAGCCTATAGCCTTCCTCGCTCAATGGACTATCTAACATTGAAAGAATTTTTTAAATCGGACCAGTAGTTCCTGAGATTAGCGCGTTCAAATAAGCCCTTTCAAATAATTTCTCCCCGTTTTTTCCACATTTTCCTCTATTTCTTCGTTCCTATTAGTCTTAGCGTGATAAAATATAGCCTATACCCTTCCTCGATAAATGGGCTATCCAACAGTAAAATAATTTTTCAAATCGGACCAGTAGTTCCTGGGATTAACGCGTTCAAACAAACAAACAAACTCTTCCCAATTATAATATTAGTATAGATACGAAAATTTATCTCTGTTCGTTATCTCTTTACACCCAAACAATTTTCCTGACATTTGGTATGAAGATACTTGGAGTCCTGGGAAAGGACATTTTTATACTGGGATAGGAAGAATCTTACGTCCTTTACTATACGACATATATACCGCGAGACAAACGAATTTTTGGCTCTACGGAGTTGTGGGCATCAACTAGAAAATCTTAAACACTGCTAGGTATATTAATTTCATGTCGCTGGTTTTTGCTGAGGCCTGTTATCAATTATTATTTCTTTATCGCTATCACATGGGTCCGCTATTACGAACAATGGCTCCTGTGAACCAGATACACGTTAATTAAAGAATTAGGATGGCTAAGAGTGCTATGTGTCAAATGCGTAAATTTGCGTGACAAAATGTTTTCTTTAAAAAGTAAGACAAAACTTGTCTACACTTTAGTATACAATACACCATACTTCAATAGACCGCAGATATATCCACGCTTTCGAAATGTGATAATGAAGGAAAATGCTCCAAATTTCAATTTGAAAGCTTTCGGAACCAACGCGTCCATCCTGGCTAAGCTTAAAGTTATTTTTACAAGGACCTTTACCACAATATGCCTCAAATCTATTTTAGAATACTATGGACACATAATATCCAAAAAGAAAGGAGATAATATAAAAATAGTCATTGGCAAGACTGAGGTCGAAAGACCGCGGGGCCGCAGTCCCATGCGTTAGTCCGATCAAACACGCACCTAAATTATTGAGTTCATCGTTTACGACGCTCTTCAAGTGGCTGAAGATAGGAAAAGCTGGCTTAACATTATTAGAAGGAAGGTTATTAAAAGGGAAGGTCACGACCCTCTGACATGAGAAATACGACTACAGGAAGAGGATCACTTGGGATACTACTATTAGTTCTTGAAAATTTTCAGGAAGAAAAAAAGAGATCATAAAATATAAACTAAGTACAATATATTATATCCATACTTTTGTATAAAAAATGTGACATTGGGCATATTGCTTCCTCACGCCTAAACCGCTTAACCGTTTCTTCTGATATACTGTATGGGGATACTTCGAATCCCGAAAAAGGACATGGGATAATTATAGCGGAAAAAGGTTCCGTTCCCGGGCGACAAACGTGTAAAGACAAGTTGGCCTTGAATAAGCTTAGTATTCTCAACAGAGCGAGATAGTATTTCAGTGCGATGCAACGCCTATAACTCTACAAGGCGAAGATTCAGCCTCTCGTCGAATACTGTTCCCATCTCTGGGAAAGGGCGACAAAATACCAACTATTCGCTCTGTATAGTAACCAACAAAGGGCCGCTTAGATTGTAGCCAGCTATAGTGTTTCAAACAAGCCAGAATTATACTCAGATGTGGCTTCGCTCTGCATCTTCTATCTGCTGTATCAAGGGGAGGTGTTTCGTTATCACACCTCTTGCAACATTTCAACATTATCCCACGGAAAAATTTACTATCTTGATGAGTCTTTCACAATAAATCGGAATCAAACTGCCGCCAGCAGTATTTCCGGACCAATGCGATCTGAAAACCTGAAGAAGAAAGCGACCTTCTTAAAAATGATGGCAACGTATTTCAACTCTTCTCGTGTTGCGAGCGTCCATGAGTTGTCCACTTGCTTCCCACCAGGTGTTCTTTTGCCTCCTTATTTCATAAATAATAGTTGTAATAAAAGAAATAGGTCGGTAAAATATCGTATGTTAATAAATAATACGACGTAGAACGTAGTAAGATATAGATACAATAAATAAAAAATAATAGTTTCCATAGTAGAATATCGTATAATTAACATACAATATGTATAATAACTTAAATTCCAACGAACAAAATCGTAAATTAAACTTGCAATATATTTTTCAATAGAAGTTCCAATGTAAACTATTGTAAGTAGTACAAACTATAGTTTACGCTAATCTTTATCCGGCATAGACAATCGCAACTGATACATACGATGTGTGAATTCGGGCATCTGCACCCCTATTATTCTGCGTAAACTATCTCTAAAGGACTTACAATAAATAACGTCGGAGGCGTTTGAAACATACTACAGTTTACGTTTCGAAAAAGGCACTTATACTTCGAATTTAATTTTTTTTCTTGAAGATCCTAAAATATCTAACATAATTATATGCATTTTCGCAATAAAACGAAATTTGCCATTTTGTGGCTTACGATAGTCTACCTAGGAGCAGTCGATTTTATAACCATCTTATTACATGACCATTTTGTTGAGCGTCTTATTACTCGATTTATTATGTAGAAAACAATGTATACCGCGTATCAATTTAAACGTATTTACAAAACAAAGCATCTAAGGATATTTACGAGTGCAATACTGAAAGTATGCGCGAGTTATCGGGCAAGTTTCGGACGTGGATATATTTATGGTGTTGATACGCCATCCACTTGAGAGCTGCTCAATCCACGAAAGTTTTCGTATTTATTGCGAGACTATTTAGTAAACAATTTCCATAACTTTACCCCGTTATGGAGTAGGTAATGCATTGGATAATGGATACGTAGAAAAACATTTCAATGGTTAGGAAATGAGGGAGAGAGAAATACTTTAAGAAACTCAAACTGCTAATGCTCACTGGTCTAGTGTTCTCGCGCACTAGTCAGCTACAAAAGTCCATAATATCTTCTATCTACAACCAGGTTGGATCAGCGACTATTCTTCCTCTCTGTCTCTGCTTTGCCGAACGACAGAAGGAGTGTGTGATAGCCGATAGGTTACAAACATGATATTGACAAGGTGTGGTGTAAATGGTTTCAACAATATGGTCACTTGCTAATAAAAAGCTCCGGCTTAACCGTCCGCTGTATACTAAGAAAGAATAAACTTAAAGTGCCAAAACAACGGTATTTTGACAAACTTACATAATGCAAAACTTAATAAAAATGAGTAATGACGACTGGCCCCGTCACCGCGCGGCCATTCGTCATCGCGTTATGAATGACGTGTCAATCTGGCCGCGAAATGGCCACGATGCACAATCCGGCCAAAACGCCCAGATAAACGATCTCGCGGGCGCCTGATGATACATTTATAATGACCGAGCGTGTCCTGACATTCCAATTTTCTCGAGACGAAATATTTATTTACATTACATTACATTAATCATGGGGCGAATATTTTCGTGTTCTTCTGAGTCACAGACGTTAAAACGGCAAGCAATATTCGAAACTGACACCTCATAAAAGTGAACATATTGCAGCGTAAAAAATCTCATTGTGGTATGTTAATTTTAAATGTATTGAAAAGAAAATAACTCTTAAATGAACAAACAACGGACCCAGTTGTATTTCTCGATGCATATTGTAATTGGAGCATGAAAATCTCTCAGAATATTCTAGAATCTAGAAATTCCATAACGGTGAATTGAACACAACCGTATCATCATCCCTCGGACACCACCTACACAATATAAGCACCATACAGTAGACAAACTAAATACTTATATTTGAATTTTACATTACGGTCAATTTTATTATATCAGG
The DNA here is from genome assembly GCA_937595015.1 of Polyommatus icarus. Taxonomy (NCBI): domain Eukaryota; kingdom Metazoa; phylum Arthropoda; class Insecta; order Lepidoptera; family Lycaenidae; genus Polyommatus; species Polyommatus icarus. Next base: position 557,690 of record OW569322.1, on the reverse strand, counting down.
TAAGTAGCAACCACAAATTCCTCCTCCTCCTGTTTAAGACGGATAATAGCCAGACTTAAAAACTCTTTGATATTATGATCAGAGGGAGCCCGATGGACTGTGATGCTAAATCTATCTTGAGACTCGCAACGAAATTAGTCTCATGCAATGCGGGAAACAACCAAATTGTGTTGAACATTAATTTCCAATTTCCAGATGTGTGCATAGTACTAAATTTTTTTGCTACTTTAAATTGTCTGAAATTATAGTTAAATTACTTCTAAAATCTGTAGTCATATGAGTGCGAGCCCCTGATTCATGCAGCGGTCTACTATGTAGTGATAAGTTAGTCTACTGGACTTATATATTTCTACTGTGGCACCTTCAGCTCCGTGCATGCAAATGCTGAACTTGTACAATCCAACCCCACGAGATGCGAGTGCATGACATAGTTTTAAATTAATACCTCTTCACCGCGATACCCAACTCTATATCCTATCTAATACGTCTCAATATTGATTGTCTAAATCACAATATATTTTGAATATATTTAGCTAGAAGTGCCGTAATTGTTCCGTCGATAAAATAACATTTTATAGCAGTTCCGAGGTTCATATGAATTCTTGAATAAAATATGAGTAACGAAATAATGGAGGAGGGATTTGATGGGGACCCGTCTTATTTAGGAGACAGATAGGCTACATCAAGATAGTATTAAGTCGGCTCGTGATCTCCATACATACGACTTTCCTGCGGCATGTAAAAACCGAAGCTATTATGTCTGTACTAAGTCGAGATATCATTTTCGTTACCTCGGGTTTGTATATGAAAATACATTGTTTTCTACAGAGCATGGATAAGTGGTTCGGATTTAGGGCGAGCGCTCACGATATTCAAGTCAAGACTGTCTTGAGACATACGTGCTTATGTAAACCAGGTCTGTTTCATGACTAAAGTGAAATGGTATTGGCTAGCACTGCACAGCAACAGAGGCGACCAGCCTGAGGCTGTCTGGTTACAGCAACCTGCCGAACACCTGACAACGCCCGGAAACCCATAGCCAATATAAGCTCGTAATACATTACCTAGCTGCAGCAGCTAGGCTGATCTCTGTCTGGTAGAGTCTGGTGATCGTGCATGCGGAACTTTGCCTAAGCGGGGACTGGAGTACCATGGGGTTTTAGTGGCTAGATCCCACGTCAGGGGAGGCGCAAAGCATTTACCCTTGCAAAAAAAAAAAAAAGGCTGATCTCTGTAATAGCCGAAATAGTATGGCTATTGGCTAACCCAAGGATTGGCGATTACTTTTATAAAACTAAGTATTTCTATATTATTGCATAAAGTGCTGTGCTAAATAATAATGTACATTCGTATCTAGTGAGTTCACACCCTTACATAATATTAAAAAGTAAATGGACTATTTACGCTACCGACACAAGATGCCTCCCTTATGATTATAATACAAGATAATACTATGTTAATAATATTATCATGTAGTACGTATATTCTTTGGCTTTTTTGATAAAAACGAGCTTTATTTGAACGAATTTGTTAATCTCTTCTTATATATAAAATTCTCGTGTCACAATGTTAATCCACGAACTCCTCCGAAACAGCTTTACTGATTTTTACCAAATTTTATATGCATATTCAGTAGGTCTGAGAATCGGCTACTGGGTACTTTATATATTGATAAGTGCATTTGTTGAATAAATAATAGTAAATTATTACAACTCAAGACTGAGGGCGACCATTGTTTGTGCGACGGGATAGCGATAGACGTTGCTATGGTAACATACTTGTTTAGTCAGTCTAAATTATGGCAAAGCAACATTTGCCGAGACAGCTAGTAATAATATAAAACTTAACTTATAACCACCTACCCGCAACTCGATTGCGCCAAAATTCTTAACGGAAACTGTACATTTTTTTCTTGAAAAAAGTATCCTATGTCCTTTCCCAGGACTCAAAGTATCTCCGTACGGTACCTAACAAAATCAGTCTCGCAATTAGGGCGTGAAGAGGTAAGACAGACACACTTTATAGTTTATAATATTATTTGATTTATTATTTGATTTGAAAAAATATTAATTGAGATTAGTTAGCAAAATAATTATTTGTCAATTCGTACGCAAACTGCATTAAAGGTGAACGCAGATTTGGCCGCACCGCACGCACCGCAGTCGCCGCATTTCGAATTCTTTATATGAAGTTATAGGCAAGCTCGCATACCTACCCGCGCCGCAGTCTTCGCAACTTCTACATTCTTTATATGAAGAATTCGAAATGCGGCGACTGCGGTGCGGCCAAATCTGCGTTCACCTTAAAACAGTTTAGCGTGATGCATGTTTAAGTACACACAGGGAGCTATTTGCACTTCAACAGACGTTCTCACTTCTCTCCGTCTACTGTCTATTTACTGTCTACTGCCTAACGTCTCGATCTACCAGACGTATGCTCAAACCATTTACGTTAAATGTGTTTGAACAGTGCTCATCCAAGTCCTAAAGTTATCTCTGTTACTAAATCTAGTAAAATGTAATTAAAATAATCAAATTAATAATGTTTCTATGTTTGTAGATGTCCCGGTGAATTATCATAGAATAGGGATGATGACAAGGTCAAAGATTAGCGACTTTTGTTAATAAAATAAAGAAAGCACGGCAAAAAAATAAGTGTCACCAAAATTTCAGCTCGATAGCATTTGTATTTTTTTTTGTTAGGCGCCTTCAAAGTTGGATAATCAAGTCGTTTTTTTTCAATTAAATTTCTTAATATTTGTATACCATTCGATAACTTATGCAATTAAAAGCAACTTTTGGTATGAAACCACTTTCATAAACGCAATATTTAATATACCTATCGAACAAAGTTCTCTCCCGACCCGTACAAACTAAGAAAGACTGACGTCAGTCTTTCTTAGCACTTTGTATGGGGCGTTTCGGGCAGGTCTATTTTATGAGATGTTTGAATTGTTCATATCTTGGTGAATTTTTAAGCTATGAGAGTCATTCTTTCAGCAATGTTTCTATTTTTTAAGGGTCTTTCAATTACCAATAAGAAAAAAAATTAGTCATCAAGCCTATTCATTGAAGCTGCAATTGCACAAAATTAAAAAGAAAAACCTACACAAGCTGTCAAAAAACTCCACTGGAGTCGTCAAACGACATTGTAATTTGGCACCACCGCATCCTATCGTTTCAAAAGTCGAGTTCTATTCAAAAATTGAAGTCCGAAATTGTCGCCGATATCACTCTGAAAAGCGGCAAATTTCTATCGCACAATCTGCCTTCCACTGAAGCTCAGCTATAATTAATGGCCGAGCAAAAGCGTCGCATGAGGCATACATCTCGTATGAAGCAGTACAGATTTCGTATGAAGCATAGATTTCCTACCAGGCGTAGGCCTCACTCTCGATATAAATCAGGGCGAAATGAAACGCCCTGTGTGACGCCCACCGAAAACGAACATGGGACTCATCAGGAAATGTGTAGATGACTTCCTTGTTTCGTGTCCTTGAGAGTGTACAGTATAAATTATAATATAATGGGGACCTGAAAATCCTAACATTAATTTTCTTACGTCTTCTAGGCATACAAAAACAAAACGATGTCCGCAATTTGCCACAAAAATTCTCAACGTAACTGTAATTATTATTAATCAATAATTTAAAGTATCCGGAATTATAAGTACCTGTATCCGGAATTATAAGTACCTTTAAACCAAATATTCATCCAAGTTAGCTCATTGGTTTAGACTTTAGGCGTTAAGAGGTAAGCGAGTAGCGACACAATTTAACATAAATTATAATATGTTGGTATGGAGTTCTAGGCTTGTATAAATATGAACAAGGAGGAAAGAAAGTGGCCATTATTATCAGGGGGTGCTATTTAAAAGTGATCATAAGCAATGTTTTAGCATGGAATAATTTGGGGGGAGCAATAAAGAGGCTCCGAGGGGTCCCCGGGTATCGCACATGGTTTTTATAGATGGGGTTATCCGGGCCGGGATATATGGACCAATAAAGTGGCCCGGTCATAAACGTCGGCTCACACTTGCCGCCGGGAAATTGACGCGGGATTCCCCGCCTCTGAATATAACCTGAGAGGTTTCTTATTTATTACAAAATCCTCGATATTGCAGCACATACTTAGGAAAAGGTCCCAATACTGATAGCCACTTACTTATGTATTTTTCATTTCCTACGTAACGCATAAAATATACTTTATAACGTAAACCTCTAAGAAACTGCAGCACTCACAAAATAACGATATTTATTCGATGCATTTTATTCTACATTTTATCATATTTATAGCACGTTCGAGTCAAAGATTTGGTGTTTGTCGTCTACAATCTATCCATTGCAAGTCAGATAAAACGTATCAAAACATTGAGTATGTATCTCGATTCCATCTACAAAGGAACTCGATACATAAATCTCGAAATAAGATACTTCGGATGATTCAACGCGTTATTTTAACTTAAACTGTTTTGTTCTGCACTTTATTTTATATTTATTAGACGGGGCTAGACAAAGGGGTGCAATAAAAATAAATTCTCAACGAGTACCGTTCATAACGCAGACGCGACGCACTTGTAGTTCCCGGAGGAAATGACCCGCGAATCCCGGCAGAACCCGGGATCCCGGGCCTGCGGGATTCGCGGGACGAGATCTAGTCTAAATGTTTATATCAGGCAGGCAGCCAAGAGCCTTTTGTAAAAATTTGGCAGCGACGCTCAATTTAAGTAAATTATGTTAGTTGCGCTTTTCTTCTCGGCTCCCGAGCTCGTGAATATGGGCTCAGTTTTTATAGCTTTCACGAGTCTTTTGTGTTTTTAAGAGTACTCATACATACGATATAATAAATATATCACATGTGATCTAGATGTGTTTTGCGTCTTAAAGATAGAGACCGCACTTTTAACAACCCATATTATAAGTTGATAAAACATTTAAGTACCTATGTGTCTGTAGGTTAGCTGTAGATTAACCACACTTTTAACAACACATATAAGTTGATAAAACATTTAAGTACCTATGTGTCTGTAGGTAACCTAAATTTTGCTAAATGATACAACGTTAATGCAGTTGATATCAAACTACATTAATTGAACCCATGAAATCGCTGTCTGAGAGGTAACTCGGACTCGATCGAACAAGGATACAAGTAAAATTAGCGTTGTCTCATTAATGTTGCATTAAAGTAGTGGAATAAGATCTGATCTTCCCACCACGGTGGGGTCGTCACAAGTCATAACCGTCACTTACACACGAGCTGTCAATCCCACGTCCTGTTAATGGGAAACAATGACCACCGCGTCCCTGTAGCTGCGGTCTTAACGTCATAATGTAATAGGGCCCTGCTCCAACCGTTGTTGTATACTTTATTATTTATTTGGACTCACTATTACGAAGTTATTTCTTTTTTTTGTCTAAAAATATTATTGTTTTTGTTATTATTTCCGACAGCTATTATTACTCATTAGTATTGTCTTTGGCATGCAATTGGTTTCGAAACAAATATTCTTAGAAACGCCACAGAGTACAATAAATTACGTCGATTTATAATCAAATATTGTTATCACAAAATATGAAGAAAATAAAAAAATATTTTTATGATCGAATCATCATATCAGCTCAGATGAAAAGGGTAAAAATGTAACCATTTAAATCCAATTTCCACGTTTGCTATCCATCAACAAGTAATAAAACTCAGCGCATCGCGGGGTGTTGGGTGTTGCGCGCCATTTTTCACGGGCATGATGGGAGCGGAGATTGGGGGAAAATTTCGCATACGCTTTAGTTTCAAGTAGATCTTATTTAGGTGATGCTCTCAACGCTCCTGCTTTCCAGCCCTGATACTTTTAGACAAAGATTTGAAGCGCTACTAGATACGTCATGTAATGATTAAACTAAAAACATCTGTATTTTTAATTACTTAAATTAAAAAAATTCAACATTCTTTTAACGATTTATCGCTGGATAATATAATACTTGTTACGAACCAACTAACTAACGATAGACACAATAAAAATGGTAGCAATATTATATCGTGCTGTATCTAATCTGTCTTCGTTTATGATGATGGAACAGAGTGCTTATAGGCTATAATATTACGATATTCTTCCACAAGATCAGAATTTTAAGGTGTGATTACTGACTACGCAGCTAAATTTTGTACTTGCAAAGCATGACACCAGCAAATTATGTTCCACCAAAGAGGTATCTAAGGATTTATATCTTTGGTTTTCGGAGGCAGAGGGATATTATCGCGAGCGGCTGGCAAATGTTTTGTGCTCACTTTTGTTTTAGCACAAGCTATGTAGATTGAACATTATGCAATGTACGTTGCGGATTGGGTTAGTCTTGAATACTTTTTGCTTTCTTTGAGGGTTACAACTTACAAGGTAACTTAACTTTGGTAAAGATTATTCAAGTTAAGTCTTATTAATATGTTTTTAAAGCTTTATCGTTAAATGTATTTCAATTTTAATTTAGTCTTTATTCGTTGAAAAAGTTTCATAATTTATTGGCTCACTATTTAACAAATTATTGGTATCTTTATTATTTAACATATTCTTTTCTATGTTAAATATTATGTAAGTGTTGTGACTTATAACTATGTTTAAAAATCAACATTTTTTTGTTTGAACTACGTTAGGCTGTTTATATCTCGTTAGCCAAAACTTTTTTCGCGTCGTACTTATCCTAAACTCATAAAAAGTAGATTTTTCTCTATGAAGGGCGGCAGATGAGTTCGCTGTCGGCTTCCAAAGTTTTTACGATGCATTTACTCCCTATTTCGACATCAAATGAAATTTTAAGTAATTGAATTCAGGGCCCGCCCGCTACGTCCCTGTGCCATAGAATAAATAGAGACAGAAGGACACATCAGATGCGTTACGCGTGTAAAGTATATTGCGCTTTTTTGACGTGGGAGAGCCATGCTTCAGCACGAATGGGCCGGCTCGACCGGAGAAATACCACGTCCTCACAGAAAACCGGCGTGAAACAGCGCTTGCGCTGTGTTTCGCCGAGTGAGTGAGTTTACCGGAGGACCTATCCCCTACCCTTTTCCCTTCCCTACCCTTCCCTATTTCCTTCCCTAACCTCCCCTATTACCCCTTAAAAGGCCGGCAACGCACCTGCAGCTCTTCTGATGCTGCGAGTGTCCATGGGCGACGGAAGTTGCTTTCCATCAGGTGACCCGTTTGCTCGTTTGCCCCCTTATTGCATAAAAAAAACTTTATTGTCATGTTGTTGCTTTGGTCGGCAGCTGCGGCACTATACTTATATTATAGCACTACTTTTCATATTTATTTAAATTCCGTAGCATTGCAGCATAGTAAAAGGAGGGGAAGTAGGGTAACACCGGCCCAATCCGCGATTTAATTACCTACTGTCTTAGGGTTATCAATTTTAGGCGGCGGCGGCGCGGCGCGGTTGTGAATTGTGATGTGGGCAGTGGGAGCGGCAAGCGGCTGTCCGCGCTTCGTTCACAACCGCATGAACAGCGGCAACGTCACGGTCTTCCGAATTTTAATAATAATAAGCGACTTGATTGTCCATATTTCGGCCAATTTTCGTGCATTATTTGCATGCATATTTCGGCACTTGGATCGTGCATTTAATCCGATGTCTAAATAAAATTACAAATGTACCCTTTAAAACAACATTAAAAACTAACGCCTGTCTGTTATAGGTACCTACTATAAACAAATCTGTTGTTATGATTCGAACTTTGCTTTATGTGTATAATTAATATCTGATTAACAATTAGTTAATTACTTATTTTTAATAACGATTTAAAATAAGTAATTGACTGTAAGTAGTTAGTTAATATACCTACAATACAGAGAAATCGGTATTATTACTCCTGCGATTATGATCGGACATTTATGATTCGTGTGTCGCAGTGTGGCGCGACGCGGGCGTGCAGCGTAAAGTGTTAGCCCCGACTGGTATGGTCCGAAAACGGTCCGAGATTTTAATAAGTGTGCGTGCGGCGACGCATAGATAGTATGGCGCACACATACAAGCCGCCCGCGGTGCCTTTGTATGAAGATAACTTACCCCCTCCTTATACTATGATTGCAGCGTTGACGTAACTCGTTTGTAATTTGTATTAAGTTCAAAAATATCAAGTACCTAGTCGTCAAAGCGAAATCCGAATTAGTCAAACTTTTGAGTTTATAATGTGGTGCTCCGAATCTGTCGTTAAATATGCGTATTGCGTAGCTCATCCTCTGTTTCTACTTACTTTTCTATGCCCGCCGCGAGTCCCAATGGTCTGTGCCACCCGCGCGGGGTCGCGGGGTCGCGGGTTCGACGCTACACGGTTCGGGCGTAGCGCCTGTCACATCCGACATCACACCATCTGATAAATTTAGTTCATCTTGCTTTTATTATAGTACTAGCGACCCGCCCCGGCGTTGCACGGGTATAAAATATATAGCCACTGGAAAAATTATGCCTATAGCCTTCCTCAATAAATGGGCTATCTAACACTGAAAGAATTTTTCAAATCGGACCAGTAGGTAGTTCCTATGATTAGCACAATCAAGTTAGCCCTTTCAAATAATTTTCCCCGTTTTTTCCACATTTTCCTCTATTTCTTCGCTCCTATTAGTCTGAGCGTGATAAAATATAGCCTATAACCTTCCTCGATAAATGGGCTATCTAACACTGAAAGAATCATCAAAATCCGTTGCGTAGTTTTAAAGATTAAAGGGAACAAAGGGACATGAGGGAAAAAAAAGCGACTTTGTTTTATAATAAGTATAGATAAGTAACGGTATGTTATTGTTAATCTTTTCTATAGAAAAATAAGAAGTAAAAAGTTGCTTTTATTTGATAAATAAATAAAGTCAATGATCACATCAGCATTTCATAGTATAAAGTTTTTTGTAATGCAAAAATTCTTTATTCAGGACAGAAAGCATGAGCGTGAACAGGTAACAGATAGACAGACAGACACTCTTCACATTTATAATGTTAGTAATTAGTATGGATATGGGTTATTGAAAACCATACACTGTCATGCACTCTGAGCTACGCATTTCAGTTATTACCGGCGCGGCACCGCAGATTGCATTTCACACTTAGCGCCACTACACACTAATAATATATACTGAGCGCTACATGCTACAGCCTGTTCTGGATTATCATACCTCTGTCAGAACCTTATTTCCAACTAAATAAAGACTACTCCTTTAAACTACGAGGTAATATAACAGTGAATGTAGTGCATGCCGCGAGCTGATTATTATTTTAGCACGTCGCGGAATTTAGTTGAGTGCAATGGAGGAGCAATTTACTGTAAGTTGAGATGTACGCTATAAGATGTAGAGTAAGCTTTACAGCTCTTAAATAAAATTAGAATAATTATTTTGCTAACGATAATTTAATCGCTAGTGCTAAATTGTTGAACAGAAATAAAATTATAAATTTTTGCTACTAGGTTAATGAATGTCTTATCAGGTTAATTGAAAAATCCTTTTTCTTTTAATAAAGAGAACGTTAGTAATTAGTATCCATGTATAAGTACATGTATAAGTACTTTTTTAAACAACAAATATTTTTTATACTCTTTCCCTGTTTATTCATTTTCTGCAAATAGTTCACCATAACAGCACGACCGGTTGCGAATAACTCACAGTTTTCATTGATAGGCAGCTACTCATAAGTAAAACATACGGCATACTGCGGTGACTTATAAATCTTATGACAGTGTGATATGAAATCAACGAGTTTGGCAGCAGCACCGGGCGCCGCCCGCCCCGCCGGTGTTACGTATTCCGCCCGCCTTACACATGTTGCAACTTCGCTGGTTTGTATATCGCAGCTATGGACGATGGTATTTGATACTAAATATATTTGATATCATTACTTTTACGTATATAAAATTACGAGAGCGAAATTGATGTAGCAAACAGCTGTTACAACTTTGATTAATTTGGGCCAGGCGGATAGTAAAATTTTCGGAACTATTCAAGAGCTATTTTGCTGCATTTGGCAGAAATTCGCGTTCATTGTACAAACTAGATGTATCAAAAACTTACGTTTAAATTTGAAATTAATTTCATTCGTCAAACCAATAAAACATTAATAGGTCTAGATCTGACAAATCGGCGATTCACTATAATTGGAAAACATTGGATTTCGGTTTTTACCTATGATTGGGTCGAAGGTAATGTTTTGTACAAACATGACATTAATATTAAAATGAAAAATTGAGTATCAAACACACCGGCCATAATGAAAACGCGGAAATCTCCGCCGCGGGGAGGCTGGGGCGCTAAGTTGCGTCGCGTCAGGTGCTGATCGTTTTTTCCCCTATGAATACTGCAACATGCGTTTACGGTTATTTTAAATCCGGGGTCTTTATGCCAACCATATAAGGGTCACTTTGGAGTAACACCGGAAGTTCCCGGAGATTCTATGGGTTACTGAACGCTCGTTTTTCGTGTGAATAAGAAAATGATGATCGGGTACGCCGTGGTATTTTCTCCTTTAATAATGCACGAACTTGTAAAATATGAAACGTGAAAAAGTTTGCAGACGTGTGGATTGGAATCACAGCAGCTGTGCTGAGGTTTTTATGTTATGTGTCTTCTATATCAATTTTAAATTTAATCTATTTGAGGCGTTGTTATAGTTATTTTTCGGTGTAGTTATTTTTGGCTCTGTTTGTCTGTTATTTTTCTATTTTTACTCCCTAACAAATTTTCCGTAGACGGATTCTATAGTACAATATTTTGCTCTTGCCTACCAATGTGATTTTCTAACATATCGCATAAAATACTAAAAATATTGTATAACAAAATAACTATGTCAGAAAAGTGTGAATTTATTAAAATCTATTAGTACGAAGTTTAAAGTATTTTACTTATACATTACGTATTCTCTTGTTAATTGAATTTTTTCGTCGTATTGGTTTATAATTATCTCGGTAATGGAGTTTTATTGGTTCGCGGAAGTCGTCAGCACTCCGCCAACAATGGCTTGGGAAGTTTCTCCTCAACACGTGCTCCGGCCTCTATTGACGACACTTTGATGGGTTTTTGAAGTCACTTTTTGTTGAGGATTTGTTTAGGGCAGATCGCGGGGCAGATATAATATTTACACGTCGCCTGCGAACATAAATCACAAAGTTTGGGAACAAAAACGGCGGGAAAAAATCGATATATACTCGTATTAAACTGTTATTTGTTAACAAGTTTGCTTGTTGGCAATATTTAGTAAACTTGTTTTGAAGTATAATACTACGAATAAATAGTAAATAGAGATAGTTTTAAATCGCCACATCACTAGTATTCTATGTATGTGTCTTATTTTGGCAGTCCAGCAGTTTCTGAGCGAACAAACAAACTCATCCTCTTTATAATTAGTATAGATGTCTGGTGATGAATTTAAATTACAAAGATGATCGTTAGCGCCAAAGTTGTGACGTTAGAGTGCTGCACAATGCTTGTAATATTCTTTAAACAAACATTACTTGAATGAAAATTTACGGCCAACATTATACGAAATGAGAACATACAGCTACTCCAATATTCATACAAGCAGCTCTCTGTTAAGCTATATCAGCTGTGATAACGTATTAAAGTATTCATATTCTTACCTCCAGTAGATTTTTATTGGTTGCTTTATTTTTCTAACTCCACCACAAAAGAATAAAATTTTTGTGAAAATAGAGCACGAAACGTACCTGTGTGTAGATTTTGATATGGTTTATATTGTTATGTTTAAAAATCTGGTTTATATATAATACTAGCTGTCCCGGCAAACGTTGCTTTGCCATAATATATTTACCATATTATTTTATTGAAGTGACTAAATAAATATGTCACCATGGCAACGTCAATCGCTTTGCCGTCGCACAAACAATGATCGCCGTCAGTCTCAGCTTGTAATAATCTACTATTATTTATTAAACAAATTATGCACTTATCAATATATAAAGTACCGAGTAGCCGATTCTCAGACCTACTGAATATGCATATAAAATTTGGTAAAAATCAGTAAAGCCATTTCGGAGGAGTTCGTGGACTAACATTGTGACACGAGAATTTTATATATAAGACTAGCTGTCCCGGCAAACGTTTCTTTGCCATATTATATAAAGTATATCGCCCGTATTATTTTATTGAATTAGTGACTAAATAAGTATGTGACCATGACAACGTCCATCGCTATCCCGTGACCCGCGTCGCATAAACAATGGTCGCTCTTTATAGACAAATAATTTGCAATAAAATAAAAATTTTGCGACTATAATTCAAGATCTAAGCTATCCTATCTCTCAAGTTGAAAAAAAACACACATTTAAAAGAAGAAATCATTAAAATCGGATAAGTAGTTTAGGAATCCATCGCGGACAAACATCGTGACAGGAGATTTATATATGGGCGATTCCATTATCGCGGGTGCAACATTTTGACGCACTTAAAGCGTCCTACTGACAAAATAAAACACATTTATTAATAAATTATCTTTTGAAGGGATACATTTTAACTAGTTTTATCATAAATTGTAAATGAAAACTAAAATTAAATCTAAGAAAAGCCACAAAACATGTTTGAAGTACTATCGCGGGTGCAACCAAATTGGTCCTCTATTAAGAACTCGGACGAGTTCATTTGAGAATACTGCTAATTGTGGATCTTTTAGTAATTTATTAACCCATATTTCAAAAGTGTATAAGACAAAGAAATGATTTAACTAGATACAATTAATTTAAGTAATTAGTACTAGGAATTATTAACAATTTTCACGATCGCGGGTGCAACATCAGAATATCGCGGGCGCAACGAGTCTAAAGAAATTGAATTTATTCATAAGTCTGCGACTAATTTCTACATTTTTGATATGCAATATATAATATTATTAGTAAATTGTAATAATACTATTTAAAATTTTATTATTTTTTAATTATCAGTCATTTATCGATCTGAGAAAAGAAATCGTCTAAATGACTAAAAACAATTAATAATGTAACTTAAGCAAACTTTTTTTCGATGTATTGTTATAAAACCGAACTACAGCAAACCTTTAATTCAAAATTAATATTTATAATTTAAAAGAATATGGGAGAATTATTTAGTAAAAATATTTTTTCAAAGAAAAATATTAAATATTTATGATTTTTCCTGTCATTTGTAGCATTTCTTCTAAAATATTTAAAAATAAATGAATATAAATCATCATTTTGAAACATCTGTTAAGTAATACATGAAATATTTCGAAAAATATAAAACATGATGTGACTCCATTCAAATTTTTATAAATCTTGTAATTACATGTAAAGTATTGATAACAAATATAATCTAACGTTATTGTTCACCTTAATACGAGTAATATGAAATAAGATGAAAATCACTACAATAGTCAAAAAATAATTTGTTGCATTTCCAATCGTACTGCTTCGATCGCGGGTGCAACCACTTTAAAGGTTCTGTTTTTTTATTAAAAATAATAAAATAGTTTGTTCCAATGATTAATTCTAATTTCCCTTACATTTCTCCTTACTTCCACAAAGTTTTAAATTATTAACAACATATTTTAGCGAGAAAACTAAACTTTTGGACCTTTTTTATCGCTGGCGCAACCATGGCAATTTTCCTTTAATAATGTTTGAAAACTATTTCAAAATTGTTGTTTTTTTGCACCGAAATAGAAACTTATGTTATACAGTCGATATTATGTAATGAAATTCAACTTCGAGCTAGTGATTGAGAGTAAAAATGATCATGTGTGGCAGAAGCAGTTTTTCTCGCGCCGTTAGATGATATCACTTCAAAATGCTCTAAATCATTCAAATTACAATTTTTACTCATAAAAGTTATTTTGCTACTAAATAGACATATTTTTATTTATAATTCTATAAAAAAATGTAACAAATGCTATACTTTAAAAATTCGTGTTAAGGGTCGTCTCTGGCGGAATCGCCCATATATTAGATAATAAGATAATGTTGTATGCCATGAACGTAGATTCAGATATTGTATCGTATTATTTTACTATAATCCATACTGCCAAATCCACAATGAAGAAGCTGAAAAAGTAAGTAGAAGATTAAACAGTTGGAAGCTGTTTGCTGCGGGGCCATTTGCAATACATCCTCTTTATAGCGCCATGCGGTCCGCGATAATATCTTAATGAAGCTCGGTTAGGTCCCCGTAGCTCTGTTGGCCTTTTGTGATACACAATGATTTGGAAGGCAAGGATAAGCTACTGAAAACACTAGTATAACCTTTGAGAAACTGACATTTCTTTCCCTTTTAATATTGCGTCAGCACCTATACCGAATATTTGCCCTGATGGGGCACTCATCTTGGAGACATTTAACAATTAACAAGAACTATCCTCCGTATAGTAAATTGAGTGAATAACGTAGGCGCAATTAATTGACCGCAGCCTAACGAGAGGAGGCCGGCCCATCATGCCTCAACCCGTTTTTATCGCACCACAGCTCACTATCTTTATGATGATTAAAAACATACAATCTGCTCGACTGCCTTGTGTTAGACAAAAACATAGCTACAAAAATAATGAAAAAAGTTTGTTTATTGTGCACAATTGCTGTTACATATACAAATAAAATGAAGCATATAAAATTATGAAAGTACACAACCAGTTATATTAAACTTATCTTGCCGAGTGATAGTTAAAAATAAGATGTTACTTAATTAAAAGTTATTGTTAGACTGTAGTATTTAAATATTTAATTACAGCGAGTGTGGGCGCCCGCCGCCCACCGCCCGTAATCGATTCATACAATGTTTTAAAATTACTTTTCTCGTAATGACTTTATTTTTTTTAATTAACATATTTATCTGGTACAAATTCGAGAACTTATCTTGGTTAGCGTTTTGTGTATAGGACTCAAACGATTTCTTTTAAAGTATGTTATTTTCTTCTGTTGAAAGTTAGAACGAGGTCGATTTGCGAAATACTCAAAACTTGCCCAACTAACTATGTCAAAATTGGGAAGTATTTACTCGAAAAAGTTCCTAAGCTCGGGTCTCGAGAGTGGATCACTTAAGTAACCGACCAGAATAAGTTTTCCGGCACATTACCTCACCCGTTGTTACTCGAAGAGCATTCGGATAACCACTTTACATTATCCGGCCACTGGGATCCGGAAAATTCCAGATATATCTGGCTCGAGGCGGCCCGAGCCGGTTACGTCTGGTTATAACCGGTTCCTCGAGTATCTATCTCGTTTTTCACGCGTGACCTAATGAAGGAGGGGGTGGGAGGGGGGTGTCGATACGTAAAAGTGTAGGCCGAGTGCGGCCCGTCCACACTCGAGTCTGATTAAATGACGGTCACGGTCGTTAGGACCACGCGAAAATTTGCTCCCGGACCTTCGTTACGCTGATATATCGAAAGTTGATGATATTACCCGATATAATCAAGCCGTTCCCGTTTCATCGTATCATCTTCGGCTTTGAGATTAAGTCGAAGCCAATTTCTTCCTTTTATTAGAACGTATTTTTGACCGACTTCCAAAAAGGAGGAGGTAATACGTTCGGCTGTATGTATTTTTTTATGTATGTTCAATAATTACTCAGCCGTTTGTGGTCCGATTTTCAAAATTCTTTTTGTATTGTATAGGGTTTGATTCGAATTTGGTACCATGTTCATAAAAGTGGTGATCTGATTATGGGATCCATGAGTAATCGAGGGGACTTCTTGAAATTTGTATGGAAACATATAGTGATTTCGATTTTTTCTGAAGCATTCAAGGTAAATGCTACCAAAAACTAAGATTTGGCACCAGGTTATACCCTAGATCCGAAGGTACGGAACAGAACTTTTGAATGCTTATAGGTACAGGTTCGGGGTTTTCGGCGTTGTTTAAACAACTGAAAGCATAATCCAACACATCAATTTGAATTTGATTAATCATCATCATCACAACCATAATTACACCATGGGTCATCACACTATGACCCAATTATTGGTACTTTTCGCGATATTTTGCATCGAAGCAGTTGTTTTTGATGATGATTTCGCTGTTTGTGGACCGATTTTCAAAATTCTCGTGTTGTTGTATAGGATATAATCTTAATTTTGTATAACAATTACGAAAATGATGAGCTGATGATGGGATCTATGAGCAATCGAGGGAAATCCTTGAAATTTGTCAAAACACTCATAGTGGTTAAAATGTTGTTTTTAGTAAGTTAAACATAGTATGTTACGAATAAGAGAAATTTCATACGAAGGTGTCTTTTGGTCCAAAGGCACTGAATAGAACTCCTGAATCTTTAAAGATAAAAGTTTTGAAATTGCAGCATCGCTTAGATAACTGCAAGCATTTACCACAATTTCGCTTACAGTAACATAATGTGAATAGTTAACATTCGTATTGGAGCCTTATTTTGTAGATAACTAGAAGTGTGAAATTATTATTTTTAACAAAAAATTAAAACCGACTTCCAAGGTAAAAACAATATAGTAATATGAACTAAAAAGTATAAAATAACTCTTACTCTTTAATAGTGCCTTTTTCAGAATTCGTCTAAATCTAAACTATTTCTGTACAATACTACAGTCTTCATTATTTTGAAGTCGGTACCAGTCCCAAAAGTTTCAGATATTCTAAGTTCTGACATTACTGAACTCACGAATAAATTCGCTGGTACCGACTTCAAAATAATGAAGACTGTAGTATTGTACAGAAATAGTTTTGATTTAGACGAATTCTGAAAAAGGCACTATTAAAGAGTAAGAGTTATTTTATACTTTTTAGTTCATATTACTATATTGTTTTTACCTTGGAAGTCGGTTTTAATTTTTTGTTAAAAATAATACATTGAAGCAATTCTTTAAAGAGCAAATTATTTCTGCGGCAAAAAGTATTTTTTCCAATACTGCACTGGTATTCTGAACAAACAATTTGAGTAAAACCGTGAAAGTGAAATTGATAGCGGGATCGGAAACAATCGCCATTTGCGTTCAAATCTATTACCGTACGTCCGCGTCAGCTGATGCGATGTTTTTAATGTCGGCATCCTTTGTCCGCCCGCAGCGATATATATTTAAATCAATCGACTGGTATATTTTGTTACTATTGGTCCATTTGCCAGCCTCACTATTTTCCATCCAGCTTAACTGTAACTAAAACCACCGGCTCGTGTTTTTTCAGTCTCGGGACTTACGGCCCATTCTCCTCAAAAATAACAATATTTTTTTATTTACGAAATACAATACTCCAATTTCTCGATATCGCTCTATTTATTAATCATTAGCCGACGTAAGATGACTGGCAAGATCGGGAGGGCGCAGAAGAAATATAATATCGTGCGCTATATAATAAGGCCGTATTGAGCGTATGGTATTTACTCGACTAATGAACTTCAAATATTATCTGTTTACCCTCCCTCCGGCGCCCTACACCCCCTCACCCCCGGCGTCGCCCGGGGCTTCGACGGCGAAGACACAACGGGGATTTGTTTAAACGAGCTAACAATTTAAGCTCGATACTTAATACGTCTCGGTGCTGTTTAACTTCATGCTCCACATAATTGTCAAATACGATCGCCTTTGAGATGAAAATTTCTCGGAATACCCTCATCGCAGACGATGCGTCTGACGGCTGTAAACACGACTCACCAGCTTATTAAGAATCAGGGAGAAGGGATCCATCATCCGAGCTAAGTTCAAATTTTATTAACGCCTGCTTGTATTAATGCTTTGTTAAATATCTTGTATTCATGCCAAAAGATACGCTTTTAAATGATTTTAATAAACGATTCACTTTAACCGACATCGGTTAAATTGACCTCGGAGCTATTAATTTTAAACGCATAACACTATATAATATAAACTACCCTCTAATAGCCGCAAATAATTTGTCAAACGGCCACTATTTAATGCGATAAAATATGGCGGGAGCGCGTCGGCCATAAATCTGAAAAATCCCGACATTACACATGTTGTTTGTGGAGTTTATTTGCGTTCCGCACTGTAATTACACGCGTTAAGTACCTACTGTAGCCGTAAAAGAGAGGTATTACTATTATTGTTGTATTATGCTACTAGATGTTGACCGCAACTTTGTTGCACCAAAAGCAATTTTCCGAAAGTATTCAATGTGCTTTTCCGGGATTCGTGGCAACTTTGTACCTAATTTAAATCAAATCAAATCTGCGGTTTAATTTTTACTGATGAGAAGAAGTTCGAGGAGAGTCTCGAGCATTGAACATTTAGAAAACTTCAAATGACATCTCAAGGTTTGCCCGGCTCCTACAAAATATGTAAGTATTAAGTACACAAAATTATCACATTGATATTATGAGTAACAGGAGCTTTGTCTTAATTTACTACATGAACGAAAATATTGTAAGTTTAAGAGCTACTTAAATTTTACAAATAGGTATATAAGTAAGATATTACATTAGTGAATGCTTGCAAATCCGTAACATACGTAACACACGCCACACGTTAAATCGCGATTAAGCCGATGTTTGTCGCGATAAATAACGCGCGTCCCTGGTGATTTATAAATTTGAGTGTCGCCTCCCGCCAGAGTAAGGACCCGTGTGCCGAAATTATTGTTATATGATTTCGTTAATAGCGATATAATAAACGATAAATATACCGATCACGTGCACATTTACGTAATCATTTTACATAAAATTTACTTTATAGAGTCGGAATTATTTTGAAACTGTTATTACTAAACTTGCTGTCAGCTTTACATAAAATTTAGTAGGTGATTCCTTTTTCTATTCTTTTTAAAGTTAATTTAAATATTATCCCTAACGTATTATATGTTTGTCTGCGATTTACTCTAAACCTACTTGAGATATTTGGGAGAGTTTTTCACCAATCACCATTGGAAAGGGCATCTATGATCTATCAGAGGAGATCTGATAAAGATTTTCAGATTAAAATAAAAGACTGCTATTAAGCTTTGTGATGGGTATTTTGAAAGCGGTTCCATTTTAGGCAAAAAGAAATGATTTAAAAATTCGTTTTGTACTTTTTTTTCAATTTGAATATGAAAAATAGCCGCACATGATACTCTATATTTCGTTGTTAACGATGATCGTTTTGTAGAAAAATATGAGCGCGGCAACAAAAGGTGAAAATTTCCACACGCGGCGGTCGGCGTAACGAAGCCAATCAAACAGTGCAGCGCCCGGCGAGAAGCCCGTGCAGGGACATTCGACAGCTACGTATTCGGAGCGCTCAAGACGAGAATATATTGAAAAGATAAGGGTATTAAAAATGATGCTGCCCTGCATTTTATATACAGGCCTCCCCGTTTAACGACGTCTGACGCAAGCCGATACCATAAATGATGTATTCCAGACTCCAGTGTGAGTTCACGACATCTGTCAGTTCTGGCTGCGTCAGTCAGGCCGGCTGCATCTAAAAATCGTTACTGATAACATTGACAAAATAATATTTAAAGCTTTACCTGTGATTTTCTATCGTGGCCTAACGTGTAGAGCCCGTTACGATTACGCAGCTGACAAATTTTCCTGCTAGCTACCGGTCTCCCGCACCGATACAGAACGATCGCAGTTTACCCGGGAATTGACGAATATTCCGGACAAAGCCCGCAAAAATGTCCGTATCCACTGTCCAGTATTTTATTCTTTTGCAGTTTTCGTGCTCGGAAATTCTAGTTTAAATTGACTATACAAACTACATTTTGAAATATAAATTATGTTCACTTCATTTCAAATCATTTTTATCTATGTAAAGAAAGCTCAGTATGAGTGGCAATAGTCTACCAATTCAAACTAATTTTATTACTGTTAAAAAAATAAACAGTTTGAACTTTGAATTTTTAAAGTAAAATTACAAATGAACACAGTTACTATATTAAGAATTAACTCAGATACTAAATTTCTTTATTCTTCAATGGGACAATATTTGATTGTTTATTCTATTACAAAAAACTTCTAAACACTTTAAGCTACTTTCACGTGGCAATTGTGCTGAAACTTTCCTCAACACAATGCAATTTGATCCGACGATTTTCCAGCGAAGTTTTTCTTAAACACCTCCAGATTGTCCGATATCTTCTTCCTGCTGATAACCTCTTATTTACCCGGAGGATACAAAGAATCTTTTGTACCTTTTTGTACTCGTCTATACAGCTGTTTGTACCTCTGTCCCATTCGGAGCCGGCAGATAATGCCGTCTCAGGGGCCCCGATTGCTATATTAGCTCGGTCGTCTTGGCAAAACCAATTTTGATATTTTGTATACAAAAGTTAGGTAAACAAAATGTATTTATAGATGTTACAAAATTACTAGATGTCCTTACGTCTTACGAATTTTTGAACTGGTCACGTGTGATTTGCGACTTGTAACGCTATAAAAAAAATTGTACGCATTCCCAAAAAGACAACGATGCTGAAGAATGCTGCTGCTTCACACAAGAATGTTGACATTTATCACATTTTATCTAAGTCAATAGTGACTCTATTTCCCCCAACATATTGATAAAACCCAATTAATCACATTACGCCGCCGGTTCGTTTAGTTTTAATCTGTCAGTTTCCGCGCCATGTACCCGGGTGCCCGGGTGCCCGGGTCCGGGATAATGCCCGGGTGCTTTATGACCCCATGCGGTCCGGGTCTAATTTTTATTCATAATTTGTACGGGAAGGAAACGTGAATTGTGTGTAATTAAAATAAATTTTACGCCATATTTTCGTGGGCTAAACGAAATCTAAATACTTATATTCATTTCATTGAAATATAATAAGGTCTGGTCAACGGTAACGCTGATCTCGTGCATTTGACCGCTCAAATATAGCTCCAGACTGAACTGGAGCTGGATCTGGGGTATATCTCTATTGATGACAGTGTCATCAATGCGCATTTCGTGAAATCATTTTGTGGCTCACTTACACTTTAATAGCATACTATGATGGACTATTCATACTATTCATACTTTAAATTAGACATTTATTAAAGAAGAAGTCGAAAGTAATAACGACAAGTAAAGACTAATAAATTTCTAACCCTATCGCTGCAGCCGGGTCTGTGTCGCCTGTATTTACTGTGACTGCCGCTAAATACCGCACGGCATATAAATCAAACATGGCTAACTATTTCAAACGTCACGCCATACTCGAGCTGGGCGGCGTCCGTCAGCCTGACGCATGGACACACTGGCTAAAGTATTGGAGCTGCTCTAGCGGTAGGGCTGTCTAAGAAAAGATTATAAATAAGTTAAGATAGGCACTATTTAATTTCTAGAATAATTTTATAAATAAATAAGCTAAGTCGAACGCATAAAATACATAGTGTGTTCTGCTTCTGTAGGATATGATGGCCATTAAAAAAAAGAATTCTGTATCATTAATTGATTAAAGATACCACACGCTCATTCGCTACTTCAGTTTTCAGATTATTTGAAACTCTAATATTATGCATAAGTATGAGTTATTACTCCCAAGTGCCAATACATTAAACCAACATAGCTAAGACTATCTTACATTAGTTGAAAATGTAATATATAATTATTTATGTTAACAACGCTATTTATACAATTATAATTATTTATAATTATATTACTAAAATTGTATAATATTACATTGTTATTAACGAGGGTAAATTTTAAGATTCACTTAAAGTCTCTTGTGCCAACCCTAGCACCGATCGTAGATTTATGAATAATAACTCTCGAGTGAATTATAAATTCTGTATTGATTGCAGATTGAGAGTAAATTGTTATTAGCCGCTAGTACCGGCGCGGGCGGTAAATCATGATACCGTTCGTGATCTCTGTGGGTCTCAGGGACCCAGAGCGTGTTATTACGGGTTAAGTAGACCACACGAGAAGATACCTTCTTTTAGACATAATATTATTATAGCAGCTTCAAGTGAAAAAATCTATGTCTTATGATGTTTATACATAAATCGCCTTTTTAAATCTTTATCGCAAATAAAACACTTAAATTGATATTGACTTAAATTGAGATATTGACATTATAATTTTTTGTATCGTTTAGACAATATTTTTAATTATTGGTGTTTTAGTTAGAACTAGTTCAAGAATGTAATCCTATCCAATAAATAAATTAAATGACTAGTAGGTTTACTAATCCTTGCATAAACTCCAATTACGCGCGAACAGAACTATAATATGCAAGCATCTTACATATTACTAAAGCCCGTCACAGACTTAGCTATAATATATATTAATATATTTATAGCAAGGCATATTAATCTATACTAAATCCACATGTCTCAGAAATATATATTATAGCTGAGTGTGTGGTTACGCGAAAATTAGTAAACTATATAAAATATATAATAATATGCCTAGCTATAAACATATTAATATATATTATAGCTAGGTCTGTGACGGGCTTTAAGTCTAAAATATGCAAATTAGTGACTCGTATTTAATAAAATATCAAAATACTAGATGTTCCCGCAACTGCATTCTTGAAAAAAATCTTTATCCATACTAATATTATATCCATACTAATATTATAAATGCGAAAGTGTGTCTGTCTGTCTGTCTGCCTGTTACCTCTTCACGCCTAAACCGCTGAACCGATTTTCTTAAAATTTGGTATGGAGATACTTTGAGACCCGGGAACGGACATGGGATACTTTTATCCAGGAAAAATGTACGGTTCCCGCGCGATAAATGAATGTTGGTGCAACGGAGTTGCGGGCGTCATCTAGTCTATATATATAAAACTCAAAGGTGACAGACAGACTGACATGGTGATCTATCAACGCACAGCCCAAACCACTGGACGCATCGGGCTGAAATTTGGCATGCAGGTAGATATTATGACGTAGGCCACCGCTAAGAAAGGACTTTGATAAATTCCGTCCCTAAGGGGATAAAATAGGGGATGAAAGATGGTAAAATATAATAATACTTCTTAACGCGAGCGAAGCTGCGGGCAAAAGCTCGTCATATACAGTATATCATGATGACAACTATTCACTGTCGTTCTTCAGGATTCAAAGTATCACCCCCAATTCCAATGGAACCGGTTGAGCGGTTTAATCTTGAATGTGACAAACAGATAAACACACAATTTCGATTTAATAATATTAGTTATTTAATTAGGATTTAAACGAATCCTGCTAATCCTAATCTACTGTTATTGGCCAACCCGTTTTCAATATGCTACAGTCGAGCATATTCTAGAACAGTGTTTTTCAACCTTTTTTATGGTGCGACCCCTGGTATGAAAAGATGTGGCAAAACCCCCTCCACCTTTTGCTATTTTACCAAGTATGTACTATCAGAGAAGTTGATTCCTAGTCAGATGGGGGACCTACGTAGTTTGGGCGCGTAAAGCGTTACGTCAAACCCAGCCGACATAATATCACAGTTAACATTGAATTGACATGATCCGACCAAATGACGTTGGTCTGTCATCATGCCTAGGAACCAATTTCCTCGATGGTACATTGTACCGACGTACAAATATAATATATTTTTACTACAATAGTTCTCTCGATCTCTCGCGACCCACCTATATAAGCTTCGTGACCCACAGTTTGCAAAATACTGTTCTAGAAAGTACTAGAAGTTCAATTAAAGTTATCACGATCATAATAATTGCCCCAATTAAGCCGCAAACATCGCTTTCCACCGCGAGCCGCGTCTGATGCTGTGATATGAATAAACATGCGAACTGCTCACCACACATTTTGTATTTATAGGATAATGTTTTAAGCCACTTTATTTATTATGTCATATTTTGTGTTCACATATTCTCAAAAAATATTTGTTACTCTTTGAGCATGTGAAATGATTAATTATATTATTCTAGAGATTTTAATATTTTAAAATTGGTTTCCAGAATATTGTTAGATTTTTTGGGAAAACAATGTTAACAACACGTCATGTCATCATAACTTTGTATTTTAATGATTTTCCAAATGTTAAATAAATTACAGTTATTCCGCAAGAAAGAGAAATCCTTATCGAGAAATAACACCGCAGTATATTTTAACATTTACCTAAATTTTAAACCAAAACAATCATAAATTTAAAATAATTGTAATTAGAATTTTGTGAACAAATCATTTAAATTGTGTCGTTAAATTCTGGTCACCGCGGCGCGTATCTTATCTCCAAATTAAATTATGTATATTGTCTCCATAAATCTGTTCAGACGAACCAGATCCAGGATAGGGGTAGGAGATAGGGTGGGGTGATGCTAGAGAGAGGGTACAACTAGGAAATTGATAGTAAAAATCTTTGTAATTATTTACGGACAATTAACCGTAGATAGGAGTAAAGATCCTCTTTGAAGTTAAAAGTTATTTAATGACGTGTGCATTTTTTTAGATGAATAAAATATTATGTTAAGCTGTAACAGCCTTCTCACGGGACATATTTTATCTGAAATTCATATGACGGAGGGAGACTTAAATGCCGGTGCGGCCAAGGAGAGGACTGAGGGAGTAATCATCTTCTACTGTAAAGAAACTACGTCAAAGTGTTATAATATTACATTATGTGTCATGCTGTTCTCTTTTCATATCTGCCAGCACTCCCGAAGTGCAACCCTTTGTTTTCTTCACGAAATATAACCGTGCAATATCCAATAAATAAAAAGACAATTTGGGTATGGAATATAAATCAAATATCTGCAGTGTATTGGTGTTGTCTAGACGCCATACATTTGTCATGTGAAGTATCCCACACCTCTAGACTCGGTCGTTTCTCAGTCTGCTTGAGATGCAGATGACTTTTGTATGCTAAACGCAAGATTTTGTATGAAATTTTGATGCCGCAAAAGTGTTGTGGTATCGTTCAAAGATTCGTATTTACATTTTAAAGAGCAAAAGTAAGATCGCTTCTTGTTTGTAATCTGAAGCTGCTAAATAGATGTACGTTGCCGTCAATCAGATTATGAGACTTCTACTTTTTCCTTTTGAAGAATATTGATTACAGAGGACATAAATTGTATCTTTTGTATTCTTTGTTACTAAAAATCTGCGACAAAATTAGTTTTCAACAGTGAATACATTTTGTGATGTAAATGAATACTGAAATGATAAAATTTGGGTTATATGAAACATCATCACGGGTTTCACGGTACAGTGGCCAGTGACATTCACAGTTGATACCTAAAACTATATAACATATTATAATATACAGTAGACAATAATATCATACTAGATCGCCCAAATAGAAAACACGCACACATTGGCAATAATTCAGATAACTCAAAGTAAAACTGCAGTATGATGCCGAATCGCACGCAACTTGTCTCTGTGTTAAATAACTCTTACTCAACACTTAGCTCTACTGTATGATTATTATACTGTTCTAAACTCCAGCCACAGAATATTATGAAATACCAAACTTTTATGATAAAATGTGAGCCCTAGTTATAGGTATTGGTGTATAGTAGTTTATGCACGAGTTGTTTATATTTAAATTTATTTTGATGTACACGCTACACCACACCGTCCGATACGATTTGACTGTATTCGTGTTTATTATAAAACATCAACTAAAATACATCATGGCGTTGCAAAATAATAGTGTGTTAACATTTCAAAAGGCTTTAATTATAATTCTTTTGAATTGTTTCTTTTAAGTAAATATGACTGAAATATTAAAGTAGAGCTTAATAAGAATTAATTATTGTGTATCTTAATCGTAACGATACATCGTATTATATGTACCTGTTGTAACCGCTGTATCGTCGAAGATTGCTTTAGACAGCTCTTATTAATACTCGAATATAATATTATTATCAAAAAAAAAAATATCTAAAATATGTGATTTTGGTTTATGTTTTTGTATTCAAAACTTTTACGTAGCAAATTGGTTTCCAGCTACTTAACTGAGGTGTTTTGACTTTTATATTACTGGACATGGCATTTTAATAACAGAAGTATTGTAGATTTCTATCCGCTAGCGCCATGTTTCGCCGAGTATAGTATAAATATTGGTTTACCTAATTAAAACATCAAATTGTTAAAAAAAAAGTAGTACATCGCACATTCGTAGCAAAGTTGTGTTGTGTCGTAGCGGTGTCTACGCCGCGCCGCGCCGGCGTAGACAGCGCTCAAGCCACGTCGTAATAGTCCATTGAAATGTTACATTTGCTTTGCATTTATAAGAGGACGCAATTTTATTTTTGGAATATGTTGGGGGGGTCAACAGAAGCTTAACCAAAAAAGTGAGCAAAAAAGTGAGATTTTTTTTGAAAAGGATTATTATCACTTTTTAACTTTGTTTAATACATTTTACAATAAAATTACTTTAAGCCAACCTTGTAGATAATCTTTTGAAAAATAAATCCTCAAATCCCCCCGATTTCATGAAATTAATTTTCTGCAGATGCAAAGGAAACTGTGGATCCGTGTGTGGCGGCAGAAAAGCAGGCCCTGAAATGCTTTATAGTATAGTAGGCATGTGCAGACTAGTATAGTAGGCATACTATAATATAGTTTGCACATATTTATGTAGTGCAGTAGGCATACTCTAGATTGTGGCTGCAGCAAAGTAAGCCTGAAATGCTTATCAGAATAGTAGGCGTATGCGTACTATTCTGTTAAGCAGCTGCAAAAAAGCAGGCATAAATTGCTCTACAGTATTGTAGAGCATTTTAGGCCTGCTTTTTTGCAGCCACACATGCTTTCACAGTTTCTTTTGCATCTGCAGCAAAATAATTTCATGAAATCGAGGGGGATTGGTGGATTTTTCTCAAAAGATCATCTACAAGGTTGGCTTAAGGTAATTTTATTGTAAAATGTATTAAACAAAGCTCAAAAGTGATAATAAACCTTTTTGAAAAAATTCTCACTTTATTGCTTATAACTTTTTACATTTTTAATTTAGGGCAAAAAATTATATAAACATATATTTTGTAGGCAAAATAATTTGCAATAAATTATATTCTTACAATTTTTTTGTAAGACGTATAGTTTCCGAAATATCACGAAAATAGTGTTGTCGCCCCCTTTTTCAAGATGGCGGCCGGGGGACAAGAGTAGCGACCCCACAAACTTGAGGTTAAGCTTCTATTGACCCCCCCAACATGTTCCAAAAATAAAATTGCGTCCTCTAATAAATGCAATATTCGGTCCTTAAATTGTAACATTTCAATGGACTATAAACGAACTTTGTGTACAAGTTTCCAAAGTTATAGAAATACTAGCTGACCCGACAGACGTTGTCCTGTCTTAACGATGATTATTATTTAATTCGAATTGGTATAATTAAGAAAATAATAGATTGAAATTAGTAACTTCATGCCAAATTTCATCAAAATAGATTAAAGAGTTTAAGCGAAAACCATAAAAGTTTATTGTGCAGGAACCGTACATTTTCCGGGACAAAAATTATCCCTTGTCCTTTCCCGAGACTCAAAGCATCTCCATACCAAAATTCACCAAAATTTATGTATATTGAATCAAAATCTATGTATATTGTGCAGTAACCGTACATTTTTCCGGGACAAAATGTATCCATTGTCCTATTCCCATATATATTTGTACCCAGAAGAAGATCTTCTAGGTCTAAATACCCAGTTTGGTTCTCTAAAAATCTAATTAAACTTTTAAAAAAAAAGGAAAAACTAAGACTTAAGTCGCGAAAGTTCGGTAACCCTCGTGACAGACTTGAGTATGCAATAATGCGCAAACGATGTAATAAACTTACAAAAATTTGCTATAATGATGATATCAGAATGGTGGAAAATAGTGTAAAAAAGAATCCAAAGACATTTTGGAGTTATATCAAGCATAAGAAATCTTCCCCTGGCTTACCATCTGCAATGAGTGATGACAATTCGACAGTGACAGGTAACTTAAATATTGCAAATTTGTTTGCATCTCACTTCCGCTCTGTATTCTCAAGTAGCTCTTCCTCTTGTATCAATCCTCAAGTAACTACACATGCTAGTATAGGCGTGCAACCCAATTCCAACCTTCATTGCATAGTACTATCAGAATCCGAGATAGCAAAAAAACTTAAAGTCATAGACCAAAACAAGGGTGCTGGGCCTGACAATATTCCACCTCTCTTTGTTAAAAGATGTGCTAGATTGCTGGCTCTTCCTCTCATGATGATATTCAACAAATCGTTACAGTCTGGGGTCTTTCCAAATGAATGGAAAAAAGCTAGAATTGTACCTGTACTAAAAAAGGCGATTATAGCAAAGTCAAGAATTATAGGCCTATTGCTATTATATCTTCTTTCGCGAAAATTTTTGAGGCACTAGTCTGCACTGTCTTGACACGCCACTGTGTTAGTTCAATAGCGGCTCAACAACATGGCTTCCAAAAAAAGAAGTCGGTAATAACGAACCTCGTCTCTTATTTGACTCCGATTTTTGAGGCATTCGATAATAGAGACGAAGTTGATTCTATTTATACGGACTTTGCCAGTGCTTTTGACCTGGTTGACCACAAAATCTTGGTAAAAAAACTGAAAGAGCAGTACGGAATAAGCGGTCAATTGCTTCACTGGTTCATGTCTTATTTGAGTGAGCGTGAGCAAACAGTGGTGGTGAATGGCTCGGATTCTGTTAGGTATTCAGCAACCTCGGGTGTGCCTTCATGGTCGTACCTGAAATCCGTGATCTAGGGGTTATCATTGACTCCAGGCTTACCTTCACGTCTCAGTTCGATGTAATGATAAAGAAAGCTGCCAAAATGTTAGCGTTTCTTAAGCGTAACTCTAAAGATTTTAAACTTCCAGAAACCAAGATATTACTTTATAATAGCCTAGTGCGTAGCATCCTGGAGTTTGGCAGTGTAGTCTGGAGCCCTTCCTACGAAACGCACTCGCAAAGGATTGAGACAATTCAGAGAGCCTTTACTAGACACTTGGCCTTTGCTACCCCACATATTAATAACAGACTCTCATATGACGAAAGACTATCAGTTTTCAAAATGAACAAGCTTTCCGAGCGCAGGCGTATGCTAGATGTTGTATTTCTTCGAGACATAGTGACTGGTACCACACCTTCTCAGGATCTGTTAGAGTCAGTCGAACTTGTAGTACCTAAAATTCATGCAAGAACAAGACGGAAACCATTTTTCAGCACTCCCAGACATAAAACTAATCTTGGCATGAACAATCCTATTTATAGAATAGCTACGACTTATAATGAATGTTATAAAATTTTTGATTTAGACATATTATATCATGACCACTCAATATCATTAAAGAAAAAAATGTTACATTAATTATCGCCCATACAAAATTTTTATTTTGACTTATCATTTATTTATTTTTTTTATTTTTTTTTATCTAATATTAATTGACCCTTTATTATGAATTTACTATTGACTTTACATTGACATTTTATTTATTAATCCGGACATTAAAATGAACATGACATTTTCCATATAATATATTAGTTTTTTTATTATTATTATTACTTTCATGACATTGAATAAAATTATGTACTGTGTGCTTCCTTAATTCTTTCTTTTCTGTATTTTTGTATATTTATAAATAAGAATTAATTGTATACTTAACTTTAATTTAATTTGGTTATAGATGTGTTTTTATAAAATAATGTTGTGCATGTCTTTAATTGATATAAGCACTAAAATGTAGTTATTAATGTAATCAATGTATATGCGTGTGTGTATATTGTTGATATGCCTAATAAATAAATAAAATAAAATAAAATATTCCTGGTTCTAAGCTACCCCTCCACCAATTTTCAGCCAAATCGGTTCATCCGTTCTTGAGTTATAAGTGGCGTAACTAACACAAATTTCTTTTATACATTAATATAGATATTTACTGATATTTTTGTAACCTTATATTATAATAATATTAAGTATATTAATATTTATTTTACTACTAAGGACAGATTTAAAAAATGTAATATTGCTTTCGCTCTGTAACTTATTAAAATACAATTCACGAATTTCATCTTGCAGCACGCTTGCAGGCGGGTATTTTTCAGTGCAGACAATACTTTACCTGGCATTAGCGCACCTGCACTAATTGCCTTTGTTAACGTCCACCCTACCCCCACCCCCGCGATACTGATGATTTTTTTTTTGTATCGTCCCCCTAACATTATCAGGGCTATTTATTTTCTATTTG
This sequence comes from Polyommatus icarus, assembly GCA_937595015.1. NCBI lineage: Eukaryota > Metazoa > Arthropoda > Insecta > Lepidoptera > Lycaenidae > Polyommatus > Polyommatus icarus. Next base: position 527,662 of record OW569322.1, on the reverse strand, counting down.
TCTATAAACACAATTTGTCTAATTAGCCCATTACTTATGTTCAATAATATAATTTGTACAATATTTATGATATCCAATATAAACTATACGATGTAATTAACACTAAATTCCAATATACAATAAAATGATTCCACTAAAATAAACAAATAAAATACCTACAATTAAAATGTCAAAATAGTAAAACAACGGCACAAATATTATAAAACAAAAAGAACGGAGACTATTCTAATATCACAGCTTAAAATTAGAACCTAATTGTTATTATCACACAAAATACTACTGTTACGTTTGTTCACTACACCCACGATCGTTCTGCAAAAAGCCAGGAAGATGTACGCTTTTTACCCCCCAGGATGGATGGCAGATTCTCACCTGTTATTGATGTGCCCAATTTCTGCTCAATATCGTATCTATTGCTAGCAAAAATTGGGTACTCGAGTAGCAGGTGAGGAACCGTCTCCTCAACTCCTGGCTGACACAGGCAGGACGGATCCTCCTTCAGCTTGAATCTGTTCAAGTAGAAGGCGAATCCGCCGTGAACGGTCAGAATCTGTGTGATGTGGTGTGTGATGTATATTTTCTGTACTATTTTGTATGCAGCGGCAGGGCTTGGGAAACAATATGAGTTTTACGGTGCAACCTGTACGGTTCAAGGATAAATCTGTAACCTTATAACTCTAGTCTATGCATATAATTTTTATGAAAAACTTGTAGAAACTAGTCTAATCCTTAATCCTCCAAAACTACCAAATATCTGGAATCTGGATGCTTTTTAAAGCATCCAGATTAGTTTCAGAGCCTACTTAAGTAAGCAGACTTCGGATTGCCTTTTAATAAGAAATTAAAATTGCGTTTATATTCCTAGTCAATTATCATAATATTATGTATTTCTAATTAACAAACTGTATTATGCTTACTTTCTCTCGGAAATACACAAAATTGAAAAGCACACACCAAATAAAGGATTGTAAAGTGTATGTAAGCGTATTACCGGCACCTGGCCACCTGATATAAACATCTGTAATTACCGCCCTCACCCCCCTCGCCCCTGCCCTGCTCCCTCCCCTGCCCGACGACAGGCTCGTTAGTACGGCGACAGAGATTATAGCACGGCAAAGAGTGACTAGAGGGCAGAGGGACCTACTATTACCTTTTCCCGACTACTTAAAGCATAATATAGCTTTGAAAAGATTTGATTTTGGCAGTATATGTGTGTTTGTATGTAATATATTATGCCTTCGTAACGGCTACGCTAACTACGTTCGATTTTGTTAAATGAGATATTAATACATATTTATATAAGTACTAGCTGTTTCCCGCGACTTCGTCCGCGTTAACATAGTATGCCTATATAATACAGACTAATTTCATTTAAACTTTCAACCCATATTTCACCCCCTCGGGGGTAGAATTTTCAAAAACGCTTAAACATGTATCCAATCATTTTTAATCAGTAGCCCAAACATAAAATTTCAAGTTTCTAACTTAAGAAATGACGGACTTTCATACAAACTTTCAACCCCTTTTTCACCCCCTTCGGGGTAAAATTTTCAAAATTCCTTCCTTAGTGGGTGTCTACTTACTATAACAATCCTACTCACCAAATTTCGTGGCTGTAAATTAAACAGTTTTTGCTCAGCGATGATGAATCAGTCAGTCAGTCAGGACATGTAATTTTATAAGTATAAGATATAGATGTGTTAATGATGCCGTGGGCGATATACCAACGCAATTTTTTTTCTTTATAATATTTTTACGTAGTCGGGTTACAAGTTTTAAAGAACCGCAGACGGAAGCTAGTTATCATAAAATATGTATAAACTACAACACTCCAGTAGTCCATACAGCTACTCTACTACTAGCATACTCTTTGATCTTTTCGTTGTTTCGTTTTGAAATTACCAAGAAAGTATAAACAGCAGATGAAATAAAATAAATATTAAATAATATTTATAGTATTTAATCCTTTCAACTCATACAACAATAAATTTTCATTAAAATATGGCCTGCTTACTTTGTCGTTAATATTTTTATAGCCTGAACCCACACAGACATATTGTTTTACACATTTCATATGATAGAGACTATGATATATGGAAGTTATAAAATAAGCATAATAGAACCAAATAGAGGCTACAGCTACTTCCGGTTGTAAATGTAAAAGAACATTATAACGAACAAAACAGCATGTGGCTGAGGACTGGAGATAAAAATCTCAAAGCATCTGCAGTCGGCATACAGGCAGACAAGCAGACTGTAGGTTTGAATAGTGGTAGTTTTGGGTACTGATCCCTAAAATAATATTTTTCGTAGCATTTTCAGTATAAGCAGTTTGGATAAATCATTCTGGGTATTTCGTCTGCTTGTACAATATAAGTAGGTAATAATAAAGGGTTAATATATATTGTAATATATTTTATTCATCTCGGGTGTAATGAGACGCACACGTGTCGACACCCGACGACACCCGACACACGAACTACAGAATAAGTTGACGCAGAAGACAAGCTTAACTTCTGTACCTAGGACCTAGTACCTAGGTACCTACCTAGGCGCTTTGTCAATGCATTCGTTGAATTTCAGGGCGTTCCTTACGAGATAGGTACCGTAATTTACCGAGTTTCAAGCCTTAATATAAATTCATAATTTGAAAGCTACAAAGTTATAATAAAAAGACAGAAATAATCTTCAGTATATCAACATTCCTTTCCCCGTTTTAAATTTTCTATTTTTGTTTAATATACTCATGATACAGCTACCAAAATAAAACCAATTTATTAAAAATCAAGCATACATTCTGCATCTCCTTAGGATTTACAAATTACTTTTATTTGAAACTCACACCAATAGATCGACAATATCATAAACTACATATTCCCCGTTTTAACTTTTTTTAGGACAATTTTGAACTAAGATAAGTAAAAAAATAGGGTTTTGGTGCGATCTCGGCAACGCGGCAAATGTATGGCCAAGGTCGTTTGCTCGGGGGACGGCCTTAAGCAGGCCATACACGCATGAGTGTACCTGACAGGTTTACCAGAACAGGTCACCTGTTCAGGTAAACCGAGGCGTATATGCTACAGAACTGCGCAGGTTTTGCCTCACCTTTGCCTGACAGGCGTAACTGCACAGGCAAACCCGTCAGGTACAGTCTTGTGTTTATGGCCTACTTTAAACAATAAAGTTCGATGATTTATGTACGTACTTGGACGCAAACATGGCGCCTGCGAAGCCCTACTTAAAATACCATACATACGAAGAATCCATATCAAAGATCAACAAAAATAAATGAATGAAATATTCTTTGTGCCCACATAACAAGACACAAAAGGAATACAAAAATAAACGAAATATTTAGATGTATAAAAATAAAATTAATTGAACGAAAACCACTCCACCTTTCAGACAGAAAATGAACGAGATCAAAGTGTATTAAGGGAGTATGTTCATTTAACAGCATTGTTATTAGGTTTCGTATTTTGACATAATCCAAACAAATCGCTAATGGATAGATAATCTCCTGTCAAATAAACTCAGAAACTGGGCATAAGAATGTCACAGAACAACAGAGTACTATCAGAGTTGATTCGTATTTCATAGACAGATGGAGGACCTACTTAATTTAGTCGCATTAAGTCAAACCCAGTCGATAGATCTTGTGATCTAAAACTATCTAAAATCTTGTGATCTAAATTGACAAAACCCGACCACATGACATAGGTTCGTCATCTCGTGCCCGTGGCTTCGTCTTGGTTGGCGAGAGGAGCGTCGCAGAGTTTTAGTGGGTAGGATCGCGGCACATACCATCTTCGCCGCGATGAGCCCCACATATCCGCAGCGGGAGTCCCCATCCCCTGCGTCGAATGCGTAATGCATTTCTCTGCGTGAAAAAAAAAAGGCTCGTCATCTCACCTATGAATCAATAATTATTCTTTGATGGTACTTACATCAAACTTAAATACCTACCTAAGTTGTAACACCCTTTACGCTGAGGTCAAAATGTATTCAACACGAGCTATCCTTCTGTATGTATTTATTCCGCGGGCGACCTGTATCTCTCACGCGCCATTACACCATGTGTCGTGTCGCGCGACTGAACACAACACATTATACTCTTTCTCAATAAACAACCCCTAAGGTTATAACCGCAGATTTTGGTGACTTCAACCGGGCCATTAAATACCCATACATTTTGTTTGGTAAAGTATCCGAGGGATAAATTTATAGCCAAAATGGGGAGACTAGGCACGAGCGGGTATTGACCTCTTGATGAATGATGTACAATTTTTTTTAATCTATTTATTAAAGGGGTTTTGTCGGTGACCGACTATGCCACCCCTATGAAACAAAATATAAAATTACAACAAAAGATACTTAAATACTACTTACAATAAAATCAAAATATATGTCTAGTAGAATTCGGGCCTCTCTTGAATTAGATGTACAATTTTTAACAGGAGGTCAATGACCGTCGTCAAATGATCGTGCAGAATACTGGAGGCTGTCCGCAACTTCGTACAGAAAATTTGCGCTAGAACATTTTGCAGAGATAAAAACTATCCTGTGGCCTTTCCGAGGCTTACCTGCACATACTTTCAGCATCGAAAAGGCAACATTTGTAGTTTGAACGTAAAAAGTTTACAGCATACAGCCAGGCAGCCATTCTTACGTATTTTTAATATAAGTACGGTTTGTAGATTTCGCATAAAGTTGTTTGTACGCTGAGGAAAATATGCAATTTCTTTTTTTAAAAACTCAGAAACTTCAACATGTCGCAAGAAATTTAAGAAATAATATACAATGCAAATAAAAATGTATTTAGTTTTAAAACGAAGTTAATTTAACAAAAATTGTAAACTCATGTACACACAATTCACAACTGCAGTCCAAAGCGGGCAGTTAAAATATATTACAGAGTTAGCGACATTACAGCTAACTTTTTGTCGCTAAAATAAAACAAAATTCACGTTGCAGTGTTTTCACTTCACAATTAGCAGAAATTATATTTTTGTAACAACATTTTCAGGATTCAGTAGCAACTACAACAATATTATTATATTTTTTGATTTCTGCCCGTCCGTCCGTTCTACTTTGATAACTACAAACGTAATTTTGTTACAGAGTAAAGAAAGAGAGTTTTCTTGCATACTGCGCACACATTAAGGCTGCGTTTCCACCAGAGCTGTGTTGCGAGGAATGTGTTTTTGAGAACCAATAGAATCAATTGACTTGAGCTTGCCATGACATCGCTTAGCGCAGCGATTCTATTGGATCTTGCAACACATTCCTCGCAATGGAAATACAGTCTAAGATACTATAAATTCTCTCCTGCGTAACTAGCTCAACTTCATTGAAACTCGACATCGTCACCGAAACCGATAATTAGATAGCATCACAATAGCTAGACATCTTGCGTCAATGTGCACCATAGATTTTAATACTTTACTGCCCCTCTCCCTCCCCCCTCCCCCGCGGCCGGACCTCACGGAATACGTTTATCGGCGGCCTTTTACGGGTTTATTTCGTTAGTTTCGATTCGATTTTCATTTCATGCAAAATACGATCCAATTCCGACCGGGGGGCGGCGGCCGGGGTTGCCAGAATTAACTCGTAAATACACAAATATGGCTGTTGATATTGTTTTGTGATTGTGTTGTATGTTGTGTAATACAATTCGGAGTTTAATGTGTATAATTTTATATTCTGTAGTTTGTCATCTGTCATAGTCTGTATCTACTTATTACTTGCGCATAAATATTCAGGTAAGTAATACATAATATATGAAAAATAATTTAGAAATTGTAAAGCAGACATGAAAATACACGGTAATCTTGTTATAACACGTATAATACGTTACGTATGATATTATGTAATGGTTTTCATAATGCCACGATATTTTTTTTCGAAAAATCAGGGAAAATACAAAAAGCACGGCAACTCCAGGGTCGGAGGACTCAATCGGGATAATGCTATAGAAGAATGATCCAAATTGAATGTCCCCCCTCCCTCCCCCGCACCGTACCGCACCGCCCTCACCCCCGCCTGCGTCTTGAGCCGACTCAGCGAAAATTTGCGCGCTCCGTTAGTTCCATGCGATTTTTATTAAATTTTTTGGCGATATCTCGCATCGCTGCTCGCCTGGTAATGCGGATAACTTATCGGGACCTCATCTACGTAAGCCGGGATCATTCCCTATTTGTTATTGATTATTTTGTGCAAGATTTGACGTCAAAATACCAACAGTTTGGTACTTTATACTAGTAAAATATTTTCGGTATCAGAGAGTTATTAGGGCTGCAGCCTGCAACGTTATTTTGTATGTTGCGACTGGCGGAATCACGCCGCGCCGTATCTATGGATAAAGCTTTTTGTAACTAATCAATAAAATCAAAATCAAATTGGTGTTCATAAAGAAGTAGTTTTTTAAACATAAATATATAGGTTTAAACTGACTTCGGCATCTTTTGATTTCCTTCTAGTATTGAATGGCATCAAACCTAGCTCATTGGCTTTTAGCATGACCAAATATTTGTCCGGTCAGGGCGTGATGGATGCGTTTATAATGTACGCCCACTGTCTGACCCGAGGAAATCGTAGACAGAGTTGCCAACTTCGGGATTTCCCAGTGTTTTTGCCGTTTTTACCGTATATTTAGTGGTTATTCTCTGTGAGACACACCTTGGAAAGATGTCAAATTAAATGGTCAATGTAGTCATTATTAGAAAAAACTTATCTGAGTTAATCGTTCGATCGAAACTGCAATAATATTTAGGGTAGTAATAAAAATCTTTCTGCGCATTTTACCTTACTCTATGTACTATAGATTGTAATTAATTCAGCTCGGAGAGTAGTGGCTGGAAAAAGAATACTTAGTAAAACCGAATGTTTTGTGTTTTAGAGTAGGTAACATAGTCTGGGGTGTGAGCTACGCGTTAGTCCGAGGCCAGGGGTGTGGACCACGCATTATCCGGTAACTCGACACCGCCATCCGTCTTCCGTATTGACCTGCACTGCGACTGCATCTCCAGATAAAACGTTTATTAAAAAATCTATACTGACTGCTGCAGGATTTGTTTATTCATCATCATCAGCGACCGCCACATTAGATTATGTATACCAGCAAATTTTTAGGGCGTTAAGCCTTTAGTAAACTTGCGGATGTGGTTAGGCACGCGGCACACGTATTTGTATTGTTTATTTACAAGGGAAATTAATGTATGGATTTCTTATGTCTTAGGTACACGTAGAGCATTGCCACTCAGTTTTTATAGTGAGGTAATATTTTCTGTCTTTTTGTTGCAGGTATGTGACTACTATAACATTTCTGCTGAATTGAGACATGATGACTTATTTTGCAGGTAAGTGCCTAATTTTTTTTTACTTTGTTTATAACATGATTGCTTTAAAAACATTTTTTTCGGATCAAAAACATCTTTTCCGTGTCGTACATACATAACCAAATTCAAAACTACTTATTTTTAAACTTGGCCTCATAACTCACAAGTCACAGCGTATTCCGCATCATTTGCCCGCGAACAAAAAGTCATATTCTGTACTGACAGAACCGAGGCAGAATACCGACATAAGTGAGGCAGAAAGTCGGCAGTAGTGAGGCAGAATATTCTCGAGCGGATTCGTCCGTTTGAAGTACACGCGTCGCTGCCCGCCGCTAAATGAGCACGATTTATTGTGCTTATTCCGAGATCTCTGTAAATATACACTGATATAATAAAATATATTGTTATTATTATAAGCCACAGTTTGTTTTATGAAAATAGAATGGCAAAATTGGAGGGATTTTGTGTTAAAGTTAACCCTGGTTTAAACACGTTGTTTCTTTTATGAATATGAGGGAAGACAGAGACGCCTGTTAAAGTTGCGTAAGCGACGTAAGCCCAACTCTACGTAAATATATCCTTGGGTCAAATAAGTCATCTCTATTTCTCTGCCGTTCCTCATAATCATGAAAGAGATGTTATGATATTTAACCCAGGGTTAATTTAAACCTGGGTCAAGCAGGGCTTAGACGGCAGCGAACCGATGATGAGTACGAATTAGCTACAACGCTTTACGGGCGCGAGGCGCGACACTAAAGTTGGTAATTTAAAAAGATGTTCCTCGGAATTGCCGAAATAAATTCCGCCGGCACTGGGTCACGTCTCGCAAACTTCATCTCGGACTTACGTGCTCCCCCCACTCCCCTCGCATCCCCTCACACCCCCCAGGGTAAACATGTACTCAACTTAATTAAAAATCTTTCTCTAATTCTCACTCGATAGCTCCCGACGCGAGTTTGAATTATTAAACCGCAAAAACAAAGCTATTGGAAGAACTCATTACAGTTAAAGGCTAATAAAATAGTATTGTGAGCACTACTTTTATCAGAATACAATTTCGCATCTATACTTATTAAAAAACAAAGTCGCTTTTTTTCCCTCATGTCCCTTTGTTCCCTTTAATCTTTAAAACTACGCAACGGATTTTGATGATTCTTTCAGTGTTAGATAGCCCATTTATCGAGGAAGGTTATAGGCTATATTTTATCACGCTAAGACTAAAAAAAGCGAAGAAATAGAGGAAAATGTGGAAAAAACGGGGAAAATTATTTGAAAGGGCTAACTTGAATGCGCTAATCTCAGGAACTACTGGTCCGATTTGAAAAATTATTTCAGTATTAGATAGCCCATTTATTGAGGAAGGCTATAGGCATAATTTTTCCAGTGGCTATATATTTTATACCCGTGCGACGCCGGGACGGGTCGCTAGTTGATCTATAATATTCGAGAAAGTAACATCTTTGCTGACATTTTTATAAAGGGAGTGTCTCCGCTGCCGGCGCCGGTTCCCGAAATGGCTGCCGGCGCCGGTTGCTGAAATGGCTGCCGGCGCTGTTTTCCCAACTCCGAAGTTTGCCGAAGTCACGCGATGTTTGCCGAATAGGCGGCCGGCGTCTATTCGGCAAAAAGCAAAGGTCATAAATAGTCATATTGTATAAGGATGCATATTTGAATCCTTCGATCGGGGATTCTTGGAAATGCTATTATATTCTATTGTTGACGCGATCACCGGTGCTCGTTTGGAGCTTGAATCTTGATGGGTTAATGGTGGTATTGATGATGCTGATAAATGTGATCTGCATAGTAGCATAATACAATATCTTTGCTTCTTTAAACAACGCTGAAACTCTCAAACATGTATAAGGAATCTGAAGTTCTGTTCAGTACCTTCGGAAGTATACCACGGGGTTTATAACTGTAGCTTCGGTGCAAAATCATACTTTTTTGAAAAAAGGTAGCTAAGGTAAAGCTAAGCTAAGAAAATGCATCACAAAAAACTAAAATATCCACAGCCGAACAAATAGATACCTACTTAACTAACTTTCACCTTTGGAAGTCGGTAAAGTCGAATATATTAATAATTGAGATTATAATTATTTCTTTTTAAAATTTGTGTATCGGGACTGGAACCTAGCGCTTTACGCATCATCACCGGCTCCCATTTTGAATGCCAGCGCCGGCAGCCGTTGTTTTATATCTCGGCTGCCGGCAGTGTACTTGCCGCCGGCTCCCATCACTGATATTTTCGAGAGCCGGCGCCGGCAGCGGAGGCACTCCCTTTTATAAACCTACGCAGCTAGTACTTTATGTATGTTGTAGCAACACAGCCAGTGCCTTCTTAGTGAGTCAGTACGCTTATCTTGTAACAAAAAAGTATGCATGCACAGCGGAGATAAAATCATGAAGTTATAAAGATGTTAAGCCGGCTGTACACGTCGCAAGTCACCGGCGACAGTCGGGGCCGCGCGGTGCCCCCGCCGGGGCCCGGGGCCACAAATCACGGGGCACAAAGGGCACAATGGGCTCGCATTGTTATCTGCCCATGATTTACGCGACGCTTCACCTACACAGCACGCGATATGATCTCATCTTTATGAAATCGCACTTGACACAGGTTTAAGCTAAATTAACTCCTCAGTAAGTCAATTAAAGTGTGAAGGATAAACCTAAAAATGTACATAAAACTTCCCCAAATATCTAGGTAATACCCTATATTATACCATTCGTATTAATTGACTACTGACTGCATTGCAAAATATTGTAGTCTCGAAGACAGAAAGACAAACTGAAAAAGTATAGTCAAAATCTCAATTTTAACCGGGACAAATTCCCCCTTTGTTTAAGTTGCATCACTGCACATACAAGACAAGTTTTCAATTAAATAATTGCTTTACGTAAGCTTATCGATTTCCTTCCGATAGTGAAACTATCGGCCAAGCAAACATGTGGAGCTGGCTGCCGGCTGGGAGCTAGGAGCAATCCAGTTAAAACACAATACACTTACCGCACTGCGACTGTTAACTATAAACTATTATTTGTTTGTCGAACTTGTCTTCCTTAAGTCCTGTTTTTGGTGTAAAACGATTGGGCCCAAATTCCCCTCCATCTTTTGCTTTCAGGAAACTCCTACTACTAAAGTAATACTATAATTAACGCGAAAGTATATTACATATGTTTGTTTGTGTATTAATTTGGTCCTAACGGTCTGTTTATAATGAAATATTATAAACAGATCGTTAGGACATGTCCACATGTCCACGTGGACTATTCGTCACTATTTGTCTAGATATCAGATATGGACCGCATAATACGTATTCTGCTTCTTCTATTGTTAAAAAGACGGAGAGTGAGATTTAAGAAATAAAAAACGTAAAATGTTGCTACACCTAGACGTGCATTTTCACGTTACGTTAACGTACCGGGCCAAGTTACCGCACCGTTACACGTTGATGACGTTGTGACGTGGAGATGTGGACAGGTCGAGCTTTTAAAAGCTAAGAAACATGTAACAGACATCAAAATCGTTTGGTTAAACTGACTTTGATGAAATCATCAATCATTAATTTTTAATGGAAGATTCAGAATCAGTTTCGCAGATGAATTTTCGTAAAGGGGTATTGTTGTCTTAATCTAATTATGTTGAGTTTGTCTGTAGACTTTATAATATTTCATATTAATTTCAGGAGCGTATTTAGGTTAGTTAGATCGCGCACGAGGGGGCACTTTGTACAATTTACAACAGCGCTATGTGCCCCGCGGGGCGCAGTAATCTTTTCGTTTCGACGTCTGCGCGCGGCGAGTGATCGCTCCCGTAACGTTAATTATATCTTATCATTTGAACTTTTTATTTACGTCGTGTACAACAAGCTTAAGTTGTAAATTATGTTTTTATCTTTGCAAAATTATTTTATGAAGAAATTAAAGTTTAACTCATAGAAATGTAAAGTGAATATTCAGCCTAGTGCGAGTCGGACTCGCTCATGAAGGATTCCGTACCGTTATATATAGAGAGAAAATAGTCCAAAAATTGTGTTTTTGTGTGGGAATTACCCTTACTTTTTTATTTTATTTTAACATTTTTATGAATTGATAAAATACACATACAATACATGATTTTGTGAAAATTTCAATGGCCTACCTAATACCAATATTAATATCGAGCAAAAAAGGCCAAAAAAATCAAGTTTGTTTTATAGGAGCCCCCAAATTAATTATATTTTGTTTTTGGTATTTGTTGTTATAATGTTCAGCAACAGAAATACATAACCTATGAAAATTTCATTAAACTATAGCGGTTCTTGAGATACAGCCTGGAGACAGATAGACGGACAGATAGACAGACTGTCAGACAACGAAGTCTTAGTAATAGATGTCTGTCAGTCTGTCTATCTGTCCGTCTATCTGTCTCCAGGCTGTATCTCAAGAACCGCTATAGCTAGACTGATAAGGGCGGTAGACCGCCCTCCCATTTATGATTATAGTGAAATTGTTGAAGCCACGAAGCGTGTCACTTTTCATTTTGTGACTTAAATTAAGTCACAAAATAAAAAGTGACACGCCATATAATATGTCCAGGATAAGATCATTGATCATATAGGAACATTATGAACTCTTTCTATGTATGTGTATGTGTAATGTGCCGTGTGCGTGATTTGCAGTCCCATACATTCCCGCCGCGGTGGTCGCGCGGTTGTTGTTATTAATTGCAGTGGCGGATATCGAGTGCGTTGTTCAGTAATTACTACGTGGGCGCGAGGGCGAGGTACCGACGCTCGATACTGATCAACTTGATCTACTATTGTTTTCACTTTGATTGTTTGCACGACATCGTGTGGGAGACGTCCCATACTTTAATATTATAAATGCGAAATTATGTTCTTAATAATTCGAGTCCCGGAAACGGATATTATAATGTGATAGTTGTTTTTTTTTTTAATCTGAGTCTCCGATTTACATAAACCAATTTTTGTTTATTTCTTACTAAAAAAAGGTGAGCTTTTTTATGTTTGTCTTGTAAAGTTTGATATTATCCAAATTTTGTTCAACCGATGCTGCGTGCACAATCTATTTAGTATACTGGAAAAATCCAAAACAATATTTTTTATCAGCCTTAAAGAATTCAATATCAACGAGAAACGAGAGTTGTTACTTTTAATGTTAACTCCAAACTTCATAAAAGAATTCAATTAAGACTTTGTCCCTTTTTTACTGCACAATGGATAAAAATTAAAAACACTTTATAGCACTCATTATTTTAATATTGCGTTATTTACGAACCTTCTATTGTTACGAGAGTGGCTCACAATTTGATCGTCGCGACATAAACAATACAAAAAGTATGAAACATGAAGACGTTGAGACGGTTATTACTGGGGTTTTCACTCCTCAACCGTAAGACCATGCCCCTCGCAGGGCGTCAGGGGCTCGAGATTGGGGCCCAGGGCGTCAGAGGTTTGGGCGTTAGGGCGTCGGGCACTTGTCGGCCGCCCTAACAATATAACCGCGTCCTCGTTTACAGTTAGCATCGTAACACGCGCGTAACTGTCAAGACGTGTTGACGTCGATAATGTTATTAATCGTTAATAACATTATCGACGACTAATGTTGGTAAACGTTCTCCATTCAATAGACTAGCTAGCTGCTAGTACCTACAATAAGAACTTTGTTCCCATTGATATTTTCAGCTGTAAAATAACTAAATATAAAGAAGAAATCATGAAATTACTTAATGATATTACTTAGTGGCAAATGGCAATGTTATATTCTATCTATAATTAAGAATAATCAATCTCTAGTAATAAAATTGTTATGCTTGTATGAGAAGTCACAACACACTGTGTTACAAATGTTAGAAAATATTATGTAATAAATTTACCAAAATTAAAAAAGTGAAACATTAAAACAGTATAATAAGTAGGTACTTATTAAAGTTCAGAACTGATAATGTTTTAAAATATTAGTATATTAGCTACGAATAATAAAAACTATATATAATTTTTATTATTCGTGTAGTAATCCAGTTTAGATATTACATAATCTAAACTGGATTACTACAAGTTAAGTTACTTAATTAATTTGTAGTTAACGCTGTTAGTTCCGTAGTTACTAAGTGTTTGTTTATACTTATACAATATTTATAATAATTATATACTATGGTTACTGTTTGTTAACTTCAATAAATAATAAAAAAAAATACTTTATAACAATTAAATGTAATTTACACAATGTTTCCCGCATGATTGTAGTTCACATTAATTTGTATTTCACACTCAGTTAATACAACCGCCTTCTGTGAAAGTCGGTTAAAATATCCTCCGTATAGTGGAAGTAATCGCGGCGAAAAATTAGTTGTGACTTGTGCGGATTACCGGCGTCGGCGTTAGCTGATATTGCCTCACCTGTTATGGGCTCCTGGTATTTCGCTTTACACCCGCTAAGCCAACTAACAAAACCGCCACGATTACAACGAATAACAGCGTAAAATAAAAAGTTGACGGATTTAGAGCCAATACGTTGCGAAATGTGAGTCAATGTGACGAGTAAAATGCCAGATAGTCACTAAAAGCCAGTGTGATTTTCGTGCCTCGTGTAAATGGAGGCTAGAATCCCAAGAGGATTTAATTATGACAATGAAGATTGCTTGCTGCTTTGCTGGTGGTACTCGGTAGATCTTACGATTCTTTTTAATTAATTTTGCTCAAAATTAAGTTGCTATTATTAATTAGCTGTGCTAATTTATTACAGCTTAGACATATTCCGATAAAGCTAAAAATAAATCAGAATGGACTCTATTTGGCGATATATTTGGTGTTCATAAAACATTTTCCTGCTTATTATCGATACATTCCCGCGTCCCTGGGGGGCGAGCCACTCCGCCATATTAAATCTAACTCGCCCGTAATGTTATTACCGAGATATTACTACAGAATTAAAATATCCCCTCGTATGTGTATGGGTATTTACTATTTATGTGCCAAATTGCTAATTCCTAAACATTCAGCCTTTTTATTATCTTACAAAGTGGCATCATAATATAATAAATAATAATAGTATGATTAAATTGTATTAGAAGTACTGAGAGCACCCTTGGATTCCAGGACTGGATCATCATTAGCGCAGACGATCCCTCGTAATTTGGTCGCTGGAGCTATGTCAAACCTAATCGACAGATCATTACTAATGTTATCTAGTAATAAACCAACTATTGAAACAATTTTACAGATGGCATCTAAATTAATACATCGTATCAAACATCTTTTAAATAAACCATCTGAAACTTTTAAATGCTCTTACGCTAGCAGTTTGAGTAAAATAATGATTGTAATAATTTGTAGCACAGTAGGTACTTATTCCAAATACAGCTCTCGAAAGACCCTTTCATTCTTAGCGTGAATGGTAAATACACGTTCAAATGTTTGAGTTAATATTAACGTTTTCGTCTTTTGTGTGTGATGAAAGGTTCGAAGAGGCCACGAAAAAGGATTGTAACGGCGGTCCTTGGAGATTGAATTCCGGCAAATCCTTACAGTGCGCGCCTACGTGATAACGCCTGGGGTATTAAGGAACAATGAAAATATATTATTTTATTTACTGGGACTCTAAAGTAACGCTTCCGAAGTTTTCGTTTCGTCGTGATCAAAGCTACCCTTTACATGGACTCTGTATCTGTATGCCGTAACTAAAACACTTTAGCTGCTTAGCCCCGTTGTCAACCACACTTAGGCATTTACAATAGGTACTACATAGTTATAATATCACAGTTCCCTGGAAGAAGGTCGCAAGTGCTCTTGCAAATTTTATTATTGCAGCATAAAATCGGCCTTAAAATAATACAAATATCAGATTATCTAGATCTAGAATAAGTCCGACTTAATTCATTCTCATCTCGGTACACGGTGCGCGGTGCGAATGCAATTTATTCATCGCCACCACACCGAGGCGCGCTAAATGGATACAAAATAACAATCAGCGCATTTCCATACGAGCACCTCATAAATCCCGCGCCCACGCGATTGTGCTCCAGATTGCGAGTTATTTTAAACGCATACAGTTTATAATCGTGTGGCGTGCTACAGGAGTGCCAGAAGTACTGTGGCTGAGAGTGGTTATAGAATAAGGAGAGACGGAAGTAAAGCTATGTCACTGGACGCTGTTAATATTCATTTAGTAATGTCTTCGAATTAGTTTTCCATTGAAATGTGTACAAATTGTAATTTCATTAATTACAAGTTTTGGTTTATAATAATATTAACAAAAGGATAAAGTTGAGGTAGCTCTACAAATGCAGGCCGCAGTCCACAAAAATGTTGCCTGAACATTTAGAAAGCTTGGAAATCCCCTGATTATTTTAACGACTGATTATGAAGAAATGTTACTATATGAAAAGTTTCGCTCCATTCAACCACAAAAATTATGTAAGTTAAGAAAAGTCTAAACTTGGGAAACTACGACATAAATGCCAATTCCAACGGAGGTAAAAGGAGTCAGCACGTTTTTAAGTTAAACCTGCTCCAGATATAATTGAACATTCCTTCCAAACTGTCTGTGTGCATCTCCTCTGTGGTGTCTGTGTGGGTCTTGCGGGGTGGCGTGGAGTAGTCGTCACTGTAGCGGCGGCCGGCTGAGTGCAGTGTAAATTTGCGCCCGCCGTTGTGCTCTTATGGCTCTCCGGAGGACCAGCACAGATGTTTGCACAATTTTTAAATAGTCCAGCAAACGAGCAGACGGATAGCCTGATGGCGAGTGAGCTGACCGCAAGACCTGCAGTTCTGTAGCATTCTGCAGTTAGAGCTATTCCTCTATCTAAATTCCAACCTACCTTTCCTCAGGCCTCCAGTAATCCCGATAACGTTGGTTTTTGTCGTGTTTTTAAGCCCACCCATTCGTGCCAAATGACTCTCCCGTCCAGACATAGTTCCAAAAAAAACGAGCAAACATCTGGTGTTTGCTAATTTTTGGATCGGCTGATTGCCTCGTCCTTTTTGGCTATTGTCCTGCAATTTCTTTAAATCCCCCATTTTCTTGGCACCGTTTCAGCCACTACGACAGACCGTATGAACAGTTTTCGGTTCAGTTTTTGAGCCAAGATTTCGTGTAGATAATGTTATTACAGCAGGAATGGACATAAATATCAATCAGCATTCATACCGATCACCGTGATAGTTGCACATAATAATAATTACAGAGAGCGCAGTTCGCGCCGTGCTTTGATCAACTGCAGAAGTTAAGTTTTGTATCTTTGTGAAACAACATACTGTATAATTAAAATAGTAACAGAATGTTCTCTTGGTTACGTAATTGAAATAGTAACTGGTCTCTTGTTTTCTTCCTAGAAAGGAATAGTAATTTCTATTCTTTGAAGAATAGACTGAAAAAGGGCATGCTAAGCAAGTTGGTAGGTATTCGGCTATTCTATAATTTATTATTTCATAGCTCACTTTATATTAATACTTAGTTTTTCATCCATTAATATGCCATCATAAAAACATAGGCTTTATTTGGATGGATTAAGCTATTATATCCAAATTGCTTTGTGAAAGGAGATTATAAACAAAACCGTCTGTCATTACGACGCAACGTGGCGTGGGAGTTGTGCGTGTGGCGCGTGTCGGCTGCGGAAAATAAACCTTACTGCTATAGTAATAGGGTCGAGTAGGGATAATCTTGGCGGTACAGCGGGATACACAATACCTAATTAATCTCCCAAAACTCACACATGGGCGGTTTTGCAATGTAATGTGATGTCCAGGGAGTCTTTAGAATATGTTTGGTTTGTTGCTCGAATTATATAAAGTGTTCATATACGAAAATACGCTTACGACGGTAATCCATTTTGGGAAGAGTTTGGGTTATCAAAATACTTGGACACCAGAGAAAATTCTTTTTGGAGTCCTCTTAATTTATGAATAATAATGGTTAACTTACCGATTTACTAATGGTCAATAAGAAAATCTTAACAAACTTTCTAAAAGTAAAATATATAATTATTATAGTAGGAAAATTAGAACTCTGTAGTAGTTTCTACAAACTACCTAATATTATTATGATGATTATTTAATTTAGTAACAAGTAGCGAAATTAATACTATTGAGTAACCCACTCAGTCGCTTTCAAATGCGCCCACGCCGTACAAGGTGATTTATGTCAAGTTATTATACAAATTGTATGAACAAATCACACACAAATTAAAAACATTTTTATAAAAATGTTTTTCTTTTTTGTTTGTGTTTTAAATATAATTTGTTATACAGACTAATCGAAGTCGATAAAGAAATTGTATGATCTTTTGATTCGGCTATTACATAATAAAGATACGTTATCTACTACATTCTAGTCATCAGAATCTGTGCGATGACACTTACGAGTACAGACATGACTTATTACGAGTACAGTACACTTGATTAATCAAACTGCTGAACATTTTATTTCCTTCTCTATGTTATTATCATGCCTTGCACTCCTGCGGTTTGCGAGTTGCAACATTATCGTCGCGCTTCTAATTCTCCAACATTGTTGGAAATCTTTGGGATAAAACACCTCCTGCAGTTTGTATAAATAATTATGTCGAGTCTCGGGGTCCAATTTCTTGAAGTCGGCCGTCACGGGGCTAATCAAATTCGCGAGGGCTGATAAGGGTGTAGTTGTATCGTGAAACATGATAACCCTTCATTACCGTTATTATACCGGGGGCCCGTTCGCGGGGCCCCGGCCGACGGGGGTCCTAATTGACAGTTGCCCTTTCCGCTATTCGATATTGTAAAATCATATTTTATCAGGTGCGGTGTTTGATTGATTGATGCCCCTCAGCTAGCTGTCAACGGTCGGGAAACCCGGCGGCGAACACGAAACTACCGTATCATTTTACTATCTTTCCACAGCAATACCTTATAATTAGGTAGGAGGGTAGTTCAACGATTGTTTTAGTCGTTAGTAATTCAAAATTATACGGACAATGATTCCTGCAATTAGAAAAACATATATGCCATTGCCGCCAGATTGATTCATAGGCTGACCAGCTGTCGATATTTGACCAACCGACCACTGACGTGAAAATAATGCTAAAGGTACCACAAGTTGGAAGCTGGCTACATGAAGCGGCGGCAGACGACGTGTCGTCGCGATACTATAACTGGTATTGAATATTTATATGAAATACATTTTACAGCTAGCGAAACGAAGCTGGCGACACTTTTCATACAAATACCATTAGTTCCGCGACGACAAGTCGTTTGCCGCCGCTTCATGTCGCTCGCTGTCAATTAACCGGCACCTTAATCGAGATTTATAAAATGGGCTTGATTTATGTTTAAAAGCTACCTAAATCCCAGACTATCTGCCTGTGTTTACACACGCTTTCCTAATATTTACTTATTTATGCCTAATGCTAGTTACAATAGCAAACTAGCTTGTCGCGAAACACCGGCGTGATAGCTGACGCTGTTTACTTATCAATTTATGTCCTAACCACAATACTGCCGTCGTAATTATAAATGCAGTAGCCTTTTTTCTCACGAGGGCAGAGTAGTATTAGTATATTTAGTATTACTATTATTAATAGACATGTAAGGGAAAAGTCTATTCAATTGACGCCATTGTCCATAAGCCACTGTTACTTATTTTGATTACTCAGCAGCAGCCTTTCTCTCTACCCTCATAATTCCTCACGTGCCACTAAGTCCGCTAGTGACTGGAGTCAGGCCCATCTCTCTCCGACAAACAATCGCTAATGGAGGGAATCCATTACAAAAATACTCGGGCGGCCCGCGCGCCGGGAAGCTCCGCTAGCGTGGTAGGGTTGAGATCGGAGATAGACGTCTTTGTCGATTTAAACCCAGTTTAATTATTATATTGTAAAATTAGACACACGCCTCAAACGGTGTCAGTAACAAAGAATTATTCTAAGCACTGTGTGTGTATCTGGGATTTAATGCCAAAGTTCAAACGCGTAGAATTTAAAACGTTATATTTTGAAAATTAAGTACTTATTATGATTCACGAATTTGAGTTTAAATCCTTCGATCGCGGATTCTTGGAAATCTATTGTTATTCTATTGTCGTCGCGGTCACCGGTGTCCTTATGGGGCTTGATGGGTTGAAGAGAATTAAAGCCGCAAATAATATTATTGCTCGAAAGTATCATTTTCGCTTAAAGCTTCGTTTAAAATTTATTTTTATTTTTTGACAAATAAATATAAGTTCATCGACATCATCGACAAGTGGTGTTCTGGCGCATCCCTTCAGGAAGCTGACCATTACACATGTACGTGTAATTTGTCCCAACAGCAGCCGTAATGTCGAGCTTTTCATTTGCTGTTTACGTTGGCTTTATCACCGCACTCTATTACGTCGCTGTACGTTGATCTACGTCGTCCTGCGTCATTTTACATCGTGCGACGACGTCGTGCACTGTAATAGACGAAAAAAAGCTACTCATTTACGAAATGTTACATTAAGCTCGTATTCTTGATTCGCGAAAATAGAAAATTAGGAACAACTTTTCAGCACAGTAAAGCGACATTTTTTCTCCAGTTTCTTTGTTACTCACATAATATTTTTGCGGGTTTTCTTTCTCGTTAGGGTAACGAGACAATTTCAGTATTTTTATATTTATGTTATCTAATAAGAAGATAGTAAATGCTTATCTAGAATACAAGTTACATCATAAATTAGAAAGACTTCCCCAACAATTTATCTTTTTCTTTATAGGAACGCTGTAGTCGTTGTTGTCCCTAGCTAGCTGTTATTTTATACCCATATAAAGTATAATTTAAAATGTTATAACTTAACGCAGTCAAGCGGTCTTTAAGGCGTATATCTAAAGTATTATTAACAGGGCATATCTCGTAGATAGGCTATTAGGTCCGCTTGACCAGGGCACCTCGGTCGGAAAATCGCGGAGGAAAATTCAATGTAGCGGGGCGATATAAACAACGGGCAAGTGTGAAGGGCCCCGCCAATCGACCGTGGTATTGGCGGTGAGGGGGGGGAAATAGGATACGTAGAGATAGAAGATGAATTAACTTCCCTGAAACAAATTAAGTTAAATGCCATGAACAACGCGGTAATGCTATCACTTTTAAACGCTGCGAAATCGTAGAGCAAGAATACTAAGAAAAATAATGATAAACATGCATTCCAATAATTCATTTTTTTAGTTATGTCAACCTTAAGCAGGGTTGCTAAAATCTCTAGTCAGTTGATATCTTGGTAGCAGTTGCGAAGCATCCCAGCGAAACAGTCTCAAAGTTATTATTGTTTCCTTGTATACAAATAATACTAACTAGATGAGTAACGTTCGTAAAGAAAGACAGGATAAATAAACTTATAAAGCAGCTTCGCTACTAAGTAGAGTTTTCCTTCCGTCTGTATTTATTCTGTGGAGTCGTACGTCCGGTCATTGATGGCGGAGTTCCCGACGCGAGCTATGAGCTTCCGCGTGACGTCACAATACTTTGTTTCTATTTCTCCTTTATTTTTCTAATCCTTGATGCAAAAGGAGTGTTGTGTACACGTGTATGTGGCATCGTTGTGTCGACAAAAGACAAACATCATAGGAAAAATATACTTACCTATAGTTTTACGCATGAGTGGGAACGCAAAGTGTTGTGGTTATCATGTGGTTTCGCTTATCTTTGATTCGATTGATTTATTTATTAACATACGATTATACAAGATGTTTGTGTATATGTCGCAGCCAACTGGTTTAAATTGCCGTTCAATCAAACAGCTAGCCCTTTGACTGAACAACGTCATTCAATCACACGGCTATACGTCGTTTAGCCGACTTGTTGACTGCAACGTTCAACACTACAGCTAGACGACGCTTAGGTAACTGGTTAAACGGCAACTTAACTAAGGTGACTATTAGATTAGTTTAGTGTTATTATTACACAAATGCTAGCTATTTGATTGAACGGCTTTTTTAACCAGTGGACTGCGACATAAACACCGTTATCCTTGAAACCATCAAATGAGCCCGTCAAAATGAACAACTTTTTCTATGAGAACAATGCTGGGAACTCAAAAAAAATGCCGTCTTCATTGCCATACGGATGCCCGGATCGGCAATTTGTATGGGTATGAAGATAGATTTTTTTATTTCCCAGCATTGTTCTGATAGAAAAAGTTGTTCATTTTGACGGGCTCATAATATTTTGATGGTTTCAAGGATAACGGTGTTTACACAAACACACTATTATGCAGTTGCATATTTGCATATTTAAAAACTTCCAGACAAAATCTTTTTTTGTAGATGTGTACATTAGAAAATAAAGTAATGTTGGTAGAAAATATTTTTTTGGTTTGTTAGAGAAATTAAGAGCCCGATTTGATGGAATGACAAAAATTGTCGCATTTATTATATCTTCAGATAGAAATTCTTAATTTCAATCTATATCTATACTAATATTATAAATGCGAAAGTATCTCTCTGTCTCTCTGTCTGTCTGTCTGTCTGTCTCGCTTTCACGCCAAAACTACTGAACCGATTGTAATGAAATTTTGTACACAGCTAGTCTAAAGCCTGAGTAAGGACATAGGCTACTTTTTAACCTGAAAAAGGGGTTGCAAGGGGGTGAAAATGCGTAAATTTGGTCAAATTAAGTTAGTTCCAAAAATTCATAGTAGATGGCGCCGTGCGTCTCCTACATCGCGTTATCGCTTGCTCATGCATCTTTCTATAAGAGGTGGTACCATGTTGAGTTGCATTATTCGATTCTTTCGAATGTTGTACACGTCGATAATTAATAACTCACACTTAGTACTTTATCTACGCAGTGATGAGTGACCAAACCTTAAACCTACCAAATGCTAAATAGTTTATGGGTAAAGCTAAAGTTGTGTAATGGGGGGCTAAATAAGCATTAGGTTTAATTTTAAAAAATGAAATATTTTGATTTATGGGGTACCAGTGTTTTAAAAAGCTTTTAAATTTGACACCAATTTTGTTGACACCGCGCCTACGAATAATAAAAACTAAGGAAACGTAACTCCCATACTATTACCGTTTTAAATTTGGTTTGTCATGTAACGTCAGCCTTTATACCGCTCAAGGCCACCTAAATATTGCAAATGTATTGAATTGTGTACCTAAGGACAGCTAATATAATTATATTCTGTGCCTAAGGTATACTTTTTTGACAAGTATTTTGGAGCATGTTTTTTGACGGTTACTCTTCCTTAGTTTTTATTATTCGTAGCACCGCGCGCTATATAGCTAGTAATAAAATATGTGATTGTGCATATTTGGGCCTTCTTACGTGCATGCATTTTATCATAGTGCATATAATATTATCCGACGTCTACATAATATAAACTACTTACCACAACAACAGCAACGCGAACAGTGCCGTATACTTTGATGACGAAATCGCCACAAAACGTAGTTCTCTCTCATTTATTTTGTCTGTGGACATCGCGACGTAAATAATGTTTTGACGTGCATAAAGATAGACCCAACAATGAACAATACAGACGGTTTAACAATGAGAGAACACTTAACGTATTCGAACCCGCTACCCCAATATAAGTGTACACAGTAAAGTAACTTGGCCGTGTACTTGAACTCAAACAAGCTTCACACAGAGATAAGTTTTACGCACCTGGTTCGTTATTTTTCATAGTTTGCTCTCTTATGTTGACTTAAATCACGCTTACCTATGCATCAGCAGATTTAAAAGGTCTAACAAGAAAGTGGTCTACTGTATATATTTATGCTGTAGCCCTACCTCACAACTCACAAGAGATATCTAAAGTATTTATTTGGAGATTTACAACACAATAAACTAATAAATAACGTTGCGTAACTCAAATTCAAGGAACGTCTCATCCGTCTCGTTAATCTTAACTAATGATTTAACTGTAGAAGTTAAAAATAACCGGCAGCAGTAGCTCGAGGCGTGATCCTCCCGGATTACGCTAAGCCTGAAGCTGTCGGCTGATTAAATAGTTGAATACCTCAGCGTCATCGTCGTTTATAGTGCCACGCCTTTTGAGTAATATGTAGAGTTTTGAGATCAAGCCCAGTTTTTTGACCAGAAAAGGATGATTATAGGAAGCTTTAAACGCTCGTAAGAATCCACTTTTGTTATTAACATCGTACAAAATCTTTTTGGTATTTTAAAAGGTAGTACATTGGAATATTAATTTAAATTAGTAGAATATTGTGCTAGTGCGACTAACCCTTGGAGAAGATATT
This sequence comes from Polyommatus icarus, assembly GCA_937595015.1. Taxonomy (NCBI): domain Eukaryota; kingdom Metazoa; phylum Arthropoda; class Insecta; order Lepidoptera; family Lycaenidae; genus Polyommatus; species Polyommatus icarus. The sequence continues at coordinate 504,130 of OW569322.1, read as the reverse complement.
CGAAATTCATGAGTGCAACTGAAACTACCAATGAATCGTGAGCACTCAAAACCCAATCGCAAAATGAATATTTACATTCAATTTCCCTCATAAAAGTCAAGATATGCTGCACTTAGTGAGCCGTTAGCTAAACTGAGCCCTTACTTCTGACTTGCGAACTATCGAGACTGCAGGAATCGATTCGATCTCAGTAGTGGTAGAGCGTGTACAGTAAGTGTACATAACTAGACTTCTTTTTTTAAAACCTTTTTTTATATTATTTTCTACAACTCTTTAGTTTATGATTTTTTGATTTGTATGCGTTTTGATAGATTGTGTCAATTGTCATGATATTAACGTTTGACAGTTCGCACCACAGATTAAGGATAGTTATATAGATGTAACCTTAGCCCGTCATCGCGTGGCCATTTTGTGCTTATTTTCACACAAGTAGTGTGCGTTTATTTTCTTGAATATTTCTATATGTCGATCATTTCGAAGCACATTATTATACAGAAAAGAAAGTAATTTAGTTCATGATATCGATTTATTAGTTTAATAAACTTCAAGTATTGAGAATCCCTAAACACACGTAAAAAGCTATACAATTTTTGTAGACAAATTATTAATTGATGTGACATTTTTAGCACTAATGCCTTATATAGCACGAATAAGGGATTATTAAACTTATAAATTATCTTTTTAGCTTACAAAAATACCGATTGAAAAGCCCAAAAAACGTTGTTCAAAACTTACGTATTTAATGTTAAATCCACGTGTTTGAGGCATTCTTTGGCCATTCTTATGGTTCATTATTTAGCGGAACCACAAAACTCAACAATATCTAACATAAAATGTTCACTAAAAACCTTTATTAACACTTTTATTACATGAAATATGCAGACCGACTCTTAAGTTATATCCGAGTAAGTAGGACATAACATTACACGCTTTTGACGCTTATACACCGATGTAAGGCTCTCTCCTAGTGTATTATTAACTCAATGGTTCGCACCGTAGTCGCGCAGGTGTGCACGGCCAGTTTCGCGTTGCAGACGCTCCCGTATCGCGTACCGCCCCCTGTCACTGACGCTTAGGTTTGTTTTAAGCTTAAGACTTTTGTGACTTTAGTAGAGAATTTAGTCAAGAAAATTTTGACGGTAAAGTTCGAAAGCAAAATGACCGTACATGTACATGAAAAAAAAATACATACAGCCGAACATATTACCTCCTCCTTTTTGGATGTCGGTCAAAAATAATACAGGATATGGTTAGACGTTAGGACTAGCAGTCAAATCTAAACATTATTTAATATTATATCTTAAACTTGGCTCTAAGCTGATGCATATTTTGAAAAATATGCATAATTACTTAAACTTAAAAGGATCGAGAAATTTGACGTTTGCTTACTATTAGTGATGTCGATTATAATTCAAGTGTGATCAAGTACCTCCGGATCACGATCGAAAATCAAAATCGACATTTAATCGAGTTATAAATCGCAATCGAGTCTCGTAAGTAAGGCATCTGTCATATTATTAGCACCACGAGGTGTTGCCTCCGGTTATTAATCACACTATCGGTGATCATAACTCTATAGAGACAAATTGGCCACTTAGCTCCGGCTTACACTTTAGTGCTTGCATTAGCTTGTGGATGAGTTTTGACCTGATTTAAACAACTGTATGTATGACATTAGTAATTGTAGTTGGCCGGTAAATTTCCCTACCATGAAAAGTGGACAAGATGTTACGTTATGCTACGGTGACATCTTCTCGACTTTGTGTATCACGTGCAACTTTTAAGTTTTGAAATTAAAATGAAAATACAGTTTCGTGACCATAAGCAGGCAATTATGTGCCTGCCTAGTGCCTCAGATATCACGGAATTAAACTTCGATGAAACTATAATATTGAGGCCCGGAAAAGGATAGTGAACGAGGAGGAAAATTTAGGAAGACATCTTCCTCGAATGAAGTTTGAGCATCTATTTTAAAATGAGTTTCTTGATTTATTTAAGTGATGACAATAAAAAAGGACTCCTCTATAATACGATGTAAAGTATTGCTTCCGTCGGTTTTGTCTGTCGTCGTACATTACTTCGGCGCGGTGTTTCATCTGCGGGCTTCCCGGAAATCGGCGGTTACTGCCACACCTGGGATTAGGCCATTCAACTATCACCCCTATGACAAATCACATAGGGCTTAAAACTACCAGGAACTGTATGTGACGTATATTTTGACATAGGAAAGTTTTTGTTGTAGGGCTGCGCCAAATTGTTTGTTGTAGTTTGCAAGTTTGTTTCCTTGTGGTGAAACTACGTTGACCCTTTTGAGTAGGCAAACCTAGAAGAGTAAACATTCGTTAAGATACACCAATAAATGTGTAGCATTAAAGTATCATCCGTCCGCTTTCATCTGTTAAGAGCGTAACATGAAACAAAACTGGCTGTACATCAAACGAACTACTCGAAATCACAATCTCAATTGGTCGCGTCAAATATGAGCATAGTATCTTGTTTCCCCTCGAGAGAGCACGGTCATTAAAAAAGTTAAGATAAAAGTAATTTATGAAGAAGGAAGCACCATTAGGGCCATATTAATTCGTCCTCCCCCGCCCCCCCTCGCCCGCGGCGCCCCCGGGGGGGCCCCAGATCATATCTACGCTGCACTTTCCACTTACGGCTCGAGTAGGTACCGTGTAGAATAAAATTTTGAATAAAAGAACACCGGAGCGAGCATTAGATGTTATCTTATCTCGTTTCATAACTGCCACCGAGTTAACATAAAACTTTAGAATCGGTTGAAATGTGAGACAATACGGCGTCGTTAGTTATTATGATTTCTTTGACACTTAGATAGTGCGCGGGTAATTGAAAAGCTATTTCATTATGAAAGCTTAAAATTTAATAAAATTATGTTAATCTTATATTACAAGACATAATATAATATTTTGTAGAAGCTGATTTCAAATACCTTAAAGAGAATTTTATAATATTAAACTCGGTATTTGTTGTGAGTGGCAGCCCTATTTTCTAGGATATACTGGCGTGGAAGTGACAGTTTATTTCGTTAGCCACTTAACATCTGATTGACCTGGGACACCGCGCGCCCGGCGGCACCGGACATTTTACAGGAAACCGACCAGTTAACCCGCTAGCTCACATTTAACTGTTACTGTGCTGTCTGGCCATTTATTGATTCCTTAATCCGATCAATGTAGCTTTGACTAATATCCGTTATAAATGGACCTTGCAGTAATGTAAATGGCGGAAATTATAATATCATAATATTTTATTCCTTACGTGCAAAACACACTTTCAGAAAGCGCCTATGCGCGTAATTACGGCTTCCTTTAAACCACACAAAATCCGGAACGAAAGAAGCCTTTCTACACGAGGTCTGTAAAACTGCTCGAAATCGGCCACGAAAGAAGCCTTCGCACGCGGATATCACCAATCCGCGTAAAAACCATCGCGGACACTTTCCAAAGCGGATCCGAACAGCATCCTCGCACGCGTGACACGAGAGCCGCCTTCTGCCGAGTAGTCTAAACACAGACAGACGGTTGTCTCGAGTTTAATCAGTCTGAAGATTACGTGTGAATACTCAATGAGGAGTCATATTAAACCCGACTGGGCCGCAGCCAAGTGCTTATCCCGGCCTGGGGCTGGCGGGGCAATAAATTCCGGGGACAAGATTAAACTTGTCAAAGGGCCCCGTTTACTTAACGCAAATTTATGCAAATTCTGCGTCTTCCGACCCCGCGTCTTCAAACGTTTCTTAAATAGTTCGTCGCGCGGCGGTCTAATTGTGTTGGGGTCTGGGATATATTGCTTTGTTTTTATTCAATGTTTGCAAACATTATCATTTCACCCTTCTATTGTTAAAGTTGCTAGTATTGTTTCGCTGCTTTATATTGCAGACAGCAGCGCTACGAGAAGAACGCTAAGAACTTCTTAACTCTACCTCGTTTAAATTCTTATTCTCTGGGGTTAATTTTTGCAAACTCGAGTACTCAATATTTCTTAGCCACTAACAATCTTTACAGATAGAAGTACCTATATTGTATTATGGAGATTGAAGGTGCTAGGTCCTTTAGCTTACGTATAAACTATTGTCAAAATAGCCCGCGGCTTTGATTGTGAATTACAATCCATGGTAACTCAACCCACGTTTCATCCCCTCTGGCGACCAATTTTGGAAAATCCTTCATAATTTTAAAAGGGGACGAATCTTCAAAACCTTCAAAGAAGTTCAGCAACATCTCCTATGTACCCAGAGCTGAAGATATACTCCAATTCTAGGCGGCTCTTTCTTGTCTTACAACAAAGTGCCTTTAAATCCTAGTTAAAGCAGTTAATAAGGAAGGCTTCCCTCGTCGCTGGAGGATCTTAATCTTGACAAATTTATTTCTACGGCGATTTAAATTGTCCCTGCAAGATACAAAGGTCTGTTTACTAAAAGTAAATTAGCAAATTACGGCCCTGGCTGAGATTACACGGAGATTGTGTATTATATGGCCGCTTAAACAAAACGGCGTTAAGATGACAGCTTTATTCAAATTGAAATTAATGTACATATATTCTTCAATTTAAATCTCTTTAACTGAATTTTTAAGCTACATTATGTTTCAAGATGGTTTTGAGGGGACGTCATTTTTTTAAATGTGATTATGTATTTCAATTATTATTATTGTTTGATAACTTATTATTTTGGTACAAAATAGTTCTTATTATGCACGTACATTTTGCATCAAATCTGTCGTGGTGTATATAAATTATTCAACAACTCGGACACGGTTAAAACATGACGTAGATTACAATATAACAGTTGTGGTGTTTTTATCTGGACTGCTGTCATAATCTAGCGATATATCAATGTTCCCGGCCGATATTTCCTCGTGTACCGCTCGATTTGCTACATTAATCACTTCATTGTGAAAACTAAATACATTCCTGACGTACAGAGGATTTGAAACTGTATCTTCTGGTGCATAAAGATCAATTTTGTTACATGATGGTAGTGGATTAGAATGCAGCATTTGGCGGGATCTGTCTGATGGATTGGCGTCGTGCGGTCAGGGATCGGACCTTTAAATCGTCCGCATGTATAATTCCAACCAATTACATTAATCGGACTTAATTATACATCAGCTCAGTCAGTCATTAATAGAACCGGCAGATTACTATGTTTGCTTAGCGTTTAGCGCGCTCTATAATAGAGTTTGTGATAGAGTGATTAACAGAATAAAAGTATTTTTATAGCTGTATAATTGTAAATGAATTTCATTTGCTTTAATGTTAAGAATGAAGCTTTTCTAATCTCTAGAATCTTCTGTAATATTCTGTAATCCTGTAAATGCAAGTACCGGCTCTACATTGTAAACAAAATGAAGTAAGTACGTTTTTCTTCCAGTAAACAAACGCAAACGGTATTACAAACACCCTCAAAGTTTAATGGAATCCGAGCAAATTTAGGCAAAAGTGAAAATCGCCCGAACATCCGCACTCCTTAGCCGGCTGCATATCGCCGGGAAATTACTTAATGAAATTCATAATAACACGCCATGGAACTTCTGCGGCCCTGTAGCTCTTATTACCGCAGCATAAGATTGGAAATCGATCAGCAGGTGGAGCTGAATTTCCACTAATTTGCAAATGGAGTCGTGACGTAGGCCCTGCAATTTGGCTTAAACGAACATTTAGGGAATACGCTACGCCGTACCCGGTAATTTAATTCACAGGGAACTCCTCAACGAGTGCTTTTCATCATATTATTCAATTTTTACATCGATAGGCGCTTCATATCACGTCTTTTCCCATGAAACTCGAAGAACTTGTATTGCGATTTGCGAGGTACGGTGATACTAGCCAAAGTAGCTGGTACTTAAATAATTTTTCTATACACTATAATATTTTTTTTATCTATGGACGCTTCACACCACGTCAGTCTGGCCCTGTGGTAAGTACCTGAAGGACTTGTGTTACAGGTACCAGACAACGGAAATATATTTAATACTTTTTATACTATACATATATTTAAGATTTTTATTATATGACACACATATTTAATACACATCCATGACCCAGGAACTTTGTAAACTTTTTGTTCCGTCGGCGGGACACGAACCCGCGACCTCCGGCTTAAGCTACTAACGCGCTCACCACTGCGCCACGGAGGTCGTCGAATATGTAAATAATATGTAAAAGTTTTTTATCATAATAATCTATATATATAAAAGAAAGTTGTGTTAGTTACGCCACTCATAACTCAAGATTTGGCTGAAAATTGGTGGAGAGATAGCTTAGAACGAGGAATAGGACATAGGATACATTTTGTCCCGGAAAAATGTACGGTTACTGCACAATATACTTTTATGATTTTCGCGTAAACTATTCAATCGATTTTGATGAATTTTGGTATGGAGTCTCGGGAAAGGACAAGGGATACTTTTGGTCTCGGAAAATGTACGGTTCCCGCACAATAAACTTTAATGATTTTCGCCTAAACTATTTAGTCCATTTTTAAGAAATCCGGTATGGAGATACTTTGAGTCTCGGGAAAGGACTAGGGATACTTTTTGTCCCGGAAAATGTACGGTTCCTGCGCAATAACCTTTTATGATTTTCGCTTAAACTATTTAATCTATTTTGATGAAATTTGGCATGAAGATACTAATTTTAATCTATTATTCTCTTAATTATACCATTCCGAATTAAATAATCATCGTTAAGACAGGACAAAGTCTGTCGGGTCAGCTAGTAATATCATAAAAATATTTATTATACATCCACGACAGTGAAAACTTTATTTGTTCGGCGGGATTCGATTCCGCGAACTCCATCCCCGACCCCCGACGCGGGCTACAGGAGTTGCTCTAAACTGCAAGAATTTTATTCAAATGCGTAAATTGTAAGTTGTAAGAACGCTTTCCTGGGCGTCCTTTTGTGTTGTAAACTTGTTTAAGGGGTTTTATGCCCGCTGTACACTCTCGCCGAGAGCTCTCGGGCGAGAGTCTCGTGCGAGAGCCCCTTACCCGAGTGCGATCATGTACATTCTCGCTTGGTTCAATCGCAGTTAAGAACTCAGACAAGATGGACGAAAACGACCATTCACCATTCACCATGCATCGAAAGATATCATTGTAATCCAAAGATTTATAATCATAATTAATTTTATTTCTCACAGATAATGACTGATATTGTCGTTTATTATTGTTATTTTTCTGTTCTACACTGTCCAACGGTGGGACTAGTACTGAAAGACGCGAGAGTGTACAGTAGTGCGCTCGTATTCCTCGCGAGACCCTTTGTCTCGGGCGCAAAATACCGACAACGGACCGAGAGGGTCCGAGACACGCGAGACGAGGCGAGCGCACCCATTTACACTCTCGCACTCGGGCCGCCTCGCTGTGTCTCGGCGAGAGTGTACAGCCGGCTTTAAACACAAAAGTGAACTAGACTCGTCTGGACTATTCTACACTAAATGAGCTCTCGCGCTCATTTAAATATTACGTTTGATAATAAACTGGCCGCGGTCACTGTAACTAATTAATTGCAAATTACTCATTATTCATTAATAACTTCGATATTATTTAAATAACTGTTTCATGAATTATATTACTTCATAAAATATAATTTTCATTATAAAATGGTTAAAACATTTGGAAATAATTCATAATAAGCGGTAACAAATCGTATCTTTTATTTGATTAATGAACGTCTCGTGATGGGATGTTTTTTAAATTTCAAAATGGCCGCCTTTCGGTAAAAACGTGACCCTCGCTGTTTTCTTTTCGATTAAAGACTCAATAAATCGTTAACGGTTTGATGCTATCGGCGTGGACGAGACACAAGTTACCGCGATAAGACAGCCATGTGTCCCCCTAGAAAATGTGTTGAAGCTTCTCATGGGGGTCCCGGTCGCGAGTGTGTGAGATTCTGTAGCCCCACGAGGATGTAGACGCTGCTCTTAGTCATCAAAATTGTCAAAATTCCACTTTCCACTATAGAGTGGATAAGAGATAGGGATATAGGGATAGCGCGACACGACAGCCTGGCTACACACTATTTCATACAATATGCCAATTCCAGGTGTGCGTAGACTCTAACCTTGCTACAGCAACTGAAAATGTTCGAGCGCGACTAGCCAGCGTGTTCCGTTTGCACCGACCTCTGAAGTTGGAAAAACTCAACAAGTAAAGTTGAAAGCGGTTCAAGCATCAGTAAACACCGAATGAGGTACAGATCGCATCTACTCCGGTCTCCGGCCAACTTTAATGAAATGAGAAAAGTAGCGGATAAGAGCTCTGCGCGGGACAGCTTTAAACACATCAACGACACACTTTATTTAGCTTTTAATACTCTTTTACCTAAGAAAGAAAAGAGGGACGACGAATATTATAGCTGATGAAAATTGTCGATGAAGTTACAGACACAGCATTATAAAAGATGTCTTAAGTTGTACATTTTTGATTTTTAATTTTTATGAAAAAATTTCGAAATTTTTTCAACAGATTTCAATCGATCAACAAAAACAATTAAACAGAAAACTCAATGTATTCTCTTTCTGGTTTTCAATAATTTCTCAACGTTGCTACATTAACAATTATTATTTACATCTAGACCTAAGTTGTCTATAGGCTTTTCGCCCTATCGGTTTCTTGGCCGTTTTATAAAGGCTGTAACAAGGAATATGATTATGACGTTGCTACATTGTTTGCAATAACTCCCTTAGCCCTTATCACGCGGACACACGACATAATTACGGACATACCGCCATCTATTTGATACATCCTATCAGCGTGAATGTAACGAATTTCCGGGTGGGGTAATTTTGGCCCCCGCAGTAAGTGCGGGGACTTCGGGGCTATCTCGCGCAGCAGCCGGGGGTTACCGGCCGAGTATCCCTCGAGGGCCGGCGATTTATATGTGAGCGTACATCACCTATGACGGCTAATCTTGCCCACTTCTCCGGATATTTAAGGAGCTATTTTACCCGGGTTATGTATTTCAGTCTGGGTAAGGGCTTATTCTCTTGCCAAGATAAAATTAATATGATATGCTCTAAAGCTTTATAATAATATTATTATACACATTATGCGGTTCAAATAGTTACAATTAGGTGGTAAAGGAGCGTATCTCCTCTTCGTAAATAAAGAGGTTTGGAATAGGTATTTACAGCCTTCAAATGGGCATCATAATATCTTGTACCATCACGGGATCACGGGATTGGCTGTTTATACACGCTGCTGCACACAGGATAGTGTGATTAGAGCTTAATTATTGTGCCAGACCGCGCGGCGCGGCGCCACGACCGCAGACAACGTGATTGGGGAAAAGATCTTTTTATCTGCTTTTTTGGGTATACTGAACCAAGTACCAAGAATGAAGGATACCTTACCTACTTAATAATTTGTATTGATCTTTTTTTATAACACAATTTTATTACACACAATTATGCAACTTTATGACGAAAATCAAAGCTTCAAGTTGAATAGGATTTGTAAAATGAGGCTCTAATTGGAATTGCGATATTTGGCACAGGTTCAAGTAGTGACACATGTCAGCTGATGACGTCACAAGCGGCTGGCGGTCCGCTGCCCACCTGTTACCCTGAAACATACACATACATACTTCATAGCACGTCTAGACTATACTTTACTTTTTACCTCAATTTTCGCTTTGCCACCAGTATGAATTGTCCCTAACGCAAAAAGTAGATTTTCAGCAATTGTTCTGAGCGGGCCGCCGGGGAGGCCGGGACGCCGGGGCCGTCGGGATTAGGAGCACATAAACCGCACATAGTCAAAAAACGTAACATGTAGTGGGCGTAGTCGCTGCGGCATTAATCACGCCGGCCGGCTTTATCATCGCGGGACGCGGGACCGGCGACAGGGCTGTCACAACACTGCTACTATAAATTTAAATCTTCTTTACACTGGATTGCTTGATTCTGTCGCAAGGACACATTTGGGTGTTTTCTGATTGAAGTAGAAGATTGCAGCAATCACGTCGCACGCGCGTACGGTCGTGTTTCCACTGACGCGGAGCGGAGCTTAGCGGTGCCGAATTGATGAATCACCGTGCTCGAAATCTTCGCTGTCATTCCGCTGAAATAGCACGATTGGTCAATTCGGGCACCGCTAAGCTCCGCTTCAGTGGAAAAGCTTGTATACGTGAAGCTGTCATCCATAAAATTCAAAATCTATTGCATTAAATATTAAAAAAAAATTGGCTACTAAATAACTATTTTTAAAAAAATTTTGTATTTGAGTAGCTGGCGAACAAAACGGGACAAGTCGACCAGAGTGCGAAAGTTTCTTTTTTTCGAATCGTCTTCTATTGAGTCTTGAGTCTTGACCCATCTACGTCAATCCCTGTTAATATCTTCAATCAAAATCGACTTAAAAGGCTTTAAAAAGTCTATTTTCAAACAGAACCGGATTATTTCAGTAGTAGTAGTATAAATGATAGTTGATTCCAGTTTCTTAGCCACTGTGTAAACTTTTTTCTAGCGGACTAATCCGGTTCTGTTCGCTCCTCGTTTTAAAGGGGGTTGATACAGAGATTACCCCATACAACTTGACAAACTTACAAATTTTTATAATAAGTCTAGTATACTTAATACTTATAAATTATAATAATTGTACATTATAACATTTTACCTTTTTATTTACATAAAAATAACATAGTTACTGATCACTCGTTATTTTCATCAACACACCTTTTTTCTGTATTTGAAAATGGCCAAATATACGTTGTGAATTGCCCAGCAAACAAAAATTTTCCCATTTTTCCACACGTTATAAGCAATAAAGGGCAAAGTGAGTACGGTCAACCCTGCGCCGGTCCCTTGGGCCCAGAGTACAGATAACTTGTAGGTTCGTTTGATTTACTGAAAATGAACAGCGCACTTTTTACACCAACACATATTTTGTTTTTGTTTTGTAATACCATTATGTTTCGGTATCCGATAAATTTATAAATGTTAATTTAAATTTTTTTGTCTTCTACAACATAGTGCAAAATGTTAAGACCAGTGTAAAACTGGACTATTAAGAGCGCAGTGTTCGACGGCACGTAGTTGGTAGCTACTGTACAAATGGACCGATTGTCCCTTCCCTTCAATTTCGATCAGCTCTTAAAGTTTAGCGCGACCTATAAGCCCTCGGTGTCACTATGTTTTCTATGGAAATGCCATAGAATACTTGTCATGCCGGCAGCAACGATAATCTCGGCAGGAGGTAATTTATTGGTTATTCGCCGATTGCAGCCGCTAATTATCTCTAATTATTATCGGCCGACATCGCCGACACTGGCCGACACCGGCCGACACTCGCCGACAGCAATTATCCCGGTTTAATTGCCCGCTTCTTGTCACTATACAATATTGATACAACTTTAAGTGCTTTGGTATAAATTACCGGTATTTCATGTGTAGTAGTTACTTTTATACTTCTCACGCAAATTTAATCGGATATTATTGTGTTATATTTTGTTAGATTAAAATCAATTTGTACTGAAACACCTTAACACCGTAATTTTGTATGGTGATAGAAAATGACAGAAGTAACACAACCACAAGACGTAGAATGTAGTTATAAAATGAGAAGAAACTGATTGTGGGCAACTGACTCGGACATCAATTTGCATGATAATTATAGATGAAACGTAACCCGCCGAGACGTATAGCATTGCGAATGCCACTTGTTAACGATTACATTCCTTGGTCAATGTTGTTAGAGCAGTTTATTAGTGAGACAGAGTTCAAGACGTATCCTTTACGAATACTACGACCACACAGAAAACCGACGTGAAATAGCGTGTTGTCTTTTACAACATAATGTTTAACTTATAAGCGAGGGGTGCTCGAATTTCACTTCTGAAGGTATTTCCCTTAACTTTTAAAGTAAAAAGTTATTGTCATGCTGCTTCTTCGTGCAGTTTGCTATTGCAATCAAGGTCATTGACTAGTGCAAATTATCTCTTAGCAACTAAAATAATCCAAATAATCCGCATTTTATTGGAGTGCTTTGTAAATAATTCCAAAGTATAATAAACGTTTATAAATGGCTCCAAAGTAGCAAGTAGAATTATTATTGTAAACATTTTAAAATAATAATATTGTAATCTTTTCACGATCAACCAAAAAACCTCAAAATTGGTATTTAATAATTGTAGGCCAAAGCCAATAAACAAACACGTACCTAAGCGTCGGTTGTATGTAAACATAATCACTTTGATATATTTCATGGGACCTTTATACACTTACACAGTATTTATACAGCCTTTGTGCGTACAGAGACCTTTGATATTTTAAATCATCCTGAGGTGAAAACTTTTTTCCTTTTTTATTGGATCCCTCTTTATTGATTCACCGTATCGGTATTTTAATGTGAAGCCGCTTATTTGTGTTCCATAATATTTTTGTGAACGACAAATATTTTGAATTCGATCAAACGCTACTCGATATCTGAATGTTATGCGGTTATTACTTATTACCGTACCAATTTCATGATCATCCTACCAGCTAATACCAAGCGAAATTTCAGTAGTCTGTGCTGAATACTGCAACTGTGACTGATAAGTTAGAGCTACGCGACAAATAATAACATTTCACACTTTTAACATTTGTATAAAGTTTTTCATGGGAGCTTCATGATTTCAACCGCACGGTTACCAATCAATGGCATTAATGTAGCATTAATCCAATATAAATTATTGTTGATTCCATCTTTCACTTCACATTTTCCTCGTTGATCCCTGAACACGTTTCGCCAAAACAAAAATGAATATTAAATTCATCTTTTTCCCGGTAAAGCCTCCCCAAATGATTTGTGTAAAAATTTCCGTCGCCATTGGAGAGCGGCGAACCGTGCCGGTCACGTAATGAATTACTCCGACTGTCGTCATTCTTGAACCACAACACGGCTTGGGGACCGACTCTCACACTTCGAATCTTGCATCGATCACAGCTGCAGGATCTATCTGACTCATGCGCACACACAATGTCTTCTTCACGAGTCTGAGATCGAAGCTACATCGAATCAGACACAGATCGAGGTGCCCTCAACTACAATATAGACTCTGATTCTTGGTCTCGGCTAGCTAAAATTCAACTTATAATAATATAATATAATATCTATGGACGCTTCACACCACGTCAGTCTGGCCCCGTGGTAAGTACCTGAAGGACTTGTGTTACAACTTACAGGTACCAGACAACGGAAATATATTTAATACTTTTATATTATACATATATTTAAGATTTTTATTATATGATACACATATTTAATACACATCCATGACCCAGGAACTTTATAAACTTTTTGTTCCGTCGGCGGGACTCGAACCCGCGACCTCCCGGCTTGAGCTACCAACGCGCTCACCACTGCGCCACGGAAGTCGTCAACAAACTTGATATTCGAGGTTCAAGAGTTGATCCCCAGCTCCACCTCGCCGCGATTTCCTTCATGTTTTACATCCACTCAAAAGAAATCTTAATTCGCACTCGCTTTTGTTAAGGATATTTCGTTGAAACTTCTCACAAAAGAATGTAGCAGATTATTGTAAATCGGTGCCTGCACTCTGAGGATTCTTTCATTATCTTTGAAATATATCCATTATCCGTAGACGAGAGGAATGTGAGTAAAATGGTATGATAAATAGTCGACAGAGCTAACTAGCGAAGTCTGCCCTGCCGCCCGCCTTGCCGCCCGTCCAGGAAGGGCGCCGTAGTCAAATGAGCTTAATTTGCAAAAGTCACGACAAAAACTTTGAAACTTTTTCAAAGGACTGTCCGGCTGAGCTCATCATTAATATAATTATTGAGTTTGGGAACTCGGAATGAAACGGATTTCCCCTAGCTTTGTCTCCTCTAATATAATATAACCGTGGATAATCGTATTTAATAATTTTAGAAGATTAATTAAAATATTGTTTTAAAAAAACAAAGGTACCTAATTTTTAAAAACATATTTTATTACCAGATGTTTCTTGCGACTCTATGCCTATAGTTAGGAACCGTGAAAAAGTAAATAAATCATACCCTTTATTAGTAAAGCATACAAAATGATCACTTCAGCAGCTTATAGCCTATTCGATCAAAACAATCAAACCTTTTCTCTGTATTTAAATATAAATGTAGGAGAAAAGATAATAAGCTGCCAACTATTGTCGCTAACAATTTGATACAATATTGTGTCTTTTCGTTTCAGGTGAGTTGAATGAGGAACGGGAGCACGCAGCAGGTAAATTCTGGGATTTCCTTCATTTCAACAAACGAAGGAGGACTCGACCCGCGAGCGATCCCGCCCGGCTCCCGGCGCAGCTCGAGCGCTCGAATTACACACAATTACAGCTTAACTATGATGCACCACGCCAACCTGACCCTCCAGCCCGCGCGCCGCGCTCGGAGCACGAGGGCCCCCCGGGGGTACGACGGACCACCTCGCATGTCATCTTACTCTGGCCGCCTCCGAACCCCATCTCCTAGTTTATTGTGACTTTGTACGTCCAGGTCGAACCCGTTCACCTCAAAGTAGCCTCTATGCTCCACGAGCAAAGTCTACAGTCCCGTGGCATGAAGTGTTTGGGGTTAGACGGAAAGCGATACAAATTGATGCCATCATCGGAGACCGGAGCACGCGTTTAACCGGCAATATCACGTGATAGTGTTCGGAATTACGTTCTTAATACTCTTCATTATCATACCGCAGTGTATCGCGCCCGCCGAGCGCAGAGATTTCCCCGCAATTAATCCTCTATGGGCGCCGGGGCTCAAGCTTCACATTAAGGAAATGAAGAAACATCGTTCGTTTGTGAAAGCGTATAAGTGACACTGTGAGACACAAAACATTACAATATACGCAGTTATTTGAGATGCTCCCGAAATATGCTTTTAAAAATCTCGTCACAGATACGGGGCCGCTATCAGAAAAATAAAAAATATTTTAGGGGATCAAAGTAAGTGGAATTGATGTTATTGTCGTGTGTACGAAACATAAATTGGCCGCCGTAAGCCAATCTGACCGTAAGTTTTTGCGGCTAAACCGTGCGGGGAAAAACCGGGTGTTTCAGGCCGAGGGCGGCTATCGGCGTTCATTACATAAATAAAGGCAAAGCCAGGGGCAGGGTGACGCGCCGGCGGCGAGGCGGTGCGTGCGCCAACTGTCCGCGTGCGGCCTGCCAGACTCCGCCGCCGCCGCCGCAGGGTTAACGTTTGTCATTACGTACGTGGCCAAAAACATCGTCGTTTTGTTTGTTTTTGCACCTATTGCAGTTGTTTTTCGCAATTCGAAAGTCCCTGTCTGATGTCTGATTTTTTATTTATATCACAAACAGAATCGTAAGTAAGTAATAAAATATTCTTATAAAGAGAATGTAATTTAATCATGGTTTACAGTTTGACTGCATTGGCGGCTAGGCCGCGCCTTCCCAGTGCCTTGATAACAAAGACCTGAAATTATCTCTGCTATCTTTTTATCTTCATCTTTTATACCTGTAGAGCAGCGCCTTCCGGGTGGTATTAAAAAAGATGTAATCGCCCCTTTCACTCCATTAGACCGGGAATTTCAATGAAAATTGAAATCCTTTCATGGCTCGCATTATAATACAAAATTATATGCAAAATACGAGTTCGGCTTACGAACTCGATGTAGTCTCATAAATTTTTCATACTCGTCTAGGTTCGGAGTGGACTCGATTTTAATTTGCATTTTCAATATCGCGACCGATAAGTCAAAACGTCTCGAGAGTCAACCCTAAAGTACGCGCGGCGCTCGGGAGCGACGGAGCCGGTAAGCTGCGGCCTGCGAGACCACCGCTCGTGACGCCGGCTTTATTTACGACCCCGACGTGCCCGTGATCGCCCAACGAGCGGCTTAGCCCCTGACGTAGTGTCATCCCCGTTCATTAGCACAATCCCGCCCGTCGGGGAGAGCTAGATCTAGACTAATGCCGATGTAATAACAGGGATAGGTTACGGCGTGTTGAATTGTTGATTTAATGCTTGTATTTCGAAGCCACTACGCCAGCGACAAATTCTAATTTAAACGCCATTATCGATTCGATGGCGACATAGAAAACCAATTTACGGGCGTAGCGGCTCAATGCGACAAATTGTCGGCCGCTAACGAGATCCCTTATCTATTATAGACTTATTGTAAATAAATTTATGTCCCGCCGGGCAACTTGTTCGCCCGCATCCAAACTTCTGATCGCCTCGTATTATTTACGACCTGAGTACGCTCGGGCGTTCGGGAGATGTCCATCGAGGAGTAGATGCAGCAACGTCCACAGTCGGCCAAACAGAACCAGCAGTGGACGCGTCCCACGTAAATCGTCGGGCGCGTTCTGCTTATGAGGATGTATCGATCGTTATCTATTGATTGCTGGATGTCATCACAACGCGCTCGGAATAAACAGCGAAACATAATAGAATTAAGTTGTGTTAAATCGAAATCAGAATCTTCCCAGAAGTACGAGGCGTGTTGGTTTCCCCGCATTTTACACGCTTTATCGAATTTATGATCGTGTCTGTATTGTTTGTGAAACGACAACAAAATTTGTATTTTCAATTTATTCAATTAGATAAGGCATAGGATGTCCGATAAAATCTCCAGCTTAGTGGGAGCATCACACGAATAATTAATTTTCCATAACCACGCTGTCTACGCGCGTAGAAACGGTATTTTTGATAGCAGATAATAAGAGTACTGTGGGATATGGTCGCATCAGAAGGGGACACTGGGGCCTTATCGTCACGAGCCATCTATGATGGATCGCCGTCTATTTACTCACTATCTGGAGGGAATCGCCTTTTGATTGCTATTTCCTTCTTAATGATGTCGTTGTTTACGCGTTTAAGTGAAAATAGAGGTTAGATAATCTTGAAATCGCCTTCATTCATAAACGACAACTTTAAGGTTTTTGACATGAGCTTATCTATATCCATTACCAGTATGCTTTTGATTGGCTAACGTCAAAAGGCTAACCAATCAAAACGCTGTTGGAAATATATACCAATTGGCCGGCAACGCACCTGCAGATCTTCTGATGTTACGAGTGCGCATGGGCGACGGTAGTTGCTTTTCATCAGGTGACCCCGTTTGCTCGTTTGCCCCCTTATTTCATTAAAAAAAAACTCCAGTAGAAACCCCAGAAGCTGGGTATACACCATCACCAACCACATTCCATTTAGGTGAAAGCGCTAGTTGATGTTGAAAAGGGAGACAAGCTAGATTAAGGGTTTCTCGAGCGGAGGTTTGTGTTATCTGGGATTAAAAAATTGTAGCTGCAATTTTTTCATATTCATTCAAAAATTGTTTCATATTCAATCTCATCTCGGTTTAAATACATGATCACATTCGTCTTATATTCTTAGTTCTCTGTAGGAAACACGGTAGAGCTAATACTTGGACGTCTTACAGTGATTGATCCGCAGTTTAGAGCTAGTAACAGGCCATGTTGAATATATTAGCCGGGGCCGGGTGGAGACGACGCGCGCGATCTTATCCGCGATGGATGGCCAATTCCACGCGTTATTATTTATAACATGGATTTTGTTACATGTCACGATGTCGTGAAGCGATAACTCTCATGATTGAGCTAGCTGAACCGGTAACTGGAGTAATGAGCGATGTTCTACAATCTATTAGCGGAAACTGGTAACGATGGCTAGATACCTGGATGGTTACATATATCATAATTAAAAGTTTGAAATATTATAGTTACATTACTAACTCCGGTTCTGAAAGGCTAATCGAGGCCCGACTAAACCAATCAGTCATTAAAGTGCTTGTGTTGTAATTTAAAGTAAAAGCTACTTCGACCGTTTGATTCTTCTTATAAACCTTTCGACGATTACGAATGAATGTAATTCATATGTCTAAATACTATTTTGTCATTCAAATGTAAAAATTTCCCTGTTTCGACAACATATCTGTGCGCGCGTTTATGATTTACTGACCATCAAAAATCTTACAAAGTTTTGTCTTAACCAAGATAAGTTATTCAAAATATGACCCAACAATATCTTCCGCCCTATTAAATTATACTAATGCTATCCTGTTTGTTTGGCGCTACCCCCAGCCCTCAGCCCTCAGCCCTCAGCAAACAACGCGCCCTACGATATAGAGACGTTTGCATTATTATCGTCAAACAATAAGATGGTTTAGCGACATGTTTCTTACTCGTATTATATTGACGTAATAACGAGAGGTTTGTGATCAAAGGTGGTTCGACCTAAATAGCTACATTTGCTTCTATATTTAGAGCTTTTAGGATCTTTAGGTTTAGATAATATTTATATCGAGCTTTTTACTTAAGCAATAAAAGCATTTTTAGTATTTGCATGCATTGAGAGAAATAATATTCTAAATATCGAGTAGAAGTTGGTGCAATATGCGAAACATAATATCAGTAATCGGCAAAATAGAAATGTACAGAAGCTCGTATCACGAAATGAACAATTCCGAACATGTGACACAGAACTTACCTGATAAAGTGTTGAAACTAATTTGGAGTTCGTTTCAGCTACTTCTAATAAAACTTAATATGCTCGCTTCAATAAAAGTCTTAGTTTATGATTGAATAGTATAATAAGAGACAACATTTAAAGTGCCCGAAAGTTTTGCTCAATCACCTCAACTCTGCCCCTCAGAATACAACTTAGCAGCTTAGCACTTTTGGAATAAGGAACAGATTTTTCTTAAGAAAGTTGCTGTGATATAAAAAGCTGCATATATACAGTGTGTAAGAAAACTTAGTGAAAATACTTTAGGGTGTGTTCCTTGTAGAGAGTTCACTGTGAAAGTTGTGAAAAGCGCTGAAAGACCAATTTTTTACTTTTTCCCCATACAAAAGTGAAAAAAAGGTCTTTCGGCGCTGCCACTTTCACAGTGAACTCTCTATAAGGAACACGTACACACCCTAAAGTATTACACTTAGTTTTGTTACACCCTGTATATAATATATCCCAGTGTGTATTCATTCTGAAAAGCTTCACAACGGATCAAATTATCACCCGTTATTTTTCAGATTTTCAGAAATGAAATACACAAATACTAGTGAGTGTTAATATTAGCTTCGCACCTGATGCGGGAACAGATGTTGCGAGTGCATTAGCCCGGCCGTTTGTCATACGTGATGGCGCTAATTCACTGCAGGGACGTGGACCCTCCGAGAGATTTATACGCAGACACCGTCTCGGGTACGATTACACAACATGTGTTGACGGACCCATGACTTATTATATATCCCTTCCTAAGATGAGGAGGAAACGGCCGAAGGAGCGAATGAAAATATGGTTCAAATGCCGTGCACAAAATTACTCGTGCGATAAGATCGAGTCGAAGACTAGTGGTCGAGTAAACCCGCAGATATTGATTTATCTCCGAATGAAAAGTGTTTCGAGTCGAAGGAGCTCGCGAATAAAGGAGATAAACTAGCAGCGGCGTTATTGCAGTCATAAAAATATTATGATAAATCAGCGCGGGCGGATAAAAATGCTCCGAAAGGAATAGGCGGGAACCGATGAGCGACGCCATCAATAACGCCGGTCGAATCGTCCTCCCGCCTGGAAACTTCATAATAAATTGCGGAGCTTCTTAAATAATGGTGTTGAGTCTCACATGAATGAGGGAACACGATAAAAGAAATTCCTCCAGAGATCAAACCGAGCGAAATAAATGAAAGCAAACCGAATGTCAGCCGGCGCGGCGCGGGGCGGGAAATGGCTCGCCAAATCGCTCACCGCGCTGCCGTTTCTATGACGTCTGTTATTTCATCTCCGGCTCTATCGGCGCGCCCCGGCTCCGGCTTATCTGCCAGGTTTATTTAACCCGACTGGATTGTCTCGGTTTAAGGTGTTTAAAATTTTGCCGCGTCCGCTACTCTTTTATCTGCTTTTATCTTTCGTCCTCCCGTTTGGCAAGGAATATCATGAAAATAGCATACTAGACGGTATGTGGTAACGAGATAGGATTCCACTTACTTTCGGGGATATTCTTACATACAGGGCCACTTTTAACTTTTAAGTAATCGAAAACAACCCAAAGATGTTTACGAAGTAGCGGGCGAAATACTTTTACAAGGGACCCCTGAAATTGAAACTGGAATTGGATGAACTCAAACACTCCCATTAGCGGCCCGATGAATTTTTAAATCCGCGATTAGGTGGATCCCGGCAGATCAAAGTGAACATATCGCAGAAAATGAAAGCAATTTATAGCAGATGCAACGTAAACAGGGGGCAAGGGCCAGAACCAGTGAACAGAAAATTTATTCAATTACTATACGCATTTACTTGACTACTTAGAAGTTGAAATTTGGTAGACGCTAAAATTATAGAAAGGCACATACTTCTCTTTAAAGATCTAAAACGTGTTCCTGTTTTGTTGATTTCGACTTTCCTTTTATTGGGCTTCAAACATTAAATAGGGCGTGTAGTTTAGGCCTTAGGGGATCTCCCCCATCCCCTGGACTCTGGAGCGGCAAGTAAAAATGTAGGCTGGAGGGATTAATGAGTTTTTATCTGGTCGGCACACGCGGCGGTATCTCCGGCACAGGCCAGTGCGCGCGGACAATCCCGGCGGCCGGCCGCAACTCTCATTAGTATACTTTGATAAATTCCCCTTTTTATGTTATGAAAGGATCTCATAATATTTTGTTCGGGTTGTATCAACAGTTCGCTTTGCGCTTATAAATATTTACAGTACACTTTCACAAGAATTCTCGTTTCAAAGAGTTAAAGAAAATAAAGTGGACTGGACATTAGTGATGAGCAAAGCAAGACCAAGACCAAGACTCGACCAGTCTTGGTCTTGGTCTTGTTCTTGCTTGTGCAGTCTTGGTCTTGGTCTTGCTTGAATCTGTCTGGTCTTGGTCTTGGTCTTGGTCTTGCACGCCTAGTCTTGGTCTTGGTCTTGCAAGAAGCAAGACTCTTGCAAACATTTTTCTAAACTTTTTGTAAACGTTTTCATTTTCTCGCAAAACATTTTCAAACCTAAGTTATTAGAAGTTAGCTGATGATGATCATAATATTATCTTAACTTGATATGAGAATGGTTCTTGAATTGAAAATACTAATGAAAAGTCGAGAGCCAACTCAGCATAGGCTGATCTTCTAGCGGCAATAATGTCCTTAAGAAAAATGAAAATTTTGAAAAATAATAACTTTTTTATTTTTAGGTTTCCGTAGCCAAATGGCAAAAAACAGAACCCTTATAGATTCGTCATGTCTGTCTGTCTGTCTGTCTGTCCGTCCATATGTCACAGCCACTTTTCTCCGAAACTATAAGAGCTATACAATTGAAACTTGGTATGTAGGTGTAGTAATTATGTGAACCGCATTAAGATTTTGATACAATTATTATTTTTAACAAAAAATTAAAACCGACTTCCAAGGTAAAAACAATAATAACATTAATATGAACTAAAAAGTTTTAAATAATTTTTACTATCTAATAGTGCCTTTTTCCGAATTCGGCTAAACCTCAACTATTTCTGTACTTAATCTTCATTATTTTGAAGTCGGTACCAGATAGCTGAATCTTCAGTCCTCTGACAGAATATTTAAAATTTTTGGAACTGGCACCGACTTCAAAATTATGAAGATTAAGTACAGAAATAGTTGAGGTTTAGCCGAATTCGGAAAAAGGCACTATTAGATAGTAAAAATTATTTAAAACTTTTTAGTTCATATTAATGTTATTATTGTTTTTACCTTGGAAGTCGGTTTTAATTTTTTGTTAAAAATAATAATAATTTCACTCTTTTTAGTTACACTAGTAGATAAATCTTCGCGTATATTTTACGTATCTTATTACAATTTGTTAAGAGTCACAACTCACACTCACAAAATAATATAATATTATCAGTGAAGTGAACATATTGTGCTAAGTAATTTAACAATTTTAATACTTCAAGCCCGAAGCGGTCACCGGCGATTGCGATAACAATAGAAAGGCTATTGTGTCTCGTTTTTCCACGATCGAAGGATCTATCAGATAAAATATTGTACAAACTTGCATAGGATATAGCGGAGCATAATATTTTTTAAAATAAATAAATAAATTCTTTATTGCATTAATTATTACAAACAATAACCTATTACTAGAGGACTCCACACTAGGTCGGACCTGTCTCGTGGAGTCCAGGAGTGGTCTTACAATAATAATAATTTATTTGATTACATACAATATTTTTAGCTGGTGTACTTTTAAAATTAATAAAACAAATTACAAAAAAAAATCAATAAGTATTAATTTTACTAAATTATATTTTAGTTATTTTCACATTATATATTATTAACAATATCAAACTTATGCAATTATCTGTCTGTGCCTGAGTGTGTGTGTGTGTGTGTGTGTGTGTGTGTGTGTGTGTGTGTGTGTGAGTGAGTGTGAATATGTGTGTGTGTGTGTGCGTTATATTATAATACTACTTTTATGAAAGATTCAGTTTCGTCATAGGATTTACTCTGTAACCATTTATATACTTCTTTTTTAGCTGTTTTAGTGTGCACTGCTTTAGATTACAAGCCTTTAAGATTTTATTGTAAATAAAAGTAAGCATGAATTCCTGCATGTGCTGGGCAAAAGTAGTTTTAACTCTAATACTCTGACACCTAAAAACTCGACGACTTGATGTATTATTACGAAAATCACCACGTTGAATACATATTCGGTGCTGTTTTAGAACCAGCTTTAGAATATATAGTTGCCTTACATTTAGTAGTGACAGTTCATTATATAGTAAATCTGTGGGATACATACGTGGTCTCCTCAACATTACCTTCAAAACAGATCTTTGGGCTCGTTCCAGGAGTATCATAGTGGACTTTCCAGCACCACCCCATACAGTAAGACAGTAGCAAATTATAGATTCACACAGGGACATATAAACAAGGTGTAGAACATTTCTGCTAGCTGAATTTCGCAAATTTTCGCAGCTATGCCAATTTGGGTCTCCTTAATGACTTTTTCCCAGGTAGTATTATGGAATATAAGAACTGTGTCGTCCGCATAGGAGATTACTTCAGCCTTGCCTTTGAGGACACTTTGTATGTCATTTATATAAATAGTGAAAAGTGTCGGGCCTAGTACGCTTCCCTGTGGGACTCCAAATTCTATGTTTTCGCAGTCACTAAGGTAATCGCCCACTTTGACACATTGACTCCTGCCGTAAAGATATGTCCCAAACCACTGTAGTGGGAGGCCTCTGATACCGATATTCTCCAACTTTTTTAATAATATTGGCTTCGCAACCGTGTCAAATGCTTTGGCTAAGTCTAGAAAAACACCAATACATTTTTTGTTGCCATCTAGATAAGACGTCACTAATTTAGTCAACAGAGATACAGCATCTTCTGTGGATTTACCTTGCCTAAAACCAAATTGTTGGTGGGAAATTATATTGTTGGACTCAAGATATGATATAAGGCGCTTATTAACAACTTTTTCTAGAATTTTCGAAAATGTTCCCAGAATAGAAATCGGTCTGTAGTTGGCAGGGTTATCTTTTGGTCCGCTTTTATGTATCGGGATGACCTTAGCGATTTTCCATTTAGTAGGAAAGGTTCCAGTACTAAGACTGAGATTAATTATATGTGTGAGCGGTAGTAAAATTTCTGATTTTATAAGTTTTATTGTTTTTGAGGCAATTCCATCAATTCCCGGGGAACTCTCATTTTTTAAAGTTGCTAATATTCTATTAACCTCAAAAGGATCAGTTGGCTGTAAAAAGAAATTGCTACAAGAGGACTCCTGAAGCTGTTGCTTAGTAAGTATATTTTCTAAGGTTTCATTAGTTTCAGATAGAATTTTACTAGCTAAATCTATGCCGACCGAAGAAAAATAATTATTACATTTATTTACAGATTCAATTTTAGTGTTTTTAAATTTAAGCAAGTCAGGGGGGCTTCTTTTTTTATTTGTATGTTCTGTAATGTCCCGGATAGTTGTCCACATTTTTTTTATATTATGTTTGTTTTCTTCTAGTCTTTTATTTTGATAATCATGTTTAAGCTTATGTACAATGTTGGTAAAATAGTTTCTGTATCTCGTATAGATTAACTTTTTTGTATGGTCACCAGGATGTTTTTTTAAGTCGAGATGTAGTTTGTCTCTGTGATTCATACATTTGATTAGTCCGGACGTGATCCAGGGTTTGCATATATATTTTGAGCAGCTAATTTTTTTCTCAGTGGTATGTTTATTGATTAGGTTTGATAAGATGTCCTGAAATATTTCAACAGCATTATTAACATTTTGTTCCCTCAATACTTCTGACCATTCCATTTCTTTAAGTTCCTTTTGTAGCGCTGTAAAATCTGTTTTAAGCAAAGTGCGTTGTTCTGGATTTTTTTTAATTGGTGGTTTTAAATTGTGACCCAGCATAATCATTCGGTGGTCAGTGATGTCAATATCACAAACCACACCTGTAGCAGTAGGGTATTTCGATTTTAGAAATATATGATCTAAGCATGAGTCTGCACGAGTTGGTTTAGAGATAATTTGTTCCAGTCCATGTTCAGACATAAGGCAAAGATATTCAGAACTGTGCTGATTAGAGGGGGATAGTATATTTATGTTTATATCACCAGTTACTACTATTGTTGAGTATTTTTTTACTGAATTGAGGGTTTCATCTAGCGATATTATAAAATTTTCCAGGTTCTTGTGTGATGGTGAGCGATAAATAGCAACCAGGACTATATCATTGGAGAGCTCTACAAGAAGAGATTCAGCATCTCGAAGAGGGGGTTCGTAAACGGAGGGATTCCAAGTATCTCTAACATACACTACCACACCTCCACAGTGATTAAGGTTGTTTGTCGTATGATAAGAAGTATATCCCTGAATTTGACCAATTATTGAGTCGGCAGATATCCAACACTCTGTAAGGATGATGACGTCGAATTCAACGTTGAGTCGCATTAGTGCAATACAAAACGAATTAAAATTGCGCTGTATACTGCGAATATTATAGGTTAGGATCTTAAGATTGTGAAATGCAGACAGAAGGTTAGAACAGTTTTCAGCTTTTGCAATCTCATGACACTCTACACTACTATTCGTATCAAATTCATCACTCATGTAATTAGCCATCAGGGAACGTGTAATTATTCAATATAAAAAAATGTACGCAAGATTGAAAGCGAGTGTCACAGCGTTTTATAAAATAAAGTAACAAAAATATGTAGTTATAGAGTATTATACTCTGACCAGTAAGTAGCCAAAATAGTATTTTTCTAAGAATGTAAGGTGAGGTTATGCTAGGTAAAGTATTATGTGGAGCCGAAATAAATATAAGCATTTTCATAATATGTATATCTATGGGATTTTGGAGTGTAGTAATAATTAGTTGGATAGAGTTGTGCATGCATTGTAAATTTAGGAAAATGTTACATAAATTATAGTATCTGAAAGTATATAATATTATAATGGATAGTGACTTAAATAATAATTTTAAAAATATAATGAATTGTGGCAACATTAGTATTACAATAATCTGATTATTATTATTATTATTCTGAGCTAAGTGACGGATTAATTTGTATGTCCGAAGCAGCAAATCCATCACGCAGCTGACCTCCAATCTTCTCATCCAAGTCAGTTTGTGTACGAATAGGGATGGCCGGATAATTCTCAGCCTTTCGTATATGGATTGTGCCGTTCCGTACCCAGCAAAAGCGAAATCCATTGGCTCGCGCCCTAGTGCGTGCTTCACGAAATAATAGTCTATTTGTGACAGTCAGCCGTTCATTAATGTAGATTTTAGCTGGCGATCCTTTATTAGTATCGTCGGAGGAGATCGGTCTTCTTTCTTTCGCAGCTTTCAGGATGCTATTTCGCGTAGCTCGGCGAGTGAGTTTTACAACGATGGGCCTAGACTTTCCTAAATTAGGCTGGCGTGAGCCCGTCCGATAGACCTCACATATATCAGTTTCTAAGAGGTCTATGCCGATTTTCTTTGCTGTCAGCATAGTTACGTGGACCAAGTTTTCTCTATTCTCTTCATTTATTCCTACTATTTCAAGCTCATTTCTCATATTATTTTGTTCATATACATTCAATTTATGTTGTAGTTCATTTACTGTACTTTTAAGCATTATTATCTCCTTATCTTGATATTCTATTTTCTTGTTATAATGTTCGATTTGAGTTAGGGATTCGGAAACAATTGCTAGTTTATTCACTACATCGACATTCTGTTGTTTTAAATCGCATACTTGCTCTCTGAGTAATCGTATTTCAGATAGTACCAGTGACGTATCTATGTCTGATGCAGGGAAGAGCGATGAATCTTGCACTTCTTTTTGCATGTTTAAAGAAATCGGAGACAAATCCATTCGTGGACGTTTTTGCCCTAGTGCGACGTTAGAATCTTTTGCCACATCAACAAATAGCTGTCTCTGCAACTCAGGTTCCGGTGTTTTGGGAGGCGTGCGAGTTAATTTTGGCATTTTGATAAATGGCAGTAAGGCGAAACAGCGAAACAAACTCAAAAAGTCGTTAACGTAGCTCAGGATCGATCCCAGGACACCTCGTCTCGCGTCCACACCTTATACCACGAGGCCAGCTGGACTGTTGACACTTAGTTCGAAAATACGGAACGGTTGTAGCTTGCAACAGATGAGAATGCAAACTACACTCAAAAATTTATTTTTCATGTACCGCACGATTTTGAAGAAACTAAAATGTTTGTGTTTTAGTGAGAACTTTTTACTGTTTTTATCACTTTCCACACTTTATTTAACACTGATTAATTTATCATTAGAGAAATTGTCAGTTATAGAATACACTGGTGTTATTGTATTTACAGTTTTCTTAATTTTAATAGCACTTTGAAAATTAAATTTGCGGAGCTAACGTAAGCGTGTGTGACTTGCACGGCAGCGAACCGACCACTGAACATAATATTATCATAATTAAACTGAATTTAATATTATCATAATTATTGACAGCTGTTCTTGTTATCAAGAATTCAAATCGATAGGTACTTAGTGCACCATCTATCGATTAATAAGTATAACTAATTAAAAAGACACTTAATGACTTTGTTTTGTTTAAATGCTCTTTTTAAAATAACTTTATTTTAATTCTATTTGTCTATTAAAATTTTATAAAGTAGTAAAGTATTCGATCTGTATATAAAATAGTTAGTAAAGTATTCGATATTCTGTTTTCTGCCGCCACGCGACGGCAGTCGGCGACGCTGGGCGGCGACGCCGACCGCCGTGTATTAAAAACAAACAGGTGTTGTTAATTGTTATACAGTACATAATTATTATTATTAGTATATCCATACCTATGCCTTGTACTATTATCTATTCTGTGCCATGAGACATTGGTGGCTTTAATACGACGTGGTAATGATGATGATGACGATGATGATGATGATGATTATGATGATGAATATGAATTGCATAGAAGTTTATGCTTTCTGTTCTTAAAACAACGCCGAAACTCCCAAACGTGTATCTATAAGGAATCAGGAGTTCTCTCAGCATCATCGAAACCATGGTATACCTTGACCCAATATTTGACTTTTTGGTAGCGTATTCTTAGTACACTTCACATAAAACCAAAATCACCATATGTTTCCATATAAATTTCGAGGAGTTCCCTCGATTACTCATGGATCCCATCATCAGGTCACCACCTTTGTGAAAATGGGACCAAATTGGAGTGAAACCTAATACAACAAAACAAAAATTTCGAAAATCGGTTCACAAACGGCGGAGTAATCGTTGAACATACAAAAATAAAAAATAAAAAAAAAAAATAAAAAAAAATATCCACAGCCGAACATATAACCACCTCGTTTTTTGGAAGTCGGTTAAAAATAGAAAAATTATTAAAAATTGTAGGGGTCCCCATAGGTACAACTGAAAAAATATTTTTTTTAGGAACGAAGTTATCACGCATTGCGAAATGGGGCTAGACGGAAAAAGTTATAACGACACTTTTTGCCACTATTTGTATCTATCTTGATCTATGTCTGTGCTTTTTGCTGTTGTTATAAGCCGTGCGTCGTGCGCGTCTTTCTCTGTCGGTCTCTCTCTCTCTCTCTCTCTCTCATCGAAGGAAAGCCAGTTATGATTTTTTCTTTTTTTGTAATGTATACGGGTTTTTTGTACATCCATACTAATATTATAAATGCGAAAGTGTGTCTGTCTGTTACCTCTTCAAGCTCAAACCGCTGAACCGATTTTGCTGAAATTTGGCATGGAGATACTTTGAGGCCCAGGAAAGGACATAGAATACTTTTTATCCCGGAAAAAGTGTACGGGTTTTGCGCGATAAACGACTATTGGCGCAACAGAGTTGCGGGAGAAATAACTTCGTTCCATCCGGGTGTCCCTTGACACCTCTCAAGTTTTTTCTCATCAAGCCTATGCGTGTGGGGTATCTATGAATAGGTATTTCAAAATCTAATTGAGATTTCTAATATCATTTTCTTCTAACCTGAATAGTTTGCGAGAGAGACTGTTCCAAAGTGGTATGACGAGTGACGTTACGTATTTACTATTAAAACTACATTATTATAAAAACTACAAAGGAAAATTGGTTTGAACGAGAACTAGCAAGTTAGTTTTTCATAAGTCATAAATGATAAATACCTTAATAATTTAATAAAACCTTAATAATTTAACTTTCATTAAATCAACTGAAATATAAAAATAAATCAAAAACCTTTTAATTTCATAATAAACCTTTTTGCTGCTGCGGAGTCGGAACCCTTCATGGGCGAGTCCAACTCGCACTTGGCCGGATTTTCGGATTCTCTCTATCTCGGTTGAAAGATCTTTCTTTTCGGCCGCCACGTATTACGTATATTCCCAAATTTTTAGTTAGAACTTTAAATGCATGGTGGTTACATAATCAAAAGGGTAAAAATGGGACCCAATTACTTACACATCACTGCCTGTTCGTCTATCTGCTTCCAGGCTGTATCACAAGAACTTAAAATTAATGTTAAGTAGATATTAAATTGTTATAAATATTTTATTTCATGAATATTATAGTCGCTGCGACTAAGTAAAATTTTTTTGCAAGAGTCTTGCATGGAGCAAGGCTCTTGCATAGTCGGTCTTGGTCTTGGTCTTGTTCTTGCAGTCCTAGTCTTGGTCTTGGTCTTGCTAGTCTTAGGTTAGTCTTGGTCTTGGTCTTGGTCTTGCAATTTTTGCAAGACCAAGACCAAGACTGCAAGACCAAGACTCATTTTGCTCATCACTACACGCGGATATCACCAATCCGCGTAAAAACCATCGCGGACACTTTCCAAAGCGGATCCGAACAGCATCCTCGCACGCGTGACACGAGAGCCGCCTTCTGCCGAGTAGTCTAAACACAGACAGACGGTTGTCTCGAGTTTAATCAGTCTGAAGATTACGTGTGAATACTCAATGAGGAGTCATATTAAACCCGACTGGGCCGCAGCCAAGTGCTTATCCCGGCCTGGGGCTGGCGGGGCAATAAATTCCGGGGACAAGATTAAACTTGTCAAAGGGTCCCGTTTACTTAACGCAAATTTATGCAAATTCTGCGTCTTCCGACCCCGCGTCTTCAAACGTTTCTTAAATAGTTCGTCGCGCGGCGGTCTAATTGTGTTGGGGTCTGGGATATATTGCTTTGTTTTTATTCAATGTTTGCAAACATTATCATTTCACCCTTCTATTGTTAAAGTTGCTAGTATTGTTTCGCTGCTTTATATTGCAGACAGCAGCGCTACGAGAAGAACGCTAAGAACTTCTTAACTCTACCTCGTTTAAATTCTTATTCTCTGGGGTTAATTTTTGCAAACTCGAGTACTCAATATTTCTTAGCCACTAACAATCTTTACAGATAGAAGTACCTATATTGTATTATGGAGATTGAAGGTGCTAGGTCCTTTAGCTTACGTATAAACTATTGTCAAAATAGCCCGCGGCTTTGATTGTGAATTACAATCCATGGTAACTCAACCCACGTTTCATCCCCTCTGGCGACCAATTTTGGAAAATCCTTCATAGTTTTAAAAGGGGACGAATCTTCAAAACCTTCAAAGAAGTTCAGCAACATCTCCTATGTACCCAGAGCTGAAGATATACTCCAATTCTGGGCGGCTCTTTCTTGTCTTACAACAAAGTGCGTTTAAATCCTAGTTAAAGCAGTTAATAAGGAAGGCTTCCCTCGTCGCTGGAGGCTCTTAATCTTGACAAATTTATTTCTACGGCGATTTAAATTGTCCCTGCAAGATACAAAGGTCTGTTTACTAAAAGTAAATTAGCAAATTACGGCCCTGGCTGAGATTACACGGAGATTGTGTATTATATGGCCGCTTAAACAAAACGGCGTTAAGATGACAGCTTTATTCAAATTGAAATTAATGTACGTATATTCTTCAATTTAAATCTCTTTAACTGAATTTTTAAGCTACATTATGTTTCAAGATGGTTTTGAGGGGACGTCATTTTTTTTAATGTGATTATGTATTTCAATTATTATTATTGTTTGATAACTTATTATTTTGGTACAAAATAGTTCTTATTATGCACGTACATTTTGCATCAAATCTGTCGTGGTGTATATAAATTATTCAACAACTCGGACACGGTTAAAACATGACGTAGATTACAATATTATAACAGTTGTGGTGTTTTTATCTGGACTGCTGTCATAATCTAGCGATATATCAATGTTCCCGGCCGATATTTCCTCGTGTACCGCTCGATTTGCTACATTAATCACTTCATTGTGAAAACTAAATACATTCCTGACGTACAGAGGATTTGAAACTGTATCTTCTGGTGCATAAAGATCAATTTTGTTACATGATGGTAGTGGATTAGAATGCAGCATTTGGCGGGATCTGTCTGATGGATTGGCGTCGCGCGGTCAGGGATCGGACCTTTAAATCGTCCGCATGTATAATTCCAACCAATTACATTATACGGACTTAATTATACATCAGCTCAGTCAGTCATTAATAGAACCGGCAGATTACTATGTTTGCTTAGCGTTTAGCGCGCTCTATAATAGAGTTTGTGATAGAGTGATTAACAGAATAAAAGTATTTTAATGGCTGTGTAATTGTAAATGAATTTCATTTGCTTTAATGTTAAGAATGAAGCTTTTCTAATCTCTAGAATCTTAACCTTTATGACTCTAGCAAGAGGATGTTCATTCTATAGCCCCTTCTTGAGGTGTCCGATTGTCTAAACCTTGAATCTAGGAACATATTTTGTCTTTAAAAACCTTAAAAAGTCTTAAATACCCTTGCGCTAACGATACGTTTCAACAATATAATATTCTATAATCCTGTAAATGCAAGTACCGGCTCTACATTGTAAACAAAATGAAGTAAGTACGTTTTTCTTCCTGTAAACAAACGCAAACGGTATTACAAACACCCTCAAAGTTTAATGGAATCCGAGCAAATTTAGGCAAAAGTGAAAATCACCCGAACATCCGCACTCCTTAGCCGGCTGCATATCGCCGGGAAATTACTTAATGAAATTCATAATAACACGCCATGGAACTTCTGCAGCCCTGTAGCTCCTATTACCGCAGCATAAGATTGGAAATCGATCAGCAGGTGGAGCTGAATTTCCACTAATTTGCAAATGGAGTCGTGACGTAGGCCCTGCAATTTGGCTTAAACGAATATTTAGGGAATACGCTACGCCGTACCCGGTAATTTCATTCACAGGGAACTCCTCAACGAGTGCTTTTCATCATATTATTCAATTTTTACATCGATAGGCGCTTCATATCACGTCTTTTCCCATGAAACTCGAAGAACTTGTATTGCGATTTGCGAGGTACGGTGATACTAGTCAAAGTAGCTGGTACTTAAATAATTTTTCTATACACTATAATATGTAAATAATATGTAAAAGTTTTTTATCATAATAATCTATATATATATAAAAGAAAGTTGTGTTAGTTACGCCACTTATAACTCAAGAACGGATGAACCGATTTGGCTGAAAATTGGTGAAGAGGTAGCTTAGAACCAGGAATAGCACATAGGATACATTTTGTCCAGGAAAAATGTACGGTTACTGCACAATATACTTTTATGATTTGCGCGTAAACTATTCAATCGATTTTGATGAATTTTGGTATGGAGATACTTTGAGTCTCGGGAAAGGACAAGGGATACTTTTGGTCCCGGAAAATGTACGGTTCCCGCACAATAAACTTTAATGATTTTCGCCTAAACTATTTAGTCCATTTTTATGAAATCCGGTATGGAGATACTTTGAGTCTCGGGAAAGGACAAGGGATACTTTTTGTCCCGGAAAATGTACGGTTCCTGCACAACAACCTTTTATGATTTTCGCTTAAACTATTTAATCTATTTTGATGAAATTTGGCATGAAGATACTAATTTTAATCTATTATTCTCTTAATTATACCATTCCGAATTAAATAATCATCGTTAAGACAGGACAACGTCTGTCGGGTCAGCTAGTAATATCATAAAAATAATTATTATACATCCACGACAGCGAAAACTTTATTTCTTCGGCGGGATTCGATTCCGCGAACTCCAGCCCCGACGCGGGCTACAGGAGGCTAAGCTGCAAGAATTTTATTCAAATGCGTAAATTGTAAGTTGTAAGAACACTTTCCTGGGCGTCCTTTTGTGTTGTAAACTTGTTTAAGGGGTTTTAAACACAAAAGTGAACTAGACTCGTCTGGACTATTCTACACTAAATGAGCTCTCGCGCTCATTTAAATATTACGTTTGATAATAAACTGGCTGCGGTCACTGTAACTAATTAATTGCAAATTACTCATTATTCATTAATAACTTCGATATTATTTAAATAGCTGTTTCATGAATTATATTACTTCATAAAATATAATTTTCATTATAAAATGGTTAAAACATTTGGAGATAATTCATAATGCGCGGTAACAAATCGTATCTTTTATTTGATTAATGAACGTCTCGTGATGGGATGTTTTTTAAATTTCAAAATGGCCGCCTTTCGGTAAAAACGTGACCCTCGCTGTTTTCTTTTCGATTAAAGACTCAATAAATCGTTAACGGTTTGATGCTATCGGCGTGGACGAGCCACAAGTTACCGCGATAAGACAGCCTTGTGTCCCCCTAGAAAATGTGTTGAAGCTTCTCGTACCCGGTCGCGAGTGTGTGAAATTCTGTAGCCCCACGAGGATGTAGACGCTGCTCTTAGTCATCCAAAATTGTCAAAATTCCACTTTCCACTATAGAGTGGATAAGAGATAGGGATATAGGGATAGCGCGACACGACAGCCTGGCTACACACTATTTCATACAATATCCCAATTCCAGGTGTGCGTAGACTCTAACCTTGCTACAGCAACTGAAAATGTTCGAGCGCGACTAGCCAGCGTGTCCCGTTTGCACCGACCTCTGAAGTTGGAAAAACTCAACAAGTAAAGTTGAAAGCGGTTCAAGCATCAGTAAACACCGAATGAGGTACAGATCGCATCTACTCCGGTCTCCGGCCAACTTTAATGAAATGAGAAAAGTAGCGGATAAGAGCTCTGCGCGGGACAGCTTTAAACACATCAACGACACACTTTATTTAGCTTTTAATACTCTTTTACCTAAGAAAGAAAAGAGGGACGACGAATATTATAGCTGATGAAAATTGTCGATGAAGTTACAGACACAGCATTATAAAAGATGTCTTAAGATGTACATTTTTGATTATTAATTTTTATGAAAAAATTTCGAAATTTTTAGGGCTCCGTACCTCAAAAGGAAAAAACGGAACCCTTATAGGATCACTTTGTTGTCCGTCCGTCCGTCTGTCAAGACCCTTTTTCTCAGGAACGCGTGGAGGTATGAAGCTGAAATTTATATCAATTACTCAGGTCTACTGTCCCTTGAAGCTGTGAAAAAATCAAACTTCTAAGCCAACGCAATCAAAAGATACAGCCGTTTATGCCGCAAATTTTCGACACTTGCAAGGGAATCAAAACCTACTAAATACGAAATGCTTCCCGTGAACTTAGAATCTTGAAATTTGGTACGAAGCAACGTCTTATAGCATAGATAAAGGAAAAATTACGAAAACCATAAATTTTTAGTTACATCACATAATATATTTTTTTTTTATTATGACTCGATTGTCGTAATGAACGAACTTTGTAAACCTTGCAGGTTTGTACGGAACCCTCGGTGCGTGAGTCCGACTCGCACTTGGCCGGTTTTTTTCAACAGATTTCAATCGATCAACAAAAACAATTAAACAGAAAACTCAATGTATTCTCTTTCTGGTTTTCAATAATTTCTCAACGTTGCTACATTAACAATTATTATTTACATCTAGACCTAAGTAGTCTATAGGCTTTTCGCCCTATCGGTTTCTTGGGCGTTTTATAAAGGCTGTAACAAGGAATATGATTATGACATTGCTACATTGTTTGCAATAACTCCCTTAGCCCTTATCACGCGGACACACGACATAATTACGGACATACCGCCATCTATTTGATACATCCCATCAGCGAGAATGTAACGAATTTCCGGGTGGGGTAATTTTGGCCCCCGCAGTAAGTGCGGGGACTTCGGGGCTATCTCGCGCAGCAGCCGGGGGTTACCGGCCGAGTATCCCTCGAGGGCCGGCGATTTATATGTGAGCGTACATCACCTATGACGGCTAATCTTGCCCACTTCTCCGGATATTCAAGGAGCTATTTTACCCGGGTTATGTATTTCAGTCTGGGTAAGGGGTTATTCTCTTGCCAAGATAAAATTAAAATATGATATGCTCTAAAGCTTTATAATAATATTATTATACACATTATGCGGTTCAAGTAGTTACAATTAGGTGGTAAAGTAGCGTATCTCCTCTTCGTAAATAAAGAGGTTTGGAATAGGTATTTACAGCCTTCAAATGGGCTTCATAATATCTTGTACCATATTTTGTAAAGTGATCCTAATGAACAGACTGTGTTTGTAGTCACGGGATCGGCTGTTTATACACGCTGCTGTACACAGGATAGTGTGATTAGAGCTTAATTATTGTGCCAGACCGCGCGGCGCCACGACCGCAGACAACGTGATTGGGGAAAAGATCTTTTTCCGCCGCACTCAGAGACATCAATTAAGACTTAATGCTCATTTAACATGAAATGTCCCTCTCAGAGATGACAATTAAAAATCGCTAATTGCAGAGTTTGATGTTCAAGTTTGAGGTTATTCTTGAAATTTTTTCAGTTTTAATTTTTCAAAAGATAAAATTAAGATAAAAATAAAATTTATTTGAAGTGTTAATAATAAATAATAATAATATTAGATAATGCCACAGTAAACATAGAACTTCATAACTGTGATAGTACTAAAGCATTTTTGTGCAATAAGTACATGCCTAGTTACTTAGTACAGCTGTTTTTATTGCTAATAAATAGAAGTATTTCACATGAAAAGTACCTATAGTCACTTCCATTCAAACCAGATATACCTGCAAAGAAGTATGAACATTGTCACCAAATTATGTAATTACGGTATTAAAATTAAAGTATGTTTACTATAATATAGTTACAATATTATTATGAATAATTCCTAATAGCAAATGGTTTTCTTATATTAAAATGGTAGGTAATAGTAGACATAAGACAGGTTATTCACATAATCCAAATTGTAAAACATAGAAACTTCAAATGTTGCAATAAATACCTAAATACCTAGCGAGTACCTATAAAAACAATATAAAACATGTTTTTTTTCTAACACCTTTTATGTTTGTTACATAACTGTAGTAGGTAGGTACGGTGAAAGGTAGGAAAGAATGAAATTATTTTAGTAGTAAGTATTTATTTTGTTATTCCTTCGATCGCGGCAAAACGAGACACAATAGCCTTTCAATTGTTATCGCGGCCCACTTGGGCCAAGTACGGAAGTTGAAGCGAGCTGCATCAGTTAATTAATAATTTGATTTCTTGTTATTTTTTTCTATATTCATTATTCTGCCTAGCACTGCAAACTTTGTAAATTTTTACTTCTTCTTGTCTTCTTGCATTGTTAACTAAAATAAAAGTATGACGTGATAAAAATTTAAACTGGTACAAAACATTATAA
Organism: Polyommatus icarus; assembly: GCA_937595015.1. Classification (NCBI taxonomy): domain Eukaryota; kingdom Metazoa; phylum Arthropoda; class Insecta; order Lepidoptera; family Lycaenidae; genus Polyommatus; species Polyommatus icarus. Next base: position 468,076 of record OW569322.1, on the reverse strand, counting down.
GTAAGTACTTTATAGTTTATTTATATATAGTACCTATATACTGACCAATGAAATCCTGTTGACATGTATTATGTTAAAATATATTATTATTATTATGTTAAATTCGCCAACCAAAAATAAAATAAAAATTACTAGATACCTACTACTACTTCTAATTTTTCCTTCTTCTTGCCGCTATCACAGATTCATTTAAGGCCGCTATGGAGAGTAAAAACTAATAGTACGAATGATTTATAGGGGACAGAAAATAATCAGTCAATTAATTTTGTCTCTGAGAGGTATCTGTAATGAAAGCATTAAATTTCAATTTGTTAAATGATGTTCAGCGCTATTTTTTTAATGACCGACTCTGACGGCCGCAGTCTCGACTCACGCCCAATAAAAAAAATGAAACGAACACGGCTGACTTTTCAAGACTAGAAAGACGTGTTCGTTTCATTTTTCAACTACGCATGCGCGGCTTATTTCGCAGTTTGGCAGCTAACTGTCAAGTACTGTCAACTTCATAATAATTGAGTGTCATGTTCTAAAATAGTAACAATTTCTGTCAGATGTTAGAACATGACACTGACACTAATTTTTAACTTTGCGCATGCGTAATGTGCATTGAAAAACGAAACAAACACGACTACAGTCTGTGAAAAAAGAGTAGACACAGAACAAAATTTTTTAAACGTAATCACGCTCAAAAGGTGGTTTTTTCTCTTTGTATTTACATAGAGAACGCTTATTCACTTTAAAATTTAAATATTATTTGCCTTGCACATTTTTAACTCGATTGAATAAGGTTTTCGTATTTGTTACATGATTTAAAAATTGCGTAGAGTGTGTACTCTTTTTTGACAAGCTATAAATAAAATCATATAAAAAAGAAGAAGAAGAAGATCATGCCCCCCGTGTATTATAATATTATTTCTATATGTCATAGAATTGGCTTCGGCCTTCGCCCTTCACTATCATTCATTAAATAGAGAAAACATAGAAATGGCTGTATGGGCAATGCTCCCTTTGCCTGACCCGACCGGGACAAATTAAAAAAAAAATCTCTATGTCATACCCCTTTGACAGCAAAATCTAAGATTAGCGACTCAATCGAGTTAAATGGTGCTTCTTCTGTATTTAAATTTAATCGCCATTTTGAGGTGTTAATTTATCATTAACTGACTCTGAGAGGGAATTTCATGTTTAATGAGCATTTAGTGTTGCGGTTTGTATGGGCAGCGGATAATTTTAATTTTTTAAATGATGATTTAATGAACGACTCTGAGTGCGGCCGTTTATCTGCTTTTTTGGGTATACTGAACCAAGTACCAAGAATGAAGGATACTTTACCTACTTAATAATTTGTATTGATCTTTCTTTATTACACAATTTTATTACTCAAAATTATGCAACTTTATGACGAAAATCAAAGCTTCAAGTTGAATAGGATTTGTAAAATGAGGCTCTAATTGGAATTGCGATATTTCTTTCTTTTTCTTCTTTTTTGGCAACTTGACACAAAGGATGTGTATGTTGTGCCACAGACAAGGTAAAAAGGTAAGGAATATGGCGGGAAAACCATATTCCTCCTATTATATTTTTCATCATCGTTTTCATGTATCGTCAGGTCTAAAGTCTAGTCAAAGTCTAAGTAAAAGTCAATACAGTCAAGGAGTCAAGTTGGTCGATTCAGTAAAGTGGTAGACGCTTTACTGAAACTTTCGATGGAGTTTTGGAGGGAACACAAAATAGCACGTTTCTGGATATTACATCACTTTCCTACACTTGTGCATGAACACGAATATCTAACGGTTAATATTCTACCAATATTACACATTAAAAACCCAGCTACCACAATTTTAGGAAAATAATATAAAAACACAACAGTACTCTTTCATATGCCCGGCAAAACTCCATTGCGATATTTGGCACAGGTTCAAGTAGTGACACATGTCAGCTGATGACGTCACAAGCGGCTGGCGGTCCGCTGCCCACCTGTTACCCTCAAACATACACATACATACTTCATAGCACGTCTAGACTATACTTTACTTTTTAACTCAATTTTCGCTTTGCCACCAGTATGAATTGTCCCTAACGCAAAAAGTAGATTTTCAGCAATTGTTCTGAGCGGGCCGCCGGGGAGGCCGGGACGCCGGGGCCGTCGGGATTAGGAGCACATAAACCGCACATAGTCAAAAAACGTAACATGTAGTGGGCGTAGTCGCTGCGGCATTAATCACGCCGGCCGGCTTTATCATCGCGGGACGCGGGACCGGCGACAGGGCTGTCACAACACTGCTACTATAAATTTAAATCTTCTTTACACTGGATTGCTTGATTCTGTCGCAAGGACACATTTGGGTGTTTTCTGATTGAAGTAGAAGATTGCAGTAATCACGTCGCACGCGCGTACGGTCGTGTTTCCACTGACGCGGAGCGGAGCTTAGCGGTGCCGAATTGACGAATCACCGTGCTCGAAATCTTCGCTGTCATTCCGCTGGAATAGCACGATTGGTCAATTCGGGCACCGCTAAGCTCCGCTTCAGTGGAAAAGCTTGTATACGTGAAGCTGTCTTTCATAAAATTCAAAATCTATTGCATTAAATATTAAAAAAAAAATTGGCTACTAAATAAATATTTTAAAAAAATTGTTGTATTTGAGTAGCTGGCGAACAAAACGGGACAAGTCGACCAGAGCGCGAAAGTTTTTTTTTTCGAATCGTCTTCTTTTGAGTCTTGAGTCTTGACCCATCTACGTCAATCCCTGTTAATATCTTCAATCAAAATCGACTTAAAAGGCTTTAAAAAGTCTATTTTCAAACAAAACCGGATTATTTCAGTAGTAGTAGTATAAATGATAGTTGATTCCAGTTTTTTAGCCACTGTGTAAACTTTTTTCTCGCGGACTAATCCGGTTCTGTTCGCTCCTCGTTTTAAAGGGGGTTAATACAGAGATTACCCCATACAACTTGACAAACTTACAAATTTTTATAATAAGTCTAGTATACTTAATATTTATAAATTATAATAATTGTACATTATAATATTTGAAAATGGCCAAATATACGTTGTGAATTGCCCAGCAAACAAAAATTTTCCCATTTTTCCACATGTTATAAGCAATAAAGGGCAAAGTGAGTACGGTCAACCCTGCGCCGGTCCCTTGGGCCCAGAGTACAGATAACTTGTAGGTTCGTTTGATTTACTGAAAATGAACAGCGCACTTTTTACACCAACACATATTTTGTTTTTGTTTTGTAATACCATTATGTTTCGGCATCCGATAAATTAAAAAATGTTAATTTAAATTTTTTTGTCTTCTACAACATAGTGCAAAATGTTTAGACCAGTGTAAAACTGGAATATTAAGAGCGCAGTGTTCGACGGCACGTAGTTGGTAGCTACTGTACAAATGGACCGATTGTCCCTTCCCTTCAATTTCGATCAGCTCTTAAAGTTTAGCGCGACCTATAAGCCCTCGGTGTCACTATGTTTTTTATGGAAATGCCATAGAATACTTGCCATGCCGGCAGCAACGATAATCTCGGCAGGAGGTAATTTATTGGTTATTCGCCGATTGCAGCCGCTAATTATCTCTAATAATATCGGCCGACATCGCCGACACTGGCCGACACCGGCCGACACTCGCCGACAGCAATTACCCCGGTTTAATTGCCCGCTTCTTGTCACTATACAATATTGATACAACTTTAAGTGCTTTGGTATAAATTACCGGTATTTCATGTGTAGTAGTTACTATTATACTTCTCACGCAAATTTAATCGGATATTATTGTGTTATATTTTGTTAGATTAAAATCAATTTGTACTGAAGCACCTTAACACCGTAACTTTGTATGGTGATAGAAAATAACAGAAGTAACACAACCACAAGACGTAGTGTGTAGTTATAAAATGAGAAGAAACTGAGTGTGGGCAACTGAACATCGGACATCAATTTGCATGATAATTATAGATGAAACGTTACCCGCCGAGACGTATAGCATTGCGAATGCCACTTGTTAACGATTACATTCCTTGGTCAATGTTGTTAGAGCAGTTTATTATTGAGCCAAAGTTCAAGACGTATCCTTTACGAATACTACGACCACACAGAAAACCGACGTGAAATAGCGTGTTGTCTTTTACAACATAATGTTTAACTTATAAGCGAGGGGTGCTCGAATTTCACTTCTGAAGGTATTTCCCTTAACTTTTAAAGTAAAAAGTTATTGTCATGCTGCTTCTTCGTGCAGTTTGCAATTGCAATCAAGGTCATTGACTAGTGCAAATTATCTCTTAGCAACTAAAATAATCCTAATAATCCGCATTTTATTGGAGTGCTTTGTAAATAATTCCAAAGTATAATAAACGTTTATAAATGGCTCCAAAGTAGCAAGTAGAATTATTATTGTAAATATTTTAAAATAAAATCATAATAATATTGTAAACTTTTCACGATCAACCAAAAAACCTCAAAATTGGTATTTAATAATTGTAGGCCAAAGCCAATAAATAAACACGTACCTAAGCGTCGGTTGTATGTAAACATAATCACTTTGATATATTTCAGGGGACCTTTATACACTTACACAGTATTTATACAGCCTTTGTGCGTACAGAGACCTTTGATATTTTAAATCATCCTGAGGTGAAAACTTTTTCCTTTTTTATTGGATCCCTCTTTATTGATTCACCGTATCGGTATTTTAATGTGAAGCCGCTTATTTGTGTTCCATAATATTTTTGTGAACGACAAATATTTTGAATTCGATCAAACGCTACTCGATATCTGAATGTTATGTGGTTATTACTTATTACCGTACCAATTTCATGATCATCCTGCCAGCTAATACCAATCCAAATTTCAGTAGTCTGTGCTGAATACTGCAACTGTGACTGATAAAACTATAAGTTAGAGCTCAAACTACGCGACGAATAATAAAATTTCACACTTTTTACATTTGTATAAAGTTTTTCATGGCTCTCTTTGTGATTTCAACCGCACGGTTACCAATCTATGGCATTAATGTAGCATTAATCCAATATAAATTATTGTTGATTCCATCTTTCACTTCACATTTTCCTCGTTGATCCCTGACCACGTTTCGCCAAAACAAAATGAATATTAAATTCATCTTTTTCCCGGTAAAGCCTCCCCAAATGATTTGTGTAAAAATTTCCGTCGCCATTGGAGAGCGGCGAACCGTGCCGGTCACGTAATGAATTACTCCGACTGTCGTCATTCTTGAACCACAACACGGATTGGGGACCGACTCTTACACTTCGAATCTTGCATCGATCACAGCTGTAGCATCTATCTGACTCATGCGCACACACAATGTCTTCTTCACGAGTCAGAGAGTCTGAAATCGAAGCTACATCGAATCAGACACAGATCGAGGTGCCCTCAACTACAATATAGACTCTGATTCTTGGTCTCGGCTAGCTAAAATTCAACTTATAATAATATAATTCGTTGAAACTTCTCACAAAAGAATGTAGCAGATTATTGTAAATCGGTGCCTGCACTCTGAGGATTCTTTCATTATCTTTGAAATATATCCATTATCCGTAGACGAGAGGAATGTGAGTAAAATGGTATGATAAATAGTCGACAGAGCTAACTAGCGAAGTCTGCCCTGCCGCCCGCCTTGCCGCCCGCCCAGGAAGGGCGCCGTAGTCAAATGAGCTTAATTTGCAAAAGTCACGACAAAAACTTTGAAACTTTTTCAAAGGACTGTCCGGCTGAGCTCATCATTAATATAATTATTGAGTTTGGGAACTCGGAATGAAACGGATTTCCCCTAGCTTTGTCTCCTCTAATATAACCGTGGATAATCGTATTTAATAATTTTTGGAAGATTAATTAAAATATTGCTTTAAAAAAACAAAGGTACCTAATTTTTAAAACATATTTTATTACCAGATGTTTCTCGCGACTCTATGCCTATAGTTAGGAACCGTGAAAAAGTAAATAAATCATACCCTTTATTAGTAAAGCATACAAAATGATCACTTCAGCAGCTTATAGCCTATTCGATCAAAACAATCAAACCTTTTCTCTGTATTTAAATATAAATGTAGGTGAAAAGATAATAAGCTGCCAACTATTGTCGCTAACAATTTGATACAATATTGTGTCTTTTCGTTTCAGGTGAGTTGAATGAGGAACGGGAGCACGCAGCAGGTAAATTCTGGGATTTCCTTCATTTCAACAAACGAAGGACTCGACCCGCGAGCGATCCCGCCCGGCTCCCGGCGCAGCTCGTGCGCTCGAATTACACACAATTACAGCTTAACTACGATGCTCCACGCCAACCTGACCCTCCAGCCCGCGCGCTGCGCTCGGAGCACGAGGGCCCCCCGGGGGTACGACGGGCCACCTCGCATGTCATCTTACTCTGGCCGCCTCCGAACCCCATCTCCTAGTTTATTGTGACTTTGTACGTCCAGGTCGAACCCGTTCACCTCAAAGTAGCCTCTATGCTCCACGAGCAAAGTCTACAGTCCCGTGGCATGAAGTGTTTGGGGTTAGACGGAAAGCGATACAAATTGATGCCATCATCGGAGACCGGAGCACGCGTTTAACCGGCAATATCACGTGATAGTGTTCGGAATTACGTTCTTAATACTCTTCATTATCATACCGCAGTGTATCGCGCCCGCCGAGCGCAGAGATTTCCCCGCAATTAATCCTCTATGGGCGCCGGGGCTCAAGCTTCACATTAAGGAAATGAAGAAACATCGTTCGTTTGTGAAAGCGTATAACACTGTGAGACACAAAACATTACAATATACGCAGTTATTTGAGATGCTCCCGAAATATGCTTTTAAAAATCTCGTCACAGATACGGGGCCGCTATCAGAAAAATAAAAAATATTTTAGGGGATCAAAGTAAGTGGAATTGATGTTATTGTCGTGTGTACGAAACATAAATTGGCCGCCGTAAGCCAATCTGACCGTAAGTTTTTGCGGCTAAACCGTGCGGGGAAAAACCGGGTGTTTCAGGCCGAGGGCGGCTATCGGCGTTCATTACATAAATAAAGGCAAAGCCAGGGGCAGGGTGACGCGCCGGCGGCGAGGCGGTGCGTGCGCCAACTGTCCGCGTGCGGCCTGCCAGACTCCGCCGCCGCCGCCGCAGGGTTAACGTTTGTCATTACGTACGTGGCCAAAAACATCGTCGTTTTGTTTGTTTTTGCACCTATTGCAGTTGTTTTTCGCAATTCGAAAGTCCCTGTCTGATGTCTGATTTTTTATTTATATCACAAACAGAATCGTAAGTAAGTAATAAAATATTCTTATAAAGAGAATGTAATTTAATCATGGTTTACAGTTTGACTGCATTGGCGGCTAGGCCGCGCCTTCCCAGTGCCTTGATAACAAAGACCTGAAATTATCTCTGCTATCTTTTTATCTTCATCTTTTATACCTGTAGAGCAGCGCCTTCCGGGTGGTATTAAAAAAGATGTAATCGCCCCTTTCACTCCATTAGACCGGGAATTTCAATGAAAATTGAAATCCTTTCATGGCTCGCATTATAATACAAAATTATATGCAAAATACGAGTTCGGCTTACGAACTCGATGTAGTCTCATAAATTTTTCATACTCGTCTAGGTTCGGAGTGGACTCGATTTTAATTTGCATTTTCAATATCGCGACCGATAAGTCAAAACGTCTCGAGAGTCAACCCTAAAGTACGCGCGGCGCTCGGGAGCGACGGAGCCGGTAAGCTGCGGCCTGCGAGACCACCGCTCGTGACGCCGGCTTTATTTACGACCCCGACGTGCCCGTGATCGCCCAACGAGCGGCTTAGCCCCTGACGTAGTGTCATCCCCGTTCATTAGCACAATCCCGCCCGTCGGGGAGAGCTAGATCTAGACTAATGCCGATGTAATAACAGGGATAGGTTACGGCGTGTTGAATTGTTGATTTAATGCTTGTATTTCGAAGCCACTACGCCAGCGACAAATTCTAATTTAAACGCCATTATCGATTCGATGGCGACATAGAAAACCAATTTACGGGCGTAGCGGCTCAATGCGACAAATTGTCGGCCGCTAACGAGATCCCTTATCTATTATAGACTTATTGTAAATAAATTTATGTCCCGCCGGGCAACTTGTTCGCCCGCATCCAAACTTCTGATCGCCTCGTATTATTTACGACCTGAGTACGCTCGGGCGTTCGGGAGATGTCCATCGAGGAGTAGATGCAGCAACGTCCACAGTCGGCCAAACAGAACCAGCAGTGGACGCGTCCCACGTAAATCGTCGGGCGCGTTCTGCTTATGAGGATGTATCGATCGTTATCTATTGATTGCTGGATGTCATCACAACGCGCTCGGAATAAACAGCGAAACATAATAGAATTAAGTTGTGTTAAATCGAAATCAGAATCTTCCCAGAAGTACGAGGCGTGTTGGTTTCCCCGCATTTTACACGCTTTATCGAATTTATGATCGTGTCTGTATTGTTTGTGAAACGACAACAAAATTTGTATTTTCAATTTATTCAATTAGATAAGGCATAGGATGTCCGATAAAATCTCCAGCTTAGTGGGAGCATCACACGAATAATTAATTTTCCATAACCACGCTGTCTACGCGCGTAGAAACGGTATTTTTGATAGCAGATAATAAGAGTACTGTGGGATATGGTCGCATCAGAAGGGGACACTGGGGCCTTATCGTCACGAGCCATCTATGATGGATCGCCGTCTATTTACTCACTATCTGGAGGGGATCGCCTTTTGATTGCTATTTCCTTCTTAATGATGTCGTTGTTTACGCGTTTAAGTGAAAATAGAGGTTAGATAATCTTGAAATCGCCTTCATTCATAAACGACAACTTTAAGGTTTTTGACATGAGCTTATCTATATCCATTACCAGTATGCTTTTGATTGGCTAACGTCAAAAGGCTAACCAATCAAAACGCTGTTGGAAATATATACCAATTGGCCGGCAACGCACCTGCAGATCTTCTGATGTTACGAGTGCGCATGGGCGACGGTAGTTGCTTTTCATCAGGTGACCCCGTTTGCTCGTTTGCCCCCTTATTTCATTAAAAAAAAACTCCAGTAGAAACCCCAGAAGCTGGGTATACACCATCACCAACCACATTCCATTTAGGTGAAAGCGCTAGTTGATGTTGAAAAGGGAGACAAGCTAGATTAAGGGTTTCTCGAGCGGAGGTTTGTGTTATCTGGGATTAAAAAATTGTAGCTGCAATTTTTTCATATTCATTCAAAAATTGTTTCATATTCAATCTCATCTCGGTTTAAATACATGATCACATTCGTCTTATATTCTTAGTTCTCTGTAGGAAACACGGTAGAGCTAATACTTGGACGTCTTACAGTGATTGATCCGCAGTTTAGAGCTAGTAACAGGCCATGTTGAATATATTAGCCGGGGCCGGGTGGAGACGACGCGCGCGATCTTATCCGCGATGGATGGCCAATTCCACGCGTTATTATTTATAACATGGATTTTGTTACATGTCACGATGTCGTGAAGCGATAACTCTCATGATTGAGCTAGCTGAACCGGTAACTGGAGTAATGAGCGATGTTCTACAATCTATTAGCGGAAACTGGTAACGATGGCTAGATACCTGGATGGTTACATATATCATAATTAAAAGTTTGAAATATTATAGTTACATTACTAACTCCGGTTCTGAAAGGCTAATCGAGGCCCGACTAAACCAATCAGTCATTAAAGTGCTTGTGTTGTAATTTAAAGTAAAAGCTACTTCGACCGTTTGATTCTTCTTATAAACCTTTCGACGATTACGAATGAATGTAATTCATATGTCTAAATACTATTTTGTCATTCAAATGTAAAAATTTCCCTGTTTCGACAACATATCTGTGCGCGCGTTTATGATTTACTGACCATCAAAAATCTTACAAAGTTTTGTCTTAACCAAGATAAGTTATTCAAAATATGACCCAACAATATCTTCCGCCCTATTAAATTATACTAATGCTATCCTGTTTGTTTGGCGCTACCCCCAGCCCTCAGCCCTCAGCCCTCAGCAAACAACGCGCCCTACGATATAGAGACGTTTGCATTATTATCGTCAAACAATAAGATGGTTTAGCGACATGTTTCTTACTCGTATTATATTGACGTAATAACGAGAGGTTTGTGATCAAAGGTGGTTCGACCTAAATAGCTACATTTGCTTCTATATTTAGAGCTTTTAGGATCTTTAGGTTTAGATAATATTTATATCGAGCTTTTTACTTAAGCAATAAAAGCATTTTTAGTATTTGCATGCATTGAGAGAAATAATATTCTAAATATCGAGTAGAAGTTGGTGCAATATGCGAAACATAATATCAGTAATCGGCAAAATAGAAATGTACAGAAGCTCGTATCACGAAATGAACAATTCCGAACATGTGACACAGAACTTACCTGATAAAGTGTTGAAACTAATTTGGAGTTCGTTTCAGCTACTTCTAATAAAACTTAATATGCTCGCTTCAATAAAAGTCTTAGTTTATGATTGAATAGTATAATAAGAGACAACATTTAAAGTGCCCGAAAGTTTTGCTCAATCACCTCAACTCTGCTCTCAGAATACAACTTAGCAGCTTAGCACTTTTGGAATAAGGAACAGATTTTTCTTAAGAAAGTTGCTGTGATATAAAAAGCTGCATATATACAGTGTGTAAGAAAACTTAGTGATAATACTTTAGGGTGTGTACGTGTTCCTTGTAGAGAGTTCACTGTGAAAGTTGTGAAAAGCGCTGAAAGATCAATTTTTTACTTTTTCCCCATACAAAAGTGAAAAAAAGGTCTTTCGGCGCTGCCACTTTCACAGTGAACTCTCTATAAGGAACACGTAGACACCCTAAAGTCTTATCACTTAGTTTTGTTACACCCTTTATATAATATATCCCAGTGTGTATTCATTCTGAAAAGCTTCACAACGGATCAAATTATCACCCGTTATTTTTCAGATTTTCAGAAATGAAATACACAAATACTAGTGAGTGTTAATATTAGCTTCGCACCTGATGCGGGAACAGATGTTGCGAGTGCATTAGCCCGGCCGTTTGTCATACGTGATGGCGCTAATTCACTGCAGGGACGTGGACCCTCCGAGAGATTTATACGCAGACACCGTCTCGGGTACGATTACACAACATGTGTTGACGGACCCATGACTTATTATATATCCCTTCCTAAGATGAGGAGGAAACGGCCGAAGGAGCGAATGAAAATATGGTTCAAATGCCGTGCACAAAATTACTCGTGCGATAAGATCGAGTCGAAGACTAGTGGTCGAGTAAACCCGCAGATATTGATTTATCTCCGAATGAAAAGTGTTTCGAGTCGAAGGAGCTCGCGAATAAAGGAGATAAACTAGCAGCGGCGTTATTGCAGTCATAAAAATATTATGATAAATCAGCGCGGGCGGATAAAAATGCTCCGAAAGGAATAGGCGGGAACCGATGAGCGACGCCATCAATAACGCCGGTCGAATCGTCCTCCCGCCTGGAAACTTCATAATAAATTGCGGAGCTTCTTAAATAATGGTGTTGAGTCTCACATGAATGAGGGAACACGATAAAAGAAATTCCTCCAGAGATCAAACCGAGCGAAATAAATGAAAGCAAACCGAATGTCAGCCGGCGCGGCGCGGGGCGGGAAATGGCTCGCCAAATCGCTCACCGCGCTGCCGTTTCTATGACGTCTGTTATTTCATCTCCGGCTCTATCGGCGCGCCCCGGCTCCGGCTTATCTGCCAGGTTTATTTAACCCGACTGGATTGTCTCGGTTTAAGGTGTTTAAAATTTTGCCGCGTCCGCTACTCTTTTATCTGCTTTTATCTTTCGTCCTCCCGTTTGGCAAGGAATATCATGAAAATAGCATACTAGACGGTATGTGGTAACGAGATAGGATTCCACTTACTTTCGGGGATATTCTTACATACAGGGCCACTTTTAACTTTTAAGTAATCGAAAACAACCCAAAGATGTTTACGAAGTAGCGGGCGAAATACTTTTACAAGGGACCCCTGAAATTGAAACTGGAATTGGATGAACTCAAACACTCCCATTAGCGGCCCGATGAATTTTTAAATCCGCGATTAGGTGGATCCCGGCAGATCAAAGTGAACATATCGCAGAAAATGAAAGCAATTTATAGCAGATGCAACGTAAACAGGGGGCAAGGGCCAGAACCAGTGAACAGAAAATTTATTCAATTACTATACGCATTTACTTGACTACTTAGAAGTTGAAATTTGGTAGACGCTAAAATTATAGAAAGGCACATACTTCTCTTTAAAGATCTAAAACGTGTTCCTGTTTTGTTGATTTCGACTTTCCTTTTATTGGGCTTCAAACATTAAATAGGGCGTGTAGTTTAGGCCTTAGGGGATCTCCCCCATCCCCTGGACTCTGGAGCGGCAAGTAAAAATGTAGGCTGGAGGGATTAATGAGTTTTTATCTGGTCGGCACACGCGGCGGTATCTCCGGCACAGGCCAGTGCGCGCGGACAATCCCGGCGGCCGGCCGCAACTCTCATTAGTATACTTTGATAAATTCCCCTTTTTATGTTATGAAAGGATCTCATAATATTTTGTTCGGGTTGTATCAACAGTTCGCTTTGCGCTTATAAATATTTACAGTACACTTTCACAAGAATTCTCGTTTCAAAGAGTTAAAGAAAATAAAGTGGACTGGACATTAGTGATGAGCAAAGCAAGACCAAGACCAAGACTCGACCAGTCTTGGTCTTGGTCTTGTTCTTGCTTGTGCAGTCTTGGTCTTGGTCTTGCTTGAATCTGTCTGGTCTTGGTCTTGGTCTTGGTCTTGCACGCCTAGTCTTGGTCTTGGTCTTGCAAGAAGCAAGACTCTTGCAAACATTTTTCTAAACTTTTTGTAAACGTTTTCATTTTCTCGCAAAACATTTTCAAACCTAAGTTATTAGAAGTTAGCTGATGATGATCATAATATTATCTTAACTTGATATGAGAATGGTTCTTGAATTGAAAATACTAATGAAAAGTCGAGAGCCAACTCAGCATAGGCTGATCTTCTAGCGGCAATAATGTCCTTAAGAAAAATGAAAATTTTGAAAAATAATAACTTTTTTATTTTTAGGTTTCCGTAGCCAAATGGCAAAAAACAGAACCCTTATAGATTCGTCATGTCTGTCTGTCTGTCTGTCTGTCCGTCCATATGTCACAGCCACTTTTCTCCGAAACTATAAGAGCTATACAATTGAAACTTGGTATGTAGGTGTAGTAATTATGTGAACCGCATTAAGATTTTGATACAATTATTATTTTTAACAAAAAATTAAAACCGACTTCCAAGGTAAAAACAATAATAACATTAATATGAACTAAAAAGTTTTAAATAATTTTTACTATCTAATAGTGCCTTTTTCCGAATTCGGCTAAACCTCAACTATTTCTGTACTTAATCTTCATTATTTTGAAGTCGGTACCAGATAGCTGAATCTTCAGTCCTCTGACAGAATATTTAAAATTTTTGGAACTGGCACCGACTTCAAAATTATGAAGATTAAGTACAGAAATAGTTGAGGTTTAGCCGAATTCGGAAAAAGGCACTATTAGATAGTAAAAATTATTTAAAACTTTTTAGTTCATATTAATGTTATTATTGTTTTTACCTTGGAAGTCGGTTTTAATTTTTTGTTAAAAATAATAATAATTTCACTCTTTTTAGTTACACTAGTAGATAAATCTTCGCGTATATTTTACGTATCTTATTACAATTTGTTAAGAGTCACAACTCACACTCACAAAATAATATAATATTATCAGTGAAGTGAACATATTGTGCTAAGTAATTTAACAATTTTAATACTTCAAGCCCGAAGCGGTCACCGGCGATTGCGATAACAATAGAAAGGCTATTGTGTCTCGTTTTTCCACGATCGAAGGATCTATCAGATAAAATATTGTACAAACTTGCATAGGATATAGCGGAGCATAATATTTTTTAAAATAAATAAATAAATTCTTTATTGCATTAATTATTACAAACAATAACCTATTACTAGAGGACTCCACACTAGGTCGGACCTGTCTCGTGGAGTCCAGGAGTGGTCTTACAATAATAATAATTTATTTGATTACATACAATATTTTTAGCTGGTGTACTTTTAAAATTAATAAAACAAATTACAAAAAAAAATCAATAAGTATTAATTTTACTAAATTATATTTTAGTTATTTTCACATTATATATTATTAACAATATCAAACTTATGCAATTATCTGTCTGTGCCTGAGTGTGTGTGTGTGTGTGTGTGTGTGTGTGTGTGTGTGTGTGTGTGTGAGTGAGTGTGAATATGTGTGTGTGTGTGTGCGTTATATTATAATACTACTTTTATGAAAGATTCAGTTTCGTCATAGGATTTACTCTGTAACCATTTATATACTTCTTTTTTAGCTGTTTTAGTGTGCACTGCTTTAGATTACAAGCCTTTAAGATTTTATTGTAAATAAAAGTAAGCATGAATTCCTGCATGTGCTGGGCAAAAGTAGTTTTAACTCTAATACTCTGACACCTAAAAACTCGACGACTTGATGTATTATTACGAAAATCACCACGTTGAATACATATTCGGTGCTGTTTTAGAACCAGCTTTAGAATATATAGTTGCCTTACATTTAGTAGTGACAGTTCATTATATAGTAAATCTGTGGGATACATACGTGGTCTCCTCAACATTACCTTCAAAACAGATCTTTGGGCTCGTTCCAGGAGTATCATAGTGGACTTTCCAGCACCACCCCATACAGTAAGACAGTAGCAAATTATAGATTCACACAGGGACATATAAACAAGGTGTAGAACATTTCTGCTAGCTGAATTTCGCAAATTTTCGCAGCTATGCCAATTTGGGTCTCCTTAATGACTTTTTCCCAGGTAGTATTATGGAATATAAGAACTGTGTCGTCCGCATAGGAGATTACTTCAGCCTTGCCTTTGAGGACACTTTGTATGTCATTTATATAAATAGTGAAAAGTGTCGGGCCTAGTACGCTTCCCTGTGGGACTCCAAATTCTATGTTTTCGCAGTCACTAAGGTAATCGCCCACTTTGACACATTGACTCCTGCCGTAAAGATATGTCCCAAACCACTGTAGTGGGAGGCCTCTGATACCGATATTCTCCAACTTTTTTAATAATATTGGCTTCGCAACCGTGTCAAATGCTTTGGCTAAGTCTAGAAAAACACCAATACATTTTTTGTTGCCATCTAGATAAGACGTCACTAATTTAGTCAACAGAGATACAGCATCTTCTGTGGATTTACCTTGCCTAAAACCAAATTGTTGGTGGGAAATTATATTGTTGGACTCAAGATATGATATAAGGCGCTTATTAACAACTTTTTCTAGAATTTTCGAAAATGTTCCCAGAATAGAAATCGGTCTGTAGTTGGCAGGGTTATCTTTTGGTCCGCTTTTATGTATCGGGATGACCTTAGCGATTTTCCATTTAGTAGGAAAGGTTCCAGTACTAAGACTGAGATTAATTATATGTGTGAGCGGTAGTAAAATTTCTGATTTTATAAGTTTTATTGTTTTTGAGGCAATTCCATCAATTCCCGGGGAACTCTCATTTTTTAAAGTTGCTAATATTCTATTAACCTCAAAAGGATCAGTTGGCTGTAAAAAGAAATTGCTACAAGAGGACTCCTGAAGCTGTTGCTTAGTAAGTATATTTTCTAAGGTTTCATTAGTTTCAGATAGAATTTTACTAGCTAAATCTATGCCGACCGAAGAAAAATAATTATTACATTTATTTACAGATTCAATTTTAGTGTTTTTAAATTTAAGCAAGTCAGGGGGGCTTCTTTTTTTATTTGTATGTTCTGTAATGTCCCGGATAGTTGTCCACATTTTTTTTATATTATGTTTGTTTTCTTCTAGTCTTTTATTTTGATAATCATGTTTAAGCTTATGTACAATGTTGGTAAAATAGTTTCTGTATCTCGTATAGATTAACTTTTTTGTATGGTCACCAGGATGTTTTTTTAAGTCGAGATGTAGTTTGTCTCTGTGATTCATACATTTGATTAGTCCGGACGTGATCCAGGGTTTGCATATATATTTTGAGCAGCTAATTTTTTTCTCAGTGGTATGTTTATTGATTAGGTTTGATAAGATGTCCTGAAATATTTCAACAGCATTATTAACATTTTGTTCCCTCAATACTTCTGACCATTCCATTTCTTTAAGTTCCTTTTGTAGCGCTGTAAAATCTGTTTTAAGCAAAGTGCGTTGTTCTGGATTTTTTTTAATTGGTGGTTTTAAATTGTGACCCAGCATAATCATTCGGTGGTCAGTGATGTCAATATCACAAACCACACCTGTAGCAGTAGGGTATTTCGATTTTAGAAATATATGATCTAAGCATGAGTCTGCACGAGTTGGTTTAGAGATAATTTGTTCCAGTCCATGTTCAGACATAAGGCAAAGATATTCAGAACTGTGCTGATTAGAGGGGGATAGTATATTTATGTTTATATCACCAGTTACTACTATTGTTGAGTATTTTTTTACTGAATTGAGGGTTTCATCTAGCGATATTATAAAATTTTCCAGGTTCTTGTGTGATGGTGAGCGATAAATAGCAACCAGGACTATATCATTGGAGAGCTCTACAAGAAGAGATTCAGCATCTCGAAGAGGGGGTTCGTAAACGGAGGGATTCCAAGTATCTCTAACATACACTACCACACCTCCACAGTGATTAAGGTTGTTTGTCGTATGATAAGAAGTATATCCCTGAATTTGACCAATTATTGAGTCGGCAGATATCCAACACTCTGTAAGGATGATGACGTCGAATTCAACGTTGAGTCGCATTAGTGCAATACAAAACGAATTAAAATTGCGCTGTATACTGCGAATATTATAGGTTAGGATCTTAAGATTGTGAAATGCAGACAGAAGGTTAGAACAGTTTTCAGCTTTTGCAATCTCATGACACTCTACACTACTATTCGTATCAAATTCATCACTCATGTAATTAGCCATCAGGGAACGTGTAATTATTCAATATAAAAAAATGTACGCAAGATTGAAAGCGAGTGTCACAGCGTTTTATAAAATAAAGTAACAAAAATATGTAGTTATAGAGTATTATACTCTGACCAGTAAGTAGCCAAAATAGTATTTTTCTAAGAATGTAAGGTGAGGTTATGCTAGGTAAAGTATTATGTGGAGCCGAAATAAATATAAGCATTTTCATAATATGTATATCTATGGGATTTTGGAGTGTAGTAATAATTAGTTGGATAGAGTTGTGCATGCATTGTAAATTTAGGAAAATGTTACATAAATTATAGTATCTGAAAGTATATAATATTATAATGGATAGTGACTTAAATAATAATTTTAAAAATATAATGAATTGTGGCAACATTAGTATTACAATAATCTGATTATTATTATTATTATTCTGAGCTAAGTGACGGATTAATTTGTATGTCCGAAGCAGCAAATCCATCACGCAGCTGACCTCCAATCTTCTCATCCAAGTCAGTTTGTGTACGAATAGGGATGGCCGGATAATTCTCAGCCTTTCGTATATGGATTGTGCCGTTCCGTACCCAGCAAAAGCGAAATCCATTGGCTCGCGCCCTAGTGCGTGCTTCACGAAATAATAGTCTATTTGTGACAGTCAGCCGTTCATTAATGTAGATTTTAGCTGGCGATCCTTTATTAGTATCGTCGGAGGAGATCGGTCTTCTTTCTTTCGCAGCTTTCAGGATGCTATTTCGCGTAGCTCGGCGAGTGAGTTTTACAACGATGGGCCTAGACTTTCCTAAATTAGGCTGGCGTGAGCCCGTCCGATAGACCTCACATATATCAGTTTCTAAGAGGTCTATGCCGATTTTCTTTGCTGTCAGCATAGTTACGTGGACCAAGTTTTCTCTATTCTCTTCATTTATTCCTACTATTTCAAGCTCATTTCTCATATTATTTTGTTCATATACATTCAATTTATGTTGTAGTTCATTTACTGTACTTTTAAGCATTATTATCTCCTTATCTTGATATTCTATTTTCTTGTTATAATGTTCGATTTGAGTTAGGGATTCGGAAACAATTGCTAGTTTATTCACTACATCGACATTCTGTTGTTTTAAATCGCATACTTGCTCTCTGAGTAATCGTATTTCAGATAGTACCAGTGACGTATCTATGTCTGATGCAGGGAAGAGCGATGAATCTTGCACTTCTTTTTGCATGTTTAAAGAAATCGGAGACAAATCCATTCGTGGACGTTTTTGCCCTAGTGCGACGTTAGAATCTTTTGCCACATCAACAAATAGCTGTCTCTGCAACTCAGGTTCCGGTGTTTTGGGAGGCGTGCGAGTTAATTTTGGCATTTTGATAAATGGCAGTAAGGCGAAACAGCGAAACAAACTCAAAAAGTCGTTAACGTAGCTCAGGATCGATCCCAGGACACCTCGTCTCGCGTCCACACCTTATACCACGAGGCCAGCTGGACTGTTGACACTTAGTTCGAAAATACGGAACGGTTGTAGCTTGCAACAGATGAGAATGCAAACTACACTCAAAAATTTATTTTTCATGTACCGCACGATTTTGAAGAAACTAAAATGTTTGTGTTTTAGTGAGAACTTTTTACTGTTTTTATCACTTTCCACACTTTATTTAACACTGATTAATTTATCATTAGAGAAATTGTCAGTTATAGAATACACTGGTGTTATTGTATTTACAGTTTTCTTAATTTTAATAGCACTTTGAAAATTAAATTTGCGGAGCTAACGTAAGCGTGTGTGACTTGCACGGCAGCGAACCGACCACTGAACTTAATATTATCATAATTAAACTGAATTTAATATTATCATAATTATTGACAGCTGTTCTTGTTATCAAGAATTCAAATCGATAGGTACTTAGTGCACCATCTATCGATTAATAAGTATAACTAATTAAAAAGACACTTAATGACTTTGTTTTGTTTAAATGCTCTTTTTAAAATAACTTTATTTTAATTCTATTTGTCTATTAAAATTTTATAAAGTAGTAAAGTATTCGATCTGTATATAAAATAGTTAGTAAAGTATTCGATATTCTGTTTTCTGCCGCCACGCGACGGCAGTCGGCGACGCTGGGCGGCGACGCCGACCGCCGTGTATTAAAAACAAACAGGTGTTGTTAATTGTTATACAGTACATAATTATTATTATTAGTATATCCATACCTATGCCTTGTACTATTATCTATTCTGTGCCATGAGACATTGGTGGCTTTAATACGACGTGGTAATGATGATGATGACGATGATGATGATGATGATTATGATGATGAATATGAATTGCATAGAAGTTTATGCTTTCTGTTCTTAAAACAACGCCGAAACTCCCAAACGTGTATCTATAAGGAATCAGGAGTTCTCTCAGCATCATCGAAACCATGGTATACCTTGACCCAATATTTGACTTTTTGGTAGCGTATTCTTAGTACACTTCACATAAAACCAAAATCACCATATGTTTCCATATAAATTTCGAGGAGTTCCCTCGATTACTCATGGATCCCATCATCAGGTCACCACCTTTGTGAAAATGGGACCAAATTGGAGTGAAACCTAATACAACAAAACAAAAATTTCGAAAATCGGTTCACAAACGGCGGAGTAATCGTTGAACATACAAAAATAAAAAATAAAAAAAAAAAATAAAAAAAAATATCCACAGCCGAACATATAACCACCTCGTTTTTTGGAAGTCGGTTAAAAATAGAAAAATTATTAAAAATTGTAGGGGTCCCCATAGGTACAACTGAAAAAATATTTTTTTTAGGAACGAAGTTATCACGCATTGCGAAATGGGGCTAGACGGAAAAAGTTATAACGACACTTTTTGCCACTATTTGTATCTATCTTGATCTATGTCTGTGCTTTTTGCTGTTGTTATAAGCCGTGCGTCGTGCGCGTCTTTCTCTGTCGGTCTCTCTCTCTCTCTCTCTCTCTCATCGAAGGAAAGCCAGTTATGATTTTTTCTTTTTTTGTAATGTATACGGGTTTTTTGTACATCCATACTAATATTATAAATGCGAAAGTGTGTCTGTCTGTTACCTCTTCAAGCTCAAACCGCTGAACCGATTTTGCTGAAATTTGGCATGGAGATACTTTGAGGCCCAGGAAAGGACATAGAATACTTTTTATCCCGGAAAAAGTGTACGGGTTTTGCGCGATAAACGACTATTGGCGCAACAGAGTTGCGGGAGAAATAACTTCGTTCCATCCGGGTGTCCCTTGACACCTCTCAAGTTTTTTCTCATCAAGCCTATGCGTGTGGGGTATCTATGAATAGGTATTTCAAAATCTAATTGAGATTTCTAATATCATTTTCTTCTAACCTGAATAGTTTGCGAGAGAGACTGTTCCAAAGTGGTATGACGAGTGACGTTACGTATTTACTATTAAAACTACATTATTATAAAAACTACAAAGGAAAATTGGTTTGAACGAGAACTAGCAAGTTAGTTTTTCATAAGTCATAAATGATAAATACCTTAATAATTTAATAAAACCTTAATAATTTAACTTTCATTAAATCAACTGAAATATAAAAATAAATCAAAAACCTTTTAATTTCATAATAAACCTTTTTGCTGCTGCGGAGTCGGAACCCTTCATGGGCGAGTCCAACTCGCACTTGGCCGGATTTTCGGATTCTCTCTATCTCGGTTGAAAGATCTTTCTTTTCGGCCGCCACGTATTACGTATATTCCCAAATTTTTAGTTAGAACTTTAAATGCATGGTGGTTACATAATCAAAAGGGTAAAAATGGGACCCAATTACTTACACATCACTGCCTGTTCGTCTATCTGCTTCCAGGCTGTATCACAAGAACTTAAAATTAATGTTAAGTAGATATTAAATTGTTATAAATATTTTATTTCATGAATATTATAGTCGCTGCGACTAAGTAAAATTTTTTTGCAAGAGTCTTGCATGGAGCAAGGCTCTTGCATAGTCGGTCTTGGTCTTGGTCTTGTTCTTGCAGTCCTAGTCTTGGTCTTGGTCTTGCTAGTCTTAGGTTAGTCTTGGTCTTGGTCTTGGTCTTGCAATTTTTGCAAGACCAAGACCAAGACTGCAAGACCAAGACTCATTTTGCTCATCACTACTGGACATGGACTGGGAAAATATGTTTACATTGGCATTGGCCTGAGGTTTCAAGGAAACTTACCAGCTTTCTTACCAGTTTTGTCCATTTAAGTATTAATATTCACTGTTTAATTTTAATTCTTTGTAACTTGTACTGGGGTTTTAAAGAGCCGCCCTTTAGCTCCACATTATCTCGTCGACTCGATCTCTTTGGAAACTCGGTGAAATATCAATTCCGTGGCAACGAGCCGATTCCAATATTCCGCGGCTTATCGGCGTGTACGAATTAAGCCATTAGCCATAAACAAAGGCGGCTTAACTCGCCCGCCATCTCACGAAGCGCCAATAAAAACTAAACCCGCCACTATCGGGAACTAATTCTCATATTTTCACACTCACTAGTGTCGAGTTTCGCCTGTCGCCGCTCGCGTGGTGCGAGTCGATTACTTTATCAATTAACTAGCTATTCCCGTAGTTTCAATCGGCTTGTTCAAACAAAGACCAAATTAACTTATCGGAGGATTATTTTGGACAATCCTTTTGTTAAGTGTGACCAGTTTTATTGAAATCCATTTCTGTATTATACCAACTTTTTCGGTGTATTGTATATGAAGCTTTGTACGGCATTATAAAACTATCTCGGTTATAAATGGCGTATATTATTTGCAACTTCAAAACACGAAACTAAGTACAAACTCCGAACTCAATTTCATTCCATTACCGCTAGTTTGAAACTGTAAAAATAATTCCCCCTGTCCGAAGTCTCAAAACTTCGCGAAGTCTGACTGGCTCGCATTTATAATATTAGCCTGTTGTAATACTCTATAAGTAATGGAGCGATAAATCAGGCCGGCGGGGTGAAGGGGGGAGGGACGGGTAGTTACTAGTTCGCAAACTTCCAAGTCGTGTTGTTAACACGCGTGTTGTTTTAGGACGGTCGCGCGACACGACAACGCCTTGCGGCGACAAGTCGCGGCGAACTATTTCCCCGCGATTAATATCCCCGCCCGCACTCCGGGCACGTTCGGGTGTTACATAACGCCCGCAGCCCGCGATATGAGTTTTGAGAGGAAAAACATTTACAGAAACCGTTATTAGAGTTATTACGATCTTGTTCTACAATATTCTTATTTGTTTCTCTATTTTGTGGGGTATTTACTTAAAAAAAACGTTGCCATCAATTGTTATAAATCGGTAATCATTCATCATTCATCAAGAACATTTTGTAACATCAGAGTTCTTTCGTCTGTCTTTGATATCCTAATAATCGACGGTTCGTTATTGTAAACAACACAAGTTATAAGCCTTCCCTAGACTTCTAGGAATAATTAAAAAATATATTGCCAAATTGGTTCAGCCGTTCTCGAATTTTAGCGAGACTAACAAAATTTGAATTTATTTTTTAATTTATTTACATTTTTTATAGATAGAAGGCTCTAAGTAATTTTAAATAATAATACCGTTCGCAGCCGTTCATCCCTTTTACTGAAACAATTCTATTTGCTAAGTCAGCAGTTAGTGTCGATCTGTCTGTAATCTGTAAGTGGACGATTAATGGTCGCGATTGTTTAGCGAGTCCCGTCACGTCGATCACTCCATTGGCTTATCGTTTGTTTCGCAAATCCCGTGACAGCGTGACATCAATTAGAGAAACTATTAGCGATGGAGAGACAAATTGTGTAGCGGCGTGACGCCCGCCACGTCGCACCGGCCCGGCTTATCTGTCCGTCGCGGGTTTCTGCGCTCCGATATTTATATACTTATTAGTTATTACATAGCTTGGTTTAGAAGCCAATTTCAAATTAAGTGCTAGTAAAGTGTTAAGTAATTTTATTGACTCACGAATCACGATAACACTAAAACTTGACAAATATTGCAGACCACTAATAAGAGTTACGTAAGGAAAGTGTGAGATTACAACAAATAACAATTGTACGATCGCCGATCGGTATCAGTTTATCACAATAAAATAACTTATTTTCATACTAAATCAATATCCCACCAAAAACATGAAACGTAAAGGTCGAGCCAAGCAAAATATTGCAGGATATTCAATACTTCTGTCGTTAAAAGTTTTCAGATCACATTCAAGCCAAGCCTTCAACTTATTTTGTAATTTAAATCAACATTCAGTAAAAGTATCAATAGATTTCTTATTTTATAATTATTAAAGTGGTTTGGCAATGAGCACAAGAGAAACAAAATATTATAGGATTTCATTTTTTTTTTGAAGGTTTTTTTTCAGGTCTTTTTAGTTTTTAGGTCACGTTATAACTTTTCTGTACTTAGCTTAGCACCCATTCTTCATCTCCTTCATATTTTTTTCTTTGAGGCTTCGTCAGTTGTATAGGTGGACAACGTAACGTAAATACTTCTGAGTTCTGAGTCGATTATTATATTCATATATTATATAATTATATAATATATATATAAAACTCAAATCTGACTGACTGACATGGTGATCTATCAACGCATAGCCCAAACCACTGGACGGATCGGGCTGAAATTTTGCATGCAGGTAGATGTTATGACGTACGCATCCGCTAAGAAAGGATTTTGATCAATTCTACCTCCAAGGGTTTAAAAAAGGGGCTCAAAGTTTGTACATAATAATACTTCTTAACGCGAGCGAAGCCGCGGGCAAAAGCTCGTTATATAATATAATTGACTCTTAAGCTTCAATACTTAAAGGTAGTCATTTTAGCATTACCGTTGAATACATAGCAGCACTGATATAAGCGTCTCGACGTTCCTCGCAGGAAAGTAGCACACCTTATTTCATGTGATAACTTAAATTAAAACTCCCTTATTATATCGAGCGAGTGAGGACTAAGGAGTGTAAATCGCAGTACTGATTACACATATAAAATATTTTTAAATTTAATTATTATTTCATTGTCAACGTTGTTAATACTATTTTTTATTTAATTAATACCATTTCATTAAGTACATAACTAACTTAAAGCCTTTTGTACGTACCTAAAGCAAATATGCAGTCGAAACTCATACTGTTCTTGCAAAGTTACAAACATAAAAATATTTTATTGTAATAAAGTAAAGTTTATTTATTATTATATTATTTTTCAGTTTTTAGGTGTCCATGCTAAAAGGATGAAAACGGGACTCTATTATTAATAAGTCTGCGCTGTCTGTCCGTCGACCATCCGTATGTCACCAGGCTGGATCTCGAGAACCGCAATAGCTAGATAGTTGCAATTTTCACAAATTATGTATTTCTGGTGTCGTTATAAAAGCTCAAAGTCCAATTAAAATTTTTGACGTGGGAGAGCCTTGCTTCGGCACGAATGGGCCGGCTCGACCGGAGAAATACCACGTCCTCACAGAAAACAATTTTTTGTGAAATGTTTATTGTAATGTGGTGTAATGTGTTTGTACTGAATAAATGTTTACTTACTTACTTAAAACCGGCGTGAAACAGCGCTTGCGCTGTGTTTCGCCGAGTGAGTGAGTTTACCGGAGGCCCAATCCCCTACCCTTTTCCCTTCCCTATTTCCTTCCCTACCCTCCCCTATTACCCCTTAAAAGGCCAGCAACGCACCTGCAGCTCTTCTGATGCTGCGAGTGTCCATGGGCGACGGAAGTTGCTTTCCATCAGGTGACCCGTTTGCTCGTTTGCCCCCTTATTGCATAAAAAAAAAACTATCAATTCAACAAACTCGATTTTTTCCCCTTTTTTGCTCTATATCCATAATGGTAACAGTAAGGTTTTTGAAAATTTCAGAAAATACTGAATTGTATTTTAACTTTAATAATTAATAATAAAAATAAAATAAACTTATTATTTAAGGGGGGCTCCCATACAAATTTACGGTACAGAACCCCATGTACGCCAGTCCGACTCGCACTTGGCCGGTTTCATAATTTTTCCTTTCATTGTGAACAAAGACCTATCCGGGTACCAAATTTCAAGGTTCTAAGTCTGCTAGAAGTACCTTAGAATTTTGATGATCTATATGTCAGTGAGAGACAAAATGTAGTAACTTTGAACATCCGTAACTATTGAACTATTTATCGAAATTTCATGTAATTTGGAGGTTAAGCTAGTTTTAATACTTGCTCCTAGTGACCGAAATTCTAAATCCCTAGCTTTGTTAACATCGAAGATAAAGGGAGTGTGAAATAGCCGCGAACCGCTTCGAGAAAAGTATGGTACGGCCGTGCCTTTGCTAAAAAGCTTGGCTGGGGCACTGTCGTGCCCCCAGATTATTAATAGCATATTGTTAAACAAGTAAATAATATGACAGTAACTGTTTAGTTTAGAAACTGTATTATTATTATGGTGAGCGTTGCCGGGGCTACAAGTCTCAAATAGTCTCAATTTCGTCGCGTATTTGCGGCGCGCGGCGGTTTCACTTTCACGGTAAACTATTCGCGTTTTTGTAAAGGCTGCAAAAGCTGAAAACATTGTATCCAGTTTTGATCAACTTTCAGCAGTTTATTCGTTAGATTGTTGTGTTGCAGTGTTTATTTTTATGGCTGCATTTTGCATAAAATGTAGTCGGTATATAGATTTTTGAATGCTGAAGTTCACTTTTAGTTGAGAGCTCTTTTTGAGCGCGACCTGTCTGAAATGTTTAATGCTACCAAAATATTTAAATTGTAAGCTTTCTTTTACGAAATTAACGTGAGACATTGAACTTTGAATAAATACATATTTTATTCATAAAAGCTAAAGATTTAAGCAAAGCCTGTATTTTACATTTGAGAGTTTTCAAAAACTAGACATTTACGGTCTTACCACAAAAGATTTAAACATCTGTTAAACAGTTGTTTTGAGACAATTTTGTATGGAATTTTTCTCTAATCAACTGTTCAACGGGTGTTTAAATCTTTTGTAGTAAGACCGTAAAATTTTAAAGATTTTTCTGACTAAGGTAGTATTTTAGATCCAATGAAAAGAAATTCAATTCGTTCAATAACTATTCAGCCAATACCAATGTAAGAATCATATTATTATCACCATAAATAATATTGTGTTGAATTTAGTATACAGTTTCATAAAGATGATGTATGACGGTACCAATGAGTGGTAGCGAGTCTATAACTCACTAGACCACAGGCTGCAGTTGCGGTTCCACTGAACTGTGAACTCGCTAACTAGTTACCACTGGATCGGATGGTAATATTAGTTTATTGAATATTATCGTCAATTAAAGCTAAGCTAGATCTTTATTTGAAAACCAATAATTATTGCCTACAAGTTCGTTTGCCCTGAATGACAGTTTTTCGCAATAAAAGCGATGTCTATTTTCCGCGACTTAAATAATATCTTTAGAATAAATTTCATCATAGTCAGTTGAGTAGTCCAAGCTTGGAGAATAAGGAGGTCCTATAGAGTATAGACAAAACTGAAGATACACTTTCGCATTTGAATCTCTTGCAAATATTAATACGTTATTGTTACGTAATATCGCGTTAAACGTACACTGCATATAACCATTAAATTCATTAATTGAATAGTAAACCTGCACAGAAGAAGAAATAAATCGTAATGATCAAATTCAATCAATTTTATCGTAAGTTATTAAACATAATCAACATAGCACAGGTGAAATCAATAACGCGGACCCATCAATCAAACTAAGCACAGCTTAGATGATCGTAACCACGTGACCCGCGGCCGACAGCTTAATACCCCGCCCCGGGCCAGCTGGAGTAATCGGCAACCACAGCTATCAGACTACCTACTGATAATACTACCTACACATTATAGTGTCCGACACAACCTGTACCCCAATTTTATAAAGTTCATTCATCATCAATGCGGCTTTATTCTTTGTCCGTTTTGGTCCGTTTTCGTAACGCAAAACAACAGGTTTCCAGAATTTTGACCAATGAGAACTCTTTTTGCATCTGTTTGAAAGTCCATACCAACTTAAAACTTCTGTTTCACGAAACGTCATGAGGATACCATTTTGTACTTGAATAGGAATCGGACTGGATCAAACAAGGAAAGCTACATCAATGCGGAATTAGAATAATTATAGAATCGCGGTACTACTCCTAGGAGCAGGCTTCAAAGGTAACAATCTAATATTACCTCAAAGGTAAACAACGGTGAAAGGACCGTGTGCTCAGGTTTTGAACTTATTTGACACTTATATCGGGGTACAAGCTAATTTTAGTCGCAACGCAAGCAAATAAGACACGAACATGGACAAATTACTAGTTATTAAATCATTGTTGCTAACGTTATAATTATTTTGTAGTAGTGTTTCCAGCTGTGAGTTTGTTTTGCAATGAGGCTTAAAGCAATAAACAGAATATAGGCATATTTTGGTTACTGTCTACATATTTTTGATGCTGAATGTACGGCGCGGCGTCCGTGCGATATAAGACCTATTTACTAAAATGTTGGCTATAGCAACTCCCGAATTTCTTGGGGCATGCGGGGTAGAGTCCCCGACACGCGGCCCAATCTGAATTACGCGCCGTACACTTTTTATTCCCGAACAAAAAGGGACAGTCCAAACTTTACGAGTGTTCGAAGTTGGCGAGCGACCAGCGCCTTGATTCTACGGTTTTATGCAACATTAATGCAGCTTCAAGTCTTATTCCAGTCAAATGGATCTATTAAGGGCCCTCTTTTCTTAAATTAGCAGGTCGATTGTCTGTCAGTGCGAATATCGACGTAAATGACATTAAAATAACATTCATAACAGCGCGCCTTGTACGGTGGCGGTTACGACGCTCGCCGCGTCCATGATAGGGCGAAATAGGAGAAAAAATCTTTTTGAGGCTTAATATAATACATATTTCAAAAAAGTAACCAAACCAAATTATTAACTTATGTATTGCAAAGCAGTAGATATTTTTTATATGTTCTTTTGATAAATAGAGTTGTATGTTAGAAAGAATCTAACTAAATTTAAAACTAAAGGTGATAGTCACGGTAGAAACACTAGAAATAGGCACAAGCTGGAAATGCCAGTGATCAGACTTAGCAAAATAAGTAAATCTTTTAAAGGTCAATGTATACGCCTTTACAATAAAATCCCGAAAAACGTTCAAAATCTATCAATTAATAAATTTAAAAAAGTAATTAAAGAACGTTTGTGTGCCAAAGCCTACTATACGGTCAATGATTTCCTAAACGATGGCACATCTTGGGAGTAGGATGGCTGCTTGCTGCTGCTTCTACATTTTTTATATGTGACTTACAATTCATGTTGACTTTCTATAATGTATTAGATTAAGTTATTTACATTGTAAATTTTATTTTTTAAAAGACTAATTTTCCACTTTTTTAGTAAAAAGTGGCCCCGTGCGAGTTTCTTACGCCGGTTCTTCTCGCCGGGTTAGTTCCCGAACCGGTGGTAGGCAACATGTAGCTCAACGTTCTGAAAACATTTGATTCAAATTTATTCAGAAATAAAACGATTTTTATTTATTTTTATTTTATAATAATGAAGGAGTAAAGTGGTTGCATTCAACGATTTGGAGGTGATTTGGTTTTTTATTTCTTTATTATGTGATACCGATAGAAAAAATATGGCAAAACTAAATTACGTATCATATCATCATGTATATTTCTAATTATTTTTTTCAGATATAATTTCTCTGTTAATGCCGATGAAAAGATGTTTCATCTGCACGCTTTTTTCGAGAGAGCAGCCTTAAGACGAATTAAACTATTTCTAGAATACTTTCCAACTAACATTAAGCACACAACTTCATCTCACGACGGTTCACTTGCAGATACATCCACCGGATACCAATTAGCTATAATATCATTCTATGACTACGGAGTGCTCACCATTCCGGAACTGAAACGATAGTCATAAGTTGAACGTTTGCTATTAGATGTTACACACTCGCATTAGATTATTTTTTGCTGTTTGAATTTTGATAGGTAACGCAAACTGAATAGAACAAGGTTCAAAGCTGCATCACTATTGTAATACAATAGTAGAATCAATGCGTAGGGCATTTGTGTGAGCTTGCGGCTCTCCATTTTTCAAATTCTCTCTCTGGAAAAATAGCAAAACGCTCCGCTTAAAATGAACCGAACAATGAAATAAAAGTTATAAACCGGCCGATTTTTCCATTCGGATGAGCCAAATGTGTCCGTTTTGTTTGCGCTCCACTTTCATGTGCGAGTTATGTTACGAGTTCTGGCACGATGCTCTTCATCATCACCAGTATTTGGATAACGATGCACTCAACACTGCCACCACCATAACAATAATTTAATATTACTTGCCGAGGCCAGGTTGTTTTATTTAGCGATGTTATTGAGTAATGATTAATGAAGCAATATTTTCTGAAGAGAAAGACAGTTTAAAAATACTTTTTATATTAGATTTTGGTAATAGCACAGATTACCAACACTAATATTATTTTTATTTTGAAACAATAGCTGCAATAGTTTAGTACTCGTTAATATGACAAGTTGACTCATCATGGGCAAAGCCTGGTGATACAAGTTAAGAGGCTATTACCGCGGATTACCGTGTAACTGTATTACACCCCCACTTCCCCACTCCCCACATGGGGGTGGGGGCCACACCGCACGCACCAGACGAAGCCTAACACGGATTACATCCAGTGAAATAAAATCATGTCTGTGCATTATATTATATACTATTGACATTGGGTTTTGACTTTTGAAGCACTTGATAGTAGATGTAGTAGGCTGATATCAGATGGTAAAATATTATTAATATTATTTGATCATTTTCTTCTTTCATACAGCATAAGTAATCTTGGTCAGGTCCTAACAGGAGGTGACATAAATTAACTGCCGAATGTACCATCGAGGAAATTGATTCCTATGCATTTGATAGACCAACGTTATTTGGTCGAATATGTCAATTAAATGTTAATTGTGATCTGTCGGCTAGGTTTGACGTAACACAACCAAACTACGTAGGTCCCCGATCTGCATAGGAATTAGGAATCAACTTCTCTGATAGTACATTGTACAAGTGAACCGTCTCCTGAGTACACTCTAATATTCTTCGTAATTAGCCACTTTCGTGGTCCACTGACGACCCTGCAAATTTTGTCGGGCGTACAGTTGCTCCTTAGCCTATTATCTGGGGTAATAGGAGCTGGATAACTTTCAAGAAGCTATCCAAAAAATAAGTTAAAAATTCAACATCTTCACAAAGTAAGTTGGCGTTGCACCAACCCCTTGTTCTGGCGTTTTTAAGCAGATGCCGGATTATTTATGCCCTCGCGGGAATGAGTTCAGCACTCACCACGTGCACTCCCCATCTCCCCCCCCCCCCCCCTGTAACCCCCCTTCCCCCTCGGTGCCGCAAACGAGCCGATCCGGCGCAGATTGTGCCTAATGTCCTACGTGCGTCGGCTAAACTACGTTTTGAACACTTTTCTGAACGATCCCTGGTCTAGACTTCTGAAATATTAGCACTACGCAAAATAAGGTGAATTTGAATTTGCTGAAAATGTGCCATAAATGATGGCAAATCCTGCTGTTCTATTCTTTGCAAGATGGTGCAACCCCTAAGTCGAGTCGAGTGCATCGCAAAAGCACTACCTTTTCTCGAGGCGATTCATGAATGTTTTGAGCCTTATAAAGTTTTGAGCTGCGAACATTTCTACATCAGTGTGTTAGTTATAAGTAAGTATAAGGACTTCTTCTAACTAACACACACATTACACTTACTTCTTCTAACTAAAGGTAGGTTTGAGTTTTAGATAGATATATCATATTATAATTTATAACGTAACCACGGATTCCTAAATACCTCAATACATAACTTGAAACCCCGTCCTTTCAAAATACAAGTTTAATAATATCAAAATCACAAAGTTAGGGCGATAAATTCGAAAAAGTAATAACATGGTCCACCAGAATGTATCGTTAATCGTTCTGTCCAACACTCTTTGTGCCGGGATGTTCATAGAATAATTTAGTTTTTATCAAAAAATCAAATTCGGTTTGATGCTTTTCGCCTGCAAAGCAAACTCTATCAATTTGCTCATAAAAAGTAACTTTAAATATAGGCTATTATTGATAAAGGTTTCTGCTAGGATTATGCCGATTATGCCTAGCACAAACCTTATTAGATATAATATTAATAATAATTTCATTTTTTATTTATAAATAATAATATACTTATGCATTTGCAGAAACTTTCGATTATCCATGTCCTATGACAATAATTACTTCTCTGGTTTAGCCTACTTTACTTAAGAGAAGAACAAGATACTTATGCCTACACGATATACATTTGTATTTTGATTTATTTTTTCCATTGTTACAAAAATGTATAAATAAAAATAAAAGAATACATTTGGTAAAAAGTTTCCTTTAATTTCTTCCTCCTTCGAAGAATTCCTCTAAGGAATAGAGCTTTTAAAGTTAAAGATCATTAGACTATTTGAGGAAAGTTTCGTCACAAAAGTTGACGATTCCGTTGCGAGTCGTGACGTAGTTAGGAATTCCAGTTTAATTCTGTCGTTACGTCACAATCTCAAACACTGATTTCATTTAGTTGAAGAAGTAATAAAAAGGAGTAAAACCATAAAATAAAGAAGGACAGAAGGCAAGATCGAGTATGTTAGCAGAATTAACTCTAAAATAACGTAAGTTTTGGTGCCTCGGCACGGCGCGGTGGGTCAAAAGTCGATATATTGGATCGCTAAACGGTATACCAGTATCACTTTTTAAGTTTTAACATTTTGTTACTCATTCGAAAACAAATTGTAGGAAATGAAAGATTGTCCTCTATCTCTACTTATTCTGTGGTAGAACTTCTATTTTGAGTATAATTATTCACCGCATCGGTTTCTATGGTTAGGCTGCGTTCACACCACACTGAATGTCGGACGCCGAAAGTGAGCCAGTGTTTTCGCTCAAACTAAATATTTCATGATAGGTTTACTGCGAACAAGTATCTCAGTCAAATTTAATTCTGCGGTCTCGATGGAATTCAAATATTCAAATATACAAATATAATGTGGTAATTCAAATATTATAAATTTATAATCTTCCATACCTATGGACGATTAATTAATCAAGAAAAACGAATAGCATATCAGCCACGACACGAATTTCGCGTTATGGTCTTTTTGTGATTGCCAGAACGCGTCGTGGCCGTTTTCATTAGAGCCACAACGCGAATTTCGCGTCGTGGCTGTTTCACTGTGACCACAACGCGTTGTGAGCTATTTTTTCGCTCACTGAGCGATTTCGGTCTTTGAGCGTAACATATATATATATATATATATATATATATATATATATATATATATATATATATATATATATATATATATATATATATATATATATATATACATACATATATATATATATATATATATATATATATATATATATATATATATATATATATATATATATATATACACATACATGTATATATATATATATATATATATATATAAGAAAGTGATAGCACATCGCTTGTGAATTATAATTATGGTGCGTTAAATACCAAATTCTCTATTATTACATGTTTGAAATGTATATATAACTTGTTTGAAATGTATGTACATATATAACTAACTATTAATAATGTAACTTCGCTATCGAAACAATCGAATACAGATTGGCTAAGTAACCAACTCAGATTCGACAGTGGGTTCGGTGTGCCCGCGGCCCAAGTCTCACGACCGGCTGCTGAGATCCCCGCGGACAGCGCGGAGCTCTCATTGTATTTTAAATGTGTTTTAACGTTACTTCCCAAACTTCCCCTGACTACTACAACATAAATACTAGAGGACTCGGTATCATTAAAATTTCAAATGGAAATGGACTTATAAGTTACAAGAAGTTCAGTTTTGTATTATTACGGTCTTGTTTGCAACTGTTTTGTACTTTGAGATTTTTTAATAGCCTGATTTATTTCATAATATTATTATATTATGTACTTATTTACGTTATTTTAGACACATGATACGACAAACTTTTGTTATAACGATCTTTGTTTAGTACTTTTAGGAGTTAAAAAAGTGCGTGGCAAACGCGGCGGTGGTCGTGTTTACATTCGCGACACGCGAGGCTAAACAATTTAGCCTTTAGCCGCTAAAGCCGCGAGGCGCGAGGCGAATGTGTCTCCCGGATGAAAACTTCATGAAAAAACCCAAAAATCCCGCATGATTTATTATAATATTACACAATATGTAATGTTATGTATGGTACGTATTAGGGCACAAAAAGGATTTAAAGTCCTTTAACAAAATCGTGCGCTTGTCGGCACTGTTACCGTGCACGTGTCTGCGGTAGTTTTTGTGCCGGCGCTGGCGGCTGCTTCTTCTAATGGCTCTATTAACAAGATTAATACAACAAAAACACGAGAGATACAAAAAACTGAACCCGATACAAATTTAATGAGCGTCGATAGTCGATACGGCGGTCGCCGGTTTCGGGATGGCTCGATTTGTTTGGGATAATCCTGTGCTCTTGTTTTCTACTTAATTAGTTTTTTATCTAATTTATTAACGACGCTAAACACTGTCTCGTGGGAACACGTGAGGGTTTAATACACTGATTGGAAGTGTATGTTGCTTTTAAAGTCAGAAACTATGGCAAATCGTAAGAGTTACCAGTGATAAACTTAAAAATATACATATTATACAAATTCGGTAATCGCGCGGAAACTGTTTATTTTTCCGGAATAAAAGTACGTATTCTAGTATGTCCTTTCCTGGAAGTGCCCGGAACTCAAAGTATTATCATACCAAATTGGAGAAAAATCGGTTCGCTGCGGCGGTTTGGACCTGAAGAGGTAACCCGTAAGTCGTAACAGACGGACAGACACACTTTTATTAGTACTTATGGATAATTAATCGTTACATTATAATATGTATTTTAGTTAGGTACTATGATGTCAGTTGAATTTGAATAAACGGTTTAAAAAAAAAAAATTATCTATTTAGTCAACACACTTACAGAGTGTCAGTTTAGTAGATAAGAATAAGAATAAAAATAAGATAATCTAGATAGAAAGATAATAAAAAAATATCTCTGAATGGTGTTGTACTCTGTCCCCACTGAGTATAGTGACAGTTAACGACTGCACTAAGCATAGTTCGGTTTACGATGAAAGTTCGATTTCGATCTAACTTCGGTCGTTAATGACCCGTTACCCGGTAATTAAAATAACCTCCTTTCGGAAGTCGGTTTATAACGTTGACTTTGAAGTTTGAACCTCACGCTGTTACAATACAATATAAGTGACATCCAGTAGAACAACTCAACCGCATTTTTAATCCTTCGATCGGGGATTCTCGGAAATGCTTTTGTATTCTATTGTTGTCGCGATCACCGGTGCTCGTGCGGGACTTAATGGGTTTAAGTCAGAAAGTTGTAGGTAACACAAATACAAATTTTTGGCGTTACGTGATACACTAGGATTTCTATTATACTTACTTACTTTTGTCCTAATATTACGTAACTCAGTATTAATTTCATAGAGTACTCAGCTGCTTCATAATAAACTATCATAACTCATACTCATGACTCAAAACAGGACAAGTGGGGCGTGTTCATATGACTACGCACACAATCCGCGTACACGCAGCAACCGCCTTTTCACCGCGTACACGCAGCCATCCGCGCAGCGACCGCGCAGCGTCCACGCAGCGTCCACTCGATTGCTAGGGTATCCATAAATCACCCGCAGTTTACTTTTAAGGAATTCAGAACTCAAACACTTGTACAAAAAATGGAAAAATGAAGAGAATGTAAGAAAACATCGGGTGCATCCTATTTTAACCCGACGATATGAATTTATTGTGGTCAATATCACACATTATACAAGGAACATCGAGATGACGAAAAGGAATTTGAAAAATATTTTCGAATAAAAATTAAGACATTCGATAAATTGTTATCTATTTTATATGACGAACTCAAACGGCAAGAAACATGAATGCGGGAAACCATTTTCGCAAACGGAATGACAGACACACTAGCCGCGCGGGCGGTGATCGTAGACTGGTCTGGCGCTGCGCGTAGGCTGTGCGGTGGCTGAGCGTACACTGCGCGGTCGCTGCGCGTTTGCTGCGCGTTTGCTGCGCGTTTGCTGCGCGTTTGCTGCGCGTTTGCTGCGCGTTTGCTGCGCGTTTGCTGCGCGTACGCGGTTTTTGTGGAAATATATGAAAATAAGCTTTATGTAATTAGCATAGAACCTCAAACTGCTTTAACGTTTGGGAAAACGCGCGACGTGCGCTGAATCCGCGCGCGCAGAAAACGCGTACGTGTGTACACAGCCTTATGAGCCCACGACGCGATGCAATGATCGCATTAATTCCTCTCAATCAATAATTCACAAAATGAATTGTCAAAACTGTGAAACTCACAAATGTCAAATAAGTACGAATTTAGACATCTGAATTGCAAATAGAGTGTCAACTTTGCGTTTTTTTTTAATGAATTCATATTATGATTCTCCAAAGCGACCATTTTAGTCCCGCTGCTCTCTAAAGTTACCTAAAAATATCACGCTTGAATCTCTACTTTACCACTAGAATCTAGTGGTAAAGTAGAGATGATCTACTGTAATACTATATTATGTACTGTGGCTTTACTGTCACAATAAAACGCATTCTTACGCCTAGCCTGAGCCATCACCATTGACATTCCTCCTCTGTTTGTTGATGAACTTGACTCATCTTTGTCATTCATACAGATGACTGATGAGTGATGACTGATGAGTGGTGACTAATCATTGTCCTACTAAAAATTCGAAGTTCGAACGCATCGTACAGTTAAGGACTACCTAGGTAAGTGAAAAGTGTGCTTCTGAAAGTTGGAAACTATAGCCCGGCTGGCGACTACCTACGTATATAAGGTCAGGGTCTCCACGTTTACCAATTATTATAATACTAGCTGTTGCCCGCGACTTCGTCCGCGTTAACATAATATAATAATAAATATGTATAGTTTTCCCCTTTTTGTGGTTCCTATACAAAGCGTAAAAACGGGACCCTACATTTTAAGGAAACGTCAAACGCAAACGTCAATAAACTTTCATGTTTTTATGTCATGTCATGTTTTCTAACTCAAGAAATGACGGTCATTCATTGAAAATTTCCACCCCAATCTCACCCCCTTGGGGGTAGAATTTCCAAAAACGCTAAAATACCTATCCATTCATTTTTAATCAGCAGTCCAAAAATAAACTTTCATGTTTCTAACTTAAGAAATGGCGGACTTTCATACAAACTTTCAACCCCTATTTCACCCCCTTCGGGGTAAAATTTTCGGATTTCCTTCCTTAGTGGGTGTCTACTTAATAAAACAACCCTACTTACCAAATTTCGTGGCTGTAACTTTAACAGTTTTTGCTCAGTGATGATGAATCAGTCAGTCAGTCAGTCAATCAGTCAGGACATGTAATTTTATAAGTATAGATAGATGATGGAATACAAATACCTTGAGTCCCGAGAAAGAATGTAGGATACTTTAATATTACCATTATCACTATACGCATTACGGTTCCCGTGATACACGTAGTTTTATATTTATACACCTGCCAAATAAATACAAACTGTATACCCTGTAGGTATAGTGACTTGCCTACTTACCCTGTATAGTTATTTACTGTGTGAATGATAAATTATACAAAATAATATTATGATGGTTTCAAGGACAACGGTGCTTACACAAACATCTTGGAATATAATTGGAATCTCGGAATCAGCTCCAACGATTTTAATGAAATTTAGTATAAGTATCTAAGGGGGTTTCGGGGGCGATAAATCGATCTAACTAGGAATAATTTTTAGAAAATGTCATTTTATTCGTGTTTTATCGAATAGTTAATAGGTACTTAATTTATAAAATGAGCAAAATGGCGTGCGCATTTTTCCAGACCATCCACCAAAAAAACAGCAAAATATTATTGTTTTTTTTTTATTGAATAAGGGGGCAAACGAGCAAACGGGTCACCAGCCTGCCAAGCATACGCCAACGAGATACATCTCGTATCTCACTCTCGAGATAATTAAAAACTACTCGTCTCATAATGTCAAAATCTCAACATTATCTCGACAAAACTCTATGAAAATGTGTTATTTCGATGATAGATTTACGCGAGAAAAAATGTTTGTCATGCTAAGGTCAATACAAATGAAGATACAAACTTCGAGAAATATGTAGAGTGAGATATCTCGTTGGCGTATGCTAGGCAGGCTGATGGTAAGCAACTACCGTCGCCCGTGGACACTCGCAACATCAGAAGAGCTGCAGGTGCGTTGCCAGCCTTTTAAGAGGGAATACGCTCTTTTCTTGAAGGTTTGCAGGTCGTATAGGTCCGGAAAAACTGCTGGTGACAGTTCGTTCCAGAGTTTTACAGTGCGCGGCAGAAAGTTACGCGAAAAACGCACTGTGGAAGACTGCCACTCATCAAGGTGATGAGGATGGTATGTTTTTCGCGTGGGTCGATGGCGAAAAGTTGCAGGTGGCATGATTCCGAACAATTCCTCAGAGCACTCCCCGTGAATCGTGATACAAAAGTTTTTTAAAATTATAAAAATTACTCATATTCAATTAATAGAATATTTTTGTGAAACTATTGAAAATATACGCTAGCGGTCCCGCGTCTCTCGAAATTTTCATTTCGCGTTCAGTGCAACGAAATACGAATACTATACTCACATCACAAGGAGGTTCAGTGGCTCGCCGCCTGCCGACTGAGGAGGGTGTGCCGCGCGTCGCCGCACTCGCACGGACGAAATTACGATCACGAACTGTGAGCAACAAACTTACCGTGTTTCTCACTACCGCGAGCCGATGCCCACCGATTTACGATGACAAGCGGGCTCACGTGAAGGCGCCATGATATTCAAGATGGGAGGAGGGAAGCCCTCGGGCAAGAGTCCTCCGGAGAAAAAGGAGGAGAAGAGCAGGAGCAAGAAGGAGGTCTGCTCGGAGAGATGTGCGGACCCGTGGACATACTGTGCAGTGTTGTGGTGTGCGTGTGCCATGAGCCTGGTGTCCAGCGGGTACAGCGTGTGGCGGCAGCAGGGCCTGCAGGCGCGGCTGCAGCTGCTGGAGGAGCAGCACCTGGCGCTGCGCAGCGCGGTGCTGGAGCCGCAGCAGCCGCTCGTGGAGCGCCTCCGCCGGGACCTGCGACCGCCCAGCTTCTACCGCCCGCGCCGCAGCATACGGGACTACGACTGCAGATGCCCACCAGGTGAGCGTTGCGCTGTAGACTGTACTATGTACATACTGCAGACTAGTATAATGATCAATGAGATACGTCTTTTTGCAATCCAAATTCCATACCATTTGCTGAAAAGTTTGATAATTGAAAACATACGATATTATATTAAAACCAATAATTATATCTCACATTAAGTAACTTAACAAAAACTTTATGTGGTGTTTCAACTTTCATGTGAATTTACGAAATCGTTTTGGTAAGGTAAGTAGGAACCGTACATAAATGCTAACTGAAAACTTACTTGAAGTAAGTAGTAGACGATACTTACTTGAAGTAACTTTTAGGTTGCAAATGTATACTTACTTATTTCATAAAAGTAATAAAATCTATATTAAATCATAGATTTAAGAGATTAACATTTGGGGCAGCAACGTACGGTTTTGGCTGGCTTTCCTCTTCTACGAAGTTTTGAGCTGAGGTTTTTTCGTATAATTGTCCGAACGTATATTTCTCGAATTAGCGCTTATCTGCGCTGCCGGCCGGCCGGCTTCGTAGACAATATACCTAACGAATGAAATATGAATTTTTGAAAATTTCACTAGTCTTAAGCCCCATCCCCACTCGCGTGCGAACCGCGCGCGACGCCGCGAAATTTCCGCGAAACGTGAGTGTGGATCCGGTTCGCATATTTTTCGCACTTCGCGGCTGGTTCCCCGGCCGCATCCACACTCGCACGCGGACCGTGCGCGACGCCGCGGCGCCGCGAAATTTCTGCGAAGCATGAGTGTGGATCCGATTCGCATATGTCTCGCACTTCGCGGCCCGTTCC
The DNA here is from genome assembly GCA_937595015.1 of Polyommatus icarus. NCBI lineage: Eukaryota > Metazoa > Arthropoda > Insecta > Lepidoptera > Lycaenidae > Polyommatus > Polyommatus icarus. The sequence goes on along the minus strand of OW569322.1, from coordinate 428,973 downwards.
CCGAATGTTGTCGGTTTTCTGTCCCGCGACAAAGGGTTTTTTTTTAATCTTTATTTTAATAAGGGCTTTTGCCATACAAGACATGCCAGCATTGCTTAGTGAACAGATAATACAGTCTGTCAAGAAAGAGTAGACGCGCGGAATTTTGCTGGGAATACGAAAGAGTGCCGTTGTGTTTTTGTATTATTTTCCTAAAATTGTGTTATTTCGGTTTTTAATGTTTAATGTTGGTAGAATATTAACCATTACGTATTACGATTTACGTACGTCCTCACAGAAAACCGGCGTTGACGTGGGAGAGCCATGCTTCGGCATGAATGGGCCGGCTCGACCGGAAAAATACCACGTCCTCACAGAAAACCGGCGTGAAACAGCGCTTGCGCTGTGTTTCGCCGAGTGAGTGAGTTTACCGGAGGCCCAATTCCCTACCCTTTTCCCTTCCGTACCCTCCCCTATTCCCTTCCCTACCTTCCCCTATTACCCCTTAATCAGAAGAGCTGCAGGTGCGTTGCCAGCCTTGGCAACGCACCTGCAGCTCTTCTGATGCTGCGAGTGTCCATGGGCGACGGAAGTTGCTTTCCATCAGGTGACCCGTTTGCTCGTTTGCCCCCTTATTTCATAAAAAAAAAACATTAAAAATTTGATGTCGTGCACAAGTGTGGGCAAGTTATACAACTTCAAGAAACGTGCCATTTTGTGTTCCCTCCAAAACTCCGTCGAAAGTTTTAGTAAAGGGTCTACCACTTTACTAGAACAACTAACTTGACTCGTTGACTTTACTGACTACTTTTTAACCGACTTCAAAAAAAGGAGGTTATCAATTCGACGCGTATGTATGTAATATTTCCAGAACTGTCCAGTTTTTTTATATGTTAATCTATAGCAGCTTCTGAACAAATGTGCCAAATTTCGAAAGTGTATGTATGTATGTATGTATGTTTTTATGTTTGTGCACGCATATCTCTGGAACTACAAGTCCGATTTAAGTGATTTTTTGTTGTACTAGGCATTGTTCAACTTAGGGAATGCTGCAAGTTTCATCAAAATCGGTTCAGTAGTTTTTGAGATAGGGAATATTAATGCTACGTAATTATTTACGTGAAACTTGAAGTCGGTTTTATCTTTTTAAAATACTATTTTTAGACTTTTACTAGACTTTTGAGTTGACGATCATCTGGGAAAACAATTTTTTGTAAACTTTTCACGATTTTTTTTTTCCCGCCATATTTCACTTGACACTGGCCATTCTTAAAAAGCCGAGCGCCATATTATGAAAAAAGTAGACGCGCGGGAAATTTTTCAAATAAAGAACGCTTAAAGCGCGAACTACACTGCGGACATGTCGCGAACTTTGAGAGGATTTGGCAGTAATGTGCGATCCGCGCCGCGATTTGCGCCGCGATCCGCACCGCGATCCGCGCCGCGGTCCACGGCGTGCCTTCGCGCGCGAGTGTGGATCGGCAGTTAGATGCTTGGTTTTAGCACTAGTCACTTTGCACAAACGTCAATGTCAAATGTCATTGTCCATAGATAATTGTTACACTGATTATTTACGAAAATTAAAAAGTTAATTAAAGGCACAAAACTGTCCGTGTACTTTCGCTGCTGGGCCGCGACAACATTCTAAATTGCAAAATTCTCCCGCAATTACAAATGTCATCTGTTTCCATACTATTATAATCCCTTCTGATTTCTATAAAAATTAAAATAGAAGCTAGACTTACTCATTTTAAATTAAGTAACTACTTACAGTATTCATAAATAATATGTATTTAATTTTATAATAGGTTGGGTACTATTATAGGTATTGTGTAGAAAATAATGAACTGATAATAATTAATAGGTACCTACGTAGATTACGTACAGCTAGGATTGCCAGTTGCCACCTGTACTTTATAATAAAGTGTTGTACGTTATTTAAGGTAATTGTACTCTGTACTTTACCTATATTAATTAATAAAGTACGCGAAAATACATTATTTCTCATAATTTCATAACTCTGTTGAAGTCGTAAGTAGTTTTTGTTAAACGAAATTTATCGAATAATGTTGAATCGATGTCGCCATAATATATCTTTAAAATTTAAAGACATAATAATATTATGTATAAATTATAATGTTAAGGCCGTCCCCCGAGCAAACGACCTTGGCCATACATTTGCCGCGTTGCCGAGATCGCACCAAAACCCTATTTTTTTTACTTATCTTAGTTCAAAATTGACCTAAAAAATTTAAAACGGCGAATATGTAGTTTATGATATTATCGATCTATTGGCGTGTGTTTCAAATAAAAGTAATTTGTAAGTACTAAGGAGATGCTGAATGTATGCTTGAATTTTAATAAATTGGCTTTATTTTGGAAGCTAAAATCATGATTATAATAAACGAAAATAGAAAATTCAAAACGAGGAAAGGATTGTTGAGATACTGAAGATTATTGCTGTATTTTTATTATAACTCTGTAGCTTTCAAATTATGAGTTTATAAGGCTCTAAATGCGGTAAATTACGAATTCTCCGTAGGGAATGCCCTTAAAGAAAAATAAATTGTACTTTATTTTTCTTACTTAGAGTAACCAATGTACTTTAAATGCAAAAGTTGGCAACCCTAGTTAAAGGTCAAAAATAAGTTCATAGTGCTTTAGGGGAATTTGATATGTCTGTCGTAAATTAGGTACTTTAGTTACCTATCACAATTCACAACGCGATGCCTCATAAGGTTTTAAATTATTATCAAAGAGAAACAAAACCTATTGTTGTAAAAATAAAAACAAAATACGCGTCTCAAACAAAAGAATGCAAACTCACTTACTAAGTTTTTAAATTATTCGAGTCTGAAAGGTCGTCAGTCGTCACGACTTATCTGTATCAGTGGAGTCAAGACTCAAGGCGAAGAAATTCAGCGCTGCTCGATGCAACAGGGCCCGGGAAGTTTCGTATAAAATGTAGGATGAGTTGCACATCTCAACTGGGCCAAGGAGACTCGGTATTGTACGAGATCCTTGAAGCTCCGAGTATCGGTACGAACGTTATATGATATATCATACGATGAAAATGCTGACGCCAGAATTGTGTTCAGGGAATTCTACTGCGCTCTTGAGGTAGACATGCTGATGCACTTATTTCGCTTTTGATATCATTACAATGGTTGAAAAGGCTAGATGGAAATCCATTGCAATAATATTCTCAAACGGCAACTTTATAATATTATAATAAAATATGTTAAAAAAATATAATAATTAATCCTTTAACTAAATGTTGCCTGCAACTTCGTTCGCGTAGGAATTCGCGAGGAACCATACCGTTTTCGTTAAAATTCTATGTAAAGTCCTTCGGCATGACTAGACTTAAGACTTTAGAGTATTAGACTATACAAAATTTTATCAAAATTTGTTGAGCAAATAAACAGGTCACACACTTTGGCGTTTATATTTAATATCTTAGATAGATATTGCATCTGATAGAGCTCTAAAAAACTTGCATTTTAACCAACTTAGGCAAAGCCTTTAGAAATAATCTAGATTCTAGATTCTAGATCTTTCGAAAATCGTAAAGTTACAGAATATTGTCGGCAAAAAATAAAAATGTCATCTCAAGTAGTTAACGTAAATCGTAATATTTAATTATCCCAAGAACAACTTTTTTATTATTACTCTCAAGCAAATTTTTCGTGACTTAGCTTCATTTTGATAAAACAAACAACATTTTTATTTGCAAAAAATCTTGAAAGTGGTAGCTAACAGACATAGAAAGGAGTTTCATACTTTGATTTGATGGTCCTAAAATATAATTATATTATGGATATGGAGTCCTATTTGTAGTCCGACAATGTTACTCTTAAATTAAGCTTCCATTCCGTTATAGGGTTCTGTAGGTAGTCAACAAAACTTGGTTGACTACGGTACCCTAAAACGGAACCCCAACCAGCTGATTTTTTGTATATAATTGGTAGGTTAATTATAATTATATTATTATATAGTCTATATATAATAATATAATTATAATTTAAGAGTAATATTGTCCTACAAATAGAACAATCCATAATATTTTAGGACCATTAAATAAAGGTATGAAATCCTTTCTATTACTCTGTTAGCTACCATTTTCAAGATTTTTCGCAAATAAAAATCTTGTTTGTCTTATCAAAATGAAGCTACTCACAAAAAAAAATAGTTTGACAGTAATAAAAAAAAAATGTTCTAGGGCTCCCTTACTATTATGTTTTTTGCTGCATCAATATTGATGGAGTTGATCGGTTTGAATATTTGCCGGGCTCGGGGCTCGGCGACTGTTAACTCGCCAATCGAGTTTGTTGTGATCCCGCCGATATCGCCAGTCCCGCCAGTCCCGCCAGTCCCGCCAGTCCCGCCAGTCCCGCCAGGCTCGGTAGACGACGACTCAATATTTGCCTTCATCAGGTTAAGCCGAGCTGTTTGTCGCGATAACTGAATATTTGTGTTGGACCAGGTATTGTCGCGCTCGCAGAAACACAACCACTCGCCTCGTTTGCTGCTGCGCTTTCATATTCTGGCCAAACAAATACACACTTCACGATCTCCACACATAATGATCTTTTGAAGTTTATGTTTGCTATCATAATAACCGTTCAGATAATATTTGTACGAGTTAATCTGTATTGAAATGCATGATTTGACGAAAATTAGAAAAAAAAAACACAATTTTTTTAACAAAAACACAAAACATCCATCGAAAGACTAAAATTAAGAAATTATTCTGGAGGCGTTCCGATTTAATACCACGTCGAATAAATTCCGAAAGAGCATAATAGAGGGCTCGCCTGTGTAATTACGATACATTCCATCCTTCTATTGAATTCATATTACGGTGGGGTTTGATTTAGTAGCGATATTCGAAAGAATTTTAGTGATATTTTCGTAGATTTAAAAAGCGAATATCTAGCTGATAGTGATGATTGGAGTGTGATTGGCGGTTCGCAGCTCGTTCCGATGATCTCGATCGCTCGAATAATAAATATTGATGGTATCGCACAATACGCAGATGATTTTTATGTTCCGATACGCGTACATCAAACTCCGACTATTGTTCTGACAGCGCTCCCATTATCTCAGTGTGTTTTTACTGGTCCATCTATATCTGTGTAGGCTCTGTGCAGGTGCACAGGGGTATGTGCTCTGTGCGTGCGTGCACCTGTGTGTCGGTCGCTCGTCCCTCGTTCAGTATGCGACGCCCGTCGTCCCGTGATCGGGACAAATTGTTGCGGACGCATTTAATGTTTGTGATTACAAAATGCGTGTTGTATTGTCGAGGTATAATTGTAAAGGCGGGCACACAACTGGCCTGTCTGAATGACAATCGTGTCAACTAGGCGCGCCCCCGGCCGAACGTGTTTTGTGAGGGGGTGATGACAATAGACAAACTAACAAACACGTCTTTTTATTGTAATGTAACACAACATACAGGGTTACAATCATTCGTAGCGTATTTAAAAACAGTTCGGTTGATTAAATTTAAAAAGAAACACTCAATATTTGTCGCATTATGTCGCGTGATGCGCACCAATGCAACGACCAAAAATGATTTCTCTTTTGTAATCGCCTATCAATAACTCCGTAGGTATTAAACGGCGAGAATAAAATACATTATTACCATAATTCCATAAACACGAGAGGCATTAAGTTTTAACCCATAAATCAGTAGTAAATATTATAATGTACGGCGCGCCAGTGCTGCACTCGCGTTAATGTTATGGGACGCATTCAATAACATCGACGTAGAGCCGCCCGCGCCTATGCGCCGGTAATGGGATATTGTGGTGTTTATTGACTGTTTATAATACTGAGCGATTGAGGGCCCCCGAACTTGGGAGTGGACGGAATGCGAGGAAAGTTGGGGAAAATAATTATCTCGAAAGTACTATGTAAATTATATCGGGCTCACAGCAGTCGAGCTGAGATTGTCCGAGCGCTCAATTTTAACGAGCAATGGTTTTGTCAATGTCATAGCGTTTGGACTCCAAACGCTATGACTAGCTAGCGCCTGAGCTCTACTACGTAATGTCTCCAAACTTTGGAGACATTACGTGGTAGAGCTCTAGCGCTAGCACTAAGCGAAAAGAAAAAGTATAATAGTATAACGTTGTGTCGAACTGTAAATTTATATTATTTCATAGTTTAATATTCCGGAAATAAGTAAAAAACATAAAAAGATTAAAGAAGCAGCTGCAGACCCTTAATGACATAATAAAGTGTAAAAGCTTTTAAACATGATACGTTCTTATGTTGTACTCGTAATTGATATAATAAAGCCGAAACGATCGTTCCTAATAAATTAGGGTACATTTTAGAATATAACCCTGTAATATCGAGCGCAACAAAAACACCACTTATACCTTGGTGGGTCTAAAAGGCACTTCACGGGGGTTATTAATTTTTTCGTCCGCAACAAAGCTGATCCCGCGGCGCCGGCTGTCACCCGGGAGTCGGGACAAACGCCGGGAACTGTTGGGGCTCCTAGTTCTGTTTATGGCTTATTTTAATGCGCTGTTTATGAGTGCCGACTGCGGCTTTATAGACCCTTTACACCCAAATTAAACCCTTCAGATATTACGAGAATTGAGCAATTAAGATCAAAAACGAAAAATGAAACTTCCTTATTTACACCTGCAATAAATATTTAAAATTTTTGATGGGTAATGGTTTCGCCTTTGAACTGGTTTTAATTTATTAGGTATTTTTTACGAAATAAAGCGTATTTCCAAAACACGACGTTAAATTACTGTTTGTTGGTTTTGTTAATTGACAGTACATAATGCTATACTTATGCTGGTATTGCTATTAATATACCGTTAACGACACATAAATCTGCGGGCTAACAATGGGGAAATGATTGCGTTCACCCAACGAATCTGGCGTTGATCAATGGCAAATAGAGGTGTCGGTGGGATTCGGGTGAAATCGTGGGAAGTGAATGTGCAATCAATAGAAAAAACCTGAGGGTGGCGATAACGCGTGCATTTGACACCGCCCCGCTCCCCGCGGGCCCCGCACACCCGCAGCATACACTTTAGGGTTGTTTACTTGTTGTAAGTGCTTGCGCCAAACTCAATATTTCTTGTTACAAATAGCGTTGAATAAGTTTATTTGGTATTTTCAAATGTTAGCTGCTAGTTGCTACTTCTTACCGGCGACATGACAGTGCCACAGTATTACCGTAGCATAGACTGTGGTATTACAATAATATTATCCCTATGGAATATTGTAATACTGTGACGGTACGCAGATGGTACGTAATAATATTATGCGTTTATAGGTAGATAGTGTTGGAGATCGTTTTTTCACAATTCAACTAGTGGATAAACCGTAGAATGTAGATTTAAAGTACAACATTATATTTCAAATATTGCATATTATTGTAATATTAAAGTATTCTTACTTCTATATGTCTGTTACACACACCATCTATATCTATACTTATTATAAAACAAAGTCGCTTTTTTCCCTCATGTCCCTTTGTCCCCTTTAATCTTTAAAATTACGCAACGGATTTTGATGATTCTTTCGGTGTTAGATATACCATTTATCGAGGAAGGCTATATACTAGATTTTATCACGCTAAGATTAATAGAAGCGAAGAAATAGAGGAAAATGTGAAAAAAAAGGGGAAAATTATTTGAAAGGGCTAACTTGAACGCTTGCTAGCGTTCAAGTTAGCCCTTTCCTATTAGTCGTAGTTTGATAAAAATATATAGCCTATAGCTTTCGTCAATAATTTTTCGTTCTTTCAGTGTTAGATATCCCATTTATTGACGAAAGCTATAGGCTATATTTTATCACGCTACGACTAATAGGAGAATGTGGAAAAAACGGGGGAAATTATTTGAAAGGGTTTATCTCGCGAACTACTGGAGCAATTTTTATGTTATTTGGCACAGATAAGAAGTAGACCACATGAAGGATCATGATAGGTTATCGATTTTAATCATTTTTTCAGTGGCTATATATTTTATGCCCGTGCGACGCCGGGGCGGGTCGCTAGTTATAGTATAAATGTTAGCTTAATAATATTATTTCCGTTCCTCATAAATCCCTTAATAGTAGATAATCTCGTTTCATTAAGAGCGTCTTCCTACCCTCAGTAATCGGTACCACGCACTATGGAGTGGACTATGGAGTGGACGTATGGGCATTCAATACGGAGGGTCACGTCTCCCCCCGCCCCGGTCTCGCAGACCCTCAGCCTGTCCAGCAGCAGATTACGGGATAATTAGATTCCGTTTTATTCCGCATCTGATGAACGGCGCTTTGTTTGTAATTCTATTAACAGATGTCAGTCGGGCTTAGCTCGGGGGTCGCCAAATGTATTCCGATATCGCCAAACCGGTCGTTTTGTTATTTAAATATTTAGGTTGTTTTCATTTGTCCCGCCTCTACCCATCACTCCTTTCATCGGGCGATGACGTTCGAATTGACGAGCGTTAATCGCGATCCTTTGATAAGCGCTCGTACCATCGCCAGGTTTGATGACTCCTTTCTTCCACAATTATTGATGGCCGTCCAAAAGCACTTCATTACGGACCTTTGAAGTTCGTTAATGACCAGTAATTGTGTATGTAGCGGTACAAATATACCGAGGACCCGGGATAATGAGAGGCCGCTGTCCCGCGCCGCGCCGCGCCGCGCTCCTAATTATTAACGCCGTTCCTTACGGCCGAGGTGGAAACACACGGTCACATTCTTGAGACAATATCGCTGCGAATCCCTCGCCGTCATTTTTTTGCAGCTGAACTGTGATAAGTAGCAAAAGCTTTTACGTTTACGACTCTGCAGTCTGCATCTGTACCTAGGTCTAGGACCTAGATGTTAGACTCGTGCTTATATTTTTATACTCCTAGCCTAATCTTGTCCTTGGGTTAATTTCTCTTCAGATTACTAATTTGCACAAAAATATATACTTATTATTATAGTGGCTATCGTGAGCAGCTGTTCTCCCTCGGGCTCCCTGAAATCACATCAAAGAGCTTTCATGGTTAGTTTACGTTGGAACTTGGAGACGATCGATCGACGATGACTGAGTTGTAGCACTGGTGGAAGTGTGAAAATGGGAAAACCATGTAAAAATACCAGTCGTCAGTTTCTATAAGATACATTTCGGGCGCGTGTGTACGCCGTTAAGCCACAAATACAGTCCCATAACTAATCCTTTTAACTGGCGCATTGTTTAAAGTTCGGAGGTTCTGGGGTCAGATCCAGTAATTACGGCGGTAGTTTATGTTATATCTGAGCTATCGTTGTGACTTGTGTATCATCATCATAGAAATTAGAAGCGTGTGCTTTTTGTATCAACAAATCATCTTCTTTTTCTCATCTATATTAATGACTTACCTTATCTAGTTAAGGATAATGAGATAGTACTTTTTGCTGATGACACTTCACTTATTTTTAAAGTGAAGCGACGGCAGTCAAATTACGACGAGGTAAATAGTACTCTCTCAAAAATAGTACATTGGTTTAATGTTAATAACTTACTTTTAAACTCTAAGAAAACCAAATGTTTAAAATTTACTTTGCCCAATGTTAGGCAAGTTCAAACCAATTTACTATTAAATGATGAGAAAATGAATTTGGTGGGCTCCACTATATTCTTAGGCATTACATTAGACAGTAAATTACAGTGGGGTCCTCATATTACTAACCTTGCAGGTAAGCTCAGTTCTGCAGCATATGCAGTCAGAAAAATTAGGGAAATTTCTGATGAAGACACGGCAAGACTAGTTTATTTTAGTTATTTTCACAGTAGAATGTCTTACGGTATCATTTTATGGGGAAACGCTGCCGACATCAACACAATTTTTGTGCTGCAGAAGCGAGCTATACGCTCAATTTATAAAATGTCAGCTTTTGAATCTCTGAGAGAAAAGTTTAAAGAAATTGGTATTCTAACTGTTGCTTCTCAATACATTTTGGATAATGTGTTGTATGTTAGAAAGAATCTAACTAAATTTAAAACTAAAGGTGATACTCACGGTAGAAACACTAGAAATAGGCACAAGCTGGAAATGCCAGTGATCAGACTTAGCAAAATAAGTAAATCTTTTAAAGGTCAATGTATACGCCTTTACAATAAAATCCCGAAAAACGTTCAAAATCTATCAATTAATAAATTTAAAAAAGTAATTAAAGAACGTTTGTGTGCCAAAGCCTACTATACGGTCAATGATTTCCTAAACGATGGCACATCTTGGGAGTAGGATGGCTGCTTGCTGCTGCTTCTACATTTATTATATGTGACTTACATTTCATGTTGACTTTCTATAATGTATTAGATTAAGTTATTTACATTGTAAATTTTATTTTTTTTAAAAGACTAATTTTCCACTTTTTTAGTAAAAAGTGGCCCCGTGCGAGTTTCTTACGCCGGTTCTTCTCGCCGGGTTAGTTCCCGAACCGGTGGTAGGCAACATGTAGCTCAACGTTCTGAAAACATTTGATTCAAATTTATTCAGAAATAAAACGATTTTTTTTATTTTTTTTTATTTTTATTTTTATCTTTTTGCATCGCGTTTCGCGTCTGATTGCAGCGATACAGAATATTGCGTGATTGAGACCTTGTGTGAAAGCCTTGCTTGTTAGTTATTCGAAAATAAGGTTGTAGAAAAATATTTACTAAATGTTCCATACGTCTTAGATATTAAACTTATTATTTAGTTAAAATATTAGTAGTCAAAGCTAAAACTTATTAATCGGGACTTAACGAGAATTATTCTAGTAGTAATGCTAAGTACATAGATCGTACATAGATCGTACTTTTTTCCTCGACGTTTCGAAGTCACGGTCACGGGGGGTCCCGATTAAGTTTTAACTTTTAATTATAATGCAACAGGAAAGTTTAAAATTTCATCAGTAGAGGTCTTTAAAACTTTTTGTCGATAAAACTATTGAATTTTTTTTTTATGAAATAAGGGGGCAAACGAGCTAACGGGTCACCTGATGGAAAGCACCTTCCGTCGCCCATGGACACTCGCAGCATCAGAAGAGCTGCAGGTGCGTTGCCGGCCTTTTAAGGGGTAATAGGGGAGGGACGAATTTCTACGTTCGATGACGAACGTAGAAAATCGATGACGAAGCAAAAGTTTGCTCAGCAATGCGGAAGTAGAGCAAAACAATATCGACTTATTGCCACAAAATATTACGGGCATACGAGTATTACAATATTTGTTCACCCCTAAACAAGTATTTACTAAGTAAAATTGCGTTCGGAGGTTGTTTCGTATCGGAGGGTCAAACTAGTAGTCAAACAATATAAATTGTAAGGGTTCGCGCGACCTGCCCGCGCCGCTGCGATTAATGCTGTATCGTGTTGGAGGAGTTCGCCAACTTCGTTACTTTACCGCCTTTTTATTGTTATTGCTCCGGGAATACGTATTATTGCAAGTCGTTCGGGAAGTTTTTCCCAATTACAAGTTCTGTTCACGTGTGTTAGCATTAACGCAGTCTCTGCTTACATAGTACTCGTACCTACGAGTACGGTCGAAACTACGAAGCGAGGCCAAAAAATTAATATTTTAAAATGACACAATTTTACTACTAGCCGATTTTCCAGTAAAATAAAAACTGCCCTGCCTAAATTATACATTCGATTTTATCTCTACATATACGACAAATCTCCTTACTTGATGCAAGTGAATATTCTCACATTACACGACAATCTTCCATGATAATGACGTAACCATCGCGTTATTTGAAAAGCCCCCAAGAAGTGCTGCGTCATCAGCTCGGGCCGCGGAAAGTCGCTAACGAACCGGCGAAGTTCGGCTCATGATCAGCTTCAAACATCCCGCCCTCCTCCTCATTGTCGATATTGAATAATCTCGCCGTGCCAACTTTTGTCCCGGCTCCCGACAACTTTCCTGGAACAATTCCATCGGGGCCGAGCGTCATTACCTAGATTTTAAGATTAATCATAGCTTGGACTTCGCGCGGAACTGAGTATCTCGTAACTACTTTTATTACCGATATCTTGCTGGCTCCTTTCGAGTTTCGGTTAATCCACGTACTCCGTTATAGGGCGGGTGGATATTTCAGCGGTGCAATTTTTGTGTCGGTGTTACATTGCGTAAGTATGAATTGGGACATCAAAGGGCAGAAGCCATTCAAACGAAGGTTTCCCCTAATTTAATCTCAATTTATTTAGAATTTCCAAATGAACAAGTTTGCACCGGACGCCGTGGGCGGGTGTCCTAAAAGTTAATTGTGGAGCGAACGTCGACTCCATCGACGGCTGAACCTTCGGCTGGTTAATTGGCTTAACTGGCTTAAGGACTCGCGACCTCTGCCGCCGGCGGTCGATTTAGTCGGACCCGCCAAATTGCCGAAGGTTAGAAAATGACACGACGTTATTCTAATATGACCCGCTTCAAAAGCTCTAGAGAAAAAAAGGCCGCCAACAAAAGCGATTGCCGGGGCTAAGTTTTAAGCGGAAACTTTAATTAATCCTAAAGCTGAAATAACCTGCACATTGCTTAATGCTTTGAAGTTCAAACTAAAATCTTAGGACTTTCGTGAATTACTATTTCATAACGAAATTGCTACTTAAGGGTCTACACAGACGGACCGCATCAACTGCAATCCAACCGCAAATTGCAGTTCAAGTGCAGTTTGAATACAGTTGATACGACTGCAATACGACTGCAATAGAACTGCAAACCAAACAGTTCAAACGACGGAACGCCAACTGCAATTGAACTGCAATCCGACTGCGCGTTTGGTTTGCAGTTCTATTGCAGTCGTATTGCAGTCGTGTCAACTGCAATCAAACTGCACTTGAACTGCATTTTGCGGTTGGATTGCAGTTGAAATGCGGTCCGTCTGTGTAGATCCTAAATCTCTAGATACTAGTAGCGTAGTAGGTATAATATTCAGTCAGGTCAAATAGAAGCTTATCAAATTTTTCGCATATCGATTTATTTATTAAATGAAGGTACTAAAAATATTACAAGTCACAATTAGTAATCACGTAGGAATGGAATCTGAAATGAAGGTCTGGTCATTACGGTGGCCGTATAGGGCAGCCGGACTCTGCGACATATGAAGCTCGAGGCAGAGGTGACGAACCTTCGTGAGGCTCGAGACCATACAGCCCGGACCCGATGTGACCATACTCTGATGGTAATCATGTGAACACCACTCGTACAAAACGTAATGGTACAATTAGCTGGACTCGTCAGCCTTGCCAGTTGCTACAATAATTGTTGAAGTTTAATTTTAAACTGGAGTATAATAGCTCGCACTTAACTAAATAACTAGTTATATTTAGAAATCGGAAGCAATTTATTTGTAACTATCTCGGCGACTCATTTCGTTACGAGCTGAAGCCTACTTCGGCCGCCCGCCGAAATAGGCTCTCCGACTCGGAAAATAAAGGACATAATTGCGGGAATAAAAAATGCTAACTAAAGCGGGGTGAATCGGATTTTCGGTGGGGATGTGGAGCCTTATGACGTCGACAATAAGGGTCATTTCGGTGACATTAATTACGGGGCATTAGGGAGGGCCAAATTGAGTTGATTTCGGATGAGGGCTTTATTTGGACGTTTATCTGGATCGAGGAGCTGTTCAATCGCTTGATTAAAATTTTATATGTCCTTGTTTGTGTCCTCATGTACTTAATTATAAAACAAACACTCCAATCATATAATATTTAGTTAATAGTCCTACATCTGATATTATATTTTTGGTTGATGTGGATTACCAACCACAATATTATTTAAATGAGTAGTGACTAGTGAGTATTATTTACACGGTGACTTTAGTTTATAATAACGCTTAAGAACGGTACGAAAATTCAAGGATCCCCTATAGTCTATCAAGAGAGTCAACATTGCATCCATAGTATCGATAAAGTAAAAATCCAACAATAACAATTATTTCCGGAACGCGGACGAAACGGCGAGTACACAACAATGAAACAAAGAAAACAATTTGAGGAGCGAGTCCAATTTCAGAGGAAGTCGAAAGCTCCTCGGGGAGCCGTCGGGGCTGCAACGAGCTCCGCTGTACTGACTGTTTATTTTTACACCCCAACCGTCCCGCTCATTGCCGGGGATTCCAGCAATTCCTGCTGTAATTATTAGATCGGAACATATAAACCTTTTTATTTTTAGATTGATTCCCCAAACGAAACCTATAGGGAGTGTGTCTTGTGTTTCTTGAAATACCTACGTAGCTAGAGTTGCTGTAAAATTAAGTGATTGCCAAATTGTGTTATATCAAACGTTTCACAATTAACCCACCGGTTTCTTCTGACGTGTTGTTTGTGTTTGCTGAACGAAAATAAATATTGTTCGGTATTGGGCAAGCAAATCAATACACGAATACCTACTAAGTGGCGGTGGGCGGAATCGGCGGGCCTAATTACTTATTGTCGGGTCCGGTGACTGGTGACTGGTGACTGGCCCCTCTTGATGGGCTAACGTGACCTGATGTAGAAAGTCCGGATGAGTTTCTCCCCAGCTGATAGCGACCGTCGACCGGTCTATCTACATCATCGAGGAGTATCTTATCACTGGTCTAGACCGTTTTTGATAAACATTGATGTAGGCGAATGCACTGCCAGCATGATTAATTATTAGAGGTAGGAAATAGTACATTACGCACCTAGAGCAGAAAAATAAGAAATGATTACAATACAATATTGTAATTGTTGGCCGAGGTGAAGCAACAAACATGTGAGGTTTTCTTATTTACTGCTCATGGTGCGTATACTATTTTTCTCATCGACGGAGGCGGAAAACGGCAACATTGGTAAGCGCAGCGGGAAGAAAGTTGACGTTTTCCGCCCGGAGGTGAGAAAACATTCTTCCTTCCCTGGAAGTCATACAAGGAACTTATAAGCCAAACCGCCGTTAGTTTTGTGTATTCCAGACATAACTCGACACTTAGTTAAGGAGATTCCCAAATGGGACGTTCTTAGTTGAGCGGTATATTATTCGGGGGAACTGAGGCCAAAAAAATTTATGAGGCGTGCCGCAGACAACGTAGAGAGCTCCCAACATGAATAAAAATCCAACGTGAAGCTATTAGAGACGCCGCACATTCGGCATATTATAGAGCCATTACATCCACCTCACACTCACTCTCGCCGCTGATAAAATACTATTTGAAGCACCGAAATAGACTCAGGAAATTTATGGTGCTGTCGTGACCCAAGATATAAATGTAGCAGACTACCTAGCTCCCCTGAGTGCTCCTATTAATAACGATATTGAGTTACGCTAAAGCTGATGCGCATTATCTCACTAATCACAATCTAGACTTCAAAAGTTACACAATATAGTACAGATAAGCCTTCGTTTGTCCGGGTTCCATAAGCACGGGTGTTAGAACATTGAGTGAGGTTGCTAAATATACATATTATTGTATCTAAGCCTTTAGTGGCTAAATTTTAGATCTAAAAGCACTTGTACAATAATTGTGATTGATGGTAATGTGACTGTCATCATCAATAATCCCCATCAGCAATTTGTTATAATTACGATCGGAACGCAATTCTAATAACTCGATTGTACTTTATTGCGGGGGTTTGTAATACGTTGCTGAATTTGTTATCGGTGCTTGAAATTGAACGTCTATTTTAATGGCTCCATTCAATACAATCAAAGTAAGACAATAATGATAAATGGTTTGTCATAGTTTAGATTTTGATAGATACTTTTAAATACTTGATATTTAATCGACACACAACTTAATATTCCTAATTCTTTTAACACAACACTTTCACTGCCTCTCAGTTTGAAATAACGAACTCACGCGCAACACGGGTTATTGATCGAAATAGATCGGGATCTAAGTCGAAGCTATCATTAGACAAAGTTAATCCCGACCGTATCAGTACGATACTTAACCCGTCCGATTTAAATAGTACCTGCGATAACCGATACCGATACATACATCTGTTTCCGCTCACGACCGCCCGCAGGTTGATCCGATCTCAGCTGAGTGGACTGTTATTAGATCTGTATAAATATCTCACTCTATTTCTAGCGAAGACACTATCTACAAGGATTTGCGAGTAAGGAGTGGCGAGTACTGCTTGTAGCATTGAAGGTATTTAAAGTAGATATCTGAATGACTTGTAGCCATTAAACTACTTTAGCTGTGCGTCAGTCGGATGCAACGAAAACATTGTTGGAAATCTATTAGTAAAGCTCCTACGAGCTTCACTCACTGATATTAATGAATCTAGGTGAAATTAAATTTACTCGTTTTCTAAAGCTTAAGTTCATCTCTGCAAATTGATGAAAATGCATAGCCTCCCGAGTCCCGACTGCCGCATCAAGTTCCATCTGTCACCGTGACACAAACCCGCTCCGGAGTGGGTAAGTGGATCAGGCTGGTGACACGAAGTATCGTACAGTTACAGAGATAACGCGGCATCGAACGGGTTGGCTTAGGCTCGCGTACGTATTGCCAATTACAGGCCATATCTGATAAGGGAATGCAATTATGTTTGTTCATGTATTGAAATAATCTCGCGGGGCGTGCAGATGGTGAAGTAGGTAGGAGGGGGCAGGGGTAGGCGTAACCGAGCCCGATAGAGTCATTAGCTTCCTGCCCTGTTTGCGTTACCATTTTGCGCCTCGGCCGCGCCGCGCCGCCCGGTGAGATAACTAACTTTAAACTTGTTCAAACTCACTTTGGATCATTGTTACTGTGTGTACTTTCATATTAACCGGATGGTTTTCGTTTGGAGCATTTCGTAAATTGTGTAGGTTTACGCGAAAGGTTAGTTTGTGTAATAAACTCCTTTCGAAGTAATTAGCAAAATCGACATTTAATCAATCATCACGGTGACAAGTAAATTGTAGCGAAATCTACTCGATGAATTAACGAGGTGCGACCTGAAATTGTAAAGGGCGCTAGTTTCGTAGCAGGTACAGAACGCAGATTTACAGTATGACATATTTACAGTATAAATATATGTATGTATTCATTTTGCAATAATACCAGCTAATCCAGCTATAAACTATAATAGGTACACCTTTTAAATAGACAAACATACAATGAGGTATCCAAAAATCGTCTGTACACAGTATCGCCGGTGGTCTAACCGCATCTAAATAGCTCGGGGTGTATGTGCTAACTCGACGTTTAGTAGCTTGTTGAGTGCGAGCGCCGAGCGGGAACACGGCGCCAAACGTGGGGCCGCGTTAATCATGTCCGCGCTAATTACCTGCAGGTACGCTGAGCTACGCTTTTCCCATTGTACTGTTGTTATTAGGCCCCTTTACACAAGATCAGAGAATTTAGTGCTTAATGTACATTCGATTTCCGATTAATGTAGTATTCTACTCCAGATCGGAGATTTCTTGGGATACTCCATAGTCCATATATTATTATCTTATCCTCTATAACGTTCATTTTATTTTAACTTCTAACAGTGATATCTAAGGTTGAGCGATAATTCCGTGTCTCTCCAGTTTATCTCAAGCTGAGAGTCTCGACGACGTTTCACGTACCCCTCACTATAACCCTGAAGTGTTCTCATAAAGCAAAAGATTCCCGACTGTCACGGGCCATAAAAACAAAGTGCGGACTGCAGTAAAAGGCAATGAGAATAAAAACTGTCATCGGAATGAGCTCGGCGCGACGACTCGCTGGTAGGCGCGCGGCGCATTCTGCGGCGGGGCGGCTGTTTATTGCTTTAGACTTCTCACCTACATCAGTATGTTAAGTATTGGGGGCGATATTTTATTGTTGTAGCTTCTAAAACTACGACTTCTACTTAATAATAATAATAATATCTATGGACGCTTCACACCACGTCAATCTGGCCCCGTGCTGAAGGACTTGTGTTACGGGTACCAGACAACGGAAATATATTTAATACATTTATACTATACATATATTTAAGATTTTTATTATATCATACACATATTTAATAGACATCCATGACCCAGAAACATTGAAAAACTTTTTGTTCCGTCCGCGGGATTCGAACCCGCGATCCTCGGCTTGAGCTGCCACACACTCTACCCATTGAGCCACAGAGGTTACATACTTGTACGCATAAGTTATAATCTAGAGCTAAAGATGAAATATTGTGCTCTAGGGTCTAGACTTTAATTGCTGAAGTTAAATGTACTGTTTTGGAATTAAGTTAATATTATGTTCTTATACAATTATTTTCTATAATTTACATTTTACTTGAAATAGCTTAAATGTACAGGTGTTAGTTTATGTTTAAAAAAAAATATCCAAAAAATATTTTTCAACACCAACCTTTCTGAGAACTGCGAAAGCACGTGAAATGTGAATGGTATCTACAAAAACAATCGCGTTGTTTCCAATGTATTGTGTCGCGACAACAACCAATGTTTACAACCAGCTCCCATTTAGCATTGCCAATCAAAACACTCAACTCCAAACGAAGGGCGAGAAGTGAGAAGTCATTATTTGTTCGCAATGTTTGTGTTTTGTTTTTGTCCTAACCCTTTAAATATTTTCACGTTATTGAGTACTTCTGTGTCTTTTTGGATCTCCCTGTTATCTTTTAGCTTAGAAAATAAAATAAGCAATGCCAATTTAGCACATTTTTAACTCACAAACGAAAATTTGGAGTTTTCTGGTGTGTATGATGTATTTCCCCCGCGGCATTCGCGAGGAGACAATGACCCCGCGTCCGGGGCGCGGGCGGTCAACCCCACACAAAGGGTTGTTTGATTTGCAATTATTTCCGAGCCCACTACATCCTGATCTTATTTCGATTATATTTTCGATTTTAATGTCGGGGAAGGTAATTGCTTTTTAAATGTCCGTTTTAAATTTGTTTTCGACCTTTTCCTTTATTTTTTCGTCGTAATAGATTTCTGCCTTCTCAGCGAGGATTTCCCGGGGGATCCTCCCGCGCTCGGTTTGTATTTTCACTAATTTGTCTTTTGTAATTGTTTCACTCGCTCCGAAAATTTGCGACTTTTTCTTAGATTTTATAGTTAGCTTATCTGTTAGATATGACTCGATATTTAATACTAAAGCCGTTTTCAATTATGGCTGCAATTACGCTGTCGTATTTACGTCGCGGTCGGCAACTCCGCAGTCAGCAATATCTTATCGATTGTATTTCCACAGCAGTTCATATTGATCTGAGCTTCGAAGGCCCCTCGCGTCTATTTATAGGAGTAATGAATAAAAACCAGTCGATTTGTATTCAAAACTCTAATAGAGAGGGGACACTATCGATTGTAAACAACAGCGATTTAACTGTCTCGTTGTTTTGCGTCTGCCGCAGGAGAGCTTGAAACTTATTACTATTATGAAAAAAAACATTCGATTACTGCATATTTCATAAATGTATTCGATTACATGATGTAAAACTAAGTATTATCGGCTTCAAACATAGTAATTGTTCGGAGAAAACCCCTGAGTTTGAACATTAAATTCTAACGATGCAATATCGAGTAAGTTTTAAAACAACGCTCAAACTACCTGCTAACTGGCAGTTAATTATAATAACGAAGCTATAAGCAGCGAGTATTATTTACTCTGCGGCGTGGGCGCGGAGTTTCACCGAACTAACTCGGCGGTAATCGGGGACTATCTCCGCGACGCCAGCGCCGGATTATAAAACTTTATGTACTCCTAATGAAATCATTTGCAGCTACGGATTAGGTCGTATTACATTTCAGAGAGCTAATCGTTACTCGTTAAGTCGTTACTGTTCGGAGCTCAGATTAGTCTCTATTGCGGGGCCTAGAGGTGATTGTTATTACACGTATCATTTATTATATTTTGTATTATTCGATTGTTATTAGTAGGGAATTTGGATACAATTCGTATCTTATACTATTTTTACAAAATATTTGAAAATGTGTCTAAGCTTAAACCGCAAAGCCGATGTTTATAAAATTTTCTGTAAATATTATCTCCAATCTTTAGAAATGACATAGAGCAGAGTCGTAATCACGATAAATTGTACGGTTCCCGTGTGACAAACTAGTTTCAGCGCAACATGGTCTAATATTTCATTACTTATAATTTCGTAATAAAGTTTAAGTATAATTGGACGTGACATAGAAACAGTAGTAAGTTTCGAACCTTAATTGACATAAGCTATCAAATAACAATAAACATCTTTTATGAGTTATGCTAAATTTTGAGTCACTTTAATGTCTTTCCCAGCAGAGCCGCGTCGTAAAATGTAATTTTTAACGCACTTTAATAAAAATTACCTCGCTTCAGTCGTTTTATGGCGGTATATTTTTATAGCGGTCCCCGGCTTCATCGACATCGACCTGCCCCTTAATAAATTGTCCCGATGTAAACGGCCCATTACAATAAGAGTATAGGCCAAATTTGTAAATCGTCAGCGTCACTAACGCGTGTCAGTCACACCCGAGTGGCAGCACGCGACACTGACTTCATTTGGCGCCCAACGTGGGGCCATTACGCTGCGCTGATCAACCGTTACTTCCGGTAATGAGGCGGCTCCCGGTGACCCACACACCGCATTACCCACGCCATTTATGCATAAAATTTTACTTCCCTTTTTCCAAATTTGATGTCGGATTTGGTTGTCAAGCTATCATTTCATATTGCATGATTTTAAACAACTTAAATAAATACATATTTTGGTCTTTGTTGTATATTGTATAATTTAGATCGATTGGATGTCGCCAATGGCTCAATGAGAAACTGCTTGTAAAGTGTTATCGATGACAAAATCTTCGAGTTTTATATTATGTTTTACGCTCCTGCGTCAGGAGGGTTTTTTTTTGCACTTAACTAGGTAGTAGATCGTAAAAAGGAAAGTTTAAAGGCTTCGACTATCGGCAGGAATTCCATAAAAATGGTAACGTCCGAGCCCGCTCCGCCAGTAAAGAGGCCGTGTTTACGCGGGCCGGGTGTCCTCGTTTATAGAGGGGGGTTGACTCGTATTAAATTATGGCACAATTGCGCGATTCCCGGCAATAATAATGTATACGAGCTTCGAGAATTAACGTATCGACTTAAGTACGAGTAAACCTTTTCTTTAGGGCTTTTATATGGCGGGCCCGGCATTAAATATGAATGCTTTTGTGGGTGTTTTGCCCCGGGAATAATATTACAATAATATTACAGATTCATGAATGTTTCGACTATTTCTAGATACAAACGACTCATCAGAAATAGAGCTCGTTCAGTCCGCAAAATGCATCGTTGTAGTTACATCTTAATATTCGAGTTCGAATATTTATTTTAGTTAATTAGCTGAGATTTCGAAGTTAGAACCACCTTTCGAGTTCGGTAAAAATGCATGGGTCGTTGCGGTAACGACATTTCCGAAGTATTTGACATTCATTGCGTGTTGAAGTCGGCGCAACTTTGCGGCGCGGAGTTCACAACTTCTCCAAATCTCCGCCAACTTCAGCAAATCCCGCGAGTGACGGGAATTACATGGCGTGCAGGGCGATGACACGCGCTTTTTGATTGTCTTTCTTAAAATATTACATATTTGATTAGAAGTTAAAGGTTGGTAGGAGTCAATCTATCTAAATCCTTTAATCTAACTATCTTTATAAATTGAGAAAAACCTACCTCTCGTAGGTACTAACCAAACTTTAATACAACGGATTTGCAAGGGACTTGATATTTTTATACCTGTTTACTGTATAGTTCAAATAATAAAGATAAGTCCTATTTATTGGCTGTTACGCACATTAAACACAGGTCGTTCCTTTGTTGTGGTTGGCGGTTGCTGGAGCTGTTATAAGTCGGGAACCATAAAAGGTTCAGGGTTATTTTACTTCGGCCAGGACTTTATTCCGATGACGTATTAAGCTTTAACCCATCAAGCCCCATAAGGACACCGGTGACCGCGACAACAATAGAATATCCTAATTCTTATTTTCGTACAATAAAAACATTCGCGGTAGGAGAATGGTCCCCGACTTTATATTATAGCTCGGGGAGTTCTGAGTTCTGACAAAAGGAAGATTTAATCTGCTCACGTATTTACATTTAATATGAAATAGTTGCGTCGCTCGCTGATCTGCGATTGTGCGGTAAGCCGGGAACAATGCCCGCACAAAAAGTGTCCGGATAAGTCCGACTTACCGGCCGGCCGGACAATGCCGGACGCCGGACGACACGAGCCCATTGTGCCAATATAAATGATAAGCGGCTGTTTTTATACGCTCATAATATAAACAGTGGGGTAAATATTTTCGGAACGCCGCGCCGCTGCGTGTAGACTTAAGAGGCCGGGTACCCTTGGAATTTTTCATACAAACGTAATACCAAAATCATTTTCTCATACGAAAATATTTAACATATTTGAATTATTTTTCAGTTTAGAATAGTAATTACCTAGGTTCCTGCACAAAAATTTACTTCAAAATATTTAAACACAAAAAAAAATTTTTTTTGTTTAAAATTTTTTTTAAGTAAATTTACTACTCAATATTGAAACACTAAAAAATAGAGTAAAACACTAAAATATATATAAATAAATAGTAAATTTACTACTAAATATTTAAATACTAAAAAATATTTTTTATAAATTAAATAATTTGTAGTAAATTTACTATTTATTTATATATTTTTTAGTGTTTTACTCTATTTTTTAGTGTTTCAATATTTAGTAGTAAATTTACTAAAAAAAATTTTAAACAAAAAAAAATTTTTTTTTTTAAATATTTTGAAGTAAATTTTTGTGTAGGAACCTAGGTAATTACTATCTTAAACTGAAAAATAATTCAAACATGTTAAATATTTTCGTTCCTCGCCCCTTAAGATATCAATGGCTTTTATTTGTTTTGCCTTTATATTGTTCTTATTGCGTGGAAAATGATATTAATTCACAATACACAATACTTAAATTTTTTAAGATTTTTGGCATTAATTTTTATAATGTATATTGCAATCTATGCGTGGAAATAATCACTCATTGACATTTACTGATATTATGGAGAAATCTATATATGGAGGTGAATTGGAAATCGAATGTGTCCAGCTCGTAGAACTAATACGAGTAATGTCATGTTTTGCGCGTGTTAGATTGAGGTATAATATATAAAGAAATATAAACTAATGTCATGCCCAGGCAGTGGCAAGATAGATGTGATTAAATGAATAATAAACTATAAGGCAATAAAGATATTTATTAAAACAACCTTAACAAGTAAAAGTCGGTAGATATAATTATTTTCAAATTGTACATTACGTAATCTAGCCAAAGTACTTTCAGTTTATTAAATTAATAAGATACAACTCAGGAATAACACAGAACTTATAACTTTATATTATAAAATAACATAATATCAAGCATAAATTACAATAATAACCAAGTTACTTATTAGGTACTAAAATCTTTATAACAAATAGGTACATCACCTTAAACACTGTCGGCCAGAATGAGAGCCGTACTAGGTTCGCAAGATATTTTATACTGGGTAAAATGGATATTCTACCCACACTAAATAATAATTCTAGTACCCACATTTTTCAAAGTTTGGTACTAGAATTATTATTACTTAAATATGATATTCTATCTAAATACAATGAAACAAAATCTTAACATAATAATATTCATAAAATAATTAAGAGACAATACTTTAATTATAAACTACCTTACATTATAAGTCTTTCCTTACAATTCAAAAGGTGTTTTTATTATCAATTTTAACATAAAAATTACGGCTTAATATTGGTGTTGTCAAGTTCAATTCAATAACGGAACTACTTAATTCATACATTTTATTCTTTTATCTATACTTATATATACATTAACATATCTATTACGGCCATACTGACAAAGACTTCGCTCTCGAAGTCGTTAAGAAACTCCTATTTTTTTTTTCTTTTTTTTTTAGAGGTCTGTCTACAATGGTTTCATATGGTCACTTTATTAGTCAATACCATTTCGTCCGCAAACTATTCATTTCTTTGCCATCCATTTTTTTTTGGATTCTTTATTATTTTTTTTCATCCATTTTTTTTTGGATACTGGTTTTTTTGCCATCCATTTTTTTGGATACTTTATTGTTTTTGCCATCCATATTTTTTTGGATACTTTATTGTTTTTGCCATCCATATTTTTTTGGATACTTTATTGTTTTTGCCATCCATATTTTTTTGGATACTTTATTGTTTTTTTTTTTTTGCCATCCATTTTTTTTTGGATACACAGACTAACTGGGTTTATACATACAGTGGATTTCGTTAATATCGACCTCGGTTGTAAAGACTTAAAACGACGTCATTAAGTAAATATAATATATATTATGTAAGTACAAGATTACTATTTCGTATATATCTTTTGTTAGAGTCTTCCGGATATAGTGAAGACATTACAGTGATTCCTCCGCCGTCGTTATAACCAAAATTCACTGTACTACTTTTTTTTCCCAGTTTCATCTTTTATAAAAAATTACCATAACAACCATAGACCAGACCATTTTGTATTTTATCTTTCGGTACACTTTTTTCTTTCTTTTTCTGAATTTATAGTTTGCTAAACCAATCTAACCTAAACTTAACCTTCTTTTGAGAGTTTTTTTTTTATCTTGATGCTATTTAATACCACATAGCCACTAGATCATTTTTATAATTAAAGAAAACATAATTTCACTGTTAATACAACAATTCAAAACGCTTATTTTTGTTTTGCAACGTTAAATTTATTTTATTTATTCATATTTTTATTTATTCAAAAAATGTTGCTGCTTAAGCTTGCCAGTAATTAAGGCCAACAAAGCAAATAAAAATTTCACATGTAAATAATTAAAAATGAAGCAATTATGTAACTTTTCTAAAATAATCGTTATTTCGATAGATTTTATTAAATAATATATTGATATAGTTTTTCAATTCAATAATATAGATTTCTATTTTGTTTAGTTATTGTTTTACTGACATTTAGCGGATTTATAAAGTTTTTTTTTTTTAAATGTTTTACTATAAGTACTAATTAGGGTTAAAATATTTAGAATTATTTAAAGTGTTACTTAAGTGTTGATTTATTTATTTTCAGTCTTATTCAGGAAACATCGAAAATTTTACAAAACGTAACTTTTATGTATGAGTGTTAAATAATTATTTGTTGAAATATTGTTTTTTTTTGACAATTTTTTTAATTCGTCATTAAAATGAAGATTATAATTATTTAGGTATATTTTCAATCGTTTCATTAAATTCCAATTATTTTTTTATTATCTTATTCAATCTTACTGTTATAATTTTAAGTAATTCATTAATTATAGCCAACCAGTCGGACGAATTTCACCAAAAATTCCACCTGTCGGATCTCAATAAAAACCAAGTTATATAAGTACTTAAAACTAAAAACATAATAATATCTACAAATTAATTGATTCAATCTTCATTGTAACAATTATATCCGATACAACTGCGATAATTGTGATTATTGCAAGAAATAATGTTTTTATTTATTCGTTTTTAACACTACCTATTTCTAATAATATGGTGTCTATGATAACAGCTATTTCAATATTATATTTTGCTCTTTGTTACTTCTTTATTCAACCGTAAGCTTATCACTTTAAATAAATACATTATATAGAAATTAGCATAGTGATTTTTTTTTAATTATAAATAAAAGCCATGTCAGACTACCTCAAGATACGATTCTCTCTCTCTGTTGTATAAAAATATTCTCTCTCTGTTGTCTCTGTAATATAAAAAGTATTTCGCCTATATTATTTTATTGAAGTAACTAAGTAAGTATGGCACCATGGTAACGTCCATCGCTATCCCGTCGCACAAACAATGGTCGCCCTTAGTCTCGAGTTGTAATAATTTACTATTATTTATTCAACAAAATTGCATTTACCAATATAAAAAGTAGCCAATAGCCAATTCTCAGACCTACTGAATATTATGCATATAAAATTTGGTAAAAATCGGTAAAGCCATTTCGAAGGAGTACGGTAACTAACATTGTGACACGAGAATTTTATAATATATTAATAATTATTATAGGTCTAAGACAAAAATCCAAGTTTTCAGTAAATGGCTATCTTCATATTATGAAAGTCTGCACAAATACTATGTATTACCTACCAAATTATATTAGTTTTGTATTGTTGAATTTTTTTTTAATGTTTAGAAATGCTTAGTCTTAACGTTCAAAAATTTTCTTTAATTAATGGTGCTTACTGAAAACCAGCGTTACGAACTAACTATGTTCAGTTTTTTTTTATGGTACCTATAGCTTTTGTTTTAGGAAAATAGTATGTATAATGTTTCTTCATTCTTATTAAAAAGACTTTTAGAGATTATAAATTTACTTCACAAATGGTTCAATTTTCTAATGAGTAGCAAGTCTTTTATATTATGAGATAATGTATCAACCGTTTTATGATTAAACCCAACAATACAAAATGTATCATTAAGGTGTTGACTGACAAACAAAGTAGTATTGTATCACAGCAGAATAGATAATTAATTATTGTTATCTGTCATAATAATATAAGTATTGGAAAGTTTAGCTTAAGTAGCTAACTAGTTGTAAGGTGTGTAATCATTATTCATATTATTCATATTTTTAATTAAGTACTTACTGTTTTGTTTTCCGGTAAAATAAAATAAATTAAAAATTATAAACAATTTCAATTTAATATTATTTATCTTTATTGTTATTTTAACGTTTCCTTATTTTTAGGTATTCACCATAGCTAGAATTTTTAGAATTTTTAGAATAAAGTTTTATTCATATGACCATTTTGCAAATTTTATTTTTACTGAGCCCACCTGGACCAAACAATTTAGCGATTTTAATATCAAGATTTGACACAGCTTATGTGAAAATAAGATCGTTGTTATCAAATACTTTAATATGACTTAATGTTTATAATATAATATTCATAGTCAAAGGCCAATCATAATTGGACTAAAAGCCAAATTCAGGAAAATAATATGTGCAGTATTGTTCGACAAGTCTAAGATAGACTACGGGCACAACTTGTTTATAATAATTACTGTTGTAATATTTTTTTTCGTATGTAATTGTAATTATTTCCTATTCCAATGTGTAATTATAATATTATGTCGTTTAGATTTATTTCCACCGATTTTTAAATAAATCACTTTTTGCGTTTTGCTCTGCATAATTTTATTCATAGCCATAATAGTAGGTATCAATTATTACTACTAATTCACCGATTATCTTGTAATATGTTATACCACTGACATGCCATTTGTATGTCCAATTTCAAACGTTAATTATTATAAATTGATATATGCAGATCATGTAGGTACTTATATTCTTTTTTTTTTTTTGTAACATGACCAACTTTTCCCTAGAGGTTGTCAAGAGATAGAAAGATCAGCTTTAAGTGTAACAAATAATATCTAAAATCATGTACCTATTAGCGATTCGCTGGAACCTATATAAACCCTGCGAGGTTGTAAAAGATTTTGTTTTAATCTATATATTATATCTATATTCTATTTCACAAAGAAATATTTTTCAGAAACAATGAAACAGTCATAAAAATATATCATTATTGTTATTTGTAAACGTTTTGGTACAGTTACAAACTAAATCAAATAACTTTTGAAAAATTATCAAATTATATTCCTTATTATATTATAACTTTTCAAATTTTATACCCTGGACTAATATTTCAAGACTAAAAGTAGCTAAATCAGTTCAGCCGTTCTCGATTTTTAGCGAGTCTCAATTTTAAAATTTATCGGGAGGTCTACTACGGTAAAATTTTTCAAAAGTATTTCGAACCCGCATTGGTTCTTTATAATATTATAGGCATTTTGACAATTTATTACCTAATCGTATAACAATAATTAATATGTTTGTTAATTGACGGTATTTTTAACTTTCATGCAGTACCTATAATGAAGAAAAAAAATATATAACTGCTGCTATTATCTAAGACTTCTTTTAATAACCACATACACTGTTAAGAAAACAGTTTTTGAGTGCCAATCCACTCGTCGAGTGAATAGGACGCGTTTAGTGCAATACATTTTTCTGTAATTGCCTACTCGTTATCTGTGTACACTGCGTCGGTGCGCGGTCTCGCGCGACCGTTCGCTTGCGATTTGTTCTGTATGAAGTATGAGTGAAGGTTTGCTTGTGAATGACGATATTATCAATGGAAGCAGGATGGAGGATGAAGACTTAACACAATTTGAAGCAGAGATGATGAACAACGAAGAAGACTTACACAATTTTGATGATGATCAGGGAGACTGGACCTTAAACACAAGGGAAAAAAGACGAAAGATTGATAAAATTGATATTTGTATTTCGCATTCCGAGAAGTTACCAAAACAATTTGCGATGGCCAAGCTTTTCGATTCGGAAAAAATAAGTGGTATAACCAACATAAAGTATGTCAACCCCTTTAAAATAGTAGTCTCTTTCACAGATAAATTATATGCTGAAAAATTGGCCTCCAATCCGTGTCTGAAGGATAAAGGATGGAAAGTTTATAAAACATGGGAGGTCGGAGTGTCATATGGAATCATTCGCGATATTGAATCGGATTTGCCGGATGAAGAGCTATTAGAAGCTATTCAAAGTAAAAATAGCTGCGAAATAATATCTATTAAGAGACTTCAAATGCGAGGTTCAGATCCTGAATCAAAATGGGTTCCGTCTGAATCAGTGCGCATATGTTTCAAGGGGAATTCTCGACCAGCCTTTATTAAAATCTTTGAAGTTCGAGCAAAAGTCGAACCTTTTGTTTTCCCGGTAACTCAATGCGGCCGATGTTGGCGCTTTGGACATCCGACCAGGTTTTGCCCTTCCATAAAAGTTATTTGCCCAAAATGTGGTGATAATCACGAAAACTGCGAGACTACTATTTTCAAATGTGTCAATTGTAAAGAAAACCATATCTCACTAGATAAAACTTGCCCAGTTTACATAAAAGAAAAAAAGATAAGAAGTTTAATGGCGGACTTTAACTGTACCTATCGTCGCGCGTTGACAATGTATGTGCCACCATTCACACCTAGACCTATCACTCCATATGAAAATAACATCGCCAATTCTTCTCCTTACACTCCGATACGACAAAATGAATCTTCAAAAATCATTACATATGCGGAAGTTGCTGCCCAACCCTCTAAAAGAAAACAACGCAATTCTTCGGAGGAAAAAGATATGATGTCATCGTCGGAACCTGACGCCGCAGCGGCCGAAGGGACATCTGCAGTCGCTGACGTCGGCGCCACCACCGGACACAGTCCGCGGCCGCGCCGCCGGCGCCTGCAACGCTCGGTCCCGCGCCGTCAACCTGCAAGTATTACAGCCGAACCGATCGACGATTCGAACGATATCACGCCTGATTATAACGAGTGTAATGCTAATGACCAACCCGAGCCCTCTTTGTTGACTAATAAAAGCGAGTCGTTCCAATCGCTGATTACTAAAATCAAGGAGTTGATTTTTTCTAAAAGATTTAATTGGTCTGATAAAATTAAAACAATAATAAAATTATTTGTAGAATGGTGTGTGTCGGCTTTAATAGACAGCATTAGCAATATTAATATAGGCAAAAACATATCTGATTTATTTTTAAGTAGCAATAATGGATAATATTTATAATAAAATTAATATTTTGCAGTGGAATGCGCAGAGTGTTAGACCTAAACGTTTAGAATTTGAACATTTATTATTTAAAGATAAGATACATATCGCCGCAGTTAGTGAAACTTGGTTGAGTCCTGAAAGTGATTTTAGACTAACTAATTACCGGTTATTCAGGGCCGATAGAAGCGATGCGTACGGCGGTGTTTGCATTATAATACATAAGTCCATTCAAGCTCAGTATTGCCATACGAACCACCCTAATCAGGACATACAGATTTTGCATGTCAAAATTTTTAATTGTAAAAATATTGAGAATGTAGTCGCTGTATATTGTCCTCAATGGGTTTCTACGCGTCGTCAAGATTGGGATATTTTATTTTCGAAATTCCATAGCAGGTCACTGGTTTTGGGAGATTTTAATGGCCATCATTTCACTTGGTCGAGTAAAACCGACCCCAGAGGAGCCCAGATATATGACGCCATAGCTGATAGCAGCCTAATTACCTTAAACGATGGCAGTCACACACGGATTAAGTTAGTAGCAGGTTCACTCCAACAGACTTCACCCGATATATCTTTGGCTTCCTCTGACGTAGCCTGTAATTTGAATTGGCGAGCGTCAAGTGAAATGTTAGGCAGTGATCACGTTGTAATTCTAATTTCTGATGGTTCCCACTATGATCCAATTTTTGACAAGAAGCGCAACTTCAAGCTAGCAAATTGGGAATCGTATAGATCATTCCTTGATTGTAAGCTGTCTAATTTTACTGCATCCGGTGATCCACAAACACTATACGACAATTTTATTCACTATATTAATGATGCGGCTAATAAGTCTATACCTACAAAAAAATTTAACCTAAACCCGACTAACCATTTTATTCCGAAACCATACTGGTCCCCAGTCTTATCTCATTCTGTGGCCAAAAGACGTCTCGCCTTGTCCAAATTTAGAAAAAATCCTACTCCTTCTAATCTAATTATTTTAAACAAATGTGTCAAAGAGTCGCAGAACCTTATTAAACGAGCTTCTAAGAAAAACTGGCAATCCTTCTGCGATGGAATAGATGAGGTCACTTCTGCTACTGACATGTGGAATAAGATGAAGTGGATTAAGGGCAATTTGAACCACGCAGCTCACGTAGATGAGAATAAATGCCGAGCGTTACTATTAAATTTATGTCCTCCCTATGTTTTACCTTCTAAACCCAGTTTTAACTCTAGCAATTCTAAATTAGAATCCCCGATTACATTATACGAGCTAGAAAGTTGTATCAAATCGAGTGACACTGCTCCGGGGTGTGATGATATCTCATTCTCGATGATCAAAAATTTACCTAGTGTTGGTAAAAACATTCTTCTCTCTCTGTATAATATTTCATTGTCTACTGGCTTCACACCTGTGCAGTGGAGGGACATACGGGTAGTACCCATACCTAAGCCCGGTCGCGATCCTACTCTTATTTCATCTCTCCGACCTATTAGCTTGATGTCATGCGTCTGTAAAATATTCCACTCTATCCTGAATAAGAGACTGGAATGGTTCTGTGAAAAACAAGGTTTATTTTCGGAAGAAATGGTCGGTTTCAGAAAGTCTAGATCCAGTTTGGAAGGTTTGACGAGATTGGTTTCCAGGATTCAATCCGGTTTCACAAGAAATTTAACTACTGTCCTGTACTTCCTCGATATCGACAATGCGTATAACAATGTAGATATTAAATCATTACTACTAATTTTAGATCAAATTGGTGTCGGGGCCAAGATTTGTAACTATCTTTGGAACATTCTTAGTGAAAGAAATTTGAAAATAAAATATGGACATACTTATTTATGTAGAAATACTGGCTTAGGTCTAGCACAGGGCGATCCACTAGCTCCTAAGTTATTTAACATGGGAACCCATAAAATTTGTAATTCCATAAAAAATGTATATTTTTCTCAGTATGCCGACGATTTCGCTTTGTATATTTTAAAAAAGTTCATAGATGAAGCTTGTCCCGCTCTCCAGGGTTCATTAGATTTATTAGTTGCATTACTTGGTCAATTAGGCTTAAGCGTATCGTCTTCTAAAAGCAAAATTTGTATATTTAAAAAGGGTAATAACATTACTGATTGTCATATTACAGTAGATAGTGTACCATTGCAGGTTGTGGATAATATTAAATACTTGGGTATGTGGTTAGACCGCTCTCTTAGGTGGTCTAAGCACATTAAAGAATTACATGAAAAAGTTAGGAAGTATTTAAATATCTTAAAAGTATTAGCTGGTTCGGGATGGGGAGTCCATCATAAACATTTGAGAAATCTGTATATCTCAATTATTAGAAGTCGCTTGGACTATGGGAGCTTTCTATACGGTAATGCTTGCAATAGTAGATTATACATGTTAGACAAAGTTCAAAATGAATCCATGCGTCTAATTGGCGGTTTTATTAAGAGTACTCCTATCCACGTGATGGAGAGTGAGCTTTGTTTAGCCCCGTTGGAAGTACGACGAAATTTTTTGGGTGGAAAATTTTTGATTAAATCGATGGCAATGTCTAATAATGTTACAATTGATGTTGTGAAGGAATTAAATTTGCTCTCATCACGCAGATATTGGAGACGTAAAAATAAACCAATTTTAACTGTTTTGTATTCAAAATTTAAGGATTTTCATATAGATTCTCGGCAAAATTTGGACATGTTCTCTTTAAATTATTGGATTAACAGGTTTGACTTAAGTGGAATAATAAAATATGAATTACCTATTGTCACTAAAGCAAAGAGAAGTTACGACATTACAAAGCTCAAC
Organism: Polyommatus icarus; assembly: GCA_937595015.1. Classification (NCBI taxonomy): domain Eukaryota; kingdom Metazoa; phylum Arthropoda; class Insecta; order Lepidoptera; family Lycaenidae; genus Polyommatus; species Polyommatus icarus. The sequence goes on along the minus strand of OW569322.1, from coordinate 396,649 downwards.
GAGGCCTGCACCTTATATATTGCAAATGAATACGCTAATTATTACAAAATTTATAGCGATGCATCCAAAGAGAATAACACATCTATGGGTTCCGCATTTTTTGATCCTCAAAATGGAGATAATTCTAAGTTTAAAATCTCTTGCAACATTTCTATCACTCATCTCGAGTTAATAGCCATTTCGAAGGCCCTAGCTTATGGTAAATCAATAAATTTTGATAAAATTGTTATTTTAACCGACTCCAAAAGTTCTCTGCAACTTTTGGTTCGCTGTACTACATGTGTTGTAAGCCCACCCGTAGCCTATGAAATTATAAAATCGATTTTTGATCTTATTTCTAATGGTAGGCAAGTTATTCTCCAATGGATACCATCGCATGTCGGGTTGGCCGGAAATGAGGAAGCAGATGCATTGGCGAGACAAGCTTGTAGTGAGGGTATACCTGTAAACACCTTACCCTTCTTCACCGATTGTTTTTACCTAATTCGGGATTATTGTTACACTCTTTGGAAAGTTAATTTCGATGAGCGATCGGTGGAGAAGGGTATATGGTATAGGACGATGCAGAGTGAACCCTGGAAGAGACCATGGTTTGATAATTGTAAATTAAAGAGGAGCGTTTTATGTACAGCTATGAGACTGCGTTCCGGACACATTCCGCTTAATAAATTCGCTTTCATGATGAGAAAGGTTGTTTCACCGCTTTGTTCTGAATGTGGCGTCTTAGAAGATGTGTTACATATTATGGCGGAGTGTGTTCGGAACGAAGATATTCGATACGAAATGTCACTTATTACTGGAGATTTAAAACAACTTGGAGAGTGTAACATTGTTCTGGCATTTCCTCTCTCTGACACAGCTAAAGCACTGTATAAAATTGTGTTTACTGGATTTCGTCGTCGTCCAATTGTATAATACCTTATTAATTATGTAGTTTATGTAGATGGTCTAACGGAGTGGCGTAGTTCGTAAGAACTGAAACTCCTTAAATAAAGATTTAAAAAAAAAAAAAAAGAAAACAGTTTTTTTTTTACTTAAAACACTTTTAAATTATTTTATAGAAATAATTCATTGTAGATGTTGAGTTATTTGAAAATAAACTCCACAATACATTTTAGTCATTTCTAACGGATTATGGCATTTAAATATTGTTACAGAAATGTAAGCAAGGACTACCTACCTACATCTTCTACTTTTTGTTCTGAACTTTTCTTGTTTAATAAAATTCATTATTGGTAATGTTTCATTCTACTAGACTATCGAATAACGTAATGTAATAAGCCTTTTTTGTATATTCTTGTTCTTTAAATTACTTATATACTTTAATTTTACACCAATATTAATCCGTTTCCAATTTTTTCCATTTTCGTCAAACTAATTATATTATGTTCCAATTTCCGTAACAATCGTCAACATTTTATAAAAATCACATCACTTGTCACAAGTCACAACACAAAACGCTCGGTCATTTCTGACCTAAATAAGTATTCTTGTAATGGTCGGTGGCGGTACCTCTAATATTCGGTGCGGTAACGAATCATCTCGGTCCGGTTAGTAACTATCTGGTCTCCGGCACTACATGAAGCTTAGCGATGCGTTGTACGTTCGCCAAGTCTACGGCGCGGCGCGGCGTAAGCGACATTGCAACACGACGAGATCACACAACGAATCTGAAACTTACAAAAATGTGTTAGTGGGTTGTTCCAACACTTCTGATGTTAGATTGAGGTATAATATATAAAGAAATATAAACTAATGTCATGCCCAGGCAGTGGCAAGATAGATGTGATTAAATGAATAATAAACTATAAGGCAATAAAGATATTTATTAAAACAACCTTAACAAGTAAAAGTCGGTAGATATAATTATTTTCAAATTGTACATTACGTAATCTAGCCAAAGTACTTTCAGTTTATTAAATTAATAAGATACAACTCAGGAATAACACAGAACTTATAACTTTATATTATAAAATAACATAATATCAAGCATAAATTACAATAATAACCAAGTTACTTATTAGGTACTAAAATCTTTATAACAAATAGGTACATCACCTTAAACACTGTCGGCCAGAATGAGAGCCGTACTAGGTTCGCAAGATATTTTATACTGGGTAAAATGGATATTCTACCCACACTAAATAATAATTCTAGTACCCACATTTTTCAAAGTTTGGTACTAGAATTATTATTACTTAAATATGATATTCTATCTAAATACAATGAAACAAAATCTTAACATAATAATATTCATAAAATAATTAAGAGACAATACTTTAATTATAAACTACCTTACATTATAAGTCTTTCCTTACAATTCAAAAGGTGTTTTTATTATCAATTTTAACATAAAAATTACGGCTTAATATTGGTGTTGTCAAGTTCAATTCAATAACGGAACTACTTAATTCATACATTTTATTCTTTTATCTATACTTATATATACATTAACATATCTATTACGCGCTTTAGTTGAAGCTGTAATAAAATAAATCTCGCCACCTTAGAAATTTAATGTTTAAATAAAATTTCCACTTAAGTTGACTTGAGAAATGTTCTGGTAGAGCTGAATTATGAATTATCTGCATGGGTGTTAATGCATGTTTCGTTAAAATTGAGTCCATAATATTGTTGAATCTGTAAAGTGTAAACGCAACTCATTCTGTCAAATGTCAATGTCAGTTGAGAACGTCACTAATGTCATTCGAGTTTGACGTCTGTCCTTCTGATTTCCGCCACCATTGCGATTTGTAGTGCTTATCTTAAAACTAAATAAATCCGTGTTCATCTTCCACATTTGTTTCTATTATGCATATAATCCTTCAGGTTATGGGCCCAGAAAGATATTAGATAATAAATATCGACATATTTTCACGTAACTGCGCAAAAATTCTCGACCGGCGTATTGCTAACCTCAAAGCGGCACGGCCACCACGATGTCATCGGCTTCAAGTTCGGTGTGTATTGAGAAGCTCCGGGGAATTGAGAATTACTCGTCGTGGAAGTTCATGATGCGCATGATTCTCGTGCATGAAGAACTTTGGGAGTATGTGGAGAAACATGACGAGAATAGTGATACCAAAAAGGTAGCAAAAGCACTGGCTAAAATTGCCTTGAATGTACAGTCGACGGCAATACCACATATCCGGAAGGCGAAGACTGCACACGAGGCATGGACAAATCTGCAGAAGGCGTATGAGGACCGAGGTCTATGTCGAAGACTCGGGCTTCTGAGGACATTGTTTTCGATCAAACTAAATGAACATGAAAACATGGAAGCATATCTGAACAGAATCACAGAAGTTTCACAGCAGCTCAGTGAAATTGAATCACCCCTGGATGATGAGTTCGTGGCTGTCATTATGTTGAGCGGCCTTTCTGTGGACTATGACCCTTTGATCATGGCGATGGAAAACTCCAATCTCAAGCTGTCAAGTGATCTGGTAAAAGGAAAATTGTTACAAGAAAATCTTCGCAGGGATGACAAGACTGAGAGCGCGCTGGCTGTGGTCGGACGGAAGCAAGCACGGTGTTTCAAGTGCAAGAAGACTGGACACTTTATGAGGGACTGTCCCAAGAATGTCAGTAAGAAGACTCCGAAGTGCAATACGGACAATTCGAAGGCATTGCTTACTGCACTATCAGCGAACATTAATAGTGAATCGTGGTACATCGATAGTGGTGCTTCTGGACATATGTGTTGCGACAAGACTGTGATGAGTAACTTTGTAAACGATGGTAAATTAGAGGTGAAAGTAGCCAATGGTGACAAGTTGTACACGGCTGGACAAGGTTCTATTAAAATTAGAATGAAAAATGGTAATGTAAAAACAATTAGTAAAGTGCATTATGTACCAAATTTGACAGCGAACTTGTTATCGGTTAGTGAAATGGTAGGAAAAGGATTCAAAGTGGTTTTCAGTATTCAGGGCTGTCATATATATGATGGGGAGGCTGTGGTTGCCTCAGCATCTCACAAAGAGGGCGTATATCGGCTTGATACTGTTGAATCCATTCCCATGAGATGCAATTTGATAGAAAATTCTACAGGCTTAGACGATGCAGCTTATCAGACGGCTGACCATGACAACATTGCTAATTCTAATACGGCAATGGTGGCAGCTGTGAAGGGCAGCGATACGACTTCACAGAAGGTATGGCATCGTCGCTTGGGTCATCTCAACCATAAAAGCATGGAGCTTTTGAACAAAGGTATGGCTACAGGTATTTCTTTTGCTAATAATAATAATTTATTTCAGCAATGTGAAGTTTGTGTGAAAGGAAAACAAACAAAGAAGTCTTATCCTAAGAAATCATTCAATAGAGCCACTGAAATATTAGAGTTGGTTCATACTGATTTATGTGGACCTATGCCTAGTAAATCTTTTAGTGGATCTCGATACTTTCTGACATTCATCGATGATTTTTCTCGGAAAACATTTATATATTTTTTAAAAGGAAAGTATGAAGTGTTTGAGAAATTTAAAGAGTGGAAGGCTTTGGTTGAGAACCAAACAAATAAAAAATTAAAAGCAATAAGAAGTGACAATGGAGGTGAATATATTAATTGTAATTTTCAGAACTTCCTGAAAGCGAACGGCATACGGCATCAGACCACAACACCCCACTCACCGCAGCAAAATGGAGTTGCTGAACGAGCCAATAGGAGTATTATGGAGAAGGCGCGTTGTTTGCTACAAGAAGCTGGCCTTGGAAAACAATTCTGGGCTGAAGCTGTCAATACAGCGGTCTATCTCAAAAATCGCTCGCCCACTATTGCAGTGAAAGGGTGTACACCTGAGGAGAAGTGGACTAATAAAAAGGTATGCTTGTCACATTTGCGTATATTTGGTTGCATAGCCTATGCTCATAAGCATATTCGTACAAAGTTGGATCCGAAGGCTGAGAAATTTATATTTGTGGGCTATTGTGAGGAGACAAAGGGCTATAGATTGATCAAAGCTGATAATCCTGGAAAATGTATTAAAGCCCGTGATGTAGCATTTTTTGAAAATATTTTTATCAATTCCAATGTGTCAAATGATGATATTACTAGTATTGATTCTGTCCATTCAGTAATGCCACTTTCAAATGAATTGGACTATAATGTTAACGATGAATCGTTACATTCAGAATCATACGCTGACACTCATTCTGATGACACAACAATAAATGAAGGTGAACACAGGATGAGCACGATCACGGTACATGATTCTGAGAGTGACGAGAGTTTTATTTCAAATACTGCTGCGGATGATACTTACGTTCCAGATCCAGATGAGGAGGAAAGTAGTAGTTCAATGACGGAGGACGACGAGCCTGATTCGTTTTTATCAGCGTTCCACACTAATGTGAAAAATGAGAATGTTGATGAATGTTTGTCTGTCAAAGAAGCTCTGTCTGGACCTGAAGCTGAGAAATGGAAGGAAGCCATGAAAAATGAATATAATTCATTCATTATAAACAAATGCTGGACTCTTACTGAGAGAAATGAGAGTCAACGGCCTGTAAAATGTAAATGGGTATTCAGGAAGAAGCGTGGAGTAAATGGTGAACTTTTGAAATACAAAGCACGATTAGTTGCAAAAGGATATACACAGAAAAGAGGTGTTGACTATGAAGAGACATTTTCACCCGTTGTAAGATACTCTACACTTCGAACACTGCTCGCTATAGCAGCGGAATACTCTATGGACATAGAGCACCTTGATGTGAAAACAGCATTTTTGAACGGCGACCTTCATGAAACAATTTATATGGAACAACCAGAATGTTTTGTAGTAAAAGGAAAAGAAGATAAAGTATATAAACTTAATAAAGCCATATATGGTTTGAAACAAGCGTCAAAAGCTTGGTATGAGAAAATAAATGGAGTTTTGTGTAAGAAATTGAACTTTATGAAATCTTCTTCAGAGCCCTGTGTATTTTATAAACGAAGCAAAGATGAGCTATTAATAATAGCTTTGTATGTTGATGACATAATATTCTTTTCAACCCCTAATTCACAAGAAAAGGAGAGAATAAAAGAGAGTCTTAAAAAGGAATTTGAGATAACAGATTTAGGGCCAGCAAGTCACATCTTGGGAATGAGAATCTCGATGTCAGAGGGCAAAATTACTCTGGATCAAACAAATTACATAGAGAACATTCTTAAGAAGTTCGGAATGGAAGATTGCAAGCCAGCATCTACTCCTATGGAAACAGGCATAAAGCTGGAAAAAGAAAAAAAATGTGATGTTAAATATGACTACCGAGGCTTAATAGGATCTCTTATGTATGTAGCAGTAGGATCACGACCTGATATTTCACATGCAGTGAGTTATCTGAGCCAATTCAATGACTGTTACACCGAGGTTCACTGGAAGTCTGCAAAACGGGTCCTCCGTTATCTTAAAGGTACGAAAGATTTACATTTAACTTTTGTCAAAGGTGGTCTATCAATCACTGCTTACGCTGATGCTGATTGGGGCAGGAACGAAGGTGATAGGCGTTCCTATACTGGTTTTGTTTTCAAGGTAGGAAAATCTGTGGTCTCTTGGGAAAGTAGGAAACAGCGTACTGTTGCCTTGTCTAGCGCCGAAGCCGAATATATGTCCCTCTCTGATACGTGTAAAGAAGCTTTGTTCCTTCGTAAATTTTTGAATGAACTGTTTAACGATAATTTTAATGTTGTTATTTTTAATGATAATCAGTCTGCATTAAAATTGTGTAAGAATTCTGTATTTCATGCTAGAACCAAGCATATAGACATAAGGCACCATTTTATACGCGAACATGTTTCTAGTGGTACAATTATTGTTAGTTATTTGAATACAAAAGACATGTTAGCAGATGTACTGACTAAACCTTTGTCTAAAGATAGTCATTATAAGTTCACAAGTCAGTTATGTTTAGTATAAATTTACTCTTAATACATATAGTATGTTTGTGATGTTATGTTTAACATGTTTATAAGAGTAAAAATGAAAGTTTCTTTTGTTTGTAAAAGTAAGCTGTTTTATTCATAGGAATAATAATAGTGGTAGATAATAACATTGTATAACTGACATTGTATGCTTTAAACTTATGTTTGTTATTTTATAAACAATAACAATTTGTTTTTATTAAGAATGTTTTGGTTTAAGGGCCAGTGTTGAATCTGTAAAGTGTAAACGCAACTCATTCTGTCAAATGTCAATGTCAGTTGAGAACGTCACTAATGTCATTCGAGTTTGACGTCTGTCCTTCTGATTTCCGCCACCATTGCGATTTGTAGTGCTTATCTTAAAACTAAATAAATCCGTGTTCATCTTCCACATTTGTTTCTATTATGCATATAATCCTTCAAATATCATGCTGCTCATATTCAAGCTTACTGTAATACTTATAACAAGACAATTTTTTGGACTCTATCAATCCCTCTGAAATTATACATTTTACATTAATACAAAGAGTTTGCCGATAACTACTGTTTTCATTGAAAATTGTACCTACACTCTTCAGTTTCTAATGTTGTTGGAACATCAAAAAGGCTAATATACTCGTAGGTATGTGTTACAAAAATGTCCCTGTATTTTCAATGGAAACCTTAATATTTTAGAATTTGTCTGTTTAACAAGCTAATAAGTACAAATAGTAACGATTCGTCTGCCCTTTAGCCCTATGTCAAAGGGCTCGGTAACAATAATCGAGTTTCCTCCAGCCCTATCAGCATGCACCACCCCGCCGCTGTAATCGTGTTAAAATCAAATTTAAACGCTCAAATGAAACGAACGAATTCACTCTTACACCCCTTTTGTTTATCGTAGTATATATTTTGGATACATAAACATTTTGAACTACTTACATAAAATTATATTCATCTTAAAGATAATATTTAACATAAAAAAAACGTTGTAAGTACCGCTGTCTTTGAAATATTGTAACTTTTCATATAAGCCAGGCCTTTTATTATAGTTAAGTACTGATGATTTAAATATTTTTATTAGTGAACTAGCTGTTGCCCGCGATTTCGTCCGCGTTAGCATAGTGTAATAACTGCCAACCCCTATTTTACCCCCTTGGGGGTAGAATTTCCAGAAACGCGTAAACACGTATCCAATATTTTTTTAATTTTTAGCCCAAAAATAAAGTTTCATGTTTCTAACTCAAGAAATAACGGACTTTCATTCACACTTTCAACCCCAATTTCACCCCCTTGGGGGTATAATTTCCAAAAAACGCTTAAATACGTATTCATTTATTTTTAATCAGTAATCCAAATACTAAGTTTCATGTTACTAACTTAAGAAATGACGGACTGTCATTCAAACTTTCAACCCCTATTTCACCCCCATCGGGGTAAAGTTTTCAAAATTCCTTCCTTAGTGAGCGTCTGCTTAATAAAACAACCCTACTCACCAAATTTCGTGGCTGTAACTTTAACAGTTTTTTCTCAGCGATGATGAATCAGTCAGTCAGTCAGTCAGGACATGTAATTTTATAAGTACATATATATATTTTATGTCTTTCAAAATGTTCTAGTGTTAAATACTTTACTAGTAGATAGATATTATGCTGCATCTCAATTATTATTGTAATTTGTAATGTACCGCGTACACGTGGCACCGGCGCGTGGCTGAAATGTATGAGATTTAAATTCATTCATAGGATAAACACTCGCAAATAGTTTCAAGAGAGGAACTTAAACAAGCGAATAATGTTAGGAAAATACGAAATTCCATGAAAATGTTGTTGAATTGAAAGTTTTTATTGTACAGTCAACGAAATATTATGTTCTGCAGCTTCATTATCTTTGAGATGTGTCCATTATCTTCCAGGGAAATTATTGCGTTACCAGATGATGCCCGCAACTCCGTTACGCCAAAATTCGTTTATCACGTCGCCGCGCTATAAGTTGTAATTCCATATTTTTTCGGGATGTGATAAAAATTCTTTCTTGGGACTCAAAGTACCTCCATACCAAATTTCAGCAAAATCCGTTCAGCGGTTTGGGCGTTAAGAGTTAACAGGCAGACAGACATACTGACACAGTTTCGCATTTATAATATTAGTACCTAGTAGGGATAAGTAATTGTCTTGCTATGGAAAACATTGACAGTATGACTGGAGGCTGGAGAGTAGCTTTATGTCTGCTTGTTAAACACACAATTTCTTCGGGCGTACACTACTCGTAGTAAACACGGCTTTGATCATTTCCCGCGGTGTTCACGCCACGCTAATGTAACAATTATAGTCCGCGATCAAACGGCGACAGATGTGTACTAAATATTTGACATTTTTGGACCTATTTTCATCCTTATTGTGATAGTGTTAAAGTCGAAATGTGGCACACAACTTCGCCTGTACCTACACAAAACGGTCTTTATATTGATGTAATGTTTTGTTAAAAGGTTCGATACAGAATATAACAGCTATTGAGTGCATAATACGGTGTTTAAAATTGTATTGCACTGCGAAAAAACTGAAATTTAAAATGAGAAGTAACATGTTGCATGTAACTTACTTGATCATTTCCAATTATTTTTTTATTAATAAGGAAATCATTATGTAAAAACTAATATGTACATTAATATTATGTACGTTTTATTGTTATGTGCTTTTTATTTTACATAATTTCGAAATTGTGGGTGGTAGATAATTTAGGAAGTGCCACATTCTCCGTGCGAGTAACACCCATAACGACATTATTACCATAAATATTCTTTTTATGTTCTCGAATGCGTACACAGAAAATATATTATCTCGATGATGCTTTGAAAATAATAAGGACCCCGATGTTCCACTCACAATAATATCGCGCGGCCTATGTCCTATGAGAGAAATTCATTCATAGGCAGAAGGAACTTTATTTGGTCAAGGTTAATCAAATTCATATTAGCCGTGATCTGTCGACTGGGCTTGACATAACCGGACCAAATTACGATGTCCATCATCTGCCTACGAGTCAATTTCTCCAAAAGTACACTGTTTACAGGAAACTAACATTATGTTAGCTGCGACTTGCGAGACTCGACCGCAAGTCTAAACATTGCACGTCGTAAATCTTAGCCAATAAATTCGAGATTCCTTGGCTAACCCAATAGACAATTTGTGCTAGATTTACCATGCAATATGTGCGTCCTATGCCTACAGGAAAGGATAGAAATAATTTTGAGATATTTTAAAACGTTAAAAAATATTACCCCATTCAATAATCCAACTAAAATACTGAATACGTATTCGAATACTACTGTAATACTGAAACCCCTGAAGTATTCTGATCAATGATCCCAGTGACAGCCGTAAGCTGCTGCTACTATTGTGATGTGACGTGAGATTTGATGATCATCTATTAGCGATCACCCGTCACGGGAACATTTATCACCGAACATCAACAAACATTCGCGGGTTTGCGGCTTCGGGCTTTGCGGAGCTCGGGGTGGGCGGCTCGAATCATAACGCGTCGTTAATCATACAGACCCGACGGTAATCGCCAAAAAATACTTTCGCCTTGCGATTTAGCGCTTCCAATGTCATATTATTTTTTCTGTGATCATTCATTTATCACTTCTATGGGAGGAGTTTCTTTTTGTGCACGTGACGAGGACGGCCACAGGCAGCACTCAGAGAGATTCAATGATTACTTTACTTTTATTTAATGAAGATTTTGTCACAACAAACACAAATGAATGTAGTAAATTCAAGGTGCATTTACTACATTCTTTCTTACATTCTTCATTAAATTAAAGTTTTAAATCATTAAATCTCTGAGTGCGGCGGTAGTTGTTCATATCTACTTAATTATTTAACTAACAGTTGCTTTTATTTATTTTCAGGTAAGTCAACATTTCCTCCGATATGTAACACATCTGGGAGCTGTGAGTACACATCTAAATCTAATCAATTCCATTACTCCAAACTTCGCGATAAACATTAAGCTATTAATTGAATAAGATTGACGTGTTTCGGTGAAAGGGTTTAACGAGCACCTTAGAACTCGCCGAAAAGTTGAAACATTTAGTGAAGTGAATAACATTTTAAAGTTAGCATCTCGGCGAAGTGTTGCCGAATTTCCGCGAAGAGAGTTCGCTCGTGAAATCTCAATATCCGCTCACCGACGCCTTTCATCTTCACTTTTGTCGCGTTTGCTCGTCGACATCTTGTACTAGACTCGCAATTATAATCTCATTTGTGCACTCATCTCGCGAAGAAACTTTTTTTTTAAATTTCAATGTTGACTTGACTCTTGCCTTACTCGAATTATTATGATTCGAAAATTGACATTTTGTCTAGACACACCAGTGCATCGCGATCGATCGCGGTCGCGCACGACCTACGACTGTCGTCGGACGCTCGCGACCATAGTCAGCGTATGAAAATGTATGGCACCGCTTCGCGATCGAACGCGATGGACGGAATGGGGATTGTCCATTTTTTTTTAAATTTTGCTCATTACAAAAACATTTCGAGGAATAAGGTCAGTGATCGTTTTTCTATATATAAACGAAAAAAGTACCCATTAGTTACTTATATTTTTGAACAAATATGTTTAACCTTAGTTTGACCTTCAATGGCGTTAAATTAGCAATAAATTCGACCAACATTACGTTTCGAACTTTTGGTAAGCTTCTCGTATCAGTTTTCACATAATGAGAACTTGCATTTGACGAACCAGCCATTATAATAAGATTTAAAGGAAATTTAAACATACTGCAGAGGTCAATTGGCCGCCGATGATGACGTCAGAGCGAAACTTTAAAAATTTATTGAGAAAAAACTAGCCAATGAATTTCAAAATTATTTAATTTATATTCTTAAAATACCCTATTTTAACGAAAAAAAATATAAAAAGTACATGTGATTTTTTTTGACAATGCCCATTGTACCTTTAATAAACGGTTTTAATTTTATTGAAGTTATGATTATAAATTGTAAGTTTGTTTTTTTTTCACAACAAATATAATGAAATACAAAACTTATATTTAGCGACATACTATGACACAAAAATTCAGTGTGCGTCTCTTTCTCTAGTCTTCTCAATCGACGCTTTAAGGCCTTAATAATAACAATCGGCAGACAATCAGAGACCCTCGGCGGAGGAGCGATATTTTTTACCAAATTATATTTTCTTTTCGCTCTCCACCGAGTGACAGTCCTACTGTATTTCGGTGTCAATTATGGGGCACCGTTTTATTGGATACCGAAAAAGGGTAAAATTCTTATCTTGATCATCAGTTTTGCCATTCTTGGATATAATGAGTTCAGTAATTATAATTGATTTCTGTTTAAAATTTGAGTTTCCTGCCAAAAAATTGAGTTTTAGAGATGTGCGAGGTTTTTCAAATGAAGAATCCCATTAAATTAAATCGTAACTACAAAATGTAATCTAGAAGCCAACTAAATACAATATTGAATAAATTAAGTGGGCACTTAGCAGGTAATCGCGTGTGTAACATCAATATTCCACCGCACAGTCGGGCTGGGGTACAATTAAACCCCGCGGTTATGACAAGTTCGGGGTCCCCGGGGAATCCCGGAACTGAACCCGAACTATCCCGGTACCATTACACGTTTGATTTCACGTCATTAAGCCTGCCCTTAAATTTGATTATCAAACTTCACTTGTTAGAATCAAATGTTGCGTTTAATTGGATGGGTAGTAGATACCTGCTCGGTATTAATGTGATGGCTTTTACTAGTACATGTAAGTTGTAACCCGTTAATATAGACAGTAATGTGTAATATCTTTGTCATAAATCGGATGTATTTGTGATTATTGGTAACGGTATTATTTTGCTCTATTATATTGCTTACTCAAAAGTTAGGTACTCTATAGCACACTAGTAACAAAACGAATTTGAACGAACAAATCACAGACGTTAGGATTATATTCTAAAATCATCCAGACACAGATAATATATCATATAGCTCTTCATCGCCAAAAGTGATAGATTTAACTCTCTTCCTGCAACATTCCCGCTCGCGATTTCAAGGCTTTTGTGAAAAAATGTCGGCCAGCGCTTTGCAACTTTCCCTTTGCCTTCCCTCTCTAAACTGAGCTCATTGCGTGCTACCTGGTCTATTCACAGAATTAAAAGCTTTTTAAATCTGCTACAGGATAGTAGATAGGTATTGTGTGAGGAACTCCTAGAGTAAAAACAGTAGTACATAGCATCTTTACCTGTTACTATTTACTACACAAATGTTGGTCGAGTGATCTGCCTGCTCTTTTGCTATCCTCTTACACGTGTAAAGTTTAACTATCATATAGGTACTTATACATATCAATATTTTGAACTGTAACATAATGTATTTTATCATTTTACTCAGTTTTATGCTTATTTACGTAATTTAACGACGACAGTCTTTTGTCAAATAATAAGTAGAGACATAATATAATTAAAAATATGAAACAGGATTTTATTACTTACCTAAAAATGTTTTAATTAATTTTTTTCGCATGGTGTTAATTTTATGGAATTTACAAAAATAATTTCATTACTTAATTTTAATAAATTAAGCTCTTTTACAAATAAAACGGGGTCCGTTATCGCATAAATTTCAGTTTTTATATCTTGAGAATAAAATTACAGTATATTATTTAGATAAGTAGCAATGTTTTGCATTGTATACTTAATTATTTTTAACCGACTTCCAAAAAAGAGGAGGTTATTTTCAAATTTACAATTTGCTTTTACGGTGCAAAATTAACACATTTCCAACTTACATCCTTTATTTGAAATTTCATATTTCCAATTTCACTGCGGGAAGCAGATATTGTAATCTTGTTGTCCGAACTCCGAAGTAATCAGGGATGAGGGAGCCCAGTCGTGCACAGAATCGCTGACAGAGGCCTCTCAACATAATGTAGAACTCCGCTCCCCGCTGACTTAACTAAATTAAACAAATATCATTTTAATAATCTTGAAAGCCTTGCGATGTTCACTTCGCCGCCGTTCCCACTTGCGCGGATCCCGGTTCCCACCTCGAGCGAGTCCCGGTTCCCATTTCGCGCGATTCCCGTGTTTTGCGATTGTATCTCCCACCCTTTCCAGCTGCGCTTTGCTGGCCGTGTCGTCGATATAAAATTACCATTTCGTATTGACGTTACACTGCTGACTGCTAACGATGTAATCCAGTTGAGAGCAATTGAAGACAGAAGAAGACTACAGGGGAAAAACAAGGAATGTCAAAAAAGTAGAATTAAGAGAAAAACAGTTTTTAAAGTTTTGAAAGTCTATATTTCTTTCATTTTCGACTCTTTTAAGTGAAATATTGAAGCAACTTATTACTAGGTTAACTAATTATTTGCATGTAACATTAAAACTTGATTTGTTTAAATAAGTTTCAAGTTATGGGTCAGAATCTGAAATTAGTGACTACATTCTATAGCTGAAACCATCGATGTTAATAATTGACATTCCTGGTTTTTGCATTGCATTGACATGCACTATTACAGCTCAGTTATAAAAACAACATTAGAAATATTTAACATTTCTTTGTTACTTTTATAATACATAATAATAATAATAATATATTAAACATATTATATGTATATTTAGCATTTTTTAAATATTTTGGCCTTAATTTCTTTAAAACAAAAATGTGTCAAATGACAACGACGGTTTTTAACGTTTGACGCGCGGACATAACCGTTTCTTGCCATGGACGAACAAATACAAATTGAGCTATAACAGTTGACTGCGATGATTTTACCCAATTCTGATTTTTGTAATAGAATCTTTCCCTAAATGGCATTAAAAAGTCAGTTTCACAAAAAAGGTGACATTCCTTGTTTTTCCCGTGTGGTCTTCAATTAGTCTGACTGCTAGTTTTGTAAAAAAAAAGTTATATTCGAAGATTAAGGGCCTGTTTCACCACTTCCTGATAAAGTGCCGGATAGGCTATCCACAACTTTTTTGACAGATTTTCCATACTCTATCTGTCAAGTTAATTGGTGGATATAACCTATCGGTCACTTATCAGGTGAAACAGGCTCTAAGCATTAAAATCTTTATTCTTAATTCGTTTTTAAGAGTTTTATAATAATAATCGTATTATATTATGTATAACTCTATAGATATATATCTACACTTACTAGGCTCTAGCCTCTAACTAGAGTCTCGTTTCCAGTGGATAACAAGTTTATAATAGTAGCTGTAATAAATTCTTATTTTCTGCTGCAATATTCAAGAAAACCAATTTCATTGTGCAGTTACTCTAATCCACCAAAGTTTTTGACGTGGGAGAGCCATGCTTCGGCACGGATGGGCCGGCTCGACCGGCGAAATACCACGTCCTCACAGAAAATCGGCGTGAAACAGCGCTTGCGCTGTGTTTCGCCGAGTGAGTGAGTTTACCGGAGGCCCAATCCCCTACCCTTTTCCCTTCCCTACCTTCTTTTCCCTTCCCTACCCTTCCCTATTTCCTTCCCTACCCTCCCCTATTACCCCTTAAAAGGCCGGCAACGCACCTGCAGCTCTTCTGATGCTGCGAGTGTCCATGGGCGACGGAAGTTGCTTTCCATCAGGTGACCCGTTTGCTTGTTTGCATAAAAAAAAACCAAATTCCTAATGTTTTAATAAGAACCTCCGATATATTAATTATACCAGACAAACACGATATGAATTCCGCAACATGCATGCTGCGAAGAATCTCCATCAACATTCGCCAACAGATTCAATTAATAGGGGGAGGAATTATTTTCCTAATGTTTATAAAACCGCAATATCATAATGGAATTTCCCGCCGGACGAGCGGAGCGTGTTGAGGCCCCCATTCTAGTAACTCGAGACTTGGTTCGATTCTCAGCCTTTTGCTATTATTATTTTTTGCAGTATTAGAGGACCCGGTGAACTTCGTATCGCAGTCCTTGCAATATAAACTTTTATTTACATAGATAAATTAAGAAACATTTTGTTTTTTTAATATTTTCATTACGTCTGGAATAAACGAGTCGAAAGGAGCAAATTCAGCCGCTGAGTCTAGCGTATGGTACATCGCTGTACATTCAACCCTTCGCTATACAGTACAGCGTGGTGTTGCTTCAGTATAATTTACTTTCAACGAGTTTTACCCTCGTCGGTATTTTTCTTCGCCTTGTTATTGTTATTGTAAGCTGCTATTTCTACAATGTAAACGTTGTGAAATAAAAAAATAAGTTTGTTAAAACACCAGCCGTTTGCTAAAATTCATATTACATCTTGCAGAAGTTCATCTAGAAATACAAACTTTTTTTTAATTCTTTTATTTTTAAAGTCCATAGATTATAAATACATATTAAGTCGGCCATACAAACTCGTTCACTTGGAAGTATTTTATTAAATGCCCTAATAAATGATACGTCAATCAGCTATTCAAATTGATTTCCACATTTTAAGTTAAAATGTTTAACTCGCGCGTCGTCGATACTCTCAACTTTCAAGTTTCTAAACATTACGCCAAGCTAGTTTTTCCAATACCCCGTACCTGTGGACGTGAATGCCCCCCAACCCCACCGATTTGTCGAGGTGTCGGGGCACGCGGGGCCCGGGGCAGTCGCGGGGGCACGCTGGTGCTAATTGAGCTCTATCCCGGCTCTGTATCCCGCATCCCGCTTTCCCGGGAAGTCGGTTTCAGTTCAATATACTGGATGAAGACTTTCCGTCGATGCAGCGTAATAGCGTTATTGCAAATTGATTCTGTCTCATGCAAATGAATGTACTTTTTATCTCGATTCTGAACCTTCTCGTTCTGTATTGCGACTTTTTGTTTCCTTTATAGAAGATAGTATGATCGCACCGTACACAGATGTAGATCCCTGTTCGAAATAGACTTCAACGATATAAAGTATGAATAGAAACCAGTAACATCTTTTTTCTGACATTAAATCGTTGTCCGTATTAAAACGTCTCAATGTTTTCGTGGCACTTCAGTAGGAGTCTGTAGTCTGTACTCTGTAGAGCTAACGGCGCGGGTCGGCGGCTCAGCCTCTCCGCCATTACGAGCTCTCCGCCATTCAAATATTTTCTCGTGAAACATCTGAAGGAGGACCGGGAACTCTTTAAAGTGTTTGCGTTTAATTTCGATCGAACCTTCTAGATTAGCGAATTAGTCCTGCCCTAATGCGCCCTTTTGTTATCTCAATTTACCTCGCAATACTCCAAAGTCCAAACCTTTTACTCCGCTCGCCTCACAATGAGAGCCATTTTGTGAACGCTTATCTCCGAACATCACCGTTTTGTGTTCCCGAATGGACTCGAATTAAATGTCTGCCTAATATAAATTGATCACTAACCATAACAGACCATTAGCCACAAAACAGTATTTACCAGAGACTAAAACGTTTCTAATCCCCTTTATTCTTAACATCACTTAGCGAGTGCTCGAGTTAAAATAACTTTTCTTCCCTAACCGACTCTCTTAAGAAAGAATTTAACAATAACAAGGAATGAATAAAAATGTAAATGTGTTAATAGGGAGGTTTCCTGAAGTCATTAATATCTGGGGCGGACGGCGACCGGCGCGGCGGGCGACAGGCATAGTTCCCACTTCCAATTCAACTGTGAGCTTAACATTTATATGTTCGGTCGCCCACTAAATTGGAGCACATTTCGACCTTATATCTAAGCGAGTAAGGTTCGAGAGTAGAACACTGCAGGTGTCCGCGACCGTGCATATAAAACATTTTCATAATGACGTGTCATCGCCTGGCCGCGGCGGTTGGCTCCGGGCCAGGCCGCGCCGGGCTCAGCCCACCCACATTAAGGCCACTTACACCAGGCCCTAGGCCTCTGGCAATAAACAGGCAGCGTCAGCGCGATTGTGTCGGCGTGTTATCGTTATCGCTTATCAGCTATCACTTATCGACTAAATTGTTATCGGTAATAAATCTTGTTGCAATCAAAATTGTGATTAAATACTTGTTCAGGTCTGGAACTTGCTGTCGTTAAGACTTAAAACTATTGAGTAGTAGAGTAGTTATTGAGTTATATTTGTTCGCTATATGAAACGAACAATGAAACTCTTAGCCACCACGTCATGGCACTCACCACTTTTTCTGTAACCAGGATCTACCACTACCACTACCACTACGTACTAACTTTTTTAAGATAATCTCAGGAATGCTAGAGGTATAATGTGCATCCTTGATAAAGAGGGAAGGGCTAGGGAAATGCTAAATCTGTGTTAACTCGTATCAAAATTAATAAGAAGGAAGGAGTCAAGAAGGAGGAAGTGTTACAATTTCAGGTTTCTCCTATGAAGAGTTCTGTAATCTGTAAAGTGGTATTTTTCTTGTTGCAAGCAAGCAAGTTGTCGGTAAGTTGCAGGCTGCAGCTCCGCAAAATAATTATCGCGAGCTCCAACATTATGTGCTCGAGTTTAATTGTACGCTGTATGTGTCATAACAATTTACACAGTAATCGCTCCCGAGTGTTTTCTTAAGTTAAAATAAATCACCATGCAGACGTTGTTAAGGGCTCTCTCTCCCTAAATTAGCAGGTCGATTGTCTGTCAGTGCGAATATCGACGAAAATGACATTAAAATAACATTCATAACAGCGCGCCTTGTACGGTGCAGGCGGTTACGACGCTCGCCGCGTCCATGATAGGGCGAAATAGGAGAAAAAACCTTTTTAAGGCTTAATATAATACATATTTCAAAAAAGTAAAAAAACCAAATTATTAACTTATGTATTGCAAAGCAGTAGATATTTTTTATATATTCTTTTGATAAATAATGAAGGAGTAAAGTGGTTTCATTCAACGATTTGGAGGTGATTTGGTTTTTTATTTCTTTATTATGTGATACCGACAGAAAAAATATGGCAAAACCAAATTACGTATCATATCATGTAGATTACTAATTATTTTTTTCAGATATAATTTCTTTGTTAATGCCGATGAAAAGTTGTTTCATCTGCACGCTTTTTTCGAAAGAGCAGCCTTAAGGCTTAATATAATACATATTTCAAAAAAGTAAAAAAACCAAATTATTAACTTATGTATGGCAAAGCAGTAGATATTTTTTATATATTCTTTTGATAAATAATGAAGGAGTAAAGTGGTTTCATTCAACGATTTGGAGGTGATTTGATTTTTTATTTCTTTATTATGTGATACCGATAGAAAAAATATGGCAAAACCATGTTACGTAGATTACTAATTATTTTTTTCAGATATAATTTCTCTGTTAATGCCGATGAAAAGTTGTTTCATCTGCACGCTTTTTTCGAAAGCCTTAAGGCTTAATATAATACATATTTCTAAAAAGTAAAAAACCAAATTATTAACTTATGTATTGCAAAGCAGTAGATATTTTTTATATGTTATTCTTTTGATAAATAATGAAGGAGTAAAGTGGTTTCATTCAATTAATAATGTATTTGTTTTATGTGAATTATTATTAGATATGACATGATCTAATTTATAATTTATTGGTATTCAGTATTATGACTTTTTTATTTTATTTAATTTGACTTATTAATATTATAAGATTGAAATTAGTGTGCATTTAATAATTAATAATTATTATGACTTAAAATTATTAAGTATATTTAAGAATGGCATGTTATAACTTACTTATTGATATTTGACTGAAATAATGTTATTAATTCAAATGAGCTATAGAATTAAGATAACTATAATATATTTTAAGAATTTTTAAACTGTATCCTAAATTAACATTTGCACGTCGAGAAAATTGGCAAAATATGTGAAACACTGCTAGAATAGTAACACCTTATTGTACCATATTTATGCAAATAAAGAATTTTATTATTATTATTAATATAACTTACGATTGGAGAGTCCTAGCCTAGTTGATGAGCTGGAATCGCGATGACAGACACCTTTCTTCAACTACCTCACTTTTTACACATAAACAAGTCACTACCCACATTGTCCATATATAACATATCTCCCCCCTTAAGAGAGTTCACTAATTAGTTTAGTTCACTTACACTATTAGTCCTAACACTATCATTCATTTACTAACACTAGTATTCCCTAACCTAACATTCCTTATTTAACTTAGATCTCTTCCTTATCAATCTCTAAATCTAGGTCTCCTAATTCGGACCAATCTAATTCCTTGTCAGAATTAGACATGGCTAAGCGCTTAGACTCAATTAAATCAGGCGATGAATTCGATCGTCGACGTTTAGAAGTATTGACTGCTGTGGCATCTTGTGAATTCTCATGAATAGTTATATCCTGTGGTCCTGACACTCCGACTATATCCGCCCAATGACGAGGAGATGGTATCGAAACTCTATCATCATCCTCATCGCTGTCATCCATGATTGTGGTTGACTCTGGTTTTGGCTCTGAAACCATCTGTTGACTTTCCTCCCCACAACTCAGCATTTGATTAATGTGTCGCATTAAAAGTTTATCATTCCATTTAACCAGATATCTGCATATTCCTACTCGTTTTTCTACCACTCCTTTCAACCAACGCGGTGAACCACAGTAGTTTTTTACATAAACTGACTGTCCCACATTCAATTCCCTGCTCTTCGTATTAATATTTTTGTCTATTATCTCATCACTCTCAGTGTATCTGTAGGAAAGTGGGTTTAACTTATCGAATTTTGTCCTGAATCGTCTGTTATTTAGAAGCTCAGCCGGTGTTTTATCATTGATACTGTTTGGTGTAGTACGTAATCCATATAATATTCTTGACAACCTAACGTCCCATGGTCCTGACGTTAGTTTCCTTAATTTTGATTTCACGGTCTGTACCGTTCTTTCTGCTTGTCCGTTGGTCGCTGGATGATATGGAGCTGACAACAAATGCCTGATATCTTGCGAATCTAAATATTTCTTAAATTCCTCCGAGATAAAACTTCTTCCATTATCACTCACGACCACATCTGGTAGGCCTTGTTCAGCAAATACATCTCGCAATATTTTAATTAACGCAGTACTACTCATATCTGGGACTATTTTAACTTCTGGCCACTTGGAAAATGCGTCAATTATTATCAAAAAAGTTTTCCCTTGAAATGGTCCTGCATAATCTAAATGTAGCCTAGACCACGCTTTATTTGGTTTTATCCAATGATGTGTGACTTTATGTGGCAAGTTCCGATTTTCTGCACATACATTACAGTTTTTTACCATGTTCTCAATCTGTTTATCTATCGTGGGCCACTAAAAATAACTTCTGGCCATAGCTTTAGTAATAACAATCCCATCATGATTGTTATGTAGCTCCTCTAACACTTTCTCTCTCATCTTTTCAGGTATAACCACTCTGTTGCCCCATAAAATACAATCCTTATAAATAGACAACTCATCCCTTTTTCGCCAAAAAACCTCATAATCCTCCTCACTTTTAGGTGGCCATCCATTACGTATCCAGAATAACACTTTACTTAAACACTTATCTTTTTTAGTCAATGATGCCACTTCGCCTGCGGAAAATTCCAATTCTATTGGTGTCTCTTCAATCAAGAGTACCCCTGAAAAATCTTCTTCTGTCGCCGCTACCTCATGATTCGGCCAACGGCTAAGAGCATCTGCATTACCGATTTTCTTTCCTTCTACATACTGTATTACGTAGTCGTAAGAGTTTAACAAAAGTGCCCACCTCAACATTCTCGGTGAAATTATATTGGGAATTGGCTTCTTCGAATCAAATATTCCTAATAAAGGCTTATGATCTGTCTTGATAATCACTCTTCGACCACTTATGAACTGGTGAAATTTTTTCAATCCAAATATAATAGTGTACGAGGCACGAGCTTTCTACCTACGATCAACGATGCCGCCTTAGTAACGTTGAGATTAAGGGCGTGCCATTTAAAAAAGATGAAAACCCGTTTTCTATCCTGGAAGCTATATGTCGCAGAGTCAATTACAACTACACAAAATCCCAAATCAACTATATTTCGCGAGTGCCCATGTACAATTCAAAGGAAAAGCTACTTGTCATAAGCTTTCTGAATAGATTCGCCAAAGAAGATTTCATCTCTGCAGCCCGCCTGGTTAAGAATCTGAACACAGCTGACATCGGTTTTCATGGCTCATCCCAGAGGGTGTATATCAACGATCATCTAAGTCCGGAACATAAGAAGCTTTTAAGCAAGACAAAAGCCATCGCCAAGGACAAAAAATATCTGTATGTATGGATTAAACATGGCAAAATTCATGTCCTTAAAGACAATACTGCTAAAGTTTTAATTATAAGAAAGGAACTAGATTTAAACAAGATAATTTAATCAGCTTTCAAATTAAGTTATTTAAAATTAGGCTTTTTGTCACTATTACAGACCTACGTAAATTTAGTTTACATAGATTAACTTATTATTATATTATTTCACAACCCGTATGGTTGAATACCCCTGCCTTTGGCGTTTGCTATTGTATGTATCGATGCCACAATCACGGCGTAGCTGTGAATACTTTATGCGTCTCGCTCGCACCTGCATGCGTTGCATTGTCCTCTATCGCACCTAACTTCAAACTTGTTTACGCTCATGTACCTGGTGGACCGATAAGACTAATTACACTTTACTCGGACTCGTTCAATACACAAAGTAATTTATGGCACCCATTTGTTTCGAGTTATCGTATTTCTTTTTATTTATCTTTTCATTCACTCATGTTTTGTTATTATAAAATGATGCGTTTGCTCACTTGTATTAGTAACTTAATCACAGTAACTCGTAAGTTTTTGCTAACCAATCAATTCCTAATAATTTTCTACTTACAAAATGACTGACAAAAAATATGACTTACGTATTTTTTATCAAAATGTACGGGGATTGAGGTCTAAGTCGGATATTTTCTATCGTCATATGCTACTAAATAATTATGATGTTATCTTGCTAACGGAAACGTGGCTGACGGATGGCGTCCTTAGTTCTGAATTGTTTGACAGTCGCTACATTGTCTGGCGGCGAGACCGCGACTATGTCGCGACTGGTCAGACAAGAGGTGGAGGAGTATTGATAGCAGCAAAAAAGGAATTTTCGTTTACCTCTCAACCACTGTTTCACTCTACCGCTGAGGACCTTTGGGTAAACTTACGTTATAAAAAATCGAACTCGCGCGAAATGACTAATCTATATTTATGTGTAATCTACCTATGTAAACAAAATCAGGGCTTGTCATTTTCGATACAATTAAATAATTTTCTTACTAAACTCAATCAGTCGGTCATCAATCACCCAACAAGTACATTTCTGATCGTAGGCGATTTCAACCTGAGTGGAATCGACTGGTTACCCTCTCAATCTTCCAATCCATGCTTGATTCCAAGCAATCTCACTTCCGGCGATGAACATGTCCTTGCTGATGAACTCTGCACTCTTGACTTAAACCAATATAATATGGTTACCAACAAATACGGCAAAATACTTGACCTGGTCATTTCAAACGAGGTAATTAAAGTCTCCGAATGTCTCGATCCCTTAGTACCTATTGATCCCTATCACCCCGGGCTTTTGATAGATGTTGAATCTGTTGTGACTTCCCTGTTACACCAGGCTCCCAGAACCCTATACTTATATGACAAGGGGGACTTTGACTCCATCAATAATGAAATTTTGAAAATTGATTGGGAAAGCAAATTTGCTAATCTTGGTATGGATGAGTCGGTGGATTACTTTAATAAAACAATAATTAAATTACACAATTGTTACATACCGCAAAAACATAAACGTAATAAAACTTATCCGCCTTGGTATACATCACTGCTTATAAAATTAATAAAAGACAAACATAAAACCTATCTAAAAATAAAAAAATTTAATAACTTATGTGATAAATTATCTTACAAGTCTCTTCGCGAGAAAGTTAAAAGTACCGAAAAAGATTGTTACCTAAATTATCTAAAATTAACAGAGAAATCTATTTTAAATAATCCCAAACATTTCTGGACCTTCGTCAAGACCAGAAACAACAGTAATGCAATCCCCAGCTCGCTTAAATATAATGACCAGATCTATTCAACTGGAGAAGGCATCTGCGAAGCGTTTTCCTCTTATTTTCACTCCACATTTCTCAGTCAATCACTTCCGACTTCAGCCCCTCCAAGATGTGCCAATAATAACAACATCTCCATTTCTAGTGTTAAAATTAACGATGAAGAGATTTCTAGCTTGCTTCGTAAACTTGACACTACTAAGGCAGCGGGCCCTGATAACATACCAGCAAAATTTTTAGTGCGATGTGCGTCCTCTATATCCAGACCAATCTCAATTTTATTTAGGAAATCCTTACTCTCTTGTACTGTTCCTAAAATTTGGAAACAAGCTTTTATCACCCCTATTCATAAAAAGGGCTCAAAAACTAACTTAACCAATTATCGACCGATCTCTAAACTGTGTATCATTGCCAAAGTTTTCGAAAGAATAATCTTTAATCAAGTTTGTGATGCTCTCAAAAATTATTTTAGTCCTTTTCAACATGGATTCATAAGAGGTCGATCGACCATCACAAATCTTATACTATTTAATGATTTTATTACAAACGCAATGGACAATGGTAGTCAAGTTGACTGTGTATACACTGATTATAGCAAAGCGTTCGACCGCATCGACCATGAACTACTAATTTTCAAGCTAAAAAATATAGGTATACATGGAGATCTTCTTAGGTGGTTCTCGTCTTACATCGAGAATCGAGCTCAGGCTACAGTGCTCAATAATTATATATCTAGCTGGGTTCGTGTACCGAGCGGTGTGCCTCAAGGCTCGCTACTAGGGCCTTTATTATTTATAATCTACGTAAACGACATTGCTTCCTGCTTAAAGTTCGCAAAACTTTTATGTTTTGCGGACGATATGAAAATTTACGCTATAATAAAATCATCTGAAGATGCTCGTAACTTTCAATTAGATCTTTCCAACCTTGAAAACTATTGCAAAATGAACAAACTAGATCTTAATCCTAGCAAATGTTCAATAATAACGTATACTCGGAAACGCTTTGCCATAAACGAGAATTATTCATTAGGAGGCCAAATCTTATCTAGGTCAAGCTGTGTTCGTGATTTAGGTGTACATCACGATTGCAAACTAATTTTTGATACTCAGATCGAGGCGATTATTAATAAAGCTTCCAAGGCCTTGGGGTTTATGATGCGTATGTCGAATTGTTTTACTGAAGCGAAAACCTTGAAAATTTTATATTGCACATATGTCAGAAGTCATCTCGAGTATGCCTCGCAGGTGTGGAGCCCTTACTATCATAAATATGTAGACCGTATAGAGGCGATTCAAAAGCGTTTTATCAAATTTTTATGCTATCATCAAAAAATTGCATACCACTCGGACAATTATCTAAGCCTTTGTAAGAAATTTCATATCCTACCATTAAAAACACGACGCCTGATAGCCGATTGTTCTTTACTATTAAAGACGATGTCAAATGAATTAGACTGCCCGCAACTACTTTCCAAATTCTCGATTAATGTTCCTACTAAATTCATAAGATTCAACCCACCAATAGCGGTACCAAAAGCCTCCACCAACTACAGACAAAACTCGTATGTTGTGAGAGCGAGTCGCAACTTCAACAAGCTATGCCGTGATTACGATCTTGATGTATTTACTACTAAGACAACGTCGATTAGAAAGAGCTTGAGCTGCAAATTTTTTGATAACTTGATTTCCTAAATTTGTATAGCATATTCAAACCATAATTCTATGGTAAATTGTACGATATAATTAGCATATTCTTCTTTCTGGTTTTTAGTCAGACCTACCTTTAATGTTTAAACTTTTTGTTTTAGTTGTTTTGTTTTGTTATCCTACTTAAAACATAATATCTGTATCTAATTAGTAAGACCGTTCACAATATCTTGTATTCAATTACTCTGTTACTTAGAGGTGAAAACTTGTAATTGGCTTTCTGATCCACATATAAAATTTCCACTGATGTCACTTAGCTGTAAGTTTTCCATGTCACATAAATAAATAAATAAATAAATAAATAAATAATAGCAGCCGCCTCCTTGTATATCTGTGCATAGTTACGCTCATGTGTATTCATGGTCCGAGACGCAAACATCACAGGTCTAATGCTCCCGTCACTCATCTCATGCTCCAAAACCGCTCCAAGACCGTATTGCGAAGCATCGCACGATAGAATGAGTTTCTTTTTCATGTCATAATGTACCAAGGTGTCCTTACTCGAAAGCATCTTCCTTAGTTTCTCAAATGCATCCTGATGCGACGTTTCCCACTTCCACTTATTTTCTTTATCTAGTAACCTGTACAATGGTTCAGCAATTGTGGCCTTGTGTGGCAAAAATCGATCATAAAAATTGATTAACCCCAAAAAAGCTTGAAGTTCTTTCACATTACGTGGTGCTGGCGTCTTCTCAATCGCATGAATTTTCTCTTCACATGGATGAATACCAAATTCATCGATGACAAATCCCAAGAATTGAACACTTGCAGCAGCAAATTTACATTTATTCTTGTTTACCCGTAAGCCAGCTTCCTGTAATTTCTGCAGCACTTTTTTCAACCGATTATTATGTTCCTGTATTTCTGTGCCAGCAACCACAATATCGTCTAAAAGAACGGCCACACCAGGTATACCTGCCAGTAACGATGACATCAATCGTTGAAATATACCAGGGCACGCCTTTACCCCAAATGGTAACCTTTTCATTTTATATAAGCCCTTCGGTGTATTTATTGTCAACAAATCTGCAGTTTGTTCATCAACAATGACTTGGGTATAAGCGCGTTCTAAATCGATTTTTGTAAAAAATACCCCACCCTGTAGCTCTGCAAATGCTTCAGTGAGGGTAGGTAGAGGGTATGTGTCGGTATCAGTCACCGCATTTACTGTAGATCTATAATCCCCACACAACCGCACCTCACCGTTTGGTTTGAGTACCGGTACTATTGGTGTTGCCCATTCTGAATGTGAGGTTGCCTCGAGAACCCCCTCTGATTCTAATCTGTCTAATTCTCGAAATATTCGATCTTTTAAAGCAAATGGTACTGTTCTACTCTTACAAAATATTGGTTTTGAACCTTCTTTAGGTACAATTTTCACCACAGGACCGGTATATTTACCTAATCCTTCTTTAAAAACGCCTGCATACTTTCCTTGAATTTCCTTTAATTCCGTCTCCAATACATTTTTATCAATTTTCATATTGTACACTCCTTGCAGCTGTATACCCAGATCCAAAAACCAATTTCGGCCTATTAAGCTTGGCCCATTTCCTGCCGCTACAAAAAGGGACAACTTCCTTTTTATGTTTTTATATTGTACCACAACAGTAGCTTTACCTAATAAACATAGTTTGTTATCAGTCCATGTCTTTAATGCAATCTTCACATCATTCAACGCAGGCAACTGGCCATTCCATATGCACTTGGCTGTCTGCTCACTTATGAGAGTAAAAGCACATCCCGAGTCAACTTCCATGTTTATCATAACTCCATTTAGCATAATTTTAATCATAAATGCTGGTACTGACCTATCTTGTCTCATGTTATTGACAGACATGTCTTCATATAATCCATTACAATCTGATTTCGATAAATTATTTCCCTTAATCTTCAATGAGCACACTGCTGCGATATGGCCTGTTTTCCCACAATTATTACACTTGGCCCATCTGAATCTACATACGCCCCTATGAGACCTGCCACAGCGAAAACACGATTCTGTCTGCTTATCAAGTTTTCTGTTTGTAAATTTATTGACCTCCATAGGTGTCTCTAAATCACCGGTGATTTTACTTGAAGATGCTAGAATCATACTAGAATCTATACCTGCAGCTTCATGAGATAAGGCTAGTTCACAAGCTTGATCAAATGTTAATGTACTATGTTGTAACAAGCGTTTCTGTATTTCTTTATCTCTGATACCACACACTAGCCGATCCCTTAATGTCCGATTCAGGTCTTGAAAATTACAATCAATACTCAATTTCCTTATCTGAGCTATAAAATCCCTCATTATTTCCCCCTCCTCTTGATATCTCGAATGAAATTTATAAGATTTTATGATTTCATTTGGCCTCGGGTGGAAATGATCATTTAATTTACCTACTATTGTAGTAAATGTAACCTCACTTACTTTGGTTGGAGCAGTCAATGATATTATCAAATCATACAAATCAGGACCACAAACAGCTAATAAATTAGCCTTTTTCAAAGCATCATCTTCAATCTCACTTGCCTGCAGACAGAAACTAAACCTTTCTATGTAGTTTTTCCAGCAACCATGTGCTATATCAAACTCCCCAAACTTAATGCCCATTTTGCACTGTAATTTTTATTTAAATATATTTTCCACTATAATCACGCACTTTTACACACTGATTCCGCGTTTATCTCGTCGCCACTAATATAACTTACGATTGGAGAGTCCTAGCCTAGTTGATGAGCTGGAATCGCGATGACAGACACCTTTCTTCAACTACCTCACTTTTTACACATAAACAAGTCACTACCCACATTGTCCATATATAACAATTATTATTAACGATTTGGAGGTGATTTGGTTTTTTATTTCTTTATCATGTGATACCGATCGAAAAAATATGGCAAAACCAAATTACGTATCATGTAGATTACTAATTATTTTTTTCAGATATAATTTCTTTGTTAATGCCGATGAAAAGTTGTTTCATCTGCACGCTTTTTTCGAAAGAGCAGCCTTAAAACAATAGTACCTAAGTACTCGAATGATTCCGCGCCGAGTAATTGTTCTTGACTCGGCTGTCTAACGAAACTAGTGACAAAGTGTGGTCACTGTCAGGTTCAGGGTACAGCCACCAGGCGTTATGCAAGTGTATCATATCAGCTTCATTAACTTAATTTGTATCTTTAGGGCTTGTTTTACCACTTCCTGATAAAGTGCCGGATAGGCTATCCACAACTTTTATGTCAGATTCTCCATACTCTATCTGTCAAGTTAAATGATGGATAGCCTATCCGGCACTTTTGCCGCGCGACCGTGTCAAAGTTATATGGCACGGTCGCGCGCGGCTTACGACAGTCGTAGGCCGCGCGCGTCAGTCGCGGGCCTCGGAAGCGGTGCCATACATTTTCATACGCCGACTATGGTCGCGAGCGGCCGACGACAGTCGTAGGTATTGCATCGATGCACGGAATTGTACCTTAAATCAGGGAGTGGTGAATTAACAGGCCCCTAGTAGCTTTTAGTATCTTAATATGTATGTACCATCGAGGAAATTGATTCCTAAGCAGTTGACATATCAACGTCATTTGGCCTGATCATGTCAATTCAATGTTAATTGTAATCCGTCGCCTGGATTTGACGTAATGCGACCAAACTCCGTAGGGCATAGGTCCCCCATCTGCATAGGAATCAACTTCTCTGATAGTACCTTGATTGTGATATGTACAGTTTATATCATGAACACTATAGCTGGTATATGTACAACATCTTGGTAGTTGATCGCTTAGCGAATTATCCCTAATAATACCTCGTGATTGATGACCGCCTGTAATCTGTACCGCTTGTAACACACCGACACGGTTCTCGCGAGAGGTAGTGGGAAGGGGGGAATTATTCATGAGGTGTGCAGTGTCTTTGCGCTCAAAACTATTAACATTTTAATTATCCCGGTGTAGCTTACCCGGGATTATCTGCCGGGTTTTTATATGCAATGAGACGAGAAAATGAGCCAGCGGATTATTTACCATTTTAGCTGATGGTAGTTTAATTTACGAATGGGGAGATGAGCTGACAAAATTTATAAAGTGGACCTTCATGCCGCCAATGCTTTGACGTTTTAAAACGAATTGAAGTTAACTTCTTCGCGTTAAGCTTCATTAACAAAAACTCGCACTTTGCAGTACCTATACCAGAAGTATCTTATGATTTTTACGTTCATTCCATGTGTGGTTGAACTGACCCATCCATGCCAAAGAATGACCGCATAACGCTCGTTATTATATATTTTTATCTCCTTTCTTTAACAGTAGGTCTGTGGATGTTCCTCGCCATTACCCGCAGCCAGCCGACGGTATGATTTGTGTCTGCAGTGAGGTGGTCTGCGTTTTATCATCGCGAGTTAACTCCGCGCCACTCCGCGCCACTCCGCGCCACTCTGCACACTCCGCGCTCGCAGACAATCGCCCGGTTACATTGTTCTGTAATATCCAGGAAAAGTGGCGGTTTTTCTTCGAAAGTTTTTATTGCGAGCGTCGCGTACAATCTCAACAAATAGGCGATTTGGAATTTGCGCTCGTTTTAATTGTTTGGATGCTTTGTAGTGCAAAGTGACTTACTAGGTACCAATAAAAACTCATAATATTAATATGTTCTCACTCACTCGTTGAATGCATTAGAAATTAATGCGTAAAACGTAGTTAAACTGAGTGTTAAAAGGTTTATGAGGGCCTAGTTTGTCAGGAGTTTATCTATTCAACGGCGTTGATTGGTTAATGCTTTGATGTTAGCCAATTAAAAACGCTTGCGAAAAGATAAAGTATACTGTACAAATACTATAATAATTATTCATTTGCAATGCAAAGTTATTGTACAAAAACTCCCTCCGCTACTTAATTTTTTTAATATATTCCTATGTGAAATAACTCAATTTATAAAGAATGTACCTAATATACTTAAACAATAGTTTTCATCACACAGTATATCATAATGAAGTACCTACTTATATAATTTTTTCGTCCATTCCCATACATATTTAACTGGTGTAGGTACATGTCGACGTAAATCGTGTTTAGCTCTCTATTATATTATGTCTACTTTAGACTCCTTAATTAAAAGTTTAGTAAAGCCCCACTACGCTTTTGTGAGAGGCAGACGACTCTCGTTTAAAAAAATATTTTAATGCAAAAAGTTAGAAAGTTGTAAAAGTTTAAATTATTATCAGATTTTTTCTAAATGGCGAAGAATATCATTACTTATAGGCTTTTTTGCTGAATCGTTGTGCTTATTTTAAGCCCGTAACAAAATCATTAAGTATCTATTTTTATGTAGTATTTCAAATATCAAATTCAACAACGTTTTCTAGAATCTAGAGAACACCACGAGTTGTATTATGATTTATGTATGTAAGTGACCTCTAGAAGTCAAGTGTTAGAAGTCGATTGACGCGTCACGAAAGCGTCAAGTTGTCCGCAGCAAGGAGTGGGGAGCGCCAAGAACTTGGCTTTTAAATTTCTATCACGTCCGCCAAACTTTTTATAAAAGTACCCGCGAGTATGAAATTTTTCATGCGACTTGCCCCTCGCCCATAATTTACTGAAGTTTGTTTAAAAATCTTCGGCCGAGTCGTTTGGCCGGAGATATGTTTTTTATTTCGTTATGAAAATTAATGTCCAAGTTGTGACTCGCGAGTTTTCCAAATTCGGCGGGGTTTTGTATAATTTATCTGCTTTTACACAGCCGCCTAGATTAAATTGCACGACATAAATAATATTATGTTTTCCGAAGTTTGTTGATTAACCCATTAACCGCCAAAATGAAACCAATAGTATTTTTTTAACAAAACTTGCATTGTTCTGCAGTTTATATGTTAAATAAATGAAAAATAAAAGAAAAATTAAAAAAATTTTGAAATCCTCCCCTTTAGGGGGGTGTACTCAGTTAGGTACAACGGCGTGTTATGGGGTACTTAGGTGTAATAAGGTTTAGAACTAACTTTTTTGATAAATACTTTTTTATTACATTTTTTGCACTGACAACGAACTCCTGTATGATGTTTTACATTTTGAAACTATTTGCAAACATGTGTGGGGTAGTAATCGATACAATCTTTAGGTAAACTAGAGGCTGACGAGGAGGATAACTTCGTTTATCATTATATTTTCTGACATAATTAAAATGTAACGATGTTTCGTCGAAACAGAATATAAGCCATGCTATCATCAAGAGTCGTAAGTGGTAAATGCAAACGCTAATCATTGACAATAACAAAAGAAAAAACATAATTCAAATAATTAGTAAATAAAATCTATCATCATCTCTACCCAAAGAGGTGATTTGCGTTCCGTTTTTTCTCATAATTAGTAATAGTTTCTGTAGCTGAAGCTAGTAAACTTTTGCCCTTGATATCCACTAACACTAATAGGTATAAGAAGTAAAAAGTATACAGAATGATTTCTAGAATCATATTTCTTACTTACGAAGGAGTGTGTATATTAGCTTATGTTACTATAACACTTTGCAAGTGACAAATTTTGTAGTATTATAATATCTTTTCTAGTTGA
The DNA here is from genome assembly GCA_937595015.1 of Polyommatus icarus. Taxonomy (NCBI): domain Eukaryota; kingdom Metazoa; phylum Arthropoda; class Insecta; order Lepidoptera; family Lycaenidae; genus Polyommatus; species Polyommatus icarus. The sequence continues at coordinate 364,520 of OW569322.1, read as the reverse complement.
TAGTTGCTTCATTGTTACTGACAAGATAGATTCCTCTTACAAGGTTTAGCTACTGTCAAATCTTTTAGCTGCTATTTTACCTGCGTTTTTCTGTCTACAACGTCGGTAATTTCAGGACTAAGAAATGTGTAAAAAAACGGACATTTACGCTGTGATATGTAGTTTTCTGGATGTATATGATAATTTTTATTTATAAAAAGAGCACAAAATAGCTTTCCCTTAGTATTCATAACGATATAAGATGTTAAAATTAATCAATATCAATATTAAAAAATTCTGAAAAAAGGAAAATTTTGCTAGTGGATTCGGCCGTTGTACCCAACTAGGTACAGTAGTGTTTTTGAATCACAATTTTTCCGTCTATTTCAATAAACTACCACTAACTTGTTATTTATTATATAGATAACAATGTATTGAATAAAAAAACAAACACATAATGTTGCTGAATATTATACGATTAAAATAAAGAGAGAATTTATGAGCTTACTCCTACAGGTCGCAAAACTGTAAGTTTCAAACCTACCTTATGGCTAAAAATATTGGTTGCCAGTATAAATTTGCTAAAAATATTGAAGCTTTATCTTTAATCCAATATATAAAATAGAAAACTGAGATGTAATACCACAAAATTTTGAACTATCCCTAATTTTGTATGTGTACCCAATTGGGTACAGCGGCGGTAAATGGGTTAAATACACAGTCAAAAGTAAATGCAAACAATCGACGACCGATCATCCTCCTTAATTGTGTTTGTATCAGTATAAATCTTGGAGCAATATCAATTAATCTGGGGTATCAATTAAGTATTTATTAGCGTGGTTTATCTGTCAATCGTCTGGCGCGGCGGGACCACCCGGCCGCCCGCGCTCGCCGCTCGCAGACTGCGCCCCGCGTCGACAGCGAATTTAAAAGGGGAACTAATTTTTTGATCAGTTATTTAAATATTTGAGATGTTATTATAATCAATTGAAAAAAAAATATTAAGCAGTTATATAATTTTCTGGCGGTTGATTAATTATTGTGACTGTAAAACATGGGCAGTAATAAAAAAAACTATTGAGCGGTAAAAATGATGGAATGAGCAGTCCGAGTCCGGGGGCTGAGGGGGCAGCCCCCCAGACCGCCAAAACAAACACAATCCAGAAAGTCCAAGAGTAGGTTAGGTTAAAACTTAGAGCACAACGGCAGAGGGAGCCAAGCGAGCGCAGCGAGCGTGCTGCGGCAGCAGCCGGCGACTGTCTTATACTTTCGCTTTATATCGGCACGAAACCGTTTATGGGTGAGTTCGACTCGCACTTGGCCGATTTTATTATATTTTACCGCCTCATTGTTTAAAGAACTTTTTAGAATGAGATTTATTACTGATAAATTCCGATTTGTTACTGCCCACACGTAACCGCTCATTCATTAATTTTTACTGACCATTTAATTATTTAACTGTTCAATAATGTTCTCAATTATCCATTTCATTCTTTTTTACTACTCATTTTTGTTTACTTTACTGCTTAGTTTTAACTGCTAATTATTAAACGTGCCATTTATAATTTTTAACTTACCAAAACTGCAATTTACAACTGCTCCTTTAAATCAGTGCCATTTAGAAGCCTTAGCCCTTTTTTTAACTTACTGTTTCTTCAAGAACTTTGCGACTGTAGACTGACGGGTAGTCTCGGACTTTTTGTAAAAGTATGGCTAAGCCTAAAGAAAGTAATTACAATCATTTTGATACCAAAACTCTATGGCACATTGTTAATAAGCTGCAAGATTACATTTTTGTCGTATCGCCTAAAGCTAAGCAGTAAGCTACTTATCCTACAGTTTGTGAATTGTTATATTATTTACCTGAGCCCCTAGCCAAGACGTTTTCTTGATAGCTTTTTTATAGAATCGCCGATCAAATTGTATGGAATTGACATTACACGAGTCGGACATCAACTTTATAATATTATTGAACGCTTATGCCAGCCGGCAGCCGGGCCTTTTGGCCTGGTCCGTCCGGTCAAAGGTAATTTTAGCAATTTTCTTTTTAGGTTTCCGTACCCAAAGGGTGAAAACGGGACCCTATTCATGAAACTTCGATGTCTGTCCATCTGTCTGTCCGTCTGTCTGTCCGTCTGTCTGTCTCCAGGCTGTAACTCAAGAACCGCTATAGCTAGACTTCTGAAATTTTCACAGATTGTGTATATCTGTTGCCGCTATAACAACAAATACTAAAAATAAAATAAAGTTAATATTAAAGGGGGGCTCCCATACAAGAAACGTGATTTTTTTGGCTTTTTTTGCTCGTAATTAATAATGGTAACAATTAGGCACTTGAAATTTTCACAAAATCCTTAATTATATTTGTACTTTAATAATTAATAATAAAATTAAAATAAAGTAAATATTTAAGGGGGGGTACCATACAAAAAACACAATTTTTTGTCGACGTTCACTGTATTATATACCGATACGGAACCCTTCGTGCGCGAGTCTGACTCGCACTTGGCCGATATTTTTTTATTTACAGACGTGGCTCGATCTACATATCATAAGCTTTTATGACCAAATTTTTAATTCTATGCTAAATTAATTACACGTATAATGTTACTTACTAGCCTAATTACTAACATAAACATGATTCCGCAATATTAAATTAATATTTAATTAATTTTACTATTCAGAAAGCGGAAAACGAAATTAAATTATTTAAATCAACCTTTTTTATGCGTTGTAAGTCGTACCAAACATAAAGTTTAGCGAACCTTGCGTATAATAAATTAGCTAGGTACTTGTAATTTATAATAGGAGATAAGAATAATTTGGGAAATAAGTAAGTAACCCGTATAAAAAAGGTTATTACCAAAGCAAGTTGTAATGAATAAAGACCTGTGGCTAATAAAGTTGTTACATGGTTTGGTCGAAGACGTTATAGGTTTATTTGTTAAACTTGTCGAATACAAATAAATGAGTGTGTCCCTGATTATGTCATTACGATAGCTATCCGACGTCCGAAACCAATATGTTATGGTGATTCCACCCCCGATCCAATACTCGACCTACCGCCGACAACAAAAAGTGATTTGTTAGTCCGATGAAGAGCTTTGTTTGTTTTTATTTACATTTCTCTTTTTTCGGGTCTCTCGGACCCTTTTTTGCGGCATCTGTGACCCGACGCGTCGTTCGGCGGAATATTTTAAATTGTGAGCGGCGCACCGGTTGACGCGGTATTAATATGTTGACTGTGATTTATCGTGCTGCTACTAGATGCGGAGATAAACGTTGAATGCGACCGATTTTCGGACCTGTCATAACAACTGCTTGCCGAGAAAAACATTTTTTTTAGATTTTTTTTTGCTGTCGAAACTTTTTTTTTCTTTGAAATAAGAAGTAACTTATTAGAAAAGGAAGACGTTTATGTTTTATACGATTTATGTGCACCATTACAGCCATCCCACATCAGTCAGTGAGGAAATAATCACCCACCTAAAAGCCGGTGTAAAAATGTTTTAACTAGGTGTAATAAAATATCGACCGTAAATTAATTTAACTGTGGTTTGGGACATTAAAGTAGTAACGCTCTCGTCGCTACCCGCTAATGAAATAAACAATCATTTCCAAAGTAAGGATGGGTCCATTTGGAATTTGGACCCTTCTTCCTTATTCCTTAGTTAATAGAATCAGGCGTCACTTCTTTCTTCTTCTTCTTTTTGAGTTCAAAAGTCACATCCTGTCAATGTAGTTTACTACTAGTTTAATAGTCATTCACTGATAGAATTTTACTGACGATAGCATTCTCAAGTTTCTTTGAATTTAGGCGATCCGAACTGGCCCCCAAGTAGGCGCGCACTCGAGACATTTTAACGTGTGGGTATGGCCAGTCCTTACCACAGCAACAGTCAACGAGTAACGCTCGCCGCTAATAAAATGAAGTTGAAAACTCCGAGATAATACGGCGCGGAGTAAACGCGGAGACGTTTGCATACATTACAATAAATTAGATACACTCCTAATTATAATATCAAATGAACCGCGAGTTAACTTTTAACTAACCTTTCACGTCGAGCTCCTAACCGACCGCGACGAAACAGAGAAGATTTATGTGGACGACGTGTCAACGACGACTTTAAATAATCTTTTGGGTGACTTCTTTTATTAGTAAGTATAATTCTTAACGCTACAAATTACAATCGAATTTCAAATTGTATTTTTGTTACTACAAAGTAAAGTATTTACTTACAGCTGTCATAATAGGGTGTTATAACAATATAATCGATGTATTAATGCCCCATGACTATCGCAATATTACACAAAAACTAGCGGTACTCGGACATATCGACGTGCCATTTTGAACCTTGCTGACGTATTAATAAGGCTATAACGTATACCGGAAGCCTCAACCGTGTGGTAGAGAGTGTGTGACAATGGGGGACGTAAATCATCTCCCGCGGCGCAGGCGGCCCGCAGCGGCGCGGCGCGGCGGCGTGGCGGCGCGGCGGCGCGGCGCGTTGGCTGCTCGAGGCAGGACGTCCGCGATACATTCGTGCAATACCAGCACTGTGGTCTGTGTTACAGTGTTGGCCATGGGAAAAATTGTAAAGCTTTCCTTTACCTGAATGGATTTAAGGTGAATAGTTTGGATTTGCAGAAATTAGAACGATACGGCTGACAAACCATGTAAATAAAAGTAATATTAGCTTAGCGAAAAAAAAAACTAATTCCTAATGGTTTTACGTGGATAAAGATTAAAGGTAGATGCTAAAACTTATCAAATCTATTTGGACGCTGTTAAGGCATTTGTGTATCACCCCACAAAAAAACTACGTATTCAATTATGAATGCAATCATGTTTTAAATAGATCATTCAGAACAAGACTGCTCTTCATCTCCATCAATCCATAACTCAACTAAACAATTTTTTGTGGGCTAATACTTATCTTAATTCTTAACAGCGATCATTTAATAAATGCCTTGTCGAATATATTTATTATTTAGATATCTTGGCATGGTATTTTGCAAGAATTGGCCTATCTACATAGTTTCAACCTATCGCAGCAGACAGGAAGCTCTCAGCGGGTAGCGCACACACTGAGCGTGGGTCCGCGATACCATCGCACCGTCACCACCGGCTACCACCACCGTGATGGATGGTGGTGAACCCTGTGCACCAACTCCTGAATCAGACCTATAAATCAAGGCATGGTATCGACAATACCGATCTGAATATTGTATCAAAAACTCCACTACAATGCGTGGCTTATCTCTGATTGATCAAGAAATAATGTTTGTATACTCGCAGCGGGATTCTTTGCTTTTGATTAGAAGGATGTGAGGATACAAAAATAATACTTGAAATGAAAAACCACGTCGCGGCAGGACTAAAACAAGTACACTGTATGACTATACCTAGTGTTAATTTTAATATGTATTTACTACACGCTTACAATATATCGATCCTGAATGGAATAGCTCCCTGACAGACAGAGCGTCATATAGACAAGATTTGGAGTAACAATTTCAGCTAATGAGAGCTGGAGCAGAACTTTAGACCCTAGAGCCGCTATCCCCAACCCGCGGCCCGCGGGGACTTTATTTGTGGCCCGCGTGATGTTAAACAATTTTGAAATTCATGCCCACCGGCAAAATAACGTAAAGTCTACGTGATAGTTGTTAATTTTTTTCCACTTTTAAATCGTTAATTTTGAAGAATGTTATTTTTTAACGCTAAACATTTTTTGTTGCGGCCCGCGACACCAAGACCAAAACATGTTTGTGGCCCGTTTGAAAAAAAGGTTGTGGACCACTGCTCTAGAGTCTAGAGTCTAGCTAGAGCAGTGTTTTTCAATCTGTGGGTCGCGACCCCTAGGGAGGTCGCGAAGCCTTACTAAGGGGGTCGCCGACAGAAAGAAAAAGTTGATGTATAAAATAGAAAAATTTAAAATATACCAAACTATAAAAATCATTACCTATCGTAGGTAGCCTTTTAATAAAATTATTTCTTTGGCTTTCTATGACACGAGGGGGTCACCAGTATATTTCAATCTGTAAAGGGGTCGAGAAATCAAAAAGATTGAAAAACACTGAGCTAGAGTATAAAGATTACAATTTACAATAGTTCAATAGAACAGAAAACATAATAACCCTATTTATATTTTTCGTAAATCTTTATATATATAATTCTTCTGTGAGTGTGTATGTCACTGAACTTCTCTCAAACGACTGGACCGATTTTGATGAAATTTTTTGTGTGTGTTCAAGGGGATCTAGGAATGGTTCAGATTCACAATTTTGTCCGCTGGACAATGTTTTTTTAATTAATTTTTAATTTATTAATAGTTGTTGATTTTGGAATGTTTTACATTGGATCCGACAGACGGCGCTACCATCGCAGTGTCAAATTTTAAATAATATTCGAATTCGAATTTTAATTTTAGTCTGTCCCGACAGTTAGCGCTGCGATCAAATAAAAAAAATACTTTATATACTTAATATGGCAAAGAAACGTTTGCCGGGACAGCTTGTGATACAATAAATCTTATCACCGAGATAGAATGCGGGAGCTATTAGATCGGTCTAAATTCAGCTCGGACGGAGCCGGGCGGGAGGACTAGTGTTTACAATAAATCACTGATAAGGCGCAGCTGATCGTCGCTATCTAGACGACGTCTGCAGGAGAACGGCGATATTCGGTGGGTGTTGTGGGGCAATAAATTACACGAGTACTGTAGATACCCCACACCGTAAATAACCAATTTGAGTGTCACACGTCCGCGTCGGGCGCGGGCGAAAATACCGTGTAAGTTGATGTAAGTCTACCGACAAGACCGTCAAGACCGTCAACAGGTGGCCGCTTCGACCTGCTTCAATGAATTCACTCCAGCATTTGATCATCTATTATGCAGCTATTTTCTACACTGTAAAACTCTAACATTACGGGGAGGATGATTTATATCTACTTTACGTATATAATCTAGTATTGACGTAACAATTTTATTATGGTGAAGGCGTGGTGTGATTTCCTTTCAGTTTGGCTTGTAGTGCATGACGAATGTCCACTACTCTTTTGTGCAGTCAAATAGTACTCTTTGTAGAAGTATCTTAATATAGATCGTGTGTGTATTTCCTTTTGTTATACATTGTAGAGGAGTATTTTGGTTGAACAAAAGTGGCGTAAGAGTTCGTGCTGTTCTGCGTGTATCGCTCGACGTCGGTGGTCCCGCGGCGGCGGGGGGTCGCCCGGACCTCTACAGTCTACTCCACCACGCACAATAAACCCCATACTTTAGTATTACTGACACTAAATACTGTGAATCCGTAGCGAGTCCTTTGTTACATCCACATAGGAATCTAGAGTCCTGACCCGATAATGGAGAAACAGTAAACAAGTTTCTTAAAGTACGAAGCTCCAGAGAATCGTAACATAAAGTTGAGACTTATTTTCGCAATCCAGTTGTTATGAAGCACGAAATTCTCGCTAATCACCTTGTTAGAAATTCGAGGATTTATACAATTTGAATAATCAGACTACGGAGGACGGGCGGACTACGAATAAGAACAAAATAAATACTTCGCAAAATGTCGGTGTATAATGGATAGTATTACTCGTATACTACTACAGACAGCAGTGTCGTATTATGACATAATCTTCAATCAGTATTAAACAGATGATACGTGCATACTAATCGATGCCAAGGTCTGCTTATATATCTTAATTACGAGCTGGCTCAATTAGCGAATTCCAATCTGCAGCTATATCACACAAATAGGAGCCTTATGTAGGCGCGGGCGGTCCTACTGACTACACTGTAGCAAGTACGTCACATAAATCATAGTTCACTGTGTCAAGTCCAATTAGATGGAGTAATTCCGTCTTTTAATGTAATAGTGATGTGATGTTAACACGCTCGAAACTTGTCAATATCGGTAATGCCGTCGTTAACTTCTATAATTTCGAGAGCATCGTATAATTCCATGTTTATGCTAATCTTTAGTAGTTTAACATTTCGATATTCGGATTTCAAACGAGATAGATTCTCACCATTAGTTCCGAGTCCTAATATTTTATGTTCGTCTATCGTTATAATGTTAATCATTATTTAGTCGGAGCGACACTTAAGATTAATGTAATGTGCCGTGTTTTTCTATTTGTCGACGAAAAATGATTCTCGGTTTCGTTGAACGTGACCTTTAAAACCTAGTCCTAATGAATAACGCTTTATGCTACTTAAAACCTACGTGTGTACTCATAATATATCTAACCAATAATAATTGTTTCGTGAGTAAAATAATATTCAATGACTTTGATAACGAAATAAGCCAATTATTTAAGAAACTTCTCATAATTCACGACTCGACTATCCGAATCAAACGTAACGCAAACAAACCTTTTAATCTGGTGATCCATTAGCGGGGTGTCAGGACTCAGGTTGCTCCATTCTTTACATAATCACAACAATTAGTAGAAGGTGCACGTAGGGCATTCGGACAATTAGCTAATTGGTGGTCGCGTGTCCTCACTTCGTTAGCCGTATCTGTGTTTATCGAGATATCGGCCGGAATTCAATTTGCCGCCGTCCGTCCGTCCGTCCGTCGTCGATGACGTTTATTTGTCGTCAATTACGCCGTTGTTAATTGGCCGCGCTGATGTCTCCCTTGTTTCTCCCGTAGTCCGCCAGTAAACATACGGATTTGCTGTTTCTATTCCGCTAGTTACAGGTACATAATATTTAGGATGTTACTTCACATAATATAATATGTTTATTAGGTCTAATCCTGACATTGGGTACGTAACATCATTATAAATTGCGAAAAATTCTGAAAATTCTCGCAAAGTGCGCGGGCGTGCTTTGCAGCGCGTTTCGCGATAGATACTAAGAGAGGGCTGTGCAAATGCTCTAACGGCGCCTGTATTTGTATGAATAATTATTGTCACTCGATAAAATATAAATTTTAATGGGTACCCCGTACCACTCTGTAGTCAGTAGAGTCATGTCGCTCAAAGCCGGCTCGCTCACATCGGCCGGCCTCGTCGTGAGTCTCGATACGATCGACCCGCTCAAACACAATTACTGTGTGGGAATGGACTGGACTCACTTTTTTGTTTTCTTTAGTCGGCAAATATTTGTCCTTGTATAAATAATGTCGATATTTATCCCAATACGTATCGCCCCCGGGCGCAAATATCCTCGTCATATTTCGTCCGATCGATCGCGTCGAAATAACCGGAAGAAAATAATTTCGGTGTAAAATTATAAATCTCTCCAGTTCCCCGGTAAGTACACAATCCCACGCGGAATCAATTCGTAACCAGAAATAATTGTCGGGCTTTCGAAAACAGATTAATTGGCATGAATAATAATCGGCCGATCTAAATATTTGCTCGGCGGAGCAAAACGCGAATTACCATTAGACGAGATAATATTGATTGGTCGGCGACGGCGACGGTCGCAGCTGCGGTCGCCGGGTGTTAGCGACGCACACCGCACACCGCACACCGCACACCGCACACCGCAGCGTACACAACGTGCAACGTTACAACTTAGGGTTGATTCAGACCCCAACGCGAAGCGTAGATGCATACTATTTTCTATGGATTTGACAGATTCGCAAGACATCTCACGCAATTGAAATCTGTCAAATCCATACAAATTTATACCGTACCGCGCCTCGCCTCGCCTCGCCTCGTCGCATTGTGGTCTGAATTGACCCTTACGTGCGAATTTCACTTTCAAAGATACGTGTCTCATTGAAAAGGTGTCGCAGTAAATACGTTCTAATTGTATTTTAAATCACATTTGACGATACCCCATGTCATATTATTATAGCAGGTATCGAGTAAATATAATACCTTCATTAGAACAACATATAGAAGTTAGGAAAATTGAGGGCTCGAAGTTTCTGCCCCACATCGGCCGTGCGATTTTCCCGTACAAACCCATTGAACATGAACAATCTTTGTTAATTTCTCTCGCGCTAATGCGACGGACGCTCATATTTGATGAGCTCAACGCGCCTAATACCGTATTTGTTTAAATCGTCGAAGCAATATTTTAGGGATAAGCACATGCGGGCGGACCCCAAAGCCGGATTGATGTTGTGATCTCCGTGCCGGAGGACTTAACAGATTACGGACCCCAACGTCATTAGATAACAATGATGGAATGATAGCCGGAATAATTCGGCGACGCGATCCATCTTGCGCCTCGCCTGTCACGCCTCGCGCCCGCGCCGTCACCGCGAGACACGAGACACGAGCCAGTGCCCTGTCTCATGTCTGTCACCACTCACCACTCACCACTCAGTACTCACCACCGTCACCCTCGTCCATGGACTCAGAGACGACTTTAATAAACATTAGCACCCTGTAATGGATGATAGCTTGTGGTAGATAAAAATTTACGAGCGAAGGAGTCTTCGGTATGAACGGTACCTAAGTACGAGTATGATTAAATTGAGTGTTAGGACCTTATAACTTCCCCGCAATAGTGAACGTTATGGATCAATATAGAGAATTACAATAATATGAATGAATGAATGAATGAATGAATGAATATACTTTATTGTGCACATCGCAGTAATTACAAACACACACATGAAATAAAAACACAATAAAATGATGAGAGTGCACAAAGGCGGCCTTATTACTAAATAGCAATCTCTTCCAGGCAACCTTTGAAAGAAAGGAGCAAATTGCTGGAGAGAGGGTGATGTGCTTAAAGTATTTAGAACTAAAATTAAAATAATAAAATATGCTAAATAGTAAATACATTACCGTAGATAATAGAGACGTCGCCGAAATTCATTTCGAGCCTTCGGCCTAATTTACTTGTAAATCGGATTGTTACCATTCGAATGTCGCATTTCACTCCATTTGAGTAACCAAATCACGTCATTACCATAATCGTAAATTTACATGAAATCCCGAAATCGTGTGCGATCAATTTTACTCGAGATAACCGAGATGTGACGTCACAATAACCAGGATGCGACGTCACAAATCTGTAGAGTGCCGCGCCGGACATAACCGAGACGTGAAGGCACAGGTCCGCGGAGCGCTGACGGTTCCGCAGTCGCGGCACGACGCCCCGTCATTACGATCGGTCACGGCTCGCCGTAATAATACGTTTAGCGCCCGTCTATTAATATTCAAATTGATTTATAAGATGCCCGCCCCGTCGTAATTAAACTGCGCCGGAGACGTGTCAGGTATTACGGCCGATCGCCGTAATGGACCGACCATTGCGGCTAATGAATTTCTACGAGATATCATGATACCGTCATTATAGGCTCTAATGCTACGGTGTGTTTCGACTTTCTATGAGCCGGTGTCGAGTGTCGACAACATCGGCTCGGGGTAATTCTAGTTACTGTCAGTCATTTTCATCGTTTAATATGATATTGCGTAAATTGAAGTAATTCCTCGTGTATGCAGTATCAGGTTTAACGTGTAATCCGAGGTAATTCTAAATCAGAGGGATGATCTCGCGGAGGTGTGGGATAATCATGAGCTGTGTCGGCGGGTGGCGGCAGACAGGGGACTGATTTCGGCTGAATAATGCACGAGGACGGCGCGGCTCGTCAATCTCACACGCGCTACGAACGTCGCCATGTTTTACTACGATATGCTGTCTTGTGTTACAATTGGATTGCCGCTCCTGCCGTCGTCTCGAGTAGAGCGATAATCCTATATTCGAAGCTGACGCTCGCCCCAATAAACGCCAAGAACAAGGCGCCGCTCGTGTCAAAGAGATTTCTGGGTTAGAGCGCACATATTGCGTCTCGAACTCCGCAATCGATTCGCGAGCGTTATGAAATTGTCATATTGTCGTGTCGTACTCGGCCCCGCAGCCCCGCTCCGGCTGAACAATGCTTCCCAGAAATTTTAATACTCCGTTTCCTCGAATATTGGATATTACGCAATCGAAGATTAATACAGGCATCGGCTCCCACAAGGCGCAAACACGGTCCGCTCCGCTCCGCCGATTGTGAACACGACGCAGATGCTCCAAACACGAAACAGATCATACAAAAATATTCAGTTCACAATAATCATAATTTCTACATTTTCTTTAATATTTTTATGTCTTTTGTTCCAGGTAAGAGCCTTATGAACTTGTGGGAATATGCGTGGCCGCCACAAAGGAAGATCTTCCGACCGAGCAAGGTGGTATGCCCGGTCAGGCCGAAGCCCACGTGATACATTTCAGCTGTCGTATATATACCGCCGCGCTCAGAAAACTTCGATAGCGCGATGCAGGAATGTTAGGCGAAATGTGGGTACCGCCACATCACTCCCCCCCGAAGACCGGAGGTCGAATCTTGTGTCGCTTGAGTCGCCAACGCCAGTGAGTTCCAGTGAGTCGGAACTGTTGCAGTGAGTCCCAGTGAGTCGGAACTATAAGCTGCTGCACGGGATCCAGTGAGTCGGATAAGCTGCCGTGCGGGGCCGATGCTACGTGCTGACCAGGAGAGATGTGCTCTGCTTGCTGACCGGTCGGTGTAGTGAGAAAGCCCGATGATGCCGATGCGGAGTCGCCCAGGCCGTGGTACGTTGCGGCTAGTGGACGATGTACCCCATGAGGCGATTGCTGGCTGGCGCGGTGCGGAGGGGTGGGGGAGTGATGATGATGAAGGAGGCGTGTTCTGTCGAGGGTCACCAATGTGGGAATAATGCGTGTAGGCCAAAGGAAGATCTTCCGACCGAGCAAGGTGGTATGCCCGGTCAGGCCGAAGCCCACGTGATACATTTCAGCTGTCGTATATATACTGCCGCGCTCAGAAAACTTCGATAGCGCGATGCAGGAATGTTAGGCGAAATGTGGGTACCGCCACAAACTAATGGGCATTGTCCAAAAAAAATTACATGTACTTTTTATATTTTTTTTCGTTAAAATAGGGTATTTTAAGAATATAAATTCAATAATTTTGAAATTCATTGGCTAGTTTTTTCTCAATAAATTTTTAAAGTTTCGCTCTGACGTCATCATCGGCGGCCAATTGACCTCTGCAGAATGTTTTTTTTCCTTTGAATCTTAGTTATAATGGCTGGTTCGTCAAATACAAGTTATCATTATGTGAAAGCTGATACGAAAAGCTTACCAAAAGTTCGAAACGTAATGTTGGTCGAATTTATTGCTAATTTAACGCCATTGAAGGTCAAACTAAGGTTAAACATATTTCTTCAAAAATATAAGTAACTAATGGGTATTTTTTTCGTTTATATACAGAAAAACGATCACTGACCTTATTCCTCGAAATGTTTTTGTAATGAGCAAAATTTAAAAAAAATGGACAATCCCCATTGCAATTCCAATTGAAGAAAGCTCGGCGCACACGGTACGTTAATTCTTTGCCACAAACTTCAATAGACGATGTAGAGCTAAGATTTTTCTGAGCGAGGCTTTTTGTTTTGAAATCGAGTGAACTATTTAGGGAATGTCTTCTTAATCTGGATCTGCATTGTAACATGAAGCGGGTCGTGCCGAGTCGCCATTGAAACGGCGGCTGACAAACGAGGTTAATGAAATAGGCTGGAGCTGGCAGCGAGTGGGCTGCGGGACTCCGGCCCGACCCATTGCCCTAATAGCTCCTCGACAAATCGCGATAATGCGTTCGCTCTCGCACATTATTCCGCCGAGAATTCTAAAAGATCGCAGTAATTGGAAGTAAGTCAACTCAATCTAGGGAATAAAGATTTAAAAGGTTGTCCTCCGACTCGACTGGCTCGGCGCATTTGTCAGTAGTAGAAGCTACATTTTCTTGAGTAATAGCGTCTTTTACGAGCAATAACTATGATAATTCCGTCCAATCAGGATAAAATACAGCGGACATTAGTCGGAGATGGTGTAGAATAGCTGATAAATCGTTTGACGCGACTCCGGGGCTCCTGTTACATACGTTATTTTGAAAACTAACACCAGCTAAAGATTTTCACTTTCACAACTTTCCTTCAGTTAACAGTTTCCTTTATTAGAAAGCTGGAACTGTCTAAAAACTTTAAAAATCCGCACGTACAGTCGAAAAAGTTGTTTTATATTGAAACCACTAATGTTTTGACTTTCACAAGGTCATACACAATATCTTAGAGCAGAAGGGAGGCTCTGAAGCCTGTGTATTTCTTCGCGAGTTCGGGAATCACCTGCTTACATCAGAAGTAACAGGGAACTTTGCCGCCGTCTGTACGCGCGTCTTTATCAAATTCAGATCGCTCCTCATGAATTATTCACCGGCTCAGGTGGAGCTTCAACCAATATTTTCGATCTCGCGAGCAGGCTGTTGTTCTATTTTGTACAATATCACTCCGTACAATATTCTACAATATTCTCGACAAGAATTTATTTTATGTGCTCCACTTGTGTAGTCTCCCTGTTAAATATTCTGTAGCTCATTCTAAATCGCACGTCGAGAACGTCATGTGCATTCCGGCTGCGGGCTTACGCGTGAAGGGATCACGTCGGGCCCGTATTCGGTGAGGCCGGCGCTGGTCAGAGGCCATAAATCTCCTCCTTCCGCTGCCCGGCCGGCGGACAGAGTAGCCCCGCAGTAAAAGTTTTATCCTCCTTTCATGCTTGCACCACACACTTCCCCGGCGAGTCGGACCAATTCAAATTGTACATAAGCGGCTGAGAGTCTACAATTCCGTGCTCCCGTGCGGTAATAGACATGTCCTCTAATAGTGTTTTTGTTACGGGTTTTTGTTTCTTACGTAATTTAACTCCGTGAGTTGTTTTTTTATGCCCTGTAGTCACATTGTTTTTGTTTCTTCATTTACTGCCTCGTTTCTCCATTTCATTACTTCACTTGTACATTTTAGCTATTCCTTTTTATTTTGTGTCATTTATCGTAATTTCAAAATCATACATTAGTATTGCGCGGCTAATATATTGTATTATAATCTCGAAATGATTGTTTCCGAAAACAATGGAGATATTGTTGGCCATCGAAGTATTTGCGGAACATTTCTAGTCCCTTGTAAATACCCAATATTTACATAGAACTGCCTTACAATTAGGGATTGTAGAGTCGGCGCGGAGCTCGTTGTAAATATTTGCATGTTGTTGTTTTTGACTTTACTTAAGCCTGACTCAGAAAACCAACCGTAAGGGTCAGTTCAGATCAGAGCGGGGCTCGAGTGACATTCACCTTAGGGTCGTAACACAGCACCCGAGTGCACCTTGAAAGCCTGGCTTTTATGACAAAAGGAATAGATGAGGTAAGTTTAAGGTATAACTTATAAGAGTGTCTGTAATTTCTTACAACACTAGTGAAAGAAAATCTTTGCCTTGCTTCAACTGCGTTAGTATGATATGACCGTAAACCGCAACGATCTCCATCAGTCCTCGTCACGGAGTAACTCCGGCTGAGCCGTCAGCCGACTGCCCGTCAGCCGGCTCCCGGCTCGAAGGCCCGGACACGTCTGACGGCGCACGTAGCCCAAACGAAATTACTGGAAACATGCGTGACATTTATTGTGTAACGTTTCGTTATGAAATTATAGACTCGAGAAGTATTTACTGTTTTCGGTGCCGAAATTCTATTTGCGTACTCTTTGCAATTGCCGATGTTTCGTAGCTGATATAGATGCGCCGTCAGTCAGTCCGATAGTCGCCCACTCGGCGTCCTCTTAATTACGGTGCGCGGTGCTTAATACCCGGCCTCGACTAATGACGGGCAAATGAGATCCCGTGGCCCGCCGGCGCGGCGCGAGCGTGGGCGTGACACCCGTAACCCGTCCGATATTCACCTCTTGTCAAAACTGGCCATCATGTGTTATAGTGAGTAGTGTGTTAGTGACTCTAACTACACGTCTCGGACATGTATAGCTTTCACTTTTGTTTGGACTGTATTCAATCGGTGCCGATTTACATTGTCAGTATAACGACTGGGCTAGCTAGGCACTGTATCAATATAAACATACTAGCAGAAATCAGAATATAATAAAACCAACATGTCAAGTCTTGTTAAAAAGTAAAACTGATAAAGTTATATATAGATGTACCACCAAAGAATTTAAATTTGAACCCTGCGAGAGTCCTGCAACGTATATTTTTAACAATCGGTTAATTGATATCGGCGATTGTTTAATTTTCAATATTTGCGTCAGTCGACGCGAGAATTTATTTTATTTAGTCAAATATATCGTGAAAATTGTTTGTTTTGCATCAATTGTTGTGTTAATTGCGATGTTGTTGCTGTCGCGTGTTAAAACGTGGGGTGTTGTCGTGTTGACACGTCGTCTGCGGCCGCCAATCAGAATCGCGAATGAGGCCCGCCAGAGGATTAACTCCGGCTCAGGACAAATATTACGAGCCAACGAGCCGATGACACCCGAGTCCCGACGCTACTGATCAGCCAAACACGCTATGTGACAATCAGGGATGTTACGAAGCTTCGACTTCGGCTCCGATAAGTCGGAACCTCCGGTTAATATTACACCTTCGGTTCCAACTTCGCCTCCGATACTTTCAAATCGGAGGTTAATCGGAGGTCGAAGCAACTTTGAAAACTCCGACTCCGACTTCGGTTCCGATATAGTCACCTCCGTTACATCCCTGGTGACAACATGCGATCACACGCGCCGGCTATTCTGTAAGAATTCTAATTATGACTATGATTTGTTCCCCGTAATTCTACTTGGAATTTAAATTGCTACTATAACCTACCAGATGCGGCAAATCAAACAAAAACATTTATACAAGTTTAATTGAAATTGCGATTCAAACAGCGTCGCCAAGACAGCGAAGACAGCGTGTAACAATCAGGGGGTATTTGGTCTCAATTACCTATTAACATCCGACAGCCGACATGCGGCACGTACGGAACAAATTAATTAGCGAACACAACACAAACAACAAACACGACAAGATAACAAACACTAACGACGCCGTCAACAGCGGGACCGATACATGAATAAATAATGGGAAAGTCTCGAGCTAGACGTGCGACACTGTTTTAGGGTTAAGTTATATCTGTGCCTATTTTATATATCTACGAGAGTCTGTCGAATATCAATGACAAGATATTTGTCATCCATGAATATTGCATTATAATTTATAAGACAAAAAACCAGATTACTCGGCTGATGAATCTACCGCAGTTACAATTTATAACATTACATACAATATTATCAATAATAAGCTACTCCTTACTTTATAATATGTATAAAAGCTCATATAATAATAATATAATATCTATGGACGCTTCACACCACGTCAGTCTGGCCCCGTGCTAAGTTCCTGAAGGACTTGTGTTACAGGTACCAGACAACGGAAATATATTTAATACTTTTATACTTTACATATATTTAAGATTTTTATTATATGATACACATATTTAATACACATCCACGACCCAGGAACATTTAAAAACTTTTTGTTCCGTCGGCGGGGTTCGAACCCGCGACCCCGGCTTGAGTTGTCACACACTCTAACCATTGAGCCACGGAGGTCGTCGTGAGATGAGGATATAATCATAAGTTTAGTATTGTTGTATTGTGTTTGGTTTTTGTTAAGTAGGTACCTGAAATAAACAGATTTTTTATTTATTTATTTTTTATCTACCGAAACCTAATTACAATATGATTATAATCACAGCTGCACACAGAACACACAACCTCCATCGTGTGTTGGAGGTCGGTTAAAAGTTTGCCTCGTCTGATGCTCAGACGTAGTCAGCCAATGATATTGTATGTTACTATTTAGAAACTCATTGCGCCAGCAGATCCTAGTCATGTATATTCTTAGCATATTCCTAGCATATTCTTCTCAGCATTTTCAATTTACTCTGGAGCTAATATTCGCGACGCGATTGTGCCAGGACCGTGTTCTCGTAACGACCGAACCCGGAGACACCGTACAGTATGCAGCTGTATGGAGGAATGCGAGACCATTTCTTTTATCGACAGTTTAGTTTTATTGAGGAGCATTCGTGAGGCACCGTAGTACGTAGTACGCTGTAAAGTTTCCTGTGGTGCGAGAAATCGCGTAATGAAAATGTTTTTGTGGGACTTGCTCTTCAGTCTACACAGTTCTTTGTAATGCCAGTTACTTTTTATACTTCTAGATGTTGACTACAACATAGTTTATGTCATGTGTGGGAATTCGTTTTATTTTCTTGACAAAAAATATCATTATATGCACTTTTCTATAAGCATAGTTTACAAGTCATACAACTATGTATTTCCATACCCATTCAAATTACTTCAGTAGTTTATGGAAGACAGAACATGAAATACGTCATGTTTATTGGGCGTCGATTCTTGGTAAATGAAACTAATTCTATTTTAATTAAACTAGTCACTGGAACGGCCATAACATGGCTATACTTAATATTTTACTGTCCAATTTCATTTGATCAAAGAGGCATCTTATGGCTATATTTCTCAATCGACCAGTCAACAGATAGTTGGCTACGACTGTACCTCTGTGACAGTGCCGGCTTCTGATTAGTTCCCTGATTAGATCTCATCGAAAGTAATGTACAGTTCCCGTGCGCGGTATATCACCGTGCATCGACACCTGTATGGTAATTTCATGCCGCTAATGACTATTATGTTCGGAATGTTTTCATTAAATATTCAGAGATATTAATCGGTGCCGGTACTACTCTATCTAAGATAGAGGAGAGTCCGCCTCTTTGGGAAATGCATCTTGCACTCGAGGAAAGGGTGAGACAGGCAAACATAGAATTTTCGAGTCTTTTAGATAATTATAGTCTATTATTAAAGCTTAGGGTTTTATCAAATTTGGCTGAAGGTTATATTATGATACCCGTTTAATCTTCTTCGGCCAAAGGAACCATCAGTGAAACACTCGCCTTTTGTTATCGTGTAGCCGATACCCGCTACTTTAATTGGCCGCTTTGGGCGCATTACCTACCTACAACCTACCAATTTCTTTTACAAGAATTTCTATTCGCTTTGAGCCGCAATCGCCGTCTGAGCCTTTATTTCTAGGCTCTATAAATACTTATTTGCACAATAAAAGCCGCTATTGTGTCTTAAAGCTCTCAAAGTAGTTTTAGATCTCATTTTATTTACTTTATACTGTATCAGTATTTATAAATACTTGAGTGTTTTTCGGAAAAACACTGTTTTTCGGAAAAACACTGTTTTTCGCCTAAATATTTTTATTTTGGCAGTAGATCATACATAATTATTATTATAATATGTATACTAGATACCCTACATAAATCGTTGATTTATTTTCTGTTGATTTTGACATCGACACTTTTGACATCACCATTATGGCAGAGTAGACAGAATGATAGACTATGCCGACTTAGAACTGATGTAAAAAAAATTACGTTTGACGTATTATGACAAAAGTCGTCGCTAGAGTTACATTACCTACAAATTTAGTTGTTGTTTATATTTTGGCACATGCAAAGAAAACTGTCAGAATTCAATTTCAAAATCTTATTTTTAAAAATAAATTATACCAGCCAGCGCGCCAGCCTCTAACTTATCACCCCCAAACCCGACGAATTTGACAGATATCGAAACCTGTCCATTTCTTTGCAGTCGAACTACTGGTAGTTATGTATATTGTGATTATGGCGTAAAAATGTAATGATAGAGCCCTAGAGCTCTATGATAGAGCTCGACTGGGGCTCTTTCATTACATTTTCTAGCTAATGCGAAAATTAGCAACAGCAAACGTGATAGTGATTGCGTATTGTTTGTTGTACTGTCTGCAGCGTAAATAGTGCGACCCTCACAGCACCAGCCCTCGCCGCCAAATCAGTGCTAATTAGTCCGCGCGAAACACGCGGTCAGAGGGGACCAGGACATCAACTACGGGACTAATGGGACACGGGACATAGTACAATCTGTTATCTGTACCCTGATTCCCGAACATCCGAATCTGCTATTTAAATCCAACAATACTATGGATTTGTTCCAGTCCGAATAAAACAGCAAGTTGCTTTGATATGCAGATTGCAGAATATATCCCAATCAGAACACGTTTGTCTTTGATTTGACTTTTTATTATAGAATGTGTTTTATTATAAAGCATTGAAACCATATCGAAACGATGTTATTTAGCGGAATCGAGCCGCTTAATAGGTTCAACAGCTCGTGAAATCCGCTTTACTATTCATCCTGTTTTATTCCACAAATATGTTATATTATATGCAGCTTATATGTATTATGTCAAACATATTTACTGCGTTATATATGAGCTGTGTCACGTTTCACCATCATATTGTAAAGCCATCTAAAATGTAATTGTTTGCGATCAAACATTTCAATGGGATCGGACGTGGGCCGCGGTCACATTACAGCTCAATACTCGCTATTGATTTAATTTTATTTATACGTGTAAAGTATAAACCAATAATAATTGATTTTATCTTCATAATAATTATACATATTTTGTAAAGTTTGAAACTTTTTCTGGGGCCTTATTCTAAAAACTATATTAGTAGGACTTCGACAGTGCGCGGTTCTAATAATGACTTGAAGTACAAAATTTGTGCCCCAGGTTTCAATAACATCTAGAAACAGTGAGATATTCATAACAGCTAAAAGTGTATTCTTGGGAAATAAAGCTGTAGCGATACAGTTCGCAATAAAAGTAAGTGGCCGACGACGCGACGGTACCTGTCCGCACGTGAACCACTACACCCTGGAGACTGAGCTACATAGTACTGTATAGTAATACTCTATATTACGTAGAACTCAGTACTCGGGCCGCGTTCCACCAAATGTTATTGCACTGTAGTAAACTGTCTCACCTGAATACACTGTCTTATTGCGCTGGGAGTTGGGACTGAGGTGTGGAATATCATATTTTACTGGGCGAAGATGACTGGTGTGATGCGGGAAATACGCTAAATATGTTACATGTTCTGTAAAAGCTCTGTTCAGTGTAAATTGAACATTTTTAGAGTAAAAATACCCAATATCCTTCGCTGTGGTCTATTCTGTACTATGTGCGTCCCGCAAAATTGGCCTTGTAATTTCGGAGTCCATTCAATGCAAACAAAGATGCCTGTCTTATTTACAATATTATGTAATTTATTTATAGTAATTAGTAAAGCTCTAGACATGGTAAAATGCTTACAAATATTATATCGTTGATTTATCTTAAACTCCCGTCTCACTTTCATCACAAACACTTGAAAAGAATAAACTTACCGTTCGTCCCGTTCGGTGGGTCTTTAGCAAACAAGCAACTCTATATCGGGTAACAGAATTTTTCGCACGTTATGAAAACTTTTATCGGCGATAACCTATTCCCGGGGGAGCCCGGGGGGTGTCGGGGGATCTCGGGGGTGCTAAGTAGGTCATTACTGTACGTCACATCTCCCCGGGATCCCGGAATCGCGGCGTTTGAATAGCGAGTGCGAGTATGATTTCCATTACACATGAAGTGCTATCGGAAAACCATTTGGGAGGCCGCGCCGGGGGTAAAACAACGAAGTTTTTCGCCGGCCGGACTCGTGTTTAATAAGCGTTTTATTTCGCCAATAAAGTGCGCTGTAATCGGGTGTATGGCGTCGGGTATGTAATTCGGCCGCTACTATTTGTCTCGAGGGGCGCTCTCGTGCGTACCGGGGGTTCTCGGACTGTCTCAGGCTTATCAGGAAAAGAAATAGAAGATCATATTCAATACTTATAATATTGATAGAGTACCTATTACGTTATTTAGATTCTGGCTGCTGCTAGCCCGAACGGTGAATGATGATTTCATCATTACAGCGAGTCGGCCGTGTCGCTTCGCCCACGCCCGCCGCTCGCCGTTTGATTGACTGACGGGACAATCGCACGCCATCGACGGCCGGCTGATCTGCCCTGTCGGAGACCGTGGTATTTGTTTGTGGCATAACTTGACACTGGAGGTCACGGAGTCTACATTCCATAGGAACGAGGATAGCGGGAGATCTCTGAGATTTGATCTGATCTTAGAGTTACGGCCAACATCATGACACTAGGCACAAAATTATATCATTAAAACCCGTGCTTAGGTACTTCTCTCTCGAGGTTCACACGCGAGAAATAAAAATACGGTAATAAGAAACTCCACACGATTTATCGTAGCTACCGAGTAGGAATTCTGAATCGCATTATCTCGGAAAGCTGCCAGCTCATTTGCCGAATTACGCGCGATAAATAAACATAACTAATCAGAAGTTGCGTAGTTGTCGGAAGTTGGCGCAAGTCGGAACGGTGAAACTTGTATCGTTTTGTTCGGAAGTATCGGCGAATTCGGTCACACTCGAGCGCGGTTCGCCCCCCGCCGGCCCTCGGGGGACGAGTTCCACGTTCGGATGCAGTCATATTGTACAGACAACAACTGTGATCGAGGAACAAGTTGTCGTCGACTCGCCAACTCGTCGTGTCGGGCTTGAGGGGATAATTTCCTAATACATGTTGTAACTAGACGATTACTTCCACCAACTTTTTATACCATGGATTACTAATAACTAATAAGCTAATAATACATATTGTAAAATATGATATAATTAAATACAGTCTCGCTACGTCGCGTTGGCCCAACATGTAGATGATTTTGGAACTACGTGTTCGTGGTTTATTCCTCTATGAGTATTGACTTACAATGTACATAATCGACGTGGATAGGCTACTTGACCTATATTCAATTTCATTGAACAAATGCATATTTCTCGTAGAACTTGGCCTAGGAAACCGTATTTCACCATTATTATCAAATAAAAGCTTATGATTGATAAATAAAGTCGATTTGCAAATATGATTTTATGAAAATAGGAATTGTACTGACGAAAACGCTTTTGCGGTACTTCCGATTTGGATGTGACGTCATCCTCATACTAATTTAATATCTTTTATTTATCGCGCTCGCTATTTGTAAGTATAAGCCTATTATATATTTTCTTGAATAATTCAAATAAAACATCAGTTTTATATAAGTATATTATCTCCATTTATTGTAAACGGGAAATGAAATGGCCAAAACTTTTCTCCAAAAGTTTTCAACATTACAAATGATTTCTAATTTCTTATATAATTATTTTATAATTTTTGGGCACTTTTAGACTCGTACATTTAGCACATTAAAAAAAATTCAATAAAGAGAGTTTAAAATACAAAACGTATGACGTCACACTATGGCGGACAGTGTTTTCGGCGCCATTTGAGAGGCATATTTTTCAATAAAAATTTTTATTGGTTTCTACTGTGTAAAATATTAAAATATTAGTTTTTTTTGTAAAAATGAATGATTATGAAGCGATTAGCATGAAGAAAAAAATTAGGTCAAGTAGCCTATTGTGCATGAGAGTACTTAGTCTACTCCATCAGCTATTTCATCATGATCATCCATCAGGGTCCGACGTACAAAGGAGATATTTCCTATGTATATGTATCACCTTATTTAATCCCCAGTGAACACTATCCGGAAATTGGGTGGTTCTCACCGTCACCAAGAAACCCGCAGTATTGACCGTATCTCATTAATACCTGAAGGAGGCGAGCGGTTAATTCAATTAATATATTCAGCGTGGCCGGTGAAGCTGTTTGTCACGGCTCCCGGCTCGCGGCGTCAACCCCCGTTGCTCATGTAACATTCATCGTCCGCGAGACTCTCCTCCCCCCTGCCCATGCCCCCCAGCTCCGCCGGATATAAAAACCCGCGAGACGACCTCTATAATATTGTCGACACTTTAAACTCTGATGAATTTTACATCGTCTTCACGGGAACTGTTTGTGCCCTCGCATCGAGTTATAACTTTATGTTAATACTCATAAATAAAACAATTTTCGTATGGATGCAAGTTGCAACATACTTAACATTATGAATTCGGGAGTTTGCCTGTCTTTCTGTTTCTTACTGCTGAAGCGATTTAGACGTGCCAGTACTTCAAATCCCATAAAAGGACATTACCACGAGTTTTCTACCAACAAAACTTCAATCTTGAAACATCAGATTACTTTAGTACTTGCTGTCATTTATAAAGATAGCTTTTACTTCAGCATGAGGAGTTGTTTCGCTTCAGAGATTGAAAAAAAAACACTGAACTTACAGTAAATAAAACTCCTGAACAAACAAAAAACATGGCTAAGCCGCTGTTCAAATCAAAGGCAATGCTCGCGCTATACGCCTGGACTGGCTCCATTAGTGCTGAATACAGACTGCCGGGGTTTATCCGATACTTATATAATTTGTAAAACATAAAATATCAATAGAAAAATCAAAATATAATAATAATAAATTATTACGTGACACGTAACAATGAGAATTCTAAGTAAAAAACAACATTATTTAGCAAAATCGCTTTAAAGGTATTTTTAAATGAAATGTAAATTGTGTCACCTTACCGCACCTTACCTAAATTACTTGAAGATCGAGTGCACTCAGCTGACTCGCAAGAAAAACACTGGCGCTAGTGTTGCGACACCACAGTGTCGATGTTAGTGCACTCGATGTCAGAACATTCCACGTCACACGTAGAGAAAACACCTGTATTCCTCACATCTAAGAGTCCTCATTAATGTGAATAAAAATATAAAAACAAAAATATATATAGAGTGAATAAAAATATAGAAACAAAAATATATATAGAGCTAGAAATAATTTATGTAAACGTTGAAAATATATCGATGTGAATAAATCAACAATTTTCTATCAGTTTTATTGCGCAGACAATTTGATTACTGATGACTGCACACGTTACGATAGGTTTTTTGATTTATACGGTATAAAGTTTAATAATGAAATCGATAGCAGCAGGCCGGACAGGTGTATCTCGCTGGAATTCGATACCGACTGTCGTAACTCCGCCGTAATCGTATCGGTTCCGCCGCGTATCATATTATTATTAATCAATTCTAATCTCTCGCATACATTTACTAGATAAATACTACAATCAATTCCAAGTTAATATAAACCGCCGTTGGCCCATAAGCATTCG
Organism: Polyommatus icarus; assembly: GCA_937595015.1. Taxonomy (NCBI): domain Eukaryota; kingdom Metazoa; phylum Arthropoda; class Insecta; order Lepidoptera; family Lycaenidae; genus Polyommatus; species Polyommatus icarus. The sequence continues at coordinate 339,647 of OW569322.1, read as the reverse complement.
ACTCGCGTACACGGTACCCTGTCATTTAGCCGTCACCCAAATTATAGGAGCCCATTAGATTAAATTTGTCGTGCACCAATTTTGTGTGTTTAACTAAATATAGGGATCAAAGTGACCAATTAATTTATTAATATTACAGCTGCTGTATAATTACTTTGAATATTTAAGTACTTAATATCGGTTAGCGTTACAAAATAATATTCTCATTCTTAAAATCAACGTTAAAATAAAAGTATAATCACATTTCTTTTTTTGTCGCAAGGTTGGGCTATATTTGACCAACACATGTATCGATATAATATGTAAGTAAATCGATAGTCGATACAGCCCTGTGGCGTCACTAGGTGCAAATGGCCGCTTACCGCCGACGACCCGCTCCGCTCCGCGCCGGGCGGGTTCAGCTTCGCTGTAATTCAGTTTAAGCCGCTGACGGTTTGTTTTCCTTTTACACGACGCGACGCGGGGCCTCGCGCTTTTCACTTTCACTATTAATATTGTTTTCTGTATGTAAATTTAATGTCGCCGACGTTCGCGCCACCTCCGGTATGATTAAATCTCAGGTGAATTTCGCGGAAAATCATTTCTTGTTGGAAGTATTCTCGAATGAGGGAGATATGAATTGATGGTTTCGAACAATGTGGTCCCGCAATAAATATTAATACCCCGTTCTGCTGACGGGCGGTGGCGGGATCCGTCGTCTCGGCCGAGGTGACCGGAGCGCGGCAAAAACATGCCCCAGGAACCGCCATCCGCCGCCGATGCCGTGCGGTCACCATTGTTACGGAGAATTGTGGGACCGAAAAATAAATACGCCTCAAACAAAACTTGCTTGCTCTTTATCTTTATTAATGTAAAACTCAGCGTTACATTACAAACGTTATCTCATAACAAACAATAGCATCGCTGTTCGCTTTATTTTCTTGACCTGGCAAGTCGCAGAAGTTCTACCTATCTATTGCATCTTCTGTCGACTTTCGAGGCGCCGTAGTTCTGGCCGATGCGCGATGGATGTAGTCTAATCGGTGGTTCCGGGGGAGACTCCGGAACGAAGCGAGTCACGTCGCCGGCAAAACGTGACATAGTTAGTTTTTTAAGTATATATAAAATATGTACCTATGTTAGTTTTAAGGTATTTATTATATAATTATAATATGTATGTTAGATTTTAAGGTATTTGTTATATGGGCCTCTGATGCCCGAAATCAATGATATTCTATGTTACTAATTGCCCGAAATAAATGATTTGATTTGATTGAAAGACATTCCTCGCAAGTCGCAACCCAACCTCAGAACTACATATTATATTTTGATTTATTTTATTAGGATTCATTAAGTTTTATAGCGTATTGTTATTCTATCTGGATAGTAGATAACCGATCTTTAGCGGTTATCGAGTCACCGTTCAGCGTCTAGTTAGCGGACAACTTCATAAACTGACTCTACATAGTCATTTCAACTGCGTCGTGACTCGTGAGCCGCCCATTCCGTATCGGCTCAGCTCGCAGTTGATCTCCGCGACGATATAATAAACATGTCAACGGAAATATTTTAAATAACTTTAAAAAGCTACTGAAACGCCCCCATAATTGATTGTTCAGATGTTATCTCGCGGACGTATCCATTAACATAAACGTCCGGGTAATTTACTTTTACGGTCTTTAACTAGAATCTAGATGCTGCCGTTTAAATATTTCTTACATGTCGCTGATACGCTTAAAGGCAAATTAAAATAAAATATCTTTCATTTTATTACATCAATAGCTTTTAAAACTATACCTAATCGTTAATAAAATTTACTATTTTCTGTATAAATCATAAAATCTATGTTTTAACTGGTGTTTTTCTTATTTTCAGGTACGTACTCTTTCATTCCAAATTTTTCGTGAATAAGGTGAGTGATCATTATTTCCTTACGTTTCCTAGGAAAATGTCCGCAGTAACGAGGCGGCGGTGGTCACTACTCGTGTCAGACGGACCGTGAACTTCGATATACGGGAGTCGGGAACCGATGTCGTTTTTGTTCTAATAACAAATATAAAATAATACCGGGAGTAGTCGTCTGTGGATCTTGATATTACATATTTGAGGACTCGATATTTTTGTTATTATCGCAAAGCTATTTTTGTATTGCTAAAATATCTTACGCATGTGTTGACTTACTGAGTTATTTATTTTATTAAGACATGAAATAATTACAAGTGTAGTTTCCACATTTACTTTGAATATTACTTCGATAATCATTGTAATTAATGTTGAAGGTTTAATTTACCCAATTATCGTGCCTTAATTTACATTCAAACGTATGAGGAGAAATACAACCACTTGATCCAAATACCAAATTAATTGATATTCAATATTAATCAACGATTAACTTAAGCACACATTCTTGGTTTTGTAACTGGAACTAAAATAACAATATGTACGAAGATAAAGATAACAACATTGGAGTGTGATAGGAACGAATTCCTCAGAAACGAATTTATTGTGGACACCAAATGTAGCAAATTAGATTTTTATTTTTTTATACATAATATTGTAAGTTCGGATTTCAAAGTTGAACATAGTGATAGGTTAATAAGTTTTGTTATACATTCCCTATATTTAAGAGAATTAGATAATAATGTTTGTTAAATTTTTGTTAAGGCCGGCTTAATCTAAGTGATGTATGGCCTTTATAAAATTTAAGTACCGAATAGCAATCGTATAATTTTATAAGCAGCGCTATCGACGTCTCATCAAATGACGTTACAGGCATGTGTGGGCTGGTGGGGGCTGGTGGGGGCTCACAATACTCTTTTGTCGGAGACTTCCTCTGCTGAGCCTTTTGTGATGGGGTTCGTGCTAGATATCATCTCGAGCGTGTAACGGGCTCCGGCGGGGTCGCGACAAAAGGCACCAAATATAATTACAGACGAACCAAATGATACGTATCGCTATTGTCAACTTGCATTATTCGTCTATCATTATATATTTTACGTACTTCCGTCACTACCTATTTAAATAGATTTTGAAACATAGTTGCTAAAATTTCATATAGTATTTCAAGAATTAGAACTTAGAAATTTAGAATCGACACCTACCTTCAATTGTTTACAAGAGATAAAACAGCTTTTGAAACAATGAAAGATAGACACTTTAGCTTGATAGAGAAATGGCAAGTCCTATACAATAAAGCAGACTATTTACAATGGGATTATTGTTTGAAAATATTTCACCCTTTGTCAACAATAGAGTATCAAATGGCACAATTTAATGTTCCAACGAGAATAACCTTTTACTCTGCAGGAACATTTAAAGCGAATAAAATTCTAATTCAGTGAATGAGGCGGCCACATAATACGGAGCTATTTTACCTCTAGGTCTATGAGAGTGGTCTCTACGTGGTCCACATAGCGATCATTCCAGAGGTATTTTAATTCCGAACAAGTGTATTGTCCGCGAACAAAGCGGCGAGGCCGGGGCTTTCATATTTCAGCGTAATTGTTTTAATTTTCATTTAATATCGTTGCCATTGCTTAACATATTGTAATTTATGCCAGCTGCTCCTGAATTTATCGCGCGGGTTAGGTGCTCGCGGTGCATTTTTAACCTGTCCATGTAATTTTCAGTGCTCGTTCCTACCGAATAAGTTTATCATGTTAAACCTAGTTCAGTGTTGTATAGACCCACACTTAAATCAACACCGCGAACCCAACAATAGCTTCACTTAAGTAACACATTACAGAACAGTAGCCGCCCTAAGTGCGTGGTATTCAAACATCTACGGCGGTGTGGCGAGCACTCACGGCAGCACCGGCGTCGATAACTCAGCCTCCCCCATTCGACGCTCAAATTAAATCCGTCCCTCACTGCCCCACGTGCTCCGTGCGTGATCACACCTCGTGACGTCAGCGGTGCTATCACAAAAGATTCCCCATCATGATTTCTTGAGGACATCGTCCCCACACACATACTTATTATAAGCTTTTTTTTTGGTGTAAAAATATCACCACAATACAAAATTATAGCACTTACTCAGCTCGCCATATGAAATTTAATACGCTGCATTATCCTCAGGAATTCCTATTGAGACCTAGGTACAGTATGTTAGCTCGGATGTGCCAGCGATTGTTGTTCGGTCGGGACTCGGGTACAAATAAAAAATGTAGAGTCTCTGAACTAAGACTATTTTCCACTTGTCAGATTTGTGTCTCGAGTAGGCGTTAGTTTATAATATGAGGATAAACCCTTTTTGCTCACTACGAAGAGTAGGCCTGTTATTAATATCTGTACGGACTTCACATATTTCGTATGAATTACTAATGACTAGGCACTTCATATAACGTTAGTAGATTAAGGGCAATTGAGACGTGTTAAAATATTTCTATTTATTTAAAGTTGGCGTGATAAATGGATAAAACGAGTGAACAAGTTGGAAGCTGGAGTGGAATCGGCAGTGGATTGTCTCGTGTCGACACTCCCGCTCTCCCGCTCTCCGCTCCGAGCTCTCCCGCCAGAGTAAATACAGAAAAGTTTCGAGACGCTGATATAATATTCTCTCAGAGCTGAAACATTAAGCGCTAAGGATATCAAACACGAAAAGGCTGCGGCAAACTAGCCTTATTTTTAAATGAGGTAATGCTCTCAAACCCGCCCGAGAACGTCGCGGAGTAAAGGGAATTACTTTGTACTTTAGAGAAAGCTTTCCTTTAAATTAACTTAACTCGCAAAAGGACAATGTTATTAAAACAATTAACGAGACGCAAATTTTACTGTCTATGCGGTAACTATCTCCGAGGTAAATGCATCATACACAGGACATAACGAAAATACAAGTTAAAGTAATTCTTGAAATAAAAATTCCGAAACAAGAAACAAACACTTGTAGCTGTCAGAAACAAATGAATTCCTTGAAAAAACGTCGGACATCGTTCGGGAATGTCGTCGACAAAAAGCGTCGAATTCCCCGTAACGTCGCATCGGAAATCTGAAACATGACAGCGAGCCCTGTCAGCGGCGACGGATGATGTCGCGTGGTGTCGCGCGGTGTCGCCGCGTCAATCCGTCGCGGGCTAATTTACGAGAGTGGATGAGTCGACGCGAGCGTATTTCGGGAACGTAATATGTCGGGTATCGGCGGGATCGCTGAGTGGCGTTCCGTTTCCAATTTATTTTAAATTCCGTCGGCGGTTAGCTGTCATTGTGTCAATGGTCGCGCGCCGTTCCGTGCCGCTGCCGACTCCGACATAAAATGTGAGGACGGCTGTTGACGCTCCTACACAATGTTTAATCAAAAACAAATCGCCCCAAACTTTTCGACTTTGGGACTTTCGTCCATTCCAAAAACAATTTTTAGGGAGATTCTTAAAAACTTCAATAGTGTCTTCAAAACTGTGTTAATATTATTTAGATTATATAATATACTTCTTTAACTAACTAACTCCAGAGCCAGCGGGCTCAGCGACCCAAAGTGGATCTTGGCCTCCGAAATGAGCTTCCGCCATTGAGCCCAGCTGTCCTGCCGCTCCTGCGCTACCTCTATATTTGATATATTCGCTACCTCTATGTTTATATCGCTACCTCTATATTTGGATATATTTGATCCTATATTTTATTTTTACGAGGATCAAAATATATACCTCTTTATAAATTTAAATTACACAACCAAACAATAATACAGTAGAACTACAAATGTAAGTAAAGTTTAATATTTGTAGCGTTACAAAAGTTAATTCTGTAAAAACTGTCGTGGTGTGTCGGCTAGGCGGGCGGCGGCGCGCGGCGGTGGCACGAACTCTCGGTGAGAATTTATCAGGTAGAATTTTTCATCCCCTCACCCACGGAGGAATTCTTTAATGTCAACCTTCCTGTCGACGGATATTTCACGTCCAACTAGTTGACAGCTTTCCTTGCATATTACGTGATGCTCCTTCCGGAATATTTTATTTAATCCCATACTAATATCGCCGTGCATTTTTTTTCAATCGCATGATATATTTCATGTGGAAGATGGAGGAAAAAAAGAAGGAGGAGGACCTGTTCGACTTTTTTTAAGATAAATTTAAATTAGGTTTAGTAGCAGATACGCTTTAATAGACCTTTACTTCTTTCCCTTTCACATACTCACAAACGGGATACTGGTCGCCTCGTACAGAAGGCTCACTCATTCTCTGAGTCGGTCGGCCGAAAATATTAATGGCTTCCCCCATATTTTGTCAGTCTTTTATTGAAGTAATTTGAAGTATCGGAGGACGCCTCCCCCGGTGATTTACGAGATGACACAGTAGCCGGAGTGCCACATATAACGCTCCCGATAACTGCCGGAGCTCTTATTTCCTGTAACAATAACAGTCCATCAAGTGTCATATTTGTAGTCGGCGGCCTGCCCCCCGCCTGTTGCAGCCGGAACTGCTCCCCGGGGACGGGGGGACGAGGGGGGAGTCGCGTTACGCGTGTGCCTCTCAATTATAATAAAACGATTTCGCATCTTGGCATTGTACATTTGATTTTTTTACGACTCCCTCGTCTCTCGACTAGTCACATTCGCCGGGGCGAGAGTAAATAATGTGTCCAAAGTTTTTTAAATATATCGTTCTCTTGTTATAAATAGCTTCCCGTCCGGCGGCGTTTTCCTGTTTTTAAACGTTCGCCGTGTATTAGTAATATTAGTATCGCGATATAGAGGTGTCGAAAGCAGAGAGCCTCGAAGTCGCTCCCGTTTCTAAATTGTCTATTTGTCTCGGAAATACAATGTATAAATTGCGAGAACGTTCGTTTTATGAGCTCGGCATCCGCAGTTTGTCGGGAGTTAGTTAGTAGTTTTAATGGACAGTTTTATGTCGTCCGTCGACTCTCGACTCGTCCGAGTTCAGACGCTGACGAGTGTCGACCGATTCTGTCGTCTCCTAAAATTTAACGAGTCCCGCCCGCATCTCCGCTCGGCACAGAGCACTCGACGCTATTATGGTGCGCGCTCGACACGTTCTATTTGCAATTTCGAGCAGACATCATGTGCAACAAATCGACTACACTGTCGCCGTAAGTGATATATCCGTCTCGATTAACAATAATTTCATCGGCGATGCTCCGGCCCGGCGCGGGCGATAACGACCGCTATCGCTCTCGTGGGCGTTTATTTTGAGAGTTTATTGTTTGGAATGCTGTGGGAATCGTCCTGTCTGTCGGTATATTTTATGAGTGTGAGATTCGACGCGAGCCGATAAGATCTGAACAAAGGTGAAGCTCGTCACCCCGTCACACCTCCGACGTGTCGCACGTCTGACGGACAGACGGACGTCAGTGCATGTCGAATGCTGTGTGAGAAACAGGACTAAATTGCTATTTATTACAATGTTGCTGAGACATTTTGAATATCGAATTACGTATAGGTACCTACTAGCTATCGTTCGGTATAGTATCATTTACTGAACCGATTATGTACAACAGGATTTTAATAAAAATATTTTTTGAATACAATATGAAGCATTTTTGGTGTCATAATGTTTAGAGTATTTGTTAAAATAGCTTTTTTTAATAAATCATTCATTTATTCAGAGAAACGTTTTAGTTGCCACAAAGGCATTTGGTATTTTGATCTCCCCACAAAAGATGGTCGTATCATTTGAGAGGTCCTATTTATTTGATTCTCTATCGTTGGATTGTGTGTCGCTTGATACTCATTTAAATCTCAAAAGGATATTGGGCACAAAGCGTGCGGCGTGTGGTGCCGTGTGAGAACTGCAGAGATATCGTTCTGTGGACAATGATACAGATATATTTTGTTTGTATGAGATGATACTAATGCTTCCTAAAAGTTATCACTGATATATCATATTATATATCTTTGAATTTTATTCCCAACTAGCTGTTGCCCGCGACTTACATACGGGTGGTTCTACAAAAATTGGGTAACTTTCAGGGATATTTTGTTTACTGTAGTTTATATCGTAAATTTAGACATATTTGGGTTTATAAGATGGGTAATATAATGAATATACTGTTGCAAAATATTTTAAAAACTACTCTAAAAACAGACATTTTTTAGAGTAGTTTTTAAAATATTTCGATTTTTCTGAATTTGACTGCCACAGGACTGACGAGGGTGACACAGTACTGATATATAATGCAAACATATTAGAAATATATGACATTTGTGGCATTTATGAAACGCTTATAAACTATAATTATATCACTTTAATTATTTTAATGTATCAAGTTCTTAGAAGTTAAATATCGAAAAATATTTTGTAATAATACGGGGAAAACACAATCACCACCTTTATAAGAATTTTGACAATTGTAATAAACATTTTTTTTACTTTTAAGTACTTTTACTTAACAGTATACGTTAATAATTAATATCAACAAACAACAGAATTAAAGTTTTCGTTTTTTGTCCGTCTGTCCGTCAGTACGTCCATCTGTCTATCTATTTATCTGTCACCAGGCTGTATCTCAAGAATAGCGATGGCTAGATAGTTTTTATTTTCACAAATGACCTATAATTTTGTTGCAGCTATAACGAAAATACAAAAATAAAAACAAAATTAATATTTAAGTGGGCTCCCATACAAGAAACGTGATTTTTTGTGCCCTTTTTTGCTCAATATCAATAATGCAACCAGGTAATTTTAAGTGCTCTAGAAATACTCAATATTGTTCTTACTTTAGTAATAAACAACAAAATTATAAGAAAATAAATCTGCAAGGGGTTCCTATACAACGAATATACTTTTTTGTCCTTTCAACTCAATGTCAATAATTGCACCAGGTGGGCAATTGAAATGTTCACAAAATACAATTTTTTTTTCTTCTTTAATAGTAGATAACAAAATTAAGATAAAATAAACACGTAAAGGGAGCTTCCATACGAAAATAGCCATTTTATGGCACGGGGGCTTCGTGCTGGAGTCTGACTCGCACCTGACCAATTTTTTCAAGTTAACCGTTAGCTTTTGAGGTTTCTTTAACATTTTTTCTTTGCCCTTTCTCCTTTTCTTAAGTACATTTTGTAATATATGTTATTCTTTGCCAATTCAGCTTATTTGAAGAGGTAGTTTGATTCTCGGCAAGAAAATCTTTTCAGCTTCTCTTTTCTTATTTAATATATTATCCTTCAGTCAAAAGACAATGGGCAAAAATGTGTGGAACCTGGGACCATCAACCAATGGCATTAAAATATGTGTCATCGGATAGGTCTCTTGAATTGGAACAACACTTGCTAAGACACATTTGTTTTTGCTGTCCGTTCCGAGTTATGAGACTTGTAAGTTCAGATATAAAGGTTACATTTACCCACGGCTAGTCAAGCAAGAAGTTTGATTACCCAAGCTATTTTATTAGCTTCTATTCTCTGAAATTCTACCCTCCTGTTATTTAAGCACTTGCTATTTACGTAATTGTAGAGGATGTTTGTTGCATCAACTTTGTGGCGTATATAGCCTTGTGTGTGTGTGAAAGTGATATAATAGCAGCAGCTATTAAAAAATTGACGAATATGTAAAACAGCACTCTATTTAAATATTTTTGCCGCAGCAGCTTTAAATCTCGTTTAAAGCGGCCGTTTACCACTTCCACTACCTAGCGACATAATGTTACAGCTCGAGCTTCACTTTCCTGTTCTGTAGCAACCTGTTCTCTCCACGGTCTTAAAATGGTGTTTTTTTTTTATAAATAAGGGGGCAAACGAGCAAACGGGTCACTGATGGAAAGCAACTTCTGTCGCCCATGGACACTCGCAACATCAGAAGGTGCTATAGGTGCGTTGCCAGGCTTTTAAGAGAGAATAGGGTAATAGGGTAAGGGAGGGTAAGGAAGGGAATAGGAGAGGGATGGGAAGGGAATAGGGTAGGCGATTGGGCCTCCGGTAAACTCACTCACTCAGCGAAATACAGCGCAAGCGCTGTTTTACGCCGGTTTTCTGTGAGCCCGTGGTATTTCTCTGGTCGAGCCATGGCTCTCCCACGTAAAACGGAAGCTTTGAACCACGTACGGTGATACGAACCATTCTTATGAATGGTTCGGTAGACTCCAACCCATCCCCAAACCCACGGTCCAAGAAAAATGCGTCATATTCTTGAATTAAAACATGCAATGTGTTTTCATGGTCATTCATGATGTCTTGAATTATTTGCGTGTCAGTTTTCATGTCAACTAGTGTCTTTCTTGAGTTTATAATATATTTTTCTTGAGCGATAAAAAGTCTCATTACTCCAAATGGACAGTTGTTACAGCAAGGTGGTCATAGTGATTGTTGTTCCTATCGAGGGGACCTGTCCAGTGATATGTACGTTTTTGCTATTGGAGGGTGGTCCCAATCTGCCCAGTGCCCTTTGTCTTTTGTCTACCACAAATTACCGCCGCTATTATGTTTTACACTAAAATAAATAAACAAATGGTTAACACACCTTAATTGTTGTGATAAAAGTGATCTTAAAGAAAAAAATTATCAGTACTCTGGCAACATGTCAGTCCGTTGCGTTGGCACGATTTCAGGCAAAGGACTGACGCCAAAGGACTGATGATTTCGACATAAATTTGAGGTTATAATAAAAGTTAACGTTTCTTTTCGTATTTTCTAATATCAATATATTAAATTTTTACTAATCATAGTAAACAGTATAGAAATCAAAATAAAATTAAGATTTATAAGGAATTAACGAATACCCACAGTACTGAGTTTTTGACTAGCCCTGCCCAAGATTATGTCATAACCGACGAGCTAGCACTCATACTGTAACAGTGGCAAAGAAATGCTGCAGTTCTTAGCTGACAATATTACCAACTAAACATAATTAATAGGTATTTGACAATGTATTCGTGATATTATAAGTTTAAACACTTACGGATTTTGTCGCGGAGCACTTTTATTAATCCCGACGTTTCGGCTGCTTTGCAGCGGCCGTGGTCACGGGCGGACTGAGGTGACAGGTGTCCAATTTCTTGAAGTTATCCAACTACCCGACGACTCATCAATTTTTGTTTGCGTTCCGATCTACGCAGAATGAACTCACAGTGTCTTGAAGCCGAGGTGTCATGGATTTGTGCTTGAGTTTGTTTATTACTGGATCCCAACTAGATGGCAGCACCCAACCATCTTCACGGTTAAAATTAGGGTGTTTTTTAATTTCTATGGCCTCGCGTATCATTCTTGGGCGGAATCGTGCTTCTTTTGCCAGTACTTGTGGCTTATCAAATCTTATGTAATGGCGAGGTTGATCCAGTGTGTGTTCACAAATCGCGGACTTGGTGTTTCTACGGTGTTTGACATCTGCAATGTGTTCCTTGATCCGGGTTTTGATGGACCTTTTGGTTTGCCCTATATAAGAGAGGCCACAATCACAGTCGAGTTTGTAGATTCCTGCATCTTGTAGGGGTAAGTTGCATTTCACTGATGGTAAACATTGGCTGATCTTTTTGGGCGGCTTAAAGTATGTTTTTATTGAAGCTTTCCTTAGAATGTAGCTCACTTTATCAGTGACTCCCTTTATAAATGGTAACACTGCAGGTAATCTTTCAACTGTAGCCGGCTTCACTCGGTTGCTGCTCTGTTTGCGTGGCACCCGAAGCTTATTGTCGCGTAAAACTTGTGTAACATGATGAAGCTCGGTATCCACATGCTGTTCATCGCAGATTCCTCGCGCTCTTTGAAATAAGGATTTTCCAACAGTACTTAACTGTGCTGGGTGATGATGGGAATCACCATTTAAATACCTGTTTGTGTGTGTAGGTTTGCGATACACCGTATGACCTAATGTGCCATCAGGATTCCTTATTACTAATACGTCCAAGAAAGCTAAGGAATTATCTCTCTCCAACTCCATTGTGAACTGTATTTTGGAGTTGAGGCTGTTCAGGTGCTCAAGGAATATGGATACTTTGTCTGATGGTAATATTGTGAAAGTATCATCTACATACCGCTTGTACAGGTGAGGACTCAAGGGCTAACTTCTCGAAGTCCTCCATAAAAATATCAGCCACCACAGGTGAAACAGGTGAGCCCATCGCAACACCATCTACTTGCATGTAAAAGTCATAATTCCACAACATATAGCCAGATGTAAGGCAGTGTTCTAACAAGTCCGCATATTCAACCGGTAAGTCATTCTCTCTCAGCCTTCTTGTAACAATTTCGATACACTGCTGTATTGGTAGGCAAGTGAATAGGGACTGTATATCGAAACTGACCAGTTGTTCATTGTCTCTGAGGCGTAGATGTTTAATCTCATCAACAAAGTGGTAGGAATCCTTTACATGGGCCTTGGTCTGTCCGCGTAGAGGCGAGAGTACATTAGCCACCAGCTGAGCCAATTTGTAGGTTGGTGAGTCAATTTGGCTTACAATTGGTCGAAGAGGAGCATTGGCTTTGTGTATCTTTGGCAAACCATACAACTTTGGAGGTTTAGGGCATGAAGGCAACAAGAATTTGGGATCCAGATTCAGTGAGTCGGAGTACTTCTTTATAAGGTTTTGAGTTGTCTTCAAAACCTTGTTGGTGGGGTCTGTTTTGACTTTTTTGTACGTGTTCTCGTCCGATAAAAGATGTTGTATTTTTTCACTATAATCTGTTGTATCCATAATCACCGTGGCATTACCTTTGTCTGCGCGGAGAATAGTAATATCCGATCTGGAGCGTAAGTTTTTCAATGCACTCATTTGTTCCCGGGAAAGATTTGGTTTGGGCACAGAACTACGTCGTAAGAATGACGATATATCTTGTCGTATGGCCTCCGAATCCTCCTTGCTTATATTATTGCTTAATAAACAATCCTCAACGCTGCAAATAATTTCTTCAAACGGTATTTTTCGCGGTGTTATTGCAAAATTCAAGCCCTTTTCCAATAATTCTATTGTATGTATGTCAAAAGTTTGTTTTGACAGATTGACAACTGTGCGAGAGACGGTCTTGTCTATGGTTGAATTAATAAAAGTGCTCCGCGACAAAATCCGTAAGTGTTTAAACTTATAATATCATGAGTGATACTCGCGAAAACTTAAGAAATCATTATGTGAACCAGTACGGACTGGAAACCGCAAACCAAATACGCCGACTGGAAGATCTCAAAACAAAGTGCGCAAGATTTGTAACATCGTTAAATTTTCTGAAACGATGTCGAGATCACAATCTGATCCCTACGTGTGTCAAAATATCACCCAAGGAAAACATACGAGGCAGCGCAAAGATCCTACAACAGGCCAGTATGAAGTTACTAATAGCCATGATTCATCAAAAACGTTCCGATCTCGCTGCCCTGAAAAGTCAAATAACGGTTTTAACCAACAGTATTGAAAAAGTTTTATCCATAACTGATTTTCAAAATTGTATTGAAATATTAAACAATCGTGAAATAGCTAAATATAATTATTGCAAAAACAACTAGATTTTAAAATTTAACAAACTTAACAGCAAAAAAACCATAAACAATTCAACCATAGACAAGACCGTCTCTCGCACAGTTGTCAATCTGTCAAAACAAACTTTTGACATACATACAATAGAATTATTGGAAAAGGGCTTGAATTTTGCAATAACACCGCGAAAAATACCGTTTGAAGAAATTATTTGCAGCGTTGAGGATTGTTTATTAAGCAATAATATAAGCAAGGAGGATTCGGAGGCCATACGACAAGATATATCGTCATTCTTACGACGTAGTTCTGTGCCCAAACCAAATCTTTCCCGGGAACAAATGAGTGCATTGAAAAACTTACGCTCCAGATCGGATATTACTATTCTCCGCGCAGACAAAGGTAATGCCACGGTGATTATGGATACAACAGATTATAGTGAAAAAATACAACATCTTTTATCGGACGAGAACACGTACAAAAAAGTCAAAACAGACCCCACCAACAAGGTTTTGAAGACAACTCAAAACCTTATAAAGAAGTACTCCGACTCACTGAATCTGGATCCCAAATTCTTGTTGCCTTCATGCCCTAAACCTCCAAAGTTGTATGGTTTGCCAAAGATACACAAAGCCAATGCTCCTCTTCGACCAATTGTAAGCCAAATTGACTCACCAACCTACAAATTGGCTCAGCTGGTGGCTAATGTACTCTCGCCTCTACGCGGACAGACCAAGGCCCATGTAAAGGATTCCTACCACTTTGTTGATGAGATTAAACATCTACGCCTCAGAGACAATGAACAACTGGTCAGTTTCGATATACAGTCCCTATTCACTTGCCTACCAATACAGCAGTGTATCGAAATTGTTACAAGAAGGCTGAGAGAGAATGACTTACCGGTTGAATATGCGGACTTGTTAGAACACTGCCTTACATCTGGCTATATGTTGTGGAATTATGACTTTTACATGCAAGTAGATGGTGTTGCGATGGGCTCACCTGTTTCACCTGTGGTGGCTGATATTTTTATGGAGGACTTCGAGAAGTTAGCCCTTGAGTCCTCACCTGTACAACCCACCTTCTACAAGCGGTATGTAGATGATACTTTCACAATATTACCATCAGACAAAGTATCCATATTCCTTGAGCACCTGAACAGCCTCAACTCCAAAATACAGTTCACAATGGAGTTGGAGAGAGATAATTCCTTAGCTTTCTTGGACGTATTAGTAATAAGGAATCCTGATGGCACATTAGGTCATACGGTGTATCGCAAACCTACACACACAAACAGGTATTTAAATGGTGATTCCCATCATCACCCAGCACAGTTAAGTACTGTTGGAAAATCCTTATTTCAAAGAGCGCGAGGAATCTGCGATGAACAGCATGTGGATACCGAGCTTCATCATGTTACACAAGTTTTACGCGACAATAAGCTTCGGGTGCCACGCAAACAGAGCAGCAACCGAGTGAAGCCGGCTACAGTTGAAAGATTACCTGCAGTGTTACCATTTATAAAGGGAGTCACTGATAAAGTGAGCTACATTCTAAGGAAAGCTTCAATAAAAACATACTTTAAGCCGCCCAAAAAGATCAGCCAATGTTTACCATCAGTGAAATGCAACTTACCCCTACAAGATGCAGGAATCTACAAACTCGACTGTGATTGTGGCCTCTCTTATATATGGCAAACCAAAAGGTCCATCAAAACCCGGATCAAGGAACACATTGCAGATGTCAAACACCGTAGAAACACCAAGTCCGCGATTTGTGAACACACACTGGATCAACCTCGCCATTACATAAGATTTGATAAGCCACAAGTACTGGCAAAAGAAGCACGATTCCGCCCAAGAATGATACGCGAGGCCATAGAAATTAAAAAACACCCTAATTTTAACCGTGAAGATGGTTGGGTGCTGCCATCTAGTTGGGATCCAGTAATAAACAAACTCAAGCACAAATCCATGACACCTCGGCTTCAAGACACTGTGAGTTCATTCTGCGTAGATCGGAACGCAAACAAAAATTGATGAGTCGTCGGGTAGTTGGATAACTTCAAGAAATTGGACACCTGTCACCTCAGTCCGCCCGTGACCACGGCCGCTGCAAAGCAGCCGAAACGTCGGGATTAATAAAAGTGCTCCGCGACAAAATCCGTAAGTGTTTAAACTTATAATATCATGAGTGATACTCGCGAAAACTTAAGAAATCATTATGTGAACCAGTACGGACTGGAAACCGCAAACCAAATACGCCGACTGGAAGATCTCAAAACAAAGTGCGCAAGATTTGTAACATCGTTAAATTTTCTGAAACGATGTCGAGATCACAATCTGATCCCTACGTGTGTCAAAATATCACCCAAGGAAAACATACGAGGCAGCGCAAAGATCCTACAACAGGCCAGTATGAAGTTACTAATAGCCATGATTCATCAAAAACGTTCCGATCTCGCTGCCCTGAAAAGTCAAATAACGGTTTTAACCAACAGTATTGAAAAAGTTTTATCCATAACTGATTTTCAAAATTGTATTGAAATATTAAACAATCGTGAAATAGCTAAATATAATTATTGCAAAAACAACCAGATTTTAAAATTTAACAAACTTAACAGCAAAAAAACCATAAACAATTCAACCATAGACAAGACCGTCTCTCGCACAGTTGTCAATCTGTCAAAACAAACTTTTGACATACATACAATAGAATTATTGGAAAAGGGCTTGAATTTTGCAATAACACCGCGAAAAATACCGTTTGAAGAAATTATTTGCAGCGTTGAGGATTGTTTATTAAGCAATAATATAAGCAAGGAGGATTCGGAGGCCATACGACAAGATATATCGTCATTCTTACGACGTAGTTCTGTGCCCAAACCAAATCTTTCCCGGGAACAAATGAGTGCATTGAAAAACTTACGCTCCAGATCGGATATTACTATTCTCCGCGCAGACAAAGGTAATGCCACGGTGATTATGGATACAACAGATTATAGTGAAAAAATACAACATCTTTTATCGGACGAGAACACGTACAAAAAAGTCAAAACAGACCCCACCAACAAGGTTTTGAAGACAACTCAAAGCCTTATAAAGAAGTACTCCGACTCACTGAATCTGGATCCCAAATTCTTGTTGCCTTCATGCCCTAAACCTCCAAAGTTGTATGGTTTGCCAAAGATACACAAAGCCAATGCTCCTCTTCGACCAATTGTAAGCCAAATTGACTCACCAACCTACAAATTGGCTCAGCTGGTGGCTAATGTACTCTCGCCTCTACGCGGACAGACCAAGGCCCATGTAAAGGATTCCTACCACTTTGTTGATGAGATTAAACATCTACGCCTCAGAGACAATGAACAACTGGTCAGTTTCGATATACAGTCCCTATTCACTTGCCTACCAATACAGCAGTGTATCGAAATTGTTACAAGAAGGCTGAGAGAGAATGACTTACCGGTTGAATATGCGGACTTGTTAGAACACTGCCTTACATCTGGCTATATGTTGTGGAATTATGACTTTTACATGCAAGTAGATGGTGTTGCGATGGGCTCACCTGTTTCACCTGTGGTGGCTGATATTTTTATGGAGGACTTCGAGAAGTTAGCCCTTGAGTCCTCACCTGTACAACCCACCTTCTACAAGCGGTATGTAGATGATACTTTCACAATATTACCATCAGACAAAGTATCCATATTCCTTGAGCACCTGAACAGCCTCAACTCCAAAATACAGTTCACAATGGAGTTGGAGAGAGATAATTCCTTAGCTTTCTTGGACGTATTAGTAATAAGGAATCCTGATGGCACATTAGGTCATACGGTGTATCGCAAACCTACACACACAAACAGGTATTTAAATGGTGATTCCCATCATCACCCAGCACAGTTAAGTACTGTTGGAAAATCCTTATTTCAAAGAGCGCGAGGAATCTGCGATGAACAGCATGTGGATACCGAGCTTCATCATGTTACACAAGTTTTACGCGACAATAAGCTTCGGGTGCCACGCAAACAGAGCAGCAACCGAGTGAAGCCGGCTACAGTTGAAAGATTACCTGCAGTGTTACCATTTATAAAGGGAGTCACTGATAAAGTGAGCTACATTCTAAGGAAAGCTTCAATAAAAACATACTTTAAGCCGCCCAAAAAGATCAGCCAATGTTTACCATCAGTGAAATGCAACTTACCCCTACAAGATGCAGGAATCTACAAACTCGACTGTGATTGTGGCCTCTCTTATATAGGGCAAACCAAAAGGTCCATCAAAACCCGGATCAAGGAACACATTGCAGATGTCAAACACCGTAGAAACACCAAGTCCGCGATTTGTGAACACACACTGGATCAACCTCGCCATTACATAAGATTTGATAAGCCACAAGTACTGGCAAAAGAAGCACGATTCCGCCCAAGAATGATACGCGAGGCCATAGAAATTAAAAAACACCCTAATTTTAACCGTGAAGATGGTTGGGTGCTGCCATCTAGTTGGGATCCAGTAATAAACAAACTCAAGCACAAATCCATGACACCTCGGCTTCAAGACACTGTGAGTTCATTCTGCGTAGATCGGAACGCAAACAAAAATTGATGAGTCGTCGGGTAGTTGGATAACTTCAAGAAATTGGACACCTGTCACCTCAGTCCGCCCGTGACCACGGCCGCTGCAAAGCAGCCGAAACGTCGGGATTAATAAAAGTGCTCCGCGACAAAATCCGTAAGTGTTTAAACTTATAATATCATGAGTGATACTCGCGAAAACTTAAGAAATGTATTCGTGTTTTTTGGTGAAAAATTTCGCATTTGAAAGTAACACAAAAGGACTGACTGACGAATGAAACCTATGACAAAGTTTCCTCTCTTTTATATATACATTGTAAATATTTTTAATCGTAAAATCGGATGTACTGTCTCTTGATTGAACGTTTTTGGGTTTGTGACAGGCCAAAGAACTGACGTTTTGAGCATACTCTTTTAATTTTATACAATTTCTAATTAAATTACGTATCTGAAATTGAGTGACCAATTAAAGGAGATAAAATTTAGATTTTAGTTGATTAGAACAATTAAGATTAAAGGAGAATACTTTTAAAATTAAGTATAAAATCTTTAATATATATAATGTGATTTAATATATATTGACTGGTGACAGCAAATTACCCAATTTTAGTAGAATCACCCATACCTACATACAGACAAACATACATACAGACAGACAAACAAACAAAATTCTAAAAACTATATTTTTGGCTTCCATATCGATTGCAGATCACGTCCCAAGTATTATTTTTCAAAAATATTCAATGTACAGAAAAAAGTAAAGTTGAAATTTGAAATTTGATTTATAAAAGAAAGCCACTTAAACCACCATGAAACAATCTATAAATAATAATAATAATATCAAGTTCAACCGAAAATATTTTCCCCAACTCTAGCTGTCAAACCCCTTATATTTGTGATTGTAGTTTATCGACACATAGAAAAGCTTCACCCTTTTCAATTTGAAAATTGTATGTTATAAAAAGTTTAATTTCCGTCCGCGTCGCCCTCCCCGGCCGAGGCGGGCCGGAGGGGGCCGGAAGCCGGACAAGTCCGGACAACGGTGTCGAAGTCGGCACTTCCGACCGCCGACACGTCGACGCGTCGACAGTTGCGCTCTCGCGAATTCGTTTCAGTTTGTATTTTAGTTCGACAACAAACATTCTTTCATCCCACGTCACAATATCTTTTGTTGTTTTATTCACTTTGTAGAACGCTGTCGGTTCCATTCCTTTATTACGTCTTAACTGTACATTTTGCCGTCATGATTATAACTCTCCTACGTTCTTGTTCAGCAGTCAGCACGTAAAGTATCTCGATACGAAATTTAATATTTAAATCGATTCAATTAAGCGTGAAGAGGATACAGACACATATTTGCATTTCTACATATTTTCTACCAAATTACGTAATAAGTATAAAATGGTAGAGCACAAGACGTTAGGAAATTTGTCAGAAAGTAGTAGAGTAAGACAGGAGCCCCCTTAAATTGTTCTGTATGTTGTTACTTGTTGAACAACAAGCGAAGTGGCCCAATTGTTGTAGTTACAGTGAATATTAAGGGCTCTTGATTAATTGTTCACCTTTGATGTACCCCGGAGCCCCCGGAGCCCGGGTCTTCGTGGACAGTTTGACGAGTCCTCGGCCTCGCACTCCTGATGTTAACCGCCTCCCGAGATAATTGGTAATCAATACTCCCTAACACGTGTCTCGAACGCCGGAACATGGAGTACGACCCTTTAGTTTGACAAAGTTTTCATTTGTATACAGTGTAAGTTCACACTTTATAGTGTTACAACGGGAAATTGACGTGTTACAGGTACTTTTTTAAGACGATTTAGTTACCTACTTAAACATCAGTCGATGAGGTAATTAAAAGGCAGATCGAGCAGCCGCTCCGGGGTCTCTAGCTGGCCTCCCGCCGTAATCCCTGCCGTATAAATTATTCAGCCCACGGCAGTGTCGGTTACGTGCCGCGGGAGACTCCCTCAAATATTCAACTAAAAACTTACCAAACGGCCGCTAAAAGTATCTTAATCAGAGGATTTATGGAGCCGCCCTCCCCCGGGGCCGAGCGGAGCCGCGTCATTTCACCCGTCTTTACCTCGTATTAATCTCGCAAACTGAATTAAATTTTACGAGCGCTGCACTGTATTAGCTTCTCCGTCGCTCCGCTTCTCCGCTTCAGCTCGACGGATCCCGAAGCTTCAATAGCTCCGGCTCGTTTCGTCCGCTCGGCTCCGATGAATTCTATTACGGGGATAGTTTTTTCTGCGTTCCCGCCGGTCGTAACGCGCCGTCCGCGCAAATAAATCAGCGCGGAACAAAAGGCCGGCCGCGGCAGGGCGCGGGGCGGGGAGGGAGGCAGGCGGCGAATGAAAATTAAATGAGTCATCAATAGTGGAGCGACCCGCGGCAATACCGCTAATGGACGCGGCCACCGCGGGGGTGCGGGGCGACCGCAGGGGGGGGGGACAGCGTCCACCTGGATAATGTCCTGACCGTCACCATTCGTCACCGCGACCGTTACCGTATTTTATTACTGCAGATTTATACGTTCATGAAAAACGGTTCACTTCGGGTTGCAAGGTTGCATAAAGTAAATCACACGGGCCGTTCATAATATTTTGGAATGTACCCCGTGCAACCCGCGAAGTTGCGTTTCGTTTTAACAGCTCGTGTACGGTCGGATTTACTAAAGAGCGTTTCTGTTAGGTCCACAAAAACAGCTGGGGAAGGTTATGTAATGTTTCGTTCATAACATTGAGTCAAAGTAAAGTTAGTATCAAGTTAAAGCACACAGCCTGTAACCGGTGCATAAGGCGGACGGCGACTGGCGAGTCAATATTGTTAGCGGTTATAACTCCGTTGGTCATGGTGTCCGATCACTCTCTGTTTCATTGGTTGACTAATGCTTAAAGTAACTCAGCGGATTTACACGTTTAAAAATAACCTGGCAAATGTCGCTTAAGCGAAGCTGAGGAGTCTGATCAGTGCAAACAAGCGATAAAATATTTTATCTAAATCATAGAGATCGAGACTCTACATAACATACTTTAACGGCATAAAATTTATCTTTTCTAAAGTGAATCTCTTATTTCCATTATATATATTTTCCCCCTAGAGTCTAGACTTTTCCCTTCTTAAACTGATGTTCATTTCGTCAATGTAAATATACTTTGTTTCTCGCGGAAGAAATGACAAATACCATCAATATTAAACGAAGCACTCAGCATGCGTCGTTATCCCTCCTAATTGCATTCGGGAGGCTCCGGGAGTCCCCGGGCCGACTGTGGAGTCCCGGGCTCCTAAATATTTGACTGAAGTAATGTGTAAATTGTTACCTCCACTAAATACTCAAACTAACCCATTATAAATTCAATTAAGGCGGAGACAATTTAGGGGCCGGCAAACATCGCCCCACTCTCGTGTCTTGTACAGTGTACTGTCTTGTCGGCTGCGCTGAGTTCGTAAACACTAAACAGTATACTTTGTTCGCACGAAATATACTTTAAACGGAAACAATCATTTTAGATTTTTACTTATTTAGTAGCAACATAAGATTTGGAACCATAACAATAATTTCAGATTAACCTGGTTCATAATCGTGTAAACAAAACTCAGATTAGAAAGTAGCTCTCACGAAACCGAAATAATATTGACAAGTCCCGTTTCGTGTTCGGCCCAACTTCGTTAATAACACCCTTTGTAGTTTACTCTTTTCGTGTGGGAGGGCTGGGAGGTATTTCCAAAGCGTGTGGTGCCCAACAGGCAACGATCCAATTTATTTTGCCCCATTTATATAATATCATTACGTTTTAATACAACATTCGAAGATGGCGCAAACGGCGAGCACGCGATGTCGTAAACAATATTAGCTATGTGATAACACCAGCTGGAAGATATTGTTAGTTCGCCCACTTGTGAACGACAAACTTGTAATGGTCACAATAGGTCCGGACGAGCAACTATTATAATATGAATCGCCTTTATTCCGATAGAGATAAGGGTAAATGTGTACATGTCTCCAGGCATCTCGGTGACCGTACACGACAGGCGATCAAAATACTACTATATCCGCGAGATCCTATTTGCGACCACTGAGTTGTTTTAGGTAGCAACTACTTGCCCCCTGGCAATATACGTGGGACAAGTTGCTTCCATTTGATACCTGACATTACTCGTGAACGATCCCCAATTACAAATTACCTTTTGCATAATACCCCATTGAAACTGTGAAAATAAAGTTTTCAAATGGAAACTTTTGCTAATTTCTTAGGTCATTAACGGTGAAGGCTGCATTCAAAGGGTTTAATTAAAGGGGCGATTCATTACCGGATCTTAATGGCCCCTCGGAATACCTTCCGAAGATGAGGGATTTCATAATTCACAACAAAACTCGGGACATTGTACGGGGCTCGCGAGAGGACGAGGCTCCTTGACATTTCAAGTTTCCTTCTTTAGAGGACCTTTTCATGAGTATTATCATAGAACGTATTATACAAAATATTATGAAATGTAGTCATTTGAAGCTTTACAAATAAGCTTTTCAAGTCTTGTATCTGAATTTCTCTATTTAGATGCAAACGAACAAATACTAATTTATCTAATTTTGAGGTAAAACATTCACTATAAGGCTTATAACATATCCACAATACCAGAGTCACGAGTGCGCTCTCGACGTAATATCGTCCATGTTAGTTTAGAGAATGTTTCAATTGTCTCTAGCATTGAGTGCACTCACTGTAACATTTCGCTGACCCGTTTCCAGCTTTTTCCCAGCTATTGACTTTCCCACCCGAGCCGTCACTCGTCAAACACTTCACTCGACGACGACTCAATCGTCTCGACACTTCTCGGAAATGTTCATCTGTTGATTTACAGCTCGTTTCTTACGAGTGCAGTTCGTCAAACGCGGCGATGAAAACCGATATCGCCTCGATTTCGTCTGACGACAGATTTAGGGAGATTAATTGGTTTGAACGGTTATAAAAAACTTATTCCACGTTCAACCCCCACATTTTTCAAAAGTAACTTTTATTAGAATGACAATGCTAGCTTTATATCTCCTTGGAATGACTATTCTTTCGGTTCGAAGGATAAGTCCTGTTTCGCACAATAAAGGGTTGTAGGATCATATCAGAGTGTAGTCAGTGCTGTAAGACGCTTACGCTCACCGTGATCATTTCGGTAGCGGCGGGCAGCGGGCAGTAATCGTGTTATTTCGACCGCCCGGCCCAATTCTCCGGAGCTCCCTCCGAGATCCGATACAATAATACCGTGTGAGTCGGCCTTTTATATTTACTGCACTAGGTGGTCATGATATTGTGTTATAATAAAAATAGAGTCTAGCTCTACATTTAAAATGTTCTTCGCGAATCCTGTGAAATCCGTACATGCTACCGCGATAAAATTTTACTTACTTCCCGTCGTCTGCTCAGTAACTGTGCTAAGTCGATTGAGTACGTTTTCTGGGCCTATCACCTATCACTGTTTGCACGTAGATCTACAGATGCAGATCTGGTCAATAACATAAAAACCATTTGCTCGGAAGGATATAAAAAAATTTGCGTGTCAAAATTAAAACCTGCGTTCTCTCAACGTACGTTGCAGATGCACGAGTTCATTCTTGCTTAAAATGGTTATGATGAGTATTTAAACTAATGATCCAGTACAAAACATGATAAGATTAATTACGAAAACTCTAAGAAAATTGTGTCTAAGCTAAGCAATCTGGAAGTGTACCGGTCGTGGGAAATGAAATTTTGGCAATTTGATGTTTAATAATATCTTTTTGATTAATTATCTTACGGTAATACACAATACGTGGCAAAGTAGAAAACTATAGACGTAACATTTTAAAAGTAAGAGATCGGAAAAAATTATTTCGTAAATATCAAATTTTGATCCCGAAAGCTAATGGGCATTGTCCAAAAAAAATCAAATGTACTTTTTATATTTTTTTTCGTTAGAATAGGGTATTTTAAGAATATTAATTAAATAATTTTGAAATTCATTGGCTAGTTTTTTCTCAATAAATTTTTTAAGTTTCGCTCTGACGTCATCATCGGCGGCCAATTGACCTCTGCAGTATGTTTTTTTTTCTTTCAATATTATTTATAATGGCTGGTTCGTCAAATATAAGTTATCATTATGTGAAAGCTGATACGAGAAGCTTACCAAAAGTTCGAAACGTAATGTTGGTCGAATTTATTGCTAATTTAACGCCATTGAAGGTCAAACTAAGGTTAAACATATTTGTTCAAAAATATAAGTAACTAATGGGTATTTTTTTCGTTTATATACAGAAAAGCGATCACTGACCTTATTCCTCGAAATGTTTTTGTAATGAGCAAAATTTAAAAAAAATGGACAATCCCCATTAGACCGAAAAAATAGAATCACCTTATATTATATACTTTCTTTTTCCTTTCTTTTCCTCGCTATGCTTAAAATATTAAAACAACATAATGTTATTCCGAAACCAAAGTCTATTATTTAAGCGCAGACACTGTATCAAACTGAATACATAGTAAGGTTAAGAGCTAATTTATCGTTTCAAAGCTAATCTCAGATATTAAGTTGTTTAAGATCGGATGGTGGAGCTAGATGGGTACCGTGAAGCAGAATAACTTAGATCCTGTAAGTAATCTCTGGCTAGCGGGCTTAAACAGGCCGGTCTAGACAGTAGAGCAAGTTGAGCTGAGTTAACAATGGCTACGCACACCGGCGCGCGGGGCGGTAACCGCCGCCTGCCATATGGGATTATATGTGCCTTTTCCGAGCGCGACGTGTTAGCTTTGTAGGTTCGCAGTGAAAGCGGCGCTTGTTCCAGACGAGTTTTATTTGCACCGTGCAAATAAAACTTATCTGGAGTAGTTGAAATTTTGTAACTTAATGTTATTTGTCACTCACCCTTATGATCCCTATTAAAATATGCTTATTTTATTGTATTTCTTTCTGTGTGTTACCTCCTCAAACTTAAAAGAGCAGATTCGTTTTTGATAAAATTTGATATGTCGATATAGTTCTATCCCGCAAAATGTACTATCAGGGAAGTTGATTCCTAGGCAGATGGCGGACCTAAGTAATTTCGCGTGGCGTTATCCCATCCGACCGGTCACAGCTAGCATTGAATTATTGTCATAAGCCAACCAAATTACGTAGGTCCGTCAACTGCCTAGGAATGAATTTCTTCGATGGTACAATTTCCGTGCAAGTAAAACGAATTTCATCATTATTAAATTGCAAGAAACATGAAGTTGCTAATAAATCTAATAATAATAATCGATGAATAACATAATATATCGCTCGCTGGAAGTAGGGCCCCACCCCACCCGCAGTAGCTCGTATGCCGCGCATTGTTAGGTCCTGCCCCGCGTCTTATTGGCTTAGGATTGAGCGCTTACAGCCTTACAGGCTTTCAAATGCTAACTACACCTAAATGAATTTATTATAACGTCAATTCTAAGAAGCGGCTTACCCAGATAGTAGTAATATAAGATTACGGTTTCCAGTTTCAATAGGCGTTTAACTTTACAGACGAAAGTTAACCTCCTCTAAATTAGAATTAACCTATTTGGAATTAGTAAATCTCTTAATCCATCGTCTGTTTAATCTACATTTAAACTGATTGTAAATGGAAAGATTAGACAACAACGTAAATAGTACATTATTTAAATAAAAGAGGACGTACAACGCTCTATATTTTTAACCGACTTCCAAAAAACGAGGAGGTTATATGTTCGGCTGTGGATATTTTTTTTTTTTTTTTTTTTTTTTTTTTTTTTTTTTTTTTTTTGTATGTTCAACGATTACTTCGCCGTTTGTGAACCGATTTTCGAAATTTTTGCTTTGTTGTATTTGGTTTTACTCCAATTTGGTACCATGTTCACAAAGTGGTGACCTGATGATGGGATCCAGGAGTAATCGAGGGAACTCCTCGAAATTTATATGGAAACATATGGTGATTTTGGTTTTATGTGAAGTGTACTAAGAATATGCTACCAAAAAGTCAAATATTGGGTCAAGGTATACCATGGTTTCGAAGATGCTGAGAGAACTCCTAACTCCTTATAGATACACGTTTGGGAGTTTCGGCGTTGTTTTAAGAACAGAAAGCATATGCTACTATGCAACTCATATTCATCATCATAATCATCATCATCATCATCATCGTCTTCATCATTACCATGTCGTGTTAAGGTCACCAATGTCTCATGGCACAGAATAGATAATAGTACAAGGCATAGGTGTGGATATACTAATAATAATAATAATTTTATACTGTATAACAACACTTTGTTTAAATATACACGGCGGTCAGCGCCACGGAGGCGACGTTATCGCGGCGCCGCCGAATATACTTTACTACTTTATATACAGATCGAATACTATACTAACTACTTTATAAAATTTTAATAGACAAAATATAGAATTAAAATAAAGTTATTTTAAAAAGAGCATTTAAACAAAACAAAGTCAATAAGTGTCTTTTTAATTAGTTATACTTATTAATCGATAGATGGCGCACTAAGTATCGATTTGAATGGATTTGAAATTGAATTCTTGATTACAAGAACAGCTGTCAATAATTATGATAATATTATATTATATTACTAGCTGTCCCGGCAAACGTTGTTTTGCCATATAAATAATTTTTGGTATGAAAAATAGATGTTGGCCGATTCACAGACCAATATCCTCACAATATGCTCACATAATTTCATGAGAATCGGTCAAGCCGTTTCCGAGGAGTATGGCAACGAAAACTGTGACACGAGAATTTTATATATTAGATGAGTAGCTATGCTACATCCTATGCAAGTTTATACAATTTTTTATCTGATAGATCCTTGGATCGTGGAAAAACGAGACACAATAGCCTTTCTATTGTTATCGCAATCGCCGGTGACCGCTTGGGGTTTGAAGTATTAAAATTGTTAAATTACTTAGCACAATATGTTCACTTCACTGATAATATATTATTTTGTGAGTGTGAACTGTGTAATAAGATACGTAAAATATACGCGAAGGTTTACCTACTAGTGTAACTAAAAAGAGTGAAATTATTATTATTTTTAACAAAAAATTAAAACCGACTTCCAAGGTAAAAACAATATTAACATTAATATGAACTAAAAAGTATTAAATAATTTTTGCTATCTAATAGTGCCTTTTTCCGAATTCGGCTAAACCTTGACTATTTCTGTACTCAATCTTCATAATTTTGAAGTCGGTGCCAGTTCCAAAAGTTTCAAATATTCTGTCAGAGGACTGAAGATTCAGCTATCTGGTACCGACTTCAAAATAATGAAGATTGAGTACAGAAATAGTCAAGGTTTAGCCGAATTCGGAAAAAGGCACTATTAGATAGCAAAAATTATTTAATACTTTTTAGTTCATATTAATGTTAATATTGTTTTTACCTTGGAAGTCGGTTTTAATTTTTTGTTAAAAATAATAATAATTACGTGATAAACTATGCAGTTAACGAGCTATGATTAAAACATTGAAAAATTCCCGGACCTAATACTCGACTATTAACTCCGAGTCCGGTCCGCCCCGCTTTTAACGCTAACTGCGCGTTTACAGTTTATCTAATAACAAGGAGGACGCGTAATGACACGCTGCGCGATATAAATAGAGCTAAAAGTACGGCGGGTAATGCGGGGTTCGACTGCTGGCGGGCAGGCGCGGGCCATCGCTCTCATCATATTGAGATATCCTCCACTCGCTCCGCCCTATAATGTATAACCCGCCTCGAGTTAGAGGCTTCTTGAAAATTTAATGTTCGGTTGTCGTATTTCAAATTGTTAAAATTATAATTCAAAATAAAGTTTAAAGCTTAACTCAAAATCAAGAGGCAACTTGCTATATTAAATATTTATCTATACTAATGTTATAATTGGGAAGAGTTTGTTTGTTTGTTTGAACGCGCTAATCTCAGGAACTACTGGTCCGATTTGAAAAATTCTTTCAGTATTAGATAGCCCATTTATCGAGAAAGGCTATAGGCTATATTTTATCACGCTAAGACTAATAGGAGCGAAGAAATAGAGGAAAGTGTGGGGAAAAACGGAGAAATTATTTGAAATGGCTTATTTGAGCGCAATAATCTCAGGAACTACTGGTCCGATTTGAAAAATTCTTTCAGTGTTAAATAGCCTATTTATTGAGGAAGGCTATAGGCTATATTTTATTGCGCTGACTAATAAGTGCGAAGAAATAGAGGAAAGTGTGGAAAAAACGGGAGAAATTATTTGAAATGGCTTATTTAAACGCGCTAATCTTAGGGACTACTGGTCCGAATTGAAAAAATCTTTCAGTGGTAGATAGCCAATTTATAGAGAAAGGCTATAGGCTATATTTTATCACGCTAAGACTAGTAGGAGCGACAAAATAGGGGAAAGTGTGGAAAAAAAATATAATTGAAAGGGCTTATTTGAACGTACTGGAGCAATTTTTATGTTATTTGGCACACATGAAGAATAGACTACGTGAAAGGACATAGGGTTCTTTTTTTGCGGAAAAACGTACGGTTTCCGTGACATTCCTAAATTACGCGGATGAAGCCGCGCGGAACATCTAGTATTTTATACAAAAAACAAAGAAACATTTTAATTACTAGTTCCTAATGCTTCTTTCTTTTATTTTTGGGTAAGTTTCTGAGCTTGTGAGTTGTGGTAGAGATAAAGGATTATATTCAAAAATGCTTACTAGGTATCTAAACTATTTTGGTAAAACAATTTTAAATTCGTTCATGATTCGCTACCGCTCGTGAAACGTGGCCGACGTCGACGTGAGTTTATTTGCTTAATCAATTTAATCACTACGTGCGGCTACGAGTATATTAAAACTGATCGCCTGTCACGTTGCGAAATTGTTCCTTCGCGAGTGAACTCATTGTGTGCAAACTGCAAGGAGCCAGGCTGCGCTAACCGCTTTTAGGCTCTATACGGACTGGAATATGCAAAGTGCGGACTATATTATCTTTTGTTACCATAATATGTAGATCAATCGGCAAATCTTGCTACTATATAGAGAACACTGCTTAGACCGAGGCGGGATGTTCCTTGAAGATTGCTTCTGAAGATTGTTCGTTAATCGTTGCTAGTCCCGAGCTGCTTGTGCAGTCGCACTGTTAATGATGTCGGACGTGTAACTACACTACACTGATATGAGTGCTACTGAACTACGAGATAGTAGAGTAGCGTGTATTGAGAGCCTTACCTGTGGAAGTGCAGCTCGCAGATACTGCGCGCTCGGCGTTGTCACATAAATCATCATTTACTGGCGGCGCGGCGAGTACCAGCCCGGCCGCATGGTACTCGCCGCGCCGCCAGTATATCTCTCCGCCGCGCTGACGGCTTAATTATACGCGTTTTTATTGTTTCATCGGATTGTATCGCGATGTCGGCTCACAGCGCACCGCCCGCACCGCCCGACCCGTGCGCCGTGTGAACGTGTTTACTGGGGGTTTTATCTCTATCGTATGGTATTAAGCCATTTACTATCTTGAAAGTAGAAGAGAGAAATTATCAGAATTAGTGCTCACCTTGGGTAGGAGCCAATTAAGAATCCTTACCAGAAGCCTAACTGGGCACTGCAAGCTCAACAAACTCCTTAACAGAATAGGTATTTGTAGCATAACGACTTGCAGATTCTGTGAGGAGGAGGATGAAACACCTATTCACCTTCTCCCCGACTGTCCTGCTCTACTACAGAGCAGGAACAGACAACTTGGTCGCCACGAATACTCATCAGAGGAAATTCGTGGCACCAACCCCAATCATATCGTTCAATTTATGAGCAGTATTGGGTTGGGGACGATACTCTAGAGTCTAGAGTCTAGTGCGAAGGAGTCACAATAGATCCTCATGGGATGCGGTGACGTCAGGGCTACAGCGACCTGCCTTCTTAAAAAAATCCAGAAAGTACTTTATTTTTATGATACCAGACTACTTGCTTGATGAAATTGCTAAAGTGATCGTTTGAGTAGCTTCCTTACGAGATTAAAAAGTTGTATTAGCTTTAAACGCTCAACTTCAAAGGTGGAGCTATTAAGACATCTCGACAAAGGCTGAGCGGGGGCTGGAGCCCTAGGGCTTAATATTTAACGTGTAGCGAGCTAATCCCGCGTCAGGTGTCGTGTTCCCCGAGTTATAATGACAGTTGAGTCAGCAGATAACACATTTACGTTTATTTTGTCCAGTTTTGTTTTAGTTATGCTAAAAGTTCGTGGGAACATGCTTGTTTTTGACAGTCAAATTATGTACTGTATATTTGTTGTATTTAAGATTAATATTATCTGTTATTATTCCACTTTCGCTACGCTGCTATGATGTGGCTATATCTCTATATAGCTCGATTTATTTTGTAATAATAATAATTGATCATACGTTAGATAATTGCTTCAAACATGAGATTGAGCAATATTAATATCCGTAATCAAATCAATTACATCAGAACTGTGATGTAAATTGTAATTGATTTAAATCTGAACCAGTAATATTAGGTACAAAGCGCGTTACATTATGTACGTCATATACTCGTAGTATCTAGTAGTTAATTGACTTCACCTCCGCCGTACATCAGGAGATATTCGGCGGCGTGTTGACCAAGGAATGTAATTAGTATCGCACACGCGCGGCAGGCTGTCCGGCCGGCAGGACCACTCCGCATGATTGTTTACCTATCTGTGTCCACAACATAGTACTTACTATGTACTAGGTACGCAGACCCGCACGCTTCACATAAGGGAGACCTATTCGACACTATATTATGTACTTAATAATAATAATAATAATAATATACTTTATTGCATTCCACAAAATACATAAGAAAATAGTAAAAGCGGAGAAAGACAATACAATTCTGGCGGCCTTATCGCTAAATAGCGATATCTTCCAGGCAACCATCTTAAGACTACTACATTGATATTAAGATAAATTAAAACGAGTAGATGCATAATGTGCATAACAAACTAAAGCTATTAAACACATACACAAAACAATTAAAAAGCAAAAGTACATAGAGAAAAGCTATTAACTACTAGGTACTATTGGTTCATGGTTAATGATTGACATGGCTGAACAATGCTCCATCCATGCCATAAACGTTCAATGATTTAGACCTTAGGATTTAGACAGATAATAATTATAAAGTTGACGTTTAAATGAATTTAGATTTTCTGACAGTCTTACAGGATTAGGTAAAGAGTTCCATAACCTTACTGCTTGGGCCGAAAAGGAGTTGCCAAAAAATTTTGTTTTCCGAACAGGGACATTTAATTTCAAAGCAAAACGCGCACTGCCACTATCAGAGAAAGTGAACATTTGCTTTAAATAAGGGGGAGCCATGGGGTCAAAAAGTATATTATATAAGAGGTGTAGCACATGAGCATTCCTGCGCAGACGTATAGGTAGCCACTTCAGGGTTGATCTATATTCCGAGACATGGTCAAACTTACGCAGCCCAAAAATAAATCGAATGCAAAGGTTTTGGATGCGTTCGAGTTTATTTAATTGTTCTTCTGTCAAATTGATATAACTGACGTCAGCATAGTCAACAATGGAAAGGAGTAAGGTCTGTGCAAGCATAACTTTAGTCGGAATGGGTAAAAAGTTCTTAAGGCGTTTTAATGAATTGAATGCAGCGAAAACTCTTCTACATACATAATTTATCTGGCTCGACCAAGATAGTGTTGAGTCAAAAATAACCCCTAAATTTTTAACTGTATCAGTGTAGTTAATTATGACGTTGTTTAACATGATAGGAGGCAGTTCCGAAAAAAATATTCTTTTTAAGATTCCTTGACTACCAATAATAATGGCTTGTGTTTTAGACGGATTGAGTTGCAAGCCATGGTTTGTTGACCAATCAAATATATTCAACAAATCCTGGTTCAATTTTGAAATAGCTGAAGCTAGGTTGTTTAAAGTGGCATGCGAATATATTTGAAGGTCATCGGCATACATGTGGTAAAGAGACGATAAGTTGCTACAAATAGAATTAATGTAAATTGAAAATAATAACGGGGAAAGCACACCGCCTTGTGGTACTCCAGTTGAAGTGCGGCACCAGTTTGAGGAAAGTTCATCGATTTTGACTTTTTGACGACGACCATATAGATAGCTCCGAAACCAGTTTGTAGCGTCTCTTGAAACATTTAGAGACTGCAGAATACCTAGCATGATGTCAAAATCCACAGAATTGAATGCGTTAGTGAAGTCTAAGAGAATCAAAAATGTAACTTTTTTGTTGTCCATCGCTAACCGAATGTCGTCGGTGATTTTAGTAAGAGCCGTAACAGTACTATGACTCCTCCGAAATCCAGACTGCAGAGGAACAAGAAGATTGTTTTTAATTAGATAATTATTTAACTGACGATGTATTAATTTTTCAAGAGCTTTAGACAAAAACGGTAAAATTGATATAGGACGATAATCTGAAAAATTGACAGGCTTGCTTTTTTTGGGAACTGGGATAATTAGAGCATCCTTCCATTTTTCTGGAAATTTGCCAGAAGAAATGGAGGTATTAAATATGTGTGTTATAACAGGTAAGATTTCGTCTAATATAGGGAGAATCATATTACGACTAATTAAATCATCACCGACGGCATTCGAAGCTATGGACAAAATTACTCTCTTAACCTCTAGGTCTTCGAGTCTATTAATTGAGAACGGTTCGACATTAGGAGTTGGTAACGATCTAAGAGCAGATAAAGTCTTAGCCTTGATATTTTTATCAAAATTAATAGAATTTGAGTTAAAATGCTGGTTCAGACTATCAATATCGTCGATCTTGACAGTAGACTGTTGGTTAGATCTCCCAACTCCAACTGTTTTGAGGAACTTCCATACTTTACTGGTGTCACCGTTCTCTATGGAGGTGTGAATATGTCGCCTCTGTGCGTCTCTACAAAGCCTGTTGCATACATTACGCAAGGTTTTATATTTTTCTACATTTGCTTCAGAAGGATTGCATTTGAGTTTTTGCTTGGCAGCATTCTTCTTTTTGATCATTGCCTTAATCTCTTCTGTAAGCCAGGGGGTAGGCAGGTGTTTTTGCTTTATAGATTTTATAGGTGCATGCACATCGTACAATTTATTGAGCTGTTGCGTAAGTATATCCACTTTTGCATCAACTGTAGGCACCTGTATGAGCTCTGTCCAATCGAGATTTCTGGCATCACGCTTCAGAGCCTCTACATCCATCCTCTTAAAGTTACGCCGCATCATAATTTTTGGTTTAAATTTAGGGGGCTTTATGTTATAGGAAAGGTACAGGAGATCATGATAGGAAAAGGAGTGGGAATCAAGTTGACCGTGATTAGTTACGTGATTTATAGAAGATACCATGATTAGGTCCAGTAGAGAGGGAGTATATAATGGGACATTGTGAGTTGGGTTAAGGGATAACAAATGGAGATTACACGATTCAATGCTTGACTGTAACTTCTTAGCTCTATTATCGTTTTTTAGAAGGCAAGTGTTGAAGTCACCCATTATAATCGTGTGATCATATAAAGTTGAATAGGACTCCATTAGGGATTCAAAAGAAGCGAAAAAATTTACGTGTGACGAGGGACTGTAAAAAACACCAAGGAGTAATTTGACATGACGCAGTTCGATCTCAATAAGAAGGTGCTCAGCCATATCCACAGGAGGTGGTTGTGGTGAAGCACTAATTAAGCGAAAGGGAATGTGAGATTTGAGGTAAATGGCAACCCCACCACCACCCCTGCATGTGCGATCATTCCTGATTAATGTGAAACCAGGTAGAGAATAGCTAGTTGATGCTAAGCATGGTTTTAACCATGACTCGGAAACTAAAATGGCATGAGCACAAGTTGATTCAAAAGAGTTGAGCAGCTCAGGATAGTGTGCAGGAATACTTTGCGCGTTTATGTGGACTACGTTAAAAGATTTCAGAGATGAGTCTAAACTCTCATGCAGAGCAGTACTTAAAGACGTGTAGTTATTAACATGACTGTCATCACTGGAACTCTCATCTGAGGATGAACACGTGAAAAACTCATCGTTGCTATCAGATTCAACCATTAAACCTGTACAACTAATTACTAGCTAATAATAGTATAACAAAAAAAAAAATACAAAATCAAAAACACAATCAATCAGAAAATAAAGCTGATTGCAGCAAATAAGCACACAAAAAAAAAATAGTAGCATACTTACCAGCAAATAAAGCAAATTAAAACTATCGCAAGCTCATAAAATAGTGTACAATAACTTTTAACATTAAGAATTAAAAAGAATGAGCAGCGATACTATGATAATCACAACACAAGAATAGTATTTAGTTAGTTAATTGCCAATGATAATCATTAAAAAAGCTTGTAATGCGAAATGATAGATAAAGATAATATCCCAAATACATATTATAATAATGAAAAAAAAAAAAAAAAGAGAAGTCGAAGAAGATGACAGTTCGACAACTTGAAAATGTCACTTGTCACTACTTCAGATGTTTTGGACATCATTTGTCATTCATTGAACGAAAAATTCTTTATTTTTACCTTACACGTTTCTATTACCTAATTATTTAGTGAAATTAAGAATCTACCTACCAAAAAAATTATATTTCAATGAATAAGAAATGGCATCCATGTATTACTAAGCTACGAACAAGACAACACAATATAATATAATACCAAATTAAATGAGTATGTACACATAGAAAAGATTACTACGTGCTACGGATTATGATTGGTGATTTTTATGGTATCAATCAATAATAAAAGCTATTAAATACAATAAGCAAGGCGAAAAGCTGAGTAAAAAGCAATCAGATGGTAGCAAGCTAAATTGACAAACTTACTTATTGCTGTTGCCTGTAATATAATTACTTTCTTTTACCCTGTTTTTTTGATCGGGTCAACTTAGATGGAGGTGAAGCTGAAGTAGCCATAGCTTGATTATCAGCAGTTGCACCAGGAATGCACTCCAAGTCTGACACATACACTGCTCGATGACGGGTACCATCTGGGACAAGAACAAAGATACAGCCATCCTTTGTCCAGCATTTTGTGCCAAATCGCTGTCTGGCTTCCAGGAACGTTTTGTATCTGTCCTTCGTTAAAAACTCAGATACGCTTACTCCAGTGCCTTTTAGGTTAGTTTTGGAGAACCATATCTTGCTGCGCACCTCAGTCTTGCTGAATTTGATAAGTATGGGCCTCGGCTTATCTTTTTTGATCTGACCGAGACGCAAGCATTTAGTGATGGAGCTTGAAGAAATATCTTGATCTTCAATGTGATGGGAGAAAAATTTTGACATATTGAGTACTAAATCTTCCTTATCTTCTTCTGGCACTCCATGAATTAAAAGCATTTTTCTCCTAGAACGCATTTCTAAGTTGTCACACTGGACGGACAAAATATCTAGTTGTTTCTGCAGTGAGTTCAATGCAAAAATCACAAATTGCTTGAAGTTTTTAAAATCCTCCTGTATTGCATTCTGCTCTTTAACTTGTGCGGCAGAGGAATTTTGTTCTTGAAGGTTCCTTTCAAAATCAGCCATTCTTTTATTGAACACTTGGGACAAATCATTAATTGTTTGCTTGATAGAGTCCATGTTTATGTATCAAAATTAGCTATTTGGGTTATTATAAAATTTTGAGATTATTGTTGTGATATTTAAATAGTGATGTATAGCTGGTAGGTTTGGTAAGTCAGTTGCACATACTTTCACTTAATTTAAAGAGAATAAACAATTTTAATTCAATTTAATATACAGAGCTATAAATTTCAATGTTTGCACAATGACACCTACCCCCAAAAGTACTTAGTACTAGTACTTACTTCAAATCACTGCCAAACGTATGGTACAATATGGATAATGGAAGTTAGGGCTCCATTCCACCGCAGCGCACGGAGAGGCTACGCACGTGCGTCAAGCTTCGCTTTGCAAGAAAATATATGTGACTGTGTCCACTGCAACCCACGGACACGCTACGCACGAATTGTGTCAAGTCAAAGAAATAAATCCGTGCGCCGCGGTGGAATGGATCCTTAATTATAGTGTTTAGATTTCAAAAAGATTCTCTGATACTGTATCAGAGAATCCTAAATTATATTATATGCTTAGATAAATACGAGTCTGGACTAAAGTGTACATTTGAATAAGCTATAAAAGCTTGCATTCGCCTCCGGGTTCTAGTAGTATATAGAGCGCGGCTCTTGACTCGGAGGTCGTGGGTTCGATTGCCGCGTTCGAAACAAGATATTTCCAAGTTTGGTTAGGACAATGCAGGCTGATCGCCTGATTGTCTGACAAGTAAGATGATCCATGCGTCGGATGGGCATGTAAAAAGTCGGTCCTGCGCCTGATCTCTTGCCGGTCGTGTCGGTCTGCCGTCCCACTGGGTTATGAGAGTAAAGGAATAGAGATTGCTCTTGTGTACTGCGCACACTCTTGGGCACTATAAAATTACTCCTGCGTAGCTGGCCTGGTTTCAATGAAACCAGCCACCGTCACCAAAAATGGTGTTGGAGCTATAAATATTATTAAAGCTTGCCTTCTGTCCGTTTATTCTGTGGCAAGACAGGCCGGGCAGAAGCCGGCAGTCCGCCTGAGGTCCGCCATGTGGCGCGCCATCTTGTGCGATGAGCGCACGGCCCCGTGTATCCAGTGTCCGGTAATGAACACAACAATACCCCATTCTCTGGCCGGCTGCTATCCAGTTACACTCTTTGTACAACTCCAGTGTGATGATACCCCGCAAACAAAATCTGAGTAAAGCACAATGAAACGCCTAGGCGTTGCAGAAATGCTGAAGCGAGTAGGACCATAAACGCTATATTCGCTCCCATGAATCATCCTTTCGCACCGCAAAACGAGCTAAATTTAAAAGCACAATATTGTTGTTGGCGATGCGTCGCGCTGCTCGAGATTGCGATCAAATTTCCTGCCGCTAAACACTTAGCGCTAATGTAAGTTCGCCGAACTTCATTTGTCAAAGAATATCACGCGTCCCCCCTGGCTCATTAATTACTCCCCCCTCCCCTCCCGCGGGAACCTCGTAAACTGTCGGATGAGCTCCCTGATTTATTCTACTTCTTAATGAATTGCGGGCGTTGTTATGCTAAGTGAAACATGTGTTAGCCGCTCATGTGTGTCGGGCGGTGTCGTGATGTCGTCGGGTATCTCGTGAACATCTCGTCGCATTTTCTGCTCGCTGCTCCTCATTCATCTAGGTAACGAACCGGAACTTCTTAAGACGATGTAGAGCTTTGTCGCCATAACTTGTAAATGAAAGTCGTCAACTCCACGAGACGTTGAACTCCATGTGAAAATAACAAACAATATGAGTGATTTCAATTTGTTCTGATCAACATTTTGTTACTAACTGAAGATCAGAGCTAGCACTGAGTAATTATTGTTTTTGTTATTTTCGCATGGAGTCCAACTTCCTCTTATTGGGTTGATGACTTTCATTTTAAAATTTTGTTACTACCCTTAAATTAATACTTAAAATACTTCAATAATAGTTGGGTCTGAAATGTTCACTACATAATATTATATCAGTGTAATACTGTCTCGTTGTGCAGCCAACTATAACTTCAGATGGGTCATAGAAGTTTATTCTACAGCATCAAAGAGAAAATAACTTCACTCGTAAAAAGTAGAATGATCAAACCGTATAATGTACAAAACTCAGCTTATGTACACAATATAATTATTTCTTTATTCTTTAATGATTGGAAATAAATCGAAATGTTTTGTTTTTCAAAATCAGGATGACGTACTCTACTACGCGCAGTTGAAGGTAAATCTAATAGAAAACGCCTTTCTGGAAAATGTCCTGCAGTAACAAGTGCTGAACTGAGTGTTGAATATGCGTGTTTTAGATTCGTGGAAACAAAATATTTATATTATGATTTTATTGAATTATGAAACTAAGTTAGTAATTATAAATAATAGTCAGTAAAGCGAAACATTGGGATGAGGGGTCATTTCTCCCATTGTAAATCAGGATCTACCTGTACATTCCCAGATATGCTTGCCGTAGCAACTGATCTTGCAGCTGAGAATGCATAATTAACAACATCAACGCTTACCTCCGCCGCCGCTGCCGCGGTAATTGGTCGCTGTCTCCCGGCACTCGCCGGCCGTTAGCCTTTGTTCGTCGTCGCCACCGTCCCCGCTGCAAGTCAAAGCTGAAGATTCTAATCGCCCGCTATCGTCTCCGCTAGGAGCGGTAGCGGGGTTTTAATTGCGCCCCGAGTGCTCGCTCTATTACGCCTATCGATTCAATTTGCGTGTCGTTTGGCCCTTTTCATTGATTTTAAATTACTTAGCCACGTAATGTCAATACGTCTATCTCCAATTCGCCGAGCCCCTGAAACGCTTCCATTATGTGCAAATCGAGGCCCTTTCCACAAATTTATCAGCACATAAATTATTCAGTCGAGTTTCTATCGTAATCGGCTTCCGGCAGCCCCGGAGCCGCAGTGAACTTTACAATTGAAATTAGCACTCCCGGTAATCAGCGCTATCTGTATTTATTGGGGGGCGCTATCGCGCGGGCCTTTCGCGGCGCGAGATAAGTCGCGGCGGTCACGAGGTAGCCGTGCGGGCACTGCGGGCACGCGCCGCGAGAAATCACGGCGCGCAGTCGCCGGCAGTAATTACAGCAGCCGCGACGCGTCCGTTATCATGTCGTGTGACGCAATTAATGATGTCCGAGCGCGCCGCATTTTGTCTCTTAATGCCGCTGTAAATACGCCCGTTGTATGTCCGCCGATTTCATTATCGCTCCTGTAATGTTTACCTGATTTACGCCCGTAATGTTTTGGGTTTAAATCTTGCATTCTACTGTGCAGCAACAGTTTTTGTTGAGCGCCCCGCGATGAAAGATTCAAAATTAAAATTAATCTCCGCCGTGTAATCCGGGCTCGTGTGCGTCGCGGGCAGTCATGCGGGTAGTTTTAAAATATTTATAAGATAGAGGCTGCGGCAGAATGCGCCCACAAAGTGCATTTGCGGCGGCAGCGCCTCGGATTATAGCAGCTGGGCCGACGCTGCCGCTCGCACGGAACTAATCCGGAGGAGCACATGCCCGCCCCCCGCCCGCACATGCCCGCCGCCGCCGCTGCAGATGCAATCGCTGCCGGCTCACAGTTTGCGGTTCCAGCTTCACGTTTCACGATCTCGAATCTTCCCCAAATTTCGACTCGAACTGCGTCACAAAAGCTCGCCGGCCGAAATACAAATCGAAATATCATAAAAATAAAAAAAATAAAATATCTTTATTAAACATACAAGGACAGAGCACAACCAGAGTTTATAACACAAACGAATAACAACAAATTGACATGACGCACTGTAACATATAACATTGAAGTACTTAAAAACTAATGGGTGATTGGTTATGGCTGTGCAATGCACACACCGCATGTCTAAAGGGAAAGCCACTCAGGCATCGACCGCGGCAAGCCGTGGCGCCTGATCTTCCGTGGCCCCCTGACAGTCTGCGATCCCACAACCGGCACTCTTACAAAGTTAACTACTATAAACGTTACAACACACACATATATACATAGACACTGGACAATGGACAATTAATAGATAAGGGCGGCAAATTTTCCCACGGTCCGCAATTATTCAGGATAGACAATAAAATATGACAATAAAAATGAAATACAAGTTAGTCGGCGCGAAGACGCGCTTACTAGAGGTCTTTCTCTGCGCTAGACCTAACTAAACTGTAATTATCATATTGTATAGTTACATTGCTAATAATTATACGAGTATATTATACCATACCAATGTATACTCAAAAAATAATTCTCCGTTATAATTTAAGTAAATACGAAAAGTGCATGAAGATGTGATCCTGTGTTGTTTACAACGTCTTGTGCTGCAAGCAAAGGCCTTGGTGACCTGGAGTCATACCGCCGTGGCTCCGGCTTACAACCCTCTCGGTAGGTATTTCGATGGTTTTATACTACTCGTACATACTTGTTTTATCAATGTAAATGTTATAGTAAGTTGTAATTATAATAATAATAATAGATATGTAATATAATATAATACAATATACATATATACATATACCAATGTTAATATAAATTATGTTTTTAGGCGTTTTTATCAATAACTTAAGCAATTGAGGTGTTTAGGAATCTGTAGACATCTGTTGCTGTAGCAAAAAAGCTTTGTATTTAAGTTTAAATCCCTGTGTTGTTTGCAGAGCACGGATTGGAGGCGGCAGATTGTTCCAGACCTTGCTGGCCAGGTACCGGAAGCTACCCCTGAACGCGGAGGTGTGGTGCAGAAGATTAATTAGAAGATACGAGGAACCACGCGTTGTAACGGTCAGCTGTTTGTCTCCTGCCCACTGTAGTTTGCTGTACAGATAAGCAGGTGTTTTAAATTTTATGACCCCGAACAGTAATGTGGCAAAATGCAGTTGCCTCCTACCATCCATTCTAAGCCAACGTATGTTGTTAATATATGGTGTCACGTGAGCACGAGGAGGGACGTTGTGACAGAACCTGACGCACGAGTTCTGGACCTTTTGTATGAGCCTTTTGGTTCTAGACAACATGCAGGGGCCTATGACAATATCTATCACGTTACATAAGATACGGAGATTACCCGAAAATAGCTTTAGATAAAGCAAATGCAAGCGGAGATATGTAATAGACGAAAAACATGATAAATAATCTAAAAGCATTAGTTTTGTCGGCGTGGGAGGATACAAAAGTCATACGTGTACAATAAAACGAGTCTTTAGAGTCTCGGGTTATCACTGAATCGCCGCATCAAAATAACCAAAAGGTGGACAGATAACGGTGATAACACTAATCGAGCTGGGCGTGGGCGTCACGGCTGTAACAACAACAGTCAGTGTCTCCGATATGTCGTCAGTGCTTTCATATTCTTTGGAAAACTTAGCTGTAACTGAAGGTTGTAGTACTAGTGTTAGTACTCGTAATTAGCATGTCGTCAGTGCTGTCATATTCGCCGGGATCTCTCACTCCGCGGGCCGAGGGCACTGCGGCTCATATTTTCGTTTCGTCATTATTTTTTATTGGCCACCGTTCGCTCGCGGCCGCTTATTTATGTCGCGGCAAACACCACGCTTCTATTGAGCCTCTCTAATATTAATTGATCATTTATCATCGCAGGAGACGCGCCGCGCTTCATTTAATTGATTTTTTATTCGTTCCGTCTTCATTATAGTCATGTGTTATTAAACTCTATCTGCATCTTAATTAATTCATTAAGTTTATTAATACTGTTTTAAACCCCCGACAAAAAAGAGCGGTGTTATAAGTTTGACGTGTCTGTCTGTCTGTCTGTCTGTGTGTCTGTCTGT
Source organism: Polyommatus icarus (assembly GCA_937595015.1). NCBI lineage: Eukaryota > Metazoa > Arthropoda > Insecta > Lepidoptera > Lycaenidae > Polyommatus > Polyommatus icarus. The sequence goes on along the minus strand of OW569322.1, from coordinate 298,416 downwards.
GTGTCTGTCTGTGGCATCGTAGCGTCCAAACGGGTGGACCGATTTTGATATAGTTTTTTTTGTTTGAAAGCTGACATGACCGAGAGTGTTCTTAGCTATTCAGTTCATCATCATCAGTGCTGGAATATCACGGTTCATCTGGTCCGTGAAGGGCCGGATAGCGACTTGTAGTCGTTTGGTAGGTATTTTGCATTATAGTTCGTGACATTTACGAATATTTATACAGTATAAACATTAATGGAAAGTTGACCTGGTGTTGCAGCATCACCTGGTATTCAATAGGATATCCAACTCCTCACCAACTTAGGGCATTGGTTTCGTGTTTGGGCTCATTTTAATTGCGACACATAGTAAGACGTAGACAAACAGTAAATTTTTGCATGCTGCTGCTGCAGCATCACCTGGATCCTATTGGAGCCGAGCTCCATATGAACCCAAAGTAGAGGTTTCATGTTTGGACTCATAGTGACGAATGACGGCCTCATCCAAGAAGACATTCATAGATGGTATTCATTGGGATATGATCCTATTGATAGGAATTATTCTGCACTATTATAACCAACACAAGTTTGAAAAGCATGGAATAAAATTAAATTAAGAAATTTAAAAAAACCCCCGCCAAACAACTTTAAAAAGTGATGAAATAATATTTACTGACTTTAAGTTTAAATAATTCCTATTAAGTGTAAAATGATATTTTAATCCATAATTGTTGTCAAGGTGTGTCGGGAAACCGCTAATTTAGATGTTTCATTTCACATAACATTATAGTTTAAGGGTTCAGTTCACAGCGAACCGAATCGAGACAATCAGTCATTTGGCGATACAAAATGCAAAAGTCGCTGTTGGCGGTCCCCCGACACACCGTGACAACAATTATGGATTAAAATATCATAGGAATTATTTAAACTTACAGTCAGTAAATATTATTTCATTACTTTTTAAAGTTGTTTGGCGGGTTTTTTTTTTTTAAATTTCTTAATTTAATTTTTGTGTTCTTAGTGATATACGACGTGTAGGGAAAGGTTAAAATGAGATGTATCGTTCTCGGAGACTATTATAATTAAAATATTATTTACAGAAACGCGTCTAAACAAGCAATGCTACTTACCTAAAATTAAAACAAAAAAGCTTCCTACCCTGGATTAAATGTCTATAAAGAGAAACGATAACGTTCGAATCGCCATAAAAAGACTGAAAATTAGGATCTCTAAAATCTGTAATTAAGATAAATTTAACGATCGGCTGGAATGAATGTCATTTGCGCGGAACAAAAGATGACCGGAGCATTAGCGGGGACTTCACGGCTCCCGGGACCCAGCGTTAAATAATTCAAAAGATGGCCGTAATGCGTTAAAATTATCGGACCCTATAATTATTGAAATTTAGGGATCGCGCCCGTAATGAAATTTTCAATTTAAATATTATATTCGAATTGTGCGCGGCGGCGCGCGGCGTCTCACGATCATGAGGCCCATCGGGTTCCGGGTCACGTCCCGCGATTAATGAAGCCCCTTCTCCCCCCGACAGCCGGTAGTGTGGCCCCCCTCCCCCACCGTCGGCAGCCAGTGTGGCCGCCGCATCACCTTATCTGCCTGCTCAGTCTTCCGCGGTAGTCCGGACTGCATAATTTACTTATTCCAATAGTCTTTGTAATGCCTCATTTCAATGAGTTGGCGATTAATCGAGATTAGAAATAGCTACCTTTTGTATATTGAAAATCTATTTCAAAGCTGTAAATACAGTTAAGTAACAGTTACATTATATAAAAAATCTTTTAAAACCATCGCATAGATCAGGGGTTCCCAGTATTTTTCAGCCTGCGGCGCAATTACACGTGAAATATTTTGACACGGCGCCCTACTCTATCAAGCTATTAGAAAAAGATACACAAATAAATACCTTTAATGATTATAGTTGGGTTAAGCAGGTAAATAGTAATAAACAAATATTTAATCATCTGCCTGCTTTGTATATTAATTCATATTATAATTTTATTTGATAATATTTGTGGTTATGGATTATGATGGAGGATCGACTCACGGCGCCCCTCTTGCCTTTCCACGGCGCACCAGAGATCCGCGGCGTACAGTTTGGAAACCCCTGGTAATATAATAATATCATCTAACTATGATTTCCATCATAATATTTATATAAATGGTAAGTAGGTACTTAATTTACGTTGCGTTTGTGTATTTTCTCATCTCAGTACTGCCAATACTACTACTACTTCCCTAATGGACAGCACAGTAATAAGTGGCACTATTCCTCTTCGCTTCAGGATTATAGAAAACGCGGAACTATATAAAGTCAAGAGAGGTAAACCCATGGCCCACTACCCTGACAGAAAAATAGAGAAAAGAGCCCACCCTTTTGACCTCCCTCATCCAGCAAGAAGAGAACGAATAACGTTTGATTGGGTCGCCGAAGAGGAAGATCTAAAGAAAATGCCTGAACTCATCCCAACTGTATATACTGACGGCAGCAAACTGGACGGAAAAGTAGGAGCAGCACAGATGGGATGAGCACAGAGAGACTATAACAGCAAAGATAAAATTGGCGGACCACTATTCGGTTTACCAAGCAGCGATGGCGGCGCTGCTGATGGCGACCCAGATCATCAAAAATACGAGCAAGAATGAGGTAAATATTGCTTCAGATTCCCGATCAGCCCTGCAGACCGTCGCAGACCCTTGCAGCCTGAATCCAGTAGCCGTAGAGATAAGAAACCGAATAAGGGGAAGGGAAATGAACGTGCCGACCACCTGGCGGGAGAAGCCACGAAAAAGGAAACAGCGCCATCATATGATTCAGTTCCCCTAAGCGCAGGAAAATATAACCTAAGGAAGAACACACTGGACAAATATCAAGAACAATATAATACCCAAAGAAACGGAAAAACTATATCTTACTTTTTCGACGACCTGTGAATAGCGTACAAGATTCTCTCCGAAGTGAAGAAAGACAACCTGTCAGCACAACTTTTTACAGGACACGGAGGCTTCGGAGAGTACTTGGACCGAATGAAACTGAGGGAGAACTACAAGGCATGCAAATGTGACAACTTCACAACCCAAACAGTTCTGCACTGTCTCACAGAATGTCCCATTTATGGAAGACTCAGAAGAGAAACAGAAGTAGAAATAGACCAAGTCTTAACAACAGACACCATTAAAGACATAATGAAGAATAAAAAACGCAGACCGATTTTCATGAAGATGGCGAGGAAGATTATGGAGCAAGTGGCGAAAAGCAATCAGTAGCGAAGCCAGAACACTGACTGCATTGGAGCGCCGGAGAGAGAGAGGAAAAAAATAGGAATAAATGCAGTATATATATATATATATATATATATATATATATATATATATATATATATATATATACTGCATTTATTATAAGACGATTTTCGCATAATTAGACTTTAGTTCCAATTTGCATCTTGAGGTTGAAGGTTGTCCGTTGAGTTATGTTTAAAATAAGACGTGTCGTGTAAGATATCGCGTAAAAAGAGATGTGTTGTTGTTGGTGGTGTTATTGATTGGTGATATGGACTATTCTCAAAATGCATAGAGAGCACATTCAAAAATCAGAATTCAACATTTTACACGTAAGTAATTAATTGCTAGTTTTTTCATACTGTATCGTCTGTAGTAGATAAAAAGCGATAATTGCAGATCTAGGTACTGTCCATCCACAATCATCGTTCTGCATAACACGGAAAATGTGTTATTATTTTTTTGTTTAAACTTTGTGTTGTGTTAGATTTCGTGTAAGAAACGTGTTGTTGTTGGTGGTATTATTGCTTAGTGCCACAGAGCTTAGTGCTAAAGAATACTTACAAAATGCATAGATTCTAGAGAAATAAGAACACTTTAGGAACTTAACATTTTACACCTAAGTTTTTGCCATAGTTTTACGTACGGAAGTTTTCATGCATCGTCTGTAATTTCGATAGAAAGCCTGACTCCTGATATTGCGGAAGACGGTGCATCCGCATATCATACAAAATCGGTTTTGTTCCTTACGAATAACTTTTTAACTAATCGATAAATAAGTTGTTACTCATGCTCAGAAAGTTACTTACAGTTTTTTACATGAGTTAGGATTAAAGTTTTAACCCATTAAGGCCCATACGAGTACCGGTGATCGAGACAACTCTAGAATACAATAGCATTTCCAAGAATTCGCGATCGAAGGATTAAATTAGCCTAGCTAAGAGATCATAGGTCAAAGTTCTGAGTTACTTGAGAGAGTTGAATGTCATGGTTCTTGATAGTTTGGAAAGAGCATAAGGTTAAAAACTGCCGCGACCGTACAGTATGGTCGTTTACGACTTTATGTTATTAAGCGCGCTACATTTGATATCAATGACTAGCGTCTTCTACATTACTTATCGGGATAAAAAAAATTAAAGTAAAAAAAATATTTTTATATTTTTTGTAAATGGTTTATCGTTTTGTCTAAAGGTTATTTATTATAAAAAATATATTTAAAAAAAAATACATTTTTGTAATCAGAAAATGTAGTATAATAATACCCCAAAGTTATCGGAAGTGGTCTTTTACACCCTGTATATATATATTTTTTAATTTATTTATATTTTTTTCTCTCTCTCAGGCGCTCCAATGCAGTATATATATAAATGATAACATGATATAAGGCATATAAGGTTGTCGGATAATCAACACCGACAGTCAGTGATTAAAAAAAATACTACCAATATTGTGATTATGTTTATATGGTGACAACTTTTCCGATCACAAAACACTTCAGACCGACTTAAGGAACCGCTTTACCTATTGACCGCGTTCCTCATATTCGGGTGACTTCTCCCGGCTTCCGCCGGCTTCCCCCCCGGCCGCGGCCGCACTCGACGCCCTGTTTACCGGGGACGGGGATTTCACGCCCCAAACATTTATTCAATTCTCGAGTGTTTATTGAGCACTTGTACCGCGCGAATTCTCGGAGGTGATACGTTATTATACGGCAGGGCGATATTGTAACACCGCTAGTTCCCCTCGGGCTAATTTAATTTTCGACGAGCGTTCGCCAAAAATAATATACTAGCTCGATACATTATATACTAGAGTAATTTTAGTATAATATTATGTAGTATACATCCATCACGGCGTCAGTCGGCTCAAGTCTCAACTGCTCACGCGCTCTACATCTCAAGCGCTCTTCACCGGCCGACGATCGGCGGATTATCACTAGCCCCTTCCGCGCGCGAGAAATTTCGTAATCCCACTTCTGATACAACCGAACATTGAGCAGAAATAGACTGATCGTAGAGTTTAAATACATATTATAATCGAGTGGCGTATCACGTTCCCTGATAAGTCGAAATCATCTTGATTCTAGGATACAAAGAAAATGTACAATATATTTCAGAAAACTACGCTTGCTTTATGAGAAACGTTGAAAATAAATGTATGCGAGGTAGTAACGCGATATAGAGATCAGGTGCTGGCGTCGGCGCGCGGCGGAGTGAGACGTCGCCGGGTCCACCTGGTGTCCGGGAGTGTCCGGGTCATCTGATATCGCGATTTATGCGGCGACATCGGTGCGCCCATTGTCCGCGAGATCCCGCTATTGTTCACGAGCACAATACCTACGCGCCGATCACAGTTATTTTACCTTCGAAGCTTATAAACGAGATCCTTATGTCGTCGGCGTAAGGTTCTGCCGAAAGAGCACCACCGCGCCACGTCGGCCGCACTTGTACCGTTTCCTCTCGCGGACATCAGCAGTTAAACATCTTTATTGCCGCTGCAGTCTTTCGATTTATTTATCTCGATTGATGACTCTGCTTCATAATTTATTGAAAACACAAATCTAATTTTACGAGACGCGCGAGCTGAATACGATCCGAACGATCGTGATTTACTTGCTACTTTTCGTCTTCTTATATTTTATTTATGCTGATTTTAAGTGTACATTCCGAAGCTGGAGAAAAAGTTGATTTAGCTGCGTGCGACCGGTGCGGCGCGGCGGGCGCGGGCGCGGGCCGGCCCACGCGGCTCGTCGCAGCTATGTTTATGTATGCGATGTGGAATATTTGGGTTAATAATTGCATCTGCATCGCGAGCGCGCGAGGTTGGCGGCTAACGTTTGTCGAGCTGCCGAAATGAACACGAACACTCGACGAGCATCACGTCGAATGGGAACAATAACTCTGAAGAAAGTCGAAATTATAGGGGCCAATATTATTATTTAGATGCGAGCCAATTTACAGTATAATTGATCAAACTTCGCCGAGTGAGAGACGCTTACAATTAATTCGGGGCCGCCTACTGAATGTAATCATTTTCTCCCGAGCCGCCGAGTCCCGATCGACGAATGAATGAAATACGGATTCATCGCGAGCAAATGAAAGTAATAAATCGCGAGGTTTCGGTGACGCATCGATAACGCGGCCGATATATCGCGGAGATAAAAAGCTACCTATCGGCGACTGACAAACGATCGATCGGCGGCAGACAGGTCGCTCTCGCGGCCGCGGTGGCGTGTCGTCGTACTGTCGCATCGCGTCGTTAATCAGTCGCGTCGTGTGACGCGTCGCGGCGCTCGCGGAAACATGCGACGATCTACCCGACGCGGCGCAGCGCGAAATAAAAGTCGGGGAATTGATGAGATTTCGCGTTTTCAATAAGCTGCATACGAAACGACGGCCGCGGGAGATGAATTACATGTACCGACGTGTGTGTGTGTGTGGGATCTATTTAGGCGATCACCCTCCACCCTCGCATCGATCTCATCGCTCATAAGATGCGCCATAAATATAAATTGATCCGTTTTACAGTCACGATTCGTATGAGATGATATAAATCGGAATATTAAAACATCATAAGCGAGTATCATGTCACGTACCGTGTCACGCGGGATGTAAGTGGAGCTGTGTATTACGCGGCACTCTGGGCACGTGCGCCACCAGTAAGGAGATCAGAACATGAGGATGTTTTAAACAGATCGTATTAGTGCAAGTAGCAAAAATAAACTAATAATATAATAGTAATATAAACTGCCTCTGCCCATGACCTGCTTTTACACCGAGATCATCATACTGGCTATGAATATGCCTCTGTGGCTTTTAAACAAAAATTAAAACCCCTGGCGACTCACTCATTTCCATCATGAAAATAATATGGATTGTAAGGAAATAACTTCCTTCCTCCACTTATTCAACTTAAATGTCATTATGGTGAAAATTTCTCTCTTCGCGTTTAAGCGAGGATCCTAATGTCTCTTTCAATGGCCCATCGAAAATCTAATTTGGAGGAACTACACAATAAACACATTGTTTAGGGGTTTGCTCTTAAGTTGAGAACAAGAGAGCCGGCGCTTTTGTGGATGTCGGTGAGACAATGGCGAGCGCGTTAATTCGCTCAATCTCCCGACGACGAGCGGCACAGAATACCGGGATACGGAAGATGATATACACGCTTCAACAACGCACACATTTGCGATTTTCGGATCGCTGTTAAATACAAAACAGAGCTACTTGTTCGGCGTTTCGGAAACCTTCTTCTTGTCTGTATTTATTCTGTGCGAGCGGAGTCGCGGCTCGGGATAAGGCGGCGCGTGCTCCAGACAATTATTACATAAAATTAAATCTCTCTCTCGCTCGTGGTATCGCTGACACTCGCGGTGTGAGTCAACGCCGGGTTGGGCCTTTGATTGCGCTGCTCAAATTTTTCATTATCTTTGCCAATAGGACTTAGATTAATGAATTCTCCTAACGCCCTGATTAATCATTATGAATAAGTTTTATAGGTTATTGAAGGGTATTGTAATTAGTTAAACTCGATTGAATCATTCTTGTCGACCGTATAACTTACCAAACTTAACCTATTTATATACCTAGTTTACAAAGATCCGCTGTATCTTATCACTAGTACCCTAGAATCTAGATAATGTGTAGTGGAGACGCTTTTGTCCGTCGGTTTACTATCGAGTGGCGCTCCGCCATTAATTGCAGGCTGACGTCTGCTCGCTACTGCGCGCTACTCTTCGCTACTATTCGCTACACATGGCTACTGTCCACTACTGACGCAGCGATACGATACTATATTCACTCTGTATATTTTATTAGCTCAAACTATACTTCATTATTTATTTATACTCTACTTTGTCTTGACTCTCGAGTCTCGGACGATCGCCTCTAATAACACCCACCTCATCATCATCATTACGTTCTACTCGTATACAAATAACATCATCCCGTCCTAAGTCCTTGCTCCCTAATGAGGTGTCAGATGCGCGTGCGCATTACTGCCGTGAGTTATGGCGCGCTCGTTACAGCGCATCGCGACGGACAGACGGACGTCTTTTTGTACTGTAGCTGTGTACTATAAATCAGTTTTTTATTGGCGACATTCATTACAGCGGTTGTAATTGCAAATTGGATTTTGAATTGTGAGGGTACCGTGCAGATCTATGTATCTGTGTAGCGGCCATCGTTGATTGAGTTATTTCATGAAATGACCAAAACTGCGCTATGGCCACGACATCTATACTACATGATCCTAAAATATCTAACGTAAGAAGTGAAATATGTTTCCACTTTCCACGGAAATAAGTTACAAATTAAAATAAAGTGGAACACAAAATATATAAATTCAAACAAGTATCTCATATATTTAACGTCCCATCCATTCCTTGTTAAATATTAACACCGAAATGATATTGTCGCCGGCATCAGGAATACTTCCCTAACGACTTGTCACCTCACACATGGCGATATAAAACCGACCGCGCTACACGCCTCATATATTTTGTAGACTTAAGTTAATTTGAAGTAATAATGTTAATCCTCAATAATATGAAACTGTCTGCTTATTAACCTATTCAACGTACTTTAGTGAACACTCACTATTTGAAGGTCTACATATGCCTAGCTCTTGCATCAACTGGAATTCCCTTTTAACCCTATCGTACCTGTCGGCCGGTAACCTCCTGGCACGCGCGTGGACAGGTGGTCCAGTAGTCTCGATGTGATATCAACACGGAATGCTCTGGGACATCCTTGAAGGCTGGCGGGCGCGTGATGTCCTTAAATTGTTCCAGTAAATCCGCGTAAGGATGGTTGCTATTTATGCTTTTAATAGTGCCGACAAAATTTGTACTTTTAATTCCACAGACATTTAAGCTGGTAACTGTATCAATTATCTTATTAATATATAAATCTACATTTAATTTGAAATTCTTCAAAAAATCGGCACCTATTATCGACTGTTTTACATCACACACAACAAAAGGCCATTTAAATGACCGTCTTAGGCCTAACGATAACTCTAAATTACATATTCCATAACATTTAATTTCGCTGTCATTAGCAGCATACAACTTTAGATCGACTTTTTCGATAGACTTTCTAACACACCACTTTGGAACGGAACTTACGGAAATGTTAGCACCTGCATCGATCAAAAAACTTTATTTCGTTAAATTACCTCTAATCAATAAACGATGGCTTTTGGTTACCTGACCTTGAGTACATCCGTCCACCGCGCCCGCATGTACTCCATCTAGTTTCCCGACCGCTTGGCTCGCCACGCGCAGGGTTGCTCGCAGCGGCTAGCCCTCGATCTGTACCGAAAGTGAAAACGGCACAGCCAGTCCGGGTCCCCAGGTGCTCTTCTCGGCTGCGATGTCGATCTTCTCCTGAAGTCGGTCTGTCTGTCGTTGCTCCTAGAGCGCCCGCGACCCCTCAGTTCGGCGCGGAGCGCTGCAACCTCCATCTCCAGTCTGCTCATCTGCTCGTCCGGCTGCTCATCTGTTGCCTTCTTACCCGACACGGCTGCCACATCCCCGGTGCCAGTACGGTGTACTCAGTAATCTTGTCTGCCATGGCCGCCAGCTTGTCCAGCGACTGATCTTCACAAACCGCTATGAATGCTCGAACTGGCGACGGCATCTTCGACAACCACAGGCTCTTGAGTGTTTTGTCCGCCATTTGTGCGTTGCTACCCAGATCCTTCATATGTCTTAACAACTGGGAGGGTCTTTGCGAACCCAACTCCAGCTCCGACACCAACTTCTGCATCTGTCTTTCGGCACTCTCTTCGTAAACCTGCAGCAGTCTCTCCTTAAGCGCCGTGTACTTGTCCTGGGCGGGTGGTGACATCACGAGGTCACTGACCTGTTGTATGGCCTCTTTTCCCAGTTTGGATATGACCAAGTTGAATTTGGTCTCTTCACCCTGCTTCTGTGGGGCCATTACAGACTCGAACTTTGCGAACCATAACCTGGGCAAGTCTGTCCAAAATTCTGGTAGCTTGGTGGACACGCTTATGGATGCCAACGCCGCGCCTGACGCCTCTTCTTTAAACTCCATGTCTGATGCTGATGCTTTATCCATTTTTCTTCTTTGATTGAGCCGATGTGTCGACCGGTCGATGTGCTGATGAGCCGCCTGCCGTTGTACTCGCCACGTGCCACGCGCGTTCTTCTGTTGCGTCACGCTAACTTCCTGTCGCCGCGTGGAATTCGATCTTAAACAAAGTTTACCCCACAGCCAATGTCACTATTTACACTGATTCCCTTCACTACAAACTTTATTCGAGAGTTTTTCGTCGGGGTCACCAATTAAGTGAACAAAGGCTGGGGTCTTCAAATTAAATACTGGATGCGCTGAATCACTTTATTACACGTTAAGTTAGGTAGGCGATGGGCAGACGACTGGCTCTCGCAGGAGTCACTCGCCACGCCACAAATATAGCTGATTTAACAATATGCAATTACCGAGAATTATAACGCACACTGCAGTACTTTACGTAACTTTACAAAATATAGTCTACTCGTAAGTTGTTCTCTACCACAGAATACGAGTACATATTAGTTGTACCTGTAGTTTGTAAATATTGTGTTGTGTGATGTGCAAAATAAATGTTTCTTATTCTTATTCTTATTCTTACCAAACTATACGACTCTACGATATATCGCTCCACGGTGTCTGTTCATCTCTAGAACTCTAGTGTTAAATAAAATATAAAGTTTCTGTAATATTTCCTTAAAGAGTTTAAAGTCCATGTTCGATAGTTTTTAATTATAATAAGACCATTATAATTATCTTGACATCTTTTTAATTTTCAATGAAACTGATTTTTCGATTATTTTGTGTGCGTTTTTTTCTCCATATTTAAAACCTAGGATCGTTTCACGGCTGTACATGTCTTTATCACAATTCACAATTATTACATGAGCCCGAAATGAAACAGCGCTCGGGAGAATATTCAAATGTAATTAATTTGTGCACTTTAGTTGGCGGTGCTCGGCCGCATATTCCCGCTCCCTGCTCCCGCCGGCCGCGGAGTTGTTCCACTTGCAACTTGGTGTCATCATCACTCGGGCCTTAGATTAATGATTGGGGTCCGTAGTAGCTTCGTCAGTGGACGTCGTTACTAACGGACCAATCATTAATCTAAGACTCGCACCTTCTGGGGTAGTCATCGAGTAGACACTTCGGCACGAATGGGCTGGCTCGACTGGATAATTCGAACCTCACAGAAAAACGGTGTAAAATAACGTTGGTGTTAAAATTTTGTCAGTTAAGAGTAGAGACTAGAACAACCGACATTTAAAAATTTTACTTACTTGAAAATACATACTTCATTTAGATTTTCAGTGATGTTTTTCATTAGGCAGGTTCGACAGAAACAATATGACGTGTCCTATCTCCCGAGTTCCAGTGAACTGAAATCTAGTGTAATAATTGTAATCTCCGACAGTGTTTATACTGAGAAGTAGAAACGTGGTTCGGTTAATAAATAACAGATAATGTCAAAATGGCGTGAGAAACTACCAATTAAAGAGATCCATCTGTGTTGTTTGACTTTTTATGAGGCGAGTTAACGAGTGATTAATGGTCTCTATTTTCTACAATGATTTCATTAGGTTTGAGCCTTAATATGCGTCTTTATTAAGTGTACAAAATGTAGACGATAATCTTTATATATATAATTCTTCTGTGAGTGTGTATGTCACTGAACTTCTCTCAAACGACTGGACCGATTTTGATGAAATTTTTTGTGTGTGTTCAAGGGGATCTGGGAATGGTTTAGATTCACAATTTTGTCCGCTGGACAATGTTTTTTTTATTAATTTTTAATTTATTAGTAGTTGTTGATTTTGGAATGTTTTACTTTGGATCCGACAGACGGCGCTACCATCGCAGTGTCAAATTTAAAATAATATTCGAATTCGAATTTTAATTTTAGTCTGTCCCGACAGTTAGCGCTACGATCAAATTAAAAAAAAATACTTTATATACTTAATATGGCAAAGAAACGTTTGCCGGGACAGCTAGTATTATTATAATTTATAACGTAGCAACATAAATTACTTATTATTGTAAATGAACCGTAACCTGTAAATGAACCCTCTCAAAAGTTTATAACAGAAGTCTCTATTATACATAGCCAAACCTGGATAAGCTAGAGTTCAAGGGAACACGATTTTATTCTCGCTCATAGAGGTTTCTCACTAACCCGAGTTTCTCGCTTATTCAGGTACAAGGTTAGCGTTTCTCTCTTATAGAGGTACGCAGAAATGACAAGTCAAAAATTCATGCACTGTGTAATTTTATTTTATTTAGAACCTATTTACATTTTAAAAACCTGCAGCAGTCTCTCCTTAAGCGCCGTGTACTTGTCCTGGGCGGGTGGTGACATCACGAGGTCACTGACCTGTTGTATGGCCTCTTTTCCCAGTTTGGATATGACCAAGTTGAATTTGGTCTCTTCACCCTGCTTCTGTGGGGCCATTACAGACTCGAACTTTGCGAACCATAACCTGGGCAAGTCTGTCCAAAATTCTGGTAGCTTGGTGGACACGCTTATGGATGCCAACGCCGCGCCTGACGCCTCTTCTTTAAACTCCATGTCTGATGCTGATGCTTTATCCATTTTTCTTCTTTGATTGAGCCGATGTGTCGACCGGTCGATGTGCTGATGAGCCGCCTGCCGTTGTACTCGCCACGTGCCACGCGCGTTCTTCTGTTGCGTCACGCTAACTTCCTGTCGCCGCGTGGAATTCGATCTTAAACAAAGTTTACCCCACAGCCAATGTCACTATTTACACTGATTCCCTTCACTACAAACTTTATTCGAGAGTTTTTCGTCGGGGTCACCAATTAAGTGAACAAAGGCTGGGGTCTTCAAATTAAATACTGGATGCGCTGAATCACTTTATTACACGTTAAGTTAGGTAGGCGATGGGCAGACGACTGGCTCTCGCAGGAGTCACTCGCCACGCCACAAATATAGCTGATTTAACAATATGCAATTACCGAGAATTATAACGCACACTGCAGTACTTTACGTAACTTTACAAAATATAGTCTACTCGTAAGTTGTTCTCTACCACAGAATACGAGTACATATTAGTTGTACCTGTAGTTTGTAAATATTGTGTTGTGTGATGTGCAAAATAAATGTTTCTTATTCTTATTCTTATTCTTACCAAACTATACGACTCTACGATATATCGCTCCACGGTGTCTGTTCATCTCTAGAACTCTAGTGTTAAATAAAATATAAAGTTTCTGTAATATTTCCTTAAAGAGTTTAAAGTCCATGTTCGATAGTTTTTAATTATAATAAGACCATTATAATTATCTTGACATCTTTTTAATTTTCAATGAAACTGATTTTTCGATTATTTTGTGTGCGTTTTTTTCTCCATATTTAAAACCTAGGATCGTTTCACGGCTGTACATGTCTTTATCACAATTCACAATTATTACATGAGCCCGAAATGAAACAGCGCTCGGGAGAATATTCAAATGTAATTAATTTGTGCACTTTAGTTGGCGGTGCTCGGCCGCATATTCCCGCTCCCTGCTCCCGCCGGCCGCGGAGTTGTTCCACTTGCAACTTGGTGTCATCATCACTCGGGCCTTAGATTAATGATTGGGGTCCGTAGTAGCTTCGTCAGTGGACGTCGTTACTAACGGACCAATCATTAATCTAAGACTCGCACCTTCTGGGGTAGTCATCGAGTAGACACTTCGGCACGAATGGGCTGGCTCGACTGGATAATTCGAACCTCACAGAAAAACGGTGTAAAATAACGTTGGTGTTAAAATTTTGTCAGTTAAGAGTAGAGACTAGAACAACCGACATTTAAAAATTTTACTTACTTGAAAATACATACTTCATTTAGATTTTCAGTGATGTTTTTCATTAGGCAGGTTCGACAGAAACAATATGACGTGTCCTATCTCCCGAGTTCCAGTGAACTGAAATCTAGTGTAATAATTGTAATCTCCGACAGTGTTTATACTGAGAAGTAGAAACGTGGTTCGGTTAATAAATAACAGATAATGTCAAAATGGCGTGAGAAACTACCAATTAAAGAGATCCATCTGTGTTGTTTGACTTTTTATGAGGCGAGTTAACGAGTGATTAATGGTCTCTATTTTCTACAATGATTTCATTAGGTTTGAGCCTTAATATGCGTCTTTATTAAGTGTACAAAATGTAGACGATAATCTTTATATATATAATTCTTCTGTGAGTGTGTATGTCACTGAACTTCTCTCAAACGACTGGACCGATTTTGATGAAATTTTTTGTGTGTGTTCAAGGGGATCTGGGAATGGTTTAGATTCACAATTTTGTCCGCTGGACAATGTTTTTTTTATTAATTTTTAATTTATTAGTAGTTGTTGATTTTGGAATGTTTTACTTTGGATCCGACAGACGGCGCTACCATCGCAGTGTCAAATTTAAAATAATATTCGAATTCGAATTTTAATTTTAGTCTGTCCCGACAGTTAGCGCTACGATCAAATTAAAAAAAAATACTTTATATACTTAATATGGCAAAGAAACGTTTGCCGGGACAGCTAGTATTATTATAATTTATAACGTAGCAACATAAATTACTTATTATTGTAAATGAACCGTAACCTGTAAATGAACCCTCTCAAAAGTTTATAACAGAAGTCTCTATTATACATAGCCAAACCTGGATAAGCTAGAGTTCAAGGGAACACGATTTTATTCTCGCTCATAGAGGTTTCTCACTAACCCGAGTTTCTCGCTTATTCAGGTACAAGGTTAGCGTTTCTCTCTTATAGAGGTACGCAGAAATGACAAGTCAAAAATTCATGCACTGTGTAATTTTATTTTATTTAGAACCTATTTACATTTTAAAAAATCCATCAATTTCTTTTGATATGAATTGATTTTATAATTGGCGGATTCTGGTAAATTAAACTCCATCTAAATTTCATTTCGACATTTTCCGGATTCAAACGCAAATCGCGTTTGAATCCTTAAATTTAATTTTCTGTTTTGACATGATACAGAACAGAACTTTCCTTCGCGATTGGTTAACTATTAGACTACAGGACAGGAGTAAAAAAATAAACCTCGACTGTCGCTTATACAGGTAAAGAAAAGAAACAGTCTCGCTCACAGAGGTCCATGAGAGAAAAATGACTCTCTCTAACAGAGGTTTCTGTTTCTCGCTAATAGAGGTTTTAGGAGCTTAAAGTGACGGGTCCTAGCTATTACTTTCACTTATACAGTTTTCTCACTTATCTAATTGTCACTTACCCAGGTTTAGTGTAGTATCTGCTTTAGAAGCTGGGATATGTTTTTCGAGTGCTGTAGGTAGTGTTTTCCATATTACACGCTAGAGTATTTTTATTAAAAGCTATTCGTTTGCTTCATTTCAACACGTTTACTCACAAGATTTGTAAAAGTTACAAATAAAAGTTAAATGGCAAACTCTCAGAGTAGTCACGTAGAATTCCCCTTTGATCCCGCGCTAACAATAACTTGACAAAGTTTTATCGCTGCGAGTTCATCTTTTATCTCTCCGGGCGAGGAGAGGTAGCGCGGAAGTTGTGTGTAGTTTATGTGAAGTCGTCGAGTCGCCAGCGCTGTTCACGCTCGTTCGCTGCTTGTTTTACTTACAGTCAATATTTTTAATATGAAGACTATGCATAGTTAAATAACATTCAGGCTTTAAGGCCCATATTTACACAATGTATCTATGTATTTAGTAACCTGTGCCCACATTCTAAATATTACTAGACGATAAAAATAACATAATGCATTTTAAAATACATAAAATATAATATAATATTAGCTTATAACATATTCGGAAACTCCCGCAATATACGTTATATTATGATGATACGGGATTGACTTGCGGTAATAATATAATATGAAGACGTACGATCACTTAACCTCTCTGATGGAGGACTCCCCGGCACCCCCGGAACTTCCCCCCACCCTCTCTCCCCCCGCGGTAAACGCAAATCTCTTATCATATTACGATCATCCGCGACGCGATGAGGGCTGAGACGCTCAAATTGGATTTCTCAAAAACAGGCCGCGACTGAATATTACATGAGGTGAAACACTGCTTTACATGTTTAGTATGTTTTGCTCCCGTGTACGGATACATTAAAGCTAAAAATATTATGAAAGAAACGGAGGAACCACGCTTTGAGGACTGCTCGGTCGGATAAATGCAGCCCGGAGAAACAGCGTGACAGTTGGAGTAATACTTACGTAGTGTTCCTACAATGAATAGGGCTACCAGGGGATTACGGGCTTACAGGGACTACCGACCAGCGCGGGCACTCACAATTAACGTTCCACTCGGATTTGAAAATCTACGGAGCGATTGTGGACAAACGCGGCAACCATCAGGCGTTCCATAAGCTCTTTTAGTAGTCCGTTTTATAAAATAAACATAGGTACGCACCGGATACCTACAAAGTTACTAGTTCCCAAACAGAGTTTCAGTTGCTGTAATAAACGCGAAGTTTATCCACCTCGCGGGGCGACGACCGCGCCTCCGCAAGGTCAGCCACCGACCTCCGACATATTTTCCCCCTTTATCTCTTAAAAATACAATCGGACTCATTTTAATTTATGGTTTAATAAAAGTCTCGTCACATATTTGCGTGTCGTTAAGTTTACGAGGCGACGCGAACACGGCCGAGATGAGTTTTTACGAATTCCCAGGCGGGGAGGGAGGGGGCGGTCGTTAAATTTTACGACATCAACTTTTCAGCCACCGACAATAAAATCATTTGCTTTTATTGAGCGTAAGCGCCGCGCCGTCGCGTCTCGCGCTACGCGGCCGCGGGCACAGCGCTACGCCGCGTAGCGCCGCGCTACGATGCCCGTCAGCCTGTAATATTATGTACGTGTCGCAGTCATCTGGTTCTATCTGCGATTCGATTGAGTGACTAGCGCATTCATTGAATGACACCATTCAATTGAATGACTCGGCCGAACGTCGATTGAATCGATCGTCGCTCAACGTCCACAGTCCAACTAGTTAGCGATTTGTAACATAGCCCTTTGAAGATAGCAGACATGAAATCAGTCAGTCCCCCCACTGCGGCGCTAGTAGACACTAAAACAAATATGGCGTCAAACAGCTCGCACAGCTGATAGCATTATGTTGATATTTTGTGGATTGAATTTACTTTAAAGTGCTTTATTTGTAATAAAATAATATGACAGCGTGGATTTATCCATAACTACCCCGTCAACGGCTACTTAAATAAATTATAGCGTCCCATTTAACAACTTCACTAAGTATATGACGTTAAACGTCAAAGTCAACGTCTGGACGAGTTGTCCTTTAGTCATTCGATTTAACGAATTCAATTCTATAATTAAATTCAATAAAAACGCTAGTCATTCAATCGAATCGCAGATTAAACCAGTTGACTGCGACATACGCATCATTAAATAATAATTATGTTTTCCGGATCGGAAAGTTAGTAATAGTTATCTATCTAAGTACTAATTATAATGGAATACTGTGTTGTGTTCACCAGACAACAAATGTTTTGAGTAAAACTTTGAAAACGAACATTTAAAAGTAAATGCATAGATTTGCTCGCAGTGCAACACATTTCGTTATTACAATGGCGCCAAAAAGGGAGCAAAACTCGGCACTTAGACGTGGTGTAATTGAATATGAGCGCCGCTTAACGCCGGGCGAGTCGGCCGGAGCTCGGGCAAGTCAGACCGGACCGGCACGAGTCGGTTGAACCGGCCGTGATCACCCCGGGCGGAACGACCGGACTTTAATTCGAACAAATGAAAGTATAAAATGTCCGGCGCGTGTAATCTCCGGACACTGGCGCAATTAGGACGCGGGAGATGTAAGGGTCAGCTCATACTAGCACACGACCGAAGCGCAACGCTGGGAACGCAATAAAGCAATTACCCTGTCCTTCGCACAGCGCAATCTTCATTTTTCTTCTGTGATAAAAATGCTAACCCCCTGTGACGACCTGATGATCAAACCTCGGTGCTTGTACTGCGGCGAGTGATTTCGGTATTGGCTTTCCGATGTCTTATTCCTCATTCGCTTTAAACGTTTTTCGCTTACAGGATAATTTCTGTAAGCGACATGGTTCCTGCCTACATTTATTTTAAATATTAAATATTATGTATGAAAATGGTACAATTTAAAAAAAATAATAAAAAATTTAAACTTTTAAGCCTGAAATTTTTTAGCCAATTTTGGTCTACCGAAGTCATATTTCCTGAAAACGTTTTAAAGGTGGACACTGGACAGTGTAGGAAAAATTGCCGGGAATATACACAGTCGACGGGTCGATTACTTAAAATGTGTGTAAATTATAATGGATGAAAATTACTTTATTGTTCTTTTTTGTTCCAGGTATGTTACGCGTGTTACTTAGTGACACAGTGCCGATTTCGTACCACAAACAGAATTACTTTGTAAGACGTAATTTAATATTACTCTTTTGAATTAATTAAATCAATTTCGGTACTTAAGTAATTAACCATTTTACTAAAACACTTTTTGTAATTTTTTCCTTACCTAATATAAACAGGTTCGATACGTAAAGAAAAGTTAATTTATTTAATTTTCCTCATACAAAAGCAGGAGGTGGATACAAAAATTAATTTTAATGCTGAGGCTCAAAGATATTTTTTATAAACATTAATTAATAATATCATCTTAAGTTAATTACCGGATCCATTAACGAGGGATATAAATTATTTACAAGATTTTAAATTACAACATTATTTTGGAAAAAAGTTATTCGCTAATGAGGTAACTGAAATCACTTTAAAATCCCTTCTCATATTTTCCGTCGCTAAAGAAAATTACGGCTCGGAATCTTTAAAGTTCCAGACAAACCGCACCGGCATAAGCTGTTGTCGGTCTCGGCGAGTCGCAACGAAGTTAGCGACAAGTTTGCGGCAATAACTGGCATCCTTATTCCTTATCGACTGTTTGCCAGCTACTAGACTACTCACTAGTCACTAGCACCAACTTGCTCGCTAGCTCGTGCTAGTTGCCCAATATCTGAGAATTCGGGGACTAATTCAAGCGGAAAACGAGATTTAGAACCTGCAGAGAATACGGACTCACCGGTAGCTTACTAATTAACGGTCTGCTAAGTTTTGTCCAGTCGTAATGTCGTTTATCTCGTGTTGGTTTAGGTACGGTCGAGGACGATCACAGAGTGGCATGAATCGTTCCTATTTCTCTAGCGCTAAGGTTTACAAGTGATACACAATTTTCCGGGCATATAGAAGCGCTGGACAAGATAGAGTGTCTGTCGAGTTCGTTCCGCGGCCATCGATAACGCGCCCCGGGGACGGCCGCCGGCACAATCACTTACTCCAATTACAGCACCGACGCCGATAGATTACTGATACTCCAAAACCGGAAAAGATAATGATTTTCTTAAGATGAGTTATCTTTTTAAAATAAGAAATCGAATCTTCAATTCCTTGAAACTAACTTCTTAGTTCTTACAGAGTAATAAATGCCAATAGTTTGTAGGATTAGTAATCATTCCTAATTGTCTACTTCGCCGCTCCAAATCCAGGCAATTTGTGAAGATACCGCCGCTGCGCTGATTGTACCCCCCTCCACCCCCCTTCATACCCCGGTGATTCCTCTGCTAGCTAATTGCAGCCTCTCGTACACTCTGTCGTCTTAACACCGGCTCTGTCCCGGACAACGCGGCGGGCGATAATTGCCCCCTATCCCGGTACCGCCTGACAATCGCCGGCCCCGGACAAGAGCGGTAATGAGCGCGACGGAACGTGTCACGAGATAAATAGGAAATGGTATTGAAGTAAATACGGCGCCCGCAATCCGCGTGCAATAGGGAAACGCTATTTAGAAGCGCGGGAGCAAAGCGCGAATCTTGTTATTTGCGAATATCGATAGATATAAAGGCTTTTCCCGGATATTATGTTCTCAACAAAGTTGTAATAACACTTGCATAAGCTAAGCTAATAATGAATCGGTAAACAAAGCTGTAAAAACCGCGGCGTGGTGCAACTCGTAATAAAGTTAGGCTCGGTGCAGACGCGCGGGCCGCGAGGCGCGGGCAGGTGCGGACTTAATCGTGGATCAGCTAATGAAGCTGTTGGCTGCCGGCCGCCGGGTAATATCGCGGGACCGAACGCCACCGATCTAGATTAGCTTGTTAGCACTTTGCAAGAAAAAGAGAACAAACGAGGCCATTTAAACGTCCCGCGCGTGTATTGTATTTTTAACGCTAATGAACTGAATTGCAGAAAATCAGCAGGTTCTGGTTTAATTTAATACGTTTTAAGACTATTTATTTTTGATAATTACAAAAACCTTCATATTATGCTACTAAAAGCATTAGAATATTGTTCAATATTCATTGAAACGGTCGGTCGTATGCGGAGCGCGGCGCGGGTCGCCGACCGCCGCCGCCGGCTCCCGGCTATTATAATATTAGTATTGTCTTTGCAACTCGCTAACGAGATTACTAGCTGCAGCTCGTCGTCGACACTAACTTACAAACTAGTACCGACGCGAGAACAACGCCTGCGAACACGGCCAGTGATATCGGCGACGGGCGAGCGGCGACAGCTTGCTCTAAAAAATTAGAAACGCCCCCCGATTGTTAATTAAAAGAGTCGAACGACTGACGGATCCCAATCCCGAGCGTGACAGATGATAAATAATGTTTTTTGAAAGGGCACCATTCGTCAACGTCCCACGCATCCGAACACACGTCGAAATGCAAAAGATGTTTTTGTTCGCGGACAATACCGCCGCGGGCCCCGAGACAAAAACCGCGGCCCGCCCGGACTCTGCCGTAGCTGACCCGGGACTTCATCGCATGACGTGTGTGCCTGACTTTATACATTCGTAATATTAATTACTACTCTACCCTCTCCAGATCACGTCGTTAACGTCAGGCGAGATGATGGAGTTTGTTAGGAATCAGGAACGCATAATATTAACTTGTATCAATAGACGGCAACAACTGTTACAAAATCTGTTTATCTATCTCTATCGCCTATACAATATACGAGTATATTCTTTAAATATTTCCTCTGACTTCTGAGTTAATAAATTGCTGCTGTGAAAATGATGAGCCTACTGCTGGTCCGGCGCGGCGTGGCGTGTTCGACGACAGCCAGCAATAATTAACGCGCGCCCGGGGCGAGGGGGGACCAGGGGGTTAGGGGAGGACATTGGCTTAGTTTAGCAAAAATTTGTTTCCAATCTAATTACAATTTGTCCCCGCGCCTTCTTGGAACGTCGTGCGTCTATAGTGATATTATTTTTTATTTTTTGTCTGACCCCCGGGTGGGGCCGAGTTGACATTGTAATTAGCCTTTATACGAAAGTTCGCCTTTGTCCGAGGTGGACGGTCGCTTTATCGGAAAACTGAGAAACTTTGCTCCGAGAATTTTTAAAGTATCCCGGTGATTTTTTCCTATTTCTTTTCGTAAAAAATACTTATATTCAAGACTGATATTATCTTTTATTATTGAGAAACGAATCGTGATAAACAGATTCTACTTTCTATAGGTAAGTACATAGTTTGATAAAATTGTCTACAAATATTTTAGCGTATGATATCATTTAAGTCAGTTAGGCAAAAATGAAGGTTAAACTGAGGTGACTCCGTGCAAAACAAAAGACGCCCACAAACAAATACATACAGTTACCTACCTCATACCTGTTAACATCCTCATCATAAAATTGTTATTAATTAAACGTGGATGAGGTTGTGGAAAAATCATGTTTCCACTTTAAATATTACGACAAAAATCCCACTAACGAATGTCAGCCAACAACCTCGTGTATAAATACCAACAAATGATTTAAGTGGTGTTTACACGTCCGCCCGCGCGTGTACACGAGCATAATGGCGACAGGCCGCGCTGATTACACGTAATTGAGCCTCATCTCACGTCTGGCACTTTTTGCTAATGTGTCGCCCGTACACGCTGGCCAGGCTGTTTGGCAAGCAAAGTTTCATTGGAGGAAGATCAGATGGCATTGCAGAACAAATAATATATTTCCCAAGATAGTTCTTTAGTTTAATCTCTCATCATGGCATTTTCTTTGTTTTTGTCAACAGTTTGCAAAAAAACATTATTTTTAATGTCCTGCCAATTCTCGTCATATTGGCAGACGTGTGTATTGTGCACGTAACATGGGCCTGTGATCGTGTGAAGTGTGATTTGCCTCCACCACGTCATTTGCCGCCTGCAATTTAGAGTTCTTAGGAAAGGACATTTCTTTACAAATGTACATAAATTGCCCTCATTCATGCGGTTCCTAGAATTCATATTTTCTCTGATGTTAGATGTGCTAAATCCTATTTAAATAACTCACTAGGTACACCATAATGAATTAGAATGCCTTTACAGGCATTCTAATATGCCAACTTGCACAATTTACAAGGTTTTCGTAGTAAGTATGCCAATTTTAGTATTTAGTATTTACCTATCTTCAAATCATTCTGTGGATTTTCATAAGTCATGTTTATTTAGTGTTCGTATTGTAATAAATCGTATAGAATAAGATTATATTTATTGAACTTTTATGACTACCACGAGTTGGTCAACATCCCCCATATATTTAGCCTCTGTTGTAGCGCGGTCAGCACAAAACCCGGTGACTGAGCTCTGTTAAGGCGAGCAAACAATCATTTGCTGCGACCGTCGCGTCGGCGGGTGTTATTGTGGCCGTTATTTACTTTATATTAATGCTGTGGACTGCCGAGGGTCCTGCGATAATTAATTTTTCGCCGACGTAGTGTTGACTCACATTAGGATCATTAATGTGTGACAAAAAAAAATCGGTTGTCTGTAAAGTCGATTTACTGACGATAGTTGAACGTGACAACTACCTTTGTTGAGTTGAACTTCATAATATTTTATAAGTAAATTTAGTTCCGCGATTTGATAACAGATGTCGCTGTTAGGCCTCTTGATCGCGCTATCGCTTACTCGACAACATTTGGTATATTTGGAATAAATTCTCGTCTTTTCGCTGACACTCACTGGTTGTTTTATTTATTATTGCGCCAGAAGGATTTGCATCCCAGGGTAACCCTACAGAACGGATCGGACCGTATGACGTCACTTAAGTAGGACTTAGGAGAGAGACGGATATCGAACGCTGCCGAACGCAAAGGCCGATTGTGCTTCCTTGTCGCTCGTTCCGCGCTCTCGCTTGCACTTCAAGCCTTAAATGGAACGCCTCAGAGCTGTCAGCGAGGTAACGCCGCATGAACTGTCATGTTTTTCGGGCGCGCAGCCCATATCGAATTATAAGACGTTATCACGTCAAAATATTGCATACAGAAACCTGAGGTTCGCGCTTTCGCCTGCGACTATATTATTATTTCTTCGAGTAAAATCAAACTATACTCGTACCAGGATTGTACTTGTATCATGTGCCACCACACGGGCGTAACAATAATTTTGAGTTAACAATTTAAAGTAAACGGGTTGAATACATTAAGAATGTCGCTTGACGGTTCAGAATAATGATACTAATTTTAATTGCATCCTTGTCCTACCCAGTAGGTCCTACAGGAGCTTCAAATTAAAAGAATTCGGTTAATCTGTCGTAGAGCAGACAACGTGGGAGAGATGTAGGTTAAGCGGCGTTTGCCACGAGACCTAACGAGGAGTTACGGCGACACACCACTTACCTTCCGCCGGCGCTTCCTGTCCGCGCGGTTACTTACGCTCGCTCTATTACACTCATCAACCTAGAAAGGGGGCAAACGATCATCGGCAATCTCACCTCCCGGGGGTAAGCAGACGTTAAATATACTACAAAAAATCGTTGATCATTTTAAACTGTGTCATTCGATAGGTGATCGTATCGTAGGTGTGGAGCAATTAGGCTCTAGGCTTAGCGCAGCGGATCAATTGGCGCTCTCCGCACGTGTCTGAGCTCTCAATTAGACGATCCTACCCGGCCGAGTCCGGTCGGGGGGCCGGTAGGCCGGAGGGCCGGGGGTCGGGGCCCGGCGCCGGAGTGGCAGTCACCACGTAATTGGTGCTATTCACATTCCGCACTTCTGCCGGCGTCGGAAGCCATTCACGATGCACCTGCTAATACGTAGCCCGCCGCCGTCGCCGTCGAAATTCAACACACCTTTGTATTTAGCCCCGCCCGGCTTTTGATGCCTAATTACATCTGACTACGCGCTCGGTCGTGTGAAATTCAGCGACGCCTCGTGGCGTTTCTTTGTGCTGAGCTCGATAGAAATTACTTTGAATGTTGTTATTGTATTTTCTGTAATGAGGCGGCGCGGCGACGAGCGAGTTGCGTCTCCGAACCAATTAATTTGTCGACCGTTTGATGTCGGACACGACGATAAATTACAATAATCCACTTCGAATTACTTAATTACCTCCCATACGTCTAATCGTCTATTAAACTTTCAAACCGATAGTTGACCACGAGCTCCGACACCGACCACTTATTCCCAAATTGAAATCTATTAAATAAGCTTCGGCGATTTGTACATCAGAATAGGACATTTGTCGGCCGGTATTTACTGTGTCACCGCTGGCATTACACCGGAACCGTGTACAATACGCACAGTAAATCGGCAGGAGCGATATGATTATTTGTCAGCGCCCGGCGCGCGGCGTATCGGCGATCGGGAGTTACGGGCCTCATAACTGTCGCGGTGTCCGGCGGCCGGCGGGCGATGCCGGGTCGATATCGGCCCGCCGCCGCCCGATACGGCGAGTTACGACCGACTGACGACCGCACGCGACCGCCGCCGATATCATCGACGGACACAGTAGACAGGAGACGCTCATAACTCGCGCACCTGTTAATGGCGCCGATTGTAGAGCCTGATCAAGCTAACAATGCATTTTCCTAGGGCCTCCAGTGTAAGGCCAGCACAGACATCACATAAATACAGAGTACAGATTCTGAGATCTCTCCCGAGTCCCGACTAAAGCACTCGTAGAATGTAGAGGCATGTGAATCTTGATACTTATAAAATGCGTTGCTATTAAATAACAATAAAATTTAATTACATTTTGATGTCAGCGATATCTTTTTAATCGTCTCCGCGGTGCACGTCGCTCCCCGGCCGGCCCGGTACGGTCGCAGGCCGGCCGGGTGTAACACGTTTAGGTCTTATTGCCTCGGCAGTAAGGTCCTCCGTTGGTGCCCGGAGCCCCACAGCGACCGTCCAGCCGCCCACGCGCCCTCAGACCCGCTGATGTGTTGTAAATTGTAATGAATCGCTTTTTAAACGCGTACGGCCTAAAACGGCACGAACATCGCATTCACTCCGCTTCGTTTATTTGCGGCGATAAATATAAAACATGTACAATTAAATTTAATACCGTGTTCGAAGGTTCTGCTCCGTCAGGAATTACATTATTTATGTCGAGCTGACGTCGGTAATAAATTATCGTTTGTAATTTTTGAGCTTTTAAGACGAAGGTCGAGGCGAAACTCGATTACGAATTCCTGCGAGGACCACACGCATAGAAAACTCGATATAAAAAAACTAAAATATCATGTATGGAAAGAACCTATTTTAGAACGTCTGATTTGCTTCGAGATAAATAAAAGATAATCATAAATTACAAAAAGACCTCCACGCTAAAGAAACAGTCGTAGATCTAAAATAGATACATTTTGATGTCGATAGTCGACAGAGCCTAACATTCTCAGCGATTTCTGCCCAAATACGGCGAATCTGGTCGACGAGCCGAGTATGTAAGTACCGAGTGACGACTAATTGCGCGACTTGTAGGGCGACCGGGCGGCGGGAAAAAAACCACAAAAATGTCACTCGCCGAGTTGACACGGCTGTTTCGCACAACTTATTACCGCATGCAATTTTTCTGGTATTCCAACCACATAATCCGCTTGCCCCATATTTGAACCTCAGCTGATTTTCTCTACGCAAAGCTTTTCCATACGATTCATGTCGAAGACTCGTGTACATTAGGAAAACGTTTCACTCGCTACTTAATGAAGCGAGCGTGCTCCGTTAACGACGTTAAACTAATGAAAATGCTCGTGAAAATGATAAGATCAGTTAAATTGAACGTGAAACCATTGTCTTCCGTGCCGGTGTCACGGGGGGGGGGGTCACCACAGGTGTGTGCGGGTGGTAGGGGGAGGAGGGGTAGGTGAGGTGTAGTCAATTAGTGCGGGCGTCGCGCCGCTCGTGCTAAACGCATTAGTGCAGACAATCGCATCACCGCGTCACCGCAGCGGCGCGGCGGCGGCGGAGTGCAACGAATACTAATGTGGACCCCTGTCGAGTGTCGTGTCACACCAGTACCGAGATCTAGCTCTCTATTACATACGAGGAAGTATAGGAAGCAATTCAATCGCTCAAATATAATATGACGGTGACCAAACCTTTACCATAAATATTATTATTAAAAATGAAATTAGCAGCGAGTTACCATAATATACGGCTTAAAAGCCTAGTTATTTTATATTAATACGCCGAAACGTGGATACAACAACGTACACAAACTTTTTATTGGAGATGTTCCAAATGAGGTCAGGAAAGGTCAACATTAATGAGACAAGGAGCGAGCCCCAACAAAAACAAGTTAATTCCGGAGCATACGAAATGTATCCCGACTCCGAGCGACCGCTCCCCAAAAATGTTCAGTTGATTCCGTTAATGCAGTTCTAGTTAGCAGTTCCCCCGTGTGGAATGCTGGCGCCCGCTAATACACGCTTTAAAATTAACGTTCCACGAAAACGGCACTGTTTTTCTTTGAACCTTTTCGAGAGCTATCACAAACTAGGAGAACAGTGCCTTTGCGTGCACAGATCTGAGAGAATGATTAAAATTGAGCCTCCTCGTATTAGTCTCTCTGGTGTTGCGCGTCTAATTCCTTTTGTGAGATGCCGAGAGAGCATTAACAAATTGAGTGTCGAAACAATGGAGCAGTGAGACGAGATATCAGTGCAGCGGCCGGGAATGATTTTGAGACCGAGGACGAGTCTGTAGGAACACTTTGCCTAAACCTTTTAAATGAAACTAAATTTATAGATGAGTTATTTAATTTCATTTGTAGCCAAGAGTCAAGACATAATATAAACTTACATAGCGCTCTCAGTTTTCACAATTTTTTCGACTTCTCGAGTTCTCGTTTGGGGCACACACTTAATCGACATTTTAATAAGTGAATGGGGATTGGGGCCGTTCCTACAACAGTAATGTAACGTAGGCTGTAGTGACTGTACAGTGTACGGGTCAGAGGCTATCGGCGAGTATCTGTCTGTGCAGCCACCAGCCCAACACAGATACACTCTCTCACACACTGCGCTGATTGTATCGACTACATACGATTTATTGTGTTTGCTTTTCACAATCTCTTTTCACATCGCAGGGAGGTCGGGCATGTGGGTCAGGAAGTTTCAGCTGTTCACCGAACTTTTATGCTGGCGAAGCCGGGGAATACCCGAGATAATGTGCTCGCGAAACTTCCGAGTTTAGCTTAAACCACTCCTATATCCTCGAGGAGACGTATTTTCTTATTGAAGTTTATTTATGTCACCTATTTGATACCCGCTTGGAAAATAATGCTGTTGATTTTCCGGATTTTCTCTCAGTTCACAGTCGACGTGATAAAGCAGCTGTCAACATTGACCAGAAATACAGTCATCGATTGGATCCGGAGCTGTCGGTGTAAACATTTCAATGTCCTGAACTCGTTAGCCCCACGTTGGGCGCCAACAAACGAGCGATTTACATAACACCGTCAGTCAGTCACGACCGCCTTGTTACGGCTACTGTCTCCACCAACCGTCGTGTTATCACCCGTTGTCTCTCGCAGATTACAATATTCATCAATGAAGTAACAATCGGTAACATACTGTTTTACTAAAAAATCTTGCCAAGCGAAGTTTTACGATTGCCATATTTACTAGCTTCCTAAGCAGTAGCTTGTCCGTAGACGAGTACTTCTACTGTGCAATCTCAAATACACTGAGACATAATGATAAATCTTGGAAAAACAAAAAAAAAACTAATGCCAGTAACCGCAGCGGTCACCTCCGCCCGCCATCTGTTTGTACATTGTACGCTTTATTAAGTTTTTTGCGAACCCTCAATTTAAGATCTTAATTGAAATATAAATTAACCCCGTCCGAAATTTGAATCTTGAATAAATATTTTTTAGATATTAATATTTACTTTTTGTCTCACTTTTGCTAAATTTTCCGTTGATTGATACCTTTCCATATCGAATGGGAGCGAAGGAGGTAATCGGGTGTCAATTCAATATCCATATTGATGACGTTACGTGCGCGTTTGTCCCCCTTTCGCCCCTCCCCTCGCCGTCGGTAAAATAGTGGCGTCGGTTCGGTTATTTAAAATTCAAGCACTGGCGGGCGCAATCCGAAAGAAACGTTTCTTTTATGAGGGTAGTCGGATAAATAGTTGGTGTTCATCGCGGCGGTATTCCGCCCACGTCCGCGCCCGCGACCGCTCGCCCGTCTGATTGAGCCTCTTAATTCTGTTGCTCTGTGTGTTTAGGTCCTTAAGTCTCAACTATTGATCTTCAGCGTCTTGTCGGTGTATCTTCTGCTATGATTACGTTACAATTTACAGTTGATAGTAAAGTTTTTGTTATTTTTGTTTCAATGTGGAAAAACGAATCCCTTCAAGGAATTTTATGTGTAACCGGACGAGAGAGCGCTTCACGAACCGGCGACCGGATGGCTGCAGCCAGCCAGGGAATTGCTTGCAGAAGACGTGCTCAGTGCCCTCCGCCACTGCAGCAAAAAAATATATTTTAACTTTTAAACCACCATTTAAACATTTACTTATTATATATTAAATACACTTTCCTCTATTTATTCGATTTATGTTTAGAAAGTTTTTTCTAGTAATATTACATATTTTATTTCTTGATTAATTTTATTGTGGACGTTTTAGGTTTTCCAGTACAATGCTGATTTATATTTTAGTCCGGTCTGTTTTTAGAGGGTCCTCGTTTTTCCATTAGCATAAATCGATGAGTTGTGTAAATATGTGGTGTGCGGGTCTCATCTCATGCCGATCGCGTCGGTCGCGTCGGTCATATTCGTCCTCCCCCGGGGTCGCGGACGTTCATATTCCCTCCCCGGTCGTACACGAGTACCGATGTTATTTCGAATCATAAGGCGACAACAGCTGCGTCCGAACTTTATGTCCTAATATTGTTTTTTTGCCCTCAACTTTTTATTTTCCTGGTTACGCCCCAAAAGCAGGAAAGGCGGAAAAAACAATTTTTATAGAGTTGCATTTGGTATTTTCTTGTATTTGTCTATAAAATATCCTAGTGCTTCCACAATTAGTTAAAATTAGTAATCAGTATTAGAAATTAACACGTTCGCTGCGTTGTGACTGTGAGGCATTTATACTTCATACGCGTACTATCGCCCAGTGCGGGGACAACTTGCAGCAATATATAAAGTATACTAGCTGTCCCGGCAAACGTTGCTTTGCCATTATATATTATGTATTTGCCATATTATTTTATTAAAGTGACTAAATATATGTATGTTACCATGGCAACGTCGATCGCTATCCCGTCGCACAAACATTAATGGTCGCCGTCAGTCTCAGGTTGTAAATAATTTGCAAATATATATATATATATATATATATATATATATATATATATATTTATATTACTTGAGAGATAGGATAGATCTTTAATTATAGTCGCAATTTTATTTTATTATATATATATATATATATATATATATGTGTCTGTGCGTATGAGTGGCATATCTGCCTCACGAGGGTATAATCACCGCACTGTCGAATTAGGTCACATAATAGTGAATAGGTTACATAATATTACGAATAGTGTTGCGCTACGCTCGCGTATGAATGAATTTATTATTGATAAATTATATTACTATAGTGCGTTATCAGAAAAAAATCTCGGCTTCTCACCGGGCCTGTTTCTAAAACGATGGTTCTTTATGACACTATTTCTACTTAAATAAAATATTTTAATTTTGCTTGGTTTTCACCGGGAAACTGATATTATTTAGATTGTATTTTTTATACTAGTTTCGGATAACAAGAAATCTTTTCGAATCATAATTAACCTTCAGGTTAGTGCGTTATTAGGTTTTTCCACCCCATAAATATTTTCTTCGTTTTCTCAGCTATCTGTTATCACTTATCAGATCCCGGGGCGAACTAAAATTTAGATAAAGTTACTCTTTCGAATTATGAAAATATATAAATTTTAACCGATAAAGTATATTTGGCTTTAGTATTAGCCTCTAAATGTTAACATATACCATGAGGCTGATAAACCTCATAACGCACCACTGAAAATATACACTGAGGTTTTTATGCCCCGCAACGCGCATTTCGTTAGGTATACCATATTTACGCAGCGAACGTGTTAAAATAAACAACCACCTTGGAACAAAAAACAGAAAATAGATTTTTAGCGCTATAGTCTTCATCTAAATTTTCCCTTACATTGCAGGTAAACATATTACAATGTATGTAAATTGTAAAGGAACGAAAGTATCTACAAGCGGTGCTGAGGCAGCGCGGCGCGGCGCTCTCCAAATTCATGAGCTCGTCGAACGCAATCACAGATATTGCCGCTCACATACATACACTTAACCTCCCCCCCAGCCCTCTCCTCTCCTCCCCCTACAGGGTGTACAGTCCATTTGTTAAAAATATACTGCACGTGGAACAATCGCGATTTAGCTGAGCAGCACTTTGCAAATCGTTTTGTTTTAAATGAACACCCCGTGGACGGGGAATCCAATGAAAAGTGCAATTTTATAAAAGTTTTTATCTAATATATTAGCCCGGAGTTGTCCGTTTGCCCGGTTTGTTTTAAAGTGAAAAGTTAAAACACAGTAGCTAGCAGCCATATTATTAAGCGGCGAATTTTAGGAGGTGACTATTCGAGCTTCAACACCTCCGACGAATATCTACTTCACTGCGATTTGGGAATTAAAGTAAGATAGCAGATAAATTGATGTCCAATTCACATTTTGTTCGAGTAAACAACAAAATATGATTGTACTGGGCCTTAATTTAACTGCTATCTTAAAAAAGCATGAAGTAAACGACGGTCGACGTTAGATAGGAGTCGTCGTTGCTTCGTTTGAAATTAAGTTAATTGAAAACGTAAGCGAAGAAGTTTTCGGCGGCTGATGCAACAATAATGGCCCCTCCAAATGAGCGTCTCAAAAACGGATCAGCTGCAGGAGCGGTATTTAAATCCCCATCTGGAGAAATTTCAAAATCGCATTACAACAGCATTAACGACTCGCTGCGAGCTCCGGCACCGAGTGTTTTTCCGCCGGAATTAGCGGACACTGGCCATCGATTACACCGCAGTCCGCACCCGCGAGACTCCCGGTTATGCATATCTACGTCTTCATGAGGTGCGTCATACTATTAATATTGTATGTCGTATTAGGTATATTGTACCTATTGTGAGATTTTTCATTATAAAAACAACTCTACGTCGTTTGTTGAGACTCGAAGTGATGTATATAATATAATCTATATCTATACTTATTATAAAACAAAGTCGCTTTTTTCCCTCATGTCCCTTTGTTCCCTTTAATCTTTAAAACTACGCAACGGATTTTGATGATTCTTTCAGTGTTAGATAGCCCATTTATCGAGGAAGGTTATATGCTATATTTTATCACGCTAAGACTAATAGAAGCGAAGAAATAGAGGAAAGTGTGGAAAAAACGGGGAAAATTATATGAAAGGACTAACTTGAACGCGCTAATCTCAGGAACTACTGGTCGGATTTGAAAAATTCTTACAGTGTCAGATAGCCCATTTATTGAGGAATGGTATAGGCTATATTTTATAACGCTAATACTGATAGGAGAATGTGGAAAAAACGGGGGAAATTATGTGAAAGGGCTTATCTCGCGAACTACTGGGGCAATTTTTATCAAAGCGCACGGAAGTGCGCAAGCCTAGTTCCAGCAGGCCGCGCGCATGCCGTGCACTATTTACACGAACCGTTTCGACGTACTTTTGACCCCCCTGTAGCTCAATGTCTATTGCGAGTGCAAAGATAAAATTATACCTACGTAATTATTTACGAGTACTTAAGCAGTATACCCAATTTCATAGATATAGCTTCAGTAGATCCTGAGATATGTCCTTGTAAAAATAGCTTATTTTGGCACTGACTCACTCATTCACTCACTCACTCACTCACTGACCGGTAATCAAAACCTCTAGGCCACTTCCAATTGTCCTAGCGTTATGAAATTTGGCACACAGGTCGTGTGTTATATGTAGATTAACGAAAAATTAAGAAATTGTAGAAAATGGTCAAGCGTGAGTCGGTTCATCTACGAACTTCAGAGGCCACTTTCAATTGTCCTAGCGTTATGAAATTTGGCACACAGGTCGTGTGTTATATGTAGATTAAAAAAAATAAGAAATTTTAGAAATCGGTCAAGCGTGAGTCGGCCTAACTACAGCCCATACAAACTTTAATGTCATAGCGTTATGAAATTTGGCACACAGGTCATGTGTTAAATGTAGATTGACAAAAAATTAAGAAATTTTAGAAATCGGTCAAGCGTGAGTCGGCCGATCTACGAACTTTAGAGGCTACTTCCAAATGTCCTAGCGTTATGAAATTTAGCACACAGGTCGTGTGTTATATTATTATGTATGTGTTACGATAAATTAAGAAATTTAAGAAATCGTCAAGCGTGAGTCAGTTCATCTATGAACTTTAGATAAAAATTCTTATGTACCAGTGATATAATGAGGCATCTATTGAAAGTATTGTTTATATCGGGCGTAGCACAAAAAGAAAACATAGGTAGGATTTCTTGAAAAAAAGTATTGAAATCCCACCAAAAACATACCTGTTAAAATAGGGCCTAGTTCCTATAGGCTAACTGTTGGTCTAAAAAAAGAGTTGAAATCCAATCCAATGCCAAGTTCAGATGCACTTCATCGATCATAATCATCTTCATCAACAGCCTGATCCATAATACTTCTAAATTTGAACTTGGCAGGTTTTTGTGCTATGCGTTACTCTTGATTAATTATATAATTAGATAATATTAATAGAATTTAAATAACCTGCCAAGTTCAAATTAGAAGTATTATGGATCAGGCTGTTGATGAAGATGATTATGATCGATGAAGTGCATCTGAACTTGGCATTGGATTGGATTTCAACTCTTTTTTTAGACCAACAGTTAGCCTATAGGAACTAGGCCCTATTTTAACAGGTATGTTTTTGGTGGGATGTTATTTAGCACAGATAAGAAGTAGACCATGTCATAGGCTATCGATTTTAATCTTTTTTTTTCAGTGGCTATATTATATTTTATACCCGTGCGACGCCGGGGCGGGTCGCTAGTATTTTATAATATTATGTACATAGCAAATTTTCAAGTCGGCTTAGCGGCATGAACGTGAAAGGGGTATAAACTATAAACTCTACAGGGTGTAACAAAAATAAGTGATAATACTTTAGGGTGTGTACGTGTTCCTTGTAGAGAGCTCACTGTGGAAGAAGCAGCTCTGAAAGACCAACATTTTTTTCACTTTTATATGGGCAAGGGCCCGAGCGTCACGAGTTTCCCCATACAAAAGTGAAAAAATTTTTTTGTCTTTCAGCGCTGCTACTTTCACAGTGAGCTCTCTACAAGGAACACGTACACTTCCTAAAGTATTATCACTTATTTTTGTTACATCCTGTATATCTTTATATTATTATATAGACAGAAACACTACATTGCGTCTATAATATTGTTATTTGCTAGGGATTTAACAGCTTATTTATTTTGCGTATCAGATTTCTACCAGTATAATAATTCATGATTAAAATAAATCGTTATAAAACGTTTCTGTAATATGATTATGAATGTTTTCCCCTATTTTAAAAATAACGAATTATAACAACGTCTCGATTCTTCGCTGTAAATATTAATTAAAAAGAAACGTCTTAATATATTATGCCTCATAATGAATTCAATTAATCTTCTCGTAAGACAGATATAAAGTCAAACGATGCGCCGTAATGTGATACGTGTAAGTTGGCCGGCGCGGCGTCAATCTCCGAGATTGATTCGTTCCAGTCGTCGCACGGTGTTTGTGTAATGTATTTTTATTTTCGTGACGAATTCAGGCGGCCGCAGACCGGAGCAGGCTCGACTGTAGGCTGGTCGCCTTGATTTTCAGCTATTGCGCCGCTATATCTCTACCAAGGCCCACTAGCGCAAATCTAGGTTACAACTTATAATAATGAACATTAGGTTAACTATGATCCAAGCTAAACGGCTAAAGTAGCTTCACAAGTCACAGTAAACACTGTGACTTGTGAAGCTACTTGGAGAATGGAGTAACTGTCCCGGTGACTGTAGACTGTAGAGTGTCTGCACTGCCTATGTACGCCTGTATACAGGAGTCTTTTCCAAAGAATGAAAGCCATCCGTTACAGCGAATGAATCGGTCACCTGAATCATGTTTTTGTCGCCTCCCTGTAACGATACCTTCGCAGCTTTGCCAACTCGAGTGACAATTAATGTTTTTATTAAACAAGTTTCGGGCAGCACTTACCCGCACGTGTTCTATGCATTGGTTAAACACGGAGCTTTTGCAAAAGGCTATTGTCGGCAAATGAAACTTTACAAGGTTGGTTGGTTAAACAAAATTACGCGCTAATTTTGTAACAAGTGCTAAACTGTGCTAATAAGTAGACAATCGATTGTAGCCGGCGGCGGCGAGCGCGGCCGCACGGCAGACGGCTGCGGTCGGCGGACGGCGCAGACGGCGCAGACGGCAACACGCACGCCGCGCTGACACACGCGGCACGATACTTTACGAAGCCGAACTTCTCGTGCTCCTAATGGCTCTACATCGAACTCGATCTCGCAGCTCGCGTTGCGTGCCGCCGGCCGCGATAGTTTCAGCGGGAGCGACATAAATAAAGATTTCCCTGCGACACCCACGACGCGGCCATATTACCATAATTTATTTAATCGGGAGTCTCCGGACGAGTTGTAATTAAGCATTTAGTGAGGCGTCGTAAATCACGGCCGTAATTAATGACGGGTCGTCGCGGCCGTTCCGCGAATACTATTCCTGGCGCAGGGTGCGCGGGCGCAGCGGGCGCGGGATTAGACCTGACAATGGCCATATTTTGTCGCGCATGCTTTACACGCCGCGCGGTATTTACGCCCGTCACTTCTCCCGATCCCCGACAAGCAGCCGCGACGTCTAGGTAACTGCTGATTCGACATCATTTATGTTTAAAGCTGTCCTGACGTATAGAAATTAATCCGCGAGTCAGTTATAATGTTCTGCAATACGAGTCTTTGCTGCTCGTACTAATTGCAACATAATTAACTTAAACCTCAGTGTCACAATACGGGGTAGAGTAAATTCCTTCGCCGTTTATTATGACAGAATATTTCCATTATATCGTGTATTAGCTCCGGCGTAAATCCCACTCGATAGCGTGACCTTTCCGGCGAGACAGTAATGTGATATATGAAGTATTGTTGGCTAAATACTCGCTCATACCACTCGTAAATTAGATATTCCCCGGCCGTAAATCTCCGGCGAACAGACACCGCTTAATAATATCGTGGAGTCGAGACGGAAGCTAATATTACTGATATCGGTATTGCACCGATTGAGAGGTCATTTGCAACCTTTTCGTAGAGTTCCGTAGAGAAAGCGTGACCGAGCTAGTGGTGCATTCTCCGCGTGTATTCTCCCGGCAGATCCTAAATGGATATTGGATACACTGAGTGAATCGTGAAATGAAATATCTACGCCGAGTGTCCTTAAAATTGATATTGGGACTCCGGTACTTTTGGGTTTGGGTATTGGGTCGATGGATTGCACGGAATATACGAGTTACACGCATCGGCTCTACATATTTCTCGCTAGCAGCTATAAAACACAATATCTCAGCCGCCCGAGCACATAAATCTGCCGGCGAGTGACTAGAGATGACCAGAATAAATAGATATTGTCGATTACGGGGAATTGCGGACCAAACGAGCGACGATGCGCCGCCGCACGCCGACGTGCGACGGCCGGCGACCGGCAACCGGCGACCGACGTGCACGGCGCTAATAAGCCGCGCTAAGGAAGACGGATTGTGCCATTACTTTCTACTCCGGACGTTTATTGCTCAGACAACAGACTTTATTGTATAACATCAACCGTATTTTAGTGCAGCGGGAGCATTTCTTTAAAGTATACGCGAGTACGATGTTATTTTATTGAGAACAAAAATAACCTCACCTGGCCTAAATAATATTATGCGACTCAATTTCTCTTACCTTATTTTGAGTGTAATCATATTAATGCGTTGGCCTTTAAACGGATATCATTGATCCTTTGACCGAATGTGATGCGATCGTGACTCGTGTTGTAAGTTGTACCACGTCAGGTTGAGCACACGAACGTCAGTGCGGCGGCAGACGGCTCGCCGTAGTGACTAGTGAGGGCGTAGTGGGAGAGTAAACAAACAACAAAACTGTCCGGCGGCTGGCGGCGGGCCAGTCGCTGTAGTATTCGAGTAATACTAGGTGAAGCACAGGTATGTACACTCGGAGAGTGACTTACTCCTGAATTATATATACATATTATAATATTATAAAGTAATATAATATATCGACATCGTATTCACACTTTAATCTCTGAACTTTTATGACGCCCAGCTATTATAAAGGTAGGATTTCAACGTGACTCAGCGACGCAGCTCCAACACTTTTCTGGACGGTTGAAAACTTCCGTTATTGAGTCAAGTCCTAATAACCTTTATTGTCACGTTCGGCGTCATTTTTTACCGGGCATTGTGTTAGTGCAGTGCATCATTTCATCTGACGAGGTGAAGAATTTTTCTCTTTTCTGGAAGTGTTCAGCAGTTATTTGTCAATTTCAGTCAGTCAGTAGTAATATGACGCCTGAGTCCTGATAGACGTGTTGACTGGCGACCGAGCTCCTCCGTGTCACGGGCTATTAAACACGCGGAATGTCGGCTACGAGAGCGCCGGCCGTTTTGGAGTTAGGCCAACACGCACATGCAGCCGCCTCATTCTGCTAACTCTTATTTCATTGCTGACGATCCGAAATAAAAGTCACAGGAGTTCGGTATAAAACGACCGGACAAGGTACTCACCGTCGGGTCTCAGGAGAATCGCTAAATAAACACTCGCAGTTGACGCGGCGGCGGCGGGCG
Source organism: Polyommatus icarus (assembly GCA_937595015.1). NCBI lineage: Eukaryota > Metazoa > Arthropoda > Insecta > Lepidoptera > Lycaenidae > Polyommatus > Polyommatus icarus. The sequence goes on along the minus strand of OW569322.1, from coordinate 260,911 downwards.
GAGCTCGTACACACGTGGATTTCCCGGTCGGTTTTCGGGCTTTAACGCTGTACCCTTCTACAACAATTCCCTCGGGATATTTGTCATGTTTCCTGTTTGACTCGATGTCGATTTATCCTTCATTATATTTACTTTCCTTTATTATACTCGCGCGAGCTGTGAGAGACCGATCCCGTATTTTGGTTTGTCTCGTGCTTATCGACCACGAGTAGTAAATAGAGCGTTTATCTAGCTATACCCCGGTGCGGGGAGCCCGGCGGCTGCCAGGCGACAGTGGGCCGTATGCGGCGGTGCCAGCGGCGAGTGTCGCGCGCGGCGGCTCCTAATTTTTTGGGCCCTCCGCGCTCCGGGCCCCCACAGTCGCACTGCGACACTGCATTGCGTACCCTACACCGTACACCCGGGCTACACCGCACACCATACACCATACTCCGCCGTCTACACCGAAGGGCCCCACTGTTTACACCATTAACGCGATGTTTTTGTTGCAGGTACGTCCGGGGATCAGTGCGAGAGCGACACTCGTACGTGAGTCTTTTATTTGGTTCTGCATGCAGTTTCCGGAACTAAAGCAGTCGGCGCGAAAGATTGTCGGCTCCGAGTCTGGTCTGACTTTTATTTGCGCTGCGCTGCGGACGAAAATTGCCATAAATTACATCTATTTCATGAAATACATTCACTTCAGTTCCTAAACAAAGCTAAAGTCTTCATTAGGTAATTATATCCTCTCAAGTGCGGGTAATATAATCCATCCATAATCCAACATAATATAGCGAGTTCGCGGCGTAGCGCTAATACATCGCGGCGCGGCGGGACAGGTAGCCGGGCTACGTGTAGCGCTTATGGTAATCGGAGAGATTTGTCCGGGGGTCGGGGTGATGATGATCAGCTATAAACCACCGGCCGCGTGTCGCGACCCCGTGCACCGGTGACGTGACGTGAACAAGTCGCGCGTTCCATATTCATCCAACGACATGAGATATGACGCGGGCTCCGCATTTACATTTAGCTTAGAGAGTAGATTAAGAATCGAGTAGTAGTGAGTAGAATAAGGGGTATGTGGTAAACTACTGATTCGAAGATGATTACTCTATTTTAAACTAATATTTCTCAATAGATTCAACTATAAACGAGGTCTACATAAGGCTATTGTGAAAGCGAAACGTGATATTTTCGTAATCCCAGCTAGAGCCGGGATTACGTGATTCGCAGACAACGCGATGTAGTCCCGGCTAGAGGTATGTAAAGTATTTAGTATCTAAATAATAATTGTAACCGGTCTGCACGCGGGTCATGTCGAAGTACGAACCCGTCAGCGGTCGCCGCTCGTCGCTCGTCCGCGAAGGAGGCCGCGGCGGGCGGCTGGCCCTCCGCGACCTCCTTCGCGTATCCTCGAGCACGTATAATTGTCTGACACAAAAGTATATTATAAAAGTTGACAGGACCTCGTAAAGTGTAATTGTGAATAGTGTAATGTCCTATTGTGCCAAATAAAAAGTTTATTTATTTTATTTATTTATTTAAAATATTCGTAACTTTCTCATGACTAAGCTGCGTAAGTCGATCCTATTTTTCTCGAGTTTCCTCTCCTCTCCTGCAAAGCTCGGGGCTCACGTTGAATTATAGTTCGCGCTAAGAAAATTCGGTGTAGCGTAAACTGTGGCAAATCTGTATCGAGTTCGTGCGACACCGCGCCCCCGCATAATTTGCATATATTTACATCATAATCCCCAGTGTTTGGCGGAGTATTAGAGGATATTATTTAAATCACGCGGGTAGAGGGTTACGACTTACGGGATAAAGCGGCTTGACTCGACGCACCGCCGTACCGCACCCACCCGCGACACCCGCGCCGGGTTAAATACTAAGTAGCTGATATCGATTGGTAGGCTTTGAGTATGCGTAATATTATAGCCTATAGGACGAAGTCTCCTTCTGTACTATTACGTATACTCAAAATTTACATAGGTATCTACAAATACTCCTTGCGGTTGCTTGCATTTGATTTGCGATGAATCAATAATGCGACAGTCGCTCTTTATCTTTGATCTGCTCTACGTTTTCTACCGCTCCTCCGATTGATACTCTGAATAACGAACGTATGTAACGGAAGAGGAGGCCAGCGTGACGTGCCGGTGTTCGGGCGGCGTGACGGCGGGACAAATTGCAGCGTCACGTGACACGTGTGCCCTTTGACGCCGACGCGCTCTCGTCTCGGAGACAATTCGTTTATTCAAATACTCGCCATCCGCCGGGAAGTGCGGCGAGCTACGTGACCGTGGTACGGGGATCGCGTGTGCTGAACACACCGTTCACAGCTATTTTACCCTTGATTGCGCCGTTTTTCCAGCGCAATAAGATTGACTCTCCTAAAAATTCAAAAGTATATAAAATCTGTAATACTGAATACAGTTGATACACATTGAACGCTACCTAGCTCGAGTTTCGAGAATCCCACGGGATGTAGATAGTATGGAGCTGGGAAACCCAGTATGGCTTTTAAGATAATATCACATAAGTAACATCGCATATTATAATATGCGGTTGTCAAAAGATCAAAATGTATGTCTTATCGCCAAACATAGAGAAACACGAAGTTAGTGCTCGTGCGGTTTCCACACATCTCTATATTACGTCCTTTTATCCTCGTCTTTACTCATTAAAACTGCATAATTAAGGCAGGGATCAATCTCAATCCAAAACGATAACCTTGCACACAACCAAAGACCAATCGTATACGCATCGCAAGAAGATTAATTTTAGCTTAGCATAAAACTGTAGTTACTAGGGGCGGATCTTCTCTATTTTTCATGTTTTTTTTTAATATCTTTGGAAATAAATATTAAGAAACAAAATTGTTCGGTTAAAGATATTTTAATATAGATTTACTAACAATTTATTCAAATAAAATTTATAATTATCCTAGTTAACATCTTTATTTCGATGAATTAGATTTTTTTCGGAGGTGAGTTTGTAAATTAATTACAGCCAAAGTATTACGTTTTATAAAAATGTTTATGGTTAAACGTCTTTTAAATATTGTGTTTTATATCTCATATTTGTTTACATTTCGTTATTATATTGGAACTAGGTAAACTGGGAGTCACGGAATAACAAATTGGCGTTGATCCTCGCCTTAAGCGAAGCGAGCGGCAAACCTCGAAAGTGCCCTCATCTACTTACGTCTACCGCTCGTTGTTTTCCCTGGTACCTTCCGACTGTGTCCAACATTAAATACTACCGAATATAATTGCGATTTCCACGAAACGATAGCTGGATGGATCGTTTAGGCATTAGGATATAGCGGGGGTAAACGTCGTAATGAAGTCGGTGCAAATTGGCGAGGGCGACGCTCCCGGCGCGCCGCCAATCTGTATGGAGTGCGTCTCGTTAACCGAATTACCGCGGGGAGGCTGTATACGCCATACAGACATACATACAGACGAGTACAGGTAGAGCTTCAGCGGTTGTCGGATAAACGCGACGCGACGTAGTACAGACTGTCAAGTGTTTACTGTGACATTCACATCGTTTAATGATTACATATTATATCGCTACATTCGTTTATTTTGTTGCTCAATTTAATATGGGAAAAGTTAAACTGGTTAATTATTACGTTAGCATTTCAAATGTACGAGTTTGCCATGTTTTTAAGTAAAGGCTGCCGCCACAAATAATATGACGGTAACTTTTATTCAGCATAAAATATAAAATATTTAAGTATACCTCCTCTAGTAATACCTCAGTGAGAGTATACTAGCAGGTGTCAAGTTATCGTAGCTTCATAATATTCGATGACTGCGGCGCAGAACTCCCGACACTTCCGACAGACACCAACTCCGACTGTACCGGCGCGCGGCCCCTTCACCACACGACAATATAATTAACTAATGCTTTAACCTATTTAACGATTATTATCCGACTTAGCTTCATTAATATTGTTACGTGCTAGGGTTCTTTGGATTCAGAGAGAAAGACCTGGTGACTCTCTTGAAGACTTTATTCACAAACACTAGCTCACACTAATCACTGAGTCCAAACACTAAGCACTAGATCCAAATCACTGAGCACTATCACTGTTCTAGGTCGTAGCCGAGTCACTATCACAATCACAATCACTCACTATTGATCACTTGTTTTCGCTCCGAAGTCGCCTCGAAGATAGCTCAGATAAAACTGAATTGCCGGCCGGACTGTCTGCGACTATTTATACGGGCCGGATCGAATCTCAGAAAATTCCGGAACATCCCAGAATAAACCCGATATGCGTAAACAAGTATCAGATATTTCTAGAAAGTACTCGTAGGTAGGTGTTAGTGGTCGTTTACAGTACAGAGCGGACGTGTGTTAAAAGTTTTGCAAAAATAATTGATTTGTGCTCCACGAGTCTAATCCTAATGATCAAAGTGATTGGTTTCATATTTACTTGGACTGTGCTGTGTAATTAATCCAGTATAACATCGAGCAAGTGCACCCCGCGAACCGCCCTCGCCTCCGCAGGAACAGTACAGTGGATATTTTTTAACTCCCTCACTCACGTCCTGTGCAAGCGCAGCCTGCGCCCGCCCCGTGCACTGCACCCCCGCGTGAGTAAAACAGCTGTAATTTTCGACCCGCTCGCACATCGACTCTGCGTTTGTTTACATATCCGAGCGTAATAATCTGACTACTTATTACGCCATTATGAATAATATTATGCGCTCGCCACCGAAATCGAATGTTGAGTCTGGATCTCGCTCGCAGCCTGATCTATCAAATTTATATGCTGAAGCTTCTGATTTCCAATTTCGCCACAAACGCAAACAGCCGGAACTGAACGACTGTGAATGCTCGAGCGAGTTTAAGTCGATTCGCGATGAGTTGTCACGTATTACTTCGCTGCTGGAAAAGAGTGTTGATTCAAACGCGCAGATACTGAACCAGTTGAAACAAAACATTACCGAAGTTAAAAATGAAATTACCGAGTTAAAAAAATCGGACGAGCAAACTAGAAATTTAATTACCGTAAATTCGATGGAAATGAGCTCCAAAATCGAAAATATTAACTCAATTACTAGAAAAATTACTTCTGAGCAGGGCGAAATAAAATCCCAGCTGTCGCAGCTCGAAATACAAGTTCAGGAGAGTGAAAAAAAGTTTTGCATGCTTGAATCTGATTATAATGAATTCAAACTGAATCCCACGATCTCCCAAAAAACTCAATTACTGTCTCTCAACGAGCAGATTATACGCGAAATTCAAGACCGCAGGAACCGTGAAAATAATATTATTCTTGTTGGTTTATCGGAGCAAACCTCATTAAATACCAAAGAAAGGGAGTCGATAGATGAACTGGAAGTACTGAAAATTATATCTTCCGTTAGTCAAGAATTACCTAGACCGTCAAAAATTTATAGAATTGGAAAATATCTTCCTGGTAAGCCTAGAAATATTAAAATCTGCTACAATAACAGTGAATCTCCCTTAGTACTGCTCCGTAACAAAAATAAATTGCCTCAAACTATTAAAATCTTTTCTGACCAAACACCGTCTCAACGAAAATATTTTCTGAAAATTAAAGATGAGTTGGCTCAACGCACTGCTAATGGAGAACGAGATTTATCTATCAAGTATATAAAAGGAACTCCGAGCATCGTTAAATCTGATCCAAAAAACCCGAAACAATAAATAACACTCAATTTGATTCCGTAACGTCATATCAAGTAATCAACGATCACAGCCATATTCAGCCTATAAATTCCCGCTTATCTTTTCTGTACTTAAACGCTCGAAGTATTAGAAAAAAAGGAAAACTTGATGAATTAAAATGCATCTTAAAATCTATACCTACAACTATACATGCTATTCTTATAACGGAAACATGGATTGCATCAGAAAATCAAGCCTTAGAATTATTTATTGAAAATTATACACACTATTATAATTACAGAACTGACATAAAAGGAGGAGGAGTATCGGCATATATACACAACGATCTTCAACATAATTTAGTCGAATCAACATACAAAGATGGTAACAATTATCTCTGGATACAAATACAAAAACTTTCTCTTAGTATAGGAGTGATATACAATCCAGGGGATACAAACCTAAGAAGATTTCTTGACGAGTATGAGGCACAACTCCTAAAAAGAAATAGAGCCATTATCTTTGGAGATTTCAATATAGATTTGCTAACAAAAAGTAAGAAGCTCACTATGTACAAACAAACACTTAATGAAGCTGGTTATAGAATATTAAATAAAGTCAACAAAACATATTGCACACGGGATTCTATTACCAAGAAATCTATATTGGATCATGTCAGTACAAACTTAAATGAGAATAATTTTAATTTTACCATTATCAATTCTTCTATGTCGGACCACAAACAAATCTACATACAGTTAAAAAAATTAAAACCTCCACAAAAAAGTCGTTTAAACTACGAATCCATTGATTACGCCAAACTAAAAGAATTTGTAGAAACTGATGTACTCATAAAATATTGTGATAATTTTACCCTTTTTGAAGATCAGCTGAAATTACATGTAAAAAGTAGCAAAGTGACAAAAACTAAAATAATGAATTCTCCAAAAGAAGATTGGATAAATCAGGACATAATCAATGGAATCAGCCTCAGGAATCACTTATGGACACAGTTCAAGAAAAATTCTGAGGATAAAATTTTAGAACAAAAATTTAAAAGACAAAGAGCCATTGTAGCTAAATTGATCCAGGACACTAAAAATTCCTACTATTTAAATCTATTTAAGAATTGTGCGACTAAACCTAAAAAAATGTGGTCACTTATTAACAGTTTAGCTCGTAATAAAGTAATGCATGTAAGTGAACCTTCAAAGCTCATTATAGATTCCAAGTCAGTTACGGATACTTATGAGATTTGTGAAATATTTAATAGTTATTTTTCGACAATAGGACTTGAATTGGCAAAAAAAATACCAAATACGTACCATGATGCGGACAAGTACTTAAAGTATACATTAAACGCTCAACCTAACACTGAAATATGCGCATTACAGCCCTGTGACGCAAGTGAAGTCAGCAAAATTATAGGCTCTCTCGACTCAAACTCGAGTACTGGCTTAGACGGTATTAGCGTAAAGATTATCAAATGCCTACAGCCTCTTATATCTAATTCTTTGGCACAAACTTTTAACAAACTTATACTCAATGGAGAATTCCCAAATTCCTTAAAAATTGCCAAAGTTACACCTATTTTCAAATCTGGTGATAAAAGTGATCCTGGCAATTACCGGCCGATCTCAGTGTTGCCCACAATATCTAAGATTTTAGAAAAAATACTTCACGCTAGACTAACAAATTACTTAAATTCATTCGATTTCCTATCCAAACAACAGTATGGTTTCAGTGCTAAAAGTAACACCACAGTTGCTGCAATAGATATTATAAATGAAATTAAAACTAACCTAGATAAGAAACGCATTGCATTAGGGATTTTTATTGACCTAAGGAAGGCCTTTGATACCGTTAGCCACAAACTCTTGATCCATAAGCTAGAAAGCATAGGTATCAAAGGCAATGCCCTAAAAATGTTCAAGTCATATTTACAAAACCGTTTTCAGGTTGTTAAGATTGGAAGCAAAGTGAGCTCACCAAAGCCAATCTCATGCGGAGTCCCTCAGGGGTCAGTTTTGGGGCCACTATTGTTTCTAATCTACATAAACAATATAACAAAACAAGGTCTGAAGGGTCACATAACCCTATACGCTGACGACACATGCTTATTCTATTTTGGATTAAATATAAAAGATTTAATTGCGCAAGCACAAGCAGACTTGAACATACTAGCAGAATGGTTCCAATGCAATTTACTAAGTATTAATATAGATAAAACCAGCTACATAATTTTCAAAGCAAAAAATAAAATAATCCATTCACATGCACCTTTAACCATTAATAATATAGCTATAGAACAAAAAGAAAAAGAAAAATATTTAGGCCTAAGATTAAAAAATAATTTAACATGGGATGACCAAATAGATCATATAAAAAACAAGCTCTCGTCACTAGTAGGTTCTCTGCGTAATGTACAAAGCTGTATTCCCCAACAGACACGTTATATGATATATAACTCTCTAGTAAAATCACACCTTTTATATTTAATAGAAATCTGGGGTAGCGCTACAAAAACAAAATTAAATGAATTACAGCGAACACAAAATAAAATAATAAAACTTCTTTTCAAGTACCCATATATGACATCAACAAAAACGATTTACAACGAAACTGAAATCCTTAATATTAATCAACTATACATATATAACACATGTATAATTATAAGAAAAATTCTCGACAAAAATGTGAATATTAATCTAAATTTTATAAAGAAATCACAAATCTCTAGTCGCAGTAATCGTCGACCTGGCTTACTTGTATTACCCAAAGTTCGTACTAATTATGGTAAGAAAACCATGAGTTTTGAAGGAGCACAACTGTACAACAAATTACCTGTAGATGTTAAAAATGCTAGCTCATTTAACATATATAAGAAAAAACTACTAGAACACATTCACTCAATTCTATAAAACCCTAACCATAGAATGAATTTGCTAAATGTATACACTACATCTGAACAGATTTTGCTAACTATTATTTTTTGTAAGTAACTTTATAAAATAAAGGAATTTAACCTACATAATAGCAAATATCATAAAATATTATATTGTTGAAGGAACACAAATCTAAACAACCCACACTAATGTTTATATGACCACTTTAAAAGAATGTTACCATTTTAATTTTAAGTTCTCATTTAAGTGACTGTATGTCTTCTGAGAATAAATTCTTTAAACCTAAACCTAAACCTACATACACCTAGCGTCATCTAGTAGCGAGTAGGGGATTTATGTTGCCTGTGTTCCCTTGGTAGGTTCGCTGGCCTGACGCTAGATGGCACCACGTGTCCGTATCCGTAACACTATTACTAAGAACTTGGCTTCAATGACAATAATTACAAAATTAAATATCCTTAGATTTTTAACCACCGACCGATCTGGAAGCGGTGAATTATAGCTAGGAACTCTATCGATTTTGTCAGCTTTTAAATAATAATCGGCCAAGTGCGAGTTGGACTCGCGCACGAATGGTTCCGTACCGTTAGAGAGCAAAAATAGGCCAAAATTGTGTTTGAGCCCAACACATTTTTATTTTATTTTAATTATTGATTTATTATTTGATTTAATTATTGACATAGAAATATAACAAGGACCATCGTGAAAATATCATGTGCCTACCTGTTGCCATTACTGATATAGAGTAAAAAAGGCCGAAAAAATCACGTTTGTTGTATGGGAGCCTTCCTTAAATATTAATTTTGTTTTGTTTTTAGTATTTGTTGTTATAGCGGCAACCGATATATACAATCTGTGAAAATTTCAGAAGTCTAGCTAAAGCGGTCCTTGAGTTACAGCCTGAAGACAGACAGACGGACGGACGGACAGGCGGACAAACATCGAAGTCTTAGTAATAGGGTGCCGTTTTTACCCTTTGAGTACGAAACCTTAAAAAACTGTGTAGTGAAATTGTCAGAATCGGTTTATCTATTTCAGATGCTTTCATCGGGGTTTAGAAAATTTACTTAGGCTGCGTTGCACCAGAAGCGTGGTTAAAGTTAAAGTTAAATATGGCGTCCAAACACCCCATATGCTAATACGACATCTGTCAATTTTTCCGGTTAAAGTTAAAGTCAAAGTTAGTTCGTGCAACCCACTTTTAACCTATAGTCATAAGATTTCTTCAAAATTCAACAGTGGGGCTTCTAGTTCCGTTACATTATGCTAAACTGAGCTTAGTATTAAATAGTTTAGTAGAAATTTTATGGTGTAGAATAAAATCGACCATAACATCGAGTGTCACTTTAGATGTTTCGGAATAAACTATTAACTCCCGTCGTAAAGCGCGAGTGCCGGTGTAGAGTTCGCCGGTAATTTATACTCCTACCTGGTGATTTCATTGATGATAATAATATATGAGGTTAAAGTTTAGTGTGTAGGGTGTAGTGTCATATAGTGTCATGTTTATTCAGTATGCGAGATGAGAGAGATCTCTAAAGAAACTCAGGTCTATAGGTCTCTACTCTCTACATTCTACAACGTTTTCAGAATAACTATAATTTTAATATAAACAAAGTTAAAGTAACTTTACATCGCTATGAACAACGAAAGTATAATGACAAATTGATTAAATCAATAGTTTCCTTTAGGATTAAATTGGATCCGAACGCTGAACAGAGTGTATATTGTAAGTCGGGGCGCGGTCAGCGGAGAGCGGTTAGCGGTGACCTTTGCGGTACAAGTTACAACATAATCCACAGGCGGGGCACTCCGGGGCACACCGGTGCCAGGCCGTGCCTCGCGCCCGGGGCTTCCAGCACGCCCTGGGACGCTGCGGCCGGCCGGAGCTCGACAATAGGAAAAACCTTATTAGGAGTTATTATAGAACATTACCGGGTGGTTTATTGGCGGAGGCAGCTTCCTCTATCAGATCAAACTCAGTTTACTGATATTTCGTCGTTATCGTCCGCACTATTGTTTTGAAGACGTTTCGCAATATTATTGCCTCGGCGGTATCGTTCCAAACTCGTAGTCGACTCACTTATTGCGCGACAAAAAACCTCCCCCAGATTTTATAAAGACAATATTCTTACCGTACAATAAAATTCAGCCGATATTCTATATTGATAGAATATCAGCTGAATTTTACAATTTGGTTGAAAAGTTTCTCAAGAATTAATGTCACATATGGCATTAATTTGAGTGTAAACAAAGGTGCGAATATCCTGCACGTAGCGTCTTGAGATGGCGGCCGGCAGACAGCGCCGGGGGCTGATGACAGAGCAAACACGTGATTGTTTGCTCGCCGTCCGGACCCCGGTGACGCCTAATGTACCCCACGGCTATTTGGTCTGAGCCGAACCGCTCACCCGGCTCTACCCGGCTATACAGCAGTCCGGGTTACAGAAGCATCATCGTTTCTGTAACTCGCTAAAATTAAGGTGATAATATGACGAAGTACGCAGGGTGTAACGAAACAAAGTGTCATTACTCTATAGTCTATAGTCTATACAACCGGTGTGTACGTCGTACGAGTCCCCTGTGTAGAGCTCTCTGCGAAAGAAGCAGCGCGGAAATAGCTTTTTTTGTGATTTATCACTTTGTTTGGTTACACCAGTGGTCCCCAACCTTTTTTTCATGCAGGCCACAAACATGTTTTGGGCTAGGTGTTGCGGGCCGCAACAAAAATTTTTTAGGGTAAAAAAATAACATTCTTCAAAATTAACGATTTAAAAGTGGAAAAAATATAACGCCTATCACGTAGACTTTACGTTATTTTGCCGTTGGGCGTGAATTTCAAAATTGTCTAACATCACGCGGGCCACAAAATATAAAGTCTCGGCGGGCCGCGGGTTGGGGATAGTGGGGTTACACCCTGTTTCACACACAAGAATTTATCTGACTAACTCAGAGACGAATATTAATTACTTACATAAATCTGTAACTTCTCTCCTCGAAACTCTTCATTTCATTGAAGTTTAATCATCATTAACCCTTAACCACTGACGTACGTATGTGGTACGTCGCCTACGCGGTTTTTCATTCGAAACTCAAAATTTCGCGGGAATTTCTGAGTGTCCTTTTCGGTAGTTTCCTAGTTGCCAGTCACACGTCGAAGGCAGGGGAAAGCGAATGCAATGCACATCTGCAAGCAGGTGACTTCGACGACCTGACGTATGTGGTACGTAGCATCAGTGTTAGTGTGACTTTTTTCAAGTAATTACTTTTTGTTTGTCCGTAGATAAAAGTGAATTTTAGACTGTTTTATTCATCTTGGGAACACTCTACGTCTAAAAAAGGCCAGTTGAACAGAATATTTCAAAAAACGACGAACGAATTGAATTGATACCGTAGCTTTCACATGAGCTCTCTAGCCTCATTGGTTGGCCAAGGATAAGGGAGATGAAGTTGGTCAAAAAAGCGACAAAAGTCATCAATTCCACACAGTGGAAATTTGCTATTATATATTTCAAAGAAAAACGTCGCAGAACCCGAAGCGGATGTCAAGCTTGCAATAAATCGGTTTGCTTGCAGTGCTCTAAGTCGACCTGCAACAACTGACGTTAAAAAGTGCCTTATGATTTGATTTGTGGTGATTGTGATTTTTTTCTAATTAATATAATTCTTGATAATTAATATAAACCAAAAAAAGTCCATAATAAGTTTAGAAAATATCTTTTGTTAATTTTATATAAAAAGTCTATCCTACTTTGTAAGTCACCAAGGTTATTGATACATAAAAATGTATTTATAATAAATATTATTATTTTTTCAATATCCGTATGTCATTTGAAAGTTTCCAAATAAATAGACTGCAATTGACACCAGAATTAAACTTTATCGACACATTAGGAGGCGTTCAAAATTACCTACGTATCCCATACGTACGTCAGTGGTAATGTAACTAAATTGCACGTCAGTGGTTAAGGGTTAAATGTCTCTGAGTGCGGCAGAAGTTATTTAATTTAGTAGGAAAAAATATTTAATTGGTTTAATAAACACTATAAGACTTTCTTAATTCTGTCCTGTCAAACGTTCAACAAGGATAGCTGAGCCGTTCATTTGGCGTTTCAGCATTCCGCACATAGATCTTGAAAGCGTTTGTGTGGCATCTTGACACTCTACAATTGAGTGACGCTTATCTCGAGAGCAAACGGAGACGTAACGTAACTGTTGAATGCGCCATTAAGCACCAATTTGGATGCAAATGATGATATCGGGGAGTCTCACGCGAGCGGACCACCTCCGCGCGCGCCATTAGCGGCGCTCGCGGCGAATTACACGCGCTTTATTTTAATTTGTTCGCGAGAGGGGGAGGGGGGGACCACACGTGAGGTACTCCGGCAATTACCTCATGTGGGCCGAGCACCGCGGCGGCTCCCACGACTCAGGGCTGACGCCTCACGTACTAACACTTCGCACGGGACGAGTAGGTACTTACACGTGTAGCGATTGGTGACTCTCTTAAAATATGGGGAGCCAGTGTCCTGTTACATAATAAACGCTAAAAATAAAATATTGTTCCACAAGAGAATGAAGAAAATTACAAAAAGATTATTTTACATTAAGATGATCAGAAGCCGACTGAGCATTCCCGGGTGACGCGTATCTGCGAGAGTGTGGGGTGCCGGGTGTCCGTTAGGCGCGACGGGCAGCCCACTATTTAAACCCCATAAATCCTCAGCGCGACCCAGCCTGGCCACTCGTAAGGCGAGTGAAGTTGTCGCATTCCCGACGCGTTTGCGTGGCCGCCGGCGCGCGGCCATCGTGTCGGCTGTCCGTCACCTGCGTATATCGAAGCGCAATAAATCCCGCCACAAACGTTTATATTGAATCGCGATACGCCGTCGCTCATACATATTAATGTCCTGTATTAATGGTTATTATTGCCAATAAATCCGCGACGCGTTCATTGTTTTGTCCGGCCTGTAAATATTAGTAGCGATAATCTCCAGCCGATACCGATTAACGTGTTTAAAACTTTATGATCGTTCACTCTGGTAGGTAACTTATTTATTTAAATATGGTGAAGATGAATCATTAGTCATCTTTATATTGCGTTAAAACTTTGTAAGATAACTCTTTAAAAATATTATAGTTTGATCTTACTTGTGCTGGAGCATTAATACCTGAAAAGGATTGAAATGAATCATTGGGAGTCCTGATGAAAACAATACAGGCTCACCGGTACTACTCGTATCATCATGCTGCCATCTCCGGCCTTGGGTGAACGATTTATAGCGTGCATTATCAATTAGGGCGTGCTGTCTGGTGCCCGATGATTTCTGCTCAGGCGCTGCTCTGAAGGCCATAGACATAACAGATGAGAATTCCCACAGTCTTTATTCTGGTTTGGTTAGTCTGGTGCTATACTACTCGGTAGGTATATCTAGACTCGCAGGATCTGGGCCGAGCCTAATTTATTAAATCTTATGCTAAGTACTCACATACGATTTTGCTCGTTAGATTTACTCCGAATTGAAGAAAATGACATATTTGACATATTTAATTCCAGCAAACCTTCGAGCTGTCAGTTTTGCGGTCCACATGGTAGTTATAGCTCGATTTGGAGTAAAACAAGGTACTTTTATGTACTAGTTGATGCCAGCAAATCTGTTGCGCCAAAACTCGTTTATCGCGCGGAAACCGTACATTCTTCCGGGATAAAAAGTAGCCTATGTCCTTTCCCGAGACTCAAATTATCTCCATACCAAATTTCAGCAAAATCGGTTTAGCGGTTTGGGTGTGAAGAGGTAACAGACAGACAGATAGACGGACAGACAGACAGACACACTTTCGCATTTATAATATTAGTATGGATTCTGTGGTAAAACCATCGAGCAAAACCGTATGTCAGTACTTAGCATTACTCTATCTTCTCGAGTCTTTTAGGTTTTTAATGGAAAAGAAAATTAAATGTGCATTAAGTATATTTGATCTACAAAAATAAATTGTTTAATCTGATCGTAAGTTTCATAAAAACTACGTTACCTAGTGAAATATACCGGCAGAGTTAGTGCACGACTCACGAGCCGGACGCATATCAATGCGCTCGATATCGTCATAAAATAAAGAGTTGTGCACGATTCAATCGCCGGGCTAATTGCTTCACGAGAGCTTTCCGGCGCCCGGACTCCGGACCGATCTGTCGGCCGGCGTCAAAGCGGATGACGCTTATCAATTAAGAGGGAAGACGATCGCGCATACAAATTGACGCATTATACGCGATCACAATCTCGCAGCGTGGGCCGCGCGGCTCGGGCATACATATAGCTCCCGTGGGGTGCTGCTTTACACAACTCCACTGATTATAATGCTCGGTACGGATTACGAAATCATATCAGGTATCTTGTTATAAGCGGGATAACGTAGGCATCACTTACCTAGTTCAAAAAATCGGGCCAAGTGCGAGTCGGACTCGCGCACGAAGGGTTCCATACCGTTATAGAGAAAAATAGGCCAAAAGTTGTGTTTTTGTATAATAATAATAATAATAATAATTTTATTGTTAAGTAGGTATACATATCAATTAAGTACAATCGATTTCCTTCTAAAATATAACGACAAAAATTCGCACTATGTACTTAGTATCTACTTATCAGTATTATAACACATATTAATGCCTTGCCACAGTTTGGTTGATCTCTGACCCCGAAACTATTATAATGTGAATTGTGATATCGGAGTCAGTGATTCTCACGGTTGAGGCAGGTTATAAGAGAAAAGAACAATACATTATTCATGTTATAATAATAATCATCTATCATGTTTTTGGGTTAGGTAAACAGTGACTTTTAAATATTAGGTATATCTTAAATATAAAAAACATAGGCAAAATTCAAGGTTAAAAGGGTGATATTGTGTGTGTGTATACTGTATGTGTATGTTTATGGTATCCTAGCCCTACGACACGAGAGTCTTGGGTTCAGTACATGGTACTGTCTAGGGGAAAGAAGGGAGTGTGTGTGTGTGTGTGTGTGTGTGTGTGTGTGGTGTGTATTCGTGTATATGCGTGTGAGTGTTTGTATGAGTGCTAACTATGTATGGAATATAATGTATGGAAGCCCGTCTTAATTTTTTATTTTATTCTATTTTTATTCTTAATTATTAAAGTACATAATATATAAAAATGAGGATTCTGTGAAAATTTCAACTACCTGCCGTTTTCATTATCGATATCCAGCAAAAAAAGGCCAAAAAAATCACGTTTGTTGTATGGGAGCCCTCCTTAAATATCTGTGACAGAACTCTAGCTATAGCGGTCTTTGAGATGCAGCCTGGAGACAGACAGACGAACAGACAGGCGGACAGATAGACGGACATACAACGATGTCTTAGTACCTAATAGGGTTTTTACCCTTTGGGTACGGAACCCTAAAAATGATGTCATGTCTTATTCGTTATACAATCTAACGGTGGCGTAATGTAGGGTAAAATACATTTAGGCTGTTTAAGAAGCTTGAAGCCGCTGCGTTGTAAATATAACGCTAGTGAGTCGCGTGGTTCACGGGCTTCCGCTATGAAAGAACCCGTGGAAGGATACTCGTAGTACAGCGTCACCTGGCTAACGCCAAGTTGCTGTCGCACGGTTAGTCATTTACGCTGCTGTTTAACATAATATATTATTTCTATTACGGCTGCACTCATTACCATATTGAGCAAATTGACAGCTAGCAGCAACTAGAGCTGGCCTCGAGGTGACAGGGCTTATGTTTTGCCATTGATGCCTCCTGTAGAGACGTGACTCGGGCTCCGAGCTGGCGTTCGTTATGACCGCCTCACTCGTGATATAATGTCGTACCGCAGAGCACGCGAACGATACTGGACTAATATATTGTACTCTAGCTCTATAAATACCATCTTTGTGCACATTCGATCACTGTCGCTCATTGAATTTCTCGCGAACACACCCAATATCGGCTGCACTAAAACAACCGATAACATCATGAGCGATAACAAATAGATCGGACAAATAACTCCCGCCGTTTGTATTGAAACTAATTTAATTTGGAGCACCGCCGGCGAGCATCTCCGGGCGGTCACCTAATTGAAAAAGTTCGTGTCGCAGGCTGCGCGGTGCCGACCGCTGCCGCCCGGCATCGCCGCACACGCGTTGAGTGTTTTCCCTGATCGGTTTCCCGCTGATAATAATAGGACCGCAATCGCCACGATTTGGAAAAGATAGCACCCAATATATAAACAGCACACGCACTAAAGCTTATCGTAATATTACAGGCCGACCGCCGAACTCTCCGGAACACGAGTCTAATCCCATCGTGTGTGTTAGTAATTCGGCTGAATCGTTTCCCGGGATTGAGAGAATCGAGTGCGTATCAAATAGCGTCGATTAGAGCTAAAATCGGGGTGTGTTGTGGTTTTGTGTCGTGTTGTGTAACACCCCACCCCACCTCACATCACGTGTAATAAGTACATTGTTAGTTCGCTAGGAATGTAATATCAGCCGCACCGGGACCACGACACTACTGTGCTCAGTCAGTCAGTCAGTCAGTCAGTCAGTCAGTCAGTCGCGACTCGCGCCGGAGCTCATCAAAGTGAGGTGAGCCCCCGAACTGTCGCTAGATTATTCCACACTTATTTTAATTGAGCGAGAGGATTTATCGCTAGAAACGATATCAATACGGACGATCAATACGTACTGGTCGGATTCGATTGAATGTATTAAATTAACATGACCTAACTAGGTCACAGATTACCTTGATTTATGATTTATGTAGCGGTCGTTATGTAGATCTCTTAATTGGCACTCGGCAGGAAATATTAAAGGATTAATTCCACAACAAGCTCCAGTAGCTTGTCACGTGTCAGTTGCTGTCGCTGTGTCGCGTGTAGCCGCCAGCCGGTAGCTCTGCCCGCGGGGAGGTGAGGTGGTGTGCTGCAGCAGCCGACAGCGACACGCCGCGCGCCGGTCGCCTGTCCCAGTGCCGGACGAGTCCATTCTCCGGCTCACGCGATCTCCCGCCGGGACCAGAACGAGTCGATATAATAATATTGTTCGACGCCGATCCGCCGCCAGAACGAGACTTTAAATCGGGGTCGATATCGACGGGACCGGGATAAAGTCATAAAGGTGTGTTTACTGCGGGGTGTTTAAAGCCGCGGAGTGTTTAATATCGCGGGATTATTGCGCCGCGTCTCCGCCTCTCCAGGAGACACTCAATGGTAAGAAAAATGAAAACGAAATATTCGAGACGCTTTGAGCTTTAAAGTGATGATTACCTCCCGACCTCCTTAAATACGGGCGTGCTCCGACCTTCGCCACTCGCCCGCCGTTATCTCTATGCATTTAGCTCGCGAACTAATGCGGAATGCCGATGATCCTAATGAACGTAGGAGGCGCATTATACAGGTTTATGCAAATGACGTCTGAAGTTTGTGCAGGTCTATTACGGCGGCCCACACAATGGTCCCCGCACTCATTATGGCCCGTGCCGACTGCCGACACACTATTGTCTGTAACGGACCCGACGAGCGCGTTGCACGACATTTGCATAATATTGTAGATATTATAATTTAGCAGAGTCGAAACTTGTCCAGGAAATTAAAGGTGCACTCGTATTATATTATGGGGAATGCAACATTCTGTAAGCGCAGCCGATGTAAATCACCACCCGACCCCGAGAATCGCGAATATTTATTCGGATCCGATGTTTAAGTATCCGATAGTAGCGAATACGGCGGAGAAGAATTGTGAAACGAAATTGTGGAGGTGAGTTACGAGACAACTGGCGCGGCGCCAGGGACTCCGCAGCGCGCCGGGAATACCCCGAGCGGTGCGAGCGACTCCCGCACCTGTTGCGCCCGCCGTAGAGGCGAGTTTCCCACGGCCGGCGGCGCCCGGGAGCGGCGCGAGGAAGCATTAATATCGTCATCACGAGTTCGAATCTTGTTTATGTCTTTTGAGGAGAATTTTTGATGCGGAGAACGGGGAAGGAAAATTAAGTTGTCTTGCATTTTGATGCCGATCGTTTGGAAATATTACCATAAATGACAAACTTTATATTGTTGCATTATTCAGGACCGCGCTTCGTCTTCCCTTGTATTGTCCGTAAACCGAGCTCGGTCGGTCCTTTTGCTGTCTGTAGCTTTAGCCATCAGACTTAACTGAAGACGTAAGTGGATGAAGTGGGTAAATAACAATTTGAAAATGTACGTTTTTTTGCATAAATTGAGGCTTTTGGACCGAAAAAATCCCCGAACCAATACCTACCCAAATGATGAAATAAGGAAGTTACAAAGTTTGAAATTATAAGAGAAAAAATAAAATGTAATTATCCTTGTGTTAAAAATGTAAGTTGTCCACTCCATTCACTAACGTCTTCAATTCCTAACATTACATGTTTATTACAATTAATATCTAGTAAATAGTTAATATGACCGCTAGGCTCTATTATTAGAAGTATTCAGTTCATGTGTTTTGTACGTACAGTTCCTCGAGAGATATCGTCGAGAAAAATATGACATAATCTCGACAGTCTAGGATTAGGAATGACTAAGGTCTACATATGATATTTTTATCCATAGTACTATTTTTTTATTATTTATTTGGTACTTTGTGAAATCGAATTCTTCTCAGTTTTCACAGTAAAACATGAATGCAAGGAGTTTGTTTATCCGGAAAACTAGCCGTTCAAGTATTTCGTCAATCGTCATAGAACAAAGTCGCGGAGAAAATTTAATCGCTATTCGCTTGTAATTTTGCTATTACTGACTCCAAGCGCCGCACCGCGTGAACGAATTAGCCCTCGTGAATGGTGGGCCGATATACCGGACGCGATCACACGCGTAATTGTGTTCGTATATCCCGCCCTCATGTTGTGCTTAAAGCTAAATTTCATGTAATTTTGTTCGTAACAACCGAGAAGAGGCAAGTTAATATAAACGTTACTGTAAAAGACGCAATTATCTCAGCCCAGTCGTGCGGTCAACCTGGTGCTCGAAATTTTCTCTACCGCGAGGACTATCATTGAGCATAATATTTCGGTATACTTGTTTTTGCTTCGATACCTTATCGAATATCTGGCCGAGGTTCCAACTGTTAAATACGTAGATTCGTCTGTGCTTCGTTGTTCTACACGAGTGTAACACGTCGTCCGGCGGTCTGCGCCGTAAATCACTGCTGGGAGCGCGCGGTAATTGGCGACCGCGGGATTGCTCGTAAATAACGCCGACGTTTTTACTGTCATACTCCTCCGAACTCATCGGCCGCGACCTCCGCCGCCCTCCACCGCCCTCCACCGCCCCGCTAGGAAAAATGTGTGTCGCGACTATAACACAACAGGGTACTCGACGTTCGTCCCGAAAAGTGTTTTTCCTGCCTCTAAACGAAGCATTTCTAGAGGGGTTCTAAGACGAGTGTCGCGAGATCCTCGGCTTAGGAGCTCATTGTGCGCGCGGGGCGGCGGGGCGGCGGGGCGCAGTGTAGTGTAGACTGTAGTGTAGTGGAGCACTAAGTAATGAGAGACACGACGCCGGGCGCCGGGGCCGTTGTGCCGAGCCGCTTTGTGCCGCCTCGCGTGCTCCAACATCCTCGAGACTGTTTACATACTAAATAAGCACGATTCTTTGGAGGACGAAATAGAAAAAACTGAGGCAGCCAAAAATATTGATGCAATGTTCACATACGCAACAAATATTTATAGTAACTGAATTGATTCCCGACAAAACTTGCTTTTGAAGTCGTAGACATATCATATAAACGATGTGTGAAAAACGAAGAATCCCAAAACGTTGTCGATAATCGATCGTGTAAGGTCCGGAGCAGAATTTAAAGTCATTTTCGCAAAATAGTTTTCGGAACGAATGTTCCCGATCAATCGGGGTCTTAAAGTTAGATCGCTGGGAGCGTAACATTCTTTCCGTTAGTTTGGAACATTTTTCTTCGCGGGCGAGCGCGGGAGAGTGCCTGCCGCCTGGCTGCCCGCTGAGACGACGTTACATCGGAAAGGACAGGCGGCGTTCAGCGTCGGCCGGGGCTGGGCTGCCCGCTGAGACGACGTTACGTCGGAAAGGACAGGCGGCGTTCAGCGTCGGCCGGGGCTGCTCTTGATTGCCTCCTGGCATCCATGATTTATGTCACGGCGGTCGAGTACCATGATAATATGGGAACTGAAAAATACTTTTCAGGGCCAGACATAAAAAATATGAATTTAATTAATAAAATTAACAATCCAACGATTAACCTTTCGGTAACCTAGGTTAAGATATAGTGTTCTAACTTCTATTCTTCTGTCTGTAGTTAGATATGAGCGCCGCGCCGGCGCGCCGTCGTCGCCGCGAATTCTCACGACGCGCCGCCGCCGAGGAAAAAGAACGACGCGCCGCCGCGGCTCTTGTCGTGCATTTTCTTTAGATATTTCGCCAAAATGTATGAATAAATTAGTTTTTTAACTAATATAGTTACTTCGCAGAATTTGTTCCTTGTTAGCAACACGATCGAATAGTGCAATAAAAAAACAATGTCCACGAATTCTGCCAATCCCGGATTTTTTTAAGTCATAGAACTAAAAAGTTCCACGGGTTATGGATTTGGCATTTTTACCCGTGGTAGTGGTAATGATTAGCTTTCCTATAAAGCAACATGCGCTTTCGGCATCGACTTAGTTTAGTCAGAAAAAAAACTGAAAATCGATTTTCTTTGTTTTTATGGCCCCCATAAGTGATAGCGGACCGAAAAAGGGTTCATAATGTAGCTTTTTGTATGTCCTACAAACATTAAATAACGTGTTTTTGTCTAATCTGTACCAATTTTGAAATATAAAAACTTTTCACTTTTTCATGAACGCGGGATTGGGATTTTCTTTTTGAGATAATTCAAAAACTATTTAAGTGAGACACCTGGGTGTTTTACTCGGGGATTCGTAATTAAGTACCCTTTCGATTTAACTAATAAAAAGACGATGTCCGAAATTTTGGTCGAAAAAAAACACTGTGCGCCGCGACAACAATAGAATACAATAGCATTTCCAAGAATCCCCGGTCGAAGGATTAATATAAAATTAAAAAATATTATACTTATTTATTTCTTAATCTTTAAGTACTTACCAAATATTAATACAAATGCTGCATTTATAAATAAAAAATATTTATTGTTCAATGAACACAGTTTCCTAAAGATTGAACACATAATTATTGCAGTGAGACCTATACTTAATATTTTAAACAAGACACGACTAACTAAGTATTAATAACTGCTTTGTTTTATTCTTACTTCTTATCATTAATACACATAATAGTTTCATCTAACAATATCCGCCATGACACGGTTCTCGAAGTGAAAAGATTTCACGAGTCTCGGAGGTGGCGGTAACATTCCGCGAAAACGGATCTAATCCTCGGATAATTTTCCGTCGTCGGATGTCAAACTCCCATCCGCGGTCAGCGGTGGCCGGTGAGATGTTCTCGAATCCGTGGTGGAAACTATTTCATTCATACAAAATAAATGTCAGTACTGTCAAAATGACATCAAAATCGGAAAGTATTCACTTGTCATTTGCTTGAAAGTGAAATAGTTTCTGCAATCGGGAAGATTCCGCGCGGAAACGCTTAGTGAATCGCCCCGCAGGTCACGCCGCCGACGCCGCCGCCGCCGTAGTAATTTTGGACCGGCGCCGCCGCCGTGGAATTGAGTGACGGCGCTCATATCTAGTCTGTACTGCGGGTCCACCTCTGCCATGTTTAGGGAACAACTTGGCAATATGACTGTCGTGTGAGCACGCGAGTGCGTGCCTCTCCTCCCCCGCCGCGGCCTAGTTTCCAACTGCGAAGAAAATGCAAATGAATGCTAATACCGGCACGCGTCTCTCCCTCCCCCCCTCCCCCCTGCCGCGCCGCGCGGAAGGGTAAACCTCCGAGCTCGGTAATTTGTTTAAGTTATGAAACGTTTACGTTACGGTTACGTCTAAATATAACGAGCGAATTACTAAAGTAAACAAATTACGGGCCCATTTCAAAGTTTATCGACGGGACCCAATTTCCTCGGCATTGTTACGAGGCTCGAGTTACATAACACTCGCCGAGCTTACACTTTCACAGCGATCACGCTCGATCATTAAAATTAAATCTATATTCATCTGTCGTGGAGTGAGCGCCGGCCGCAATATTTCGCATCACTCGGCAGTCGGCACACATGACATCTGATTCCCCCCCTGCCAAATTGCATGTAATCGTTGACGGGGGGAGTTGGGGACCATTTTTACATTACGCCGATATTTACGTCCCCGCGTTAGCCGTTAGCGGAGTGTCGCCTCGTCATAATATTATTGTGTAGTAGAGGCATCAATCTTCATAAATATGTAAACGCATCCTCGACAGCCGACACCCGATCGCGCAAATATTATATTGAATATATTTCGTGTGCTAAATAAATATAGTATACGCGGTGATGATGATTGTTACTTTTTGAAATTGCTATCGCTCCTGTAAACCAGGATCCTCCTATGAACCAGCAGCTCCGGCATATTACATATAGTCTTATTTTGAGAACGTTATATAATCGTAGTATATTATAATATATTCGTTCCCTCCGACGTTCGCCGAAGTCGACAGCGTCGTGTGTTTTCGCTGAAAACAATCTGTTTGGGCGAAGTTCGCGGGCGCGGGCTCATTAGCATGAAATAACAGGAGCATATTCAGGTCGGGGGCCGCGGGTAAACAGCGCATCGGCGCGCACAGTGGATCGAAAATCGAGTTTCATGGACATAGGAACTTGAGTTTCCAGATGTCATTTTTTTGGGCTAAAATATGTTCTCCTAGTTGTTATTACATAACAAAATGTAAAAAGAGACAGCTACGTGTCATAATAAGGGAGCTATAATTTTTTTAAGAAATTTTTGTATGGAGCCGACGGAAAAAATGAGAATATCTCTGGAATCGCATGGTTGGCCGTTATATCCTCACACACTATTATAGTACTAATTATTACTCACATTTTGGCATATTTTATATTACGGCATCATTTGCGATTTTTTTTCAAAAATTCATCAAAATTAAAAATATTTATTCTGTTTGTATTTGTTGCTAAAGTTTATGTTGTGGTTAAATGAGGTCTCTTTCATGAATCATGATGTTTTAATACCATAGGATCACATAATTGGCCAAGTGCTAGTCGGACTCGCGCACGAAGGGTTCCGCACCAGTATAAAGCAAAATTAGGCCATAAATTGTGTATTTTCTATGACAGTCTTACTTAATTTTATATTTGAGTGTAATATTATAATTAAACATTAAAGTACACATTATAACTAAGGATTGTGTAAAAAATTCAAGAACCTATCTGTTGCCATTATTGATATCTAAGAGCAAAAAAGCCCAAAAAATCATGTTTGTAGTATGGGAGCCTCCCTTAAATATTAATTTTATTTTGTTTTTAGTACTTGTTGTTGTAGCGGAAATAGATATTACATAATCTGCGTCCTGTGAAAATTTCAACTATCTAGTAATATTACACTCAAAGAGTATATGATTAAGAAAGCTAAGTACAGTGTTGTTGATCGTTCAAACTATTTATTAGAGTTCCGTACCCAAAGGGTAAAACGGGACCCTATTACTAAGACTTCGTTGTCTGTCCGTCTGTCTGTCTCTGTAACTCAAGAAAGTAATATAGCTGGATAGTTGAAATTTTCGCAGGACGCAGATTATGTAATATCTATTTCCGTTACAGCAACAAAATATACTACAAAACTGGCCAAGTGCGTGCCGGGCCACGCGCAATATAGTGTTCCGTAGTACCGCTAATTTTTGAAAATGTTTGTATGGTCAATGAACGTACATTTATAGCGTGTTTCATACTACTAACTACATCATCTCAGTTACTTTCAAAGGAATTTGAACGAATTCAGCATATTTCCTACTCCCGTAAATTTTTCACATTTCCAGAAGCAACCGTTTAGCTGACCCTATCCTATGAAACCTATCCAACGACACTCCACACGATGGAGTGGACGCGAAAAAAAGTTCATCCCCGCTTGATGTGTAGGAAAGGTACCATAAAAAAAATATTTTTTTTTTAAGATTTCATGTACCATTTTGTCGGCATCATAATTTTTTAGGCACAAATTAATATTTGCATTCATGCCAAATCGGGGCTACCGCGTTTGAAATTTCCGCTAGAGGCGCTAGGGTCGCACGAGGTCCATAAACGTCTATTTTGTACTAGTTTTAGCGGTTTTCGTGACATAAATTATTATATTTTATTCAATTTACCTGTTGAAAAGCGATCTCCTTGATAAAATTATCCCAAAAAGTGTTATTTAACGATCAATGTAAATGCTTTGAGAGTGAAATTAAGAAAATAAATAATAATCTTATAAAAAATATTCGGTTTTTAAATAAATTGCAAAAGTAAAGGAGATTTTATTTAAATTTGGCTTAAAATTAACTGATCACCAAAAATAGTAATATTTCACAGACAAAAATAGTAAACGATCACCAAAATACAGACCACCATTTTAATGTAAAATGATAACCAAATATTTAACATCTTAAAACCAAAAATAGTAAATGATCACCAAAATAAGTAAATGATTGCCAAAATTAGTAAATGATCACCAACATAATACAAGCATTTTAATGTAAAATGATCACCAAAATTAGTAAATGATCACCAACATTATACTAGCATTTTAATGTAAAATGATCACCAAAATTAGTAAATGATCACCAACATTATACTAGCATTTTAATCTAAATTGATCACCAAAGATTTATGATTTCGCTATCCTATTTATGTAAAATGACTCCAAATAAATCATTGTTAAACCAAAAGTAGTAAACGATCACCAAAATTGGTAAATGATCACCAACATTATACGTTAGAATTTTAACGTAAAATTATAACCAATTCTATTTTTATTTAACAATCCTATGAATGAGAAGTAGACAGATAGACGGACAGACAGACATCGAAGTCTTAGTAAATAGTCCCGTTTGTACCCTTTGGGTACGGAACCCTAAAAACGAGACTCTATTACTGAGACTTCGATGTCTGTCCGTCTGTCTTTCTCTAGGCTGTATCTCAAGATCCGCTCCAGCTAGACTTCTGAAAATTTCACAGATTGTGTACATCTGTTGCCGCTATAATAACAAGTACTAAAAACAAAATAATTTTA
Organism: Polyommatus icarus; assembly: GCA_937595015.1. Lineage (NCBI taxonomy): Eukaryota > Metazoa > Arthropoda > Insecta > Lepidoptera > Lycaenidae > Polyommatus > Polyommatus icarus. The sequence continues at coordinate 235,209 of OW569322.1, read as the reverse complement.
TTATTTAATGGTGGCTCTCATTAAACAAACGTGATTTTTTTGGCCAATATTTGCTCGATATCAATAATAGCAACCGGTAGGCACGTTGATATTTTTGCAAAGGCCTTGATTGTAATATATATATATATATATATATATATACTTTTGTATTTGTTTTTACAACGGAACGGTACGGAACCCTCTATGTCCGACTCACACTTGGCATTTTGTTAGTAATATGCTTACATTTTTTGTCAATCGTGGTGATTTATTTGGACAGAAATATCGCATTGATTTGCTCACAAGAATTTGGTGATCATTTACTATATTTGGTGATCATTTACTATATTTGGTGATCATTTACTATCAAGTTTAGGGTATCAGTGCATTTTTTTGGTTGTCATTATATTTGTTCCCTTTAAATTTTATTAAAGCAATAAATGGGATTCTAGACTATTATAAAGTCGACTTTAATAGCTATACTTAGCGGTAACTAAAAAAACGGTAGCCCCCATTACAGCTTCGTAGGTCCTATAGTCTCTGAGCAAAACCGCGGACAGAAAGACAAACAGACGGATAGACGGACGGACAGACTGAAACTACAAGGGTTCCTTGTTGACTACGTAACCTTAAAAACAAAATAAAATTAATATTTGAGGGAGGCTCCCATACTACAAACGTGATTTTTTTGGGCTTTTTTGCTCTTAGATATCAATAATGGCAACAGATAGGTTCTTGAATTTTTTACACAATCCTTAGTTATTTGTGTACTTTTAAGTGGGGCTCTCATAGAAAATACACAATTTATGGCCTAATTTTGCTTTATACTGGTGCGGAACCCTACGTGCGCGAGTCCGACTCGCACTTGGCCAATTATGTGATCCTATGGTATTAAAACATTATGAAAGAGACCTCATTTAACCACAACATAAACTTTAGAAACAAATACAAATAGAATAAATAATTTTAATTTTGATGAATTTTAGAAAAAAAATCGCAAATAGTGCCGTAATACAAAATATGCCAAAATGTGAGTAATAATTAGTACTATAATAGAGTGTGAGGATATAACGGCCAACCATGCGATTCCAGAGATATGCTCATTTTTCCTGTCGGCTCCATACAAAAATTCCCTTAAAAAATTATAACTCCCTTATTATGACACGTAGCTGAGTCTTTTTACATTTTGTTATGTAATAACAATTAGGAGAACATATTTCAGCCCAAAAAAATGACACCTGGAAACTCAAGTTCCTATGTCCATGAAACTCGATTTTCGATCCACTGTGCGGCGCGCAACAACATTCGCCGCCTGCAGCCTCGCCGCCCGCCGCTGTTTGTTCTGCCGCCAACGAAAACATCGCGCCCATACCGCAATGTGGTCTCGGCTACCGACCACATCACGCTTTATTATGCTACAGCATATTATCGTCGTAAGCATCGTGGTCGCTAGTGGGTCATACGCTTCGAATATTTTACTCGCGAGTCGCGGCATACCTATTATGTATATCGTTCGTATCGTATCGTATCGTTCAGTGTTTTCCAGAACTCTAAATTACAAATTTCGCCTGGACCATCGTTCGAAATTATTTTCACTCGAGTTGCAGTTTTATTACCTCTCGTTTCGCCTGCGACCGACCTCGTCCCGGCGGCCGGCGCCGAGTCTCGACCGTCTAAGTAGTATTTCAGTAATAAAACCATGGCGAGTTTAACGAGCGGCGGTTTCGACGGCGGCCATTAAACGCAAAGAACAACTGCAATAACCGCGAGCTCCTCGTTCAGGTGAGCCGGTAGCTCTCACCCCCCGCTAATCGCCGAAGCCCGCGGCACGTCGAGGCATCGCAACTCGCATTGAGACCGCCGTAAACTGGAGATTGCTGAATGTATTAAAAGTTTATTGACGAATGAAGGGCCCAGCGTCGCGTTATACGCGTCTAATTCGCGTGGTGACAGTCTCGCCTCCGCCGCACAAATTGGGAAAGATCCGGGATCGATACTCGTTCACTCCGGATCTGTGGCGGAGCCCCGTAATAACTTTATCAGGCACTTCCCAGTAGATAATTAACGCACGACGAGAACTTGCAGTCGGGGAAATGACCGCGCCATTAGTGCTGCCGGCATTAAATATTTAACATTATAATATGCTGAGGCCTGAGCGCTCTCGGTGCTACTAAGCTGTTTTTAATTATTTTTAATATGAGACGCTCCGGTGTCATCACGGTCGCCGCGTCTCCGCGACTCGTCTAGACTCTAGGATATTGTAATCTTTCAAACGAGCTGGAGCTCGTCGTCTCTGCGGTACTCAATAGAGTGGGTCTAGGCTCTGGGTACTCCGCGGAGCGGAACAAAGCCTCCTCCAGATCAAAAGATCGCCCCGGTTGACCCGACGACTTTACAGTTTTACCTCGCCTACCTCGTTAGTCGCTTCCTATTTTAAAACTGCTGCCGACTGCTCGTATTTAGTTTGCATCTTCGCCAGTTTCTGTGATTGCTAATGTTTCCGCACTCGACCGGCTTTCCGGCTCCGGACTAGTAATGAACATGTTTAGCGGGAATTAAAATTCCGGCTGCGAGGATACCGGGCTGCCTTCTCGCGGGTTAAGGGGAGACGGGGCCCGGTTCCTACGGGCTGAGGGGAGACCGGGCCACGCTCCTGCAAGCTGAGGGGAGACCGGGCGTCCGTGCCGGCTGCGAGGAGCTCGGGTCCCTCGGCTCTCGCGGGTTAATCAGCAGCGCGGCGGCTAGTTAGTATGCCGAACGCGCGCGCCGCTTTATCCTCCCAGACAATTTACTTGCAAATATGCCGAGGTAATTCGTACTCGCAAACTGCTAAATTTAAAGCCATTACGAGCGTCATTGTAACTCCGCCTAGGCATTCGTTGTAAATTCGTTCACATTTGCTATTTCAATAGGGATAGCGATTTTCCTTTTCACATGGAAATTATAGGACTGAAAGTATAAAATTTTTAGTAGAACTGTATGAAATCCTTAAATAATGTCAGTTAATTAGTTGAATTTCAAAATAATTCGACATTCGACATAATAATTAGGTATTGTTACAATACCAGGATGAAATGGAGGAGCTTAAAAGTTTTTATGTACAGTTTACCGTCGAGAACGTGAACAATTCGTAAGGAGTGGGGTACATTAAGGCCGTCCCCCAAGCAAACGACCTTGGCCATACATTAGCCGCGTTGCCTAGATCGCGCCAAAATCCTATTATTTTTACTTATCTTAGTTCAAAATTGTCCTAAAAAACATTTAAACGGCGAATACTTATGTAGTTTATGATATTGTCGATCTATTGGCGTGAGTTTCAAATAAAAGTAATTTGTAAATCCTAAGGAGATGCTGAATGTATGCTTGAATTTTAACAAATTGGTATTACTTTGGAGGCTGATATCATGAGTATAAGAAACAAAAATATAAAATTTAAAACGACAAAAGGAATGTTGATATACTGAAGATTATTGCTGTATTTTTATTATAACTTTGTAGCTTTCAGATTATGAGTTTATAAGGTTTTAAATACGGTCAATTACGGAAACTCCGGACGGAACGCCCCGAGAGTATTACACGAACATGTCGGCGAAGCGGCGCGGCCGGCGGTGGCGCCACTCCGTCTGCGGCGCGGCGGGTACTGACTACTGGGTCACGCCGCCCAGCTGTTGTCTGTCGTCACACTCGTCACCGTCTCCTCGACTACACGTTTACGAGTTGTTTCCGATTTCCAATCTTACAATGTTGTTTTATTTAATCGGGCAGTTCCATGTAAAAGTCTACCATAAACTAAGAAAATAAATACCTGATTTTGTTATTAATTATTTTTAACAAAAAATTAAAACCGACTTCCAAGGTAAAAACAATATTAACATTAATATGAACTAAAAAGTATTAAATAATTTTTGCTATCTAATAGTGCCTTTTTCCGAATTCGGCTAAACCTCAACTATTTCTGTACTCAATCTTCATTATTTTGAAGTCGGTACCAGATAGCTGAATCTTCAGTCCTCTGACAGAATATTTGAAACTTTTGGAACTGGCACCGACTTCAAAATTATGAAGATTGAGTACAGAAATAGTCAAGGTTTAGCCGAATTCGGAAAAAGGCACTATTAGATAGCAAAAATTATTTAATACTTTTTAGTTCATATTAATGTTAATATTGTTTTTACCTTGGAAGTCGGTTTTAATTTTTTGTTAAAAATAATAATAATTTCACTCTTTTTAGTTACACTAGTAGGTAAACCTTCGCGTATATTTTACATATCTTATTACACAGTTCACACTCACAAAATAATATATTATCAGTGAAGTGAACATATTGTGCTAAGTAATTTAACAATTTTAATGCTTCAAACCCCAAGCGGTCACCGGCGATTGCGATAACAATAGAAAGGCTATTGTGTCCCGTTTTTCCACGATCCAAGGATCTATCAGATAAAAAATTGTATAAACTTGCATAGGATGTGTGCTAAGTAATTTAACAATTTTAATACTTCAAACCCCAAGCGGTCACCGGCGATTGCGATAACAATAGAAAGGCTATTGTGTCTCGTTTTTCCACGATCCAAGGATCTATCAGATAAATTGTATAAACTTGCATAGGATGTAGCGTAGCTACTCATCTAATATATAAAATTCTCGTGTAACAGTTTTCGTTGCCATACTCCTCGGAAACGGCTTGACCGATTCTCATGAAATTATGTGAGTATATTGTGAGGATATTGGTCTGAGAATCGGCCAACATCTATTTTTCATACCAAAAATTATTTAAATGGCAAAACAACGTTTGCCGGGACAGCTAGTAATATAATATATTATTATCATAATTATTGACAGCTGTTCTTGTAATCAAGAATTCAATTTCAAATCCATTCAAATCGATACTTAGTGCGCCATCTATCGATTAATAAGTATAACTAATTAAAAAGACACTTATTGACTTTGTTTTGTTTAAATGCTCTTTTTAAAATAACTTTATTTTAATTCTATAATATTTTGTCTAAATTTTATAAAGTAGTTAGTATAGTATTCGATCTGTATATAAAGTAGTACGTGACGGCGTTACTCAAATGATACTGGCATTCAAAATTTGTCATCTTTTGTTATAACACGATCTAAACTCTAAAAAATATTTTTTTAGTGTTAGTCACATTATATGTAGATCACGACCAAAAGTAGCGTTTTGTTTGTTAGTTTTGCTGATAGATGGCGAAAATAGCTATAGAAAGCAGAGAGAGAGAAGCAGAAAGCTAAATTATTATTTTAAGAACCTGCCAGACCACCTCAAAGTCAAATATGATCCAAAATTTAGCGATGTCTGGAAATGGGAAGCAATTGTCACAAAAATTTGGCAGTAGAATATGAGATTCTTACAGATATCGCAAGAAAATAAAATAAAATTATTGATCTTTAAACTTTATTGAACGTAAGGTCGATGTCTGGAAATGGGAAGCAATTGTCACAAAAATTTGGCAGTAGAATATGAGATTCTTACAGATATCGCAAGAAAATAAAATAAAATTATTGATCTTTAAACTTTATTGAACGTAAGGTAGACCTGCAAAACTGGAAACCTTCTAAAGTAACAGCGACCGAAATTCCATAGTGTCTGGTCGTTTTTACGTACCTCTATAGGGCTCATATAAAGGAAAATTTTTAGCTTAAAAAAATGACGAAAGTCTGCCTATCGCTGGCTCTTGGGTTATTATGTTAATAGTTTTCGAGAAGATTTCGTGTTGAGTTATTTTTTGACAAATTATTAGCGATTTCGTTTTTGTGATGTTTAAGTTCAAAAAAAGCATTTTAATGAATTAACTAATTACTGATTTGCTTTTATATAATTTTAGAGTTCATATTGTACGTGCAGAGATACATACATTTTAAGGTGTCATGTAAAACTACCGACTTTTTCTTGCACAAAGTGAGTGTAGTGACGGTCACGTTTTGGGCTGTAGTGTCGGTCACAATTTCTTTTGCTAATAAATATTTTTTTAAATAACTTACAGGTTATAGGTAACCATTTTATAATAGTTAAAGTAGAGTTATTTGGCACACAGAGAGGAAGATTATTGGTGTTTACAAACACTCTCGGAAACGACTTCCTTTTGCATGTAGTGTCGGTCACGTTTATGTGACCGACACTACATGCAAAATAAATAAATGCTATTTGAAAACAATAGTGTGTACCATTTTTTCTGCATAAGTTAACTTGTTTAATCTGCTACAAAGCAATCTTAAAATTGATATTAACAACATGATAGTAACCATAATATATGACAAAATAAAACGCAAGTCGTATCAAATGTAGTGTCAGTCACATATGGAATTGCCCAATCGCTTATTTTTGGCACGGAGGTTTTGAAGTATCTCCTTCCAATATGTCGAGATTTGGCCCCCGTGCGTGTGTAAGAAGTTATCGGTGCGTGTGATACGAAATTGCGAGAGGCATTAGGCCCCCGCGTCGCCGCCCGCTCCCCCCCGCTGGTGCGTAATACCCCGCACCGTCGGGGCCGACATTTTCCGTGTTTCCACTGCAGTCTGCACGCCCCGCGGCGACCGCGGTCTACGGCGGCAGCACAGTATAATAATAATAATAAGCCTCTTTATTATCCTTAACTTTACAAAAAATTTATATAAATTTTATAAACATACAAATTTTATTTAAGATAAAAGAAGTAATTAAAGTTAAGGCCCCTGTCGGGTATAGGCCTCCTCCAAAATTTTCCAAGTTTTCCTTGATGCAGCTTTCTTTGTCCAGTTGTTCCCAGCGTATTTTTTTAATTTCGTCTACCCAACGTTCTTTCGGGCGACCTCTAGGTCTTTTGCCGCCTGGGCCTGGCCAGTTTCTGGTAAGAATTGTCCATCTCTCATCTGTCATTCTCGCGATGTGTCCAGCCCACTTCCATTTTTGTCTCTTCATGTGTTGCAAAGCGTCTATAATATTTGTTTTTTGCCTGATGTCTTTTGCTCTTATTTTGTCTTTTAACCTTATATTTGAAATACTTCTCTCCATTGCACGTCGGGTTTTTTGTATTTTCTCTATTGCCTTTTTGTTGTAGATCCAAGTTTGTGATCCATACGCCAAACAAGGCAGCAAACATCCATCCATGATAATTTTTTTGAGTTTCAGAGGTAGTGTTGATTTTAATATTTATTTTAAGCTCCAGAACTTATTCCATGTCAAGTTTACTCTCCTGTCGATTTCATCTTGGTTTCTAGAGCTTTTAAATGAGATGAATTTACCCAAATATATGTAGTTTTCTACATACTCTAATTCGTGTGTATTGTTGACACAGATAGGCGTTGGTCGGTTATTGGTACCTTAGTGTTTTCCGTGTTTAGATATAATTCAATTTTATTGCTAACTGTACATAGTTCTGATATCATATGCTCTAAGGTTTTGGTGATTGTGAAAATAGGACTATATCGTCGGCAAATCTGAGGTTTGTTAGGTTTTTTCCGTTTATGCAAATACCTTTGCGGTTCCACTGAAGCTGTTTCATTATAAATTGTAAGACCGCTATAAATATGGTGGGAGAGAGCGGATCGCCTTGTTTTACGCCTCTACATATCTCTATTTTTGGCGCAAGTCTGTCCAGCTTTACTGGGCTTACACTTTTGCTGTAGATGTCTTTCAGAATATTTATGTAAGTTTCTGGAACATTTTGATCTTCTAGCGCTCTCCATAGGCTGTTATGTGAGATAGAGTAATGATACATTCAATATCTGACACATTCAATATTATTACTATCGCATTTGATGTCTAGGGTGTTATTTAAAATGTTAAGAACGCTTTTCTCCAGATCCCAATAGTTTCGTTCATTTTCCGTGACTCCGAATATAATAATATTTCTTTTCCTTAAAGATTTTTCAAAGTTATTTATTTTAATAGTCTTATAGTCTGCGACTCTTAGCTTCTGTTCTAATATCTTGTGTTTCTGTTCAAAATGCTCAAAATTTTCGTTTATATTGCTGTTAATAGCTGTTTTTATATCTTCCTTCATGGCTTGCATATCGAATTTTTGTTGTAATATCTCGTTTTGCATTTCTCTTAGCATATTCTTAATTTCTTCCATGGTATTCGGTTAGTAGCTATTGCGCCCTCTTTTGTCTAGTAGCAGAACAAATTTCAGTGTTGATTATTGATCGTGCCAAGTGGTTCGTGGGTTTACCGCTAGATGTCTCTGCTGGGATTAGCTTAGAGGCATACAAGATAATAATGCTACTTCCCGATAGATGTCACTACTAGCCTGTTTCAGCGTAGCTAGCATACCGTCGTAGACAAACGAAAGAAACTAAATTTTGACAGTTTTACCGGAAAAACATTGGAGAAAAAGTTTCTCGATTTCTTCCGCTTTTGAAAATCTATATGTCAAGCATGACAACCAATTTTATCCGCTTTTGACATTTAGTTTCTTGATTCTTTTTGTTTTTTTAATATGGCACTTCGGCTATAAAACCATCGCTAGTGTCGAGTAAATGGCGGCAAATTCAAAATATCGATGTATAGCAACCCTGTCTATAGCCGGAATTATAGTTTTGATCTACAAACTACGAGTAATAAACTTCTTTAGGTTTTATTATTCGTATTTCGTAGATCAAAACTATAATTTTGACTATAGATTGGGTTGCTACAAGTCGTATTTTTGAATTTGCCGCCATTTACTCGACACTGGCACAGTATAGCAATATATCCCTACAGTAGTGAAACGAATGTACTTGCGCAGAGCAACGGAGGGGTACCCGCGGGGAAGCGGGCGGCGCGGATCCGCGTACACAAACTCGCGGAGTTTGTGTACCTGCCCGCGCAGGGGTGACGTTGGCGCGTTGTCTACGAATTTTGTGTTGTAATTATTGTAAAACGATAACTTATCTTATAAACATGGGATATTATAAGGTTTCAGACTTCAGTGTACGGATGTAAATCTGATTAAAAAACAAAAAGGGTTTAAATTTTTATAAATATCGGCTCACAGCTGTTAACACTAATATTGTGTTGATCTTGGCGGCATTTATTTGCATCTCTGTTTAATTGTAACTCACGTTGTAAAAAGTGTAACTTGAAGAGAAACAATATAGAATACATTAAAAATTTGTCAAATACCCTGTTACAACTTACATACTAATTAGTACCTACCTAGCGAGGTACACAGGGCCACACATCAAGTGTAACATGTTGACCTTTGGACCGCCCTTACCGCGCACGTAATATGAGCGAGTTTTGAAGCGTTTCTGAGTTCTGTTACACCTGATGTGTGGCGGCCTGGCGGGTGGCCTACCGTACCTACCAATTATGTGATTTATAAATAATTATTGGATATTTTATAGAATGCGTCTTCATTATTTTAATCCTTCGATCGTGGAGTCTTGAAAATCTATTGTTATTATATTGTGTCTCGCTCACCGGTGAGCTTATGAGGCTTGATGGGTGAATTAAATTTTTAAATAGAGAACTAAATCATCTAAAAATAAAGTTTCACGTAAATATCTGGCAGTACTACTTATGTAAATATAACACGCTGATTATAATAATATCTATGGACGCTTCACACCACGTCAGTCTGGCCCCGTGCTAAGTACCTGAAGGACTTGTACTACAGGTACCAGACAAAGGAAATATATTTAATACTTTTATACTATACAATATACATGTATTTAAGATTTTTTTATTATATCATACACATATTTAATACACATCCATGACCCAGGAACATTGAAAAACTTTTTTGTTGCGTCGGCGGGATTCGAACCCGCGACCCCCGGCTTGAGTTGCCACACACTCTAACCATTGAGCCACGAAGGTCGTCAAATTTATACAGATTATATATTATATGATAACATTACAAGCACAATATTTTATTTTTATTTTATTTATCGTTTCGTGGCAACCCTGGCATATCTGCTCGGTACCTACACCGGTGGCGGCATCGTGCGACATCAAAGGCGTTTCGTTACTGTAGGGATATAATATTACTATACTGTGACACTGGCCATGGTTTTATAGCCGAAGTGTCATAATTAAAAAAAAGAGTCAAGAAACTAACTGTCAAAATAGCCGTTGCTATAATGGTTGCTATGGAAAAGTTTCTTGTCTTTGTCCACTGAAACTCAAGTCGATGGGTGGCGCCATGCTCGGGAAAAAGATATGTAGACATGGGAAAGAAACTGCCATTACTTTCTTTCGAAGAATCGACTGGGGAAGGCCGTGCTAGCTATGCTGGATGATAATATTATATAGATTTTTTGTTGGTTACAGTGCACTTTTGAGGTTTCTGCAGTTCTCTAATTTAGGCACTTTTACAGTTTTGCTTATGTTTCCACTTTTTCTCACACTCACTGTTACAGTTGTTTTGTATCTCAAATTGTTTATTTTTGTTTATTTTTAGAGATTTTCTGTGATAAATGTTGCAAGTTATTTTCACTGTTTTACACAAATTAACTATTTTATAACTTTATTCTTATTGTTTTCCATGACACTTGCAGCACTAGATTGATAGTTATATACTTTTGTATTTTTAAACTTTATTTTAATACGGATACGATGTTAACAATGGCACTGCAGCGCCCTCTATATTATTATTACTAGATGAAAACCCAGCTTCGCTCGGGTAAACTTGTAACTCCATACACATCTAGGTACAACATGTGGGTAAATATATTTTGTGTAGTCATCTTTTCTCAAGAAATGTTAAAGGTAAGCAAGACATAGATAAGTATTGTACGTCCATAGCTTAGTTCAGGGGTCACCTATTAGTTTCGCTCGGGGTCCATATTAGAGAAATGCAAAAAGTAAAAACGTTCGCGGGTCGGCGATCCGGATGCGGATCGCTTTCCGCCATTTGGTGACCCCTGGCTTAGTTCATTATACATAATATTTAAAAATAGTACGTAAATAAAACTGCAAAAGTTGTATGTACCATCGAAGAAGTTGATTCCTATGCAATTGATAGACCAACGTTATTTGGTCGAATATGTCAATTCAATGTTATTTGTGATCTGTCGGCTGGGTTTGACGTAACGCAACCAATCTACGTAGGTCCCCGATCTGTATAGGAATGAACTTCTCTGATAGTACATTTAAAACATTTTTATTTCAAATCAACATTAACTAAGGTTAATTTCTCTTGCATTCAGTCTTTTTCTGATTTCTCTACATTGGCACTGGTAGGTGAGTACTAAGTTCTGAGTACTTAGTACTTACTAATTTTAAAAACAAATACATTGTATAGTATTTTTAACCGACTGCAAAAAAATTAGGTTAACAATAATTCGAACCCCGTTGCACAACCCGACAGTCGGGTTTAAATTTCTTAAAAGAATTACTATAGGTTATTTCAGGGATTATTGCAGGCGTTGTAGAATTTAGGAACTCTGCAAGATAATTTAAAACATCATTATAATCGTAATAAATCGTCCTCAACTATAACACCGTCAGAACACTCATACTTCATAGTAGTTACATTGGCCATTGGGAACTATCAACTACAAAAAAAAATATGAAGATTGAGTACAGAAATAGTTGAGGTTTAGCCGAATTCGGAAAAAGGCACATTTAGAGAGGAAAAATTATTTAATACTTTTTAGTTAATATTATAAGGAGGTTATTATTGTTTTTACCTTGGAAGTCGGTTTTAATTTTTTGTTAAAAATAATAATTTCACTCTGTTTAGTTACCTAGTAGATAAACTATAATTAGTGCCAATTTAAATTGTATAAAAAATAGTTTCATAATGTCTTCACTAGATGTCACTGAGGCTACGGAGGAACTCCGAATGTTGTTCATATAGTTTTAGTTACACGATGTATTCAATAGATGGCGCTGAGGTACTCCTGAATCGCAGTATCGCTTGTACGTAGGAGTTTTTATTAGTTGTAACAGATTTTGATTATGCGAATTGTGTGAACTTGGCGTGAGCAGTGAGCATAGAAATTTAAATTGTCAACATTTTGAGTGGTAATTATATTGATCTCGTATAATGTTATTAAAAATATTATTTAACCCTCCAAGATGACCTCCGTCATAGTCCGCGAGTTTATAAGTGGTCGTCGGTGGTAGTGACCATACCACTCTACGCGTCGAATTACTGCGTTTATTCTACGTATTTTATTAAAATTTGTTAAGAGTCATACCCCAGGCCCAAATATCAGGTAGATAAATTTAAACAATCCATTTACAAAAATCTAAGTGAACACAACGCTATGCGTGCTAGGTAAGGCCGCCAGAACAATAGATTTCCAAGAATCCGCGATCGAAGGATGAGCCAAATCACACCCAGCGATGCGGCGAGTATTCGGTGTCATAATAATATTATTATATTAATCTTTATCTTCATTATTGTAATACATAGTACTATCGCTTGAGAAACTTGGAATGACTCGCGGCCGCCTCCGCCTTTCTCAAGCGATACTATACTGTATTACATTAATCAAGATAAAGTTTAAAATCATAATATTATGACACTCAAAATGCTCGCAGCGCGGCATGCCCTGACATTCCGTAGAACTTGAATACGATGTTTACGCACGCGCTGCGCGGCGCGCGGCGACGCTGCACCGACCGCTGCGTATAAACAGCCTATATTAATACATAATTGGTGTTGTTATGTACATAATTATTATTATTGTATCCATACCCATGCCTTGTACGTTGTACTATTACCTATTTTGTGCCATGAGCATTGCCAGTGACCTTAACACGACGTGGTAAAGATGATGATGACGATGATGATGATGAATTTTAATTGCGTGGTAGCATATGCTTTCTGTTCTTAAAACAACGCCGAAACTCCCAAACGTGTATCTATAAGGAGTCAGGAGTTCTCTCAGCATCTTCGAAACCATGGTATACCTTGACCCAATATTTGACTTTTCTTAGTACACTTCACATAAAACCAAAATCACCATATGTTTCCATATAAATTTCGAGGAGTTCCCTCGATTACTCCTGGATCCCATCATCAGGTCACCACTTTTGTGAACATGGTACCAAATTGGAGTAAAACCTAATACAACAAAACAAAAATTTCGAAAATCGGTTCACAAACGGCGGAGTAATCGTTGAACATAAAAAAAATATCCACAGCCGAACATATAACCTCCTCGTTTTTTGGAAGTCGGTTAAAAAAAAGGGACTAAAAGGGTGCACACTGCCGCGGCCGGCATGTCAGGTACCTACTTGTTTCTTTTGTCATTGGGCACTGGGCACTGGGCAGGTAGAAAATCTAACTCACTGCTTTTTTAAGTTGGCAACTCTGTCTTTACTTTACTGACACATGATGCGGCATGTGTCAGTTTACAGCAAGATGGCGCGTGAAGTTTGTTTAGAATTCAGTGTCAGTGTCATTACATTTTAACGAAATACTCCAAAATCCGAATTTTGCGGATATAAGTTGTCGACTCGAAATCAATATATTTTTATTTTCTATTATTCACATAAGGTTTCGATCGAGTCTACCGTACCCCTGCACGAAATTATTAATATAGATATTCCCGGACGTGACAAATAAAATCATCGGAAAGTTGCGGACTCCCGAAGCGGGCGTGACTGCGGCGGCCCCAGTCTTTGCCGCATTCAAATTTCCTTTTCGCTATTCGCTTCTGAGTGCACGAATCACGATCACTTATTATAATCAGTCATGCTCGGCGCGAGCGATATTTTGCGGTGCAGGCGCTACGTTTCGCGATTCGTTCTCGATCGACCGCCGACATCTCAGATTTGTCACGGATTAGAGAGGCAGTAAACTACTAGGCCACTATAGGGACGACGAAGCTCTACATTACTATAAATAGTGTCGGCGTTGCAATAACATGTCCGGGTGGGTAAGTGGGCAGCGGCACGCGAGCCACTAACTCGCCCCTGTCGCGAGTTAAGCCGCCGTGAGTAACGGCGATCATAATAACTATAAGACAAGTCTGTTCAGTTTATAACTTGTAACAGCTAGATACTGTATATGTCTCTCGGGTTGAGGTTATAAATCGGCGCAACTGAAGTCTGTTCTTACAATGTCTGTTTCTCTGCAATATCCGTTTACTGCGGCCTGCAGGAGGCTGCGGAACTCTACGCTTGGGAGCTGCAGCCCTCCAAGTGACATGAGTCACAGTCGGTATAATGCTCCAAGTGCGAGTTAACTCGCATTTCGCGAGCAGTTCATTTACTGCGAATTACTGCTAACTGCTAATATTAACTGTTCCCAATTTATTTTATTTAACGTGGATACTGGACAATCTAAGAAGTGACGCGTTTCGTTTTAAGTTTGAGTCATCGTGTAAGTTATTCATGAAGAGCCATTCCCGTCTCGGCTCCGTTTAATGAGCCGCGTCGTGTTCCCGCGCGTGTCACTCCGAGTCGCGAGTCGCCGCGCATTCGCCCGTAGTCGCCGCAACCCCTTGCAGCCGCCTCCTTATTTGGGCAGGCACTCAATAATCTCCATTAGATTGAATCGCGAATTCGAAAATCGTAAAAAAAAAAACAAATGCAAATTGTGCCGAATGTCACGACCGAGGAGGGAGCGCCGAGTGCAGCTGACGTCAAGTTCCAATTATTAGTCATCTCCACGAACGATTTCTTGTTTAGTTCTGCTACCAATTATTTAGAAAGATAATTAATCATAATAAATAGTCACTGGGAAATTATCTTAGCATAATATAGCGCCGGAGGTACGATACCTTCTAGTTTTAACTGGCACCACTCGTGACTCCCGGTGTCACTCATCGCCGCCATTAGTATGCGGGCGGCGTGCGCGGGGTGCCCGGACACTATCGACGGACGAATCAAGATCGAACCCCAATGCTATCTCCGAAGCGGAGCAGATTTCGTCTTTCAGCTGTACAAAAAATACGTAATGCTTCCTGATAATATTATTCAATGACGTTCTATGTTACTAACGTAACTATTACGATGGCCATTAAGTATTGCCTAACTTTCATAGAATGAACTATAATGATTTAAGCTAAACAATTTGTTATTATCTGTCAAACTATTCATTAAATTAAGGGCCCTCTCTCCCTAAATTAGTAGGTCGATTGTCTGTTAGTGCGAATATCGACGTAAATGACATTAAAATAACATTCATAACAGCGCGCCTTGTACGGTGGCAGTTACGACGCTCGCCGCATCCATGATAGGGCGAAATAGGAGAAAAAAACCTTTTTAAGGCTTATATATATTTTTTTAATTTATTTATTTGTTACCCACCACAACAATACATTTAAAGACAAAGTTACATTCAAGATTAATGTAGAATTAATAGCACACTAGACTTATCTTAATACATGACAATTAATTTCGAAATAAAACATTGTACAGGATTTATCTGTGGACCCCAAACTAGGCAAAGCCTGTATCTTGGTGGTCCTAGTATTATACACAATTAATTTCACAAACAATTACTATTAGACGCGCTTTCGGACAAAGGACAGAAATCGAGGATTCATCTACAATAATTAGACAAAGCATTTAGACTAAATACATACAACCAATTTAACATGCAATTTTAGGAAGTTACCAATTATTATTATTATTATTTATGAGTACAATAGTGGGTAGGATAGAAAATTGTCAAAGTGTATTTAAAATTACAATTAGTTACGTATAAATTACAAATAACAAATCAAAATTACGATAATATATACAATAATAATATTTCATAGCAGTAATTAGGAATTAGGATAAATTCAATGGATAGGTAGGGAGATAAGTACTTATTAATAATATAATATGTGTATATATGTGTTTGTGTGTGCGTGTGTGTGTGTCTGTGTGTATGTATTTATCTCTTCAAATTATGAACTTCGACAATTTTTTCAGTTTCATGATAGTTTTTGGTCAGAAGCCATAATTTACCTGCGTGTGGTGAATTCTTAACAAAAGATTCTATTGGGATATTTCGGTCTGATGCTACCGACGAAAGAACGATATCGTAGATATAGGGCGGTAATCTTGATGCGAATGACCGTACGACATTTTGGCAAAATTGCTTCAGAGCCCATTCTTGCATATTTTGTTATCGTACGGAGGACGAAGAGTTGTCTTACGCTAAGGACCTTAAACTCTTGGAGCAATAAAGCAGTTGGATATCGACGCGGCTTACCAAGAGCGACTTTGATTATAGCGCGTTGGGCTCTTTCTAGCGTAATCAGCTTTAGCAGCACCGCCCCAAATACCGATGCAGTACTGTAACAGAGATTGGCAGAGCGCTGAGTAAACCAATTGCTTGACGTTTAAGCTGGCAATCGGTCTAAGGGATTTCATAATAAATATTATTTTGCGGGTTTTCTTTGCTACGGATGGTATATTATGATGTTTAAACGTGAGTTTCTCGTCCACCTCGACACCTAGACCGACGTGGCACGAGCAATGCACTCTACACTATACTATACTCTACACTCTACACTAATACATATTTCAAAAAAGTAACAAAACCAAATTATTAACTTATGTATTGCAAAGCAGTAGATATTTTTTACATATTATTTTGATAAATAATGAAGGAGTAAAGTGGTTTCATTCAACGATTTGGAGGTGATTTGGTTTTTTATTACTTTATTATGTGATACCGATAGAAAAAATATGGCAAAACCAAATTACGTATCATATCATGTAGATTAGTCATTATTTTTTTCAGATATAATTTCTCTGTTAATGCCGATGAAAAGTTGTTTCATCTGCACGCTTTTTTCGAGAGAGCAGCCTTAAAGTAGCCTCCGACTCCGAGTGCGGCCGCTAAATAGATTCTGACCAAATCTAGTTTTTGTAATAAAAAATCGTAGAGCACCGTCGTAGCGGTGTAGCAGTACTACGAGTGGCCTGGCGCGGGCGTTACGAAAAGCGTTATAATGTACCGTGTTTAATGTATAGATCTGGTAACATTCATCCCTATAGAAACTTTTACATTACAACCTCTTTTTACTATAGTGTCAACTGAGGATAAATAAAAAATATCAGATTTGACGTTAGACATGACGAATTAGATTTTTTGGTTCTCTTGATTTTTTCCTCTTGCTGTTTTTTTTACAATAAATTTTTTCGTGTTAAAAAGTGTTGTTTTAACATACCGTCTAGCGTCCACTGGATTACACACGCT
Source organism: Polyommatus icarus (assembly GCA_937595015.1). Classification (NCBI taxonomy): domain Eukaryota; kingdom Metazoa; phylum Arthropoda; class Insecta; order Lepidoptera; family Lycaenidae; genus Polyommatus; species Polyommatus icarus. The sequence continues at coordinate 218,143 of OW569322.1, read as the reverse complement.
ATTTTAAACTTGGATCTTTGAGTACGATTTTTACAATCTTAGTTAATTCTAAACTTTACATACTCGTACCTACGTATTGAGATTTAATGACAATGCAATAAATAATTTGTAAAAATTGAACAAAAAGCGTGTTTTGCTAGTTTTTAAACTTGTATATTATTGTGCAATTCAATAACATAGACAGATTAGACCACGGCACGGGGAAGCTTAGATGGTACTGTTTATTGCGATAAAATGTACGGTTACCGCGTAATCAACGCCTCCGTGGTCTAGTGGTATAGAGCGCGGCTCTTGACTCGGAGGTCGTGGGTTCGATTCCCGCGTTGGAAACATGATATTTCCAAGTTTGGTTAGGACAATGCAGGCTGATCACCTGATTGTCTGACAATTAGTAAGATGATCCATGCGTCGGATGGGCATGTAAAAAGTCGGTCCTGCGCCTGATCTCTCGCCGGTCGTGTCGGTCTACCGTCCCTCTGGGTTATGAGAGTAAAGGACTAGAGCGTGCTCTTGTGTACTGCGCACACACTTGGGCACTACAAAATTACTCCTGCGTAGCTGGGTCAATTTCAATGAAACCGGCCACCGTACATAATATTTTAATTGTAAATTGCGATTGTATAATATTTAAAAGTATAGTAATAATGGGAGCACATACATACCTTACCGTGTGTAATGTTATTCGGGGATTCCCCGCGTGTGACGGTCGTCGGTCAGCTGCCGATAGCGTCGGCGCCGCGTCACCTCGCGTCACCCCGCAGGCCCGCACTTTATAGACGGTTGTCACGCCGCGTGACGCGTCTCGCCGCCGCCGTACCACCACGGGAAGTACTATATATTATATACTACTTCCCGCAGGGCTAACTTGAATCATAATATTATTTAGGTGTCTAAATAAGCAAGCAGGGGTCGACACGAAAATTATATTTTAATTTCATTTACATTTAAAATATTTCATGGGTCAGGTCATTAAGGGACACCTTAACATTTGATTTATATTATGTTCATGTAAAATAGTTTGATTATTCCTTACCTTTTTTTCCTTTTCCTATCATTATGCACTGCGTAATCATCAGTACCAAGTATATAATTATGTGTGTTTGTGATGTAGCCTCACCTGGTTGTTTGTATTGTTTCAGGTAACGTGTGACGTCATCCGGCATCACCGCGCAGCGCTGCTCGGTGTCGCTCGCTGCAGCTCCCCGCAGCCAGCTGCTGACATTCTACAACATATCGTCGAGACTAACCAGAGCACACGAAGTAGTGTGCTACATGGTGTACTAAAAAAATCTGTTACATAAAATACCTTTCTTAAAAGACATTCGCGTATATACCGCGATTTATAAAACATATTTTGAGGAGTGTACGACTTTCCTTCGAGCATTATTTGCATACATTTTGAATAAGAATAACTCGTTAGCTTTCTCGAGCTGGAGACGTTTAACATAAATAATATTGCTTACCGTATTTCGGTTTTTTTTATTCGAATAGAAGTTCATTTGCGATTGTGAATGTATTCAAAAGGCACCTTAACGAGACTACCCCGACTGCGGGAGCTCCGGGGACGATCGGGCGCTCCGCCTGCAGCCCCGGGCCCGCGCTGAGGACGCCGGCGTGCTCCGTAATCCTCCGTCAATGTAGCTAAAAAGACTCCGGCCGGATGTCGTCGCCCTAAAACGTTCCTCCCACTTCCTCCTGTGACGTGTCACTCAGCCCCGCGTGAGGACACTCGGCCGCGCTCGCGTGTCACTCCGCACTCGTGTGTGAGGCCGCGACACCGAGGGTGCTCCCGCCCTTCTCCACGTCCCCGGGAGAGCCGCTCGACTCCCGCATGTTTTATGTTTGTTTGTGCCATATTTCTGAGATTTCATTCACAATACACTCCACGGAGAAAATCATTCCGATAAAATCTCGTTCCGCGCCCCGTAGCGCCTGCACGATACTACCTGGTGAGTGGTGATGTCACCACAGCACTCCACCGCACTCCGCCGCACTCGAGCCCCCCGCACCCCGCGCCCCGCGCGCCGATCGGATACATCTAGGGAATGCAATCTCGTCCTCGCGAGATCTCGGCCTTTTTTAGCGAGATTGATCTCGAACGAAAAAAAAGGCGAGATCTCGCGAGTTTGACGAGATTGCACTTGAGCATAAAAACGTCTTATTCGAAGCCCAGCCTAGGCAACTGTGATTTTCAACTAGGTCCTGAATTTTGACTTCTCGTTGTTTTGTTAGTTATAAAAGAACTGTTTTATAACTAAAAGATTTGCGTTTGATAATGTACGCTTTTATGATTCTTGACGTCACGTTATCGTGGACGCCGGCTTCCACGATAAAATGTTGGGTAAGTTAAATGCCCTTTTGATTTTACGCCCCACGGACGTTTTGTGCGGTTCAGAAGTGTAGACGTCGTGATGTCCTCTAACCTTCGACGTAAGTAATTATCGTCGACGGAAATTTAAAAGTGTCTCCATAATATATTTCCATACATTTTACTTCCCTATGTTATCGTTTTACCGCGGACGTCCACGATATTACCGCCGGGCGTAACACAAACAACGTTTGCCGGGCGGTCCCGGCAAACGTTGTTTTGCCATATAAAGTATTTCGCCCATATTATTAATTTATTGAAGTGACTAAATAAGTATGTCACCATCAAAGTCCATGATTGCTAACGCGTCGCACAAACAATGGTCGCCGTCGGTCTCGAGTTGTAGCAGTTTAGTATTATTTATTCAACAAATGAATACACTTATCAATATAAAGAGTAGATGTTTTCCGATTCTCAACTCTAGCCGATATGCTCGCTAAGATTCACAAAAATCGGTCGAGCCGTTTCAGAGGAGTTCAACCACGCACACCGTGATACAAGAATTTTATATATTAGATATAGTATATAATAATACACACACCGGCAAAATTAGCGGAACATAAGTAAAAAGGGCCACAATTTGAATTCAAGTGGGTCGGGCTGTGTAAAATCCTTTTTTATAGTTTCTAAGGTCATTTAAGGAATAAAATATTGAACAAAACTGGCAAGTTGACAGATTTTTATTGCAAATATGCCCTACTAAGTGTTTTTCGATGATTGACGTTGTAAGTGTTTCTGGTAAGAATGGCGTTTTTAGCGGGGTGCAAGGTATGCCAGCTCATTTGATTGTTTGGTTTTTGGAAGAACACATTGCTTAGATACAAAAATTAGTGGATTTTCCAGCATCTACGACAGCTAGAGCTGTAACCACGATAGAGAAAGGTCACACCTACCGTTCGGTCAGTCAGGCCTTAGGTGTGTCGGCTTTCGTGGTCCATCGTAAATTTCGACGCTACAGAGAGACTGGATCTTACGTTCGGAGACGAGAACAAGGCAGATATCGGGTGGCAAAGGTTCAGGATAACCGTTTTGTAAGGGTACAAGCCTTAAGAAATCGACCTTAAACTGCTTTGCAGAGATGAAACCTATAGGAACAGGTCTGAGATGTACCTGTAAGTGATTGTACAGTAAGAAGAAGATTCAAAGAAGTTAAATTAAACTCAAAGGTGCCAGCAAGGGCACCAAAACTTGAGACAGGGCACCAAAGAGCCAGGCTAAGATTTGCACGTGAACATCAAAATTTGACAAGTGAGTGAAATCGTGTGCTGTACAGTGATGGGAGCAAATTCTGTGTAAATTTTATTGACAGGCGATAAAGAATGTGGATAAATCGTAAGAAACGCTATAGACCATCAAACTTAACGGAAACAGTTGTATATCATGCAGGCTTCGTAATGGTTTGGGGTTGCATATGATTTGGAGCCCGCACAGAGCTGATGATTGTTAATGATGGTACTTTGACAGTACAGGGCAATAGCACAGACATCCTAGAACTGCATGTTGTGCCTTTTACACAGTTTTAGGTAGTAACTTCAATTTTTTGCGCGTCCATAGAGTAAAAAAATCGGGCATTATGACCTAAATTATGCTAGCGTAGCCCAGGTGGAGAGGTCAGCACGGTCTACGGATGTGGATCGGATTAAGAACGTGTGGCAATCAATGGGTGAACGTTACGAATTAAAACTCCAGCTCCAAAATGTGTTCAGGAGCTCGAGTTGGCGCTACTGGAGGAGTAGAAGAATATCCCACAGGAAATGATTGACAATCAAAATGCAAGCATGTAATGGCGTATCCAGACTCTCTTCAGATCCATAGAAGGCATTACACGCTGTTAACATGGCATTTCTGTAAAAATGAAGAATTTAACTTAAAAACTTACTACTGAAATATCAAAGATTTTTCTTAATTTTAGATTTTTGCAGATTTTTTTAATTTTACACGTTTTTATGCCCTAAATTTATATAAGTTTTATTTTTTAATCATCAATTATTAAATTAATAAATAAATATATAAAAAACAGCGATTAATTTTCAAAAAAAATAAAATTTTATTATGTTCCGCTAATTTTGCCGGTGTGTATATATGCCAATTAAAAACGGAATAACATAGAACAGTTAAATCTGTGTACTATTCGTGAGCTAGCTCAACTGAGAGATGTTTTGACACTTTCATATCCTGATTCCTGACTTCCGCCGCGGAATGCAACTGGTTTTCAGCTATTAAAATTTTTTATACTAAATTAAATATGCCATGATAAATACGATAACATAATCATACTTATTCTTGAATAATAATTGTTAAAATATTCAGCCTGGTGGACTGAGAACAAAATATTCTCGACATTCAATCATATTTATATGCAATAATCACATTGTCGACGACCTCAGAGCCGGACCTGAGTCCGGTTAAAGCAGTAGACTCCTTAAAATTTATTCTAAAATACTTTACTTCGACTTAGATTTTAGATAAATCCTCTCTTCAATCTTATTAGTTATTAGTTAATATACTTATTACAGAGATCTACGGCCGCTCCATCGGAACTTTAGCCAAACAATTTGACAATGTCTGTAATACGATATCTTCTACAGCCATCACTGTGCACTGTCATTGTTTATGAACAATGTTGACATTATTGGTTGGTGACATTGGCTCAGATGAATGTGTGAAGCGTCTTTCGAAAGATTTCCGGTCAAAATCCTAGCCCATACCTAAGTAGTAATTAGTACCCGGGATCCACTTATAAATTATTTGTTTTTTCTTGCACACTGAACATTGACTTAAAACTTTCTGCCTAATAAAACTCGGCAAAATAAAAAATTATGGTTTTAAATATCGGTATCGAAATTTATATTACAAAGACATCCTCCCGGGCGTGATTGGATCGGTGATGTTATTAAATTATGTAATTATTTTTTTATTAAATTATTAAAAAAGAACAAGTTATATTTAAGGTATTACGCCCTGCGATGGTTATTCAAGATTAAATTAAATAGTATAATGCTACAGTACGGGTTATTATTGCTAACGTATAACGCTCTGCACAGAACAGCCACCTCTCAGTCGGTTAGCCGCTGGATAAATCAGGTGCTGTGCGAGTGCGGCGCGGCGTCGACACAAGCATCGACACGGGGACTGATACTGGATAGGATTAGTAAGACGACAGTCGACAGGCAGGACTAGCAATACTTTCGCTATTTTCCTTAGCCATAATATTATCGACGAACAAAGTTTCGCTGAATCAGTTAATCACCATGATCCCAGTACGTTATCATTTGAATCACAAACCATAGACTAGGTCTCTTAAGTTTTGTTTCTATTGACTATTATTATTACATATAGGCATAATGTTAAATTCTTTCTCGAATATAATGATTACTATTCATAATGTTACATATATTATATTATATTGTATTATGTAAAAAATCTTTTTTTTTTGTTACTCTGAAAATCTACCTGGTTAATTAATATATCGAAGAATGAAGCGAAGAAATATAATAAATGATCAAACGAACTTACCAAGTGAAGTTCGATCATTATTATATGAGTCGCTTCATTCAAAGATATAATCTCCCTCCCACCCAGTCTGCACTAAACTTTGTTTGCTGCAGTACCCAAAGAAATAAAGAAAGATTTTTTGCATTACCTCTCTCTAAACATAATGAAGCGCGCTGATGACAGAGTGACCATACGATATTTTATGTACCCACATACATCTTTAAAAAAACGCGATTGCCTAGCAAATAAACAAAGGACTACCTGATTAATTAATATATCTTTGAATGAAGCGACTCATATAATAATGATCGAACTTCACTTGGTAAGTTCGTTTGATCATTTTTTTTCGTAATTTACTCAAATATTGTGATTATTTGCAAAACACCCACCAAACTGCTAATCTCTCGAGATCTCAAAATTGGCGAGATGTCGTGGTATTTTATTCATACACTCGCGGGATCTCGCTTGAGCCCCAATCTCGCGAGATTTGCATTCCCTAGATACATCTTATACATACAGATAGCTGCTGTCTCGAGTGGTACTCGATAATTACCTACCGACAGCCGGGCCGGGTGCGGGATCGCTCCCGGCCGATTGATTTTTTAAAGGAATTGGCATTTTCGATTGTCATTTAAAACCGTTCTACTATCTCCGGCGCGGTTTCCTAAATTAATAGAGTATTTGTATAATTTGCAGGTCCGCCGGGCCCGCCGGGCAAGCGCGGCAAGAAGGGCAAGAAGGGCGACTCCGGGGAGCCCGGCCCGCCGGTATGTACTCCTCTCATATTTTATATCTCCTGCTCGCCCCACCGCGGCCGGTGGCATACAGTATACTATAACACATAATATATAGTACGGGAGCCCTAGAACTATTTTTTGTGACTACTAACAAGCTAATTTTTTGTGAGTAGCTACATTTCGTTAAGACGAACAACATTTTTATTTTCGAAAAATCTCGAAAGTGGTAGCTAACAGAGATAGAAAGGATTTCATACTTTGACTCGATGGTTCTAAAATATGGATTGTTTCATTTGTAGGACAAGGGTACTCTTAAATTATATAACTATTAACCTACAAATAAATAAAAAATCAGCTGGTTAGGGTTCCGTTTTAGGGTTATGTAATGAACAAAACTTGGTTGACTACTGTACCTTAAAACGGAACCCTAACCAGCTGATTTTTTGTATATTTGTTGGTTAATAGTTATATAATTTAAGAGTACCTTGTCCTACAAATAAAACAATCCATATTTTAGAACCGTCGAGTCAAAGTATGAAATCCTTTCTATCTCTGTTAGCTACCACTTTCGAGATTTTTCGAAAATAAAAATGTTGTTCGTCTTAACGAAATGTAGCTACTCACAAAAAATTTGCTTGTTAGTAGTCACACAAAAAATAGTTCTAGGGCTCCCGTACTAATAATGATACAGTTAGCGCTGCTTACACAGAAATGCTTTCATACGCAGCGCCCGTCGCTTACGCTGAGCTTACCACGATTTTGTTAGCATTATTTTTTGTTCCACAGGGGTCGATGGGCGCGCCCGGGAAGAATGGATTTCCGGTACTTATACTTTACGTTACTGTCACCTTCTCCTCTCGCTTCTACCCTACTTCTGTTTTGTAACATTCGAATTGCAATCGATCTATCGACCCGAAGGCTAATTCTCGCGATCGAAAATATTCTATTCATAATCTGAGTAGTTTTGCGACCGCCGTGTCGAGAATTGGCCTTCGGTGTGGTGACGCGCCGTCGCTACAGCTGTGTGTCGTTTCAGGGGAGCAAAGGCGAGAAGGGCGAGCGCGGTTTCATGGTAAGCGCCGGCCCCCGTAGTGCCCCTTAGTGACATGTAGTGCCCCGTAGTGACCCCCTAGAAACCGAAGTGCCCCATTGTAATCCCACAGTGCCCTCTAGTGCTGCCCACTAACCACGTCATGTAGCGCTGATGCTATGTGAAGCTGCTGTGTGCGCCTGTTCGTAGCTATTGTTGTGTGTGTGTTGATGTGGTCCCGGCCTCGGTACGCGGTCGGCACCCGCCCTTGCTCGGGGCGGTTGCTAATCGTGAAAACGTAGCATCAAGCAAAATTATCGTACAGTAGTTTAGTAAATTAAAAGCCTAACGTTTTTAGCTTACACCAGTATAAATTTTACTGACTACGAAACATTTAGTATTTGTACTCGTATGTGAACATTTTTTAAATTTATTTTTTGTGATGAACTTATATACTATAATATTATGTTTTTTTGTATGCTATTCAGGGTACAGTAACAAAATGAAGTGATAATATTTTAGGGTGTATATGTGTCCCCTTATATAGGGCACTGTGAAAGTAGCAGCGCTGAGAGGACAAATTTTATTTGTGATTTGTGTGGGCGCGTCCCAGCGTCATGGAAACCTTAAAATAGTTCGCAGTAAACTCTACACAGGTGACAGGAAGTCATAATCACCCTTAAATATTATCACTATTTTTTATACACGCTGTATAATTCATGTACAGTAGACACTAGACAATCTCCCCACGATAACGTGCCGCAGCGTTCTACCCTCCGCCTGCAGCCTGCAGCCCGCTCCCCGCGACTCCTCTTCATATTCTTGACTTCTTCTTCTACTCTCGTACTGTATTTCCCTCTGTACTAAATTCTAATAAATTCTACTAACGCTACGTTTGATGATTTAACATAACGATACGTTGCTCAAAATCCACTTTCGTACTCACGTGATCGTTTCTTGTTTTCAGGGGCCGATCGGGCTCGACGGACCGAAGGGAGATCCGGTAAGTGAGCGATCGTATCAGGAAGTAATAAACGAATACTCGACGAGGAATAAGATACGACCCGATCGGGCTTACTAGCCCGCCGCGATTTCAAAATAGCGATCTACGATACTTCGCTTCGATATTTTGAACGCTAGAGCTATCCGAGTCGCACGTCATCCCTGCGCATGCGACCCGGCTAGCCCTGAAGCGCCGCGTGTATTCCCTCGCCGTCGAGCGACGAGCAGTAACTAATTAGCGACGCTTTAACGTTCCAGGGCCGACCGGGCGACAAGGGGCAGAAGGGCGAACACGGCAGCCCCGGCTTCGACGTATTCTCCGCCGTCAAGGTCAGTCCGCAGCTGAACTCCTGAAGGGGTTCTGACGCGCCCCACGACTATCGACGTTTACATTCAAAGTTACTGAAGGGGTTCTGACGCGCCCCGCGATTATCGAAGTTTAGAATAAAACTTAATAATAAATTAAGCCGGGTCCAGACGAGTGTAACGTGTAATGTAAGATTACGTGTAATTTTGCGTCAATTACAGTGTGGACGGCACACAAACTCAAAGCGAATTGTCCAAACAAGCCTTTGTGCTCGCGCGAAAACCGACAGCCGATGGATAAACCCCGAGCGTTACATGTAATGCTCGTAGTGCCGTCCACACGTAGAATTCGTGTTACATTTCACGGTGAATTACGTCTACATTACACGTTACACTCGTCTGGACCCGGCTTAATATATATTTATGTGATTACGAGACAATATTTGGGTGATTTACCATATTGCAGCAGTAGTGCAACAGGCGAAAATTGTACTATATAGGCTTAAGTATATTATGTATATCGAACGGAAATTTGGTATACACGAAGTTCTGTTAGACAGCAAAGTACAATTTTCGCCCGTTGGATTGGCGATTTTCACTTTTTACATTGTTATCGGAGGTTGCATTACCAGTTACCACCCTGCCGTTCTTTTATCGCGATCGCCTCCTGTCCTGGTAAATAACTTAAGTTTATGATCAGACAGTTCAGACACGTAACATCAGATCCGAGTCGACCGACTATTCTCGAGCGAGCCATGGGTTGCAACTTGCAAGTTGCAACTCGTCGAGTCGTAGTCCCGTGGTCTCTGCCTCCTACCGTCGGGCTGAGTGGTCCCTGGCTCCCTGGCTCCCTGGCTCCCTGGCTCCCTGGCTCCCTGGCTCCCTGGCTCCCTGCCCACCGAACATAGATATTACTAGATGACGTCCGCAACTCTATTGCGCCAAAATTCCTTCGAGATAAAAAGTATCCTTTCTCGGGACTCAAAGTATCTCCGTACCCAATTTTAGCATAATCGGTTCAGTGGTTTGGGCGTGAGGAGGTAACAGATAGACAGACATACTTTCGCATTTATAATATTAAGTATTAATAGTATGGATATACGTTTTTTATAACTCGTAAAATCCACTTCGTGCCAGAAAATTTTGTGTTCTGCCCGTGTCCGTTACGTCGGAGCGTACAATTAAATAGAGTCTCCTCGCGCGGGGTGGATTTTTATCGAATATAAAGATGTCTGTATGTACATGATCTACATGAGCGGGTCTTGCAGGGCGTGAAAAGATCCGTGGACAGCTATAAGATGAGCCCCTACACAACGGCGGAGATCATTGCCGTCAAGGTACCGACCACCGCTTAGCGCTACCCTCGCGCCGCTTTACCGTTGTGTTGCCGTTACGTGTTGTGTTGTCGTAGAGTAGGCCGTAGGAGTGTGTCTCCTGTCAGCTGTGTGTGCATGTACTGACGCTGTGTGTGTGTAGGGCCTGCAGGCGGCCGGCCACAACATCTCGGCGCAGTCCATCATTCAGCTGAAGGTGAGCGCTTCGTTGTGTTTTATTTGCTTCTATGATTTTCTGAACCTGACCATAATATAATCTTTCCGTTTAGCATGAAAACGTTATACTTAACTATTATATTTGTTTACAATTTTATAACTCTGCTCGACACTCGTGTTCCGCGAGCACGAGGCGACGCAAATAAAAATTTGTGATGAGAATACACACACCGGGAAGCGGAGCACGAGTGTGGAGCGCGGATGATGATATACGAGGACGACCGTCGACAACGCCGCGCGCTGGAGTCCGACGGCGGTCAGCACGACCACGTCTTTTCTTGCCGTTTGTGAGCTCTTCGGGCGTCCATTGATTGCGTGAAACCTCCTATTATTTTTTTAATAATTTAATATTTTTTGCTCCGTATCGAGTGAGATCAGGGTAAGAAGGGTCGAGACGAATCTCACGATATTTTACCATCTAAATCGTAAAAAGGTCTCACGCAATTTATAGACTCCCCTTGCCGCACCGACGGATTTTAAGTATGATATAACGTGTCACCCACCGCGCAGGGCGAGCCCGGTGAACCCGGCCCGCCGGGCCCGCCGGGGCCGACCGGCGCGGAGGGCATCGCGGGCGCTGAGGGCCGCGTGGGACCGGCGGGAGCGCCGGGGCCCGCCGGCGCGCCGGGGCCGCAGGGACCACCTGGACCCGTGGGGCCGCAGGGGCCGTCCGGACCAGCCGGACTTAGGGTAAGTTCAGCTTCCTAGTTCCTACCCACTAATGACTAGCAGAGCAGGGGTTCCCATTATTTTTCCGACTGCGGCGCAGTTACACGTCACAATATTTTGTCACGGCGCCCTACTCTACCTAGCTAAATTATTACAAAAAGATACATAAATAAACACTTTTAATGATTATTATAACTTTATGTTAAGCAGGTAAAAATAATAAACAAATTTTTAATCATTTGCCTGCTTTGTATAATTAATAATATTATAATTTAATTTAATAATATTTGTGGTTTCGGATAGTGATGGAGGATCGACTCACGGCGCACCAGGGCGCCGCGGCGCACAGTTTGGGAACTCCTGGACTAGAGACAAAAATATACCTTACTAGATGAACGACGGAATAATCTCAAATCGATTTATAATGCATTTTTGGAGTTTACTCCTTAAGAATCGATTTTCATATATAAGGCGCCCGGTATGAGAAAAATGCGAGGGGTAACAACCTATTAAACAAGTAACGAAAAAATGTGTCACGTTTTTATTATATATATGTCGCAGACAACTGGTTTAAATAGTCTTTCAATCAAACAGCTAGCCCTTTGACTGAACAACGCCATTCAATCTCACGGCTAGCTTTTTAGTTGAATATTTCAGTCGCTCGAAACGTTCAACACTACAGCTGATTCAAGCCGCCGCCGTTTCATTGAATTAGTTCGGCGCTCACCAGCGCGGCGCTAGGTGCGTTTTGTTTACAACATGGAGTCAACTAGCCGGTGTTTTGTGATTGTATTAAGATATTTTTCGTAAATATACGTTACAAGTGTTATTCAAGTGACAGAAATTATGGGGGCACATACGAGTGAATCAAAATTTAAGCAAATATTCGAATTTCGAGGAGAAATTACGGGTTATGAAATGCATCACGAAGGTATTAATTGCAATTGTGTTCAAAATTAGTTAGAATACAATTTATTCTGCTTATTATCATTGCGCTTGTGTAATAATAAAACTAAACTAATGGTCAGCTTAGTTAATTTGCCAATTAACCAGTTACCTAAGCGTCGTCTAGCTGTAGTGTTGAACGTTGCAGTCAACAAGTCGGCTTAACGACGTATAGACTATAGTCGTGTGATTGAATGGCGTTGTTCAGTCAAAGGGCTAGCTGTTTGATTGATCGGCTATTTAAACCAGTTGGCTGCGATATATATATATATATATATATATATATATATATATATATATATATATATATATATATATATATATATATATATATGTGCACTATAGCAGAAAGGGGTGTACCGTGTAGATAATATTGCCGGAACATCTGATTTCATATTATGATATTAATCTTTTTTCAGTTGAATAACCTCTTTTTGCGTATGTTTAGATACTCGTACTTAAGGGGCCGGGTACCCTTAAAATTTCTCATACAAACGTAATACCAAAATCATTTTCTCATACGAAAATATTTAACATGTTTGAATTATTTTTCAGTTTAAGATAGTAATTACCAAGGTTCCTACACAAAAATTTACTTCAAAATATTTAAACAAAAAAAAATTTTTTTTTGTTAAAATTTTTTTTTAGTAAATTTACTACTAAATATTGAAACACTAAAAAATAGAGTATAACACTAAAAAATATATAAATAAATAGTAAATTTACTACAAAATATTTAATTTCTAAAAAATATTTTTTAGCATTTAAATATTTAGTAGTAAATTTACTATTTGTTTATATATTTTTAGTGTTTTACACTATTTTTTAGTGTTTCAATATTGAGTAGCAAATTTACTAAAAAAAAATTTTAAACAAAAATTTTTTTTTTGTGTTTAAATATTTTGAAGTAAATTTTTGTGCAGGAACCTAGGTAATTACTATTCTAATCTGAAAAATAACTCAAACATGTTAAATATTTTCGTATAAGAAAATGATTTTGGTATTACGTTTGTATGAAAAATTCCAAGGTTACCCGGCCTCTTAAGGAGTAAACTCCAGTCGTGCGTCGGAGCTGACACACTTTTCTCACTTTGTTTGTTCTAACCACCTATTACCTAGGTTATGAGTATGATGTGGGCTGTGGCTAAATCGGTTACAGATAAGTACTAGGTATGTGTACAATACGATGTCAGCGGAAAGATCAGGCAAAATTAATAAAAAAATACTCAACTCTTAAGTAATCGATTCGGTTTTTTTTAATACTTGCAAGTAATTTTGGCTCGAGTATTGTTATTATCAGTAGGGTAGCAGTGTGCAATAATAATTATTGTCTTAAATTAAATTATTCCTCCAATCGATTGCGACGGGCAAACTAATAACTATGCAACACTTAAAAAATACTATCGAGATTTAATGGTCGTAGCACTTAAAACCGTTAAGTTGTTAAAACCTTATTAATTAAATGTAGTCGATAAAGTTAGCGACTTTCAGCACCCCACATTTAAGAAAGGAATATTATTGAACACCCCGATACGTCGTGTCCAGCGGGGGTTCATTGTAAGCCTGAAACTGTATAATAACTGTAGCAAATATTATGTAAATTAAGTAAATATTACTATAACTTGTAAACTGCCGCTCGTCGGTCGAATGAGCTATAATGTTGTTTAATTATAAATTTCAGGGAGACAAGGGCGACAAGGGCGAGCGAGGCTTCACGACGACGCTGAAGGGCGACGCGTTCCCCACCGGCATCATCGAGGGCCCCCCCGGCCCCCCCGGCCCGCCCGGTGAGTGCTCCCGCCGCGGCCGGCACCGACAGTCGGTCGCCGCAGTAGCTTAGCGCGGTGCAGTGTGGCTTACATTTTTTATTAACAGACGCATCGGTATAGTAGTAGCTGTGTTTTTGTAACCCGCCTAATATCGGGCATCCCGGTAGCTAGATTTAGACGCCGCCGCTAATAGAGCTACTAATTTCATAATTTTAATAGCTTCCGATGCGGCCCGTCGCGACGGACGAGGAGGCCTCCGGGCCGGGGAGGACCGCCGTCGACCGACTATAGTGCTCTCAGCCTATCTTGTCTCTAGCGTTTATTCACCCTACCGCTACCATGTTTTAAAAAACCTTGACGTAATTTATCGTTTTCTATCAAATCGCGACAGAAAACGAAGCGACAGAAGTTTCATAATACCTCATCCAAATACGTAGTGTCGTAACTGAGAAATTAGGCATTTTTGAAGTTGGATTTCCTTAATTATGATATTGTCAGCAAATTCATGTTATTTTTTATCACAATTATGATAAGAATTGATATTTCTTTATCTGAATTGAAAAAATCGCTTTTCAATTTTTTTTATAAATATTATGTTTCTCTTAGTTTTGTGCGTGTTAAATAAACAGTTTGCAAATAATATCATCAGATAAAAGTGAATCATTATTTTTTTACGAAAACTACGCAAAAATATCAAGAAAATAAAAAGTTATATTTTTCACCAGCTGTCATTTACATAATTAAATCCAAAATTTAAGTTACTCCTGTTTTGTCACAAGTACATTTAACACCTTCACTGCGTATCGGGCCTAAATCGGCCCGCCGCGGAATTTCAGCTGGTGCGGACGAAGAAAACTGTGTTCTCTCACTCGGTGCGGAACGATTATCTCAGGTGTTTGTAAAGGTACGACAGAGGCAAATATATATTTGAGATTGTGTTCAAAATTATAGGGCTTTCCTATAAAAAATTATGGCAGGTCGTTATCGGCCCACCACGCAATGGAGGTGTCAAAAATCAATTCAGTGCGGCAGTGGGACTATTGCGGCCCGCCGTACAAGCAGGCGGTTAGCGACCCGATACCGCACCGAGCGTCCGCCTCACCAGTTAGTGATGTGCAATCTATCGTAAGTCGCGTTTTTTAACCGACTTCAAAAAAAGGTTATCAATTCAACTTGTATATTGTATGCATTATTTTCAGAACTGCCTAGTTTTAATATGTTTTATTCTATATTATCAGCACCTGAACCAATGTGACAAATTTCTAAAGTGACATACAAATTCATGTATGGATTTATGTTTGTGTCCGTACATATTCGGAACTACTAGTCCGATTAAAGTAATTCCTTTTTTGTACTGGGTACTGTTTAACTTCGGGAATACTGTTCATCAAAATCGGTTCAGTAGTGTTTAAAATAGGTAATTTTGATTCTCAATTACGTACGATTTTGAAGTCGGTTTTTTCTTTTTAAAATACAATAATTATTCATTTTATAAAATTAACAACGCACGATAGCAGGAAACAAAAAATCATGTCCTTGAGATGAGCGTTAAACGGCGAAATTGTGCAGGATGATATTAAAAACTGGGAGAAACCATGAGGAGTGTCGAATCAAAAAAAAATAAAACATACTTACTGCAGAATGCAGAAAACGGGCTTTGTGTTTTAAAGACAGGAATTTAAATATATTAATAAAAATATTTTCGATATCCCCTTATTTTTGTCTTTTCCATCTCTACTAAAAATACTTTCTAGTGCGGTTCGGGTTGATATCGGCCCGCCACTTTCCCTGGTTTATTTCTCATTTCCTGTTTGGCAGATCCCGGGGCGAATCAAATCTAAAGTAGTTGGGTTCAAGGTTATTCCAACAGTCCAAAAACTGTACACCTACATTATGTTTCCGATATCCCCTTATTTTTGTCTTTCCCATCTCTACTAAAAACACTTTCTAGTGCGGTTCGGGTTGATATCGGCCCGCCACTTTCCCTGGTTTATTTCTCATTTCCTGTTTGGCAGATCCCGGGGCGAATCAAATCTAAAGTAGTTGGGTTCAAGGTTATTCCAACAGTCCAAAAACTGTACACCTACATTATGTTTTTGCAAAGTTAAGTAATTAGACGAAGGTTTAAGATTTAACTTGCCGCAGTGAAGGTGTTAACTTACCTTTCACAACAGGGGTACATAATTTTTGGTCACCTTTTTTATGTTTGCATTTGAGCTCGGAATCTCCTTATGCTCGCTATAGAAATTACTTACACAATATGTTTTACACAATAAATTGATTCTTCAGTAAAAGCTGAACGATTCCATTTCTTCTTTCGAGCGACGAAACGAAACGATTGTCTAAGTTATAATAAACGTGGTCGGTACTAAGCAGGTTAGTAGGTACTTGGTACTAATATATGCAATAATAAGCCAAAATACGTTCCTATTAATTTAGGTAGGATAAAATAGGTGAACGTGTTGTTGTTTTAATTTAAAAATATCCCTATAATTATATCTAAAAAAATTAATGTGGTAGACAATAATATGTAAGAAGTGAAAATTCATTATGACATTTTATTTTTATATTATACTAGCTGACCCGGCAAACGTTGTTTTGCCATATAAATTATAGCAGTGCCCGCGACTTTGTTCGTGTGGTTGCCGAAAACACTGTCGCGATTGCAATAAAAAGGATATCGCGGGTCAATATCTTAAGGCGATAATATATCGAAAATAAATTATACCGCAAGGGCAATTTTATACTTAATAATACGATGATGATAATGAGCGAAATTTGCATAGTAGCATCTGCTTTCCGTTCTTAAAACAACATCGAAACTCCCAAACTTGTATCTATAAAGAATCAGGAGTTCCCTCAGCACCTTCCGAACCATGATATACTTCGGTGCAAAATCTTACTTGCTTCGCTTACTAATGCTTCGAATACTTCTCACGAAACCGAAGTCATCAAATGTTTCCATATAAATTTTGAAGAGTTCCCTCGATTACTAATGGATCCCTTTATCAGGTCACCACTTTTGTGAACGGGGTACTAAATTGGGATGACGCCCTATACACCAAAAGAAAAATTTTGAAAATCGGTTCACATACGGCGGAGTGATCGTTAAATATAAAAAAAAACGAACATAACACCTCCTCCATCTTGAAAGTCGGTTAAAATTGTAGCCTATGTGTTATTCTGATGTATAAGCTATATTATTGTAAAGTTTCATTAAAATCCGTTCAGTAGTTTTTGCGTGAAAGAGTAACAAACATCCATACATACATCCTCACAAACTTTCGCCTTTATAATATTAAGTAGGAAGTAGGATATACTATTATCTCATACATATTATTATATCTCATGCTGCATGCATATTAATATGATAAAATTGCCACCTTGGTAAATATAATAATTATTAATATCTATAATTTTTATATCGCTTGACAAACTCTAGTCTCGATCTAAAAGACTATAAAAAGTACCAATAAAACGGTCATAATGGGACGATGCATGGTACTTATAATGGTTTTAAATGGTAGTGATGATGATAATGATGATTGTAATTTGCATAGTAATAGCAGTAGTAGTTGCTTTCAGTTCTTAAAACAACGTCGAAACTCCCAAACTTGTATCTATAAAGAGATAGGAGTTCTCTCAGCACCTTCCGAACCATGGTATGTATTTGCACCAAGATGGTGCAAAATCTTACTTGTTGGTAGCATATGCTTAGAATACTGCTAACGAAACCGAAGTCACCACATGTTTACATATAAATTTTGCGTAGTTCTCTCGATTTTTTAGGGATCCCTTCATCAGGTCACCACTTTTATGAATGTGGTAGCAAATAGAGATGATAACCTATACACTAAAAGAAAAATTTTGAAAATCGGTTCACAAACGGCGGAGTAATCGTTGAACGAACATAACACCTCCTCCATTTTGAAAGTCGGTTAAAATTATAGCCTATGTGTTATTCTGATATATAAGCTATATTATTGTAAAGTTTCATTAAAATCCGTTCAGTAGTTTTTGCGTGAAAGAGTAACAAACATCCATACATCCAAACTTTCGCCTTTATAATATTAGTAGGACTAGCGACCCGCCCCGACGTCGTACGGGTATAAAATATAATATAGCTATTGAAAAAAAAAATGATTAAAATCGATAGCCTATGATCCTTCACGTGGTCTACTTCTTATCTGTGCCAAATAACATAAAAATTGCTCCAGTAGTTCGCGAGATAACTCGCCCGAAAATCGCCCTTTCACATAATTTCCCCCGTTTTTTCCACATTGTCCTATCAGTATTAGCGTGATAAAATATAGCCTATACCCTTCCTCAATAAATGGGCTATCTGACACTGAAAGAATTTTTCAAATCCGACCAGTAGTTCCTAAAATTAGCGCATTCAAGTTAGCCCTTTCAAATAATTTTCCCCGTTTTTTCCACATTTTCCTCTATTGCTTCGCTCCTATTAGTCTTAGCGTGATAAAATATAACCTATAACCTTCCTCCATAAATGGGCTATCAAACACTGAAAGAATCATCAAAATCCGTTGCGTAGTTTTAAAGATTAAAGGGAACAAAGGGACATGAGGGAAAAAAGTGACTTTGTTTTATAATAAGTATAGATTTACAACTTCAATAAAATTAGGTAGCCAAGGCATAAAGAAAAAAAAATAAAAGCCGAATAACTGAGTTTTTACGAAATCTTTATTGGACTGTTCCTATGTTTTGTTCTAGAACATTCTACAGCTCAAGATTCAAGTTGGCAGAAGATTTCACAAATACGCGTAGGCCATAATAATTATTATTTTCACGAACTTCAAATGAGTACTCAAACGAGATGGTGATATTTTGCACAAAAAACAAGATACTTAGTGTAAACTAAAAACGTCATGTTTTTCACATTCGAAATTTCTATCATATATTATGTCAATAAAATATAAAAAGCTCTACTTCATTAGGTATTTTCTCTTCCCCTCTCGAATAAAGGTCAGTTTTATATATTATCCTAAAAACAGGCAAAGGTAATCGCGCAGGAGCAGCCTTTTCACCGATTTCATATACTTACATTTTGATATCTACTTAATTACAATTAATTAATCCTTCAGGATCAGGCCCCGCGTGAGCACCGGTGATCGCGAGAATAAAAGAATACAATGGGAAATCCTAGAACCTCCGATCGAAGGATTAATACAAAATGTGTTTTTCTTATCGAGTAGCAAAATCTTGTTGTGTCACAAAAAACGTATTCGCTGACTTTTTATTTCACTGTATACTTTTAGTTAATTATAAATTAGAAACTAGGAGTAGATGAAACCTAGTATTTATTCAAATCATTAGCTGGAGAATTATAAAATAATAGTAATGAACAGGAATATATTAGTTTCCCAATGAACTTATTAAGTGATAACTGATAACCCAGCCCCTTTCATACTCCACACAAAATAAAAAACAATGTTTTATATTATGTATGTTTAGGTCTCCATCATTTTAAAAACATAAAATGGCCCCTAAAAAAATAAATAAATTGTAAAATGTAAATTATGCTTCGTCGCGGGATAAATGTCTTAATATATTTCTATGTAAGTGTTATACCTCATCCGTTATAGTCTACAATATTATATACTAGTAATCTGTGTCTGTTTATAATATTGAATAGCTCATGCTCGTATCGTTCTAATTTTTTTTGCAATTTTGACAACCGTTGTTTAAGGTCTACCTTCCGTGAATCAATATCTATATTGATTCATGTATAAACTTAGTTTATATGACATTCTGCAGTCACCAAATAAGAAGCTGACATAGAATATAATAATAATAATAATATATTATTTTTTAATCTAAAACATGAGTTGCTTATAGCATGATTTAATTGATAACAATTTAAAAAAATAACAAAATAAGTAATTTAAAATAAATGACATTATAATTTTAGTAGCTTCATAATTTCTCCGAAAAATATTTCGTAAGTAAAAAGGTTCGTGATACATGGCGGGGTCATGCTTCCTCCTGCTTGCTCTACCACGAAACTCGCGGTCATTTGAATTTAGAAACTTTTTGACAATTATGTCATACAAACGATGCGATGGATATCGCTACATCTGTAAAATTAGAATACAATGGTAGACGAGATGCCGATAACCGCTAGAGACAGGACTGAGCGTTTGAACTCATAATTTCATCGCACTGCAAATTAAAAATGCCCCGCCCGGCCAAAATATCTGGGGCCTTGGCCGGCACGCGGCCCGTCGGCGGTGCGCAGATATTCGGGCCGGGCGGAGGCTCGCGCGCCGGCGGCGCCGGACGCCGGTGTGAGCGAGACGGATGTGTGTGTTGAAGGCGCGGAGGGCGCGCGGGGGGAGCGCGGCGCGGCGGGCGCAGCCGGCCCGCCCGGCGAGCGCGGCGCGCGCGGCAAACGCGGCAAGCGGGTAACGAGCGCCCCCCGCCCGCGCCGCCCGCCGCCGCCGCCGCCGCCCCCAGCCCCGAGCTTTGCCCGGCTCACGTGTCACTCGGCTGTGAAATCTCTCCCGCTCGGCTATCGAGTAGGACAAGCGTTTCGGTGGATACCGGATGAGATTCCTCCACCGGGGCGAGTCGGGGCGGGGGCGCGGCGGGCGCGCGGCGCGGGCGGCGCGGCGCGGTGTCGGAGCGCCTCCTACTGATACTCCACCTTCGTATCATGCTCCATCGCATATCGTTCGCACGCTCCGAACGGAACGTTCTCTTCGAATCTATCCTCCGAGCCGACCGGGCCTTCGTCGCGAGCTCCTCTGTCTCTAGCCCTCTCTCTCGTTCGCCTGTCTCTAGCGCTTGCCTGCCTGTCCTACTCGTATCGCACGCCGCATGCTGCACGCTCTCGCATGGCTCCGTGTCTGCATCTAGGTGGTCGGGGGACGAGCGCCGTGCGCCGGTGGCGCGGTGGCAGCGGCGACGGCGGGGCTCGCTCGACGCCGCTCCTGGGTAATGTCTCCGTGCTTTTTAACTCTTCCGTTGTTTTCTGTGAAAAGTTTAGCTAGCACCGTATTCGATTACCGATACTCGATGAGCGCAGATATATAAAGTCTTGTCGAGTGGCTGAGCGATTGAAAGATGTAAGACTGATATGTTAATTTTTTCGTCGCTGTGGTGTGTGTGTGTGTGTGTCACAGATAACTGAATAGTTAACCTTATAACGACGAATCCGTTGTCTCGCAGAGACTCAGTCTAGCGACGCTATCTAGCTGAACATTTGTATTATGTATTTTGTAAGAAAATATAATACAAGAGTGTACTCGTGGCGTTACAGGAGCGACGGGCGTGGCGGGTGCGGCGGGCCCGCGCGGACCGCCCGGCGCGGACGGCCGGCCCGGCGACGCCGGCGTGCCCGGCCCGCCCGGTAAACCGGTGAGAATTGCGCAAATCACGCCCACATTATTCAGTAGGATCGATGCTTTAAAAAGAATATTGTCGATGCGGGTGTAGTGGGTCCGTCCCGAACTTTATACTTGGCAAAAAAGAGTCTGACGTGGTGACAGCTGGAACTAAAAAAAATATTTATGGCAACCTTACAGTACTCGTCAAAACTAGTACACTATGTGTCAAAGGTGCGCTAGAGCGTAACGCAAGGTTGCCTAAATACTCCAGTAATTTGGTAGTTTTACCTGGAAAGTTTTCCGGGAGTTTTGAAAATTTGTGGTTTTATAGATTTCGACGTGCTCTTTTCGAATTTTCACTTTGCCACCTCGTATCTTTGCCGCTCGCGCCGCCATATTGGATAAATGGCGGTCAAAGACAGTTTTTTTAAGAATAACTCCGCTCCAACGCATTTTAAGATGAAAATAGTTATATAATACATTAAACTAGAGAAAATTTCCTACACTTTATGTACTAACCGTTTTTTTTCACCGCAAAGTTCACGCCAACACGCGTTTTGGCCAAATAACTCATTTCCACATCACCATGAGGCGGAGTAAGTGGCGCGGTTTTTTTTTGTGGTATCCCCAGTAGGCCTAATCTGAGTGCACGGTAGTGCACCCGCCGAGACGAGCCAAGCGAAGCGCAAGGGCACTACCTACCTTTTCTCGAAGTGTTTCGCCGTTTTTTTGCACCTTCATAAAATTGGTTTCCTTTGTAGCAGATAGTTCATATTTTCAGGATATGATGCTGTCAATAAACTTACTAAGCATACAAAGTCTCAATTGAATAGCTTTTATAATTTAGATTTAATTGATATCTAAAATCACTGACACACTGATGATCATCAAAATGATGCTACTTCCTGAAGTGCTAGAAAGCTAAATTTGGTAATATGTAATCTAAGTTTAGTATTCAACCAACAAAAAAAATTCAAAACTTGTAATTTTCCTTCCCCATTCCCTAAAATCGCCAAAATTTGGTTATACGCCGTAA
Organism: Polyommatus icarus; assembly: GCA_937595015.1. Taxonomy (NCBI): domain Eukaryota; kingdom Metazoa; phylum Arthropoda; class Insecta; order Lepidoptera; family Lycaenidae; genus Polyommatus; species Polyommatus icarus. The sequence continues at coordinate 195,890 of OW569322.1, read as the reverse complement.
AATAAGTTTAGTAGGGGGGTAATGGAAGTTTAAAAATATCAAAGAAAGAAAATATCAAAGACTGTAAAAGTTTAAAAAAGTTTAAGTCTTTGTTAATTACTCATTTAACAGGGTCTAAATAACTAATTTACTATTTCTAAACAAACACACACACACACATACGCACGTACTCACTGACAATATGAGACACAGATACGCACTTCTTATGCTGTTAAAAACTCACACATAACTATAATATAATAAAACCTATTATGTATTCTAAAATAAGCATTATGTAATGTAATTAATATCAAAAGAAAATATTTAAAATCTAACCTTCTCATTCTAACAAGTAACGTATTGAAGTCTTATCTATTGTAATGTAGTTATACTGAATATGTATTATAACTGATAAAACAATAAAATGTGGGTAGTCTTCTATCAGTCTTAATATGTGTAATCTTTTTGTTGTATTTTAAACTAGCTCGCTGCAAATGTAGTTTTTTAAATTATTTTAAGACACAAAATGTATTTCACGTAAGCGATTTTGTAATATTTTGAGAAATAAAGAATCTTTAAACCTTAAACCTTAAATGAGACTTTCACCAATTTTAAAGACATTAAGGTTTACACGGGATGGACATTAACTAAAAACCTCTTAATAAAAAATATAAAAAAAAAACAAAATGACTAAAAATACTGCCTAGCAAGTAGCAACTTACAAAAAGGAGTGTAATCCCAACTACACCTAGATATTTTTATCAGTAAGTATGTTCGGCTTGGCTGTTACGTTACTTACTTCTGATCAGAAAATAAATATTCGCCTCACCTCCACGACGGTAGCGAAACAGCGAAGCCATACATACTTACTGATATGTAGAATTTGTAGGAGTTAGAGTCGATAGAGTTAAGCCGCGTCGATTCAGAAGCTTGACTCTACATTAGATCTGATGTCTTTTTCACAGGGCAAACCTTTTATGGTCGTCGAGGTTACATTTTACATGCAATGTTTTTGATGGGATTTCACTCCTTTTTGTAAGTTGCTACTTGCTAGGCAGTATTTTTAGTCATTTTGTTTTTTTTTTAATATTTTTTATTAAGAGGTTTTTAGTTGATGTCCATCCCGTGTAAACCTTAATGTCCTTAAAATTGGTGAAAGTCTCATTTAAACTTCCATTACCCCCCTACTAAACTTATTTTACGGCGTATAACCAAATTTCGGCGTAGTTTAGATATCAATAAAATACAAAGTATTAGATCTATTCAATTGAGACTTTGTATGTTTAATAAGTATATTATTGACATAATATCCTGAGAATATAAACTATCTGGCACATCGGAAATTAACTCTATGAGGGTCAACTTCCACCCCCCCCCCATTTTTGGGAATGGGGAAGGAAAATTACAAGTTTTTGAATTTTTTTGTTGGTTGTATACTAAACTTAGATTACATACTAAATTTCAGCTTTCTAGCACTTCAGGAAGTAGCATCATTTTGATGATCATCAGTGTATCAGTGATTTTAGATATAAATAAAATCTAAATTATAAGAGTTATTCAATTGAGACTTTGTATGCTTAATAAATTTATTGACAGCATCATATCCTGAAAATATGAACTATCTGCTACAACGGAAACCAATTTTATGAAGGTGCAAAAAAACGGCGAAACACTTCGAGAAAAGGTAGGTAGTGCCCTTGCGCTTCACTTGGCTCGTCTCGGCGGGTGCACTACCGTGCACTCAGATTAGGCCTACTGGGGATACCACAAAAAAAACCGCGCCACATACTCCGCCTCATGGTGGTGTGGAAATGAGTTCGTATAATACGTTGACACTCTTTTTTGCCAAGCTGTAAATAAATAAATAATTATTTGAAAAGTGTGGTTATAAATTATTCTGATTCGAAGTTTTCTAACTGTGTCGGTAATAAACGACGGCTGAAATACTATTGGATCAGTCTTTGTATTTCGGCCTGGTATGCTATCTCGTTCGGTCGGAAGATCTTCCTTCGGGTCGCCCGAGCGTATCCCCGTACACCGCAGTCCTAAAATAGCCTGCACCTAGAAAGTAAAACTAATTGTCATTCATTTGATTTCATTTCAATGCAAAAACGACCCCGGAGCGAATAATTAACTCGAAACGCCCGCCCTCGTCGACGATACTCAGTACGCTGCTAAAGTTTGTCGTCCTCCGATGTCATATAATATCGCACGAATCAAAAGCGAGACGATCGGAGCACGACAAGAAGGGAAGCTAACGTGGAACCGGCGGAACATTGCAGGGCGACATCGGACCCAAGGGCTCGAAGGGCGACTACGGCGACATGGGCTCGCCCGGCATGCTGGGCGCGCCCGGCCTGCCCGGCCCGCCCGGCTACCCCGGCCTCAAGGGCGAGAAGGGCGACAAGGGAGACTCGGTGAGTGCTCTAACCGATCTGACCTCCCCCGACGTTCGCCCGGCTCACCGACTAATGACGACGTTTTTTTTTTATATTTTCCGGTGGCGGCTGCAGAAGTACCGCAAGCTGAGGCGGCGGCAGGTAACTATCGACTTCGACCTCCTCGCGACGCCCGACCGCGCCCCGGAGCAGAGCGGCCGGCCCGTTTTCGTGTTACTTAGATGAACGTGTACCACAATTTGGACTTTTCATTTTTCAACTTTTAAAACACAATTTTAAAAGTTGTGATGTCGAGTGACCGTAAGCGGTGGAGGTCACGTTCGTCTCAGTTACACGAAAGAGGGCGGGGTCCGGTCCGGCGCGCGGGCCGGGAAGTCCGACGCGGGCGATATACGACGAGCCCCGTCATTCAGTCGAACTGCTAATCTTTATGCCCCCCGTTGAACTTGCAGGGCGACGGCACGGGCTACGAGCTCTACGGACACGAAATTGTGAGTATCTATCTTTTATATTAGTACTAGCGACCCGCCCCGGCGTCGCACGGGTATAAAATATATAGCCACTGAAAAAATTATTAAAATCGATAGCCTACGATCCTTCACGTGGTCTACTTCTTATATTCTGTGCCAAATAACATAAAAAATGCTCCAGTAGTTCGCCAGATAAGCCCTTTCAAATAAACCCCCGTTTTTTGCACATTCTCCTATTAGTCTTAGCGTGATAAAATATAGCCTATTCCTCAATAAATGGGCTATCTAACACTAAAAATATTTTACAAATCGGACCATTAGTTCCTCAGATTAGCGCGTTCAAATTAGCCCTTTAAAATAATTTTCCTCGTTTTTTCCACATTTTCCTTCTCTTTTCTTCGCTCCTATTAGTCTTAGCGTGATAAAATAATATAGCCTATAGCCTTCCTCGATAAATAGGCTAACACTGAAGGAATCATCAAAATCCGTTGCGTAGTTTTAAAGAGTAAAGGGAACAAAGGGACATGAGAGAAAAAAATCGACTTTGTTTTATAATATGTATAGAAGATTTAAAAGGTGAAGCCGCCCTTTGCGTGGAGCGAAATCCCGTTCGAGTATTATTTTTATTTTTTGGTAACATAATAATATAATATGATGCTCGAAACACTTTATAAAAAAACCAAAATAACCACAATATGTTTCCATTGAAATCTTGAAGAGTTCTCTCGATTACTACTCTACCGGGGACTTTCTATCGGGGACGGACGCGCCGGTACTGTGCTATTTTAACCGACTTCCAAGAAGGAGGAGGTTATATTAGGTATGTTCGTCTGTTTATTTTTTATTTTTTTATATGTTCAACCACAACTTCGCCGTTTGTGGACCGATTTTCATGATTCTTTTGTTGTTGTACAGGGTTGAATCCGAGGTTGGTACCATGTTCACAAAAGTGGTGATCTGATGATGGGATCCATGAGGAATCGAGGGGACTCCTTGAAATTTCATACTAGCATTTTAATGTAAAATGATCTCCAAAGATTTAACATTTTAAAACCAAAAATAGTAAATGATCACCAAATATAGTGAATAATCACCAAATATAGTAAATGATCGCCAAATCCTTGCGAGCAAATCAATGGGATTTCTGTCCAAAATCAACTACGATTGAAAAAAAATAAAAGCATAATATAAGTAACAAGGAAGTATTATAACTCCATATCTTATATCTTCAATTAAAATAGGGTCATAATGTGAAGGTGTATGGTGGAATGGTGGTGATGATGATTGTAGTGTATTGATAAATAAAGATGGCCGCTTACTACCAATCAGGGCGAGGCTGGGGACAAGATGGTCGCCAGACGTGAGATCTGGCGCTCACTTGCTCTAAAGCCGCAGCCGATAGTAGAGTGTGCAGAGATACAGTATTCTGTTTAATTTACTCCTTCAACGATAATGTACCAATGGTACATATTGGCGACCCGGCCAGACTCAGAACCAACCAAAGGTAATGTGAAAATAATTTTCACTTTAAATTTTAGAGGTAAATTGACAAAACCAGCCAAAGCTTAGTAATTTCGAAACAAAAAGAAACAAAATTTGGGAAAAAAGAATTAGAAACGTTATTTGTATTTAAATACCTAATATCATCGGCTAATTTTGTTTTCCGTTAAGCCAGCTGTACACTCTCGCCGAGACACAGCGAGGCGGCCCGAGTGCGAGAGTGTAAATGGGTGCGCTCGCCTCGTCTCGCCTGTCTCGGACCCTCTCGGTCCGTTGTCGGTATTTTGCGCCCGAGACAAAGGGTCTCACGAGGAAAACGAGCGCACTACTGTACACTCTCGCGTCTTTCAGTACTAGTCCCGCCATTGGACAGTGTAGAACAGAAAAATAACAATAATAAACGTCATTAGCAGTCATTGTCTGTGAGAAATAAAATTAAATATGATTATAAATCCTTGGATTACAATGATATCTTTCGATGCATGGTGAATGGTCGTTTTCGTCCATCTTGTCTGAGTTCTTAACTGCGATTGAAGTAAGCGAGAATGTACATGATCGCATTCGGGCAAGGGGCTCTCGCACGAGACTCTCACCCGAGAGCTCTCGGCGAGAGTTTACAGCGGGCATTACAGTTAAATTTAAATTTCCGAGAATAATAACAAAATCAAAATATAGTTTAATAATATTAAAAAAATTAGATATGGCTAAAAGTTTGGTACAAAACTTGAAATAACATTTAACGAGCACTATTGAAACGGAAGTGCCTTACTAAACTAGTTGTCCCGGCAAACGGTCTATTGCCTTCTGTGTATTATATCCTTCAACGACAATGTACCAATGGTACAATGATGATTAATGTAATTAGCTTAGTAGTATATGCTTTCAGTTCTTAAAACAACGCCGAAACCCCCAAACATGTATCTATAAGGAGTAAGGAGTTCTGTTCACCACCTTCGAACCATGGTATATCCTGGTGCAAAATCTTACTTTTTGGTAACATATGCCTAGAATACTTCATATGAAACCAAAAAAACCATATGTTTCCATTTGAATTTTGAGGAGTTCCCTCGAATACTCATGACTGTCACGACTTTTGTGAACAAGGTACCAAATTGGAGTGAAACCTAATACAACAAAATAAAAAATTTGAAAATCGGTTCACAAACGGCGGAGTAATCGTTGAACATACATTAAAAAAAATATCCACAGTCGAACGTATAACCTCCTCGTTTTGGAAGTCGGTTAAAAATATATTATGATCACAAATAAACCTAAATTATCACTAACCCCTTAAGCCCCAAGCGTTCGCATCGATACTAATAGATTTCCATGAATCAGCGATCGAGGAATTGCTAAACTATAACAATTTAAAAAATGCGTCTGTTAGGTAACAGTCGCGATCACAAAACTAGACTACCTAATGGGTTACTAATACACAAAAATAATGTAGACTTAAGCTTAAGTTACTACTAAAGCTCCGTTTACACCAAACGAGCGAATGCTCATTCTAGTAAAGCTCTTTTGATGTAAACTAACAACGAGCATTCTTTCGTTGTTCTAGTGTGTTCGCCACGTGTTCGGCGGTAAATAGGTAGAATGCTCTAAGAATCTCGCTCGTTTGGTGTAAACGACGCAAGAGCGCTCGAGCAATTGCCTAGAGCGTTCTTTCGTGTTCGGGCGTGCTCGCTCTTCGAGGCGGTCTCTTCAAAGGAATTCTAGTGTTCTTGAAATATTTTACTTTTTGGCGGGTTTTTTAAATTATCGAGTATTCTTCTTTTATTAAATTCGTCACCCACCAACGTCTTTTCCTTCTTTTCTTTTTCTTTAATTGCGTTATAACAATAAATACAGCACTTGAAATCACAATACCGTTATTACAGTCAGACATAGTGTAGTTGTTACGTAGTTTATATACTCTTTGAGTGTAGTGTGAACCCTACTACTTATCGTTGACAAATGAGTAATGAGCATTCGCTCGTTTGGTCTAAACGGAGCTACATGAATTCTCATCTATAGAGCAAAAATTCTTATTCTTAATGTTCTTGTTGATTCGATTGGTGTAAACGACCTAAAGTATGTTGTAACGAATTATAGTTTACACTAAACGAATACGAAAGAATGTTCTTGTGCTGTTCTTGCTCTATGTTCTTTTGGTGTAAACCCACCTTAATACAAATTCAGATAACTCGCGTAGGTACTCGTTTCTTGTAATTGCGCACCTTTTAGGAGAAGATGTCTACCTACTGTTTCTATTTTGCCCATACAAAAGTTTAAGAAGGTTCAGCGCTACTACTTACACAGTCAACTTTACGGTCAAACACACAGTAGAGTATTATCACTCTGTTTCGTTATACCTCGTAGAGATCGTGTCGATCGGAGGAAGGGAAACGGGAAAAAGGAGATAGAGAGGCCAGGGGGAAGCGCTTCGATGCGCATATCTTCCTGTTGGCGGTGAAATGTGAAATTTGTGAGAACTACTAACGCGAGTCCTCGTGTGTTACAGATGATGGGCCCGCCGGGCGCGCCGGGGCCGGCCGGGGCGCCGGGCGTGGCGGGGCCGCCGGGCATCAAGGGCGACAAAGGCGACCCCGGCGCCCGGGGCAAGGCGGTACGTGGCCCACGACCGGAACGACAATGTTATATTCCAGCTATACTCTAAGTGTGTTCCGCGGAACCCTAGGGTTACTCCTGTAGGGGTTCCGTAAGAATTTAGAAAAAAATATCAAAACACCTCTCTCTGGTCGAATGTTTTGACTCCGCTCGCCGCGCCGCCGCCGCGCGCATACCTACCTACTAATTGTGAGCGCGCGTCCTTTGATAAAAGCCGCCTTTGAATTAGACATTATAGTTGTGAACAAGCGACTTTCGGCTCTAACTTCAAAACATAAAGTCGAGATTGTTTACAACGCATTTTTGTATTTTTATTTCCGCTTTTTGTTTATCAAAGGCGCCGACTCGAGTATTTTTGAGAATGTTCGAGATTGAGTCTAGGACTAAGTATAAAAGCGGCGATCGCGCGTCGCGCCTCGTCAGTCAGTTGAAGCGTTCGGAGCGATAAGTTCCTACCTATCTACTTAAAAGCTAGCTAGCGAATTGCGGAGTTTAAACGTGATATTATGTAACTAGTGTTTATTGTTCTACTGCCTGCTGTATTCTGATTGTACATTTCTTCTTTGGACTAAACTTAGTCTCTTATAAGCAGTAACGATTGTGAATTATTTTGACCCCACCATCCTGACGTGTAACATTATTAATAAAGAAGAATGGAACGTTGGCTTAAAGGCGTTAAACGTGTTGCAACATCATCTTCTAATAACGCTGAATGTTCAAAAGCAGTACGCGCGGAGAATGCAGTAATTATCGATCCAGACGATGATGAAACGACGACAAGCTCCTCGATTTCAAAGACGAAAAAAAGGAAGTATGATGAATCATATATCAGTTTCGGATTTGTTGATTCCAACGGCTCACCTCTCTGCATGCTATGTAGTAAACTGCTTCCTAATAGTTCCATGGCACCTGCCAAATTGCGCCCACATTTAGAAACTGTACACCCGGAGTCTAAAGACTAAGAACAGTTATTGGAAAGTCAAAAATATATGATGCATGTAACACAAACTTTCAATGAAAAGGCCACGGAGGCATCATATTTAGTTAGCTATCGCATTGCACAAGCAGGTGAAGCGCACACTATCGCTGAAAATTTAATAAAGCCATGTGTGTTAGACATAACAAAATGTATGCTCGATGAAAAATCTGCAAAGCATCTTTCTACTGTGCCGCTATCAAACGATACCGTGTCACGGCGAATCCATGATCTGGCAAGCTACATCAAACAAGAACTAGTTACACGTCTACAAAAAAACACGATTCGCCTTGCAAATGGATGAGTCAACTGATGTCGCTGGTCTGGCTATATTGCTGGTTATCGTGAGATATCCATATGAAAGTTCTTTTGAAGAAGATATGCTTATGTGTTCACCGCTGCCCACAAACACCACCGGGGAAGAAATTTTTAATAAAATAAACATATTTTTTGAAGAAAATAATCTCAGTTGGAACGATTGCATTGACATATTTTGTACAGATGGGGCCAAGGCGATGACAGGTAAAACAGCAGGAGCAGTGTCACGCATAAAAAATAAAGCGCCTTATTGTAGTTCCAGCCATTGTATTCTGCATAGACAAGCACTTGCGATGAAGCAAATGCCGTCAAATCTAAAATTAGTTATGGATGAAGCGGTAAAAATAATTAATTTTATCAAATCACGACCACTACAATCCCGATTGTTCTCATTATTGTGTGAAGATTATGGCAGCAAACATAAAACACTGCTGCTCCATACAGAAGTGCGATGGTTGTCTCGGGGTAAAACTTTAACAAGGCTATTTGAACTTAGAGCGGAGTTACAAATGTTTCTTTCAGCTGATACTTCTTTTAATTTGAAAGACCGTTTGTATGATAAAACCGCCATAAAAGACAATCGGAACAACCAATGTTCCGATTGTCTTTTATGGCGGATATCTTTCAAAAACTAAACGAATTGAATTTATCGTTGCAAGGTAAACAGACAACAGTGTTCCAGGCCTATAACAAAATAACTGCCTTCAAAAGAAAATTAGATTTTTGGATTGTTTGCGTTGATAAGAGAGAAATAGAAAGCTTTACGTCACTCAGTGAGTTTGTTAGCGATAACGACTCAGAAATGTTTCAAGATGATATGTTTGAAGAATTGGTCCAATATCTCACTTCGATGCGCGCATCTTTTGAAAAGTATTTTCCCGAAGAACAGAATACAAAAATAAAACTGAATTCATGGATTCATAATCCTTTTTTACCCAACTTGCAAAAGCCCGAAAGTATGTCAAACGAGATATATGAATCTCTTTTAGAAATGTCATCAGACACAAGTATGGAGTCACTGTTCAAAACGATGCCTCTCAACGATTTTTGGTGCAGAATTCGTAATGAATATCCAATGCTTGGCAAAATGGCTCTGAATATTCTTCTCCCGTTCCCAACAACATATTTGTGCGAAACAGGATTCTCAACGTATGCAGCCACGAAAACAAAATATCGCAATAGACTGGACGCCGAACCTGATATGAGACTGCAACTGTCTTCTATCAAACCTGATATCAACCAATTATTGAAAAATAAAAAACAGTTTCATACTTCCCATTAGTTAGATTTTTTCTTTTTTAATATTTTGTATTAATGTACTTGCCATGTGGCATGTTAAAGTAAGTAATAATTAGTAACTGTTACATTATACTTTTATTATGTTTATTAATAAAGAATACACTTTTAAAAACTATTATTTTATTGTAGGGTTCCGTCAAGTATTTTGCTTTCCAAAAGGGTTCCGCCACCAAAAAAGTTTGAGAACCGCTGTTATATTCCGTACGTTCACTGGAGCCGACCCAGTTCTAACTTCGGTGACTTTCTCCGTTTCAGGGCGAGCGCGGCGAGAAGGGAGACCCCGGCCCGATGGGACTGCCGGTGAGTGCTGCTTCTCCCCGCTTCCCCCCGCGTACACCGCGCGACTGCAGCAGGTCAATATCGACGTCGGCCGCGGCCGCGCGCCGGCCGACGTCGACGGCCGACCGGCCCCTCAAAAGATTTAATTTTTCTCAGGGACCGGTGGGGCTGCCGGGCGAGACGGGCGCGCCGGGACACCCGGGCGACGCCGGCCCCCGGGTGAGTAGCTCGCCGTCCCGACCCGCCACCCGACACGCCGCACGACACGTCACTCGACACGCGATACACACCCGCCGCTTCTAACCCACTAACACGCCGGTTCCCCGGCCGCACTAACACGCAGCCCGCCCGCCGCTAACCCCCTACTAACCCGGTGTTGTGGCGCAGGAGAACCGCTGGCCGCCGGACTTCGCCTTCACGTAGTGACCCCGCGCACCGCGCGTCGCGACCCGCCGCCCGCGCCACCCGCATCCAGCGCGTGACCCGCCTCTGTAAATTGTACAATCTGTATGTAAATATTCTAAGTCGCTATGTACTTAAGATGTTACCAAATTTTAAACGTAAGTGTTACAAATTTGTAGTGTAAAGAAGATATTTTTGAATCGCTCGGTCGAAACCGACGTCGCTCGGCCGGAGTCGCGGTCCGCCGGTCTCGCGCCGTCGCACACTGGTCCCAAAGTAAAATAAATGGGACGTTAAGAATTTTCGGATCGAAGGTCAACGGATCAGGCTGATATTTTCTTTTGCAGACAGCTGATGCAATTACAAGTCACTTTTATAGATGTCGTTTTTTTCAAATATGCCGTATCTACAGAGATAAAAAATATTTTTTTTTTGTATGGACGAAATCATAATTTTGTCATTTTCATCCAAGATTCAAACGTATTCAAAATAAATCGTAGCATAGCTTATAGAGGGACTCTTGTCGTACATTTTTGTCATACACACTCAACTGCGATTTTTGCGCCTTTTAGAGCTACAGGCACTTTATTAAATTTTTTTGGTCAGTGGATGAAGCTGATTTTTTTGTAGCATCTGATGCAATTACAAGTAACTTTTATAGACGTCGTTTTTTCAAATATGCCTTATCTACAGATAAAAAAAATTAATTATTTTTTGTATGGACAAAATCATAATTTTGTCATTTTCTTCCAAGATTCAAACGTATTCAAGATACATCATAGCACAGCTTATAGAAGGACTCTTGCCGTACATTTTTGTCATAGACCACTTAACTGCGATTTTTGCGCCTTTAGGAGCTACAGGTACTTTAATTTTTATTTTTGTATAATTCATTTTCGAGTATTTCATATGGATTTTAATAAATACTAGCGACCCGCCCCGGCGTCGCACGGATATACAATATATAGCCACTGAAAAAATTATGCCTATAGCCTTCCTCAATAAATGGGCTATCTAACACTGAAATAATTTTTCAAATCGGACCAGTAGTTCCTGAGATTAGCGCGTTCAAGTTAGCCCTTTCAAATAATTTTCCCCGTTTTTTCCACATTTTCCTCTATTTCTTCGCTCCTATTAATCTTAGCGTGATAAAATATAGCCTTCCTCGATAAATGGGCTATCTAACACTGAAAGAATCATCAAAATACGTTGCGTATTTTTAAAGATTAAAGGGAACAAAGGGACATGAGGGAAAAAAGCGACTTTGTTTTATAATAAGTATAGAGTATAGATTGCTAAGAATAGACAATGTTTTCTTTATTGACAAGTAAAGTAACTCTTACTATTAATGTCTTATTTATAAAAAAATCCTATATATACTTATACTAAACAAATTATTAAAGTAGAAATCTCAAAACATGTACGTAGTAGGTAAATTATTTTATGACTCATCCAATTTGTACACAACAAACAAACTAATCTTATAAAATTAAGGCAATAAGGTCTAAACTCTTGTACTTGTTATAAAAGAGCATTCATTATGCCAATGTTACTTATAATGGCACATTATTAGGTGATTTGGCTAATATTACCTTTATTCTTATAATTTGGTTCGGTAAACGTTAATAACTCTAATTTATACGGCAACTATAAGGCTTCGAAATATGTTCATCTTATAGTGGCTAGTGACAAGGCTTTTAATATGGTCAATTATTCTTATAAAACTTAAAAGTAATGCACAAGGTAACTATTATGCTTGTAACTTATAGGGGCATTTAATAAGACATCTATCCAACAAACGAATGCTAACATTTTATATGACCTTAACAAGGATGAAAGCAATTCCTATTCTCTTATACAGTGATTATAAAGATATTATTCTCTTTAAGGTTACAATAAAATGCTTTACATAACTAAATTCGCCATTTTAAACGTACAAAAGATTGTGTAAATATCTTGCGGAGCGGAATAATCGGCCAAGTGCGAGTCCGACCTGCGCACGATGGGTTCCGTACTTTCATAGAGGGATTCAAAACAATGGAAGAAGTTGAAAAGGAGCGATGGTTACAGAAGAAAAGTAAAAAATAAAACAATTCATTTGATAATCACGTATCTTTGACAATATTTATCAAAACAATATATCTGCCAATAACTTTGATGTAATAATTTTTACTGTCTCGAAACGATTAGTCGTTTCGAGACAGCAATAAGTACGCCTCCGCCATCTTTTTTGCTCTGAGCAATGGCACAGGTTTCTCTGTCTCGCCTATAAACAACGTATCTATCGTCAATAAATTCGCTATCATGCACACTGTTATTAAACCACGTTTCAGTAAAAATTACCTCCGATTTTTTTCTCCGTAAAAAGCTCCGTAAAAAGCTCCTTTCTCACCGTAAAAAGGATTTCGAAAGTCCTTGTGAAGATATCTGGGTTAGCATTGATCTTATTAACAAAAAGAAGTCCCAAAAACTTATCTTATGTTCAGTATACTTCCCCCGCAACATCTTTCTGAAACATTGAATGTGTTCTCGTGTAATGCTAGCAAAGTAATTGAGAGTTTGCAGAGCGATGACATTATATTGATGGTCGGTGATTTTAATCTTGGTGGCATATCTTGGCAACCATCTCAACCACCAGAATCTCAATTCACACCCTCTAATTATGGTACATCTTCTATCAAAAGCAACATTCTCCACTTGCATCACCTAACGGAATCGTTAATTCGTCCAATAAAATTCTGGACCTTGTATCGTGTGATGAAGGCATAGTCTCGGTGGATACTTGTGCTCCTTTACTGCAGTTGATGCTTACCATCCGCCTCTCGAAATAACACTGGGATTATCTTACACTCACTATGGTTCTAAAAATACGACTAAAAGATACAATTTTTTCTCAGCTGACTATGAAGATATTATCCAAAGTCTTAATAAAATACAGTGGGTTGATGAGCTTGGTGTGTTCCGAGATGTCAATGCGATGCTTTCTAGATTTTATGATATCCTGAACGATATTATAAAGACTAATGTGCCCTTAACGCAACGACGCAAAAAGAATGCACCAGTCTGGTTTTCCTCAGAACTCCTAAAAATGCTGAGACCAAAGCATAAGTATCGCATAAAATTTTAAAATTTTTATAACCCCCTTGAGAAAGGACTGCGATGCTCTTCTTGCTAGTAATTATAGGAAATATATAAATGATCTGGAAGAACAAATCGGTAATAACCCTAAATACTTCTGGACTCATATTAAGAATCTGCGTAAATCCAGTTCTTCCTATCCATCTCGCATGCACCTGAATTCTCACATTGCTGACTCTCCAGACAAGATATGCGAACTCTTTGCGGAACAATTCTCTTGTGCTTACCGCCCAAAAATAAATAGGCCTTCTGGATATGTTGAACAAAATTTTCATTCATGCATTTCCATCAATAAAATTGAGTTTTCGTGAAGTTAATTGAATACTAAAAAGACTTGATTGTACTAAGGGCTCAGGACCGGATAACATACCTCCAATATTCTTGAAGAAATGTGCCAAATCCTTATCGCTGCCGCTTCAAATAATTTTTAACTTTTCATTAGAAACCGGGAAATATCCTTCCTTGTGGAAAAAAAGCAAGAATCGTTCCAATCTTCAAAAAAGGTCGAAAAGACTCAGTATCCAATTATAGGCCCATCTCAATATTGTCGACCATGTCGAAAGTCTTTAAATCACTAGTTCATCCTTACACGCTTAATCACTTTAGAAACAGCATCAATCAAGTTCAACACGGTTTTATTTAGGAATAAAACCATGCTGAACTTGAAGAGATCAACGCAAACTAATATTCTATCTTATGCAACTGACTTGATTGACGCTGTTGATAAAGGTTTTGAAGTTGACGCTATTTATACAGATTTTTCAAAGGCTTTCGACACGGTTGATCACGATATACTCGTTGATAAACTACAAAGATACTTCTTCGTGTGTTGTCTGTAGTTATCGATGGATTTGAATCAAGTTCGTTTGTCTGTACTTCTGGTGTGCCACAGGGGTCAATTTTGGGCCCGCTTTTGTTTGACATTTTCATCAATGACCTATGTGACTACATTATTTACTCTAAAGCCTATATGTTTGCGGATGACCTGGAATTGACTCATGTGGTGAAAAGCCTAACAGATCAAGCTCTCTTACAGCATGACTTGGACTCCCTTGAAACTTGGTGTCGACAAAATAAGATGGACCTAAATACATCCAAGTGTTTCCACCTGAGGTTTTCTCGAAGGCATAACAAGCTCGAGACATCCTATACTCTCTCTGGTGTGACTGTCAACCCTGTCACTGAAATAAGTGACTTAGGGGTACTTATTGATGGTGAACTTCGCTTCACATCTCACATACATAATAATATTATATGTGCTGCAGGCAAATCACTAGGATTTATTCTCCATAATAGTAAAGCATTTAAGAAGCCGCAGACTCTCATACTACTTTTCAACTCACTTGTGAGAAGCAAACTCGAGTATTGTAGTTCTGTGTGGTCTCCTTCTTACATGATCCACACCAATAGAATCGAAAGACTGCAAAAACGATTCCTCAAAAGTAATAGCTTTAAAAATGTCCTGGGTTCCACTAAATCTTATGAGGATAAATTACAGATTCTCGGCATGCATAACCTCGAGTCCAAGACGCGCAATGCTTGATGCGACCTTTTTCTATAAAATCCTACACGTAGCAATAGACTGTCCTCATCTTTTATCAAGATACCACACCGTACACCACGTCATCCGGTCTCCTTGTTCTCAGGTTGTGCGTGCCGCACAAATCTGCGCAAGAATTCTCCTATTTCTAGGACCCTTGCCTTGTACAATAGTATCTCAGATCAAATTGATGTCTTTTTTGATAGCCTTTCCAAAATTAAAACTATTGTATTACAAAAATTTAACCACGTTCCAGGTTAGAATGACGATAAAAAATTCCATGTCATAAATTGTATCCCACCAAAACATGAAAATATGTAAAAGGAGCCAAGCAAAATATTGCATAGCTATTCAATAAGTACTTCTGTCGTAAAAAGTTTTCAGATCACATTCAAGCCAAGCCTTCAACTTATTTTGTAATTTAAATCAACATTCAGTAAATGTATCAATAGATTTCTTTATTTTATAATTATTAGAGTGGCTTGGCAATAAGCACAATAGAAACAAATATAAAACTGCATATTGGGAGGAGTTCATACTTACACAGACAGCGAGCGTAAAGTGTTTTAATATGTAACTACGTATGTGGCCGATGGTACCCGATAAATCCAATTAGTAGTAGTAGTAGCAGTAAATATTGCATAGCTATTCAATAAGTACTTCTGTCGTAAAAAGTTTTCAGATCACATTCAAGCCAAGCCTTCAACTTATTTTGTAATTTAAATCAACATTCAATAAATGTATCAATAGATTTCTTTATTTTATAATTATAGTGGCTTGGCAATAAGCACTAGAGAAATAATCAGTATTTCTCTAGTTCTTATTGCCAAGCCACTATAATAATTATAAAATAAAGAAATCTATTGATACATTTACTGAATGTTGATTTAAATTACAAAATAAGTTGAAGGCTTGGCTTGAATGTGATCTGAAAACTTTTTACGACAGAAGTACTTATTGAATAGCTATGCAATATTTTGCTTGGCTCCTTTTACATATTTTCATGTTTTGGTGGGATTTCATTTCTTTTTTGAAGGTTTTTTCTTTTCTTTTCAGGACACGTTATAACTTTTCTGTACTTAGCTTAGCATCCATTCCCTATCTCCTTTATATTTTTTATTTGAGGCTTCGTTAGTTCTATAGGTGGACAACGTATAGAATAGAATAGAATATTTTATTGCCAGAATGTAGTGTTACATAGGTCTTAACTTAATTAATATATTGTTCTTATACATTCTGCCATACGAATGGCGTGCAATTGAACATCAAAAATATTTAAGTACTGAATATTATGTTATATATGTAATTACAAAATACGATGGGATTAAATTAAGTATTATTTATCAAAATAGTATTACAATGTCAAGGTAATGTCAGAAGGTTAATTAATTAAATACAATTTAGTGTTATTAATAGTAAAAAAAAATAAGGGGGTGTGAAATAGCCGCGAACCGCTTCGAAAAAAGTATGGTACGGCCGTGCCTTTGCTAAAAAGCTTGGCTGGGGCATTGCCGTGCCCCCAGATTAATTTTTTAACGAAAAAGAACATTTTTATTACCACTTATCACTGTTAATATATAATTAGAAATCACTTTAAGAATAATTCTAATTTGTTAATAATGATTTAAAAATATTTTACTATTTTATTTATTACTATTTATTGTTATTTTAGCTTAATTTATTGTATTGTAGCTTAATGAATTATTGTAATTTTTTATTCTTTTTTATTTTAAATCTGTATTTATAATAATTCTATGTTTAAGAGTTTACATCTTTGATTTTATGTAATTTATTTTAATCTCAATTTTGTGTTTACTCCTTAATGTTAAATGCATGCTGTGACCAATTATAATTAGTTATTGCATGTAGCTTGTATTCTAAAGTATGTCCAAACTAAGTGTTATTATTAATGCAAAACTGTTTTTGAATAGAATTTGAATAAATAAATATTTCAAACTTAAAATTAGTATAAAGAGGTCTCTTTCAGCCAACCCAACTACAGTGGAAAAAAAAATCATTTTTATATAATATATACGGGAATAACACTAGCTAGGTGCGATTTTTTTAGTGTGAAAGGAACCCTAACTGTATGTAAAATGGCGATAGCATAATAAACAATTAATGCCGTTATAAAGTCTTTACTCTCATAGACTCCTTATAGACGATGTGTGAATCCTGTTGTTCTTTAAAAAGCACTGTACTTAACTTGACTAAATAATTAATGACGTTTTTAGCACAAAAACAGCTTAAATTCAATAACAAAACACACAACGTGTCACAATATTTTATCATGCATTTAAATTCCCATACACTTTTCACTATAAACGAGCACTAAATCAGATAAATAAACTATACATAAAATAATGACTTATCGTTTACTTGACAGTAAAATGGCTGACGTTTCTATTTCTTCTCCAAGCTGTTGCGAAATTGTAAATCACTTATGACGGCAAAAAGGGGTAACGGATTTTAAGTTTTAAGTAAATTTTTAATAAAACACGTATGAAGGGTATTAACGCTTTCCATATTATGTTTCTTATAAGTTGAAGTACCTTGTTCTTTGAAATTATACAACACGTATAAGGAAACAAGCGGACTATAAAGCAACTATAAGGAGGGTATAAGGTTACCTTTATAAATTGTGCCCAAATGCACCCTTATTAGCGATAATACGACTCCTATAAGAATATTATTTTTGGCTATATAAGCCACAACAAGAGCAATTTTTGTTAGTTGGGTAAACATCGTTTGGTAATGACTCATTGCCTAATTACCTCTATACTTACTTGGAAAATTATGATTTCGTTCATACAAAAAATAATTTATATTTTTTTATCTGTAGATAAGGCATATTTGAAAAAAACGACATCTATAAAAGTTACTTGTAATTGCATCAGATGCTTCAAAAAAATCAGCTTCATCCACTGACCAAAAAAAAACAAATAAAGTGCCTGTAGCTCTAAAAGGCGCAAAAATCGCAGTTGAGTGTGTACAACAAAAATGTACAAGAGTCCCTCTATAAGCTATGCTATGATTTATTTTGAATACGTTTGAATCTTGGATGAAAATTACAAAATTATGATTTCGTCCATACAAAAAAAAACATTATTTTTTATATCAGTAGATACGGCATATTTAAAAAAAAACGACATCTATAAAGTGACTTGTTATTGCATCAGCTGTCTACAAAAAAAATATCAGCCTGATCCGTTGACCTTCGATCCGAAAATTCTTAATGTCCCATTTATTTTACTTTGGGACCAGTGTGCGTCGCCGCCGTATCCGATCGATCGTGAAGTTTGTTAGGGCTCGCGCTCCCCCGAGTTGCGGCAGTCCCATCCGGTGTTTTGTTCTGCGATAGTCTGTCCCGAGACTGCGGCGTCTCGAGCGAGCGGGAGTCCATATTCTCGCTCCGGTTGAACTTTGTCAAAGTCGGCGACCGGCAGAGGCGCAGGTCGACTCGGAGTTTTCTGTTGTCGGTACGAAGTACCAGGTTCCGACTCGACTCGGGATCGCGACACTCGGCGCCACTGCACCTCTGTCTCTGCCGGTGGCTCCGACCGCTTTTGCGAGCTGCCTAAGCCAAGCTCGGAAAAGCGTCTCGTCGCGACACGCGAGTCCCCGGTGTGGGTCGCGCGCGACGGTCGCGGTCCGCCCTGCCACCGCACCGCCCCGCGCCGGGGGCGAGCGCGAGTTTTTAGCATAAATCTAGATATAAGAACAAGTGTAAAATATATTATTATCGATACAGAGCGTATATTTTTAAAGAATATTAATACTCGTACGTGTGGCGCGCCGCCCTCGTGACGCCTCCTCGCTCGGCGTGCCGACCGAGAGCGATATTATTATAATTTGTAACTCCGCATCTAGTCGTCTTCTCCGGCCTCACGAGGGGCGCCCCGTAAAAATGTTTCGTGAAAATATGTTAATATCATCGTTCTTCTGTAATATGTAGAAGTCTTTCGCTTTTCGTGACCTAAAATTGTATACTTATCGTCTAATCGTATCTCATCGTTCGCTATCGTCGTCCCCGTTTCTAGGTTAAGAGAGTTATTCTCTAGTTAAGGTCTCGGTCGGGCCCCCGTTGCTACCGCCCCGGGTGGAAGCGGGGCGGGGCGGGGGGTCCCCGCTCGCTGTACATAGTGTCTTTGTCCCGAGTGCTCCGTCCGCACCGCCGCCGCCGACGTCGTCCCGGACGGCCTCGGCCCTCTCGACGTGTACCGTCTCGACTGTCGACTGTCGACTGTCGAGTCACAGGCGGGACGGTATCCTCGAGGGTCCCTACTCTAAATATCGAATGTACAAAATTGTATCGATCCTAGTTTAAGCGGTCGAGTCCCGGAGGCGGGGCCGCACGCGACGACCCCGCCTCGGTCCGCTCGACTACGATTAATAATAATTATTATTTACTTCGTACTTTTAAGGCTTAGTTTTTTAATCGAAAGTTGTAATTTGTACCATACTCGCAAGAGCATAAAATGATATTGTTGTTCACAAAATATTTTAAAATGAAAATAAACTATTGCATGCCGTGCACTCTCATCTTTCCTTTCGCCTACCTCGCCCCGCCCGGTCGCAGCTCTACGCTCTATTGCATGCGGATTGCGGGGCCGGGTCGCCTCCGGCATGCGCGTCCGTCCCGCCGGCCAGCCGCATGCGTGCACGATCATCAACCGGGCGAGCGAGCACTCTCCTTTCCGTTTCCGCTCGCTCGGCCGCCGACGAGCGCTCGAACGTCAGTCGATAAAACTGATATGTGTCCCTTGCTGCAGGGCCCGCCCGGACTCGACGGCATGAAGGTGAGTTTCCTTTTCATCGAATATAAACTCATTTTTAAGTGAATCGTATTATATTGTATGGTAACAGAGTACGTTATATACTAAGTATATTATTATTTACATATTTTTTTCAAACAGTGGAATCCATTCCACCTTCATTACCTATATCGAATTTTATTTGTCGCGAAATCCTTCATTCCGATAGCCTCCCGCTAAACCCGCTCGTGGACACGATCTATCGAGGGTATAACGCTCCGAAACACGAGCGTCTACGAGGAGAGCTCCCGTTGCATCCTTGATACGTTACTAATATTCGCTAAACTCGTGCTATATGTGACGTTATCTGGGAAAAGGGACGTTGTTGTCGGTTCTAGTTTCCGAGATAATCGCCTTTAAAGTAAAGTGTCGAAAAAATCACTTTTTCTTTTTTTGCTCCATATTAATAAACAGACTCTAAATTTTGATATGACAGAGACACAGGTTTTAAAAACGATTTTTTATAGGTTAAAATATGTCTTAAAGTTTAGTAAAAAAGGGACCTTATTGTCGGTGCTGCAGTCGAGAGTCGATTGCGGCTTTCTGTCGGCGTGGTATCTATATACTCGTATATAGATTACGGTAGTGCCCCCGCCAAGTAGAGCGCGAAGCAAACACTGCCGTACCATCATTTACAGGAACCACTTTGCCGCACTTTAGGTCCCTATTTGAGAACCTCTAGAGGTCATTAAGTTCCGAAGTTAAGCTTAAGCAAAGTTTCTCATTTTTGACACTTACTCACTCACTCACTCAAGATCATCAAAATAGAAATAGTACTTCCCAAATCCCATTAACTCAGAGAGCTGAAAGAATCATGGCCAAATTTGTATAGGAGCTGGACTCTACTTTTATTTTTGATGTCCCAAAATAAACTATAGTTAGATTTGGTTGTTCTTATGCTCTAAACATAATTCCGTTTGAGAATTATGTCTAAATAGCCAGCCATTTTTTATAATTATTATCAACATTTACAATTATTTTGAGGTTAGACTTAAGAACTACCTTTTTTCCGACGGTGTAGCCTACAAGTGTATATTCGGCGATCTCGTTTCTAATTATTTAAATTTTTCCTAGTAGCCTAGGATCCCTTCATAGAAGGACCTTCACCGAGCTGTTTACTGGATTAAAAGTATTTTATATTCAATTTCGTATGTCAACAAATTAATTGCAGGTGGGTTGCCTAAAAAATTTCAGTCCAGAATAAAAAAAAAAAATAGAAAAAAAAAATTTTTTTTAACATTTCGCTGGTTTGGTTAATAGACAAATTATATACCAATCGAAAGTATGGAGCCCGTAGAGTATGAAAAAGTTAGGTTGTCTATTTTTTTCCTGTCACAACTCTTGGGTAGGCAGGTAAATCGATACTACTACTAATCGGTACCGGTCTGGTTAATGCTTAATGCATATTCTATGGGCTTCATACTTTCGATTGGTATGGAATTTGTCTATTAACCGAACCAAAAATGTAAAAAAAAAAGTGTGTCAGCTCCGACTCACGACTGGAGTTTACTCCTTAAGTACGAGTATCTAACCATACGCAAAAAGAGTTTATTCAACTGAAAAAGATTAATATAATATGAAATCAGATGTTCCGGCAGTATTATCTACACCCCTTTCTGCCATAGTTATTTCAAAATACTTTTAGTTCACTTTAGCCAGTATAATGATAAAAAACCGAAATGCCAGGATCGTATAGAGGGGAAAAATCCAGGAAGAACAAGCCGAAGAACCCCATATCCAGGACAAACAGTTGCCAACTTGTAAGCACTCAAACTTTGACATTGACAGCTCGGCAACTGTCAAACATCGAACAAAAGCGGCCATAGCTCCGCTTCCAATAGGCCTAGAGCAACGGGGTTTCTTCTAACATCAAAAGAAACACCTTGGCTACCCCCTCTCTGAATTTGAACTAAATCAGAGACATCAAATTTTTTTTCTCAATTCTAAGGCCAGAATCGAATAGAGGATAAAAAATCCATTTAATGAACATTTTGGGGACTGGCTACTTATTTTCACAGATGCTTCTAAACTTTTAGAGTGTGACTGTGTTGGAGTGGCTGTGTGGATTCCGAAAGTGAATGTTATTTTAAGTTTTAAATTACCTCCAGACGCAACTGTATTTACAGGAGAAAGCCTGGCAATCTGGAGGCTCTTTCTTTTATTGAGTCCCATCATCGATTATCGATCGATTATCCTTTCGGATTCCAAAATTACTTTGGAGGCCATTAAGTCTAACCAGTTTCGCTCTAAGTGTAAGTCCCCTTTAATCTGAAAATAAGGGAGCTTCTTTTCAAGTGTCATACAATTAATGTTCACGTTGTCTTGGCTTGGATACCTGGTCATAGCGGAATAACTGGCAATGAATGTGTGGATGCCTACGCTAGACAAGCTATAACATCAGGCGGAATGGATCGTTACCAACTTTATTGTCAGGATTTAATTCCGCTTGCTAAGAGTCATATGAACATCAATTGATTTAATCATTGGGCTAGAACAAGTCAGGACAAAGGCAAACAATATTTTGAAATTCAAGGTAATATCCCCGTTAGGCCCTGGTTTTTCAAATATAAAGAAGCATGTAAAACAGTGTGTTCTACAGTTTGTCGAGTTAGACTCGGCCATTGTTGCTCGCCTGTCTTCCTTGCAAAAATTAGGGTAAGGGACTCTTTCCTTTGTGAGTGTGGACTAGACGAAGGTACCCTGGGCCATATATTCTTCTCTTGTCCTAAAAACCATTGAATAGAATAGAATAGAATAGAATAGAATAGAATAGAATAATTGTTTATTTGCAGCTAAAATACTATAAGATACAACAAAGATAAAAAAGAATATATACTAAATTTAAATTATGAGTAAAACAAAATAATAACATTAATATTCCCAAATAATCAGCCGCAAATTGGACCAAGCTCGGCAGTGTTGGCACACCTAACAGGTATCCAACGCCGATCTTCCGCTTGACCCATTCTGTGACCTCACAGCCGTCCCAAGTCTCCATTATTTCAACATAAATAAGGATCATTATAAAAGAATCTGGTAAACATGCAATAATTATCAAAATTTAACTACATATACTTAAAATTACAACAATAATAATTTAATATAATACCTAATTTGAAATGAACTAATTGAAATTTTAATAACAATATAATAAATAAAATTCATTAAACATTAGTATTACTGTAAATTAATTATTATTTTAAGCATTATTATTTTACTCTATCAATCATAAAATATCATAATTCATAACATTCCAAATAGAAAACAATTTGCATTTGTAAAGTAAACAAAAAAAAAATATGGACATAAGCAAGACAAAAATCATAAATAAAAAAGAAGGCGAGGAAGATATCAAAACAATCACCTAAAGTTTACAGTTGTAATGTATTACTTTTGAATTAGTGGTGGCATTGTTTCTTGTATGATCTTCTCCCCCCAACCATTCTCAGTCCTATCAATTTTAAATCTGTGTTATGTATTGTGAATACGTCATTTATTAAAGTGTTATGTACATTTATAGATACTAACAATATGAAATTGTAATTAGTTACTAACCCTAAGTGTTTGTGTTGTTTTAGGTACTCTCAACCGACTTCGTTTCTATTATATTAGTAAACCGTACACTTGTTTAGTCATTAGACCTTCGTCAATACAGAGTCTCGTCAGTCGTCACTCACTCTGACATTGGCAACTCACCAAGTAGCCATTTTCAAAAAGAAGAAGAAAAAGAAAAATCCAGGAAGATCAAGCCGAAGAAACTCATATTCAGGACAAATAGTTGCCGAGTTTCAAGCATTCAAACTTTGACATTGACAGCTCGGCAACTGTCAAACGTCTTACTAAAGTAGCCATAACTCTGCTCCCAATAGGCCTAGAGGAACGGGGTTACTTCTAACATGAAAGGCAACACCTCGGCTACCCCCTTTTTGAACTAATCTACTGCTCTACTACTTTTTTATCTGAATAATGTGTACATTCTATATGAATACCTAATATTTACCCGGGAATACCCACTCTTTAAACTTTAAAGGATTGTGCATTCAAATCTTGTTAAAACAAATTAGAAAGTTGCGCACTAAAGGTGCGCACCAAAAACGTGACACGATTTTTCGTTACTTGTTAGTAGGTTTTACCCCTCGGATTTTTCTCATACCGGGCGCCTCATATCTCGATCATCGATTCTTAAGGAGTAAACTCCAAAAACTTTTTTTTTGTTTTTTTTTTTTATTTTTTTATTCTGGACAGAAATTTTTTAGGCAACCCACTTGCAATTAATTTGTTGACATACGTAATTGAATATAAAATACTTTTCATCCAGTAAATAGCTCGGTGAAGGTCCTTCTATGAAGGGATCCTAGGCTATAGATAGATTATTACCCAAAAAATAGAACGAATGCGAATGATCGCCAGCTGTCAGTACATTTGAAAGACAACAACGAAACTGATCTTTTTTTGTGGCTTTTTATACACACATTTCTAATGTTTTTCGATGCCTTAAAATATTAGGGAATTTTTGCTACCAATGACATATCGGGACGCCACCGCCCACCTGGTACGATTTGGCCATTGTTCTTTGGCACAGAGTTAGGGTTTAATGGCCACATAAAGAGAAAACTATAAAAATTGGCCCAGTGCGAGTCAGACTCCAAATAAGGTTTTTTGTATGGGAGCCCCATTTATTTTATTTTTACTATTTTTGTTGTTATAGCGGCAACAAAAATACACAATGTGTGAAAATTTCAGATGTCTAGCTATAGCGGTTCTTGAGATACAGCCTGGAGACAGACAGACGGAGAAACAGTTTATACCCTTTGGGTACGCAACCGTAAAAACTAGGATAATCGAAGATCTAGAGTGGTGACCCTGATTAGAAAACCCAAGAGCCCAAACAAACTATTAGAGATCGACATGCCCCACCTTTACAAAAAATATTCAACTTGGTGGGCCGCTTCATTTGATGTAAAATATCAAAGGTCTGAAGTATCTGATGAAGAACCCTCAGCTGCTGGTCTCAGCTGTATTAGAGATATGATGATGGCCTCTCAGATCTGCAATAGTTGCATACTGTACGTTGCTGCACTTAAGACGAAATGCATGTGTACACGTGTGATAATAATAATAATTCTCACACCGGTTTCGGTGACGATGGCCGGTTTCATTGAATCCAGGCCAGTTGCACAGGAGTAATTTTATAGTGCCCAAGTGCAATCTCTATTCCTTTACTCGCATAACCCAGTGGGACGAAAGACCGACACGATTGGCGAGAGATCAGGCGCAGGACCGACTTTTGACATGCCCATCCGACGCATGGATCATCTTACTTGTCAGACAATCAGGTGATCAGCCTGCATTGTCCTAACCAAACTTGAAAATAATACGCTTTCAACGTGGGAATCGAACTCACGACCTCCGAGTCAAGAGCCACGCATAAAACCACTAGACCACGAAGGCGTACTATGTAACACGTGTGATGCTGATGGTGACGTTTACACGAGCGCACAATCCTACACGAGCGATATGATGAAACCCACTACTTACGGCTCAGCTTTTAGGCTGTGTTCACACGTGCGCATTTACTGCGCGCGCGGATTCAGCGCGCGTCGCGTGTTTCCCCAAACGTTAAAGCAGTTTGAGGTTCTATGCTTATTACATAAAGCTTATTTTCAAATATTTCCACAAAAACCGCGTACACGCAGCGAACGTGCAGCGACCGCGCAGCTTACGCTCAGCCACCGCACAGCCTACGCGCAGCGACAGAGCAGTCTACGATCACCGCCCGCGCGGCTAGTGTGTCTGTCATTACTCGTTCCCTTTGAGACTTTCCATTTATCGAATGTCTTAATTTTCATTCGAAAACATTTTTCAAATTCCTTTTCGTCTTCTCGAAGTTCCCTGTATAATGTGTGATATTCACCACATTCATGTCGTCGGGTTAAAATAGGATGTACCCAATGTTTTCTCACATTTTTTTCATAGGCCTGGAGATAGTGACACAAATTTCTTGATGATTTGTACCAGTATGGCGGTTTTACAGGGGTATAATTACGTAAAGGCAAAAAGGAAAATGATGGTCATAGCGCTCGCACTGGCAGCCCAAACGCGTGGGCGTTGATCGAACGTGTCGGATAAATAACGAGTGTCGAACGATTTGTTCCACAAAAATGCTTGTATTTTCAGATAGTCGAAAAAAAATAAGTAGGCGAAAGCGTAATGCCATACTTGTCGGGTGCGGCTTACAGCCCGCCATACCGACGCGAATATGTTAATTTTAATAAAAAAAATTGAACCATTTGTACCAGGCTAATTTTTGCATAGCTAATCATCGTCGAGTTGCCATTCACGAAAATCACCTTGCCATACTTTTCCGACAGCGCCCAGCGACCGCCATACCACTGCAAAGGTGTAAGTTTTTTTTTCGCCAAACGATTTGTGCCAGTATGGCATTAACATTTTTGGAAAGTATTTGACAAAATATAACCGTTATTATTTTTCCCATACTTCTAGTAGGCGGGAAAAGTGCTGCCATACTTGAAATACTTATTTATTTGACAAGTTTTAAAAATACGACTATAAGATACGTAAAATCATTTTTTACATCATGACATCATTGTAGTCTCGTCATTTGACAATTGTACCAAAAAAAAATTGTTACTTAATGTAACCATGGGGCGGGATGACTATCGGACTTGAGCAAAAAAATGATAAAAATTGGACGATTTGTACCAGTATGGCATTTGGATTTTTGGAAATTATACGATACAATGTGACCATTATTATATTTCCCATACTTGTAGTAGACGGAAAAGTGGCGCCATACATGAAAAACCGTTTGAATTACGTATGAAATCTTAGGATTTTGAAAAAAATATTATTCACATTCGCTGCCTCCCACAGTTATGGCATTATCAGACTCCTATTTATGATCATACAGGGAACTGTTAAAAAAAGTTTCAGGGTGGTACAAATCGTTTGGCGAAAAAAAAAACTTACACCTTTGCAGTGGTATGGCGGCCATTGGGCGCTGTCGGAAAAGTATGGCAAGGTGATTTTCGTGAATGGCTACTCGACGATGATTAGCTATGCAAAAATTAGCCTGGTACAAATAGTTCAATTTTTTTATTAAAATTAACGTATTCGCATCGGTATGGCGGGCTGTAAGCCGCACCCGACAAGTATGGCATTACGCTTTCGCCTACTTATTTTTTTCGACTATCTGAAAATACGAGCATTTTTGTGGTACAAATCGTTCGACACTCGTTATTTATCCGACACGTTCGATCAACGCCCACGCGTTTGGGCTGCCAGTGCGAGCGCTATGACCATCATTTTCTTTTTTGCCTTTACGTAATTATACCCCTGTAAAACCGCCATACTGGTACAAATCACCAAGAATTTTGTGTCACTATCTCCAGGCCTATCATTTTTCCATTTTTTGTACAAGTAATACAAAATTATGAGCTTTTTCGCGGAGTACATGGCAAACACGTGTTTGAGTTCTGAATTCCGTTAGTAAACTGCGGGTGAATTTATGGATACCCTAGCAACCAAGTGGACGCTGCGTGGACGCTGCGCGGTCGCTGCGCGGTCGCTGCGCGGTCGCTGCGTGTACGCGGTGAAAAGACGGTTGCTGCGTGTACGCGGATTGTGCGCGTAGTCATATGAACACGCCCTAAAAAATCAATATGCCCACGTTTCTAAAAAAAGAAGTGAAATTCCACCAAAAACATTCTGTAAAAAAACTAGCCAAGTCTCCAATATCGATGGAGCTTCTTGTTTATCTCTTATAAGGGTTCCTTGTTCACTACGGAACCATAAAAAGTAATGAAATCTAGACAAAGTCGTACCAAGTCTAAGGTTCCTTTATTTTTACAAAGAAATCCCAGAAATAGAATTAAATTATTAATTAAATAATAAAAAATAGAATTAAATAAATATTTAAATAAAATAAATACTTAATAAAATAAAAATAAATATGTTACAAATATACGAAATTAATACTTAGTATTTTTGTATCTTCTTTTAACTTTATTACTAAAAATGTAACGACCGACATTAAGGTCCCTTTTTAACCGACTTCCAAAAAGGAGGAGGTTATAATTATGTTCGGCTGTAGATATATATTTTTTTATTTTTTATTTGTGTATGTTCAACGATTACTACGCCGTTTGTGAACCGATTTTCAAAATTTTTCTTTTGTTGTATAGGGTTCAACTTCAATTTGGTACCAAGTTCACAAAAGACCTGATGATGGGATCCATGAGTAATCGAGGGAACTCCTTAAAATTTATATGGAAACATATCGTGATTTTGGTTTTGTATGAAGGATCCTAGGCATATGCTACCAAAAAGTAAGATATTCCACCAAGGCATGCTATGGTTCCGAAGATACTAAGAGCATTCCGGATTCCTTATAGATACAAGTTTGGGACTTTCGGCGATGTTTTCAGAACTGAAAGCATATTATGTTACTATGCAAATTACATTCGTCATCATCATCATCATCATAAGTATCACTACCATCACACGATGCATCGCTATGAGTTATGACCCTATTATTGGTACTTTTCATAGTCTTTTCGATCGAGACTCGAGTTTGTCGAGTGATTTTGAATATTATATTAATGTTGTTACAAAGTAAATGATTTAAACTTGGTGTTGCGGTTACCAAGTTGGCAATTTGATCATGGGATCTATGAGGTACGTAGGAAAAAACTTTTTTGAAAACTGCCTGAGTATAGTAGTTGTGATAGTTTCATACCTAAATCCTATATATCTACAACTGGCAGCTTATATGTTTACCGGTAAATAACTAAAAAGAGTGAAATTATTATTTTTAACAAAAAATTAAAAACGACTTCCAAGGTAAAAACTTTAAGTAATAATATGAACTAAAAAGTATTAAATAATTCTTAGTCTTTAATAGTGCCTCTTTCAGAATTCGTCTAAATCTCAACTATTTCTGTACATACTTATAGTCTTTATTACTTTGAAGTCGGTACCAGCCCCAAAAGTTTCATACTTATATTCTGACATTGACAACTCACGATTAAATTAGCTGGTACCGACTTTAAAATAATGAAGACTATAAGTATGTACAGAAATAGTTGAGATTTAGACTGTCCGCCTGTCTCCAAGCTGTATCTCAAAAACAGCGGTTCTTGAGATACAGCTGGTTAGCTAGACATCTAAAATTTTCACAGATTGTGTATTTCTGTTGCCGCTATAACGACAAATACTAAAAACATAATAAAATGAATATTTAAGGGAGGCTGATCTGAAAGATCTGAAAGATGCACTATTAAAGACTAAGAATTATTTAATACTTTTTAGTTCATATTATTACTTATCGTTTTTACCTTGGAAGTCGGTTTTAATTTTTGACGTGATAACGTCTTATAATTCGATATGGGGTGCGCGCCCGAAAAACATGACAGTTCATGCGGCGTTACCTCGCTGACAGCTCTGAGGCGTTCCATTTACACTTTCAAGTCTTTCAACAATCGTAAGGCCCACCTGGGCCGCGCTCTTTGTTTCGATTATATTACGTATTTCGATGACTTAGAGAATACTTTAGTATGAAGAAGTTTGGTTAGTTATGACCTTTGATACATTGACCACACTCTGAATGAAAAATAAACAAACAATCTGTGAGCTATTAGTATTATTTGGGCTATTTAAAATTGTGCTCTATTTCCTACGTGTCAAGGTATGACTTGTGCTTTGTTCGAAGATTTTACTGGGATTTCACGAATGTATATAAATAGCGTTTTGTATAGCGAATAGTTTATTTTACCCATTATAAATATTTTTCGACAATCATTTGAAAGAAATACATCGAAATAACTTTAGGTTACAGTCGAAAAAGTTTGTTTCTATTTATAGAGATTCGGAAGCGAGGGTCTTAACCCTTTGGGTTAAGGCTAGTTGAACGTGACGTCATACGTTGTCACGTTCAACTATCGTCAGTAAACCGACTTTACAGACAACCGATTTTTTTTTGTTAAAAAAACTCGAACTCGAACTCGACTCGAACTCGGTTGTCTATAAAATCGGTTTACTGACGATAGTTGAACGTGACAACGTCATAGCCTTAAATGGAACGCCTCAGAGCGAGGTAACGCCGCATATTGCGTCATGTTTTTTCGTGCGCGCAGCCCATATCGAATTATAAGACGTTGTCACGTCAATAATAATAATATTTAAGAATACTTCTATGGTAACTAAGAGAAATTACATGTTTTGGTACACGTCTTGTTACTAAAGGATAATAAAAGTTATTTTAAAAATAAGAACTTAATGATAATAAAAATGTATATTTATTTTTATGTGATATCACTAAACTTTTAATCACCGACAATAAGGTCCCTTTTAAAAAGTGTTAAGTGTTTGTACCAGCTGTTTACTAAACTTTACCTACCTTGAATTTTAAGACAGAAAAAAGTTACTTTTTAAATAAAAGTTTAAATATTTGATCTTATTTGACTATGTTTAAGTGTAGTAAGTATATATTTTTGTTGATTTTGACTGATTAATAAGATTAATAGAAGCACAATGTTTATTTGTCCAAAAAAAAAATTAATACAATAAACAATAAAATTATCGAAGACGTCTCAATTTAGTAAAAACTGATTCATATTATATTATTCTTTTATGAAATCCAATAGAAAACATATTATAAATGAAATATTTAGTAAAAACCATCTTGGGCATTTTCATTACATCATGCACTTTGGCGTGGTAAACAACAGGAATAGAGTTATAAAATTATATAATTGAAGTTAAATTCTAAAAGACCATTTATTGTTCTTCTCAAAAAACATAATATCTATGTAACTTCCTACAATAACTTACTTTTTTGGGTGTCGAAGTTTGAATGCGATTTTCTCAATATCACCTTTCACGACTTTCGAGTTTTTTCCAGACCTACACGCATGTTATTTAAGTATATGGTTCGATAGCCTATTAAATGTAGATTAAGGGGATACTAATAACTCAATACCGACAATAAGGTCCCTTCACGCTGATAACGTCACAATTATTATTTTGCGGGGCCGTAACGACGTGTGCGTTGTGTGTGCAGGGCGCGCAGGGCGAGCCGGGCGGCAAGGGCGAGCGCGGGGACCCCGGCCTGCCCGTGAGTACCCTCCTCCACCGCCTCCACCCCCTTCCAACCGCCCCCTAGACCACGCCGTAACCCTCCTCGCTTTCTGTTCCAGGGCACGGACGGGATCCCGGGACAGGAGGTCAGTGAGCGCGGCTTCCCGACTTGAACCCCCCGTGTCGTACTAAATACTGACGTAAGTTTTTGCTCGGTAGGGACCGAAAGGCGACAAGGGCTACAAGGGCGAACCGGTAAGCGACCTCATCCTCCTCCGCATGCGCTCATAACCGACTCACCGGGGCGACCCGAGCATGACACGACACATCGCCGACACACCCGCACCCTCTCCCCTCGCACGTGCGAGCATGGCGGGGTGCAGTAACCGTGTGGTGTGCGCAGGGGCCGAGCGGCAAGCGCGGGCGCAAGGGCGACAAGGGCGACCGCGGCGAGCAGGGCGTGCCCGGCCTCGACGCGCCCTGCCCGCTGGGGCCCGACGGCCTGCCTCTGCCCGGCTGCGGCTGGCGACCCACCAAGGTTTGCACCGTCCGTTCGTAGCTCCCTCCTCGGCTATCGCGCCGACCCTCGTCGCGCCGGGCGAGCGGCCCGGAAGCCTCCTCCTGCGGGTTCCTCCCGACTCCGATCGCTCGCTCGCCCGCCGCGATGAGGGCCCCATAAACTAACACAGGGCTCGGAAACCGGTTGCAGAACTTAACCGGTTTGGTCATTGACCCCAAACCGAAATCGATTTCGGTTAAAGGTTGCACTTTACCGGTAAAAACCGGTAAACGCAGAATACCGGGTTTTCTCTAATTTCGGTCTTAGTGTTGAAAATTAATCGGCAATTTGTAGCCTGTGCGCCTGATTTGCCGCGCGCGACATTGCCAGCCCGTGCGCAAGCGGAAGCGAGGATGCGCGTGGCTGGCTGGGCTGGATTTAAGAGCCCGTACTCTCTTTTCTACTGCTCTCTTCACACTCACGCCCGTCTTTCATATGCCAGGTGAAAAAGGACGATCGCCAAGTTAGCGGGCAGTTGTAGGTATTTTGATTTTTAAAGGGTTTTTTATATGAAAGTGGTAAAAAGTAATTCCAACATTGTATAGACGACTTTCTCAACAGTACATTGTATTTTTTTCATATCGTTAAGACGTCAATACAATCCATAAACAGGTGATATTCTAAACCTTTTACAGCAAAAATCACAAAACTGTCGCGGGTTTGAGTTGGATTATTTAAAGATACTTAAAAAAAATAAAAAATCTAGCTCCAACATTAGATTATAATTGAAATGATCTTACATGTTCTGCATTAAAACTTATAGAAATACTTCAAAAAAAACTTCAAAATAATTTATTCAAAATAGGTTTACAAAAACACTTTTTGACGTCAAAGATAATTACAATTTAGATTTAAAAACACAATTACATTAACAGATTTCATAATATCAGGACAACATAATAATTAACAATAATATAGTATTAAAAATTAAAACATTACATAAATATAAAATCACCAATAAAACCAGGCCAGTTACGCAGAAGTAATTTCATAGTGCCCAAGTGTGTGCGCAATACACAAGAGCACTCTGGTTTCAATAAAACCAGCCCAGTTAAGCAGGAGTAATTTCATAGTGCCCAAGGGTGTGCGCAATACACAAGAGCACTCTCGTTTTAATGGAACCGGGCCAGTTAAGCAGGAGTAATTTTATAGTACCTAAGTGTGTCCGCAATACACAGGAGCACTCTATTTCAATGAAACTTGGGCACAATAAAATTACTCCTGCGTAACTGGCCTGGTTTCATTGAAACCAAGGTGCTCTTGTGTATTGCGCATACACTTCGATACTATGAAATTACTAGTATCCGACCGAAGGTCTACTTTTGGCCGAAGCCGAAGCCGATTAATCGGCAATCGCCACAACCTTCGGCCGAAGCCGAAGCCGAAGGTTTATAATCTTAATCGCTCGACTCTCAGTTTTTTAATTCGACGCGTAAGTATGTAATATTTCCAGAACTGCCCAATTTTTGTATATGTAAGGCTGGTTTTAGTGTCACGCGGACCGTCGGTACCGATCGCTTCGTATAAATGCAAAATGTATTATTTAGAGTAATGCAGAAGGGTCCGTACGGACCCGTCCGCATTACTCCTTAAAACTTCATACAAATCGATCTACAGAGCGATCCGTACCGATGGCCCGCGTGACACTAAAACCAGCCTTAGTCTGTAATCTGTATCAGCGTCTGAACAAATGTACCAAATTACAAGTGTATGTATGTATGTATGTTTTTATGTTTGTGTTCGCATATCTCTGGAACTACCATTCCGATTTCAGTAATTCTTTTTTTGTTGTACTAGGTAGGTACTGTTCAACTTGGGGAATAGTGCAAGTTTCAACAAAATCGAATCTGTAGTTTTGGAGATACGGAGTATTAATTCTCAATTAAGTACGTATAATTTTGAAGTCGGTTTTATGTTTTTTTAAATATAGTTATGTTCAATATTGTCTACAAGCTATAATTAATATTAAAATTAAGTATTCAAAACTTCAATATTGAAGGTTAACCTCTATATTGACTGTCTCATAAAGAAGTTGATTAAGGGTACAATTCCGTCCATCGCGATCGATCGCGGTCGCGCACGACCTACGACTGTCATAACTTCAAGACACGATCGCGCGCGGCATACGACAGTCGTAGGCCGCGCGCGTCAGTCGCGGGCCTCGAAAGCGGTGCCATACATTTTCATACGCTGACTATGGTCGCGAGCGTCCGACGACAGTCGTAGGTCGTGCGCGACCGCGATCGATCGTGATGCACGGAATTGTACCTTTAGAGATTGTAATAAAAGTTTGTGATTTCGTGATTTATTTATTACTTAATAATTTGTGGACTACAAAATATAATTACTTAATTAAATTTAAGGAATGACTCAAATGTGTAGTTTGAAAACGGATGAGAATTCGGAAAAGTGTATGGAATCAAAATTATAGAGAATTTAATAAGTTTTTTTCATCGTAGAATGTTTTTTGCTGTAACGCATCGTTTTTTAGTTATTAGCCAAAAACCAATTTAGACTTCTGGCACTCTTCCCTCACTCCCGCTCACTTCCTAGACTTCAGGACTTTTAGTATTTCTTATCCCCAAGCACCCTAAATAAGTTCCAGTAAAAATCTCTTAGGTTTCCCGCTCACGCATTCTACAACTACTTTATTGACTGGACTATTGTACAAAATAATAATTTCTTTATTATTTCACAAATAACAATAATTAGACTAATCAGTTAGTCTTTGCAATATTTGCAAAAATTTATTCTAAATAAAAAAATTTGAGTTTGAGTTTGAGTTTGTTTTACTCGACTAGACCAAAACTAGACTAATATGTAAAATAAACAAACACTAACTTCTTAAGGCCATCCCCCGAGCAAACGACCTTGGCCATACATTTGCCGCGTTGCCGAGATCGCGCCAAAACCCTATTATTTTTACTTATCTTAGTTCAAAATTGTCCTAAAAAAAATTTTAAACGGTGAATATGTAGTTTATGATATTGTCGATCTATTGGCGTGAGTTTTAAATAAAAGTAATTTGTAAATCCTAAGGAGATGCTGAATGTATGCTTGAATTTTAACAAATTGGTATTACTTTGGAAGCTGATATCATGAGTATAAGAAACAAAAATAGAAAATTTAAAACGACAAAAGGAATGTTGATATACTGAAGATTATTGCTGTATTTTTATTATAACTTTGTAGCTTTCAGATTATGAGTTTATAAGGTTTTAAATACGGTCAATTACGGAATCTCTGGACGGAACGCCCTTAAATCTTAATAAATTATTTAATTATTAATTCAGAAGTTAGTGTTTGGTTATTGTATTTGACAGTGACTCCCAGCTGCGACCTCTGCGTACACGACCGGTCCATCGCCCAGCTCTCACGACACTCAGTCTTTCGTAACAGTTTACAGTTCGTTCAATTTTGACGGTTGCACGGACCTTCGGCAAAGCTTCGCCTTCGGCCAGGTTTTAGGCCAAAGCCGAAGGCTTCGCCGAAAGTGTTTTTTTTGGCCGAAGGCCAAGTTCGAAGAAGGCCAAGAAGGCAAGTTCGGTCGGACACTAGAAATTACTTCTGCTCAACTGACCTGGTTTCATTGAAACCAGAGTACTCTAGTATATTGCGCCCCCACTTGGGCACTATAAAATTACTTCTGCTCAACTTGCCTGGTTCCATTGAAATCAGAGTACTCTTTTGTACTGCGCAGACACTTGGGCACTATAAATGTGCGTAACTGGCCTAGTTTCAATGAAACCTGGCCAGTTAGTAGTTACGCAATGTCCTATTCCGGGACTCTATGTAACTATCACTACCACTAAAACTCAGCAAAATCGGTTCTGTGGTTTTGGCGTGAAGAGTTAACAAAGAGATAAACAGACACACAGACACACAGACAGTATTAAGTATGGATAATCATTCATTAGATAAAAGAACCCACTGGAGTATAATATTTGCAGACATTCTGTAGTTCTGCCCACTTTCACCCCCCACAACTTTGAAATGGGTCTATTGATTTTAATCAAACATATTATCTAAGAACACTCGCACGTAAGTCACCTTAGAAAAAAAAACTAAATTAAAATGGGTCCATGCGTTCGGGCGCTATTATGCCACAGACACCTAAAACTTAACACTCCTCTTTTTGTCAAAATAGTTTACTAGTATGTACCTTTATAATGTATAAAATAAAAAAATTAGTTAAAAATAAAATTAAAAACCCTGAACCAAAAACACTTAACTTCCTTTAAAACATAAAAAAATATAATCCTAATAGTACAATCAATATGTAATTTGTCCTCCGAATAAAGACCTACTGTTATTTGACGTGAATCGTGATGAATCGTTAGGGGGGCATGTCAAGAGGTCACAGAAAAATTAAAAAAGCCGCGCTAATTGCTGTTTTTGAGAAATCCAAAAAATGAATAAAAAAAATTGAAATGCTTTTTTCTCAGAAACTATTGGTTTTAGGAAAAAGTTTTTGAAATAAAAAATGTAGAGGGCATCGTGAACTACATTTTTATCATTGGAGTGATGATATCCGACTTAAAATACAAAAATTAGAGGGCGCTTATGGATCAAAAAAGTGTTTCAACGGTATTTTCGATAGGAAAATATTATTTTTTCATAATAATGTAAATTAAAAAAGTTGTTCGTCACAAAATTAGCTACCTACAACTTTTATTCAAACAAATTTTTTATAAAACTTACCGTTTTCGAGCTGGAACTTGTCGATATGTACAAATTGTACATTAGCGTGTCGTTGTACATTTCTCATGCAATGCACTTTTCTTTTTAATTCAAATGAAATATTAGTAATTGTTTTCTCATTTTTATATCAAAAATTTTTTGATAATATGACTTTTGTTGAGCAAAAATTTGAACTTAGGTGAATTCTGTGGTAATTAAGAAGAACGAAGAAGTAAAGTGGTTTTGGGACTTGATATTTTGAAATTGGATGAGAAATACAATTATAAATTAGTACATTAAAAATGAATACTATTTTTTTGTCAATTTGAAGTTTGCATTAATAAGTGAATTAATGTTAGTAGAAACAAATACAACAATAAATTAAAATTGATAAACTTAATTTGTGTGGTCAGTCCTTCTATGTAAAGTCCGATCTTTTTAGTGTTTATGGCGCTGACTTACATACCTTTTTAAAAAAAATTGTTTGAATAA
This sequence comes from Polyommatus icarus, assembly GCA_937595015.1. NCBI lineage: Eukaryota > Metazoa > Arthropoda > Insecta > Lepidoptera > Lycaenidae > Polyommatus > Polyommatus icarus. The sequence continues at coordinate 159,338 of OW569322.1, read as the reverse complement.
AAATTGTACCTAATTTTGTGACGAACAACTTTCTTATTTATATTTTATGAAAATATTTTTTTTATCGAAAATACCGTTGTAAGATTTTTTTGATCCGTTAGCGCCCTCTACTTTTTGTGTTTTAAATCGGATGACGTCACTCCAATGACAAAAATGTAGTTCGTAATGCCCTCTACATTTTTTATTAAATAAACTTTTTCCTAAAACCAATAGTTTCCGAGAAATCAGCATTTCAATTTTTTTATTCATTTTTGAATTTCTCAAAAACAGCACTTAGCGCGACATTTTTAATTTTTCTGTGACCTCTTGACATGCCCCCCTAACGATTCATCACGATTCAAGTCAAATAACAGTAGGTCTTTATTCGGAGGGCACTCAATTTTTAACCGACTTCCAAAAAGGAGGAGGTTATACGTTCGTCTGTTTATATAATATGTTACGCTCAAAGACCGAAAAAGCTCAGTGAGCGAAAAAATAGCTCACAACGCGTTGTGGTCACAGTGAAATAGCCACGACGCGAAATTCGCGTTGTGGCTCTAATGAAAACGGCCACGACGTGTTCTGGCAATTACAAAAAGACCATAACGCGTTCTGAACATTTTACCTCCGTTCTTACCATAATATCATCAAAGCAATAGCTTAAACTTAAAATTCCTAATCGTTTTATGTGAATTATAAGTATTATCACAGAGTACTATAATACTGGCATAAGTATTATTGACAAAATATTAACAATATTATTTTTTGTGTTCAGTAATTTGTTACTTACTGAAGTAAGTAAAGTAAGTAAGTAAGTATTATGTAGTTTTAATATAAAGTAATCTGATCTCAATAAATAATATAAAAATTTAGTTTTATTTTATTTTATTTTATATAATTTAAATATAATACTAATAGTTGATGCCCGCAACTCCGTTGCGACTTGCGCCAGACAGACAGACAGTAATAAATATAGTACCTAATTACTAATTAATATAGAATATTAGTATAGAATGCATATTTTCTAAATAATACTGATAAATACATTATGCAGTGATTTGGTAAAAGAAAATATATTTAATAGTACGCGTGGTAATCTAAATATATAATCTTTCTTACTTATGGACGATTAATCAATCAAGAAAAACGAATAACAAATCAGCCACGACATGAATTTCGCTTTGCGGTCTTTTTGTGATTGCCAGAACGCGTCGTGGCCGTTTTCATTAGGGCCACGACGCGAATTTCGCGTCGTGGCTCTACATATATGAAGTTATGGTTATATAACCATAACTTCGCCGTTTATGGACAGATTTTCATGACTTTTTTGTTGTTGTACAGGGTTGAATTTGAAGTTGGTACCATGTTCACAAAAGTAGTGATCTGATGATGAAATCCATGAGGAATCGAGGGGACTCCTTGAAATTTATATGGGAACATATAGTGATTTCGATTTTTTCTGAAGTATTTCAGGCATATACTACCAAAAAGTAAGATTTTGCACCAGGATATACCCTGGTTCTGAAGGTACCCAACAGAACTTTTGAATCCTTATAGACACAAGTTTGAGGATTTTGGCTTTATTTAAACTACTCCAAGCAAATCCTACATTATTTCTGCTGAACATAGGTTAAATTTTATTTTGGAAAAAAGAGTGTTTCGTAAGATATTTGGGTTTTTCGGACGCCAGGTGAAAAAATCAACCAGAAAAGTTACTTATTTTGCGTACGTTGCCGAAACTATAAAAGATAGAACCATAAAATGTTCTAAGTATTGTAGATCTTATAAATATCTACAAAAAAGTACGCGATACACTATACTTATCTATATCGAGTGAGGCACAATAACCATATTTTTATTTAAAAATCTTGAATTTTATTGGACAACATTTAAACGCGTTTATTTTACTCATGCCATTAATCCTTATCAAAATAAATTATTTCATCACTAAGTACAGTTTATGTAGATAAAATTTGGTCTTTAAGTGACTAAAATTGGACGTCTGGTTTTGAAATTATGGCGAAATTAAAATATTACGATAGTAGGCGTCACCAAGCGGGATGCGCTTGCGGTAGGAAGACAATCTGTGCAGTGTGCACTGTACACTGATAAAGACTGCGTCCGCGTCGTCGATGTCAGTGTCGGAGTCTGTGAATTGACCTGGGAATCATTTTGCTGGCCGAGTCTTTCCTGGGTAGATTTTTTGCAGCCGTAATCGACATCCACGCGGGCAGAGCCGCAGGCGACCGCTAGTAATATGTACAACTCTAAGACAACAAGCTATAATACGAGTATTATAGCCTTGTCGTCTCATATTATGTAACTAAAAAGGGTAAAATTATTATTTTTTAACAAAAAATTAAAACCGACTTCCCAGGTAAAAACAAAAGTAATACTTATTCTTAATCTAAAAAGAATCAAATAATTCTTATTCCTTATTATAGTGGCGTCTTCAGACTTCGCCTAAGCCTCAACTATTTTACTCAATCTTCATGCTTTTGAAGTCGGTACCAGCTTACCTTAGCGCAATTGCTATGTCAAGGATCTCAGAACTTTTCCGGGCTGGTACCGACTTCAAAAGTACGAAGATTAAGTACAGAAATAGTTGAGGTTTAGGCGAAGTCTGAAGACGCCACTATAATAAGGAATAAGAATTATTTGATTCTTTTTAGATTAAGAATAAGTATTACTTTTGTTTTTACCTGGGAAGTCGGTTTTAATTTTTTGTTAAAAAATAATAATTTTACCCTTTTTAGTTACATAATATGAGACGACAAGGCTATAATACTCGTATTATAGCTTGTTGTCTTAGAGTTGTACATATTACTAATATTTAAAGAAAATACTTCGCATTTCGACTTTCGAGACCGCTCCAAACCTAACAATTAATACATGCTCTTACTGTGTTTTCGGAAGCATCAAAATTAAAAAATATAAGTGAAAATAATTGTGGAATTAACCGGTTAATTTAGGTTTTCTAAACCGTTTGTGTATTAGTAACCGGTAACCTTTATCATTTGGGTTACGTAAAAACTAGGGGTGGGCCGAAATTCGTTTTACATTCGGTTTAACCGAACTTCGGCAGCTTGAACCGAACTTCGTCATTCGGCCAAATTTCGGTTAAAATGCAGAACATTCGGCACTAAATATACTTGTACTATCATTATAGAAATTAATCCTTCAGGCCCCGCGCGAGCACCGGTGATCGCGAGAACAAAAGTATACAATGGAAATTCCTAGAACCTCCGATCTAAGGATTAATTTAAAAAGCATCTGTGGCTGTTATAACAGTGAAATAAAATAAGTCGGATACAAGAACTATACTCAATCAATAGTCATTTACTTATTTGAATTAAAAGAAGTAATCATACGTGAAAAACAAGAAACTTAAATTGACCTTTTTAATGACCAGCCTCAAATTTTTTTGGTTACTTAAACAATCAAAACACAAAATTGAACCGTTCTTCTTACTAAGAAGCCTTAGACATCTTTCTTACTTAATCAAAAAACAAAATTTTACTACCCTTCTCAACAAGTCTAAGAAATCTCTCTTAATAATAATAATAATAATAATAATAATAATAATAATAAAGCCTTTATTTACTGATACCATTTTTTACATATAATAATAATATTTCAGATTATGATTAGACATCAGTGTCAGTTTGCCCTTTGGCAAAGGCCTGATCAAAAAACAAAAATTTTGACTTTACTTTTACTTTACAAATGACTAGCTGGCTAACGGCCCCGCGGGAAAGTGCGGAGTGCGGGAGGGGCACATCTAGCAATATTTGCAGCAAGTGCGTACACAAGTGACGACACGAAAAAGCGCGGCGATATTGAACCGAAGTTCGGCCGAACTTCGGCCAAATTTTTCATTTTTACCGAATGTTCGGCCGAAGTTCGTATTCGGTTCAAACCACATTCGGCCCATCACTAGTAAAAACCGTTCCCTTGTTTAACCGGTAAATAAAAGAACGATATATTTACTGGTTTATAACCGAAATGAACCGGTATTTTCAAACCGGTTCCGAGCCCTGCAGTAACACGTCTAAATCGACTAACCTCTTAAAATGTTGTGCTGCGATTTAAGTTTGTATTGCACGATCTTTTACTTTATTCGGGCTAACGATCGCTGTCCCTGCACCCATTGCTAATGCATCATATTATTCGCTTTACAATTATAATAACACTACGCCCTCCCGCCATCGGCACGACGTTCGCGCTCGCCGCGTCCTCCCGCGATCCGCGAGCGCTCGGCGTGCGGGCGGCGGAGGCGATAGTAGCGGGGAGTAGATGTCGGTGTGGCAGGAGTCGGCGCGCGAGGAGCGGCCGGCGGGCTCGGAGGAGCGCGAGGCGGCCGGCGTAGGGGAGGAGGAGGAGGGCGAAGAGGAAGGCGAGTACGACGCGCACGACGACCTCGACCCGCCGCGCGACTACGACGACTACAGCGACAACCACCGCGACCCGCCCGCGCCGCGCGACTGACCGCACCCGGTACGCCCCGCCATCGCCCCTAGCCCTAGCCGCCGTCGACCGCCCGGGATTCCTCAATCCCCGGTGAGGCGCATCCGTCAACCCCGTCCGTCGAGCGGGACCGACGTCGATTTCGATATCAGGTAACGAAGTATCTACCCCACCTTCCGACACGATCGGAAATAGCGTACTCGCCGAGTCCCATTTAACAGCACGGAACCGCCTAACATGACTAGACTAACTCTGGTTTGGCCCGACGCTCTTCCCCCCCCTGACCGCTTCGGTGGTGGTGTTTCGCTTCGGAAGCTCGTAAAATACGCCGGATTCGCTGAGGCCTAGCGTTTAACCGACGGGGTGTCACGTTGCAGGAGGCGATGCTGGCGTGGCTGCGGCACCGCTTGGAGCTGGACGCCGTCGACAACGACCTGCGCCCCGATGCTCGCCTGCCGTGAGCGCCGCACGCGCCTCGAGATACCGTTCTTTCCGAGTGCTAAACGTCCAGTCGTCAAGAGCCGGCGAAGTGTACTTGTATATTATATAGTTTAACTCGGGTGGCGATGTCGCGCGGCCGGATAGTTCCTCGATAGGAATATTGAGATCCCCGGGCCGGTACCGCTCGGGGCTGGAACATTTTGGCTGTTAGTTCGATAGTACCGACACCTAAACGGAGACTTAAACATTCGATCGATCGGACGATTCACGGGGCCGCAATTCGAAAACCGGCTGATCTGATTAATTCAATCAAATTGTGGGTTCCTTAGCGATGTCGTCTATTTTTAATTTCGACTCGACTCAACGGGGGCCCCGGGCATTCCCGGAACCGAGGGCTTGAGCCCGTACTGCCATACGGTAGATCCGGCCCGGGCCCCGACTACGCGGCCGCCCGCGCGCCTGTACATATAGCGTAGAACGCGCGCGTGCGGCCCCGGCGCGGGCGGCGGGCCGGCTCGAGCCCGACTCCGTTCCCTTCGACTTTTAAATCGTCTACCAAGCGTTATTATTTTGTAATAAGAAAACACTCTGAAATGTTTAAGTTGTAAAATCAATTTAAATAAATCTATGGGCGTATATATATATCTGTCTCTCTGAAATTTATATAAGTAAATGAATAAAATTAAAAATAAATTAAAATATTTGTTAGTCTCGCTAAAACTCGAAAACGGTTGAAACCGATTTGGCTAATTTTAGTCTTGAAATGTTCGTAGAAGTCCAAGAAAGCAGGAAAGTTATATTCCTAAGATATCGATTGTAAAAAGTCAGCGGACAGAGTTTAAATGTATTAAAGATTTATTTAAATATTATCTATACAGGCTGCAATTAAACCTTCCTGCCAAATTTTGATATATTGATCCTTGTTAAAAATAAAAATACGTGCGATCTTTTTCTTTTATAGTTACTCAGTACTAAAATAATGAAAAATAGTTTCCGAAAGTTATCCTAAAAATCACTACAGTAATTATAATTGTAGTGGGCACGATGCGTCGCGTCGGCCGCGCGTAATGTTTCCCCGCGCCGCGAGTGACTGTTCTGCAAGTGCAACGATTATAAATGGTTTTTTTTTTATTTATTTATTACGGTACAGTTACAGACCACAGAATCACAACATACAGTAAAATAACATTAACTACACACAGCATTTAGACTGAGGTCCAATTACAACTACACCAGCATTGAAGGTAAAAATAAAAAAATGATAAAATATATTGTCATTGAAAAAAATAACACCCAATTGATGACGACGATGATGACCTCCGTGGCGCAGTGGTGAGCGCGTTGGTAGCTCATGCCGGAGGTCGCGGGTTCGAGTCCCGCCGACGGAACAAAAAGTTTATAAAGTTCCTGGGTCATGGATGTATATTAAATATGTGTATCATATAATAAAAATATTAAATATAAAAGTATTAAATATATTTCCGTTGTCTGGTACCTGTAACACAAGTCCTTCAGGTACTTACCACGGGGCCAGACTGACGTGGTGTGAAGCGTCCAATAGATATTATTACTATTATTAATTTTTTTTTGTTAAATGGACTCTCCTAATTATACCTGAACCTTGGAAAAAATTTGGCAGAAAGGTTTAATTATTGCACCCTGTATATTAATACGTAAGCAAAAAACTTTGGACCCCTTTTGACGAAAAATGCGGATACGTAGGTGCATGAAATTTCGCACAATTATAGTTTATAATATATCTAGGAGTGCATCGAGCCAATAATCAATATTGCTTTAAAAGTATGCTTTTATCATGCCTTATCTATACATAATATAATAAAATCGTAGGAAAGTCAATTCTGTACAATATTGAATATTTTTGAAAAAGAATACTTGGGACGTGATCTACAATTACAATCGATATGGAAGCCAAAAATATTGAAATTGTGATGTTTTTCCTGTTTGTTACGCAAGTTCAAAACACTCGTTGTTTTACGATTTCCAATAAAAAAAAAATATGTTATCTTTATCCTCTTGGATATCCATACTAATATTATCAATGCGAAAGTGTGTCTGTCTGTCTGTCTGTCTGTCTGTCTGTCTGTTACCTCTTCACGCCCAAACCACTGAACCGATTTTGCTGAAATTGGGTATGGAGATACTTTGAGTCCCGGGAAAGGACATAGGATACTTTTTATAACGGAAAAATATACGGTTCCCGCGCGATAAACGATTTTTGTCGCGACGGAGTTGCGGGCGTGATCTAGTCCCTTATAACACAATTAGGTCGTAGCATGAAATTAAAATTAAATAAATATTCCATAAAAACAACCACATTTTTGTCTATTTTTGCTCGAAACAATGATAATATATTTAGTCTGTCTCTTTTATGTAAATGGCATTTCGTATCTTTTGTTTCAAATTTCTGTCTGTTAAATTTGTCAATGTTGTTCGGAAGAGATTTAAGCCGCAAAATAGTATGAACGTAACAGATCTGTATAAGTAGAATATCATTGGGTCGAAATCAATAAATGTTACTCGGATATCACTTTCGTGCGCGAGAGAGTCTGGCAATCTAAAGCTATGTTTCCATGCTTGCCGAGCCTCGGCAAGCATCCACAAGCCACCAGAAATCTCACTTTGCATTTGGAATTTTGCTTTTTTTTCCATGCTTGTAAATGAGTCACTGTATTACGTGCATCCAAGCATGGTGGACACCGAATTTGTGTCGGCTACTAACATCTTTGGGGTATCAGATACATTTTTCGGTTTGGTAATATTCAAAAATCGGCCAAGTGCGAGTCGGGCATAAGCTAAAAATTGTGTTTTGTATGGGAGCTCTCCTTTGTATATTTATTTTATTTTAATATATCATGTATTATTAAATTACACATATAATTGAGAAATTGGTAAAAAAAATCAACAGATACAGCCTGGAGACAGACAGACAGACAGACGGACAGACATCAAAGTCTCAGTAATAGGGTCCCGTTTTTACCCTTTGCCACTCATTTTTGAGTCGGTATTAGACGTGCGTTTGTCGCGAGATCACAGCGGCTACTAAGGTGGGATTTCACCAAACACACATAAAACTTCGATTTATAAAACTTAGTTCCCATTGAACGCGTTCATGCAGCGACGTAAATCTCGTTCACTTTCAAATGGATTTCACAAAATTCTATTGATCGCGATTATTAAATCTAAGTTTACGTGACGTCACGCGATTATTTTACATGTTTTCATCATTTTAAAGCCTTTTCACGTTAATTTAACTACACATTAGTAAGAAACAATACATAAACTAACCAAACACATGTGTCAAAACTGTTATTTTGACATTTCTTTTGTCTATATTTTTCGTTCCGCCATGACAGGGCTTGAACGGGTTTTATGACGTTAAACTTCGGACTTTGGGCGTTCAAAAGATAAAACTCGGATTTGCTGTGAACGCGTTCAGTTTATGTTGGCGAAATGCAATTCGATGTTATAATCGCGTTTATACGTTTTGAACCGGTTCAGTGTACATTGAACGCGTTCCATTTCTTTGATGAAATCGCCCCTAAGCATGCGCCAAGTGCCAACGTGTGAACGCGTCGCAACTCGCAAACGTTTATCACAAATGCCCTTTGATCTGTTATCTGTGTCCAAAAACCGACACTACTGCCGTTGTATGTAGTGTAGATGGAGGAGAACTATCTCTGTACTATGTAAAAAGTGTCCGCTGAAATGCGTTAAATTAGAGTGGCGCTACAGTAGCAACAGGGTCAATTTTAAATCATTTAGCAGCTTTTTTTTCTATTGAATAAGGGGGCAAACGAGCAAACGGGTCACCTGATGGTAAGCAACTACCGTCGCCCATGGACACTCGCAACATGAGAAGAGCTGCAGATGCGTTGCCGGCCTTGTAAGAGGGAATACGCTCTTTTCTTGAAGGTTTGCAGTTCGTATAGGTCCGGAAAAACTGCTGGTGACAGTTCGTTCCAGAGTTTTACAGTGCGCGGCAGAAAGTTACGCGGAATACGCTCTTTTCTTGAAGGTTTGCAGTTCGTATAGGTCCGGAAAAACTGCTGGTGACAGTTCGTTCCAGAGTTTTACAGTGCGCGGCAGAAAGTTACGCGAAAAACGCACTGTGGAAGACTGCCACTCATCAAGGTGATGAGGATGGTATGTTTGTCGCGTGGGACGATGGCTGGTTGAAGTCGGTGCCAGTTCCATACGCGGTACCAGATATAGCTGAATCTTTATATTTTCTTTGACAGAAAATTTGAAACTTTTGGAACTGGCACCGACTTCAAAATTATGAAGATTGAGTACAGAAATAGTTGAGGTTTAGCCGAATTCGGAAAAAGGCACTATTAGATAGTAAAAATTATTTAATACTTTTTAGTTCATATTAATGTTATTATTGTTTTTACCTTGGAAGTCGGTTTTAGTTTTTTGTTAAAAATAATAATAATTTCACTCTTTTTAGTTCCACTAGTACGTAAACCTTCGCGTATATTTTACGTATTTTATTACAATTTGTTAAGTGTTGAGATTTGTAAACTTTATATTTTCTAAGAAAATTTAGTTCCGCAAGTCAACCACAGATGTCGTTGTTAAGCATCTACATCGCGGTATCGCTTACTCGACAGCATTTGATATAACTAATTCGCTACAATAAATTTTTTCTTCTCGCTCACACTCACTTTGATATTACGCCAGAGGGATTAAAGTCCCAGGGTAACCCTACAGAACCATAAGACCAGTTTTAGGCGTATGACGTCTTTTCTTTACATTAAGAGTCACAACTCACACTCACAAAATAATATATTATCAGTGAAGTGAACAGTAGTTAGTAAAGTATTCGATCTGTATAATATAAAGTAGTAAAATATTCGATCTGTCGTCTGCCGCCACGCGCCGCCCGCGCGACACCGTCGCCTCTGCAGCGCCGACCGCCGTGTATTAAACAAACAGGTGTTGTTATGTAACAATACATAATTATTTTTATAAGTATATCCATACCTATGCCTTGTACTACTATCTATTCTGTGCCATGAGACATTGGTGACCTTAACACGACGTGGTAATGATGATGATGACGATGATGATGATTATGATGATGAATATTAATTGCATAGTAGCATATGCTTTCTGTTCTTAAAACAACGCCGAAACTCCCAAACGTGTATCTATAAGGAGTCAGGAGTTCTCTCAGCATCTTCGAAACCATGGTATACCTTGACCCAATATTTGACTTTTTGGTAGCATATTCTTAGTACACTTCACATAAAATCAAAATCACTATATGTTTCTATATAAATTTCGAGGAGTTCCCTCGATTACTCATTGATCCCATCATCAGGTCACCACTTTTGTGAACATGGTACCAAATTGGAGTGAAACCTAATACAACAAAACAAAAATTTCGAAAAGCGGTTCACAAACGGCGGAGTAATCGTTGAACATACAAAAATAAAAAAAAAATAAAAATAAAAATATCCACAGCCGAACATATAACCTCCTTAAAGGAAGTCGGTTAAAAACATTACATATATTACATAAGTACATATTACATACGCATCGAATTGATAACCTCCTCTTTTTTTAGTCGGTTAAAAAATATAATGTACTCCAAAGAATGGTACAAAGTTTGTTCAAACGCATCAGAACACGATCAAACAGCGCGTCAAACACAACAAAAATATGAAATTTCATCAAACGAGCTTCAAACACGTTAATGTTTGACAAATCATTCAAACTAGCTTTGTCAAACCAAAATTTACGTGTTTGAGTCAAGCCGTTTGATCGTTTCGGGGGCCCTTTTAGGTCTGCCGTCGCCCGTCTTACGTCTGGCACTCGGCCGACCGCCGATGTACCATCGAGGAAATTGATTCCTATACAATTGATAGACCAACGTTATTTGGTCGAATATGTCAATTCAATGGCTGGGTTTGACGTAACGTAACCAATCTACCTAGATCCCCGATCTGCATAGGAATCAACTTCTCTGATAGTACTTCATACTTATAAAGTGATAGAATGTTAACGAATTGTTGACTGCCATAGTGTTTCAAACAGCTTGGACCCCTTGGAATTACGCCGAAATGTAGCTTTACTCTGCATCCTCTATCGGTTGTACCACGGGGAGTGCTCTGAGGAATTGTTCGGAATCATACCTACTACCTGCAACTTTTCGCCATCGTCCCACGCAAAAAATATACCATCCTCATCACCTTGATGAGTGGCAGTCTTCCACAGTGCGTTTCTCGCGTAACTTTCTGCCGCGCACTGTAAAACTCTGGAACGAACTGTCACCAGCAGGACCTATACGGCCTGCAAACTTTCAAGAAAAGAGCGTATTCCCTCTTAAAAGACCGGAAACCGGAAACGCACCTGCAGCTCTTCTGATGTTGCGAGTGTCCATGGGCGACGGTAGTTGCTTTCCATCAGGCGACCCGTTTGCTCATTTGCCTCCTTATTTCATTAAAAAAAAACTACCTATACGACCTGCAAACCTTCAAGAAAAGAGCGTATTCCCTCTTAAAAGGCCGGCAACGCACCTGCAGCTCTTCTGATGTTGCGAGTGTCCATGGGCGACAGTAGTTGCTTTCCATTTGCTCGTTTGCCTCCTTATTTCATTTAAAAAAAACTTGAAAACGAGTGGACGCATACCTAATGATAACAAACTAAAATTTATAAACACAAAACAATTAAAGCGAACGTACACGATTAAAAACTATAAATTAGGTAACTACTACTCGTACTAATGGTTAAAAACAAATTTAAACGAAAACAACTTAAGGTGCTCCCAGACAGAAGTTATATAACGTTATAGTCTATACTCTATAACATTTTTGCACAACATTTTATAACAAATTATAACACAAGACCACTGACATAGTATGTAGTACGTAGTACTTACTACCTCAGTGCACAAGACACGTTTATTTTTTCAACTGCCTATAAATTAATTAGTTCGATGGTACATTGTGAATTGTGATTTGTGCGTGTCTCTTATCTCCATATTATGAGCAGCTAGCAGCGGTGATTGAGGGACTGTTTGTCAATTACCTACATTATAGTACATACATAGCTTTATGGCAATAGTTTAAAGTTTTGGTGCACCCCATGTTATAATAATATTATTTTGACGGGCTGATGTGGCACCGCAATGCACCGCATTTGTCGACACGTCACCATACCACCTGCGGTGAGCCACATATTCGGCCCGACTTGGTCATACTAATGTCGTCGAAACTCAAGAGGTTGTCTCTGTTGTTTATGTATTCCACGAGCCGATAATGTTAATTATTGTGAATGCGTTAGATAATAATAATAATAAACGCTAGAAGGCATTATTATTGTTAATATGTAACGCATAAAATATATTATAATACCTACCTACTAGGTACGTTGTACATAATACTAGGGTCTGTAAAATATGTTGTTGTAATTTATTGTGTAGGTCCTACTTTTAAGGGTGTAAAAATTCTTAAACCGAGATTGCCAATAAATATAATTATTTTGTATCTTTTGTGTTGATTTTGCGACTGCTCCCTTTTCTCCCTACTCCTCCTTAATGCGTTGGCGTATATAAAGGGGGGGTCCTGGGGGTCCGGACTATCCAATATCCATCTTACTTGTCCAATCGACAGTAATTATATGTACCGCACTGATTTTAATCGGCGAGGTAAGGAACCTGAGGCAAATTACGAGTATAAGGCCCACCTAAAATAATATTGCTTTAACCCTTTCAAACCTGATTTTTGTTTTTTTGGAATTTGTATGTACCGATTTTATTCATGTTATATTAGGTAATATTGAGTATGTAAATATTTAAAAAAGCTATTTTTTTCAGTATTTTCCGAGAAAATTGATGTTTTCATAATGTCCTCAAAAGTGACCATCCGGCCTCAGTGATTATAACAACTAATGTAGGTTCTATATGTAAATATATAAATAGATAATGATGTTATAACGTTCCTATTAGAAAAAATATGATTTTTTTTTACAAAATCAGATTCAACTTCTCCAAAACAAAAAATAAATCATCTATAACAGTGAAACACGTAACAACGCCATGTGTAAGCTGAATAATATAATCGCTATTTCATTGCTAGACGTAGGCTTATATTTGCCTTTTCCTGAGTGCACAGCATATAAATTGGTCATTTCAGCCGTTTTTTACAGGCGTACCTACCTATTTATGATCAAAAATAATGTTCTCGAGGAACGCTTTGAAACTTTTGGAAAATGGATACCTATCGGACTTGGAGTTGTCTTCGGATGTTGAGGAGATAGGAAATAATAGTAATATCCCGCGTACGAGACATGTTCGATTGGGTACTGATGTGATAACACAGAACCAAAGAGAGTACATCCCACCTGACCCCTTCAATGAACATCAAAACGATTAACAAAAAATGAAAACCGACTTCCAATGTAAAAACAATCGTAGTATGAACTAAAAAGTATTAAATAACTCTTACTCTTTAATAGTGCCTTTTTCATAATTTGTCTAAATCTCAACTATTTCTGTACATATTATTACAGTCTTCATTATTTTGAAGTCGGTACCAGCTAATTTAATCGTGAGTTCAGTAATGTCAGAATATCTGAAACTTTTGGGACTGGTACCGACTTCAAAATAATGAAGACTGTAATAATATGTACAGAAATAGTTGAGATTTAGACAAATTATGAAAAAGGTACTATTAAAGAGTAAGAGTTATTTAATACTTTTTAGTTCATATTACGATTGTTTTTACATTGGAGGTCAGTTTTCATTTTTTGTTAAAAATAATAATTTCACTCTTTTTAGTGTTGTCTACAAAATAAGTCTTTATGCGTAAATAACCAATACGAATGTTAACTAATAACTAATAACTATTCAGTACATTATGTTACTGTAAGCAAAATTGTGGCAAATGCTTGCAGTTATCTAAGCGATGCTGCAATTTCCCAACTTTTGTCTTTAAAGGTTCAGGAGTTCTGTTCAGTGCCTTTGGACCAAGAGACACCTTTGTATGAAACTTTTCTTATTGGTAATATAGTATGTTTAACTTACTAGAAACAACATTTTAACCACTATGAGCGTTTTGATAAATTTCAAGGATTTCCCTTGATTGCTCATAGATCCCATCATCAGCTCACCACTTTCGTAAATGTTATACAAAATTAAGATTATATCCTACACAACAGCATGAAAATTTCGAAAATCGGTCCACAAACAGTGAGATCATCGTCAAAAACATATGCTTCGATGCAAAATATCACGAAAAGTACCAATAGTTGGGTCATAGTGTGATGACCATGGTATAATTATGGTTGTGATTATGATGATTAATCAAATTGATGTGTTCGCTTATGCTTTCAGTTGTTTAAACAACGCCGAAATCCCCGAACCTGTACCTATAAGCATTCAAAAGTTCTGTTCGGTACCTTCGGATCCAGGGTATAACCTGGTGCGAAGTCTTACTTTTTAGTAGCATTTACCTCGAATGCTTCAGAAAAAATTGAAATCACTATATGTTTCCATACAAATTTCAAGGAGTCCCCTCGATTCCTCAAGGATTCCATCACCAGATCACCACTTTTATGAACATGATACCAAATTCGAGTTAAACCCTATACAACACAAAAATAATTTTGAAAATCGGACCACAAACGGCTGAGTAATCGAGGAACATACAAAAAAAAAGAAAAAAAAAAGATACAGCCGAACGTATTACCTCCTCCTTTTTGGAAGTCGGTCAAAAATGAAGACGATGGTATGTAGCTTTCCATTTTGAGCTTGAGACCGAAGTGTCGGAGGAGCTGGCTATTGAAGAGGGCGAGCAAGAGCTAGCTGCATTGGTTGGATTTAGGCATCCTAAATCCAAGGTGTAAAAAGAGAATTAGGAACATATTTATAACTAGCTGTTGCCCGCGACTTCGTCCGCGTGGGCTTCAGTTTATAGCGCGCGTTACCCATAAACTATTTAATATTTATCATTGGTAGGTTTAAGGTTACGTTACTGCAATTATAGATAAAGTACTGAGTAGTGAGTTAATATTTAAGGGTGAATTTCAACATGTTCATATTTTTTTAATTTTGGTGAACTTTTTTATTTCTATGTTTTTTTTGAGTTTTTATCGAAGTTTCCTCCCAATTAATGTTTTATGACTACAAAACTAATGACATAAAAATTAAATAATAAACAAACGTAGCACACACGTTTATATTTTAGCTGTCACCGAGATGAAAAAGTCAGTCACCGAGATGAAAACAAAATTCACCGAAATGTAAATTCACCGAAATAGTATACAGCGTAATTGTAAAACAAGCGAAATAATGTATTTTATGAAAAAATTTTGACACTTTGGGTTACACTTTTGCAATTTTCGAAATTATCTCTAATATTTTTCAGGATAAAACATAGCCTATATCCATCACAAAAAATCCACCACGAAATCAGATATAATTGCACAACTCTTTTGCCTCCGTGTCCATTATCAAGGCCAATGTTTCTATATTTTGAATTTCCACAGCTCAATTTTAGGCATTGAAGCATTTTTAAAATTCCGATTTAAGTCCGATTCCGAGAGCAAACTAAAGAACAGACTTTCGAAGGACGAGCATTGTTCGTCGTTCGGGAACGCGATATTTCACGCGAAGTACATACCAGGGGCGTGCACAAGATTTTGACACTGGTAATGCAGCGATATCGGTTCAGTAGTTTTGGTGTGAAAGCAAAACAGACAGACAAACGGACAAAAAGAGATATTTTCGCATAAATTAATATATACTTACTTAATTAATTATTATTAATTAATATATACTACTATATTAATATAATAATAATAGTGTGGATATACATTGAAAACTATTTTCTAAACTAATTAGTATAATTACGTACTGTTATGAAGAAATAAAAAACACCATCTGTTGTCACGCGTTGGAACTACAATGAGTTTATTTCATCGATGTATACCAATTACCATACAACATAATATTGTGCGCTAAGCTAAAATAAATAAAAAAACGCCATCTATTGTTACGTATTAGAAATACAATGTGAATTTATTTTCATCGATATTTCCATGGAAATTAGATAATATATCTTTGCCTCATCAAAATGTAGCCTATGGCTCTCTCAGGCTCTAGACTAACTGTGTTCAAAATTTTATTACAATCGGTTCATTAGTTTTGGCGTGAAACAAAACAAAACAAAAACTTTTTCTTTAACAACTTTTTCATTTTTGTATCTAGTATATTTTAAGTACTCACCTAATCAGCTTAACTTTTGTCTTTTCACATAATCAAGGTTCCGGTTACTTGAGATCCGATCCATAATACGATGTAAATAAATGCAAAATTTCGGCCACCACAAATTATCTTATCCAAGTGAGTGATACTTTATGAATGTACGAAATTATTAATGTTAAACTGTTAAATATTATACGAACTTTCGAATATTAAAATCTAAAATATTCTTAGAAAACTATAAAACCAAAAATAATAATATAATATGTATGTATAGTAACAGTTCTCGATCACATGAAAAAAGCAAATGGCCTCCCAAAACACTAAAAATTTCAGCTATGTAAAATGTAAACAAATATTATAAACCTCACAAAACAAAAATGCATAATGTACATATTGTACGTAATTAGTTAGATTAATTGCGTCTATTCATTTTACTCGGATTATATCCGATTGCTCACGACTATAATTCACGAGTAGTTCCGAATCCGATCGCCGTCAGCAAGGCGCGCGCCCGCGCCGGCCGCGGCGCCAGTGATGCCAACTGTTCAAAAATTTCCCCCTTAAATTAACTTGAAAACACATTGAATTTCAACCAGAACTCCCCAACTATTATTTAAATATATTATTTATTACTTGGGGTACTTTCCACTGAGAGATCAAAACGCTGAAAATACTACTTCAGCCGACCGCAATTATTGTGTTTGCGGCAAAAACGTCACTCATGATGTCATTATTTATATAAAAACAGTAATAAAAACCAAATAAATATACATTTTTGCTTAAAAAATTTCACGCCCATGAATATAATATGATATTTTTACTCCCTAAAATACGCACTATATATTTAATTTTTCCCTATTAAAAGTGGGATATCCCCATAGTTGGCAACACTGCTGGTGTCTGCCGCAGAGCTTGCAGTACACAATCGCATTCGATATTCATGGTTGTGTGCGTTTTCGGCTGTGCACGGACACACTCACACATACTCGCAAGGCAGGCACCTCAACACTGAGCCTATATTGACCTCTCGTGAACCCGTTCGCGCGTGTACCTGATTACATGTTGCTATTTTATAAATTGAGGCGTTTTAAATGTGTATATTTATTTTTTTACTATTATGTATTATTAAAAAATTAACGTCATGAGTCATTTAAAAAGTACGAAAGTTAAATTAAAATATCTGTTATCTGTGAATGGCAAGCACTGCCTTTTTGCCTATAAAGACCGCACGCGCATGGTACATACACATGCGGTATCTATCTTGATCTATGTCTGTGGATAGAACAATGTATCTATAATTAAAAAAAATCATATTACAAACGATTTTAATTACAAATAACAATATATATTAATACTGGGAAATAATTGACACATTTGCTTTGAATAAAAATTACCACACGCCAACTTCATGAAAAGGTATCTTCTAGAGCTTAGTTAAAATGTTTCGTTATAAAAATATACTTAAGTTAAACAGTTAAAGTAAAAATTGAGTAACTATCATTCTAACATTATTATAACCAAAACTACTTTTTGATAGGATTCATTAAATTCTAATATTAAATAATCATATTATATTATCTATTGATAAGAGGATCTTGCACAACTGGATCAAATGCTATTGGTGGCACTGGGTGGTGGGATATACGTCGGTATAGTGTTACGAGTATTTATTTGTGTGTGCCCTCCAATTGATGTTTAATTTTGGAGTAAGATAATCTAAATTCTCGCCAACCAATGCAGTTAGCTCTTGCTAATAGCCAGCTCATCTCTGACACTTCAGTCTCAAACTCTAAATCGAAAGGTAACATACCTTCATCTTCATTTTCGTTTTGATGTTCATTGAAGGGGTCAGGTGGGATGTACTCTCTTTGGTTCTGTGTAATCACATCAGAATCCAATCGGCTCAAATATGACACTCCAAGACTGAGCATGGGATGGGTCCCAATAACTATGACCAACAAAATCAAGTTATTGGGCCTAACCATCGATGACAAGTTGGCCTTCAACGCCCATATAGACAATGTCTGCCAGAGAGCCGTGAAATTATACTCCCAGCTCTCACGAGCGGCCAGAGTCAGCTGAGGGCTGAAGGCCAAACCAAGATGATCTATAATGCCGCTGTGGAACCCACAATAACATATGCGGCCTGTGCATGGGCGGACTCAGCGAGAAAGCTGGGTGCACGGAAGCAGTTAAATGCAATACAAAGGGGCTTCGCCCAAAAAGCATGTTATGCCTACTGCAGAACTGTTTCCTTGCACTCAGCTCTCGCTATTTCAGTGATACTCCCGCTTGATCTACGAATCAGGGAGGCGGCTAACCTCTACTTAGCCCGAATGGGAAAAGCCGACAATATTATCCGGGACTTGGAGATCGAAACGGTGGAAACTTTTAATAACACCCCCCACCCTGCACAAATACAACGATTAGACTACACCTGCCTGATGGACCAGAGCGAGATAGATAATACCAACATTCCTATAAAAATCTTCACGGATAGTAGCAAGCTTGAGGGTAAGGTGGGCGCAGCACTGTCAATATGGACAGGTGATCGGGAGACGCGGCACCTTAAGCTCAAGCTTGCAGACCACTGCACAGTCTATCAGGCGGAACTTCTTGCGCTGAGCAGGGCCTCGGAAGTTGCTCTAGATACATCGGATCACAAAATTTGTATCTACAGCGATTCAAGAGCGGCAATCGAGGCCGTGTGCAGCGCCGGAACTATCAATAAGGTTGCCTTACAAACCAAGAAGAACATCGCGTGTGCCTTGAACCAGAACAGAGAGATATCTCTGTTCTGGGTCAAGGCACACGTGGGACTAACGGGAAACGAACGCGCTGACGAGCTGGCCAAAGAAGCTGCAGTTGGACTGAGGGTTAAACCCCATTATGACCTGTGTCCGGTCTCACACGCGAAGAGGCTAATCCGTGAGGAAACTCTTTTTTTTTTTTTTTATTGATACTTATACAAAAATGAATAGACAGTTAACAAATATCAGTGTTAAAAAGCCCATACTGGGCTTGTGCTAACACAGCTTCACGGGATATAAATTATAAGTAACGCTACAATGGAAAATTAAGTGACCTACAACTTAAATATCTTCTACTTAGTACAATTAATAAATAATTAAATAAGCATTCACCTGTTCATGTCACTGCATTGCCATTCAAAATACTAATTGTAATTGTCCCCATTCATACAACGCGTGCGCACGCTATGCGCCCGCAGAACGAGTGTGCTGCTACGCGTAATTATTGTAGTTTGCATGGGCATAGCTACAGTCTGTAAACAAGTCTTGACTCTCGTCCGTGTTGCGGTCGCTTATACAGGGCGATAGTAAATGTTACACATTATTATTTTATATATTGGCTGTATGAATTTATGTTTGTACTGAACAGATAATGTTAAGTATAGTGGAAGTATTAATTTAAATCTTCGTGAGTGGGATCGAAGGTAACAAGAGGGTACTACTGGTGGTGTCACTAAAATGTTCACACAGGATATAGGGGCAGCTCACAAGGTCTTTAAGGAGATTAAACTCAATAAGGAAATAACACAGGCACTGACCGGGCACGGTGGGCTCTCTGGGTATCTGTACCGCTTCAAGTGCAAAGAAAGCCCATCGTGCAGGTGTGACCCCAGTAAAATAGAAGATGTACCACATCTTCTAACAGAATGCCCAATATATTCGAGGCCAAGATATGATCTGGAGATGAAAATAGGACAAGATATAAAATAGGTGGATAATATAAAGGAAATCGTAAAAAGCAAGAAAAATAGGGAAGAATTTTTGATATATTAAACAAATGACTTTGGACGTTTGACGCACAGATTAGTGATATGTATCTAAGTTTGACGCGGAGCGCCATCTGTTTATGAATCAATGTAGCAGTAGTAGGTGTAGGTTGTCAAGCTACGGTACTACATAATATTTCCGCTAGATGTAGCATTTAGCAATTTATTTTGCAGAGGTGGGCAGAGTAATAAAAAACAGAGACTACTTGTTTTGTTTTTCGAATTTATTAAATTAAATAAACATGTTCATAGAATACTTTTTCATTTTATCCCCTTTTAACCCGTATTTTATGTATGTCCCGTATTATATGTACCTATCTCGAATCGTGAATACGGCTCAAACGATTTTCATGATATTTGGAGTGGGGGAGGTTTCAGGGGCGATAAATCCATCTAGCTGAGTTAAAATATATACAAAAAATGCAAATACTACTAAAAATTGATTTAAAACTTATTAAAAAAAATAAAAACATAATTTAAATTTGTAGTTTTTTAAAACCCTTAATACTTCTTACACAAGGAAATGATTTATAACAGGCTGTTAAAAAAAAAGTATATTTTAAATTATTTATTTATTATTGTTAGCGCCTGTTTCACCACTTTCTGATAAAGTGTCGAATAGGCTATTCACAACTTTTTTGACAGATTCTCCATACTTCATCTGTCAAGTTAAGCGGTGGATAGCCTATTCGGCACTTATCAGGAAGTGGTGAAACAGGGGCTTATGGCCTGTTTCACCGCTTCCTGATAAGGTGCCCGATAGGGTTATTTGACAGATTTTCCATACTCCATCTGTCAAATTAAGTGGTGGATAACCTTATCAGGAAGCGGTGAAACAGGCCCTTATGGCCTGTTTCACCGCTTCCTGATAAGGTGCCCGATAGGGTTATTTGACAGATTTTCCATACTCCATCTGTCAAATTAAATGGTAGATAGCCTTATCAGGAAGCGGTGAAACAGGCCCTTAGTCTTATTGACTTGGATTGTGAGGTCGTGGATAGATGAAATAAAAGAAATTCACTTTCATATTACGCTTTATTTTGGTAAAGCGCATTCGGTAAGGCACGTCTTCACTTCAAGGAGGAAAGGAGAGTAGTGTACAATATTTAATAGTAATATAAACTGACCTGCAGAGTCAACAAAAAACGTTTTGATTTAAAATTTACATTGAGTAATACCTAATTGATGAACCTTCCGTGCACTTTAACCTTAAAATCTGGGGATATCCAAAATGATCCAACATTCGTTGCAAGGATGAGGAAAACCCCAGAAAAACCTCACCAGATCACTAAATAATAATTAATTAATACTAAGTATTTATTGAAATATATAAAAAAAAAATCATTCACGTTCGTGTCCCTCAGGTCGAGGAACCTGGCTGCTGGCAGCAGCTTGGTCAGCATGTTCGCGATCTGGTTATCTGTTGAAGTACATTTCAAAGTTATTGTCTTATTCTCACATTGTTCTCGGGAGAAGTGATAATGTCAATATGTTTGGATCTCTTGTCACTCGATGGATCATTAGCGATACTAATACATCCATATCTTCATACTTCTATATTAAGATATAGGATTTTGACGTGGGAGAGCCATGCTTCGGCACGAATGGGCCGGCTCGACTGGAGAAATACCACGTCCTCACAGAAAACCGGCGTGAAACAGCGCTTGCGCTGTGTTTCACCGAGTGAGTGAGTTTACCGGAGGCCCAATTCCCTAACCTTTTTCCTTCCCTACCCTTTCCTATTTCCTTCCCTACCCTCCCCTATTACCCCTTAAAAGGTCGGCAACGCACCTGCAGCTCTTCTGATGCTGCGAGTGTCCATGGGCGACGGAAGTTGCTTTCCATCAGGTGACCCATTTGCTCGTTTGCCCCCTTATTGCATAAAAAAAAGGTTCTTTAATTTCAATAATAATACTAGTAGCTAAAGTCCTTAACCACAAAGCCTCTTTAACAGCTTCATGCAGAGCCATATATATATCGGCTTCTATCGACGAGGCTGCTACTGAAACTTGCCTCTTAGAGACAGACTTGCAGACTTCCAGAACCTTTATTCAAGTTTATACGTACCTTGAATTCCAGAGTAAACAAGTTGTTTACGCTCTTACCGGACATCACGGGCTTACCGTGGCAGTACACCATTACCCCAACTTCACTAAATGTCACGGAGTATCCGGTGATAACGGACAGCAAGTTGCACGGGACATCACAGAACGTTTTCTATCTTCTCCTTGACGCCCAAGTTGCTCGTAACAGCGATGGATCCAATCTTCGACGCGGAGATGAATGTCTACAAAATCATGGAGATAATTTTAAGAGGTGCACTTAGCCTGTAAGTTTAAAAATTGCATGTTTTCAGTATAATTGTGTCAATCCAATGGTATTTGTTACTTATTATTATGATTAATAAAGAGTTTTTATAAACAAATTATGTATTTTTCTCACAATATTGTTCTCGGGAGAAGACGCGGAGATGAATGTTTCATTTTTCGACACTGATATAGAAGTCTTTCAGCTTTTTCTCCGTTCTTGTTTCCCAGAATTCCTCATCTTAAATATCTTCTATGTCACAATAAATATCTTGATTATTGTGACATAGAACTACCATCAGGCAAGATAGGATGTACACTTTCATAATCTAATGTAACTTTGATAATTCTAATCTACCTCCGACTCTTATAATTCCTTTATTATCCAAAATTATATTCAACGCTTTTAAACTACTGCTTTTAAATTCCTTTTTATTTTTCAGATCCTTTAATTCATCTTCAAACCCTTCTTCTTGGCTTCTTTTTATACTAATTTCCAAAATACTTTCTAATTCTTCTCTCGACAAATACTGCTTATCCTTTTCACATTTATTGACTCCATGTTTTCTTATGTTTTTTTGCAAATCTACGACAATAAGCTAATACTCTGACCATCTTGTTCAGCGAAGAAAACTTATTCCAAAACGAAACATCAAATGTTATGGTATGCGATTTAATTTCTTCTAAATTTGTTATAAGATATTTTAGCCTTTTATAATCTATAATTTGATCCCTATGAAAGGCCGGACCATCCCACCATAAAGTAGCGCACTCTAATTCTGAAGGGGGAAGGCCACGAGACGCGCAATCAGCCGCATTTAGTTTGGATGGTACGTGGGACCAATGATGCGAATCTAATGTGGTCAATATACTTATCTAAAAATCGGCTGGCCACAAAAGTTTTCCAACAGCTCGGGTGACCATTCACCCAGGCTAAAACCACTTCGCTATCTGTCCAAGCATGCCAGTCTACCTTTTTAATCTCCAAAACTTCACCAACTTCTCGAATTAATTTCGCGAGCAACGTCGCTCCATACAATTCTAATCTAGAAATTGAGACTTGTTTTATAGGTGCTTCCTTCGTTTTAGAAGTGATTAAACATACATTTATGTGGGATAATTATTATTTTGTATTAACTTTTTAATTTGTAGTCTGTTTAGTCTATGTATAGCAACCCGGATGAGTGATGATTTGATAGATGACACTTTTCAGATGTGAGGGGAGTTGTCAGAGGTAAAAGCAAGAATAATGATTTGTTTTTGTGCGATTGTTATAGAATAATAAAGTTAGTGAGAATTTAAAACGTTTTTGCATTGGATTGAGCCTCATCCCACATTTATGTAACCCATTGTGTCAACTGCTCTGAGATAAACCACCGCTGAGTACGCCATTTTAGAAGCGTCCGAAAACCCGTGCAGCTCTAATTTCACCGAGTTCGAGCTAGTGTGTGACCAACGTGGAATTCTTATTCGAGTCAACGATGCCAAATCAGTATATTAAGTATTCCATTCTTTTAATTTACCTATGCTTACAAAGATATTTTGTTTACAAACTTTGTATGCACAGATTACTAGTATATATTCAGATTACTAGTATATATTTGTAGATGAAATTTGTATGACAGTGACACATCGTCGTTGCCAAAACAAGACCTCTTATGTGACGGTCTGGACGAAAATGACTTTTTTACACCATATTGTAGAGAATTAAATTCTCCACCTTGTACAAAAACTCACATGTGAAAAGGAGGCGAAAAAAAAGTCTCATGTGAAACTCAATAATAATTTCACAATCAAAATATCTCATGTGCGCAACTTTTACCCACTGTTACCTCTTATGTTGCTAAATTTAGCAATCAAAACCTCTCATGTGCAGCATAAGTGATAAAAAAAGAAAAAAAAAGAGGTATATTGACTAGGTATCGATATCATAATAAGTTTAAAAAATGTCTGAAATATAGATACATAAATAAGAAAAATAAACTGGCATGCTTACATACATTGAGATGTAAGGAGTTGACACCGCAACGCAATGCTTGGTCACATTCAAGAGACGCTATATAGCCGCAGTGCACTTAGTCGGCCGCGAGCTCTTCTGCGCACTTGACGTATGACAATTATAAACAAACAAAATAAAAGTCACAAAAATGCCTTGGTGTGTCCTAAGATATTGCAAAAATAATTCCAAAAATACTTCCAAATGCGACGGCATAGCATTTCATCGGTTAGTTTTCTTATTTAATTATTTTCAATTAAAATACGAACATTCAATTACTAAGCGAAGACGCGCGCCATTTCGCATTGTCATAGAGTAGTAGATTCAGAGGGGAATGTAGGCAGAATACAGATATCTATGATGAGACGACGATGAATGAAGTATTCACGGAGACGAGTTTGTATTTTGGTAATATAAATACGTTTTTACGTGTACATTATACATGCGTTCATTATAATTGTATTTATAAATATTTAGGTAATTTAAATAAGGTAAGTATGTAGTGGACTTTGGATCCATACTTATTATAACTAGCTGTCCCGGCAAACGTTGCTTTGCCATAATATAAAGTAATTCGCCCATATTATTTTATAGAAGTGACTATAAATAAGTATGTCACCATGGCAACGTCGACCGCTATCCCGTCGCGCAAAATTAATGGTCGCCGTCAGTCTCAGGTTGTAATAATTTGCTATTATTTATTCAACAAATGCACTTATTAATATACTAGCTTAAAAGTAAGGCCAAGTTAGCCTCGAAGTATTTTGGTGTTCTTAATAGAGCGCGACAGTAGGGATTTCAGTCCGGACCAACGCCTACAACTCTACAAGGCGCAGGTTCGGCCTCATACGGTGCGCCAAAATACCAACTACTCCCTCTGTATCGTATCCAACGATGTACGCTGCTTAATAAGTGCTATTGTGTATTATTGTACGAGTATTGAATTTGAACGAAGGGCCGCTCAAATTGTTGACTGCCATAGTGTTTTAAACAAGCTGGACCTCTTGGAATTGTGCGAGATGTAGCTTCGCTCTGCATCCTCTATAAATTGTATGACGGGGAGTGCTCTGAGGATCATCCCATCACCTTGATAAGTGTCATCACCAAAACTATGGAACGAACTATCACCAGAAGCATTTTAAGAACAAAGCATATTCCCACGCTTCCGCAGCTCTTCTGACGTTACGAGTGCCCATGAGCGACGGTTGTTGCTTTCCATCAGGTGACTCGTTTGCTCGTTTGCCCCGTTATTTTATATAAAACTAGCGACCCACCCCGGCGTCGCACGGGTATAAAATATATAGCCACAAAAAATATGCCTATAGCCTTCCTCAATAAATGGGCTATCTAACACAAATTTCAAATCGGACCAGTAGTTCCTGAGATTAGCGCATTCAAGTTAGCCCTTTCAAATAATTTCCCCCGTTTTTTCCACATTTTCCTCTATTTCTTCGCTCCTATTAGTCTTAGAGTGATAAAATATAACCTATAACCTTCCTCGATAAATGGGCTATCTAACACTGAAAGAATCATCAAAATCCGTTGCGTAGTTTTAAAGATTAAAGGGAACAAAGGGACATGAGGGAAAAAAGCGACTTTGTTTTATAATAAGTATAGATATAGATAGAAATCTAATTAACTTCTATGTCCTTGAGAAATCGTACTTGATGTTGATTAGTGAAAAAACGGTGTCTATATATTTTAGCAACTTGTTATATTATTATTTCGTTTATTTCTGCATGACTAAAAAGTTGGATTTCACTTAACTATTTTTAACTAAAATCCAATTCTTTAGTCATGCAGAAATAAACGAAACTTTGTTTGTATTCCCCTATCTTAGGTGAGCCGCCGTATTGGATGTAGAATGACATTACATTCGTTTTTGAGTTATTCTCAAAAAGTTCTTTCATTTAATATCCATACTGTTATTATAGGACGGCAAAGAAAATATATCTATTCCGCTTTTCTTGGATGGTCGGCCATTTTATATATTTATTAGTGATGTCACATACTGTATCGTGCATTGTCATTCAACCCAAACGTGTATACAAAATTTCAGCTCAATCGATTGAAATATTATATGTACATACATACTTACTTCGAAATTGAGTTCAAATATTCCACCCGAACTTACATAATAATGTAAATAATAATATTATACAGAGCAAGTTAAATAAAAGCTTTTAATAATGTTTAGTAAAAATCTTTGTTTTATTTTATCCACTTTCAAATTAGAGCAGGCTCCAAGGAGATGTTCGTTTGCAAAAATAGCGGACCGCGAAATGTTTTGTGATTCTTCTTCCTGATACTCTAGACATCGTAAAAAGCCATGTTGCCGCGCGCGCTCGCGGTCCCCCCCCCCTCGCCCCTTTACCGCTGTTCTAGACTCGCTTCGTGCGCTTGCGACGTTGCCAGCTCGTGAAACCCATGTCAGTCGTGGCCAAACGTTGTGTATAACTGTTGTTTTAGATTGTTTACGCTAGTTTAAAATCAATTTTAGTGTAAATTTACGGGTTTTTGTGTAAAAAATGTCACTCGAAGTCGTGAACTTAAAAAGAAAAAGACATTTTGAACTCGTTTGTTTGTTTTGTGATTCGCCAGATCAGTTAGTGATTAATCCAAAGCCAGAGTCATTTCTCACTATAAAACGGGCAGCAGAAAGACGTAAAGACGAAGTAAGTGTTAAGTTCGATAAACTGTACGATCCAGAATGCAGTGGTGCTCAATGCTTTTCCTGGCATAGAAATTGTATGGCAAGTTATGTAAGTGAGGAAAAAGTGCGGCGACGAGAATTAGCATTAAACAAGGAAGAACATAGTGCACATTGCAGTTCTGAACTCCGCAGATCTCAGAGAAATCCTGAAAATACCGTGCAAAGATTAACTTGTTTAATATGTGGCCAGATAACAAAAAATAAAATCAAAAGCCTTCATACATGTTCAGAACTGTCGGCGGCTCAAAATATTTTTAATACCGCACACATAAAACAAGATAACGTTTTCACAGCAATAAGTACTTGTCAGGTACCTCAGGATTTGTTAGCCAGAGATGTAAAGTATCACAAGTCTTGCTACCGGGATTATGTACGGATGCCGAGAGTGACTGAAAATAAACGAGGGCGCCCTTCTTCAAATATACCCTCAGAAATATTACAGGCTTCCTTTGAGAAATTAATGGACGAAATAAAAGAACAATTTTGTACTTGTTCCTTTGAACTGTCTCATCTGGCAACAAGAATGGCTGAAATCACGGGGTTGGAAGATGCAGTCGTGGAAAATCGAACAGTTAAAGCCTTGTTAATTGATAAGTTCGGTGAAAAAGTATTGTTTTCACATCCTGCTGACAAATCCAAATCGTCAATGGCATTTTTGTCAAATATCTCCCTAACTGAAGTAGTAGAACGTGTCCGTCAATTGGATACAGATAAAATAAAATTGTGCGCAAAACAACTAAGAGTTGAGGCAACAGCTGCTACACTTTTACCGGACGAATATTTATGTAACGAGACACTACTGGAAAGCGCAATTAATAAAACTGAATTGCCTCCAACATGGGTTATTTTTATGCAAACATTACTCGGTGCGAAGAACCAAAAATTGGGACAAAGATCTCTTCAGAGGGCCAAGTCAATATTTTGTGACATTGTATACTGTATCACAGAAAAAAAAACTCCTAAACACGTAGCACTGGCAGAGTCTGTTCATCATCTTTCCAGATCGAAACATTTAATTACAATATTAAATAAATTGGGGCATTGTATTAGCTATCAAGCAGTAAAAGATCTTGATACAGAGATTACAAGAGCTATTTTGAGTGAAAATGAAAACAAAAAAGTGATTGTACCTAAGAACATTGTACGTGATCCATCATTGTATTTACATGGAGCTATAGACAACAATGATTTTAATGAAGAAACGTTAAGTGGTAAAAACACTACACACGTGACAGCTATGGTTGTATATCAAGAACAAACTTCTTTACAGAATGACAGTTTCCTTCAAATTAGGCGTGCAGCTGTCGACGAAAATTGTGACTTAAAACACTTGACCTGTCAAGAAATTGATCATTACGAAACAAAAAAAACAAAACCGATTACCACAACAAATTATGTCGAAACAAGCTGTTTGTTAGATACAACGAAAAAATCACAAAGTGTTAATCTTTTGTGGGTCTTGTGCAGACTGCAGTACGAGGAAGATAAAAATATGTTTGTGAGACCCTCTATCAACGCTATTCCTGGATGGACTCCTTTCCAACAACTTCTGTCATCAGAAAATTTACCCAGGTCAACTGTTGGGTTTTGTCCTATTATCCCTTTCCCACCCACCTCACGAGATGTTGTGTATACCGCAATGAAAAACTTTATTAACATATGTCAGTCACTTAATAAAGAAACTGCAGTTCTTTCGTGCGATATGTCAATATACTTGCTAGCCAAACAGATTCAAATGTCCTGTCCCGAGTTTTCTAAAATGATATTACGAATCGGTTCCTTTCATTTACAAAAAAACTTTTTGCGATGCTTGGGCCAATTTATTGATGGAAGTGGGCTTGATAGGATTTTAATCGAAGCAGAAATATATGGCGAAAATACTCTTGCTTCTATTTTAAACGGTGTACAATACAACAGAGGCATAAGAGCACACAAACTTGTATATGAAGCACTTAGAAACCTACAATTTGCTGAATTCATGGATCAAAATGAGTTTTCCGATGGGAATGCTACAAAATTGTGTCTTCAAGATATAAGAGAGGCTATAGTAGATAGAGACCACGAGAGTTTGTTGGAAAAATATCAGCGACATGAAAAAACTATTGAAATTTTGCTTTCCAATTTTTCTTCTTTTTTAAAAAGTATGTGCAAAGAAAGCGAAACATTCAAGTTTTTTAATGACTATTGTGAAATGGTAGAAATACTTCTGAATTCAATAAAAGCGGACAGAGAAAGTGATTATGATTTACATTTGCAGACTACAAGGCAAATGCTGTCTTATTTTTTTCCAATGAACCACACAAATTATGTCCGTGGAGTATCACTCTATTTGCAAGACATGATTCAATTACCGAAAGATGTTGTGGATGAGTTAAAACGAGGAATGCTTTCAGTAAAGCGAGGAACTGGAAAGTTTAATTCAGTTGGCTGTGATTTGGCTTTGGAGCAGTCTCAGAACCGGTCTTCAGCTGTTACTGGAGGTTTAATTGGTATTACTCAAAACATAGAAGCCATGCAGCGATGGGTCCTTTTGTATCCGTTTAAAAACTCAATTCATTCCACACTACTATCATATCTAGAAATGCAAGCAGATGCTACAGGTGATATTGATTCAAAAGTTCACACTGAATGGAGTGACTCAAGGATTGCTAAGGATGAAAAAGATATCAAAAATCTTATCTCGAATTTGAATGATTATAATCCATTCAAGGCAAACGACGAGACCAATGTACTCTACAATATCTATACTGGTGCACTGGCTGAAAAAACAACCTCACAATGTCTCCTGAATATCAAAGAATGTGGCGAGAGTTTGCTCAAAGAATTTGAAAAAGAACGTTTGGAATTGAAACAGAAAAGTGTATTTGATACTATAAAAAGAAATCAATTTCTAAACTTCGGTCATCGTCAAAAACAGTGCAAAACCACAAGTTCTAACAAACAATTAAAAGATACAAAAGATGTCACGGATATTCAACAAGCTTTTATGTTAGCTACACAACGCGATTTTGATCTAAAAATACTGGCTTCTCACGAAATACTGGAATATCCAAAATTTCTTTTTGATGAAGATGGTTTTTACAAAAAGTCCGTGAAATCAAGTTTGGTTCTTGAAATTGAAAAAAAGCATGAGTGTGGGAACTACACTTCACAAGACATAATAAGCTCAAAAACTAATGCAAAAGTTTATATTGTAGATGGCATGGCGCTGGTGCATCAAATACAACTGAAAAGTTTTAGTACATTCGGAGAATTTGCAGCTGCGTTTTTCAAAAAAATTATGATGTTGTTGTCTCAGGATTCTGTTGTACGACTTGATGTTGTATTTGATCGCTATGATGATATATCTATCAAGTTTCTAGAATCAAAGTTACGAAGTAAAGGACAAAACCCAACACAAGTTGTCATAACTAGTCCTTCGACAAAAGTCCCAAATTGCAAAGACTTTTTCGTGAGTCCTGAAAACAAATTACAACTAGTGAAATTTCTATGCAAGAATGCCTTGGCTTATACAGAAGTCAATGAAAAAAGTGAGCTATATGTATGTGGTGGATTTGATGACCCCACAAAATGTTTTAAATTGCAAGGCGCAACTTTCACTGAAGTTACCGATTTGAAATCTAATCACACAGAGGCTGATTCAAGAATGTTCTGCCATATTTTTCATTCTGTCAAACACATCGACAGTGCAGAGATAATTATTCTAAGCCCTGACACCGATATTTTTGTATTAGGCCTTTATTTCTGGCATAAACTTGAAAATATAGGTTGTCGCGCTTTGTGGTTTGAGGGATCACGAAAGAAAACCCGTTTTCTGGGGTGCCATTTAGCTGCACGAAGTCTTGGCGAAAATATATGTGACATTTTACCTGGGTTGCACTCTTTAACTGGCTGCGACACCACAAGTCGCATAGGTACAAAAACACAAATGTTGAACGCCGCGAATCTGGATTTTGTTCAGGATGCAGTTTCTGCTATGGGTGATGGGCTTTTGACTAGTAAGCAATTTAAAGATCTAGAAAAAGTTTGCAGTTACTTAATTTCTAAACAACAAACAACAGCAGATGATCTTCGACATAAATTGTTGTGCCAAAACATAGGTTTTGCCTTAAATTTGACAAGAATTATATGTACCTCTGATGCATTGCATTTACACTGTTTAAGAGCATCAGCTCAAGTTTATCTATGGAAAAGCTCTTTTGAACCGATATTTGACCATATTGATTTCCTTCAGTTTGGTTACGAGTTACGCGAAGGAAACCTTTACCCAAAGCAAATGTCAAAAAAATCTCTACCTGACTCTTTGATAAAACCGTGTAAATGTCAATCCAACTGTCGCACAATGTCGTGTACCTGCAGAAAAGCAGCACTGAAATGTATATCCTTGTGTAAATGTGTAAACAATAATTGTAAAAACTTGTAACAAAATCAAACTGTTACTTGCATGTGTAAGCATTTTTCTCCGTAAATTTCGTAAAATTGCATCAAAATAAAAAAAATCTATTAGTTTACTACCTTGTATTTTATTTATAACACAAAATTACCAATAATTCCATAATTCAAACCAAAAACTTTGTAATTTATCAATAATATTTGTGATGGAGGGGAGGGGGGAGGGGGATCACAAAACTGGTTGGCAACATCTGTTTATAGGATGTCTGGGATCTATATAATATATATCAGAAGTCAGATTGAGGTCCGCAATTTTTGCAAACGTCTCCACTGAGTCCGAAATTTTAAGAAATATATTGAAATATCGAAACTCGCCATCTTTGAATGCTCCCCCCGCTCCCCCATGCAACTTTTTCACTGTACGAACTATTGAATCGTAAACAATGGACTATTGTTAATTATTTAAAATAATAATTTAAAAAATATATTCATGAGTTTTCAATCTATAGTGGTTTAAAGTTAACCCAAAAATGGAGCATTTTCGTAAATTTTCTAAAAAATCTTAGAGAAAGTGTAAGAAATGTTATAGTATGCTATATATTCGTGATCTACTCAATAAGCTCTTTCATTTGATACCCCACACGGCATGTTTTGGAAAAAAAATTTTTTTTCTTTGTATGCCATATTTAATTACCGGGGTGGGGGGAGGGGGACCACAAAACTGGTTGGCAACATCTGTCTATAGGATGTCTGGGATCTATACAATATATATCAGAAGTCAGATTTAGGTCCGCTATTTTTGCAAACGAAACTCCACTGAGAGTCCGGTCTAAATAGAGTCTGCGTTCATTCGAGTGTAGGCACAAAACTTTGTCACTTCTGCGGTACTGATCTATAGCCATCACCGCCCCGCCTCTCACCCCGCTCATTCTTCAAGTGTGACATGTTTTTTGTTGGCAATAGCAACTCCATACATCTCAATGCTTACATACAAATTTTTTTCACGAAAAGGTTTTTTTAAGTTTTTACAAAACTTGCATCTTTGCACATGAGAGATCTTGTTTTGGCAACGACGACATGTGACTTAACTGATGATGAATTTTAAATTATTTTTTTTTGGCACTGACCTGGCGGTGTGCTTTGCCATAATATGCAAAGGCAGGGTAGTCAATAGGCTATTTTTTAATTCTCAATGGGATGTTTTCTTTTTATCATCTATACCAGACGGCGCGACAGTAGACACTCACTAATTTTCTATTGGTTCCCCACCGAAGCCACTAAATATCTGTTATCTTGCACAAGTGCAGGTAAGATGTTGTCAAAACCAAAATGTATTATTCCTGTGACATTTGGTGTGAACAACGGTAAATAGGGCTATTTCTTCCGCGAGTTTTAACTAAAACATCGTTATTATAACTTTATTATCCTATTCATTGGAATATTATTGTGTCTTTTTCAAATTGAAATGTATCAAGTTTTACATGCTTTTGCCCAGTTATGTAGCAATTATTGATGGTATTCCCTGGTATTACCGATAGTTGTCTACCCATACGCCATCTAGTTACTAAAATGGAAGCTGTTTGACAATCAAATCAAAAAGCTAAGAAAATTCCTCATTTAACATTATTTGTTTATTTTTTAAATTTATTTCGTGTTTAATGCCTATGACTTTTATATTTAATTGATGAGGAATTTTCTTAGCTTTTTAATTTGATTGTCAAACAGCTTCCATTTTAGTAACTAGATGGCGTATGGGTAGACAACTATCGGTAATACCAGGGAATACCATCAATAATTGCTAAATAACTGGGCAGAAGCATGTAAAACTTGATACATTTCAATTTGAAAAAGACACAATAAAATTCCAATGAATAGGATAATAAAGTTATAATAACGATGTTTTAGTTAAAACTCGCGGAAGAAATAGCCCTATTTACCATTGTTCACACCAAATGTCACAGGAATAATACATTTTGGTTTTGACAACATCTTACCTGCACTTGTGCAAGATAACAGATATTTAGTGGATAATATTTTACCAATAATGAACATCAAAAATCCAAATAACACAATTTGGGGAAAAATAATAAAAACCACACCGACAATAAAAAGTAGAAGTAGAAAACTCTTTCAGTTATCATGTTTTCAGTTTGACAAGTGCAAGCGTGTCCCTAAGCTGTTACCAGTATACTGGCCTAATTGCTTAAGCCAATGATCGCTTAGGAGTATGATATTTTGATTGATATTACACTTGACAGTACACTGATATTTTTTAGAAACACGACCAACATGTAGTCAGTAATGCCAACCTGCAGATAATTTCAAATCGGTGGGGAACCAATAGAAAATTAGTGAGTGTCTACTGTCGCGCCGTCTGGTGGAGATGATAAAAAGAAAACATCCCATTCTCAATAATTAATTGGATTTAATTAAAGTTATGTTTAATGTAGTGAGTTTTTATTTATCTTAGAACTTTTATAATAATTATTATGATGTTAATGCTATAAGTACCTACAATTGTTAAAAATTATTTTGCACGCCACTTATTAGTTATTAGGCATAATATTGGAATAGAATATTGGAACCATTTCAGTAAAATTGTAAGACCTTTTGTACCATATTCTATTCCAATGCCATTTGTGATACAATCGATAAAGCCATGTTTTCAGTAGAGGTATTCGAGTCGATAATATTAACAATTTCAGCCCGGGCAATTAACGTATGTGCAGGCCAAGTTATTTCAATTTCACGAATGTTTATCCTTTAAATGACCCTCAACACTGACAGCTCCTCCAGGAATTATATAACAAATTCAGGAATTATATAGCACACAAACTGGATTTGTTCCATTGAATTTTTCCCATTGGGATCGATATCTACAAATATATCAATATTACAGCAACTATTTTTAGGTAAAATTGTATCAGCAAATCATTATACTTTAAATACCTATCACATGGACCTATCACTTATATTTGTCAGCTATTCGTAACTGTCAAACAAATTAAAGCCTCAGTAAAAGTGGCAGAATTAGCTGTAGTAACTAATACCAGGCTGGTTGATCATTTATTGTCCAATAATTAAGTCTATCTCGCTTGGTAGTTGTTTTACAGTCTCTATAATATGGCTTGATCTATTTTATCTCCAAAACCCTTTAATATAGTATTAGAAGGTAAAAACTTTAGATTTCATTTCCATTATTCTTGTTCATTGGCTCCTACCCACACATTTTTTAGTAAATATTATTTACTAAGATAATATTACTTGAAGTATAAAAAGTCTTGCTTACTTGTTGAATTCTGCGGTTGCCGAGTTGTCCCTGCTGTATTCGCGAACCAGCAGTTAACCGTCGTATGACCGAGGCGTTGACAAGCTTCAAGGCAGTATTTGCGTAGCGGACCCACGTAACCGCAGTTGCACGATGAATAGGCTACTTGACCTAATTTTTTTCTTCATGCTAATCGCTTGATAATCATTCATTTTTACAAAAAAAAACTAATATTTTAATATTTTACACAGTAGAAACCCATAAAAATGTTTATTGAAAAATATGCCTCTTAAATGGCGCCGAAAACACTGTCCGCCATAGTGTGACGTCATACGCTTTGCATTTTAAACTCTCTTTATTGAATTTTTTTTAATGTGCTAAATGTACGAGTCTAAAAGTGCCCAAAAATTATAAAATAATTATATAAGAAATTAGAAATCATTTGTAATGTTGAAAACTTTTGGAGAAAAGTTTTGGCCATTTCATTTCCCGTCTACAATAAATGGAGATAATATATATAAAACTGATGTTTTATTCAAATAAATTATTATTGAAGAAAATATATAATAGGCTTATTCTTATTATTTATGTACAAATAAACTTACATGTAGCGAGCGCGATAAATAAAAGATATTAAATTAGTATGAGGATGACGTCACATCCAAATCGGAAGTACTGCAAAAGCGTTTTCGTCAGTACAATTCCTATTTTCATAAAATCATATTTTCAAATCGACTTTATTTATCAATCATAAGCTTTTATTTGATAATAAGGGTGAAATACGGTTTCCTAGGCCAAGTTCTACTAGAAATATGCATTTGTTCAATGAAATTGAATATAGGTCAAGTAGCCTATTGTCAATCGGTTATACTGTTCCATCCGTAAACCTCCTGCTGGTCGATTTATGCAGCCATGTAGCTTACATTACAAGCGTCGTCTTCTTGTTCAAACTTTGGTATCACTTTTGCATCAGCTTGAGTAATTCTGCGTCGTTTTGTCACTGGTTCACTATCACAATCACTGTTGTTTATGTTCGAAAAGAAAAAAAAATCACTTTCTTCGCCGTCAATCGCCGAGAGTCAGGACAAGTCTGGGCGTTCTTCTCCTTTTGCCAAGTCCCGCAGCATAAGGACCAGACATTTTTGAAATGATCCCACTTCTGAAATATTAAGGAGTAGTAAAAGTCTTGAATAATTATACATTGAGCGGTATTTATTCGAGCAGAGTTTCACCTTACACGTTTCAAAGTTATTTACAGAATGCCCCCATCAATGCAATATGGCTGGCTTTTATACCATTTTACACAAAAGAAATTAACTTCCGTTGACAATTGAAATATAGTAAAATCATTAAAGAATACATTAAAAATTAAGAATGGCTAAGAATAAGTGGGTATATAATTCTAAATATTAATTAATGTACTTCTCATATTAAATATAATTATTTACTTAAATATGAGAAGAGGAAGTTATAACGGAAGTAAATAATCCTCCTGTCCATTTATAACTAACTAATTCGCAAAAAACCTGCATCTATAATAAATCGCGTAAGGGGAAGTGACAACAGCATCCTGAGGATTGTGGCAGATTCCGCATGCACCCATATTGAAGAACTACGTGCGGATAATGAATGAATTCGAGAGCAGATCTCTAGGACACAATATCCGCCCGTGGTTCTAATTGGGTGCATGATTAACTTTTTAGTGTTAAGTTTTTATTTTAAGTAATGTAATATTTTGACTAACCCAATAATCTTTACTTTTATGTTTGTATTACTAACCAATGGACCATAGTAGTCTGAAATAAAGATATTTGTATTTGTATTTGTATTTGAAATTCCGATCTCTGTTTAGCAAAACAAGTCGTGACGTCATGACCGGTTTTCTTACAAAAAGCGCATACAGTTAATGAAGTAATAATATTACTCGTAGTATTTGAACTTATCGTAGAACCGGTATTGTTTTCAGGCTTAGGACGTTTCGGGCAAAGCTTTTGTACATGACCGACGTTACCGCACGTATAACATTTTAAATCACGTCTATTATGGGTTTGACTAGGCGTAGCACTACGTTTACGATTATTGAAATCTAAAAATTTACTGCGCGAAGGACGCACAGGATTATGGAATGCACTCGGCTTTGGTTTAGTGTAAATAGACAAAAATTCAACAAGGTCTTTAGATTTAAGTCGAGCATTTATGGCTGTAGCACGAATCTGCGGATCGCAAATGCCACGAATAACAATAGCAACGATTAAATCGTCGCTCAAGCCTTTTACTATGTTCAAACGTAAAAGCGAGCGTCTAGCATATTCCGCGTATGTAGCAAAGCTAGTGATGAGCAAAATTAGTCTTGGTCTTGCAGTCTTGGTCTTGGTCTTGCAAAAATTGCAAGACCAAGACCAAGACCAAGACTACCCTAAGACTAGCAAGACCAAGACCAAGACTAGGTGTGCAAGAACAAGACCAAGACCGATTATGCAAGAGTCTTGCTTAATGCAAGACTCTTGCTAATTAAAAAATTAATTAGTCGCAGTGACTATAATATGAGATAAAATATTTATAACTATTAAAAATGTTAATAACATTATCTACTTCTCATGAGTTTCAAGTTCTTATACAGCCTGGAAACAGGCAGACGAACAGGCAGCGATGTGTAAGTATGTAATTGGGTCCCGTTTTTACCCTTTTGATTATGTAACCATGCATTCAAACTAAAAATTTGGGAATACATATTACATATACATTATACATGGCGGCCGAAAAGTAAGATCTTTCAACCGAGAGAGAATCCGAAAATCTGGTCAAGTGCGAGTTGGACTCGCCCATGAAGGGATCCGCAGCAGCCAAAAAGGTTTATTTCATGAAATTAAAATAATAATAATAATAATAATAATAATAATAATAATAATTTTATTGTTAAGTAGGTATACATATCAATTAAGTACAATGGATTTCCTCCTAAAATATAACGACAAAAATTCGCACTATGTACTTAGTATCTACTTATCAGTATTATAACACATATTAATGCCTTGCCACAGTTTGGTTGATCTCTGACCCCGAAACTATTATAATGTGATATCGGAGTCAGTGATTCTCACGGTTGAGGCAGGTTATAAGAGAAAAGAACAATACATTATTCATGTTATAATAATAATCATCTATCATGTTTTTGGGTTAGGTAAACAGTGACTTTTAAATATTAGGTATATCTTAAATATAAAAAACATAGGCAAAATTCAAGGTTAAAAGGGTGATATTGTGTGTGTGTATACTGTATGTGTATGTTTATGGTATCCTAGCCCTACGACACGAGAGTCTTGGGTTCAGTACATGGTACTGTCTAGGGGAAAGAAGGGAGTGTGTGTGTGTGTGTGTGTGTGTGTGTGTGTGTGTGTGTGGTGTGTATTCGTGTATATGCGTGTGAGTGTTTGTATGAGTGCTGACAGTGCATGCTCCATTGCCCTTCGACAGTATCTTGGGTTCAGTAAGTAAAAAACTGCCATGGAGCAAGAATGACAGATGTTGTGTGTTTGTATGGGTACTTTAATAGGTCTTATAATATGTTGAATTTTAACGCATATAAGGCGTATAATACATTGTGTCGACGTGCTAATGTGTGTGTGTATGTGTGTGTTAGAGTGCGTGTATGAATTCAGGCGGTGCATGCACCATAGCCCTACGACAGCGTCTTGGGTTCAGTAGAAAGTACTGCTATGGTGCATGAGTGTTTGATGTGTTAGTGTATGTTATGACTATAGGCTATGATTGCCGTTACTAAATTATACCTATATATTATAATATTATACATATAATATAATATGATGTATGCTATAAGTTTTAATATACGACGAGTAGGAGACTTTCAGTTTCTTGATAAGTTAGCTTAAGGAGGTATGAAGTGATGGCTTTCTTTGCATCAAATCTTGAGAGCGAAAATATAGAAATTATGGAGTTGATTTTATTATATATTTTAGACGAGAGGATATTATATTGACGAGCAGCGAAAGTGGTTTTATGTTTATTTACTGGGCAGATTCTGCTACGTGTGTGTCGACTCGTGTTAGATGGTACAAAAGGTAAGGAGGCATGCTTACGAAGAAGTGTACGCAGAATATATAGCTGGCGGACAGTCAAGACATTGCATTCGGAGTACAAAAGTTCAGTGCTATACCTGATATCTTTGAATGTCATTATTTTTAGGATAGCTCTTTGAGCTCTCTCAAGTGATAACATTACACTGGAACCGGCGCCACCCCAGATTGGGATGCAGTATGTCA
This sequence comes from Polyommatus icarus, assembly GCA_937595015.1. Lineage (NCBI taxonomy): Eukaryota > Metazoa > Arthropoda > Insecta > Lepidoptera > Lycaenidae > Polyommatus > Polyommatus icarus. Next base: position 120,467 of record OW569322.1, on the reverse strand, counting down.
GGATTGACTGGCATAATGATAAGTATATCATTCTAGTCAATTCGAAACTAGCCATATGCCTTATGATTTTGAATATATATAATAATATAATAATAATATAATAAAAAAATAAAGAGGGCCCCTGGTCCTCTTTATACCACGAGCTTAAACCCAGTAGTAGTAATGAGCCAAGCTTTTTCTCAAATATTAAAATTAACAACTCTTACACTTGTAGTTTAGACGAAACGGCGAAGGCATATCTAAACGTTCTCATCCCAGACGACGAGCCCTCCTTGGATGATGAACACCACCGCGACATAAGGAGTAGAATGTTAGACCCCATTCATACACCGGTCTCAGATTTACCAACTTCGGAGGAGTTTAGTAAAATAGTAAACCTTTTGCCTATAAAAAAAATCTGCGGGCGAGGATAAAATATCGAATATTATGATAAAACAAGCGTGCTTAGCGGCCAATTCATCGATTCTACATGTTTACAACAGATGTATCGCAGAAGGTATATTTCCAAAAATTTGGCGCACCGGTTGCTTAAAATTAATACCTAAAGCAGGAAACAAACCTCCAGACGACCCAAAATCTTACCGTCCGATAACGTTACTGCCTTGCTTAGGTAAATTACTAGAACGTCTCATCGTACCTCGCCTGCTACCCGGTGGCCCTAAATTTCATAGTCATCAGTTCGGTTTCACCGCCGGGAAATCGACTGTTGACGCGGCTATGGAAGTTAGAAAAATAGTAAATCTTTCGGAATCGAAATACGTGGTCGCCATTTCATTAGATATTTCCGGCGCGTTCGATCATGCTTGGTGGCCGATATTATTATTAAAACTAAAAAATCGAGGCTGCTACTCTAATATTTATGCCATAATACGTTCTTACTTTTTTAATGGTCAAACTAAGCTTCGACTTGGACATTGTACACACGCCAAAGATTTAACTTGCGGCTGCCCTCAGGGCTCTGTTATCTCGCCAAAACTATGGAATTTCGGATTTGATGATTTATTAAGTCTTCCCCTACCACCGCTGTGCGTACTAGTTGGCTACGCCGATGACGGTTTTCTCATCGTTCAAGCAGATTCACGTTCCGAAATTGAATCTAAAGCCAATGATAGTCTTAATTTAATATCGAGCTGGGGTAAACGTAATCGCCTGAAATTCGCCGCGCATAAAACTTACCAAATTCTTTTAAAAGGTTCCCTTATATCTTCCCCTAGCATTAAACTTGACAATATTAACGTTAAACGCAAACAGTCGCTCTGTTATCTTGGTTTTTACTTGGAAAATAAATTTACATTTTTAGAACATATAATTGAAACTGGTGAGAAAGCGAAGCGCAATTTTTACTCCTTTACCAAAATATCTACGTCGACATGGGGCCTCTCTTTCAAAACCCTAAAATTAATTTACACCGCTACTTACCTAGGCAGCATTTGCTACGGGGCCCCCGTGTGGGCCGACAGAGCAACTATCGGCGCGGCTCGTCGCAAGTTGCTACAAAGCCAACGTCTTGCTCTTATATTCTTGTGCAAAGCTTACAGGACCACAAGCACTGAAGCCTTGCCTGTGTTAGCCGGAGTTTTACCCGTTGACCTTGAGATTCAGCGTCGTGCGACAATGTATTATCATAACAAAAACATTGACAATCCGTTCTTTTTAAGCGCTCGCGATAAAATTAAAATAGCAAGATTGTTTGAACCTTTAGAAAACTCTGTGCAAAGCCTAATCTCCGAATGGCAGTCGCGATGGGACTGTTCCACCAAAGGGCGTCATCTTTATAATTTTTTCCCTAATATTCGTGAACGGTTATCCAAACATTGGATGGATATTGATCACTGCGTTTCTCAATTCCTGACCGGTCATGGAAATTTTAAGGCCAAACTTTACGGATTTAAACTAGTGCCTTCACCCATGTGCGAGTGCTCGACCGAAGGCAACATGTTTGAACAAACCGCTCATCATGTTCTCTGGGAGTGCAGTCTCTGGCAGGACGAAAGAACTAATATGCTAAACAACCTATTCTGTACATCTGGAGTCGCATACTACGGTGATCTCGTGGACAGCGCTAGGAACTTCCGTGCCTTCAAGCGTTTTTGTCACAATTATTATTGGCAACAGTCAAACACAATAAGCTCCAATATTAACTTAGCTTAGCTTAGGAGTCAAAATTATTATTAACCTTATTTCCGTGGTGCTCCCCCTTAAGTTCTTTGACTTTCGGTCATTGCAACTTTGTGCTGTCTCCCGCTTTTATGGGGAGGGAAATTGGAATCTTCCTACTCCTCCTATTTTCTTCTGATTAATTTCGTTGCGGGTCCCAAGACAGTTTTAGCATGTCCCTCGGGCTCCCTGAGATCATATCAAAGGGTTTTCGTGGTTGGATACCGCTGTCGATCCTGGCGACACAGGAGATACAGTGGTGGGAATGTGTGGTGGGCCAAAGCCCGTTTAAAAAAAATATATATAATAATTTGCGGACGCGGGAGTTTAGAGCTGATATATGGGAATGCCATTTGAGATTTGCATCTATATATACTCCTAGATATTTTAATGAAGAGGTGGTTTTAATAGTAGTACATCCACAATGATCAGACGGTGATTTACAAGTGTGTAAAACTATAGTTGATAGATTGCCTTTTGGACCTGATGATGGGGTGACAGAGAAAGCAATAATATTAGTTTTATTTATGTTTAAGGTCAGTAAGTTTTGTGTTAGCCAATCCTTAACAATTAAGAGAGCGCCTTCTAATTTTTCTTTGGCATCTTTCCAACTGGCGCCATATACAAGGAAGGATGTATCATCGGCGTATGCAAAAAGGTCATAGGAGGGTAGTTCAAGTTGACACAAATCGTTCAGATAGATCTGAAAGAGTGTAGGTCCTAGTATACTGCCTTGTGGAATTCCGTAAGTTATTTCGTCTAGTTTACTAATGTAGTTGGCAACTTTGACACATTGCATACGACTTTGTAGATAGCTACGAAAGATGTTAAGAGCTTCTCCTCGAATTCCACAGCGCTCCAGCTTATCTATAAGGATGGGGATTGATACAGTGTCGAAAGCTTTCGAGAGATCAAGAAAAGCACCATAGCATTTCTGGTTATTATCTAATTTTGTTGAAATTTCCTGAGTGAGGGTTAAAACAGCGTCTTCTGTTGAAATTCCTTTTCTAAAACCGTACTGATTATTAGCTATAATATTGTGTTTTTGCAAAAAATTTACTAGGTTGTTATTTAAAATTCTCTCTAGGATCTTCGACATAGCTGGTAAGACTGAGATTGGTCTGTAGTTAGAAAAATCGCTTTTTTCTCCTTGTTTATAAATGGGATGAACTAGAGCAGTTTTTAGTGCTTTAGGAAAGATGCCATATTTTATTGATAGATTACAGATATGAGTAATCGGTGGAGCAAGAACATCCTTAGAGGCTTTAAGTATAGCTGGTGAAATACCGTCCCATCCGGCCGCAGAGTCAGAGCGTAAACCAGTTATTAAGTGTCTTACTTCCGCCGTATCCGTTTCAAATACAACAAGTGAGTGCGACTGTTTGCAGTTTCCTATTCTGAGTGGAGTGTTGGGTGGAGTTATTTTTGAGGCAAGGACTGGACCAATGTTGACAAAGAATTTATTAAGATTATTAACTGCGATTTGGGGATCTGAGTCAGATTTTAAGAGATCATATGGGGGATTAGTATTGTTACGAAAAAGGACACGTAGTGCCATCTAGCGTCAGGCTAGCGCAACATAAAACGCAAACGAATCCCCTAATCGACACAAGATGGCGCAAGGTGTACGATTGCATGCTCGAACATTCCGCACATGTTTACGTAAACAAGTGTTGTTTACGTGTTTATGCGAATGTTCTCGTACAGTCTAGGGTTCGATCCGGCCCGTATAAATAATCGCAGACAGTCGAGCCGGCAATTCAGTTTTATCTGAGCGGTCTTCGAGGCGACTTCGGAGCGAAAACAAGTGATTAATAGTGAGTGATTGTGATTGTGATAGTGACTCGGCTACGACCTAGGACAGTGATAGTGCTCAGTGATTTGGATCTAGTGCTTAGTGTTTGGACTCAGTGATTAGTGTGAGCTAGTGTTTGTGAATAAAGTCTTCAAGAGAGTCACCAGGTCTTTTTCTCCGAATCCAAAGAACCCTAGCACGTAACAGTATGCTCGTTTCTATGTGTAATATCTTTAATTATATTCCAGGTTGTTTTAGAGTTATTTGAGAGTTCCAATTTCGATTTGTAGTAATCACGTTTTAATTTACGAAGTAGGTAGTTTATATAGTTGCGGTATCGTTTATAAGTAATCATTAATATGTTATTATTTGGATCTGTTTTTAGTCTTTTATGTAACCTGTCTCTGTTTCGAATGCAACGAAGTATGCCCGGGGTTATCCAAGGTTTGAGAATTACTCTTTTGCTGGGGGTAGTACATAACGTCGAGTGTGATTTTACAGACTTAGCAATAATTGAAATTAACTCATCAGTTGCTTGCTCAACATTGTCATTGTTTGTTACTGAAGAATAATCTTGGTTGTCAAGATCTGTTTTGATAGCTTGGTAATCTATTTTTAGTGATTGTCTCTTAGGTCGGGTAGGGGCTTGAACAGTTTTTTTATTTATACAGAGTAAGGTAGGATAGTGGTCAGTAACAGGTGATTCAATGACGTATGTAAGTATATCTGTTGTTAATAATTTACCTCTATTATTGACCATAATATGGTCAAGGCAGCTAGTTTCACGTGTTGGGAATAGATATGCTGGAAGAAATCCAAAAGCAGCCATACTTGTAAGATATTTATCTGAGAGAGGGTGGGTGTTATTTTGTTTTATGTCAATATTAATGTCTCCAATTAACACTATTATATTATTAGGAGGCACACTAGATAAGATATTATTTAGGCTATTAATAAATTTATCCAAATTTTTGTATGATGGGGATCGATATACTGAGATAAGGGTAATTTCATTACCAATATTACATACCAGACAATTTGCTTCATCGAAAAGAGGTTCATGTATTTGTACGTCCATATCTGTTTTTACATATAACACTACACCATCGTTTTGTAGTTGATTACTGGTAGTGTAAAAGTAAGTATATCCATCAATTTGTGGTATGGAAGAGTTTTGTGTGAGCCAACATTCACTTATTTTTAGGGTTCCGTACCCAAAGGGTAAAAACGGGACCCTATTACTAAGACTTCGATGTCTGTCCGTCTGTCCGTCTGTCTGTCACCAGGCTATAACGCAAGAACCGCTATAGCTAGACTTCTGAAATTTTCACAGATTGTGTATGTCTGTTGCTGCTGTAACAACAAATACTAAAAGCAAAATAAATTAAATACTTAAGGGGGGCTCCTATACAACAAACGTGATTTTTCTGCTATTTTTTGCTCTTCATCAATATCGGCAACACATAGGCAATTGAAATGTTCACAAAATACTTAATTGTATTTGTGCTTTAATAATTAATAATAAAATTAAAATAAATTAAATAATTAAGGGAGGCTCCCATACAAAAAATACAATTTTTAGTCTATTTTTGCTCTGTAGTGGTACGGAACCCTTCGTGCGCAAGTACAACTCGTGTTTGGCCGATTTCTGTTGAATTAATGAAATTAAGGTATACCATTTATAACGTATACAAAAACTACTTGCTAGTTCTCGTTCAAACCAATTTTTTCTTGGTAGTTTCTTTAGTAATGTACAATCATAATATATTTTTTTAGACTTATCATGCCTTATCTTATACTTTAGAAGTTAGAGGGGAGAGAACAAAGATTTTACCACTTTGGAAAAGTCTCTCTCATATTTTTTCTATTTTTGTATCAAAATAAGTATTATTGTGGTTCACAGAATACACCTATTTACCAAGTTTCAATTGTATAGCTCTAAGTATATAGTTTCGGAGAAAAGTGGCTGTGATATACGGACGGACAGACAGACAGACAGACAGACAGACAGACTGTATGACGAATCTATAAGGTTTCCGTTTTTTCCATTTGGCTACGGAACCCTAAACATAATCTAGATCCCAGAAAAAGTTCTTATTTTTCAAATTTTTTTATTTTTCTGTGTTTTTGAGAAAATGAAAACGTTTACAAAAAGTTTTGAAAAATGTTTGCAAGAGTCTTGCTTTTTGCAACTAGGCGTGCAAGACCAAGACCAAGACCAAGACCAGACAGATTTAAGCAAGACCAAGACCAAGACTGCACAAGCAAGAACAAGACCAAGACCAAGACTGGTCGAGTCTTGGTCTTGGTCTTGCTTTGCTCATCACTAAGCAAAGCGATCAGAATTCGTGCTCATAACCTCATAAAGTATGTTAGCGACATCGATTCTTCGTGAGCACAATGGCTTAAATTCCAAAATAAAATTGGTCCAACTGCGGTCACTGGTGACCCAGTCGTTCAGCCAACTACGGGCGTCCCCTTTTAAGCAATTAGCTATTCTCGCTAAGCACTCGTTATCGTCCCACCCGTTGATCGCGCGAGCTTTTTCAACTTCTTCACACCAAGAATCGATGTCGTGTAAGCTCGGATCGAAATTCGAAATGTAATAATGGTTGGATCTTACTTTTGATAGCACGCCGAGTGCTTCGATGATCCTGTCCGTCAGTTCGAGTGTAGGTAACGAACTCGCGGTGGACGTTTCGGCAGCACTGGCGGTAGATTCCGGCGGTGGAACCGTTTCCGACGGTGTTGATGGCTCGGACGCCACGTGGTCGGGCTCGATAGCAAGCGCGCGCACGGAGCCCACGCTGGCCGATGGAATGGCGCGATCCTCCAACGACCGTAGTCGCGCGAGGATCGTGCCTATCTGTTCCTGCAAGTTGCTATTCGAGCTCTCGTCGCGACGCGTGGCCCTACCGCCGCTAGCACGTGTTCGGCGTCCAGACATTATTTAAACTTAAAATTATTAACCACTACAATTTCAAAAATGTCACTCGCTGCCATTGAGATGTAAGGAGTTGACACCGCAACGCAATGCTTGGTCACATTCAAGAGACGCTATATAGCCGCAGTGCACTTAGTCGGCCGCGAGCTCTTCTGCGCACTTGACGTATGACAATTATAAACAAACAAAATAAAAGTCACAAAAATGCCTTGGTGTGTCCTAAGATATTGCAAAAATAATTCCAAAAATACTTCCAAATGCGACGGCATAGCATTTCATCGGTTAGTTTTCTTATTTAATTATTTTCAATTAAAATACGAACATTCAATTACTAGGCGAAGACGCGCGCCATTTCGCATTGTCATAGAGTAGTAGATTCAGAGGGGAATGTAGGCAGAATACAGATATCTATGATGAGACGACGATGAATGAAGTATTCACGGAGACGAGTTTGTATTTTGGTAATATAAATACGTTTTTACGTGTACATTATACATGCGTACATTATAATTGTATTTATAAATATTTAAGTAAATTAAATAAGGTAAGTATGTAGTGGACTTTGGATCCATACTTATTATAACTAGCTGTCCCGGCAAACGTTGCTTTGCCATAATATAAAGTATTTCGCCCATATTATTTTATAGAAGTGACTATAAATAAGTATGTCACCATGGCAACGTCGACCGCTATCCCGTCGCGCAAAATTAATGGTCGCCGTCAGTCTCAGGTTGTAATAATTTGCTATTATTTATTCAACAAATGCACTTATTAATATACTAGTTTAAAAGTAAGGCCAAGTTAGCCTCGAAGTATTTTGGTGTTCTTAATAGAGCGCGATAGTAGGGATTACAGTCCGGACCAACGCCTACAACTCTACAAGGCGCAGGTTCGGCCTCATACGGTGCGCCAAAATACCAACTACTCCCTCTGTATCGTATCCAACGATGTACGCTGCCTAATAAGTGCTATTGTGTATTATTGTACGAGTATTGAATTCGAACGAAGGGCCGCTCAAATTGTTGACTGCCATAGTGTTTTAAACAGGCTGGACCTCTTGGAATTGTGCCGAGATGTAGCTTCGCTCTGCATCCTCTATAAATTGTATCACGGGGAGTGCTCTGAGGATCATCCCATCACTTTGATAAGTGTCATCACCAAAACTATGGAACGAACTATCACCAGAAGCATTTTAAGAACAAGGCATATTCCCACGCTTCCGCAGCTCTTCTGACGTTACGAGTGCCCATGGGCGACGGTTGTTGCTTTCCATCAGGTGACCCGTTTGCTCGTTTGCCCCGTTATTTTATATAAAACTAGCGACCCGCCCCGGCGTCGCACGGGTATAAAATATATAGCCACAAAAAATATGCCTATAGCCTTCCTCAATAAATGGGCTATCTAACACTGAAAGAATTTTTCAAATCGGACCAGTAGTTCCTGAGATTAGCGCATTCAAGTTAGCCCTTTCAAATAATTTCCCCCGTTTTTTCCACATTTTCCTCTATTTCTTCGCTCCTATCAGTCTTAGAGTGATAAAATATAACTTATAACCTTCCTCGATAAATGGGCTATCTAACACTGAAAGAATCATCAAAATCCGTTGCGTAGTTTTAAAGATTAAAGGGAACAAAGGGACATGAGGGAAAAAAGCGACTTTGTTTTATAATAAGTATAGATATAGATAAAAATCTAATTAACTTCTATGTCCTTGAGAAATCGTACTTGATGTTGATTAGTGAAAAAACGGTGTCTATAAATTTTAGCGACTAATTATTAAATATTATTATTTCGTTTATTTCTGTATGACTAAAAAGTTGGATTTCACTTAACTATTTTTAACTGAAATCCAATTCTTTAGTCATGCAGAAATAAACGAAACTTTGTTTGTATTCCCCTATCTTAGGTGAGCCGCCGTATTGGATGTAGAATGACATTACATTCGTTTTCGAGTTATTCTCAAAAAGTTCTTTCATTTAATATCCATACTGTTATTATAGGACGGCAAAGAAAATATATTTATTCCGCTATCTTGGATGGTCGGCCATTTTATATTTATTAGTGATGTCACATACTGTATCGTGCATTGTCATTCAAACCAAACGTGTATACAAAATTTCAGCTCAATCGATTAAAATATTATATGTACATACATACTTACTTCGAAATTGAGTTTAAATATTCCACCCGAACTTACATAATAATGTAAATAATAATATTATACAGAGCAAGTTAAATAAAAGCTTTTAATAATGTTTAGTAAAAATCTTTGTTTTATTTTATCCACTTTCAAATAGAGTCTGCGTTCATTCGAGTGTAGGCACAAAACTTTGTCACTTCTGCGGTACTGATCTATAGCCATCACCGCCCCGCCTCTCACCCCGCTCATTCTTCAAGTGTGACATGTTTTTTGTTGGCAATAGCAACTCCATACATCTCAATGCTCGCTGCCACCAGCTGCGGGAATAGGCAAAAGAGCTCTATCCCACTTCTTAATTATTTTAAAAAAATATCAAAGTACAAATATATTTTAATGCACTAAATATAAATTTTACAAATTAATAACACAATTAAAAAAAGAAATGAAAATAACAACACGACACGAGATGTGTACGGCACGAAAGCTCGATGAGCAAAGAGTGATCGGCGCAAGCGCTCTGCTTATATAGCGGGGTTGCCAACATGGCCGCCGTCGGGACTTCTTATGCTAACAATATATAAATCTCCTGTCACGATGTTTGTCCGCGAAGGATTCCTAAATTACTTAACCGATTTTAATGTTTTTATTTTTTAAATGTGTGCTTTTTTCCAACTTGAGAGATAGGATAGCTTATATCTTTAATTATAGTCGCAATTTTATTTTATTGCAAATTATTTACAACCTGAGACTGACGGCGACCATTAATGTTTGTGCGACGGTATAGCGATCGACGTAGCCATGGTAACATACATAATATATTTAGTCACTTCAATAAAATAATATGGCAAATACATAATATATTATGGCAAAGCAACGTTTGCCGGAACAGCTAGTAAGTATATAAGTAAATATAAGTATTGTTTATAGTTCTTTCACAATTGTCACTTATATTATATTTATAACTAGATGACGCCCGCAACTTCGTTGCGCCAAAATTCGTTTATCGCGCGGGAACCGTACATTTTTCCGGGATAAAAAGTATCCTATGTCCTTTCCCGGGACTCAAAGTATCTCCATACCAAATTTCAGCAAAATCGGTTCAGCGGTTGGGGCGTGAAGAGGTAACAGACAGACAGACAGACAGACACACTTTCGCATTTATAATATTAGTATGGATTTTGTACAGAACCCTCATCACTTCGAACGATTTGTGCTTGCTAGATCCACTTGTCAGATGAGAACTCCTGATTTGACTAGTGGATCTAGCAAGCACAATTGAAGATTAAATAACCTTATAAGTTTTGGTGGAGACGATCAAAGATAAATTGTACTAATAATACTCTCGCATAATGCTCTTACCAATACAGCTGATGGAAATTATAAAGGCCAAAACATGTTGTCTTATAATAGCTTACAAGCACAAATAACTAGAGTAAGTACTCTTAAGTCTAGTAACTCTTTTTCGACATGTATAACTGTCATCTTATAAGCTACTACAAGAGCTTATTATAGGAGTAACTGTACTTCAGTATGTTTACTAACAAGGGTTAGAATTTTCATACTCATAAAGGCTTATAAGTGTAATTGTAAGAATAAACTGACTTGAGCATAAAATGCATTTTTCAAAACTATTAATAGTGCAAACAGCATAATATGTCAAAACTTCTCTAAGTAATCTACAAGTGCAGTACTCTTATAACGTACGTAGGTTGAGAGAAATTTGCTAGTTGGGAAGTCCACGCTTCGAAGTTCAATTTCTACTGAACTTTTTTGAAGACGAAACTTGTGCACACTGCACTACATAAACATATGAACGTACTCACGGTTTCACTTCACTCACTGAACTTCTTGGTAACGTCACTCGTCACTGTACTCGGCGCCGTTACCAGGTAAACACCGTACCCAGTACTGCTGCTGCTCTTGACCCTCGGGCCTCGCGTCGCTGCTGCGGATGTCTTCCATCAGTCCAGTCAAGCTGCACCACGCTCCAACTGGCTGCTCCTCACCCTGCTTGGCTGCTCCTCCAGGATACCTCTCACCTGGTACCCCACTTGAAGGGGCTGCTCTGGACAGCGATCCACTGCCCAGTAATTTCGACGCGTAGGGTGGTATGGTCACTACCACCGCCGACCACTTAATACACTCGCGGACTATACGCGACCGTATCCGGCTCGAAGGATAAGTATAATAACCGTGATCGCGGAGGTCAACTTGGCGGGTTAATCAATGAAACAATAGATCGATTAACACACAATATATTGTCATCACAATTCTCTTCTTAGAAAAACTTCGTTACACCCTATATAAAAAATCATTCGTACAAGCAATAGCGCGATCTAGGAGCACTTCAGCGCCATCTATCGAATACATCGTGTAACTAAAACTATATGAGTAACATTCGGGCAAGCAATAGCGAGATCTAGGAGCACCTTAGTGTCATCTAGTGAACACAATATGAAATTAATTTTCTTAACAATTTTAATTGGCACTAACAGGTACCCTAATATGTCCTTCTCCATACTCCAGAGTTCCAGACAACGTGTGCCTATGAAAGTTTTATGATGATCCGCTTGGTACTATATGTGTGAAGGCGTAACCAGCAAAGTCACTTTCGCATTTACTAGCTAAAAGCCGAGCTTTGTGAGGGCTCGCGTCATCACAGTTTCACTGACTGATGATAACACATTTACATGTAAATACTATGTTAAAGCACAAATCAATAGGCGTGATACTTAGTTTGTCCGTTAAGTGTATCACAAAATGTACAGGTTGTGAGAAGTACTAGGGCTCGCTTCGCTCGCCCTGATAATATTATTATTGTACTAGCTTTTGCCCGCGCCTTCGTTCGCGTGTAAATATGTAGTTTTCGTTACTAGAAGTGCGTTTCATCAAATAGTTCCTTTGCCATCATGTTGGCATTCTCTGTTAATAACGTAAACACGGTAGACACGCTCTGCATGTATTCATAAGTTTTACTGTGTTTAAGGGTGATAAAACCATAAAGTTAATATACCTATCGGAATAGAGCAACAATCTCGAGCTGTCAAACGTAACCAAAATTTGTTTTCATCTGTGTGAAAAATATGTGTACGTATACACTTACACAAGCATGATTGAACATGAATTCTATGAGATTATATTGACAACGTGCGGCACGTGCCGACTGGACGTCAAAAAAAGAGTGCTGCTGTCATGTATCACACGTCTCTTTTTACCACGCGGTGTTACTGATAGTGGCATCTCGCTTGCTCAGGCCTTTGTTTCTCTATTCCGCTAGGTATATTAACTTTATGGATAAAACTGACGCTGGTAACCCTATTTCACTAAGCCGTAATGGCGGCAACCCGAGTTTAATGGAATTATCGGGGCCTAGTTACGTTTTTCACGTTCACAAAACTGTTTCACTCTTAGCACCATCATTCTTTAATGTTTTCGGCATGATTTTCTCACGAAATCACAGTAAAATTATGAAAACTCGCAGATCATGTCAACCTTGTTTACAATATTGACAGACAGGAATGCCAACATGACGGCAAAGGAACTATTCGATGAAACGCACTATACTATTATTTCCTACCTCCTCATCATCCGAACTTCAAGTCCGATAGGTGTCCATTTTCCAAAAGTTTCAAAGCGTTCCTCGAGAACATTATTTTTGATCATAAATATGTAGGTACGCCTGTACAAAACTAATATAATATTGATTTTATGAATTTATTACACGTTTATCAAATAATACGCTTTTTATTTAAGTATTCACGAAATATCTATAAATGTTGGGAAAAAATATCCAAACAAAACCTATTGTCCACGTTTGTAGACATAACGTATATTCGCAATTTTTAATACAATACAATAAATAATTGTTTGTAAAATACGATGTTCTTTGCCTTTGTATCATAAGTAATCGATATATAATGGGTTGTTTTCTTTTTATCACCTCCACCAGACGGCGCGACGGTAGACACTTCTAGATTTTCTATTGGTTCCCCACCGATCTGAAATTATCTGCAGGTTGGCATCACTGACTGCATATTAGTTGTGTTTCTAAAAAATATCAGTGTACTGTCAAGTATGACATAAATCAAAATATCTTAAACCTAAGCGATCATTGGCCTAAGCGATTAGGCCACTATACTGGTAATAGTTTAAGAACACGCTGTTAAAATAAAAACTTGTCAAAGTGACAACTGACAACTGAACGGCCTTGTGGCGGCCATGTTACTTTGGAACTTCTTCTACTTTTTATTGTTGGTGTGGTTTTTATTATTTTTCCCAAATTGTATTATTTGGGTTTTTGATGTTTATTATTGGTAAAATAATTGCCATTATATATCCGTTATCGTGCACAAGTGCAGGTAAGATGTTGTCAGAACCAAAATTTATAATTCCTGTGACATTTGGTGTGAATAACGATACGAGGGCTGCTATTTATGTATCCAGAATTAAAAAAAGAAACAAACATAAATCATTTAATATGGTTTTATTGCTTTTCAAAATATTCGCCGCGATGATCGACACACTTTTGCATACGCTGGAACCAATTTTCATAGCACTTTTTCCATTCTGATTGAGGTATCTCCAAAACGTGCATTTTGAACGCGTTGATGCGTTTCGCGGCTCGAAAAACGTTGACCACGTAATTTGTTCTTCGCGTATGGAAATAAAAAGAAATCGTTAGGTGCCAAATCAGGGCTGTACGGCGGATGACCAGTCAATTCGATCTTTTGACCCTCCAAAAACTGAGTTGTTTCAGCTGAGGTGTGACAGCTAGCATTGTATATGATTCTGCGTTGTCGGTTGTCCTTTCTTATTTCTTCAAAGACTTCTGGTAAACAAATGGTCGTATACCATTCAGAATTAACCATTTTACGATTCTTTAATGGCACTGTAGCCACAGGTCCATTAATTCCAAAAAAAACAGGCGACCATTTGCTTCAAAGTACTTTTTGCACGAGTAACTTTTGTTGGTTTCGGCTCATCTTGGAACACCCACACCGTTGTTTAGTTTTTAGTTTCAGGGTCATATTCATAGATCCAAGATTCATCACCTGTGTAGATATTATAAACGGCTTTTGACGTACCACTGTTGTATTTTTTTATCACTTTTTTTGCACCAATCGACACGAGCCCGTTTTTGATCGATTGTCAAGTTGTGCGGAATCCAACGCGAACATATTTTTTTACAGCCAAATGTTCGTGTAATATCTTATATATGCTCGTCATACTTATGCCTAAGGACGCCTCTATCTCGCGATATGTAACATGACGATCACGCATTATTAGTTCCCGCAAAGCATCTATATTTTGTGGGACAACAGCTGTTTTTGGGCGACCTTCTTTATTTTCATTCGTGAGCATAGACCGCCCACGATTAAACTCACTGTACCAGTGATAAACAGTGGTTTTTGATGGTGCTTAATCTCCAAAAGTTGCGGTGAGTTGAATAAAGCACTGTTGTTGATTTAGCCCACGCCGAAAATCGTAGTAAATCATTGCACGAAAATGTTCACGCGTTAAATCCATGGCAAATGAAGACACGCAATTTTCAAAATGACGCCACAATGGAAAAATAATTGACAGTCACATGAAACAAAATGTATTCTTCAACCAAAGAGTTCTATTTTCAAATGTTGTAAGGGAAGGGATCTAATGGCAGACACTATAAGGAAACATGAAACATTTAAATGTTATAAAATATATATTTATGAATATAAAGGATTGATAACTTCTTCCATGTCTTCAGTAACTCTTACAAAATAAAACTATTATAATTATTCTCTGACAAATCAATTAAAAAATATATTATTTGTCTTTTTGTAAACTTAGTCATAAGTACTAATAGATGACATCACAAAAACGAACATCACTAATAGTAGACACCAATATGAACTAATAGTAGACATAGAACTTTGCATTACATTTTACATTAATTTTCCTATTATTTGGTCTTTATTTGCCATTTTTCAAAAGATTTCATTTACTTCATCATAGTAACTACATGCATCAGAAATATTATCCACGTTGTCTCCAGATTATATTCATTATTCTTCCATGCTGAAACTATCTTTCCTTTTATTTTTCATATTTTTAAAGTGAAAACTTCTTTAGCGGCGTTGAGCACTTAATTTGTGGGATGGGTAAAAACTGTGAAACTTGCGTCAGATTCTCGTGCTGATCGAAAATCCTTGGAAAAACCGTAAGACGGTTGGAGATGGAGAGTAGTGTTTTGTGTCGAACTCGAACTCGAGCTCGAATTCGAACTCGAATTCGAACTTGAACTCGAACTCGAATTGATTGTAAGGGTTTCGATATATTAAAAAAATCGATTTTTTAAAAATCGATTTTCATAAAAAATGGGTTAAAAATTTAATCGATTATAAGGGTTTCGATTAATAAAAAAAATCGATTTTTTAATAATCTATTTTCATAAAAATGGGTTAAAAATTTAATCGATTGTAAGGGTTTCGATTAATTAAAAAAATCGATTTTTTAATAATCGATTTTCATAAAAATGGGTTAAAAATTTAATCGATTGTGAGGGTTTCGATTAATTTAAAAAAATCGTTTTTTTTATAATCGATTTTCATAAAAATGGGTTAAAAATTTAATCGATTGTGAGGGTTTCGATTAATTTAAAAAATCGATTTTTTAATAATCGATTTTCATAAAAATGGGTTAAAAATTTAATCGATTGTGAGGGTTTCGATTAATTTAAAAAATCGATTTTTTGATAATCGATTTTCATAAAAAATGGGTTAAAAAATTGCACAAAGTTCATAATCAAGGTTTCACTTCTGCCGGCACTCCCGGAGTGCAACCCGACTTTTTTTTCCTAGCAAATTTATTTTCAGTCTTTAGTCTCCATGCTTCTTTTGCCTCTTCTTTTTTCTTCTTTCTTTTCTCTGCTCTCCTTTTTCTTTTTTTTACTGCTAAAAAACTAAAGCAATCGATTTTTAACCGACTTCCAAAAAACGAGGAGGTTATATGTTCGGCTGTGGATATTTTTTTTTTTTTTTTTTTTATTTTTTTTTTTTTTTTTTTTGTATGTTCAACGATTACTCCGCCGTTTGTGAACCGATTTTCGAAATTTTTGCTTTGTTGTATTTGGTTTTACTCCAATTTGGTACCATGTTCACAAAGTGGTGACCTGATGATGGGATCCAGGAGTAATCGAGGGAACTCCTCGAAATTTATATGGAAACATATGGTGATTTTGGTTTTATGTGAAGTGTACTAAGAATATGCTACCAAAAAGTTAAATATTGGGTCAAGGTATACCATGGTTTCGAAGATGCTGAGAGAACTCCTGACTCCTTATAGATACACGTTTGGGAGTTTCGGCGTTGTTTTAAGAACAGAAAGCATATGCTACTATGCAACTCATATTCATCATCATAATCATCATCATCATCATCATCATCATCATCGTCTTCATCATTACCACGTCGTGTTAAGGTCACCAATGTCTCATGGCACAGAATAGATAATAGTACAAGGCATAGGTGTGGATATACTAATAATAATAATAATTTTATACTGTATAACAACACTTTGTTTAAATATACACGGCGGTCAGCGCCGAATACGCCGAATCGAATATACTTTACTACTTTATATACAGATCGAATACTATACTAACTACTTTATAAAATTTTGATAGACAAAATATAGAATTAAAATAAAGTTATTTTAAAAAGAGCATTTAAAATAAACAAAGTCAATAAGTGTCTTTTAATTAGTTATACTTATTAATCGATAGATGGCGCACTAAGTATCGATTTGAATGGATTTGAAATTGAATTCTTGATTACAAGAACAGCTGTCAATAATTATGATAATATTATATTATATTACTAGCTGTCCCGGCAAACGTTGTTTTGCCATATAAATAATTTTTGGTATGAAAAATAGATGTTGGCCGATTCTCAGACCAATATCCTCAAAATATGCTCACATAATTTCATGAGAATCGGTCAAGCCGTTTCCGAGGAGTATGGCAACGAAAACTGTGACACGAGAATTTTATATATTAGATGAGTAGCTACGCTACATCCTATGCAAGTTTATACAATTTTTTATCTGATAGATCCTTGGATCGTGGAAAAACGAGACACAATAGCCTTTCTATTGTTATCGCAATCGCCGGTGACCGCTTGGGGCTTGAAGTATTAAAATTGTTAAATTACTTAGCACAATATTATGTTCACTTCACTGATAATATATTATTTTGTGAGTGTGAACTGTGTAATAAGATACGTAAAATATACGCGAAGGTTTAACTACCTACTAGTGTAACTAAAAAGAGTGAAATAATTATTATTTTTAACAAAAAATTAAAACCGACTTCCAAGGTAAAAACAATATTAACATTAATATGAACTAAAAAGTATTAAATAATTTTTGCTATCTAATAGTGCCTTTTTCCGAATTCGGCTAAACCTTGACTATTTCTGTACTCAATCTTCATAATTTTGAAGTCGGTGCCAGTTCCAAAAGTTTCAAATATTCTGTCAGAGGACTGAAGATTCAGCTATCTGGTACCGACTTCAAAATAATGAAGATTGAGTACAGAAATAGTCAAGGTTTAGCCGAATTCGGAAAAAGGCACTATTAGATAGCAAAAATTATTTAATACTTTTTAGTTCATATTAATGTTAATATTGTTTTTACCTTGGAAGTCGGTTTTAATTTTTTGTTAATTAGATCAGTACAAGGTCTAATATTAGATACCATGTCCATTTTTAGGTACAGTAGTTCTAAGTTCTTAGGTTGTTAATAGAATTATATTTTCAGAGAATAGTGATGATTTTTGCAGTAGAATAAAGCACAAAATAACTTTAGTATATATTGCAAAACTCAAAGATGAGATACATGTCATCTATTAGGTTTTTTACATTTTCAAGAACTAATAGTAGACACCCTTTATATTGTTAGGGAAAATTGATAAAAAATCTTAAATAAACATTAATTAGTATATACAACATGACCATTAATCCAATGAAATCAATAGAAATTACAAAAAATCTAATATATGTATTCAAAACTTACGTGCAAAATTTCGCCTTCCTTAACCTATTTGCTAAGAAATTGCCGGGTGCGTGTTGACGCGGTCACATCATTTACGAAAACTGATCCCGTTTTAAAATTTTGTTCCCGAAGGCATCCCTAATATATTTTTTCACATCAACAGATAGCATACGAAGCTTATAAAATTTACAGTGTTGAGAAATAATTAGAATAATTCTTATTTTTATGGCATTTTTGTCGTAAGTGTCTTCTATTAGTTCAGTGTCTACCATTAGCGCCTTTCCCTTAATTACTTTTTAAATATTGTTCTTGTAAGTGGCCAGTTCCGGATACATAAATAGCAGCCCTCGTAAATAGGGCTATTTCTTCCATGAGTTTTAACTAGAAT
Organism: Polyommatus icarus; assembly: GCA_937595015.1. Classification (NCBI taxonomy): domain Eukaryota; kingdom Metazoa; phylum Arthropoda; class Insecta; order Lepidoptera; family Lycaenidae; genus Polyommatus; species Polyommatus icarus. The sequence continues at coordinate 102,013 of OW569322.1, read as the reverse complement.
ATCGTTATAATAACTTTATTATCCTATTCATTGGAATATCATTGTATCTTTTTCAAATTGAAATGCATCAAGTTTTACATTCTTTTGCCCAGTTTTGTAGTAATTGTTGATGGCATTCCCTGGTATTACCGATAGTTGTCTACCCATACGCCATCTAATTACTAAAATGGAAGTTGTTTGACAATCAAATTAAAAAAATAAGAAAATGCCTCATTATTTCAAGGTACACATTACTAAATAACTTGAAAATTATAAGCGAAAAAAATCACTTACCAACACACTTCAAAAGTTCGCCGGCGACTGATCGAAAGAGACTAATTATTTCATATACGTATTAATAGATGGCATAAGGGGTATGTTTTTTAGATATTTATAATGTTCGCAGCCGATAACGGCAGTTTTTAGTTGAGTAAATTTTTATTTTATTAGGATAGTTTTACAAAAATGTAATGTCCTCAATTGTGCACGGTAGGTAGGAAAGGGTTAAATTTGAGTATAATGCGTATAGGATGTCAAAAACATACTGTTTACATAGCTTGTACATTGTACTCTAATAAATTGTGTAAAACTATTAGGAAAAGAATATTTTTAATAAGAAAATACACTTTTTAAAAACCCGTCTCAGGGGCCTTATACGGTAGTATAATACCCATACAAAAATTTGCTTGATTTTTACAGTAAATCGTCTAAATTTATCTAGAAATAAGGAAAAATAAAAGTGAATTGTTGTTTTTTAATAGGGAATGCCTCCGCTGCCGGCGCCGGTTGCTGAAATGGCTGCTGGCGCCGTTTTCCGAACTCCGAAGTTTGCCGAAGTCACGCGATGTTTGCCGAATAGGCTGCCGGCGCCTATTCGGCAAATATCGCTTGTCAAATGACAGAATAATGATCAAAAACATGAGTCTTAAGCTAAAAGACTATGAAAAGTACAAATTAATAATAAGGTCATAAATAGTCATATTGTAAGGATGCATATTTGAATCTTTCGATCGGGGATTCTTGGAAATGCTATTGTATTTTATTGTTGTCGCGATCACCGGTGCTCGTATGGGGCTTGAATCTTCATGGGTTAATGGTGGTGATGATGATGCTGATAAATGTGATCTGCATAGTAGCAAAATACAATATCTTTGCTTCTTTAAACAACGCTGAAACTCTCTAACATGTTTAAGGATTCTGAAGTTCTCTGCAGTACCTTCGGAAGTATACTACGGTTTATAACTGTAGCTGTAGTGCAAAATCTTACTTTTTGGTAGCTGAAAAAAGGTAGCTAAGGTAAAGCTAAGCTCAGAAAATGCATCACAAAAAACTAAAATATCCACAGCCGAACAAATAGGTACCTAACCTTCACCTTTTGAAGTCGGTAAAGTCGAATATATTTGAGATTATAATTATTTCTTTTTAAAATTTGTGTATCGGCACTGGAACATAGCGCTTTACGCAATATCACCGGCTCCCATTTTGAGTGCCAGCGCCGGCAGCCATTGTTTTATATATCTGCTGCCGGCAGTGTACTTACCGCCGCGCCGGTTCCCGTTACTGATATTTTTGGGAGCCGGCGCCGGCAGCGGAGGCACTCCCAATATTTTATATTTATCAGTTATGTATGAGTTATCTCTCTGACCTCTGTGCCCCCTGCTCTGTGCTGACAACACTGGGGTTTTCCGTGATTTCGTCGACTTGTTTCTGGGTTGTTCTTGATACGGCAATTGCCGTAATATATGGAATTTAGGCATCCTAGGCATCTTAAATACGGTATATGGCAGCTCTCCGATTATCGTATCAAATTATACGGCATTTTTTTTCACTATGTAATGGAACGAACCTAGCGTTCCAATGCATATTTTTTCTTAAATCATAGACAAATTAGAAGCGCCACGAAAGGAACGTCAATAATATTATGACATACAGTTCGACAAGGCTACTATAAATTAATATGTCAATGATGTCAATGGGCGCTGCTGGCATTGACTTTTATAGAGTGGACTCGGCATAATGGTCTATACCAAATCAAAATACTGTGGCCGGTCCGCCATTTTATGTTCCGGTTGATTTTATGTTGATTGGTTGACGCTGGTTGACGTTTAGTGATGTCCTTTTTTATCGAACTTAAAAAATATAAGGTGAAGAATCTGATCATATCGTCGTATTACTTCCAAAACCAGTTAGGTGACATTTTGCTCAAATTGTGTTTATTACAGTTTTAGAATAATTAGTTTTTTATGCTCTATAAACTAGTAAAACCCATTTTTCTCTAGTAGCATCCATTACAAATATAGCTTTTGGATAAAGTTACTTAGTGGTTAGTGCTCAATTTTTGACACAATATACAAGAAAAAACTGAAATGTCGATGATTATTTTTTGATTTACGATTTATCTCCAAGAAAAACCAGTCATTGGTACATAGCATTTTTTTGATTTGAGATTTTGAATCCAATAAATTATAATAGTAACTTTATTGGTTTTACCTGTAACCTTTTTCTATTGAAGAGAAATATATACTGCTAAAACCAGCTAAGTGCGCGGTATAATAGTGTGTCGCGGACTTTTTTGTAGATATTTATAAGATCTACAATTACTTGGTTAACATTATATGGTTCTATATTTTATATTTGGGTAGTGTACGCAAAATATGTAACTTTTACAATGAGCTTTTATGGTTTATTTTTTACACATTGTGTCCGAAAACCCCTGGAAATATCTTACGGAACCCTATTGACATAGATACTCTACAAGCAAACGAGTCAGATTCTTGAAATTTAAAAAACACACAATATCATTGTTAAGATGTTGTGTCTAGTACCTAACTCAAACATAATATATGTTACAAATAAGTGAAATTTAATACGAAGATGTGTCTGGATCCAAAAGCACTGAACAGAACTCCTAAACCTTTAATCATAAGTTTGGAAATTTCAGCACTCCATTTTGCTTACAGTAGTATTATATTATAATATAATATTATGTATGATTAACGTTCGTAGTGGTTATCTACATTTTATGCATAAAGCCTTGTTTTGTAGATAACAGCTTATATGAGTAAAATTATTATTTTTTAACAAAAATTGAACACGACTCTCAAGGTAAAAACAATATTCTCAAAATGATCTAAAAAGTATAAAATAAGTAATTGTTATTCTTATTAGTGCCTTTTCCAAAATTCGACTAAACCTCAACTACTTCTACACCAAATTTTCATTCTTTTGAAGTCGGTACAGGCTAAGTTCTATGTCAAGGATCTCAGGGCTGAGCTGGTATCGACTTCAAAACGATGAAAATTGGGTGCAGAAGTAGTTGAACCACAACCCTAATTCTGTAGAACCACCCCCGCACCTAGAGACCAGAGAGTGGCTTACTTTCCCTAATTTCGAAAAGCTATAAGACAAACCAATGCCAATTTTTACTACAAAAAAGGATTTGATCACTCTGTGTGAAAAAGAATTTAATTCTTAAGGCAGTGATCAATCTCAATCCAAAACAATAACCTTGCACACAACCAAAGACCAAGCGTATACGTATCGCAATAAGATTCATTTTAGCTTAGCATAAAACTGTAGTTACTAGGGGCGGATCTTCTCTATTTTTCATGTTTTTTTTTAAATATCTTTGGACATAATTAATATTAAGAATCAAAATTGTTCGGTTAAAGATATTTTAATATAGATTTACTAACAATTTATTCAAATAAAATGTATAATTATCCTAGTTAATACCTATATTTCGATGAATTAGATTTTATTCGGAGGTGAGTTTGTAAATTAATTACAGCCAAAGTATTACGTTTTATAAAAATGTTTATGGTTAAACGTCTTTTAAATATTGTGCTTTATCTATACTTATAAAATTACATGTCCTGACTGATTCATCATCGCTGAGCAAAAACTTTTAAAGTTACAGCCACGAAATTTGGTGAGTAGGGTTGTTTTATTAAGTAGACACCCACTAAGAAAGGAATTTTGAACATTTTACCCCGAAGGGGGTGAAATAGGCGTTGAAAATTTGAATGAAAGTCCGTCATCTCTTAAGTTAGGAACATGAAACTTTGTTTTTGGATTACTAATTAAAAATAAATGAATATATATTTAATCGTTTTTGGAAATTATACCCCCAAGGGGGTAAACTATGGGTTGACGGTTATTATACTATGATAACGCGGACGAAGTCCTGGGGAACAGCTAGTATCTTATATTTTTTTTACATTCGTTATTATATTGGAACTAGGTAAACTGGGAGTCACGGAATAACAAATTGGCGTTGATCCTCGCCTTAAGGAATATCATGGATGGTTTCACTATCTGAGAGCAGAAAATGATATTATTGATCGAGTTCTAGATGTGGCAGTATCCGACTTGGAACCTAGTGATGAAGAGGAGTAGTCAGGAGAAACGACTGTCCAAAATGACATTTTTTTCTCTTTATAAGCTTGTTTTGGTATGTCTGATCTGTTATAAAATGTTTTGATACTAAACATACTGATTTTTAAAAATAAAACATTTATTTTTCCACTCCACAAATTGTAATCTTGTGTACATAATTTTATAAAATTTAACTTCTACTAATTACAAAACATGTTAAGCTATATATATAAATGATATAGATTAGGTACACACAAGTCTGCGATTTCATACAAAAAGTTATTCTCAAACCTTTAAATCAAGTTTTCTCAAAATGAGATTTTAGCACATTAGCGGTTTTTGCAGTAATACTTTAAAGATTTTAACCTTAATCCGCCTCGTTATCTGTTTGATAATACATAATCATAACAAAATCAATGTCATTTCAATAGTCACTTTGTTTTCATTCTAATAATAATAATTTTACCTACTCATTATGTAAACATCAAACTTCTATAACCCAAATTAAAAGTGATAATACGTACATCAGTTTATTTAAAGCATCGCTGTACTATAGTGTTTGATGTTAATTACACTTAAAACATCTTAGTTTATCGATATCCTCGACAAATATCAACCGAGTGTCCCATCACTATAGACCGCCATGTTTAGTTCCAGGCAATATGGCGCCGGCCACACTTTTTTGTAGTTATGTCACTTCCATATGTTTTCTTATTCATTGGCTGCTGGTAAAGGAGAACTGTCAAAAATGACGTTTTTGTATGATAGGAGCGTTAGTTCCTTTTCTCGCCACGTTCATAAACAGCAGACAAGGCTTTAAATGAATATGTCAATGATGTCAATGGGCGCTGCTGGTAAAGGAGAACTGTCAAAAATGACGTTTTTGTATGATAGAAGCGTTAGTTCCTTTTCTCGCCACGTTCATTAACAGCCTTGTCGAGCTATATCTGCGCGATTTTAATTTTATTCGATTCAATTTCTTTTGAGTAGATCCTAGTATGTGTGTACGGGAATCTCCTAAATACCCACATTGTGATTTTTCTTTCATTACTTCATTGTTTTGTTGTATAGGTATTCAATATTCATGTTCTAGAAACTATTCAAAACCTAGGTGAAGATTAAAAAATAGTAGATAAATGCATAGTACATGCATTTAACTCATCAATCCCCAAGCAGCACCCGGCTGTCGCATAACAATTGAAAATCTATTGTGTCTGCGATTCCCACGAATTGGGGTATTAAGTTGTATTTTTCTTTTTCTATAATTTACAAATAAACATTTTGTACAATACGGCAAGATTTTAAGATAAAATTAAAAAATATATTTTTTAAATTTTATCTTAAAATCCGGCAATTTTAGAATTAGAATACGACAACCCTAAATTTGTCAGGAACAACAACTCTCTGTCAACAAGACTTGTTTACTGTTTTTATTATAAATATTTTGATGATGACAATAATTTAAATTACCTACGATTGATGATTCGTCTTTTGCCCTGTAATATTTTTGGCCATCGGGCATCTAACGCAAAAACTATAACTTACGTAGTAACTAATATCTGATCTGTGACTATAACTAAAAATGACTATCGGTAAGTAGGTACTTACGTCTTTTTTTCAACTTGTGTCTTGTTTATTATGCATCGGCAATTTGATCCATGCCAGTGTAACTGGTGATAAATTTGTTAACTTACCAATAATTTTAATACATTAATACTAATCAAACAATATCTTACAAAAACGTGCCTGTGAATGTTGTATTAATAGTGATTTTTATTGTTGAACATCAATACCATTCAAAGCATAGTAAAATTCGTAATTAGTCTCATACCATCTTATACTAACTTATTTTAATGTTATATTTAGGGAGAAAGTAACAATGATAGTGAGATTTGTGTCTGCTGAGAAGTGGTATATAGTTTTGGTGTGGACAGCGGGGTGTTTGTGCTGGGAGTCAAGTCTGCGATGCCCACCTGCAGCCAGCCCGGACAAATGTACCATACGCCATGGAAATCTAAATGAACATTTTTTGAAGTGTAATGGTAAGTAAGGATACACTCTTATTTAGTCATGTGCCTGCAGACATCTGGCAGACTAATTTAATAAGCCACTTTTATATTATTAATTTATTATGTTTGACCACTTACCTACTCAATGTGCTACATCAGTAATACAGTTTATTATCAAACTGACAATTTGTCTTATAATTCATATCTAGGGTTTAATCATTTGATCGGGGCTTCTTGGAAATGCTATTGTATTATATTGTTGTCGCGATCACCTGTGCTTGTATGTCACTTGATGGGTTAAATTATATTAATTATAAACACACCGGCAAAATTAGCAGAACATAGGTAAAAAGGGCCACAACTTGAACTCAAGTGGGTCGGGCAGTTTGAAATCCTTTTTTATAGTTTCTAAGCTCATAATTATAAGAAATAAAATATTGAACAAAACTGGCAAGTTGACAGGTTTTTATTGCAATTATGCCCTAATAAGTGTTTTTTGATGATTGACGTAAGCGTTTCTAATAAGAATAGTTTATGTCAGCTCATTTGATTGTTCGGTTTTTGGAAGAAACCTTGCTTAGATACAAAATTAATGATTTCTTATGAACTCGTGTGAACATCAAAATTTGACAAGTGAGTGAAATCGTGTGCTGTACAGTGATGGGAGCAAGTTCTGTGTAAATTTTGTTGACAGGCGATAAAGAATGGGTAAATCGTAAGGAACGCTACAGGCCATCAAACTTAACGGAAACAGTGGCCTATCATGTAGGTAGGGCATCGAAACCCGGACCCAATTTTCAAAACCCAGGTGTTTTCGGGTTTTTTTGGGTTTTCTTAAAATTCAATGATTAACGATGCGAAAATACTTTTAATATGATTTTCAGCAATTGCCAGCACCTCTCCAGTAAAATACAATTTAAATACATACACACATAGTGTGCGGTCACGGCAGTGCCCAACCAAGTCTCAAGTGAACGGGCACGGCCATATCATACTTTTTGGTAGGATTTTTAAAATAATATGTATTATTAATTATTATTTATAAATATTTTTATGACAATTAGTCCTTAATGCTCTTAAAGCGAAACTTTTCCTTTAAAATATTATATTTTGTTTAATTATGACCAATATAAATAATTAAAACTATACAATATGCTATAAAAATAAATAATTAGTATGTTAGTTTGTTATAAATACTTTTTATCAGGTCTGGCCTTTAATAATTATCAAAAAAACGAAAAACCCGAAAAGCTCGAAAAACCCGGGTTCCATTTTTGAAACCCGGGTTTTTTCATGATCCCCAAAACCCGGGTTTTCCCGGGTTTTCGGGTTTCGAGAAAACCCGGTCTTGATGCCCTACATGTAGGCTTCATAATGCGATGATTGTTAATGATGGTACTTTTACAGTACAGGGCTATAGAACAGACATCCTGGAACTGCATGTTGTGCCGTTTACACAGTTTTAGGCAGTAACTTCAATTTTATGCGCGTCCATAGAGTAAAAAAATCGGGCATTATTACCTAAATGATGCTGGCGTAGCCCAGGTGGAGAGGCCAGCACGGTCTACGGATGTGGATCCGATTGAGGACGATTGAGGACGATCCACAGAAGGCATTACACGATTTTAACATGGCAAACTTACTACTGCAATTTCAAAGATTTTCTTAATTTTTTGTTTTGCTGATTTTTTTTCTATTTTTCACGTTTTTTATGCCCTAAATTTTAAAAAGTTATATTTTTTAATCAACAATTATTAAATAAATAAATAAAAATTAAAAAAACAGTGAATAATTTAAAAAAATATGTTTTTTTTTAAGTTTTTCTAATTTTGCTGGCGTGTGTATAAATTGTAATTGAGTTTTTCTTAAAAAACCTAATATCGTATTCGGCATCTGCACTGCCCTGGGGCAGGGTGGGCTGACAGTATACGGAAATAAGCAAAGTTTAAATTAAGAAAATTTAAACTATGTACTAAGTCAATGCTTTTGCTTCGTGGATCATCATAGTGCAATACGTAGTTTATGTTCTTAATTCAAATTTCGGCTGTTTCCGTATCCTGTCGACCCACCCTGCCCCGGGGCAGTGCAGTTGCGGAAAACGATATAAGTTAAAAACCGAAGGCCCAGTTAGATCACACCAATTATTAATTAAAAAAAAGTACAGTCTAATTATTTATATAACTCATAACTCTAATAACAAACTCTAATATAACTAAAATAACTTTGCGGATACTATATACATTGGGAGTCCAGAGAACAAAATTTTGCGATCTGGAGAAAAACTTTTTAATGAAATTTTGTATGTATATTTGTTAGGCCTGAGAATAGGTTTTTATCTACTTTTTAGGGTAAAAACGGGACCCTATTACTAAGACTTCGATGTCTGTCCGTCTGTCTGTCACCAGACTGTAACTCAAGAATAGCTAGACTTCTAAAATTTTTACAGATTGTGTATATCTGTTGCCGCTATAACAAACAAATACGAAAAATAAAATAAACTAAATATTTAAGGGGGGCTGCCATACAACGAACGTGATTTTTTGGCACTTTTTGCTAGATATCAATATTGGCAACAGGTAGGTACTTGAAATTTTCACAAAGGCCTTAAATATATGCGCGCTTTGATAATTAATAATAATATTCATATAAAATAAAAATTTTAGGGGGGGCTCCCATACAAAAAAACACAATTTTTGGCCTATTTTTGCTCTACAATGGTACAGAACCCTTTGTGTGCGACTCCGACTCCGAATAATTTATATGGCAAAACAATGTTTGCCAGGTCAGCTAGTATTTAAATAGTATTCAAATAAATTCAACCCATCAAGGGACATAAAAGCACCGGTGATCGCGACAACAATATCAATCAAACAAATATAAATAGTGTCTCGCATCCACGATCGAAGGCTTATTTTGGTACTAAACATAGGACATCTATATAATATTACATTATAATTTCAAATTGTTTACTTTCCAGGAGAATCAGTTTTGATAATTAAGTCTGACGAAGTGACCTTCGTGGAACTCACCTGTACAAATAATTACACCTTGGAAAGTGGACCGCTACCTGCATTCAATACGACGAAGACTTTCCCCTTAGTAAAAATAGCGAGATGTCCCCCACCCTCGGTCGGTTACAGGGCGGCTCTGCTCCGGCTCAATATATCCGGGGCGTCCAATCTAACATTGAAATTTGCCAAGAATCACTCACATTTCGTACTGAAAGGGAAACTCTTCGAATCCTTGAACCTCAGCAAGTTGTCCGTCGGCGCGCATGAGGATAATCCGATGAAAACCGACGAGAAATTCCTCCGGGAACTGGGGAACCTGACCGACCTGCGACTGCGGAACGTGGTGCTGGACAACGCCACTCTGGCGCGCGTGCTGCCCGCGCTCGTGTACCTCGAGCTGCACAACACCGGCGTCGACGGCCTCGACCTGAGCGGGGTGCGGCGCCTCGTGGAGGCGGCCGTGACGGGCCCGGTGGCCGGCCTCACGCTCGGCCCGAACCTCCGCAAACTGCGGCTGGAGAACTTACGGAGCTTGGAGCTGCGGGAGTGCGCGGCGCTGCGCGAGCTGTACGTGCAAGGCACCGGCGCGCTGCCGTCCGACTGGCTGAGCAACTGCTCGGTGGAGATACTGACGATCAAGTCGTACGACGCGCGCGAGTGGCGCGCCCCCAGCGCTCTGAGACGGCTCGAGATCATGGACAGTGACCTCCGGGGCATGCCGCCCGCCCCGCCCCTGCTGCGAGACGCGCGACACCTGGATGTCCTCAGACTCGAGCACTGCCACCTCGACGTCATTCCCGAGTGAGTACAGGCACGGTCAATGCCATTTTAAATTAATTATAAACCCTCGTTTTATTAAGATAATGATTCCCAAAACCAGTAAGTATACATTTTGTTTTAAATGAACTATTTTTAACCGACTTTTCCTTGCTCGCTCGCTTAGGAATTTTATCGCAGCACGAAATTCAATTCGCTCCATATTCTATAATCGCAATCGACTTCTTGATTTACTTTTTATATATTTTTTGGGTGATAACTCGTAAACAAATGAAGTTACAAATTTGAAATTCAAAGTTATAATGAGTTTACCTAATCGAGGGTACTAAAAAACGTTTCTACCGTGATCACTTCATTGCTATCCCGCCGCCCGCGGGCTTTTGGATCTCACCTCGTAAAAAATAAATTCTCAACAAAAGAAACTTACATTGACTAGCTATCATTAGAAATCTTAGAAATCACCCTGTATATACAGGGTGTCAAAAGACCGCTTCCGATAACTTCGTGGGGTTATTATAGGGCATGAGATATATCCATTGGTGCAAGTAATTTTCTTTAAATCGCCAGTTTTTAAAATAGTCAAAATTTTCAACACGCAATGTATAACGCTGATGTAAATGCGCGATAGTATCGCGCGCCAGTGGAGCCCCGGCCCCCGGGCCGAGTCAGCCCCCACGCGCCGCTCGCGCCGAGACCCGCGCGCGCGGCCCTGCGCTAGACAAAACAGCTGATCGTGGTGTGCCACAGTGCCCTAGCCCGTGGGTAGTGAATAAACCACCAGTATTGTAATGATTATTAAATTACAATTGTTTTCACGATTTAACATAATGTTAAAATTTATTAATTACCGTTTCTTAGGTTATTAGTTTAAGTATTACTTATTACTCAAAAATACTCCGTTTTTACTTCCGGCCAAAAAGGAAAAGAAATCATAATAATTCGCATTCGAATCAGTTGATCTCTTGAATCAGAAATTGTAAAAATACAACACTTACACAGTTACACCTATCTATGGAAAAAATACTTGATAACATGTTCACTGACCTGTGATCAGCTGTCTGTTTTTATGAAATGCAGTTCGAACACTAAACACTCCGCCGCGGCGGCATGCTTTTTGATCGATGCCGCCGTGCTTCGGTTTCTTTTGACCTCTTCCGAAAGCCGATACATAATTATTATTTTAACATTATTTTTAAAATTAAATAGATTTTCTAATTTAGTAGCCATTTGTGCATTGAGGTATTAGGTTGTTGTTAGACATAAGTTTGATTTTTTAACAATTAGGTACTTCAAGTATCAAAACGTGGTAGTAGTTATTGTGTTATGTGTTAATTGATTATTATTATTCAGTTGTGTTAAGTAATTTACTGTATGGTGTGATAGATTTCGTTTAAAAAGGGAAGTGTTTTTGACGTTTTTGGTGGTGACTGGTCTTATTGCTTGGTGTTAAGGACTATTTTCAAAATTCATAAAGAAGTAAGAACCCGTCTTGAACTCAACATTTTTCACGTAAGTTTATTATTGCCAGATTTTTGTGTATCATCTGTAATTTCGATTGATAAGACGTGACGATTGCGGATAGACAGTTCGTCCGCATTGGTTTCGTTACTTATGAACTTTTTAACGTCGAGTCTAAAAATCTTAGAAATTTGCCATACCTACTCTTGTAAGTTTTTACACATGCAGTTGATTACAGTTTTCTACATAAGTTACCATGAAACTTTTAACACTGCAAGTAGCCAAGATGAGGGGTTAGAGGTCAGTCATAGTGACCACCTTCATGGGTTTAAAGTTGGAAGGACACATCACACAACATACATTAGGGTTTAGAACAGTTCTGACGTAGTGTATCGTCGCATACGACCTTTCGAGTTTCGACGGCGTACGTAGGCCGTAGCGTGAAGACATTGAGCGCGCGTTTTTACATTGCGATTTTTAGTAATAATAATAAAATTAAAAAAATATATATATTTTTCTATGTGTTTTATTATCATGTTTAAAGGGTATTAATTATAAAAAAAAAAAAATAAAAAATAATAATAAAAAAAACTAAAAAAAAAATACATTTTCGTAATCAGAAAATGTAGTATAATCATACCCCAAAGTTATCGGAAGTGGTCTTATTACACCCTGTATGTATGTACTGTATGCAGCTATACGAAAATCTGAATGTCGATCTACAAACCGGTGTGCAGGGAGCTATTCCGCAACGCGAGCGGGCTGAAGACACTGGACTTGTCGAGAAATCCGCTGGGCTCGCAGCTGTGCGGCGCCTGGGGTGCGGGGGGCGCGCTGCGGGGGCTGGAGTCGCTGGTGGCGGTGAACGTGAGCGCAGCGGGCGTGTGCTCCGCCTGGCGCCGCCTGCCGCGCCTCCGACACGTCGACCTTCAGCTCAACCACATCCACGACCTGCGCTTGGAGGACTTGGAGTGGGCGGGCGAGGGCGAGGTGACGGTGGAGGTGGGGGGCCCGGTGCGGGGGCTGCGGCTGGGGGCGGGGCGGGAGGAGCGCGTGGCCGCCACCGCGCGCGTCCGCCTGCGCGCCGTGTGGGCGCTGAACTGCACCGCCTGTCAGGAGGCGGCGCGAGTGGCGCGCGAGCTCGGCGCCCGCACCCCGGCCTGGCTGCGCGCCGCGCGGTGCGCCCCGACGCCCCCCGCCGCAGGCGTCAGGGCGTGCCTGACCACCGAGGGCGACCCGACTTCGAACCAATGTTTTCGCATAGCTACTCACAGGTAAAACTAGTGAATTCTTTTGCTATTATCAGCTCTTCTGTTTCTGTAGAAACACTACAATTATTAATGATCAGGTTTTATTTTTAAAATGTTTAACTTATATTACAGTTCTGATTTCCTGTCGCGAATACGGAATATCTAATAATGATTTGATTGACCTAACGGTCTCGAGACAGAAATCATTATTTCTATCAGACATGCGCGTGCGGTCTTTATAGGCAAAAAGGCATTGCTTGCCCAGATAACAGATATTTTAATTTAACTTTCGTACTTTTTAAATGACTCATGACGTTAATTTTTTAATAATACATAATAGTAAAAAATATAGTAAAAAAATAAATATACACATTTAAAACGCCTCAATTTATAAAATAGCAACATGTAATCAGGTACACGCGCGAACGGGTTCACGAGAGGTCAAGATAGGCTCAGTGTTGAGGTGCCTGCCTTGCGCGTATGTGTGAGTGTGTCCGTGCACAGCCGAAAACGCACACAACCATGAATATCGAATGCGATTGTGTACTGCAAGCTCTGCGGCAGACACCAGCAGTGTTGCCAACTATGGGGATATCCCACTTTTAATAGGGAAAAATTAAATATATAGTGCGTATTTTAGGGAGTAAAAATATCATATTATATTCATGGGCGTGAAATTTTTTAAGCAAAAATGTATATTTATTTGGTTTTTATTACTGTTTTTATATAAATAATGACATCATGAGTGACGTTTTTGCCGCAAACACAATAATTGCGGTCGGCTGAAGTAGTATTTTCAGCGTTTTGATCTCTCAGTGGAAAGTACCCCAAGTAATAAATAATATATTTAAATAATAGTTGGGGAGTTCTGGTTGAAATTCAATGTGTTTTCAAGTTAATTTAAGGGGGACATTTTTGAACAGTTGGCATCACTGGCGCCGCGGCCAGCGCGGGCGCGCGCCTTGCTGACGGCGATCGGAAGTACTCGTGAATTATAGTCGTGAGCAATCGGATATAATCCGAGTAAAATGAATAGACGCAATAATTAATCTAACTAATTACGTACAATATGTACATTATGCATTTTTGTTTTGTGAGGTTTATAATATTTGTTTACATTTTACATAGCTGAAATTTTTAGTGTTTTGGGAGGCCATTTGCTTTTTTCATGTGATCGAGAACTGTTACTATATTATATTATTATTTTTGGTTTTATAGTTTTCTAAGAATATTTTAGATTTTAATATTCGAAAGTTTGTATATATTTAACAGTTTAACATTAATAATTGCGTACATTCATAAAGTATCACTCACTTGGATAAGATAATTTGTGGTGGCCGAAATTTTGCATTTATTTACATCGTATTATGGATCGGATCTCAAGTAACCGGAACCTTGATTATGTGAAAAGACAAAAGTTAAGCTGATTAGGTGAGTACTTAAAATATACTAGATACAAAAATGAAAAAGTTGTAAAAGAAAAAGTTTTTGTTTTGTTTTGTTTCACGCCAAAACTAATGAACCGATTGTAATAAAATTTTGAACACAGTTAGTCTAGAGCCTGAGAGAGCCATAGGCTACATTTTGATGAGGCAAAGATATTATATTATCTAATTTCCATGGAAATATCGATGAAAATAAATTCACATTGTATTTCTAATACGTAACAATAGATGGCGTTTTTTATTTATTTTAGCTTAGCGCACAATATTATGTTGTATGGTAATTGGTATACATCGATGAAATAAACTCTCATTGTAGTTCCAACGCGTGACAACAGATGGTGTTTTTTATTTCTTCATAACAGTACGTAATTATACTAATTAGTTTAGAAAATAGTTTTCAATGTATATCCACACTATTATTATTATATTAATATAGTAGTATATATTAATTAATAATAATTAATTAAGTAAGTATATATTAATTTATGCGAAAATATCTCTTTTTGTCCGTTTGTCTGTCTGTTTTGCTTTCACACCAAAACTACTGAACCGATATCGCTGCATTACCAGTGTCAAAATCTTGTGCACGCCCTTGCTATCAGATATAGATCAGAGATATCTAGATAACTCTAGAAATCACACTCGATTTCTAGAGTTATCTAGAAATCGAGTTCTCTGTAAAGAAAGGGCAACAGAACCGATTTGGGTCATAATAGTGTGCCTCCATATTGTATATTTTATATAGTTAACCAACGAATAACAAAACTACAGGAAACGTAACTCCCATACTTCAACCGTTTTAAATTTGGCTCCTTTTCGAAAACTAAAATATGACAATTGAGATTCTCGCCAAGGTCGTTTCCCAGGTAACGTATCATAATATTGCGCGCTGGACGACAGCCTGCGCGGTTATTATCAATGTCACAGTTATGAAACAAAGCGGATGGCATTATGCAGTATACACCAAACATATCTACTATCACGAAGAAAGGATTACATAATTATTATTTTAAAATCAAACATTTTCCTCTGATCCTTAAATCGTCGATAATAATAATATATAATAATTTTGAACAAACCGTGTACGACTCGGACGAATTTAAAACTATCCAGAGCACCTAGACAAGACGTTTTCAGATTACAAAAATATATGTGCTAAATTATTACAGAACTAGCTGTTGCCCGCGGGCCGCGACTTCGTCCGCGTGGACTTCAGTTTATAGCGCGCGGTGTCAACAAAATTGGTGTCAAATTTAAAAGCTTTTTAAAACCCTGGTACCCCTTAAATCAAAATATCTAAAAACAGCTGTGCAGTGCGCACATAATATTTCATTTTTTTATATTATACCTAAAGCTTATTTAGCCCCCCATTACACAACTTTAGCTTTACCTATAAACTATTTAGCATTGGTAGGTTTAAGGTTTCGTCACTCATCACTGCGTAGATAAAGTACTGAGTACTGACTACGAGTAGAGTAGTGAGCTATTCATTATTTATAGACTTGCATAACCATCGCAAGAACCGAAAAACGGTACTCAACTTGGTACCACCTCTTATAGAAAGATGCACGAGCAAGCGATATCGCGATGTAGGAGACGCACGGCGCCATCTATTATGATTTTTTGGAACTAACTTAATTTAAACAAATTTACGCATTTTCACCCCCTTACAACCCCTTTTTCCGGTTAAAATGTAGCCTATGTCCTTTCTCAGGATTTAGACTATCTGTGTACAAAATTTCGTTACAATCGGTTCAGTAGTTTTGGCGTGAAAGCGAGACAGGCAGACAGACAGACAGAGACACTTTCACATTTAAAATATTAGCAAAGATTATTACAGAATTGAAATAAAAAACTTACGGTACAAATGCAGATTTTCGTAATCTCTTTAATTTTCGGTCATTCTCATTACTCATACAAAATATATCATTACTAGGGCCCGGAAAAATATGTACTAAAAATCCAAAATATGTACATAAAATATGGACTAAAAAATCGAAAATGTGGAAAAATATGGAGTATTAAATAGAAATGTGGAAAAAATATGGAGTATAAAATTCCAAAAATTAAACGTTGTTTTAGTGTTATAGGTAAGAAGAGTCACTCGTGACAGTTAACAAAGAGATAGAAGCCAGAAATATGCTATGCTGGCTTTGCCTTTGCATATTTGGTAGGCCAGAAATATGCTATACTGGCTTTGCCTATGCATAAATGGTTTGGGAATAAACATATGTGACAGTATTAACTGTACAACTTGCATGACATGCTGATCATAATATTGTAACCATGACAGCACGTAACGCACGTCATGCTGCATGATTTGACGTGGGAGAGCCGTGCTTCGGCACGAATGGGCCGGCTCGACCGGAGAAATACCACGGGCTCACAGAAAACCGGCGTGAAATAGCGCTTGCGCTGTGCTTCGCCGAGTGATTGAGTTAACTGAAGGCCCAATCCCCTACCATTTTCCTTTCCCTGCCCTTCCCTCTTAAAAGGCCGGCAACGCACCTGCAGCTCTTCTGATGCTGCGAGTATCCGTGGGCGACGGAAGTTGCTTTCCATCAGGTGACCCGTTTGCTCGTTTGCCCCCTTATTTCATTTAAAAAAAATGATCGTCTTGGGTTCGCTTAATATTGGCTAAATGATCCCTGCACGTCACAACTCACAATTCACGATATTTTTTACTTCAGTTTTTGTTTAGCCATGTCAGTAACATGACCTTCAGCATAGCTGAAACTTTCTTTTTTTTTTCTTCAATAATCTTCTTTGAAAACAGAATACCGAAAAAATATAACAAATAATAATATAAAACGCGAGAGGAACGAAATACGCAGCCGCATGGTGGCGGGAACGTATTTTTTTTTTGTATTTGAGTGAAAATATGGACGATTGTGACATTTTCTTGCAAAATATGGACTTATCTTTGTAAAACCCTAAAATATGGAAAAATATGGAAAATAAAACTTGGGATTTCACGGTCTAAATATGATAATTCGTGTAAAAACACATTCCCTAATCATGACTATTAAAGTGTATGCTACATAAACGAGTAATCTGGCTCAGCATCCAATTCAGTTCGTTTCTTACTAAACGAAGTACGAACGGCATTATAAAAATAAGATACTCCATACTGATGTCAGTCAGACCCCCGGTTATGAATTATGATTAAATTGTTACATCTTGCATAACACTGTCCATGGCGACTTTGTAAAAATTTTGTAATTATATTATTTTTTGATTATTGCATTTTTACAATAACATGTAAACTTAATAAGACAAACACAAAGAGACCAGCTTAATTTTACGCAAATACCCTGGAATCCAACTTAAGTAAACCATCTTTTTGGGCATGTTTTTGGGTCGGAAAAAATACAAGAACTTTACCTAAGCATAATTAAAAAAAAAAAACACTTACTGATGAAACTTGAAAGGTTATTCCTGTATTAAAAGTCGTATCTGTATGACTTCTACACCATTTCACAGGGCATTTAGGCATTTTAACAACGAAAATTTTGTAAAAAGCTACGTAAAAAGTAAGTAAACCAAAAGTAAACAAATTGTAAAATGAGTTTGACAATCAGAGGCGTGTAGAGGTTTTTGACATGGGGTAAGCAGTGGTATTGGTTTAGTAGTTTTGGCGTGAAAGCAAAACAGACAGACAAACAAAAAGAGATATTTTCGCATAAATTGTAATATTAGTGTAGATATAAATTAAAAACTATGTTTTCTAAACTATTATAATATATGAGTACGTTCTGTTATGAAGAAACAAAAAAACGCCATCTGTTGTTACGTGTTGGAACTACAATGAAAGTTCATTTGCGTAAGAAGTGTAACATTTTGCGTAAGAAGTGTGCTAAGCTAAAATAAATAAAAACGCCATCTATTGTTATATATTAGAAATGCAATGTAAATTCATTTTCATCGATATTTCCATGGAAATTAGATACATAATATATTTTTGTCTTATAAAAATGTAGCCTATGTCCTTTCTCAGGCTCTAGAATAACTGTGTACAAAATTTTATTACAATCGGTTCATTAGTTTTGGCGTGAAAGTGAGACAGACAGACAGAGATACTTTCGCATTTAATATAAAGTATATCTAATATATAAAATTCTCGTGTCACAATGTTGGTCCACGAACTCCTCCGAAACGACTTTACTGATTTTTACTAAATTTTATATGCATATTCAGTAGGTCTGAGAACCGGCTACTCGGTACTTATTATATTGCATTTGTTGAATAAATAAAAGTAAATTATTACAACTCGAGAAAAACGACGACCATGATAGCGATGGACGTTGCCATGGTGACATACTTTATTTAATCACTTCAATAAAATAATACGGGCGATATACTTTATAATATGGCAAAGAAACGTTTGCCGGGACAGCTAGTAATATTATAAAATGATAAAATAAATTAATACATGAATATGATTAACATGAAACTTTCGAGTAGTACTTACATTTCATTTTTGTTGCTGGTTTAATTGTTGTAACTCAGATACACGTACCTTTCGACACAAATCACAATTAGAATCTTTTCACTGAATGACAATTGTGAAAACTTGTTACCTATTTTTAATTTTTAATAAACACACATTTTCACACAACACAAACCTCACAATCAAATAACATTTTTAAGAAATCAAAAAACGCACTCAATATCGAAATTAGAAACTCAGTAATAACAAATATCTAATAAACTGTTAAATGTACACACTTTTAAATGTTAAAATAATAAAAATCTTCTAAGAAAACTATAAATATACTGGCGCAAACAAAAATAATATGTTACAGTGCTCATCACATGAAAAAATGGCCTCCCAAAATACAAAACACTTCTGTAATGTAAACAAATATAAACCGTACTAAACAAAAATGCACTGTGTGCATATGTGATTAATTAGATTTCCGTCTATTATTTTTACTCGGATTATAGGCAACGAACATATCCGATTACTTCCGAACGCGCCATTCGCCGGCTCTCGGAACTCATGCCGCAGGATCTCTCCTAGTAAATCGCACACGCACACACGTTTGCGAACAGTGTACGAATACGAAAATCTTAACTCACACATATAGGTGGGGTCTGCGTGGCATGGAGTGCCTGTAACCACAGATATTATGTAGTATAATATTGGTGCGTACCTTCGCGCGGCGCGCCTAGTTACCACTTACCGACTTATGTTTAAGTAGTTTTGCAAATTAGTTTTTGCTATTTTATTAATTTAGGCGTTTTAAGTGTATTCATTTTTTACTTTATATAATAATTATCATTAGGTAAGCAGTGCTTTTATGCCTTTATGGTACGCACGTCCGTGTTGACAATAATTATCATGTCAACCTGGTTGAACGTCACTCGAGTATATATACACGAAAAATGTGTACCGAACACATGCATAAATGTGCATACATATTCGGGTCACATTTTGTAGCCATTTGGTGCACTTTTTTTGACGGAGTTACTCTTCCTGTAGTTTAAAGTTCACTGTAGTTAACGAATTATTATTTATCATTCATGTTTGCGTCATCTAGGTCTCATCATATTATCTAGGATTCTAGGGCCTAGGCCGTAGCACCATTCCCAATTTGTACCTGAGGAATGACTAAACATCAGCTTTATATAAATGGTCATCTTTTTGTAATTAGGTACATACTTCGCTTTAAGCTCGCAATATTGTAACTCATCTACAATAAACGGTCACGGTAAACCAGTCTTTAAATAATTCCTATTACCTCCACACTGGTAGATAAAATAGCATGCTACCGTGAATATATCGAGACTATTACCGACCGAAGAAATATGTAAATAATGTTCGTACGTTTTCGCAATTTCCCCGTGTGGTGCTTACAACAAAGTGCATACTCTCGGGAAATTACTATCATACGAGTATTGTCACAAAAGGGTGTATTCGACTAAGCAGCTCCTTCACCGATAAAGCTAAATAAAGAAAAAAAAAACGACTCCCGCATTAATGCTAACCATAATCTTTCAGCACCGAATCCGACCGATGGTGATGAACTATAATTCGAAAATATAATAAACACTTTCGATAACGTCAGCTTCGAACCAAAAAAAATTTAGATCAAAATCGGTTTATTGTCGCAGCTCGTGCTCCGAGGACGAAGAGTGCCCGATATGGCGGAGCGCGGCGGGGCCGGGGGGGAGCGAGGCGGAGTGTCCGCTCGGTGACGTCGCCTGCACCGAGCACTGCCACTGCGTCGCCACACTCGACCGCACCGAGCAGCGCTGCGACGGCGCCGGGCTGGACGCGCTGCCGACCCCCGCGCGCCCACCCCCCCACCTCCCGCCGCTCGCCGTCCTACACCTAGCCAACAACAGCATCGCCGACCTGCGCGCCCAACACCTCGCCGCCTTCCCAGATCTCACCGTGAGTCACACCCGTCACCCCTTTCCGACTCGGCTCGACCTCGGTCGGTCACTAAATTGATAAGTAGGCGCTCGATCTGTCGCCGGTCGGGTCGGTCGTCCGTCCCCCCTTTACTACGGGAAAGGGGTAGGAGGAAGTCTCGCGTGCTGCGCACGAGCTCGGACCCTACTAAAATCACTTCCGCTCGTCTGGCCCGTTTTCGACGGAACTGGCCGCGGACTCGAAATAAAAACGAATCGATCGGACGTCTAATGGTTTTATAACAATTACACAAGATAAAATGTGACGTTATCTGGGAAAAGGGACGTTGTTGTCGGTTCTAGTTTCCGAGATAATCGCCTTTAAAGTAAAGTGTCGAAAAAAAATCATTTTTTCTTTTTTTACTCCATATTAATAAACAGACTTTAAAATTTGATATGACAAAGACACAGGTTTTAAAAACGATTTTTTATAGATTAAAATATATCATAAAGTTTAGTAAAAAAGGGACCTTATTGTCGGTGCTGCAGTCGAGAGTCGATTGTGGCTTTCTGTCGGCACGGTATGAATTGTTATACTACTAGTAATTTGTACCAAGCTGAAAATCGGTAATATTGATTAGAATATCTGGGGGCACGGTAGTGCCCTCGACAAGTAGAGCGCGAAGCAAATACTGGCGTACGGCGTACCATAATTTACAGGAACCATTTCGCCGCATTTTAGGCCCCTATTTAAGAACCTCTAGAGGTAACCATTAAGCTCCGAAGTTAAAGCTAAAGCAAAGTTTCTCATTTATGACACTCACTCACTCACTCAAGATCATCAAAATAGAACTAGTACTTCCCATAAACTCAGAGAGCTGAAATTTGGCAGAGTTAGGGTTTAATGGCCACATAAAGGGAAAAATATAAAAATTGGCCAAGTGCGAGTCGGACTCGAAATAAGGTTTTTTGTATGGGAGCCCTCCTTGAATTTTAATTTCAACTTAATTAAATAATATTAACGTAAATAAATACGTCATTGAGGATTTTGTGAAAATTTCAAGTGCCTACCTGTTGCCATTATCGATATCGAGCAAAAAGGCCAAAAAAATAGGTTTTTTGTATGGGAGCCCCCTTTAAAGTGCGGATGGGCGGGGAGTGTTGATGTTGATTGATGTCCAGAAGATGCGTGTTCTTGTCGGTGGTCACCAATTTAACGTTGCTAGTGGCGGCCGAAAAGGAAGATCTTCCGACCGAGCGAGATGGCATGCTCGGTCAGGCCGAAGCCCACTGACGTCATTTCAGACGTTGTATATATATCTTGCCGTTCTCCGAAACTTCGATAGCGCGATGTAGGATTGTTAGGCGAATTGTGGGTACCGCCACACTTTCAAAGGAATTTGAACGAAAAGTTCCATTTATGATTTATACTTCATAAATCATAAATGGAACTTTTCGTTCAAATTCCTTTGAAAGTAACTGAGATGATGTTGTTAGAAGTGTAAAACACGCTATAAATATACGTTCATTGACCATTAAAAAAATTGTCAAAAACTAGCGGTACTATACGGAACCCTATATTGCGCGTGGCCCGACACGCACTTGGCCGGTTTTTTTGTTATAGCGGCAACAAAAATACACAACCTGTGAAAATTTCAGAAGTCTAGCTATAGCGGTTCTAGAGATACAGCCTGGAGACGGACGGATAGACAGACGGAGAGACAGTTTTTACCCTTTGGGTACGCAACCGTAAAAACTAGGATAATCGAAGATCTTGGAGTACCTGGTGACCCTGATTAGAAAACACAAGAGTCCAAACAAACATTAGAGATCGACATGCTACCTTTACAAAAAATATTCAACTTGGTGGGCCGCTTCATTTGATGTAAAAAATCAAAGCTCTGAAGTATCTGATGAATAACCCTCAGCTGGTCTCAGCTGTTTTAGAGATATGGTGATGCCCCCTCTGCAATAGTTGCATACCGTACGTTACTGAACATAAGACGAAATGCATGTGTACACGTGTGATAATAATAATAATGATAATAAGTCCCACACCGGTTTCGGTGACGATGAACCGGTGGTTATAGGCATCATGTAGGATATTCTGAAAATATTTATTTTAAATTCATTCAGAAATAAAACAATTTTGATTCGATTTCATTTTAATTGATAGCCGGTTTCATTGAAACCAGGCCAGTTACGCAGGAGTAATTTTATAGTGCCCAAGTGTGTGCGCAGTACACAAAAGCAATCTCTATCCCTTTACTCGCATAACCCAGTGGGCCGAGAGACTGACACGACTGGCGAGAGATTTTCTAAAAAGAAGTGAGATCCCACAAAAAACATTATGTAAAAAAACTAGCCAAGTCTCGAATCTCGATGGAGCTGCTTGTTTATCTCTAATAAGGGTTCCTTGTTGACATGGGCGTGCATACTGCATACCATGAAGGCAAAAATGCAGTGCCTACCTAATGCATGACTTGCCATAAACATATATTTTAACTAGCGACCCGCCCTGGCGTCGCACGGGAATAAAATATATAGCCACTGAAAAAATGATTAAAATCGATAGCCTATCACGATCCTTCATGTGGTCTAGCTACATCTTATCTCCAAATAACATAACAATTGCTCCAGTAGTTCGCGAGATTAAACCCTTTCAAATAATTTTCTACATTCTCCTATAAATCTTAGCATGATATTATTTTTAACAAAAAATTAATTATTTGTTAAAAATAATAATAATTTCACTCTTTTTAGTTACACTGGTAGGTAAACCTTCGCGTATATTTTACGTATCTTATTACAATTTGTTAAGAGTCACAGTTCACACTCACAAAATAATATATTATCAGTGAAGTGAACATATTGTGCTAAGTAATTTAACAATTTTAATACTTCAAACCCCAAGCGGTCACCGGCGATTGCGATAACAATAGAAAGGCTATTGTGTCTCGTTTTTCCACGATCGAAGGATCTATCAGATAAAAAACTGTATAAACTTGCATTGGATGTACTCATCTACTCATCTAATACCAAAAATTATTTATTTGGCAAAACAACGTTTGCCGGGACAGCTAGTAATATAATATTATCATAATTATTGATAGCTGTTCTTGTAATCAAGAATTCAATTTCAAATCCATTCAAATCGATACTTAGTGCGCCATCTATCGATTAATAAGTATAACTAATTAAAAAGACACTTATTGACTTTGTTTTGTTTAAATGCTCTTTTTAAAATAACTTTATTTTAATTCTATATTTTGTCTATTAAAATTTTATAAAGTAGTTAGTAAAGTATTCGATCTGTATATAAAGTAGTAAAGTATATTCGATCTTCCGCCACTCGCCGCGCGGCGGCGCCGCGATACCGTCGCCTCCGCGGTGCTGACCGCCGTCTATATTTAAACAAAGTGTTGTTATATAGTATAAAATTATTATTATTATTAGTATATCCACACCTATGCCTTGTACTATTATCTATTCTGTGCCATGAGACATTGGTGACCTTAACACGACGTGGTAATGATGAAGACGATGATGATGATGATGATGATGATGATGATGATGATGATTATGATGATGAATATGAGTTGCATAGTAGCATATGCTTTCTGTTCTTAAAACAACGCCGAAACTCCCAAACGTGTATCTATAAGGAGTCAGGAGTTCTCTCAGCATCTTCGAAACCATGGTATACCTTGACCCAATATTTGACTTTTTGGTAGCATATTCTTAGTACACTTCACATAAAACCAAAATCACCATATGTTTCCATATAAATTTCGAGGAGTTCCCTCGATTACTCCTGGATCCCATCATCAGGTCACCACTTTGTGAACATGGTACCAAATTGGAGTAAAACCAAATACAACAAAGCAAAAATTTCGAAAATCGGTTCACATACGGCGGAGTAATCGTTGAACATACAAAAATAAAAAAAAAAAAATAAAAAAAAATAAAAAAAAAAAATATCCACAGCCGAACATATAACCTCCTCGTTTTTTGGAAGTCGGTTAAAAATATAGCAGCCTTTCTCAATAAATGGGCTATCTAACACTGAAATAATTTTTCAAATCGGACCAGTAGTTCCTGCGATTAACGCGTTCAAGTTAGCCCTTTCAAATAATTTCCCCCGTTTTTTCCACATTTTGCTCTATTTCTTCTCTTCTATTAATCTTAGCGTGATAAAGTATAGCCTATAAGCTTCCTCGATAAATGGGCTATCTAACACTCTAAGAATCATCGGAATCCGTTGCGTACTTTTAAAGATTAAAGGGAACAAAGGGACATGAGGGAAAAAAAGTGACTTCATTATAAGTAAGTATAATAAGTATAGATTTAACTTTCGTATGTTTTAGATGACTCATGACGTTAATTATTAAATATTAATAGTAAAAAATATAATAGAAAAATGAATGCATTTAAAACGCCTACATTTATAAAATAGCAACAATCAATTTGCGAGAAATTAAACATTAAGTTAGATACACGCGCGGACCGCATGACTCAAGGTCAAGGCAAGCAGATCTCGTGCGGCAGGCTCTGGGGTCATGTGTGCGTAAAGATTTTTGTGTCCGTGAACAGTTCGCACACGTACACAGACATGCTATATTATAGGCGAACTCCTGCCGCAGTAGCTGAGGCGAGCACCGGCGCGTATATAATACGTAACAATAGATGGCGTTTTTATTTATTTTAGCTTAGCGCACAATATTAAGTTGTATGGTAATTGGTATATTTCCATGGAAACATCGATGAATTAAACTCTCATTGTAGTTCCAACGCGTGACAACAGATGGCGTTTTTTTATTTCTTCATAACAACCTTCGATCACTAATATACAAGATACACAGTCCGCGGCAAAAAACGACCTCACTAAAAGAGCACCAAACGCAACATTCTGGTGGACTTTTGATTTAGTAGTGCTCGAACGCTCCGCCGGGAAGCATGCCTTAATGCTCGTTCAATTATTGTAAAAATCATACGTCTAAAACGTAAAAAAAGGATAGAATTTTATATTTCCGGTAAATATTAATTTTATCCTAACATATTTCTTACAATTGTATTGTTAATATTAGTATTACGTTAAGAAATCACCAAAAAAACTGTTTTAAAATTAAGTTGTAAATAAATCAACACGAGGTATAAACCATCTCAATTGCGAATACTCATACTAAAGGTACTTATCGTAGTTTATCATGCCCACTTGAAATGTTCGGGTTATAAGCTGTGTTTCTGTTCCATTTGATGGAGTCGCTATTATTTGTTATTTTTTTATTGAGGAATTTTTTTTAGGTTTCCTCGAGATCCAGTTAGATGTGGAAATTGGATATCAGTTATAGCACGGCAAAGATGCGAAGAATTTTTCAAGCCGACTTTAGCGAGCGTTGTATGTTCTAAGCATTTATACTCAATGTCTAATTTTATATTTTAGTTAATTATAAAATTAGACATATTAGAACAACATAATATTACATATAAAAATAATTAGTTCACGCTTTATACATTAAACTTCGGAAAAATTAAAAAATGGACTATTAAAATTATTACAATCAACAAAAAAATGTTGAACAGTTCGACTCCTCTCATACTTCACTTCGCCCTGTTCCAGCGGCGAATTTCGGCCATAAAATTGGAATGCTTTTATGGCTCTATAATAATTTGAACTTTAAGACATACACGCGGATGGTTGAATTTAGTATGAAGCGTGCATCAGACGTAAAAATTTATTGCTTTGTAAACACAAATGTACATTGTTTTATAAAAAGATCTTTAATAATTACTATGATTAAGGTTGATTTTAGATAAATGTATACTTTTTTAAACTCAATTACTCGGCGACAGATTTTCGAGAGGTTTTGTATGAGACTGTGTATCTTGTATATATTTGATCGAAGATAACAACGTAATTATACTAATAGTTTAGAAAACATAGTTTTTAATTTATATCCACACTGTTATTATAATTTATGCGAAAATATCTCTTTTTGTCCATTTGTCTGTCTGTTTTGCTTTCACACAAAAACTACTGAACCGATATCGCTGCATTACCAGTGTCAAAATCTTGTGCACGCGGCTGCTTGTTGACTACGGAACCCTAAAAAGTAATGAAATCTAGACAATGTCGTACCAAGTATAAGGTAACATAGTTAAATAATTAATTAAATAATAAAAAATATTTAATTAAATAAATATTTAAATAAAATAAAAATAAAAAATAATGTTACAATTAATAGTATTTTTGTATCTTCTTTTAACTTTATTACTAAAAATGTAACGACCGACATCAAGGTCCCTTTTAATACTTATGAATACTTCTATGGTAACTAAGAGAAATTACATGTTTTTGGTACTCGTCTTATTACTAAGGATAATTAAAGTTATTTAAAAAATAAGAACTTCAATGTTAATAAAAATGTATATTTATTTTTATGTGATATCACTAAACTTTTAATCACCGACAATAAGGCCCCTTTTGAAAAGTGTTAAGTGTTTGTGCCAGCTGTTTACTAAACTTTACCTTGAATTTTAAGACAGAATAAAGTTACTTTTTAAATAGAAGTTTATATATTTGATCTCATTTGACTATGTTTAAGTGTAGTAAATATATATTTTTGTTGATTTTGATTGATTAATAAGATTACTAGAAGCACAATGTTTATTTGTTCAAAAAAATTTTTTATACAATAAACAACGTTGTTTAATATCGAAGACGTCTCAATTTAGTAAAAAATTATCCGCTTTATATTATTATTTTATAAAATCCAATAGAAAACATACTATAAATGAAATATTTTGTAAAAACCATCTCGGGCATTTTCATTACATCATGCACTTTGGCGGTGTAAGCAACAGGAATAGAGTTATAAAATTATATAATTGAAGTTAAATTCTAAAAGTCCATATAACGTACTTCTTAAAAAAACATGATATCTATATAACTTCCTACACTATCATACTTTTTTTGGGTGTCGAAGTTTGAATGCGATTTTCTCAATATCACCTTTTACGACTTTCGAGCTTAAAAATTAAAAAAATATATATTTTCCAGACCAACACGTATGTTTTTTACATGGTTTGATAGCCTATTAAATGTAGATTATGGGGATACCAATAACTCAATACCGACAATAAGGTCCCTTCACGCTGATAACGTCACAAATAGTCTAATTTTAGTTATTTTGAAAGTCGATTCAAAACGTCGCCCTTTGCAGAATTTGATGCTGACCAATAATCTGATATCGACGCTCGACGACGAGACGGTGGCGGCGCTGTTCGCGGGGAACCGCAGCGTGGCGCTCGCCGGCAACCCGCTGCGCTGCGCATGCGCCCGCGCCTTGCTGCGCGCCGTCGCCGAGCGCCCCAGCCGCGTCGACGCCGCCGCGCGCTGCGCCGACCTCGACGTGTCGCTCCACGACGCCGCGCGCGCCGGGCTCGGGGCGGACCCCGCCTGCGCCCCGCCCCTCGCCCCGCTGCTCCTCCTGGCTATGCTGCTGCTGCCGGCCGCGGCGCTGGCGCTCGTGGCGCTGGCGCTCGTGGCCCCGGCGCTGCGGGCGCGCCTCAAGCTGCTGCTGCTCGAGTGCGGCCCTCGCGCCGAGCCGGCGGGGGACGGCGACCGGCCGCACGACGCGTACGTGTCGGCGGCGGCGGAGGACGCGGCGCTCGCGGCGGAGGTGGCGGCGCGGCTGGAGGGCGCGGGGCGGCGGGTGTGCCTGCCCGACCGCGACTGGGCGCCGGGCGCGTGGGTGCCGGCGGAGATCACGCGCTCGGTGCGCGGGGCGCGGCGCACGGTGGCGCTGCTGTCGGCGCGGGGCGTGCGGGCGGCAGGCGCGCTCGCGGCGCTGCGAGAGGCGGCGGGGGCGGGGCGGCTGGTGGTGGTGCTGCTGCCGGGCTGCGCGCCCGCCGCCGCCGCCGCCGCCGCGCCCGAGCTGCGCACGCACCTCGCCGCCGTCACCTACCTGCGGTGGGAGGAGCCGCGCTTCTGGCCGCGCCTGCTGCTTGCGGTGCCGCTGCGTCCCGCCGCCCTCTCCCCCTCCCTCTCCTAACGGGGAAGTACTTCACCGTCGACATCTCCTGAGCCTTCTGTTGTCGGAGACGATCTCCTCCCGTAGAAATTGATTCGTTGCCGAAAAGCGAATCTGTCTAAGTCCAGTGGTCCCCAACCTTTTTTCATGCGAGCCACAAACATGTTTTGGTCTTGGTGTCGCGGGCCGCAACAAAATTTTTTTAGGGTTAAAAAATAACATTCTTCAAAATTAACGATTTTAAAGTGAAAAAAATTTAACGACTATCACGTAGACTTTACGTTCTTTTGCCGGTGGGCGTGAATTTCAAAATCTGCAAAGGCCGCATGCGGCCCGCGAGCCGCGGGTTGGGGATAGCGGGTCTAAGCGCTCTCGGATGGTGAAGATAAAAGGAAGCGACTCGCCAGACTTGTCAGTTCTTCCAGACATCACCTTTAGGCGAATAGGTACTTACAAAATATATAACCAAAATGTGAGTTTCGAGATACGTATTTTCTGCATATACAACCCGGTCACATTATCTCGAGACGTGGCGTTGATGACGTCACGTCGCGTCGGCGCTCTGATATGGTGCGCAAAACAAGCATCCGCTAGTAGGTTATTATTTTATACAATAAGATTTCTAACAAAACAAATATTGTGTTAATTAATTTAATGTAGGTAATATTATTATAGTTATATGATTAAAATGATAAAAAATAAATGAAACAATCTTGGTTAGGTGGGTACAAGAAGTGTTTATTACAAAAAACGACATAATATAAGTACTAAAAATGTTCTTCGGAATATGTGATTGGCTCGATGCCAGTCATTGTCTCATCATCGCTATCGCTGATGTCACTGTCCGAACTCTCCTCGCCTACGGATATATCATTTCCCGAACATTTTCTTCTTCAAGCTGGTCTTTCTCCCAATACTCCTGTTGTAATCTTTCAATGTGATTCACTTCTTTTTTCCAGTCGGAAGGTGTGATGGAATTAATCGCATCTCTTGTTAATTTTTCTATTTCTTTTTCTGACTGGCTAACATTCGTTCGGCGCAGGTAGCGAGCCCTCCACGCGGCAATATTTGGCTTTTGTATTAAGATTGAAAGGACATTTTTACATTTTTTGAATTTATATCCCAAATGGTCAATTAAAATTTTTCTAAGGTAAATTCTTTCACCTTTAAAATTTATATCCCTTTTAGCGACTGCCAAGATTTTCTTTAATGTTGGGATTTCTTTCCTTATAGTATAAAAACTGTTAATAATATTGTAAGGCACAGATGTCAAATTCATCAATTTCGATTTTTTTTTGTACTTCTTGCGCTTTTTACCTGGTGTTGACAATTTTTCTTCACGTGTATCGTTGCTAGAACCCTGACTAGTACTCGTACTCGGTGTAGCATGTTGCAGTGACGCATGCCGCAATTCTTTGGCCTCCTTTTTTATTCTCATCAAAGTATATTTTGATATTCCTGTTGCAGCACAGGTTCGTTTAACAACTTGATCTACAGGTATTACGAATTGCTTGTTAGCTTTCTCTGATTCAAAGAAAGCGAGAAGTTTCAGTATTAAATTTCTTGCTTCACTGTGAATAGTTTTTCCCATATTTGAAAAAACTTTCACTGTCCCACTTCAAATGTCCTACGTTGCAACAAAAACAATATTTTAACGTAAAAGCAATAACAAAATAACAATAAAAGTCCAAACGTAACAACGAAATGTTTAAAAATATACCACGACAACAAGTAAACGGCAACGAAAGTGCTAACCGTACTGACGCGCGAATCGCGATGAACGCGACGAGAATGGGGCGGGGGGTTTGCATTCCTGCGAGATCTCGAGTTAATGTGACCGGGTTGTAGGTATATTGAGATTTGTGGGCCTGGTTGTAACTCGAGTAGGTATTATATATTTTGTTATTTTGTAGATATTTATTACTTAGAGATATATTTATTTATTCATTTATTTAAAAATGTATGATATTTATATTTAATGTCTTTAGTGAACACTGTTCATATTGTAGTGAGATAACATTATAGACTAAACTTGTAGTCGAAAGTGCCATACTATAGGTAAGTGTATAGTAGTAAATGCAAAGTGATAGATGCAATACTTACTAACAGGGCTGTGATATTATCTATTCATTTTTTATATGCAGTTATTTATATTGCATAATATTGGAAATGCTATCTCGTCCTCGTCTATATGTTTAATCCTTCGATCGCGGATTCTTGGATATTCTATTGTACTTATTCATATTGTTGTCGCGATCACCGGTGCTCTTATGGGCAAGCCTCATAGAGCCCAGGATTAATTACAGTACAGTGGCACGATACTGTGGAATGTGTGGCTACTAGCTAGGCGCTGTACGGTTAGTAGTCATAATTTTGACTTACATAATAATAATATGTCCGACAATATATTAATATCGTTTACACTGCCAGCCATTAATCTAGTCTAGAAATTATTTTACACAAAAATGTTTTATTATTATAATTAAAAGTACATCTGTTTGATATAAGAAGAGACCTGTGATTATTTGAGATCGTGATTTTTATAAGTATGTGCTTTTATAACAAGATTTTTTGAAAACTCTCGAGCTTGTATTTTATTGTAGAATATATTATTATAATAAGTATAAAAAAATATATCTCATTTTGAAACATAAATTTTGAATTTATTATTTCCCTAATAATTTCCCAAATATAAGTAATATTTATAAAAGAATGTAGCAATGGCAATAAGATATTGTGTCGTCGGTATTAGTCCTTTTTAACCGACTTCCAAAAAACGAGGAGGTTATATTAATATGTTCGGCTGTGGTTTTTTTTTTATGTTCAACGATTAAATAAATAAATAAATAAATAAACGTACGATTACTCCGCCGTTTGTGAACCGATTTTCGAAATTTTTGTTTTGTTGTATTAGGTTTCACTCCAATTTGGTACCATGTTCACAAAAGTGGTGATCTGATGATGGGATCCATGAGTAATCGAGGGAACTCCTCGAAATTTATATGGAAACATATGGTAATTTTGGTTTTATGTGAAGTGTACTAAGAATATGCTACCAAAAAGTCTCAAGGTATACCATGGTTTCGAAGATGCTGAGAGAACTCCTGACTCCTTATAGATACACGTTTGGGAGTTTCGGCGTTGTTTTAAGAACAGAAAGCATATTATGCTACCACGCAATTAAAATTCATCATCATCGTCATCATCATCATTACCACGTCGTGTTAAGGTCACCAATGTCTCATGGCACAAAATAGATAATAGTACAACTTACAAGGCATAGGTGTGGATACAATAATAATAATTATGTACATAACAACACCAATTATTAATATAGGCTGTTTATACACGGCGGTCGGTGCGGCGTCGCCGCACGCCGCCGCGCGCCGCGCGGCGTGTGCGTAAACATCGCGGCATTGCGTCGTACCTATTCAAGTTCTAATGTCAGGGCATGCCGCGCTGCGAGCATTTTGAGTGTCATAATATGATTTTAAACTTTATCTTCATTAATGTAGTACAATATAGTATCGCTTGAGAAAGGCGCAACGGCCGCGAGGCCGGCTTTCCAAGTTTCTCATGCGATAGTACTATGTATTACAATAATGAAGGTAAAGATTAATATCATAATATTATTATGACACTGAAAATATACTCGCCGCGCCGCTGGGTGTGATTCGGCTCATACTTCGATCGCGGTTTCTTGGAAATCCATTGTTCTGGCGGCCGCTTGGGAGTTGAAGCGTTAAATTGTTAAATTACCTAGCACGCATAGGGTTGTGTTTACTTAGATTTTTTTAAATGTATTGTTTAAATTTATCTACCTGATATTTGGGCCTTGGGGTATGAGTCTTAACAGTCTTAACAAATTGTAATAAGATACGTAGAATAAACGCAGTAATTCGACGCGTAGGGTCGTATGGTCACTAAGTCACAACTCACTAGTTCACTACCACCGACGACCACTTATAAACTCGCGGACTATGACGGAGGTCATCTTGGAGGCTTAATTAATATTTCTAATAACAATACGAGATCAATAATTACCACTCAAAATGTTGACAATTCAAATTTCAATGCTCACTGTTCACACCAATGGTGACACATTTCTGATTTCACACAGCCAATACAACTATATAAAACTCCTACGTACAAGCGATACTGCGATTCAGGAGCACCTCAGCGAAATCTATTGAATACATCGTGTAACTAAAACTATATGAACAACAATCGGAGTTCGGACAAGCGATAGCGCCGACAGAGCGCCTCAATGACATATAGTGAAGACAATATAAAACTATTTTTATACAATTTAAATTGGCACTAATTATAGTTTATCTACTAGGTAACTAAAAAGAGTGAAATTATTATTTTTAACAAAAAATTAAAACCGACTTCCAAGGTAAAAACAATAATAGCATTCTTATAATATGAACTAAAAACTAAAAAGTATTAAATAATTTTCCTCTCTAAATGTGCCTTTTTCCGAATTCAGCTAAACCTCAACTATTTCTGTACTCAACCTTCATAATTTTGAAGTCGGTGCCAGTTCCATAAGTTTCAAATTTATGGGACTGGCAGAAAATATAAAGATTCAGCTATATCTGGTACCGACTTCAAAATGATGAAGGTTGAGTACAGAAATAGTTGAGGTTTAGCTGAATTCGGAAAAAGGCACATTTAGAGAGGAAAATTATTTAATACTTTTTAGTTTTTAGTTCATATTATAAGAATATTATTATTGTTTTGACCTTGGAAGTCGGTTTTAATTTTTTGTTAAAAATAATAATCGATTAGAACTACGGTATATAATATAACTATACTATAATATTTGACAGCATTGATTGTTATTACCGTTGTCCGTGTTGACTGTGGACTTTTTTTAGGGTTCCGTACCTCAAAAGGAAAAAAACGGAACCCTTATAGGATCACTTTGTTGTCCGTCTGTCCGTCCGTCTGTCAAGACCCTTTTTCTCAGGAACGCGTGGAGGTATGAAGCTGAAATTTATATCAATTACTCAGGTCTACTGTCCCTTGAAGCTGTGAAAAAATCAAACTTCTAAGCCAACGCAATCAAAAGATACAGCCGTTTATGCCGCAAATTTTCGACACTTGCAAGGGAATCAAAACCTACAGGGTGCTTCCCGTGAACTCAGAATCTTGAAATTTGGTACGAAGCAACGTCTTATAGCATAGATAAAGGAAAAATTACGAAAACCATAAATTTTTAGTTACATCACATAATATATATATTTTTAATAATTTTAAACTTACTACCCATTTCCTCATACTCGATTGTCGTAATGAACGAACTTTGTAAACCTTGCAGGTTTGTACGGAACCCTCGGTGCGCGAGTCCGACTCGCACTTGGCCGGTTTTTTTTCGAAAGGGTCTAAGCTACTGGTCTGGTTAAGACCGTGGTAGTTTAATCGTGGCTATAACTAGTCTGTTGCTAGTTGGTTTGGAGTACTGTGGACTGAGAAGTCCATCTCCTTTACTAGAAAGACAACATTACCACTTTTAAATAACTTAACCTAGATCTTTTTTTAAGTTTTCGATATTATGTTTTTATTGCTTTCTACATAGAAGACAACACACGGAGGAGCATGATCTTACATTAGGAAGAACATCGGTAACCTTAAGGCCAGGTTCTAATCACACTCTTATCAAGAAAATAATTTAGGAAACCCGTCGCAGCCGATCATAGATCCTTCTCCTTGATTCGAGTGAAAGCGTATTTTGAATTTAAAATACAAATACAAATAAAAAATTTATTTCCAGAAAAATACAATATTCAAGTTAAGATTAAGACATATCCCCACACTAGGCATAGCCTGTCCTGCGGGGCCAGTAGGAACATTCTTGAGAAAATTGATACTAGGATACATAAGTAGTTATTAAAACGTTTACAAGTAGGTTTACAACGTAAGATTAAGGTAAGAGTAGGTATATTAATTATTAATTATGTGTAGTGTGAGTGAGGGTGGGTGTGTGCATGTATACGTGCGCGTGTATGTGTGTGTGAGTGTGTGTGTGTTGTTGTGCTTTTGTTGTAATATATGTGGACGTTGAACAAATTGGGATCTTATACAGTAACCTTTAGTATGTTTTCAGCTTCTTCGCAAGAAGTACTGAGGAGCATCTTTGTAATTATTTCCTTAGATTTACGCAGGGGGAGCCTTTCCAGTTGGCATGATTTAATCAACTTATTGTAGATAAGCGGGAAAAGAAAAGTCGCGAAGCGCTGGGCAAAGGAAGTTTTGACAGTGCTACCAGGTAATCTAGTTTCTCTTTTTAAGCAAGGAGACATATTGTGTAGATCCAAGAACCGATTTGTGGACAGCAAGCGCTACCTCAATATTATGTATAGTTTACGAATGCTTAAAATCTGGTAGTCGCGGTAAATGGCAGTGGTGGAGTATCTGCGACGTTTGTGTAATCCTACCTTGAGTACGGCCCTCTAAGCTCTTTCAGCGGAGATTAGGGTGGTCGAGGCTATACCTCCCCAAACCAGTATACGTTGATAAATTATTCTGAGTAAACGAAAATCTACTGAGTTACGGATGTTTTTCATTATTGGAATTATTTTCCTACGAGAACACAACAAGCTAACGTGCTGCTTGAAAGACAGCTTTTCGTCTAAAATGATGCCTAGATATTTAACTACTACTCGAGAACCTCCTCTGGTGTGGACGTTCGGGTCGGGTACGGAGTTGAACATCAGCCGGCAGCCGGCCGCGGTCGGCACAGAGGCGGGGGGAGCGGGGGGAGCGGGCGAGCCGGCGGAGAGGGCGGGCGCCCCGCGTCAACCCCACGGCCCACCACGGCGTGTCGTGACGTGAGAGAAGGGAGTTTCGTTCACAGATTACTGAGTGGATCGAAGCGGTACGTTTGCGATCCGGGTTGATATGTTACGAACTGTTGTCTGTTACGTGTATGTAGGTATGTAGCCATATACGACTAACGACGCTAATATCGTCCCGTCCCTCGTAGTGAGCGAGATGAGTCGGCGTTCAGAGTTGAACAATAAAACACCGGGCACGTACAAAAATATATTTTTAATTTCTACAAATTTGCGAAGTTTAAAGCTTCATTTAAGATTCATTACCAGCTTTTTCGTCGGTTCTGGAATGCGAATTATAATCTGAAAAAAAAATACAGATTTTAATAAATTGTTGTGGGCAACGAAACTAAAATAAAGAAAATATTCCCGTACATTTTATGTAGGTAACTATAATATTATAGTTAGGTAGGTTAGGTTAGTTGAAATGAAATGAAATCCAAACCCAAGATGCAATATCTTGGGTTTGGATTTCATGAAGAAACATAACTGCAGAATTAATGTTGCTGACGGAGTTTTCAAGTGTGGTGAAGAAGAAATTTTCATTCTTGGAGGCGCCAGCGGGAAAGTTGAATGTGTAAAGAAAGTTATAATACCTGGACGTGCGGAAGCTAGAGTGCTGGTGAAACTACCACCAGCAGGAAAGAAGAAGTCAAACAGATGCGTGTTGATCGAAGACACACCTACCAAGACATCAGCGCAAAAACTGATGACGTCGAGAACCCTTGTTAGTGGAAGCAGTAACGGTGTGGTCAGGGTTTCGAATCTTGGTGATCGCGAGATCTGCTTGAACAAAGGTGACGTCATTGGAAAGTGCGAGGAAGTTGTCTGGATGAGAAAGTGTAGTTCGATCACAGGCTCAGACTCAGCAAACAGCAGCAACTATGGAATAGTGACTGAGCTACTCGATGACTGCAAGAGTAATCTGACTTATTCGCAGAGCATGAAAGCTAAGAAGTTTTTACAACGCCACGCGAATATCTTCTCCAGTCAGGAAGGCGACCTTGGAAGAACGTCGATGGTTCAGCACAGGATAGATACCGGAAGCGAGAACCCAATTCGTCAACGAGCAAGACGGATACCCATTGCAAAGGAAAAAGAAGTTGAAGGCCTTTTGGAGGACATGAGAAGGAATAAAATAATTGAACCGTCTGCAAGTCCGTGGTGCTCACCTGTTGTGTTACCTACTTACATAAAATGTATAATATTGTACAGAGTGTAACAAAATTAAGTTATAAATTATAATACACACCATATGTGTTCCTAGTAGAGAATTCACTGTGAAAGTAGCAGCGTATTTTTTTTCACTTTTGTATTTTATTTACTTTATTTTATCTTATCAAATTCGGAAAACTTACGAAGGAGAAACACGCGACGCTGGTCCGCTTGCCCATACACAAGTAAAAAAAGGTCTTTCAGCGCTGCTACTTTCACAGCGAACTCTCTATAAGGAACAAGTAGGTACACCTTAACGCATTGTCACATAGTTTTGTAACAGCCTGTATTTTAGTAAAGAAAGCGGTAATGATTTCTTAAGTTTTCGCGAGTATCACTCATGATATTATAAGTTTAAACACTTACGGATTTTGTCGCGGAGCACTTATTAATCCCGACGACGTTTCGGCTACTTTACAGCGGCCGTGGTCACGGGCGGACTGTGACCACGGCCGCTGTGACCACGGCCACTGTGACCACGGCCGCTGTAAAGTAGCCGAAACGTCGGGATTAATAAAAGTGTTCCGCGACAAAATCCGTAAGTGTTTAAACTTATAATTAATGATAAAACGAACTTACCTACGTGAAGTTCTATCATAATTATGCGAGCTGCTCAATTCTCGCGATTAATATTTAACTTGTAGTACTGTCTTCATTTACCGGCCTTAAGGTCGTCCCCCGAGCAAACGACCTTGGCCATACATTTGCCGCGTTGCCGAGATCGCGCCAAAACCCTATTATTTTTACTTATCTTGGTTCAAAATTGTCCTAAAAAAAATTTTAAACGGCGAATATGTAGTTTATGATATTGTCGATCTATTGGCGTTAGTTTCAAATAAAAGTAATTTGTAAATCCTAAGGAGATGCTGAATGTATGCTTGAATTTTAACAAATTGGTATTACTTTGGAAGCTGATATCATGAGTATAAGAAACAAAAATAGAAAATTTAAAACGACAAAAGGAATGTTGATATAATGAAGATTATTGCTGTATTTTTATTATAACTTTGTAGCTTTCAGATTATGAGTTTATAAGGTTTTAAATGCGATCAATTACGGAATCTCCGGACGGAACGCCCTTAACACGAAAAGTTTAAATCATATTTCAAATCTGCAACTAAAAATAAGTCAAAAAACAAGTCATTTACAGTTTAGTTTCATACCACTCCCACATTTCCCTCTCTACAACGAGTTAGAGTAGGAAAGTGGGGAGAGTAGGGATGGTTCTCTCAGTAGCATTCGGACTTCATTAGTTTAAAGATAAAGAAAGATAAAATACAGACTTCAAGTAGGGTGGGAAATTTCGTGAAGGGAACACAATATTAATCGCTTCGAATTGAGCAGCTCGCATAATAATTATGATAGAACTTCACGTACAGGTAGGTTCGTTTTATCATTAATTATGCTTCGCTGCTCAATTCTCGCGATTAATATTTAACTTGTAGATGTTTAAAGGTATTTGAAGTCTGTATCCCTTAAATGAAAAGTGATCACATAAAAATCAAACAATTTTATTATCATACATACAAATGTTATAATAATAATAATTTACAAGTAAATATGCATACAACTAACTTGTTTGCGAATCAAGAATAGATCTAGCAAAATAATTATTTTCTATAAGTAAAATCTCTCTATTATAAAACCTTGCAAAGACTGAAGACGACGTGCTCCAACCGGCAGTTTTCCTTATAACGTCTATGCTTACTCCCAAAGATTTTGCCTTAGAAGTAGAGGCGTGGCGAGTACTGTGAGAGCCAAATATGCTTACATCGACACCACTCTTTTGGAGCACGTCTCTTATCCAATGACTCAAGGTTTGGCTACAAACATTTTGTGTGGCTTTCTGTAACGCGAATTAACTCAGTTTTAGATCGATAGCTAGATAATGCACGGGCTGGAAAATATTTTCATTAACATCATAAAACGGTATTTTTAATATAGGTTGATTCATGTTTGGTTTTGTAGTTTTAATTATATCAGAAATTTTGATAATGATATTTTGATCGTTTTTAAACAACATGTTACTTAATTTAATGTTTGAAATGGTTTGAATTCTATGACCAGTGACGAGAGCTAGCAAAGTGATAACCTTTTTTCATAAAATTTCCAAATTTAAATCTTCATTAGAATACAGAGTCGAAAGATAATTTAGGACAATAGAGGTATCCCAAGTAAATTCATATTTCGGCTTTGGGGGTCTGGAATCTGGATCGAAAAATTCCTTTCATAAATCTTAAAATCCGATCGTCGCTCATTATGTTAGAACTAAATAAAAAAGATAAAGCAGATTTACAACAATTTAGATTACCGTAGCTATAACCGGCATTGTACAACTTAGTTAGAAAATATAGTACGTTAGGCACTGATGCGTTTAAATAATCTATGTTTTGCAAGTTACAGAAGTTAAACCATTCCTTAAAGTGAGAATTGTATTGCTTCTGAGTATTAGGAGCTAAAGAATTTATCATTATATCTATAGAAGAAGGAGGTACGCTTCTTCTTAACAACGTTTCCCTGATAATATTCCTGTAACCAGGGTAAGGTTTCGGTGTAGACTGTGTGGATACCTGGAATATTCACATAGTAACAGGTTACTATTTGGCTTAAAATAAATAATTTGGGATATTATTAAGCGTTTAAAAACAGGAAACCAGGGCTGTGTAGGCCAATAGGGCACGACAACAATCCCAATAGCCTGGTCAGCAATGATTTTAATAAGCATTTTTAAAATTATATCAAACGGAGGAAAAGCGTAGAAAAAATATTCACTCCAGTCTATAGTAAAAGCGTCAATGCAAAAAGCGAATGGGTCTGGCTTCCACGATACATATTTATCACACTTTGTATTAGAACGGCTGGCAAATAAGTATATTTGAGCTGTACCAAAATTTTTGACTATATGCGAAAAAGCAAAATCAGCGAGTTCCCACTCGGTATCCGATTTTATTCTACGTGATTCAAAATCTGCAATACAGTTTTCAGTAGATTTTATATATGAAGCGAAAATAAATAATTGCCTTTTTTCACAAAATTTCCAAATTTCTTTCGAAACATTGTGCAAATGTGTAAACTGGACACTACCCATTCGATTAATGCACGCGACAGCAGTTGTATTATATATACGAAATAATATTTGACGGTGACAAATATCTTTTGCAAATATTTTTAACGCAAAGAAAGCTGCTAAAAGTTCTAAAACATTAATATGATAACTTTTTTCTTCACTCGTCCAGAAACTATTA
The DNA here is from genome assembly GCA_937595015.1 of Polyommatus icarus. NCBI lineage: Eukaryota > Metazoa > Arthropoda > Insecta > Lepidoptera > Lycaenidae > Polyommatus > Polyommatus icarus. The sequence goes on along the minus strand of OW569322.1, from coordinate 62,015 downwards.
GCTCTGACACCATTAGATGTAGCACCCCATCCAGTATTTGATGCATCAGAAAACATAATAATAATAACAATAAACATTTATTCAACAAATACATATTCACACGCTGCACTTAAACACACATATTATACAGATACAAGGTACAAAAAACAAAACAAATAAAAACAAGCAGTAAAAAAAAAACATCAGTAAAAAAATAAAAGAACATAAGAGACTTTTTAAAATTGATGGACTAGGTACCCTGATGCAAGTGCGATGCGAACACATTGTCGAAAGGGATTCCACTCAGGCTGTGATCACGGTATAGGATACCTGTACCGTGATCCCTGGTATTCTGTGGATCCTATATAGAAGTTGTCAGGCGATTGACAGACAACATGCAGTATTTTACATATATAAATATTAAATATGACTAAATCATAATGAGATTTCCTAATATGACTTACAGAACAATCAATATTCTTACTCCACCATTCTAGGTCTTCACTAATAAGTGATTTATTTAATTGTATTATATAGTCATAGTTATTATGTATTTTTAGATGTAAATATTTGTGCCTTTCAAAGATTTTTGTGTGTAACCATCCATATTCAACGCCAGGACAAACAGATATTAGTAAACCAATAAACTTAGCAAAGTCTCTGAGACTACATTTATCTAGAGAATTAAATTTATGTAATTGTATTCTTACTTTCTCTATTTTATTCTGTGGTAATTTCACACAAAAAATTTTGGCATCTACACACACCGGCAAAATTAGCGGAAAATAAAATGGCCACAACTTGAACTCAAGTGGGTCGGACTGTGTGAAAACCGTTTTTATAGTTTCTAAGCTCATATTTTAAGAAATAAAATATAGAACAAAACTGGCAAATTGACAGGTTTTAATAGCAATTATGCCCTAATAAGTGTTTTTCGATGATTGACGGTGTAAGTGTTCCTGATAAGAATGGCGTTTTAGCGGGGTGCAAGGTATGCCAGCTCATTTGATTGTTTGGTTTTTAGAAGAACATATTGCTTAGATACAAAATTAGTGATTTCCCAGCATCTACAACAGCTAGAGCTGTAACAACGATAGAGAAAGGTCACACCTACCGTTTGGTCAGTCAGGCCTTGGGTGTGTCGGCTTCCGTGGTCTATTGTAACTTTTAACGCTACATAGAGACTGGATCTTACGTTCGGAGACGAGAACAAGGCAGATATTGGGTGACAATGGTTCAGGATGACCGTTTTGTAAGGAAACAAACCTTAAGAAATCGACCTCAAACTGCTATGTAGACACAAACCTGTCGGAACAGGTCCGAGATGTATGTGTAAGTGATTGTACAGTAAGAAGAAAACTTAAAGAAGTTAAATTAAACTCAAAAGTGCCAGCAAGAGCACCAAAACTTGAGACAGGACACCGAAGAGCCAGGCTAAGATTTGCGCGTGAACATAAAAATTAGACAAGTGAGAGAGTGCTCCCATCACTGTACAGCACAAGATGTGCTGTACAGTGATGGGAGCAAATTCTGTGTACATTTTGCTGACAGGTGATAAATAATGTGGACAAATCGTAAGGAACGCTATAGGCCATCAAACTTAACGGAAACAGTGGCCTTTGATGCTGGCTTCGTAATGGTTTGGGGTGGCACATGATTTGGAGCCCGCACGGAGCTGATGATTATTGATGATGGTACTTTGATAGTACGGGGCTATAGCACAGACATCCTGGGACTGCGTGGTGTGCCTTTTACACAGTTTTAGATAGTAACTTCAATTTTATGCGCGTCAATAGAGTAAAAGTAGCCCAGGTGGAGAGGCCAGCGCGGTCTACGGATGTGGATCCGATTGAAGACGTGTGGCACATGAATGGGTGAACGGTACGAGTTTAAAATAAAAGGTCCAAAATGTGTCCAGGAGCTCGAGTTGGCGCTACTGGAAGAGTATAAAAATATCCCACAGGGAATGATTGACAATCAAAATGCAAGCATAGAATGGCGTATCCAGGCCCTCTTGAGATCCATAGAAGGCAATTACACGCTTTTAAAATGGCATTTCTTTAATAAAAATGGAGAATTTAACTTAAAAACTTACTACTGAAAATTCAAAGATTTTCTTAATTTTCGATTTTTGCCGATTTTTTTCTATTTTTCACGTTTTTATGCCGTAAATTTATATAAAATAGATTTTTAATAATAAATAAATAAATAAATATATAAAAATATTGAACAGTTTTTAAAAAAAATCGAAATTTTGTTATGTTCCGCTAATTTTGCCGGTGTGTTTATAATAAAACCTAAAAAGTTACAGGAAGTATTAGGTACTAAATTACTTTTATTGTTATTAACTATAACGCCCAAATTACTTAGTAATAGGATAGTATTGTCTAAATTTAGTTGACATTCGTTATAGGAATTACCTATCAGTAATATGTCATCTAAATATATTGTAGAAATATAACCATGTAAACGTAAATGTTCTATAACCGGTTTCATGAGCTTAGTAAAAACAAGCGGTGCTGTATTTAGGCCAAATGGTAAACAATTAAATTCATAAGTAAATTTTTTAAATTCAAATCTTAAATATTTCTTATACAGTGGATGTATAGGAATTAAAAAATAAGCGTCCTTTAAATCTACCGACGTTAAAAAACTATCTTGTTTATTAACTTTAAGGCAGTACTTAAGTCCTCCATTTTAAAATGGGGTGGTTTAATAAAAAGATTGAGTTTCTTTAAATTTAAAATTAGCCTGTGCTCGCCATTTGGCTATCAGAAAAATTTAAGATAAAAAATCACCTTTTGAACTAGCACAAGGTGAAATAGCACCTTTATTTAAGAGCTTCTCAATTTCAATTTGGATATTTTGTATGTTTTCCAATTGATTAAAACTATTTGTTGGATAACTTATTTGAAATGGAGCACTTGTAAAAGGTATTTCATAACCCTCAATATATGATAATATTACAGGATCTTTTGTAAGCTTGCGCCAAACTGTAGAAAAATATCTTATGGCCTGTTTCACCGCTTCCTGATAAGGCACCCGATAGGGTTATTTGACAGATTTTCCATACTTCATCTGTCAAATTAAGTGGTGGATAGCCTTATCAGGAAGCGGTGAAACAGGCCCTTAGTCTACCAGATAAGGTGGTTACCTGTGACGTTAAGACTTCCTGGTTTTGTAATGGGCATTGCCCCAACTGACATTCCTCGAGTTGTGTCTGTGTGTAGACTGTAGCCTCCCGATGTGGAGGCATCTGGCCCGCAGTTCGTTGTACAGTAGATGCTGGCCTCCGGTTTTTCACCTGAGATTTGGACTGCGGGCGCTTCCAGTTCAAATTGCTCGTAGAAGGCTGAGGATTCGTTTTTGCTGTATGGTATCTAGATTGGAAACCTTTTAAGTCTTGGCTCGATTTTTGTATAGCCTTATTAGTTTTCAATTTTTCGGCCAAATCTTCACCGAATAAGTACTTATCACGTTTCGCATCCTTCAAAGTATCCTTAAACTTATCATTCAACGCAGATAACATAAAATTTCGTCTCAACTTAGTGTCGATGCAATGAATATCGCAAAAAATCTTAGAGGCGTCACTTATATGCTTAATTATACTTTGGTTCGTATCAGACGTATTAGAAGCCAGCGTCTGTATGGCGTTAGTCAACGCTGATAATGCGACACTTATTTGTGATTGACGTTCGGCAAGTTGTAAATCTTTTTTATACAAAACATTTGATACTGCGGCTTTTACTTCCGCGTTTAAAATCGGTGCTGTAAATAACAAGCATATAAATAAATAACTTGCCTAAGGAACAAATACGACAAATAAAAATTGACAATAAGATTCACATCCCAAATTTATAGCAGAATCATTTAATGACTATTTTGTTGACCAAGTACGAATACTAGATAATGACGATAGCCTAAACTTGAACAGAACTTTGACATGTAATGGACATAACTCTTTATTCTTTAACTACGTTTCTCCACATGACATTAAGGTAGTAATTAATTCATTAAAAAACACTAAGACTGTTGGTATATATGATATATCTACGCCAGTTACAAAGTACGTAGCTGAAATAATATCTCAGCCCCTTATTTATATTATAAATCTCTGCATTAAAGATGGTATATTTCCGAATGAGCTCAAAACATCTATAATTAAGCCGCTGTTTAAAAAGGGTGATAGAGAAGATTTATCGTGTTATCGTCCAATCGCAATAATATCTGTTCTGTCAAAAATAGTAGAAAAGTAATATACAAAGCGTTATATTCATATTTCGAAAAATATTGATTATTTGCAGAAGAACAAAAGGGTTTTAGAAAAGATATGACTATAAATTTAGCAATATATAATTTTTTAAATACAATTGTTTCAGCTATTGACAAAAAGATACCAGTTACAGCCCTTTACATGGATATTTCCAAAGCTTTTGACTATGTACGACATGACATACTTTTAGAAAAATTAAATAGATATGGAGTAAGAGGTAATATCCTAAACCTTATAAAATCTTTTCTGACCGATCGTATCCAAGTAACTCAAATAACTAGTATATGTACAAAAACAAAAACTGAACGTAGGTACGTGTCAAAGCCCCGAAAAACACACATTGGCGTTCCTCAGGGTAGTATTTTAGGGCCCCTCCTATTTTTGATATATATAAATGACTTGCCACGTAGCATTAATTACCCTATGACACTATTTGTAGATGACAGCACTGTAGTTTTTATTTGCAATGACATTAAAATTTATGAAAACGAAATAAATAAAAGCCTAAATGATATTGTCAATTGGTTAAAATTAAACAATTTAATGATAAATTTAAGCAAAACTCAAATAATGAAATTTCAACAAAGAAAACTGTTAATAAATTCGTTAAACATAAATTATAATGTAGAAAAAATTACCGACACAGAAGTCACAAAGTTTTTAGGAATATTTATAGAAAAAGACCTTCAATGGAAAGCTCACTCTGATCACATTTGTAAAAAAATTAATCAGTTTTCTTATGCCCTATTCACGATCTCCAAAGTAGCTAATGAAAAAGCATTACTAGCTGCGTACCATGGATTCGTAGTCTCTACTCTCAGGTATGGAATTATATTCTGCGGCAATTCTACAATGCGTGAGGATATATTCAAATCACAAAAGAAATGTATAAGAGTTATAGCAAATATACGAACAATAGAGAGTTGCCAACCTTATTTTAAAAAATATAAATTACTTACGTTTCCTTGTCTCTATATTTATGAAGTAGCTGTGTTTGTACGAACAAATCTTTCATTATTTATGCGATTCAATACTAAAAGATACGAACATATTAAGTTATGCTGTGTTGAATCTAAAACCTCACTGGTTCGAAAGAATATTTTCGGAATGGCGACGAAAATTTACAATAAAATACCACGGGCTATTAAAGAATTAAACAGCATTCAAAAATTTAAAAATGCTTCTACAGTGTCGACGATCTCTTTTGTGAATAAAAATTATACTTATTAATGTTAATGCTGATTAAGTTCTAATTTATTAATTGTTTATATTATTATAATCTTATATTATTTAATTGAATTTTGGTTAAAGAATGACATTTAATAGCCTTTTTTTTTTTTTTTTTTTTTTTTTTTTTTTTTTTTTTTAGGAGGGGAAATGCATTACGCATCCCCCGCCCCCTCGGGGGAAAGGGGGCAGGGGTATGTCGGACTCCCTCCGCAGAGGCAGAGGCTTACCGACTAAAACCCCCCCATGCCCTCGTCAACGCTACACGCGGAGGAACGCGGGATCGAAAACGCACCGCGTCCTCCGCAGCGCTTGCCGCTTCCGGCATCGCATCACTGCAGCAGCCCATGCCGCCGCCAGCATTCACCGAGAGGCTCCCCGGGCATCAGGGGAGCCTTTCTCCTCGGGGCCTATATTGTGGGCAGTGATCCCCCGATCAGCCGCCCACAGGCTCAGGCTTCTACCTCCATAGCGGGGGCGACTTCACTCGCCCCGGCCTTATCAGCTCCGGGCCGCTCACGCGGCCGAGCCTTAGAGGGAGCCTTGCGCTTCTTCCTCGTGCCGGACGGCTTGCTGGCTGCTGTGATACAGCCGTTAGCCCCCAGCACGTGGTTGCTCTCTTTGTCGAGCTCAGCGCAGAAAAAGCAACTGGGCTCCTCCGCGCAGTCGGCGGCCTTGTGCCCCAGCTTACCGCAGCGGAAGCAATTCCTGCTACGGTCTACCGGGGACTGGCAGTTCGACGCCAAGTGGCCGACGTCAAGACATCGGTAGCACCGCGTTGGCCTCGCGGCCAGCAGTACCACCTTCGTCATGACCCAGCCTACCTGCAGCCGCCCAGAAGCCACCAGCTTCTTGGCAGCAACCGTGGGGACGTGGAGCCACAAACTCCGAGCGCCCCTAGGACCCACCGTAATTCTGCCCGACCGGATGTCGGTGGCCGGGCAACCGCCTTCTTTTGCCGCCGCCTTGGTGACATCGGCGGCGGTCGCTGCGTCGTCCATGCCGGAGACGAGCAATTCGGCTCTATTGACAGGGCGGACGATTCTAACGACGTCCCTGTCAAGGACGTCCCTCATCCTGTTGGCGAGGGCGTCCGCCTTCTCCTGGGCGTCCTCTCCGGTTATCTCGAGTATTCGGGCACCCGTCCTCGCTAGCCGGAATCGAACCTTGTTTCCCTGGCAGATTCCTACCTCTGCAAGGTCGATCCGGCTCTTCGCATCTTCTAAGATAGAAGCGTACGTCACGCTCTGGTCCACCCCCTTCTCCAACGTGAGAGTGATGGCGGCTGACTTGAGTGGACGCAGCTTCCTCTTCTTCTTCTTCTTCTTCGGGGCGGCTGTAGATGGTGTAGCCGCCCCCTTCTTCTTCTTACCCTTCGGACCCACCGTAGTCCAAGGGGTCTCTGTACGGGGGGAGCTGGTGTTTGCTCCCCCTTGCGCCGCCTCCTGAGCGGCCATTGACAGCCGCTTCTTCTTCTTTTTTTTTCGGGCATTTTTGCCCTTGGGCACCGTCGACGCGGCAGGGGCCTCTTGCGGGGCAGCTGCTGTCACAGGCGGCTGAGCCTTCTTCGCCTTCGCCTTCCCGTCCGACGCCAGCGGTGGCCTCCGCCTTGGCTCCGGCAGAAGTCGGTCCTCCAGTCCGGCGAGCCTGGCGTTGAGCATATTGCCGAAGGTCTCCACGTTCGCACGGGAGACCTCGTCCAATAGCTCGCGCAGGCTTCCATCTCCGGCAGGCTGCGAACCCTGTTTGCGCATCTCGTCCAGCTCCTGACGTAGAACCGCCACTTGCTTTTCGAGACGCGCGTTCCGGGCCTCGAGCCTCTGTATCTCCTCTGATGAGGAGCGACTCCTCATCTCGTCGAAGACCATTGCGATGGTCGACACCGACTCCCTCAGGTACTTCTGGAAGGTTCCCTTAAGGTTGGCGGAATTCTTGCCGACCATCTCAATGGTCTCCAACGCCTGCTCCACAGTTTTGGCCAAGTCAGCGCCTGCCGTCTCCAACGCCTCTTCTCGCGCAGGAGATGAAGCGGGGAGCGCGGCGAGGGCGGAGCTCGTGTCCTTCCACGTCCTCCTAGCCCTTCGCGCTGCTTCGGCAACCTCTTCTTCGGCTTCTAGCCTGAGGGCCTCCTCCTTCTGCCTGTACTTGGCCTGCGCCTTAGCGTAGCCGACGTACTGGCCGGTTGTTGGTGGCCGGCCACGTCCCCTTTTAGGTTTAGGTGCCGTCTCCTTACTAGTAGACGGCCCTGCTTCGTCTTCAGCCAGTAATCGCCTCTTGATAGGCGTCCTCCGTCCGGTAGGTGCGGGCCGTCCCACGTCATCCAGCGACATATTGCTGCCGGACGAGTAGGAGACCTCTCTGTCATAGTCGGTGCGGCGAAAGCGGGATGGAAGGTCGGCAAGCACCTCATCCATCCGACGCACCGATTCCCTTAATGCCGAATCCGTATCCTCTGTGGACAACGCCACTTCCTCAGATGAACAATCCCTAGCCGGCGCGGTTAGGTGCGCCGGCTTGGGATCCACGCGCTTTTTAGCGCCACCCTTCTTCTTCACCGCCTTAGCGGCCCCCTCGTCCTTCCTCGCAGAAAGTGGCCCCTCCGTATACGCGGACCGCCCGTCACCCGAAGGCGACGTATGGGATTCTCCGGCCCCATCGGGACCGGGACCCACCCGGAGATTATTTTCTTTGCTGCGACCTTCCATCATACAAAACTCCGACACCCCGGGTCGCGGGCCCTTTCGTCACACTGTGGGCGCAGCCAAGCACACACACACTCACACACGCATACCGGCGTTCAGCCACCCCCCCCGTGTCCCCGCGAAAAAGCTCACGATGGCACGGGGGAGGTGCCCAGGGACACGAACGTGGACGGACCGGCATCGCCCCCGACATTTAATAGCCTAGAGATACTTTAATTTATATATTTTATTGACATTAATGTAATATTATTATTATTTTCTTAACTTGACTGTGATATAATTTTTAAATCAAATGTAATTAATATGAACTAAACTATGTATATTTAAATAATAATTATGACTTTGCACGCCACATTACTGGCAGAATGTATGGCGCTAATATTATTACTTTTAAGACCTTTATTTTATGTACATTCAATTTAAGTTTTTGTTTATCTTCCTTTTTTAAACCGTTTTGTATAATATTCTGAAATCTAGTAGCTATATATTTATGTATATCTTTGCCTAAAGGAGATTCATCTTTCGGAGAATCGCCTAACAAAGCCAAAAAAATTTTCATCAAGGCTTATTTCCGGTTCCGATACATTATTTTTGTCAATTGGGACCGGAGCTGACTCCGCATCCTGAGGAGTAGTTGGCACAATAGGATCCTCCATTTCATTTGATTCGTTACTGAATATTTCACAGTCTGACCGAGATTCATTTTCCGGCATAAATTCATTTTCAGAATCTAGGAAGAAATAAAATAATTTTTGTTACGAATAACATGACTGTGCAAATAAAATATCAGTTTTACTTTATTTATTGAAGGTAATGATCCCGACAACCATTCGCATCAATTTATTGATTAAAATTTGAAGGTAATGGTCCCAAAAACCATTCGCATCAATTATTATCCGTGAAGGCAACAGTCCCAATATTAAATTAATAACGTACTGTTGGCATCACTTTTTACTGACATATTAATTATTAGGTCCTCGTAAAATTATGAACTTTTCGAAAAAGCAATAAAACCTGTAACAAAAAAGAAAAGACTTACCGAGACTGCTTGAATCACTCGAGCAACGTCTTTTCAATACTTTTTTCTCCAATTTCCGAATTTTCTTAAGTAAATACGCTTCGGTATCACGACTTCTTTTCCTTTTTCCCATCTTCAAAGCTTTTAAATTCACTCGCTGCACTATTTCACTATTTTCCGTAATTTACGTGTTGCGGCCGCTGCACGAAAACAGATAATGAAGTCCGAATGCTACTGAGAGAACCATCCCTACTCTCCCCACTTTCCTACTCTAACTCGTTGTAGAGAGGGAAATGTGGGAGTGGTATGAAACTAAACTGTAAATGACTTGTTTTTTGACTTACTTTTAGTTGCAGATTTGAAATATGATTTAAACTCTTCCTGTTAAGGCCGGTAAATGAAGACAGTACTACAAGTTAAATATTAATCGCGAGAATTGAGCAGCGAAGCATAATATCAAAAGAAAGCGGTAAATTAAAGTGACCGATACTTGTAGTCAAACTGCGTAAGCAGTTTTGCAGGAAGTGTATAACATGAAATAAGTACATAAAAATATACATTTTAACAGCTAACTACACTGATCTCTATTATACAAGTAGGTATAATACGTTGGATCGATGATACCCACTTGCTTTTTGTGCCTATTTGAAGCTGTTGTGTATGTTTCTAGTCTATGTCATGTTGCTAGGTTACGAAAATAAACAGTCTGAAAAATTGCCTAGCGTGTTTCTCATCCTCCGCACATATTTAACAGTGGCGACGAGATTGTGGACTATATATCGGCTAAATAGAGTTGTTTCAACTACGCGCACGCTACAATGTCTGGTTCTTTTGGAGTTATGCCCGTATTTGACCATCTCGCGCAAGACTGGAGGAACTTTAAGAGTCGCTTCCTTCAGTGGGTAATTGCGAATGATATTAGAGACGCAAATGAGAACAAGAGACGTGCCGTATTATTATGTGCCTTGAGCGAGAACACATACAAACTGACATGCGACCTGGCCCTGCCGAAAAAAATTGACGATATAGAATACGATGAGATTGTATCGCTGCTGGACAAACATTTCATCGCAAAGGTGCAGGGATTCAGCGAGCGGTACAAATTCTACGCAGCGGCACAGCAGCCGGGCGAGACGCACGCGCAATGGGCGGCCCGACTCCGAGGGCTCACGGCCGACTGCGGCTTCAGCGACGTCGAGGAGGCTCTGAGGGATCGCTTCATAATGGGCATGTTGGCTTGTCCTGAGAGAGCGAAGCTGTCACATCGCGACGCTGACCATGGCGAAGGCGGTGGAGCTGGCCGAGAGCGGACGGTGCGCGAGGGCGGCGGGCGCAGTCGTCGGCGGCGTCGGGCAGGTGTACAGCGTGCGGCAGGGCGAGCGGGACGGCGGCGGCGCGGGCCCCGTCAGCGAGCAGGTCAACAGCGTGCAGCGGGACAGACGCAGCGGCAGCGACGCGGGCAGGTGCGGCCGGAGGAATCACGTATCATCTCAATGTCGATTCAAGAAATTCAAATGCAAGAAATGTAATAGACAAGGGCACTTACAAAAGATGTGTAAAAAATTACATTACATGGGAATCGAGGAGATGTACAAGGACGACGATGATGATGATGGTGAGTTGTTTATCATTCGGTCCGAGCGTGGCGAACCTATGGCAGAACTAGTAACTGTAGACAATGTTTAAATTAAATTCGAAATAGATAGCGGGTCGGCTGTCACCGTAATTTCTGAGTCTACTTATCAGCAGTATTTTAGTAAAAAGCCGTTGTTAGAAACGAATAAGCGTTTGTTTACATACACCGGGGCTAAGATCGGCTGTATAGGTAAGGTACGGTTGGCGGTGACGTACGAGCGAAACACCCGCGAGCTCGACGTGTATGTGGTGCGGGGCGGAGGGCCGCCGCTCCTAGGTCGAGACTTCATTTCTTTATTTAATTTACATTTGACAACCTGTCATTTTGTATCTAGTGTAAATAATTGTGAACAGGATTTAGAAAGACAGTATCCGGAGGTCTTTTCGAGTAAGTTAGGTATGTTTAATAAGTATAAGGTTAAACTCAGACTCCGGGATGACGCTAAGCCCGTTTTTTTTAAAGCGCGTCCGTTGGCTTTCTCGCTGCGGGATAAGATAGGTGAGGAGCTGGAACGGCTGGTCGGCCTCGGCATTCTGAAGCCCATCGAGCACTCCAGGTTCGCGTCGCCCGTGGTGCCGGTGCTGAAACGGGACGGCTCGGTGCGGTTGTGCGTGGACAAATTACTAGTCGTCGAGCACTACCCGCTACCAACGGTGCATGAGTTGTTTTCGCGTTTACACGGGGGGCAGGAATTTACGAAGCAGGACTTATCGAGTGTGTACAACCACTTCGTTCTGGATGAAGACAGCCAGGAGCTCACGTGCATAAATACGCATCGTGGGTTATTTAAGTACACGCGTATGTCATTCGGGCTGACAAGCGCGCCGTCTATTTTTCAGCGCGCGATGGAGGGCGTGCTCGCGGGCATGGACGGTGTGTTGTGTCTGCTCGATGACATATTGATAACGGCTTCCAACAGAGAGGATCACGTGCGGAGGATTCACGAGGTCCTCAAGAGACTGCAGGACGCGGGGCTTACGTTACAGAGGAGTAAATGTGAGTTTTTTAAGGATGAAATAAGTTACTTAGGGTACGTTATTAATAAGTACGGGTTGAAAAAGTCGCCGGACAAAGTCAAGGCTATTGTTAATGCGCCTAGGCCCGATAATGTACATAGGTTACAGTCGTTTTTAGGGTTAGTCAATTACTATAGAAATTTTGTTAATCGAGCTTCGTCGTTGCTTGCTCCCTTGTATGAGCTCAGATGGACTTGGTCGCAGGAGCACGAGCATGCTTTTACAGAAATTAAAAAGCGGCTGGCATCCGATCAGGTGTTAACGCACTATTCTAGCGCGAAGCTAATATTGACGGTGGACGCGTCGCCGAGCGGCCTCGGTGCGGTGTTGTCGCAGGTGGACGAGAGCGGGGCGGAGCGACCTATCTCTTTCGCTTCTCGTACGCTTAATTCTGCCGAGAAACGATACTCGCAGATTCAAAAGGAGGCGACGGCAATAATTTTTGGTGTTAGGCGTTTCCATCAGTATTTGTATGGAAGAGCGTGCCCGTTTATTTTGCGCACAGATCATAAACCTTTAATTTCCATATTTGGGCCCTACAAAGGTATTCCGGAGGTTTCGGCTAATCGGCTGCAAAGGTACGCGATGTTTTAAGCGCATACAATTATACTATAGAGTACGTTCGTAGTGCCAACAATTGCGCTGACTATCTCTCTCGTAATCCGGCCGACGCGACAGGTGTAGAGGACGACGTTGACGTTGATATTATATCAATTTTATTGTAAACGGGGATACACCGGTGACTCTTAGTAGGGTTTGTGACGAAATATTAAAGGACTCGTTGTTACAAACGGTAAAAACTTACATTTTGAACGGTTGTAGGCCAATGTGGGGAATGTGGACGATCGGTCGTCAACCCTTACCGTTTATGTAGAGCTCAGCTATCGTATGAGAACGGGTGTATAATGCGAGGTCATAAGGTAGTCATACCCGAGTCGTTAAAAACGGAAGTCTTAAGTGAGTTACATAGATCTCATTTAGTATGGTCAAAACTAAAGCCGAGGCTCGAGCACGGTTATGGTTTCCCGGCATAGACGGTGCGATAGAGACCATGATTAGAACTTGCGCGATCTGTTCTCACTTCTCAGTTGCGGCCGTCTCCGCCGCGCGTTCCGCCCGAACCGTGGTCATATCCAAAGGTTGCTTTTGAAAGAGTACATTTAGACTTTTTGGGTCCGGTTTATGGACGTACGTACCTGGTGGTAGTAGATGCTTACACCAAATGGGTAGAAGTGCATCAATGCAGGAATGCTAGCTCTAGCGAGGTAATAGGCAAAATGTACGAGTACATTTCACGATTCGGGTTGCCGAGGACTATAGTAAGTGACAATGGAACGGGTTTAACGTCGTATGAATTTCAAAATTTTTGTCAAAGTAATGGTATAGCACACGTTACGTCACCGGCGTATCATCCGGCGAGCAACGGGCAAGCGGAAAGCTTTGTAAAAATTGTAAAAAAAGGAATCAAGTCAGCTCTGTTGCTAACGGATAGATAACGTTGAACGTCAAAAATTTTTATTGTTAAAATACTTGTTTGATTATAGGAATTCGGTACACTCTGCCACAGGTTTGTCACCGGCTCAAATGGTGTACGGTCGAAATTTAAGATGTCGCTTGGATTTGATAAAGTCTAGCTCACCCTTGTTATCATCTTCCCTTGTAAATAAAAAGCAGTGCTTACAGAGCAATAGAGAAGGGAATAAAAGAGAAGCTAGTTTTGAGCCAGGAGATGAAATAATGTACAAGAAATATTTGAATAATAATAAGTTTGTGTGGGAACGTGGAACCATTTTAGATAAAATTGGAAAGGTCGTATATTTAATTTTTGACCACCAAACGTCATCTCACGTCAAGAAACACAAGAATCAGTTAGTGCTGCATTCGAAAAGGTCATGGCCTGCATTTATAAACAGTGCCCAGAGTTCGGAACTTCGGTAGTCGACAGGGGGGGGGACGAGAGGCATCAGAATGTTGATGATAATAATAATGTTTCCTAATCTCCGGAGGCGGACACTGTCAGCGGCCTTCTTCCTTCGAGGAATCCTAACAGATTGTTAAGAGATATTCCTCGTGTAAATTATAGAAGATTTTTATAATTGTTTATGTTTGTAATGTTATTTTGTTTTAGTTATATTCCTTTCTTTTATGGGGGGAGAAATGTTGTGTATGTTTCTAGTCTATGTCATGTTGCTAGGTTACGAAAATAAACAGTCTGAAAAATTGCCTAGCGTGTTTCTCAGCCTCCGCACATATTTAACAGAAGCGGAATCAGCGCCCCCATTATTCGGGATGAGAACTAAATTTGACGTAACCATTGGTAACCATGTATGTATTATATTTGTCTATGGCTTAATCGTTTGAATTGTTTTCGTGTTTTAAAGTCTTTTAAAGGGTTTTACGCGATTAAGTAAGTATATAAATAAGTGGTGGTAGTTCATAGTAAAACTATGAAAGAGTATATGTTATGTAAAACGCAGTACAAAAAGGGATGTGGGGGTTACATTTCACTGTTCACAAGTAAGTGATTTTAACAGCTAATTTCTACTATATTAAACTATTATTGATAATATAGGCACTTAAAAATGTGGCACTAATCTTACTATACCGTATTCACCACATATTTACCTTTGTTTTACCGATTTTTGATAAACAATAAAATTCAGTGCTAGAGTTTTCTGTAGATAAAACTTATCGATATCTATAATAATTGTATTGAAATCTCCGATAGCCGATTTTTATTATCAAATGCATATTATTATGCTCTTCAAATAATTGACAGGTTTCCGTCTGACGAAGGAAGACTGGAATTATGGTTGAAAAAAATTGAAAAGCCTGGTTGGCGTCCGAAAATTGCTACTACCGCTTGCCGTTACTATTTGAAGTGTACAAACGTTCTCTGTGAAAATACAAGGCACAAAAACTACCATTAGATGGTGATTATGTTTGGAAAGTTTATTTCAGCATGTACTCTTTCTTGACAGACTGTAACTGTGTAACGGTAACTAATTAAATATTATGTTAAAGTATCGCACATATATTTTTATTATTTATAAATACTTTTCCTACTCCACCCCAATAAAAAAATGTATTCAAACGTTCTATATTTATTTATGGATCGCATTATCAAATTAGTTAATTTCCCTCGCACTTCTGCAATCAGCGCCAAAATGGCGAAAATCAAATGAGATAAAGTAAATAGATAAAAATTGTCTTGCTAGATCCATAAACAAATAGGAAACTTTTTTATTATTACCAGACGTTCTGCGCGGCTTCTCCCACGTAAATATATAATTTCACAGACAAATTGGTCCACAAAAAATAGCCTATATAATCCTTCACGTTATACATTCCCCCGTTTTTTCCACATTTTCTCTATTTCTTAGCTCCTATTAGTCTCAGCGTGATAAAATATGTATCGAAAATCAGAGAGGGCGTTACAATCATACTAATAATAATTAATTCACTTATTATGAGAACTGAGTGTTTAACTTCATCAAAACTATTGATTTCTCACTATAAGTAATGAATTTCATTTATAAATATCAAAGCAATTTCAAATAATTAAAAATATTAAAACTTTAAAGAGCAAAAGAAATTAAAACTTAAAATTAAAAAGAAAACAAGATGATAAAATTATTTTCATTTATTTAAACTGACATAGATTGTACTTACAATGTTTATTAACCACAAATTCACAGTAGAATGAGCTCCACGCTCAGAACACGTCTTTTTATAAACATCATCCCTACTTGTTTTCCCTACCACAAGCAATAATTACGTCACTCTTGAAAATCATGTTCACAAAACATTAAACAATTGTAAACTTATTAAATAACGTTAAAAATAATTTGTTTATTTATTTTGTGAGTTACTAAAATTCACATTAAATTAATACGAAGTAAGTAAAACCGGAAGTAAATAATTCACAACTAAAATACGTCGCAATTTTAGTGAGAATGTTTAAAGAAATTATTTAAAAGTTTGATTGCTATGGAAAAACTAGTTTTAATCACATTAGAATAATTCTATAGTGGCAAAGTATGAAATCAAGATTAAATAATTTTAATAAATACTCCGGAAGTTAAAAAAACTACAATAACACTACAATAAAATATTTAAATCATTATAACAACAACGTATTACAAATTTTAAGAATAATTCATAATTATAATCATATTATATTAATTTATCTAATTATGAAATTCCAAAGTATTCCAATTCCAATCAGACAGGAACCTCCGCGGCGACATAATATATAAAATGGGCTATCTAACACTGAAATAATTATTCAGATCGGACCAGCGGTTCCTGAGATTAGCGTGTTCAAACAAACAAATTCTTCCGCTTTATAATATTATAATATGGTATAGATTAGTTAGGGTCTAATCACACAGAACACTTATTCAGCTCCGTTCAGCTTTAATACGATACACTTTAGCACTACTTTGATAATATTAGAAATTAAATTAGAAAATACAATACAACAAAGTTTTTGTTAGAAGCTCATCTTCAGTTTTGTTTTTAGTTTTTCGTACTTAGTGCTAACTGGTAAAAATAAATGGATTATAGATAGGTACTGCTACTTCACGTTATCTACGTTATACGTATGAAATTGTTGTTAATTTATTACGCCTATCTAAATTACGGAGAGGAAGTCTGTAATCTTTAATACAAATATGTAGCGTTTGTATTATTCAATTTAATATTTTTGTCCTAATGGTCGACATTATCTGAATCTGGAAACATTTCATCGATAATAGAAAAGACAGTTGTACATCTCTAGTATTAGTTCTAAATAATCCCACTACTGCTATCAGCGCCAATATGGCAAATCTCAAACGTAATTTTTACGTCAAATTTAGTTCCTACCCCGAATAATGGGGGAGCTGATTCCCCTTCAAATAGGCACAAAAAATATCTGTCATTTCAAAGGGTATCATTAGTCCAGTGTACTTGTATAATGGAGGTCAGTGGCTAACTACGAAAGGAGACTAAATACATAATTTAAAATATTTATGAAAGTCGTTAAAGAATGTTTGTGTGGCAAAATGTTATCGATTTCCTCAATTAACTTCTTTAATACGGTGATTGACTACACCTATAAAGAATTCAATCATTAGTCAGTCATCAGTCATCAGTTTCATAGCGTTTCACATAGGTACTCCGAAGTTAGAATTAAGGCCCACCGTAAATTATTATAAGAAGAGTTTCTCACGCCGCGCCGAACTACCTGAAGCGGTAGCAGGCAACGACGTGGACTATCTAAATTATTAGGACGTGGAACTCACTGCAGTAGTCGGGTGGAGGCGCGTGGAGTCTAGACGGGCGGGGCGGGCGGCAGAGGGAGCGTGAGGCGCACCAGCGGCAGCGCTAGCGCCGCGCCCAGCAGCGGGCGGCAGTAGGCGGCCGCGCACTCCCCCCCCGCCGCCGCCAGCGCCCCCCGCGCCCCGCCCTGCAGCGCGCTGCACGCCGCCCCCAGCGCGCCCAGCCGCCGCCGCGCACCGCCCTCCCGCGCGCCCTCAGCCAGCGCGCGACCCACACCGCGCCGCCGCCACCTGCACACCATCACTATTCACTCCTAACTCGATCCGCAATCGCCCCTCGGGTTCACGAGTACGAGGACAAAACTAAACCTGCAGCGTTCGATTGTCCATCGCTCTAGCCGGGGGCGAGTAAACACAAACAAAAGGAAAATAAATGACTGTGTTACTAGAGTAAGAGGCCCCCTCGCCCCTCGGTTTCGATCGCCGAGCCCGCTGGCACCCGGGGCCGTAGTGAATGTAATAATAATAATGTTTATTTGCAACTACATTCATGAAACAAATTTACATACATTAAAACAAGGCGATTCCAAATCGTAGCCGCAAATTGGCTCATGCTCGGCATGTGCTGGTACACCCAGGGGCATATTCAGCGCCGGTCTTCCGCAAGATCCATTAGCGACGACATGGATGTCAAGGATAACATAAACTAATTACAACAGCTTGCAAACAACTTAAACAACACATAACAACAATCAACGCGAATCGCGACAGCCCACGACAAGGCTGTTGTCGCTCACGACAAATAGCTGTCGCGCGCTGTCGCCACCAGTGATTATATTGGCAACACACATTACACAAGACTCCTTGTCTTGTAGTGTATGTCACACCTCCCTCCTATATAAGGTAGAATAAGCTAGAATTAAGTGCAGTTAATATACAATATTCGCGAAGACAAGTCTTTTAATAAGTCTCCCTGAATCGCTGCTCATTGCATGGCGACCCTGCCAGTGCTGCCTTGCGGCAGCGCTGCGCAGACGGTACAGGGGATAATGAAGTTAATTTAAATAAATGGACTACAGTTATGTTTTACGATAAGACAGTTGATAAGTGAAAAGTGAATTTTAATTTTAAACATTGACTCAAAGATGTGTGTGAAATGTGAATATAATATGAACTGATAAAAATTAACAGCCGTTAGTTAAATAAGAAATAATGTAGGATTAAAAATATTACTAAATAGTAAATAGTATAGAGGCTAAAATAAATACAAATCTGTTAAAAGTGAAAAATTAAAATAATATAACTCAGTGGAAAAAAAAATGTTTAAATCAGAACTTTAACTAAACAAAAAGAGTTGCAAGAATAATACCTATTAAAACCAAAAAAAAACAGTTGCTGTAAAATCTTATATAAGTATTTTAAAAGTATGTTGTACAGTAAATAATAAATATATACTATGTGTAGTATCACAAAAGAATTTTAAAAATAGGAAATTGTGTAGAACAATGGTAATTTTGTAGAGATTAAGGGTTCTTAATTTTGTTTTTGGAATAGAGGAATACATTACAGCAATTAGCAACTCATAACTAATCGAATATTATGCGCAGTTGGTTAAAACAGGTAGGTTAAAACACCTCAGGTAAGTTTCCACGGTATGCAACGCCTTTGTGGGAAAAGCGTCAAATGTCCGCGGTGCCAACTCAGCATTCGCGCAACGAAACGTAAGTAGACTTCTAACCGACTTTATAAAAAGGATGATGCTCTTTGTTTGGCTAAATATATTTTATTCATAGGGTTGTACCAAGTATAATTTTTGTTTAAAGAATTTTAATCAACATACATTTCTTAAAAGGTATATTTTTTTTGCGATAGTGGTTCTTTATTTTAAAAAATTATGATTTTTTTTTCTTTTCCACAATACAATTTACTTTGAATTGTCGTTGCACTAAATTCATTAAATTATAATTTTTTCTTCAAATTCAATAAGTAGTAAGTAATAGCTTTTTTTTTATTTAAGGGAGAGGAACTAATGCTAGACACTGAACTAATAGATGACACTTATGACAAAAATAGCATAAAAATAAGAATTATTCTTATTATTTCTCACCACTGTAAATTTTATAAGCTTCTCAAGCTATCTGTTGAATTGAAAAAATATATTAGAGACGCCTTCGGGAACAAAATTTTAAAATGGGATCAGTTTTCGTAAATAATATGACCTTAACTAATTGCTAAGAAATTGCCGAGCGTGTGTTGAACACGCTCGGCAATTTCTTAGCAAATAGGTTAAGGAAGGCGAAATTTTGCACGTAAGTTTTGAATACATTTATTTGATTTTTTGTAATTTCTATTGATTTCATTGGATTAATGGTCATGTTGTATACACTAATTAATGTTTATTTAAGATTTTTTATCCATTTTCCCTAACAATATAAAGGGTGTCTACTATTAGTTCTTGAAAATGTAAAAAAACCTAATAGATGACATGGATCTCATCTTTGAGTTTTGCAATACATACTCAAGTTATTTTGTACTTCTACTGCAAAAATCATCACTATTCTCTGAAAATATAATTCTATTAACAATCTAAGAACTTAGAACTACTGCACCTAAAAATGGACGTGTCTAATATTAGACCTTGTACTGATCTAAAAATCGATTGCTTTAGTTTTTTAGCAGTAAAAAAAAGAAAAAGGAGAGCTGAGAAAAGAAAGAAGAAAAAAGAAAAGGCAAAAGACCATCAATGTACCCACCAGATATTTCCGCAATTTTCTTCCTTTCCACATTTCACCCTTTAATACTAATTATCGTCGCAATTCGTTTATTTGTAGGTCTTCTGCCCAGTTTAATGATCTCATTCGTGCTCACCCAAATATAGATGCCTTTTCGTTCAAACCTTCACACATAAAATTACTGGCAAATAGGGATTTCTTTTCTCCTGAATAACTGACTGATGGCGTATGCATTTGGTATGAAACCAGTTCAGCGACCCATAGGCTATTAGTAATTATTAAGTATATTAATGAATTTTTCCTAGCAGTTATTTATTTTTAACATACTTACTCACTATTGTCATTAAATGCAAAAACTTGTAAATGGCTATTTGTTTCTAACTTAGTCGTTATTGAGATTTATTTAGCTGTAAGTTTTTCTGGATAAATAAATAAATAAATAAAAAAAAAAAAAAGAAACTGCATCAATATGCATATTGCATACGTTCTTTATATGCTGAATAATGTCTCACATACATCATCTTTTTTTTTTTTTTGGTATCGCAGGGGAAACCCGTCATGGGTGCCCCGGGTTGGGTGGCCCGGGGATATGTGAGACTCTTACTCACTAAAACCACCTGCGGTTCGCCTTCAACCGTATAACGGAGGGAAATCCCGGATCTGTCTAACACAGGACTCCATCCACGACTGGCCGGTCTATCTCGGACCGGACTTCCACCAAAGTAAGGGAACACTTAGGCGAACTAAAGCGTTCCCCTCGGCGCCGGGACTGACAAAGCCGGGCAGGTTCCCATCCTGACCCGGAGCCCCGTTAGACGAGAGATTGGAGGTTCGCGTAGCGACGCCTCCGCACTCCCGTCCTACGTCGGCGGAGCGGCAGAGAGGTGGGGTCATTCTCTCTGTCCCGCTCCGTGGCCTCTTTCTGCGACATGACAAATTCGCAGAAAGAGACCGCCGCCTGCCAGGCCTCGTCGCTCCCGAGCATGCAGCGCACCATGCTCGGGAGCGAGAGGTCCTCGCCCCACATACATCATCTGTTTTAATGGCTTTTAATGCCTATGTTATGTCTTCTTTGAGATATGGTGTTGTCTTTTGGGGTAATTCATCCAATAGGGAACTTGTTTTCAAGGCACAAAAAAGATGTCTCAGAGCCGTTTTTGTATAAAACAGAATGAAAGTTGTGTACCATACTTTAAAAAATATAATAATATCTAACACAGGGAATCACATACCTAAAACCTAAAGATAATAATAACACAACTGACCCAACGAAATACCGCCCCATAACTTGCCTCCCAACCATATATAAATTGCTTACATCCATAATAACACAAAAACTTAACACGCATATTACACAAAACACAATTATACCAGAAGAACAAAAAGGATGCGCAAAAGGGTCTAAGGGTTGTAAAGAACAGTTAATCATAGATGCTGAAGTACATAATCACGCTAAACAAAACCATAAAAACTTATACTACTCATACATTGACTATCAAAAGGCTTTTGATAGTGTCCCCCATTCCTGGCTAATACATGTTTTAAAAATATATAAAGTCGATTGTAAATTAATTCAGTTCCTGCAAAATTTAATGTCAACTTGGTCCACAAAGCTTCATTTAAGAACTATTGATACTACCTTCAGTACACCCCCCATCCAAATCAAACGCGGTATCTTTCAAGGAGACTCTCTCAGTCCTTTATGGTTTTGTTTAGCTCTTAATCCTCTCACCAAAATCCTAAATAAATGCCACGGTTATGTAATAGACAAGACAAACAAAATTAAAATAACACACTTGCTATATATGGACGACATAAAAATCTATGCTACAGATAGGCAACAACTAGAACAGCTTCTAAGACTAACGGAAAAATTCAGTACAGACATAAAAATGACATTCGGGACCGATAAATGTAAGATTAACTGTATCCTCAAAGGCAAGCACACTCAAACGGAACCCCATAATCTGGAACTACAAGGAGGCACTATAGACAGCATGCAAGAGAAAGAAACATATAAATACCTAGGATATATACAGAGTACAGCAATTAATCATAAGGAAATTAAGAATATGCTAAAATCTAAATATAAATTAAGAATAAATAAAATACTATCTACCCAACTATCAGGCCGAAACAAAATCAAAGCTATTAATACTTACGCCGTACCAATATTGACATACTCTTTTGGAATAATAAAATGGACAGACACAGAACTCGAAGCTCTTAATATCGCAACCCGAACCGCTAGTTATGAGCACAATATACATCATATCCATTCAGCAACCGAACGATTTACGCTAAAAAGAAAATTAGGTGGCCGCGGAGTCATAGACATAAAAAATCTGCACTATAATCAAATACATAACTTAAGAACCTATTTTTTAACTAAAGCCAATACGAGTCCATTACACAATGCATTAATAAATATTCCCCACTCAGGAACACCTTTAAATCTAAATGATAACCAATTCGATCCAACACATAAAATAGTAAAAGATAGTGATAAAATAATAAAATGGAAAGGCAAAGCGCTCCATGGCAAATTCCCACATCAGACAGAACAGGACCACATAGACCAAGAAGCATCCTTCAGCTGGCTAACAAAAGGTAATATATACGGTGAAACGAAAGGCTTTTTCATTGCAATACAGGATCAAATAATCAAAACACGAAATTACTCCAAATATATACTAAAAGAAAATATAGAAACCGATAAGTGCAGATTATGTCACCAAACAACCGAAACCATAGACCATATTACTGGAGGATGTAGTGCTTTAGCTGGTAAAGAATATACACACCGTCATGACAACGTAGCCAAACAAATACACCAACTACTAGCAATGAAGCACAACCTTATAGACACACACACACCGTATTATAAGTACAAACCTAGTAATGTTCTTGAAAACAGCTCTGTTAAACTTTACTGGGATCGCGACATTGTCACAGACCGAACCATCCTCAGTAATAGACCGGATATAACTCTCACTATAAAATCTGAAAAGACTACATACCTTATAGATATCGCCGTCCCCAACACCAATAACCTAAAACAAAAGCATAGTGAAAAAATACAGAAATACATTCCCCTCGCAGACGAGATTAAGCAAATGTGGCGTCAGAATACTGTTAAAATAGTACCTGTTATCATATCCTCAACCGGCGTCGTCCCTAAAACTCTACATTCTGCCCTGAAAACAATAGATTTACATAAAAATTCATACATACAAATACAAAAATCCATTGTCATTGATACATGCTCTATAGTTCGTCGATTTCTTAACCCATCCTCATCTTTCACCACATCACAATCATAACTCTGCTTATGAATCAGGTAACTTGGCATCAGCCCGTACCTGAATCTTTTATCCGGCTAATAGCCGAGACCCAAACTGTTTACATAATAATAATAATAATAATAAACATTTATTCAACAAATACATATTCACACCACGCTGCACTTAAACACACATATTACACAGATACAAGGTACAAAAACAAAACAAATAAAAAACAAGCAGTAAAAAAAAATAAAAGAACATAATAGACTTTTTTAAAATTGATGGACTAGGTACCCTGATGCAAGTGCGATGCGAACACATTGTCGAAAAGGATTCCACTCAGGCTGTGATCACGGTATAGGATACCTGTACCGTGATCCCTGGTATTCTGTGGATCCTATATAGATGTTGTCAGGCGATTGACAGACAACACGCAGTATTTTACATATATAAACATTAAATAGGTAAGTAAATAAATATGATTGAAATATAATAATACGCTAAATATTAATAATATAAAATAAATTAAATAAATAATACCGTGAGTTAATGTACAATAAAAGTGCCCCATGTTAAATGAAAAATAAATAAAACAGGCAGCCGATTAAAGATAAATAGTAAGTAATATTATTGAGTTTAGACTTCACCGGCACAAGGTACGATAACAAAGCGGGGTGGCGGGCGAGGGTGAGGTGGTACGAGGGGGGTGCCGGGTGGCGCGGCGCCAAACTGGCGGTAAACACCTAACAGACTTTACAGGCGCGCGCGCCGCCCGCTGGCCTCACCGCCTCACACCGGCGTGGGCCTCACACGGGGGCTCACGGGACACAGCTGCTTATAAGTTTGTAATAATAATATCTTTCATAAACAGTGCTAGGTTATTACTTCGAATATCGTGTTGTTATTTTACTGACGTCATAAACCTACAAGGTAAGTAAGTTCCACAATATTATAAATGAATAAAATATATAAGATATGTTTTGACAATATTATAGTAGATTTAATTTTATTTATTTTAGGGTGAGAGGACATCTGATAATAGTGTGGCAAAATTATTATGACTTATAACAGTTACAGTCCCGTACTAGAGTGCCCACAAGTACGAGCGGGTGAACAAACAATAACAGAAACCACTTGGCTTCGGCTTACAGAACTGAAGATATGTCAATAGATGATTACTAGATAAATTACACAATTAACAATTGTTATTTAAAACTATAAAATAATAATACGAGCCACAATATTTATAACTATAGATGATTTATTAATTTGAATATTTATTAAAGTAAATAAATAAAAATTCAAATTATATACGAGTATATGAATTAACAATTATCAATAATATTCTATTTGTCCCTTATTTATTGTAATTTATTTGTTCTTTCAATTTGTTGTTTCAATTTGTTCTTTCAATAACTGTGCTTTCAGTTTTAACTTAAAGGTATTTATTGTTCGCAGAGCACGAAGCGGTGGTGAAAGATTGTTCCAGATTTTACTAGCAAGATATCTGAAACTGCCTCTGAAACCGGAAGTGTGATGTAAAGGCGTGAGGAGTAAAAAGGACGAACCTCTTGTGATGACAGTCAGTTCGTTATCTCTTGCCCATTGTATTTTTTTAAAGAGGTATGATGGTATTTTAAATTTAATCACCCCGAACAAAAGTGTCGCGAAGTGTACCTGTCTGCGCCCATCCATCTTGAGCCATCGTAAGTTATTAATATATGGCGTTACGTGCGCGCGAGGCGGAATGTCACAACAGAATCTGGCACATGCATTCTGTACCTTTTGTATGAGCCTTTTTGACCGCGATAGAAGACAGGGTCCAATAACTGCGTCCGCATAATTTAGGTTCGATAAAACAAGGGATTCGCAGAGAGTTCTGCGCAGGTTTTTGGAAATAAAATTTCTTATTGGATACAAAACTTTTAGGCGGTAGAAGCAACGACTTACCGTCTTAATTGTATGTTTTTCAAATTTTAGTTCCTCGTCTACTAATACTCCCAAATTACGGGCTTCGCTCACTTTCTCGATATTTTTATTTTGGATGTGTATTAAGGGAGATATGTCTGTCACCGTTTTAATCTGAGTTTTGTGTCCAAGTACCATATATTTGGTCTTGTCAGGATTAAGTACCAAGGCATTTGACTCTGACCACTCGTACTCCCTCTTGCAAGCACATATATATTTGAATGTGCCTTATTAGTTAAAACCAATATAGATATATTCCCAAAACATAAAAGCAATAGAATTAAACTAAGAGTTGGTACTATAACTCGTAACACAACATTTATGCAAAAGGGAGTACTAGGCATGGTAACATTAATTTATAATAGATTGCCTAAGGACATAAAAAAATGAAAACTTAAATATGTTTAAAAGAAATCTAAAAAAATTCTTAATTGACAAATGCTATTATACTGTAAATGACTTTTTAAATGAAAATATTTTTTAATGAATTGTATGACATGATGATATTCTCATTTTTTTTTTGATAATTAATAATTAATGTAATTGTAAATTGACTATAATTGACATAATAAAATCCATTCCTATAATTTGACTTTTGAAATAATAATAATAATTCTATAATTAAGTAAGTAATGAATTATTAAATGAAAAATAATAGATTTTGTTATGTATAATTACTTACCTATATAATTACTTATTAGTTATTACTATTGACAATTTGTAATATATATGTTAACCATGATAGAGCACAATTATTAGCTTATTTTATAATAACACATTTGGAATAAAATTTATACTTTGTTAATTTGTAAGAATAGTAATCAGCATCTCATAATATTATACATATTGTAGTTTATAAGCTATAAACATTTGCATGCTCGATTGGGCAAATGTGATGGTACCATTGTAAAATCTACTAACATCTTTACTAACTCACATTTGGCAAATAAAGAAAAAAAAACATGTAGAAAACATGTTATAAAAGTAGGTAATGGTTATGGTAAAATAAACAAAGGTACTTCTTCATATTATGTGAAGTTATGAAATAGAGATAAGGAGAAAATATAATTGTTGAAAATGTATTAAATTCTTTTTAACTTCTTTAAGTAAGTTGATTAGCTACATTTTCTAAGAAATTAACTGGATATGACTTACACGGATTTACTTAAAAGTATTTACGTTCATACGAGATATGACGTAATATTATTGTGAGAAAGGATTAGGAATGTGATATTTGATTTGCAAAGTAGCTAAAAGATAGCTTTTCACTTCAAAATAACCATTTCTATACCTAAATAATAGTATTTAGGTATAGAAATCGTTATTTTGAAGTTAGGAATAAGGGTTTTAGGGCCTGTTTCACCGCTTCCTGATAAGGCTATCTACCACATAACTTGACACATAGAGTATGAAGAATCTGTCAAATAAGCCTATCGGGCACCTTATCAGGAAGCGGTGAAACAGGCCCTTAGTGTTATAGAAGGTATTTGATTGAAAAGGATTGTTTTTAGGTCGAGAGGGTTGCATCAATGTTTAAAATGTCTGGTAGCTGTTGGCCTGATCACCAAATGGTTAAGGATATTTTAAATATTGATTGTATAAAATTATGGAATGGGTATTTTTGCTAGGCATAAGTATAGAATAGGTTTAAAAATGCCATTGAGCATTATAAAATACTAGCTAAAATGCTACGTATATTAAAAAAAAAATGCCGAGAGCATTAAAAAAAATACGCAAGGGAATCCTTCATTCGATCACGTTGTAAACGAGTTTTCTCTGTGAGAATAGTTGGAGGTCAAGTAGAATTAAAAGAACCTTGGTATTAAATATGGTACAAAATGGTACAAAAATAAATGGTACTTAGGGCATGCTCGGCGGGAACAATCCTTCATTTAAGTAAAATGGTTGGAGACATTTTTTTTTTGTTGTTTTGTGGGTTAGTCTTAAAAAAGATCCCGTTTAATGTTGTATAAATAAAAATGTATTGTACCAAATAAAAGTGCGCACATGAAGTATATTAAAATAAATATGTACCATTAAAATATATAAGAGTCGACTATAAATAAAAATATTATAAAAATGAATGTACCATT
This sequence comes from Polyommatus icarus, assembly GCA_937595015.1. Classification (NCBI taxonomy): domain Eukaryota; kingdom Metazoa; phylum Arthropoda; class Insecta; order Lepidoptera; family Lycaenidae; genus Polyommatus; species Polyommatus icarus. The sequence continues at coordinate 34,820 of OW569322.1, read as the reverse complement.
ACTGTTAAGAAAGTAGGAATATAAATAAATGAAAAGGCATGCATGCATAATACTGAAATGACAATAAGAGCTAAAGATATAATATAAGGTATACCTAAATATGAAAAGACAATTATTATTTAAAATGTAAGTGACTGGCCAGTCCACTAGTCAAGAGTATTAGCAAAATATTGATAAGGTAATAATTAATATTATGACATGAAAAACTATAAAACGAATGGTTTATAAGGTGATTTAGGTACCTATTGAAAATGAAATTAAGATTAAAATAATTATTAATGTGAAAAAATAAACATACTTAATTGATATTAATTTAAATATTTAAAAGTTTTCGTCTAATGAGTATAATGGCGAATATTTGACAATGAATTGAATAAAGATTGCATTTTTGTAATTAAAGATTTTGCAGTTAATAAGTAAAGGAGATGTAAAGTTTATATTTTAAAGAGTGTAAAAAAATAAGCGAACCATGTGAAAAAATATTATTTAAACAGAGAAGAAATGTATACTTATTTTTATGAAAAATTTAAAATGTATAATGTTCAATTTTTGATTATTAAAAATTTCGTCGTCAATCACCCATCGCTGAAATAAAGAAATAATTTTAAGTACTTATAGAAAACATATTTGTATTTAAAGTTAGCTAGAGTAAGATTATGGTTTAAGTTATTAACGGATATTCTATAAAAACCTTAAAAGCAAAAGATTATTTAAAAAAAAAAGTTCCTTATTCGTGACTTATAAGTTTAGTATTACTATTAAGTTTAGTATTTTTAAGTATATTAGATATTATTATTTTATAAAAGTAAAAAAATATATATGTTTGTAATTTTTTTTTTCAAAAAAACGGGGTAGGTGTAGTTTATGTCGCACCTCCCTCCTATATAAGGCAGAATAAGCTAGAATTAAGTGCAGTTAATATACAATATTCGCGAAGACAAGTCTTTTAATAAGTCTCCCTGAAGCGCTGCTCATTGCAGTATATGGCCAAGAAACCTGTCACTTCAAGAGTTTTTGGCGGGCATGTGAAAGAGTGCTGTTGGGTTTTTGTATTATTTTCCTAAAATTGTGTTAGCTGGGTTTTTAATGTGTAATATTGGTAGAATGCTAACCATTAGATATTCGTGTTCATGCACAAGTGTAGGAAAGTGATGTAATATCCAGAAACGTGCTATTTTGAGTTTTGAGTTTGAGTTTGTGTTCCCTCCAAAACTCCATCGAAAGTTTCAGTAAAGCGTCTACCACTTTACTGAATCGACCGACTTGACTCCTTGACTGTATTGACTTTTACTTAGACTTTGACTAGACTTTAGACCTGACGATACATTAAAACGACAATAGTACTACAAAAGATATGGCTGTATGGGCTTTGTTCCCTTTGCCTGTCCTGAATGGGACGAATTAAACCAAAAAAAAACCTGTCACTTCAAACTGTTAGTTGTCATTTGTCAAACAACAAAACAAAACAAAAAAGTGTTTTGCACAAAAAAGTTTTATGCGTCCAATAACTACTAGTTGAAAGATGTGTCTTCTCTCTCACATCTTTCAACTAGTAGTTATTGGACGCATAAAAGTTTACCCTGTGTTATGAAAAGTTATCAAAAGATAGTATCTCTTTCATGTCCTGTGGCCCAATTTTCAGTTAATCCGCTGTTTGAAGCTTCATTTTCCTCTCTTGTATTTTCTCCAGATGTAATTTTAAATTTACCCATAGTGAAGGGTTCCCCCGTTGCTAACAACCAATTTAATACCATTATAAGTGATAAATTTAAGGATTGGACTTTGATTTACACGGACGCTTCAAAACTATCAGATACTTCTTGTGTCGGTAGTGCCGTGTGGATTCCAAAATTTAATGTCATCCTTAATAATAAATTGCCTTCGCTTTCCTCGGTTTTTAATGCTGAATCTCTAGCGATTTTTGATGCCGTCTCATTTGTAGAATCGCACAAGCTTAGCAAGGCAATTATTATGTCCGATTGTAAAAGTTCCCTGGAAGCAATTTTGTCAAACCCCTTTAGAAGTAAATTTAAGTTTCCTTTAATTTTTAAAATTAGGGAGCTACTATTTAAATGCTATTGTAGCAACATCAGGTTGTACTTGCTTGGATCCCTGGTCATAGCGGGATTATAGGAAATGAATGTGTGAATATATATGCCAAAGAAGCTGCAAAGTCTGGTGGTTTAAGCAATTTCAAAATTTTTTGTCAGGATCTTTTGCCTCTGGCCAAGTCGCGTTTGACTTTGGAGTGGAATACTATTTGGATTGAGTCGAGTAGAAATAAAGGACGTTTTTACGCTGAAGTTCAAGATTCAGTACCTAGTCGACCGTGGTTTTATAAATATTTGAAAGCTAATAAGCCTGTTTGCTCTACTATCTGTCGGCTACGTCTGGGGCACTCCTGTAATCCGGTATTTCTAGCTAAAATAAGGGTGAGGGATAGCTCATTGTGTGAATGTGGCTTGGATGAAGGCTCTCCAGACCATATATTTTTTGCTTGCGAAAAAAACCTTTCATTGTACGATTACCTTCCTCCTAATATTCCTCGTCCCACTAATCTTAAATCTATTTTATCGTTAGTATATTCTCCATTTATAGACACCTTAAGCTCGTTCATTGCTCATAATCACATTAGGCTCTAGTTGTAGTTAGAATTCTCTTCCTTTTATATTATATTAAATTATTTATTGCATATATTATGTTTATGTATTTCGTGTATATTTAAAGGCTAAGAAACAATATTTTGCTTCATATTTGCTTGTTCTGGTTTTTTTTCTGGTTTATTATTATATCTTGTATTTGCATGGTCGCATGAAGTCATCTCTCATCCGTGCCCAGTGCATGGCAATCAGTTTGCGTTTATACATATTTCTCGCCTCAACTCTGACGCTGGCAACTCCTAAGTGGGCTTACGCCAAAAGAAGAAGAAGAAGAAGAAGTGTTTTTGATAAACTAAAACCTACTTTAGAAAATAGAAAAATAATAACAAAAATAAAACAAAATATTTAACTAAAAGTACCCAACACCAGTAACCATTGACATTATTAACTAATTATAAACAAAAGTTCCGACTATCGAAACGTAAAACTATATAACACCTGATGATGATTTTATCGAAACCGGTCGTGTAAAACAAAATTGCAATAAAATAAATTAATAAAAGTGGAAAAAGTGTATAAAAAGTGTAAGTTATTACTGTGAAACATGAATTTCCACCAAGAAGTTACGGTACGTTCGATATCATATGTAAAACTATATTATTAATTACTGTATTATACAAGGTTGTCAGTAGCGCTGGTAGTTCAATTTTTTAAGTCAATATACCTAATTATTGTGATAAATTTAATTAGAATTATAAAAACAAAAACAAAGAGAACCAAAACAACACAATGAAACGGGATTACATTTTACACATTACATTAGATCACAGAGATATCATGGCAGAGGTTTTCTAGTGACACCTGTTGACACCAAAAGGAACCGACGTAGTTTGCTTTTAAATGTTTTAAGGCTTTTTGCATTTCTAATGGGATGCGGGATGTTATTCCAGCATTTGGAAGCGGAATACCGAAAACTACCTCTGAATGAAGCAGTACAATGTTTTTCAATTGTCAAATGTCTCGCTGACCTCTCGATTGTCAATAAACATGAGCCATTCCACGGGTTCACGGAGGCGGCCGGTTAATAATTTGCAAGAAAATGAAAATGAAAAAATGAAAATGAAAAATATTTATTGTTCTCACCACAAACAGATAAATATTATTACAAATAAATGATAAGGTACCGTTAACTATTTTGTGGGAGACTGGTGCCTAAGCTAGGCGTAGCCTGTATTTCAGGACACCAGACCTCCATCTTAAATTACAAAAAACAAATTACACAATTTGGAATCGAGTACATTTCATATTAAAGTTAGTTATTAAGAGCTATTAAGTGGTGTGTGTGTGTGTGTGTGTGTGTGTGTGTGTGTGTGTGAGTGTGTGTGTGTGTTTTAAAAAAACTCATTACCATTCTCGACTAAACGGGAATGGCAATGAGTTTTTCTGTCTCTTCATAGTTAAGTGTCAATAGCCATTCAGTCAATTTTTTCTTGCAGGTTTTTCTAGTTAAATGAACTATGTTTATGATCTTGTTTATTTTTTTATAGGTGTATCTTCCAATGCCACAGAAGAAACGGTTTGTGAACTGGGTACGAAAGAGGAATCCGGGTAGGTCAGGATAACGTCTTTTAAGGTTTAAAGGCGGAGCAGGGTTGTACGATACGATGCTGTGTTGCTTGAGGATCATGTGTGTTATGAACAATTGTCTCACTGTTAAAACTTTGCTCTTTTTGTACAGATCTGATGTAGGATATCTAAAAGGTAACGAGTAGGAGACTTTCAGGATAGCCCTTTGCGCTCGTTCTAGCTGCAACATGGTGGACTTGTGTGCACCGCCCCACGTCGTAATGCAATATGCTAAAATAGACTGACAGAGGGTAGTGTATACCATCATCCTCAACTTCTCGTCTGCCACCTCTCTTAAGTTTCTAAAAATAGGAATTAGCTTTCTTATACGCGATGTAAGAGTATCAATGTGTGGACGGAAGTTAAGGCATTGGTCTAGTATAATTCCTAAATACTTAGTTGTGACTGTTTTTCGTAGAGGTTCACATGAGCATTGTAGACTGTTAGAATTAGAACAAGTGTGTGCAATAATAAAGTGTGAAGAATTTGTTGGTGGAAGGTTTTTTATTGAGAATAAGATGTAAGTTGTCTTGCGAGCATTAAGCGTTAGGATGTTACTACGTAGCCATTTCGATACCGTGTCAAATCCAGTCTGGGCAGTTTTGTACAGATTTGTCACAGTGTCTGAGTGGAACAACAGGACGGTGTCATCTGCAAAGGAGATAATTTTTCCCTGTTGTAGTTTGAGCGCACAGAGTTCGTTAATATAGATGAGAAAGAGCGTTGGAGTGATTGCACTGCCTTGGGGAAGGCCGTGGGTAGTGGTTGTATCAGTGCTTAAGTATCCATCTATATTAACGCACTGTGTGCGATCAGTGAGAAAGTCTGTGAATAATTTTAGAATTATTCCCCTTATACCTATTTTTTCCATCTTCGCTACAAGGATAGGAACAGAAACAGTATCGAAGGCTTTGGCTAGGTCAAGAAAAATTCCCAAAACTTTTTTCCCGCCGTCTAATTTTTTTATTATATAGTCCGTAAGTTCGTGAACCGCATCTCCTGTTGATTTACCTGCGCGGAAACCGTACTGTGAGTTCGATAATAAGTCGTTTTTTTCTAGGTATGATGTTAGCCTTTTGTTCAGTAGACGCTCTAGTATTTTCGATAGGGACGGTAACACTGCGATTGGCCTATAGTTGGTGACCTCATCTCTGTTCCCTGCCTTATAAATAGGATGTATTACAGCTTTTTTGAGTGCTTTGGGGAATATTCCTGTTGAAAGACACAGATTAAAGATGTAAGCTAGAGGAGGGGCTATTACTTGAATGTTTTGTTTTAGGATGCTCGCTGGTATTTTATCCCATCCCACTGCACAATCTGTCCGAAGAGACATTGCGATTCTTGATATTTCCTCTTTGTCCGTTGGTAGGATCGTCATTGAGAGGCTGGGGGTGTTGGTATTGGTGAGCTCGATAATTTGTGGAGTAGGAGGGATTTTGTCAGCTAAGTTCTTTCCAACGTCAGCAAAAAATCGGTTCACGGAGATCACGGCTTGGTTTGGGGTTGACGCGAGCGAGAGAAGATCAGAGGCGCCGCTTCGGTTTTTTGATCTATTAGTAATTTTATTAATAGTTTGCCATAGAGTTTTGCTGTTTTTTCGTGAAGTTTGAAGTTCATTTTTATAGTAGTCGTTTTTCAAATTTTTCAAAATTTTAGTGCAGTAATTTCGGTATCGTTTGTATGAAGTGGCAAGTGTTATATTATCCGGGAATTTTTTAGTTTTCCTGTGTAAATTATCTTTGTGCTTTAGGCAGCGGAGAAGTCCGGGAGTGACCCACGGTTTTAGTAGTTTTTTACGGTTGGAAAGGTAAGTCAGTTTCGTGTTTTTGTCTATGATTTTTTTAATAGATGCAACTAAAAACTCTGTTGCTGGGTTGGGGTCTTCCATGTGATATATCGGAGTGAAGTCAACATTAGACAGTTCAGTGGATATGTTATCGTAATCTATTCGGGTGATGGTTTTCCTAGTACCTGGTTTCGGAGTGTGGCTTGAGAGGAAGAGTGTGATGGTTTCGTGGTCGGTAATCGTGGAATGAGCGACGAGAGCTTTGGCCGGATGTTTAGTTTTTAGGATTATATGATCGAGGCAGCTGGTGAGTCTGGTTGGCAAGGTATGAGCGGGGAGGAGTCCAAAAGAAGCTAGTAACGTTAAATATTGACTTTTGTTTGGATCTTGGGAGTTCTCTGCTATGTTAATGTTTAGATCACCTATAAGTACTCGAAATCGAAATTGTTGCACGACGTGCGTTCGACAGCAGGCCACTGGCCATTGCATATATCTGATTCTGCTGTCCGCCGAGCCGCCCGCGCTGCACACCAGCTCCGGGAGCCCGGAGTCATGCACCTTTACCGCATTAGAATGTCGGACGGGCGACTGCGGTTGCTGTGGTCGCATTATATTTTTTAATTGCCACGTAACCTACTAGCTTTAGTAGCTGACGCAGAAAAAAAAAGCAACGAAAAACCATAAACACTCACTCGGGATGGACGGCGAACGCGTGGAGCCAGCCGTCCTCTCGCGGACCCCACGACTCCGAGACGCTCACGGTTCCCACCACCTGAAAGTCAGATGTAACAACTTAAACATACTCGCAGATCTGGAGTCCGCTCGATGCACGATCGTCGTGCACGCAGCACGGTGCACCTCACCTGCGCGTACTCAGGGCAGTCACGCTCGGCGAGGGGGGCGGGGGGCGCGAGGCGGTAGCGGATGTGCAGCGCTCGGCGGCGGTCGGGGCCCGACACCGGCGCGCCCCGCACTTCCGCTACAATACCAAATAACTCATTACTCACACTCTGGAAACAAATAACACCAAATATAAGGTTCGTGTTCGTGAATCGTGAGCTCGGCCGATATGTGAGTGTAACGTGAAATACTTATATTATTATAACGTGCTCGGTGATCGACGAATGTTGATTTGATAGATTAAGCTAGGAGAATTTTCTGTCCAGAACGAACTGTTTAAACGTTTGGAGGTGAAACATTTATTTTAACCGACTTTCAAAAAGAAGAAGGTTATAATATTATGTTCGGCTGTAAATATATATTTTTTATATGTATGTTCAACGATTACTCCGCCGTTTGTGAACTTATAAACTTTTGATTGTTTTACATTGATAGGATTATTTATGTTCAAAACTATTCGGGACCACCGTCAGAAGTGAAAATTTATTAGTTACGAGTATAATTAATTACATTTCAATATTTTGATCATTAACAACTTTAACATCCACAGAAAGACAATCTGTGCAGCCTGGGGACAGAAACATCGACGACGCAGTTACTAAACTGCGTCGTCGATGTTTCTGTGAATTGACCTGGGAACAGCGACCACTTATCCCAACAGACGCCTAATGTTTTGATTTCTCTTAACAAATAATTGTGTCAATGCGCTGAGGTAAGCGACGCGGGGGGTGAGGGAAGAAATGCATTACGATTGGCCAATTCAAATTCACGGCATGTCATAAATCATAACTAGTGATGGGAAGTACGAAAAGCGCTGGCTAAAAGAAAAAAAAAAACAGTACATAATATTTATTTTATTTTTAAGTGTAGAATGAAGAAAAGACTTTTATAAATTAATATTTAATCATTTTTAAAATGAATTAACTTCGTATAAATTCTCCGAACTGCAGGTTTCTGAACCGAAGATTTTGTAAGAAATACCAATCTTGTAGTTATGTATTTATACATCACACTATTTGCTAAATCCACCACATGATTGGTTTCTTCACAATGAAATTGATGGAAACTTATTTCTGAAAAAAGTTGTTCACCAATAAAGCTGCTTGAAGTTTTATTGACTAAAAACTCTGCTTTACGTGGTTCACTTTTCTTTACGCCTCCAAGATACAATTTCATGATAACTTCACAGCGACGGCAAATTTTAACAACACTTTGTGACGGGTAGATTAAGCCACCCATGTCTCTGTAAGCTATAAAACTGTTAGCATTTTCGTTTAAAGTAATCAATGCCCCTATGCAGGTTTTACATCTCAAATGCTTTATTAAAGAGCTAGCAACAAAACCTGCTATGTACTCAATAGTATTTTCAGCAAACTGAGATAAGCAAATTGATTCTATGGCACTGTCTAAATCTTGATGACTATCGGTGCCGAACTGAATTTCGCTCTTATCTTCTGCCGTTGTAGTCAAATTTATTCTTTGCAGTGCAGATGAGCAGTTTAGAATTGATATATTCTCTAAAGGTATGCAGTTACCCGTAGATACTTCAACCAGTTCTGTGTGTATCAATATTTTTTTAACACGACGTGGTAATGATGATGATGACGATGATCATGATGATGAATTTGAATTGCGTAGTAGCATATGCTTTCTGTACTTAAAACAACGCCGAAACTCCCAAACGTGTATCTATAAGGAGTCAGGAGTTCTCTCAGCATCTTCGAAACCATGGTATACATTGACCCAATATTTGAATTTTTGGTAGCATATTCTTAGTACACTTCACATAAAACCAAAATCCCCATATGTTTCCATATAAATTTCGAGGAGTTCCCTCGATTACTCCTGGATCCCATCAGGTCACCACTTTTGTGAACATGATACCAAATTGGAGTGAAACCTAATACAACAAAACAAAAATTTCGAAAATCGGTTCACAAACGGCGGAGTAATCGTTGAACACACAAAAAAAAATATCCACAGCCGAACATATAACCTCCTCGTTTTTTGGAAGTCGGTTAAAAATTTAAAAACACATACACACGTTTACAAAAACAATTCATAAAATATTACTCTTTTTCAACAATATGAAAAAAAAAAAACAATTTGTTTAACTGATAAAAAGTCAATCATCGCATCACTAGTGACGCTTGACTCGGCTTGACAGTAATGAAAGAAAGGATAGGATTACTAGTTTGTGTATGATAGAAAGGGAAATACTTATAAACAAACGTTTTCCTTGACGTATTCGGACCAGCGTAAGTTGAGCTCTGAAGAAATTGATTCCTGACAATATAAATCTTAAAATTGGCTTACATATGAAAAGTTATGCCGTCTTTGCTAAAATTAGACGATTGGCTACATTTTCCACACCATTTTACTGTACAGGGAGCCATATTTCGCCTTTATCGTATTTTATTTAGTAGTAGACGCATGAGATGTACATAGGTCACGGAAGTGGTCGATAATGAGACAGATTTCGCTGTCATTGTCTCAAGTAAGACCTATTAGTCTTACATGTTGCCAGACAGTATTTGCCTTGCATTAGGCGTCTATTGGGATAAGTGGTCGCTGCCTGGGAATCATTTTGCTGACCGTGTCTTTCCTGATGGGTAGGCTTTTTGCAGCCGTAACCGACATCCACGCGGGCGGAGCCGCGGGCGACCGCTAGTAATCAATAAAACTTGAGAACGGCTGAACCGATTTGGTTAATTTTAGTCTTGAAATATTTAAGTCCTTGGAAGGTATAATAATAATATGTAACATTTTTAGGATTTAAATAAATTATATTAATAAAGGGACGTGTCACGTGATACAAAGTTTACTGGGTAATCTAGTATTTCTTAAAATATCATATGACAATATAATAGTTTATGTATATAAATAAATTAAATTCTAGGTAGACACCTATATATATAAATAATCAGCCAAGTGCGAGTTGGACTCGCTCACTAAGGGTTCCCTACCACTACAGAGCAAAAATAGACTAAAAATTTATTTAAATTTTATTATTAAATATTAAAGTACATATACAATGAAGTATTTTGTGAACATTTCAATTGCCTATGTGTTGCCGTTACGGTTATTGATTAAGAACAAAAAATAGCAAAAAAATCACGTTTGTTGTATGGGAGCTCCCCTTAAATATTAAATTTATTTTGTTTTTAGTATTTGTTGTTATAGGGGCAACAAATATACACAACCTGTGAAAATTTCAGAAGTCTAGCTATAGCGGTTTTTGAGTTACAGCCTGGTGACAGACAGATGGACAGACATCGAAGTCTCAGTAATAGGGTCCCGTTTTTACCCTTTGGGTATGGAACCCTAAAAAGGATTTTCAATTGTGTTAGTAACGCTATAACTCGAAAACGGCTGGATCAATCTGTCTATTTTTAGTCTTAAAATGATAGTGGAAGTCCAGGGAAGATTTATATATTATGTGACACGAAGTTCACCGGGACATCTAGTATAATAATAATGGCAATCAGCTAAATGAAAGTGGTACTCGTAATTTTAAGAAGCCGAGTCATTGCCTGGTTACAAAATAAAAAGTCTAATTACACCCTAGCTTAATTAAATAATTATGTTACTGGAAATTTAAGTTTATAACTTTAATCAGATAATAATACTGATAAAAAAATTATAGTTGATTATTATTTTGTAACTGATTATATTATTAATTATTATGTACTAGATGAATTTGTTTGTCGCGCAAGAACCATAAATTTTTCTGGGATAAAGATTATCCTGTGTCCCAGGACTCAAAGTCATACGAATTTTCAGCAAAATTGTTTCAGCGGTTTGAGCGTGGATAGACAGAGATACTTTCGCTTTTATAATATTAGTATGGATATCCACAGCTAGGCTTATTGTGTGTTGTTAAAAAGTTTGAAGTGTACAATTCATTATTTATAATTATGATACCTGTGCATGTTTTTGAGCCATAGCCTCATGGGTAATGAGGATGCATGTAGCGACCACAGCTGCAGCTGCAGGCAACAGCAACAAGCAACCCGCTGCCGACACTCCACAGAATATGAACAGCACCGCCGCACCCAGCACGCAGCATTCCAGTGTTAGCTGTCCACAATCCACATACAGGAATAGTACACATCTACTGCGAGTAGTAGCAGAGCTCAGAGTGTGCATACACAACAGAAAAACCCTACAAAATGGGGTTGTTTATTAATTTAAGTAATCAGAAGCTATTAGACTTTAGAGCAGGTTGTCCCAGGGGCGTCGCATGTCAACACAACCAAATCGAGTAACCGCCTCGGCCATTATGTCTTTCGTACATAGAGATAGTGCTTTCATACATCCAAGTCAGTCTAAATCCCCGGTTTCAGAAGCTATGCTCAGAAAAGCAAGCGCTTCCTTCACATTAGCCAGCCTTGCTGGCTTTCATTTCTTTCATAAATATTTTTATGCTTGTGTTTTGATTTGGTCATCATATTTTCCTAGTAACAATATAAATGTCCAAATAGTGTTTTATGATTACCTATGTTTGGTGGGCTAGTTCTACAATTTACAACATTTTTCACTCACACTGCGTTCCGAAATGCGACCTTTAATAACAATAACAGAACTACAAAAGGTAAGGGCTATATATTATGTACAGTATCTAAAAGGGCCCATTCACGGCAGTCCGCCGTGCAGGACTGCAAATGGACATAGCTCACTCATTGGTTCACACGACCGGAAACACCGAGTGTGAACCAATCAGTGAGCTATCATGTCCATTTGCAGTCCTGCACGGCGGACTGCCGTGAATGGGCCCTTTAATAGATGTAACTTTTTACTGCATTTCGAATGCCGTCAATAGCCGTGCGCGTCTTTTGTTTTAACAGTTACGAGTACGATACTAAAATGAAAGAGGCAGAAGAACGTCGCGCTCGCCAGCTACAAAATCAATTGGACAGCAGAACTTTTGCCAAAAATGTAAGGCGGGCAGGCCACAACACGGCGTCGCATGACGCATTGCATCTCAAAAAACTTCATTGCTTTTCTAAGCTTGTTTTTGCGATGCCACGCCGCAACGCCGTGTTGTGGCCTGGCCCTAAGTGCTAACATAGCACCCAATTTCAAATTCTGCCCAGTTACCTCAGTGGATGTAGAGCAAACCTTTTCTATTTACAAACATATTGTTACGTGCTAGGGTTCTTTGGATTCGGAGAAAAAGACCTGGTGACTCTCTTGAAGACTTTATTCACAAACACTAGCTCACACTAATCACTGAGTTCAAACACTAAGCACTAGATCCAAATCACTGAGCACTATCACTGTCCTAGGTCGTAGCCGAGTCACTATCACAATCACAATCACTCACTATTGATCACTTGTTTTCGCTCCGAAGTCGCCTCGAAGATAGCTCAGATCAAACTGAATTGCCGGCTCGACTGTCTGCGACTATTTATACGGGCCGGATCGAATCTCAGAAGATTCCGGAACATCCCAGAATAAACCCGATATGCGTAAACAAGTATCAGATATTTCAAGAAAGTACTCGTAGGTACATACACCTAGCGCCATCTAGTAGCGAGTAGGGGATTTACGTTGCCTGTGTTCCCTTGGTAGGTTCGCTGGCCTGACGCTAGATGGCACCACGTGTCCGTATCCGTAACACTACTCCCCTCTTAGAGATGCTCGTCCCGAGCATCATTGTTACTGCCGCGCCACGCTGTCCTGGTCTGCGGCCCCTTCACGTCAGCGCAAGAAGTACATTCGTGGCACCAATTCTGCACATCATCTCGCCAATGCAACCAGAAGAATCGTTCTCGCACTTTCCTCAGCATCCTCTTGACACCTAGATGACTCCCTGATACACCCTCATGTATCTCGCAGAGAACATCTGGTACTCTCGCCCTTGGGACAATTATCTGGAAATAGAACTCTCTACCATTAGCCCATTTCCGGTAGAGTATTCCGTTTTGAAGTATCAGACTGTCCCATTGCTCCCAGTACGCCTTAGTGACAGCGCCAGTGGGTGCAACCTCACTCCAGTTTGGTTTTACGTCACCGCGTTTCTTCCATGTGATGATGTGCCGAAGGTCGTCATCTCTTTCCTGAGCCTTCCTCATAGCATCATTTTCCAAGAGACCCAAAGTATTTGTCTTTGTTCTTCCGCTCCGTGCCTGGGAAGTAACAGTTATTGGGGCTCTCTCCACATTGTCCAATACTCGCCACCTAGTCCTGGATTCTATTCGTTTCCCCTTATCCCGGGCAGGGAACGAAACTGCTTGCTTCCTCAGCTCCTCTATCTGTTCCTCGATCCTTTCCATCCTTGCCATCTGGGTCTTCTTCTGCGGGCAGTTGAGCTGAAGATGGCCCCTCTCACCGCACTTATAGCATATAGCTTCAAATCTTTTCTTCGTAGGAGCCCTAACCTCCCTGACTTCCGCAGCGACCTCGCGGATATTATGGGTCTGCCGTATGTCACGCCGAACAGCCTCGACTTCCAGTGCATGCGCTAACGCTTCCTTCAGCGAGGTATGATGACCAAGCCTTACTGCAGCTCTGACCTCCAGGTCTTTGATTCCGTCGACAAATCCTTGAACAATATTTGTGTCGACCATCTTGGTGTCAGCTCCTGGGTATGCCTTCCTGACGTGTTTTTCAATTTCCAACGCCCATTGTTGAAGCCCTTCTTCTGAGCGTTGGACTCTATCACGCAGTTGGGCACGGAACACGTGCTCCAGGTGTCGCTCCCCGTATCTGGATTCCAGTGCCTCCATCAGGTCTTGGAACCCATTTCCCGTATGTGGCAGTGCCTCCAGGACCGACAAAGCTTGCCCTCTGAGTGCCACAATGAGAGCGGTCAGGCATTGCTCTTCCGTCCATCCGTTTACGGTAGCAACAGTCTGAAATTGCCGACGATAAGCGTTCCAAGAAGTAGTGCCATCGTACGGCGGCACCTTTACTCTTGGCCCTTGCATCACTCCAGTGGCTCCACTAGACACTGTAACTCCCGTAGTTTCAAGGCGCACTACTCTCTTCTGCAGTTCAGTGAATCCGGTTTTCAAATTTTCCACAACCGATTCTAACCCGGTAACTCGTTCTTTCATTACATCGACATCTTTCCGAAGCTTAGTCACCGTGTCACTGACATCCTTTATGGCCAGAAGCGCTTTCTCTTGGAGGTCCTTTTGTTGCTCTTGTGACTCTTGCATAGCGCCGAGCTTGCGGTCTTGTGACTCTTGCAAAGCGCCGAGTTTGCGGTCTTGTGACTCCCTCATTGCCTGAATTTCAGCCCTTTGAGAATCTTGCATAGCGCCGAGCTTGCGGTCTTGTGACTCTTGCAAAGCCTGAATTAATTCAATTATGCTTTCCAATTGAAGAGCCATTTGAGGGGCCGTAGAAACTACGGGCGTGGCAGGATGGATGGAGCTAGTTGACGGGGCCTGAGCAGGTGGGGCCCAGTGGGCGGGGCTAGTGGGCGTGGCCTGAGTGGGCGTGGCCTGGTGGGCGGAACCAGTGGGCGGAGCCTGGGGGGCGTGGTCAATGGGCGGGTCCCAGTGGGCGGAGCCAGTGGGCGTGGCTTCACCCGAAGTGGGTGGAGCTTGGTCCCCAATGGCTGTGGCCTCCGCAGCTCGCTGCGCCCTTGTCCCGACACTCCTCTTGAAGTCTTCTCTCGAAGTCAATGGCATCTCCAAATCCCACTTCTGACACCAGTTGTTACGTGCTAGGGTTCTTTGGATTCGGAGAAAAAGACCTGGTGACTCTCTTGAAGACTTTATTCACAAACACTAGCTCACACTAATCACTGAGTTCAAACACTAAGCACTAGATCCAAATCACTGAGCACTATCACTGTCCTAGGTCGTAGCCGAGTCACTATCACAATCACAATCACTCACTATTGATCACTTGTTTTCGCTCCGAAGTCGCCTCGAAGATAGCTCAGATCAAACTGAATTGCCGGCTCGACTGTCTGCGACTATTTATACGGGCCGGATCGAATCTCAGAAGATTCCGGAACATCCCAGAATAAACCCGATATGCGTAAACAAGTATCAGATATTTCAAGAAAGTACTCGTAGGTACATACACCTAGCGTCATCTAGTAGCGAGTAGGGGATTTACGTTGCCTGTGTTCCCTTGGTAGGTTCGCTGGCCTGACGCTAGATGGCACCACGTGTCCGTATCCGTAACAATATTATATTCAAAATGATTGTAGACACAATCTTATCACTGAAAGAAAAATATTTGATTGCTTTCGTTTACAAATTTTTAATAATTTTTATGTCATATAAGTAATGTTATTGTACACTTATAATTATCGCTTATCAAGAAATAATTTACTAATTATTTCCTGAAAAAAAGTATTGAAATCCCACCAAAAACATACCTGTTAAAATGGGGCCAAGTTCCTATCGGCTAATTTTTGGCCTAAAAAAAGAGTTGAAATCCAATCCAATGCCAAGTTCAGATGCACTTCATCGATCGTAATCATCTTCATCAACAGCCTGATCCATAATACATCTAAATTTGGCTATAACACTTGATTAAAATTTGTATAATTAGATAAGACTTATCTTAACAATTAACCCTTAATAGGGCGGAGGTATTAAATAATGAAAAATTAGCTTTTGTGTATTAGTAATTAATATTTATTCCTATATTATGACCTATTTTAACTTTATTTATAGAAATCTAAAAATATATAATAATAAGTACGCGAAAATTGGGTGGTAACTATTTTACCATTGCCCATTTACGTCTAGGTGTTGGTGGTAATTATTTGACCTTAGTCCGTTAAGGTACTAGAAGTAGAGCTACTACAGTCCCTAGCTTCTCCTTCTTCTGGAGCAATATGAAAGGTTTTGAATCATGGGGTCATGGGGGGCACATAAAGCTACTTTGCAGATGTTGCCAATGATCCTTGATCGTTTTTGAACATTTTTCGTGCTGCAAATTCGGCATCTGGTAAATTTTCTCTGATCTTTTGGGTAGTGTGGTACAGAAGAACATCTGATTTCAGCGGATACCCCAAAATTCCCACCTTGTTTATTCCTGAAAATAATACTCGTGGTTCGTTTTTGCCTCAAAATTTTCGTATATCCTATACAACTCTGGCTCTTCTCCACATATTCGTGACAGGCCTCGCGAAACTTCATCGTCGTAATCCTGGACGCTACCGCTCCAAAGTGGTTATTCCGAGATACTTTCGTCGCTGCTTTCAATATCGGAGAGATCACCTTCTAAAATTCTCTCGATTGTAGTGTCCCATAACTTTTTTTGTTCGACATTCTTCTGAAATAAAAAATACGATAATGGGCAATGGTAACTATGTAACCACCAAATACTACTATGTTTGTGTAACCGGGCAATGGTAAAAGTTTTACCACCGAGTTTACGACGATTTTCTGAATAGTACAAGGTTCATTTCAAAAATTACTATACGAATCATGCAGGATAACATAATCAATAATGCCACCAGATATCACAAAAACACTTACCGGAATCATAATAGAGCAAAATTAATACTTTTGAAGCCATACACCTCCAATTTTCAAATTTTTGCGACACTTTTTTTCTAAACGTGGGTAGTTTGCAAACTTTGACGTTAGCGTAATAGCGTAGAAACTTTTATTACTACTGGCAATAGCCAGTAGTAATAAAAGTTTCTACGCTATTTACACTTTATAATTATATTGAATTTACGAAAGTACACATAGACCGTTTCTTTGTTTATGGTCAAAAAACTGAGGTGGTAAGCAATTGTTCTTTGCCCTATTAAGGGTTAAATTAACCTGCCAAGTTCAAATTAGAAGTATTATGGATCAGGCTGTTGATGAAGATGATTACGATCGATGAAGTACATTTAAACTTGGCATTGGATTGGATTTCAACTCTTTTTTTAGGCCAAAAATTAGCCGATAGGAACTTGGCCCCATTTAAACAGGTATGTTTTTGGTGGGATTAGTACTACAAACATAAAAATCAGTATAATTATAGACATTTGAGATGACAAGTGACTCCCAGAGAAAATGATAAGACATATTATACAGATAAAAATACTCAACTAAAATGTTTTGCAAAAAATTATATTATGCAGTATGGCCGCCAGGTACGGACTACGGAGTTAACTCGACCGACTTGTAAAGTATTCATTATCAAAACTGCCGGGTTAGATTTTGATGCCCCTTTGCACAAGGATGTAGTTGAGGTATCCCTACAACAATACATCAACGGTATGTGCATTGGTTCACAGACCACTTTTGCTCAGTCTCCTTTAAAGTTAAAAACAACAATTTACTTACTTGGCATTCTTAACTTTATAGATATCATATTATTTTACATAATATGACTTAAGTCTAGACCACAAATAGGATTTTATTAAGACCATTTTTTTGTAAATACAAAATACCACAAGGTTACATTGAGTGTTTGGTTAATCTAAGCCCCACAGCACCATTATAACTACTTATATTATTCTCTCTCTCTCTTCTTATATCTATAGAAGATCTAGATCAGGGGTCACCAATTAGTTTCGCTCGGGGTCCGTTTTAAGAAATAAATGACCTTCGCGGTCCACACATTAAAAAACCTAGCGTTTTATGAAAATGATACCTAGCTAGATCGATTTATCGCCCCCGAAACCCCCTATATACTAAATTTCATGAAAATCGTTGGAGCCGATTCCGAGATTCCAATTATATATATATTATATATACAAGAATTGCTCGTTTAAAGAAATAAGATATAATTAAGTATGTACTTACGGTAATCACAAAGGTATTTGTTTATATCAATGAGAAAAGTGACAATTTTTGTTGCTATAAGTAGGTATACATGTTCATCAGTATATGTACTTATATCGAGACCGAAATTAATTTTAATTTTAAGGTATTTGTTTATATCAATGAGAAAAGTGTCAATTTTTGTTGCTATATATACATGTTCATCAGTATATATCGAGACCGAAATTAATTTTAACGAAGTTCATCATCAATGGGTCGATGGTCCGGGTGCAGACCGCGGTCCGCCATTTGGTGACCCCTGATCTAGATACTAGATTAAATATCAATATAGAACACATAGTATTACCTCTTGTAACAGGAAAAACCAAAACGCGTCCCAAAAGTGAGCAGAGAATCCTTGTCGCACGAGCTCCATACGATGCCTCAGATCCTCTTGGCGGGCGAGACGTATTGTTACCTCGTAAGAGTCGTTGCTCATCATTCACACAATCGGATTACAACACATTCAAATACATTACCGTACAATTACCGTACGCTTTCCACTGTAATGACTATGCCGCAAATTGCACCTACCTATAATATTTTTATTTTGACTAAATTGTTGTTTTTACTTTTTCTTCTAATTCTTCTTCTTTTTTTGTTATGGCGCTCGGCTTTTTACCATGGCCAGTGTCAAGTAAAATATGGCGGGAAAACAATATTCTTTAATATTTTTTTGAATTTTCATCATCGTTACTATAATATCGTCAAGTCAGTTTAAGCACTTATTCCACTTATCCTAGCTAGGTTCCTAGGTAGGATCCTAGCTAGGAACCTAGCTTTCTAAATGTTATTCCACTTGACTAAATCGGGAACGATTTAGGATCCTAGCTAGGCTAGGAACCTAATGAACCTATGATAAGTGGAGTAAGGCGCTTTAGTTAAAGCCGTAAAAGTCAAAGCAGTCAAGGAGCCAAGTCAGTCAATTCAGTAAAGTGGTAGACGCTTTACTAAAATTTTCGACGGAGTTTTGGAGCAACGAATACCTACTATACTCACAAGGAGTTTTGGAGGGAACACAAAAAAGTATGTTTTTGGAAGTTGCAGCATTTCCTACACTTGTGCACGTTAAAGCGCTTATTCCACTTATCCTAGCTCGGTTCCTAGCCTAGCTAGGATCCTAAATCGTTTCCGATTTAGTCAAGTGGAATTATAACATTAAGAAAGCTAGGATCCTCGTTTCCATCCATCCATCCATCGTTTCCGATTTAATCAAGTGGAATACAATTAGAAAGCTAGGTTCCTAGCTAGGATCCTACCTAGAAACCTAGCTAGGATAAGTGGAATAAGCGCTTAGAGGGTCCATCCGCCGCCGGTCCGTTACCGGTCCCGAAAAAATGTACGGTTTCTCCACAATAAACTTTTATCATTTGCGGCCAAACCGCTGAACCGATTTTGCTGAAATTTGGTATGGAGATACTTTGAGTACCGAGAAAGGACGTAGGATACTTTTGTCCCGAAAACATGTACGGTTACGGCACAATAAACTTTTATGACCAAAACTAAACATACACTTTTCGGCTGTCATTTGATTAATATGCGGGGGACTTTGATCTCGGTCCGTACTTGGGGGGGCGCAGCCCAGAAGCAGCAAGTAAAACCCACCCCCCATCATCTGGGATTGTTGCCGACTTCAGAATGGTGTCGCGTCGTTAGTGTTGACTTTTAATTTTCCCTTTTAAGAACAAAGTTATTAATACAACCAAAACTAAACATACACTTTTCAGCTGTCATCCTACTTCTTACTAATATTAAAAAGGCGAAACTATGTGAGTTTGTATGTTTGTTACTTCTTCACGCTTAAACGGCTAGAGCGATTTCGACAAAATTTTACAAGGAGGTAGCTGACATCCTGGATTAACACATAGGCTACATTTTTAACAGACTTTCAAAATAGAGGAGGTGTTGTTCTTTTTTTTTTCTGGCCTGGCTACCATTATGAAAATAACGGTACATAACGATATTTTTTCTGTTATGAAGCCCTGTGACCATATTACTGGATTTATGGAACATTAAAAATACTATTTCCGTATGGCAATACTGCAGAGCCAAAGACAATAATATAAATGCCCTGTGACTTTAGTCTATGGTAAGGAGTTTTGGCGGGCATGTGAAAGAGTGCTGTTGTGTTTTTGTATTATTTTCCTAAAATTGTGTAAGCTGGGTTTTTAATGTGTAATATTGGTAGAATATTAACCATTAGATATTCGTGTTCATGCACAAGTGTAGGAAAGTGATGTAATAACCAGAAACGTGCTATTTTGTGTTCCCTCCAAAACTCTATCGAAAGTTTCAGTAAAGCGTCTACCTCTTTACTGAATCGACCGCCTTGACTCCTTGACTATATTGAAATAAAACAGCCAAACACACTGCACACTTTATTCATTTATTAATTGCTCACTTTATAATTCGAATACGTAGTCACAATTAACTCACTGTTTTCACTAGCATACACTATTTAACACTGTTAAACTTTTATTGTTAAACACTAGTACACTAGAGACACGACTTCCATAAATTTCAGGATGAAAGAACCTCAGTTTGTGGTGAAGCAGGAACTTTTATAGTATTTCCCCCTCACTTTTCCCTCCAACGATCTGTTACCGGATATGACATTCCAATATCATTTAAATTCAATATTTCCCAACACTTGTTCCAAAAATCATTACTCATGTCAAAATAACTTTACAGAATAAATTATGATTTATAATATACACGTACAAAACAATTATACATTCTTAGTTAATTTCGATTTTAATAAGTATAACTTCCTGTTAAATTATTTACATAATAACCAACAAATCTTTATAAATAATAATACTAAAATCAATAAAATAATTAATTCAATTTATTTATTTTTAGAATAAAATTAAACATTTACTTTAGGTTATAATTATGAAAATTATTGATTAAAATTAAAAATCATATGACTTGAAGCTATAAAAATGTTGTAAAATGTCAGTCAATGATATAAATAAATTTCATAAATCTAACAATATTGACTTTTACTTAGACATTGACTAGACTTTAGACCTGACGATACATGAAAACGATGATGAAAAACATAGAAATTGCTGTATGGGCAACGCTCCCTTTGCCTGTCCCGACCGGGACGAATTAAAATAAAAGTCTATGGTAATATCCCTTTGCCTGTCTCGACCGGGACGAATTTAAAAAAATCTATGGTAACGACTAACGTCAATGTCGTTATTGAAAATTTCTCAAAGATTTTCACGTAGTTCGCGAATTTTTAACAGTTTTTCCAGCTAATTTATATTGCAATAATTCAAAAACATACAAATAGTGAAGTGAAAAAGAGATTTTGAATGTATTATATTGAGTACAAAGTCGCCATGTCGGCGACGACGCTAATATCGACCTGTAGTAAGTAATTATGTTTCAGGTAACTTTACAGAAAAATTTGCGAATGAAGTCTCAGTACACAAGTGTAGTTTTAAAGCTCTGTTGTGGCTTTGATGAGGTGGCCCTAACGGTGTATATAGCCTTAGGGGTGCTATAGAAAAAAGTCGAAAGGTAAGACACGTAAGTTAATTAAACATCTGATACACGGTCGTCACCGGCGGTTGTCAACAGCAAAAACGTGTAGGTATGCACTATGCGTGTTGCCAGCCACACTGTTGTCAACCACAGTGTTGAATAGATTTTGCGTGGTCGTCAACTGCCGTTGACGACCGTGTACAGAAGTTTAAATCTTTTTATTCTTGTATTCTGTGAATAACAGATGTTAGTACCTATACGGATCCAGTTATTAACCCTAGTATACTACTCTACGCCTCAAAGGCGCCAACGAAACACAAAAATTCTTGCCTCTTTTTTGTTTTCGCTCATATCATATCATGTTTCTCGTACATCTCACATTTTATAGATACAAACAGTATAGCAACTAAGCCAAAGGGTAGGTTTATTAGTTTTACTAGTACAATCATCCTGTACGCTCCATAAGCATACGAGTAGTTTAAGTGCAACTTTTACTCGGAAGAAACATTTGCGGCATTTTGATTTATTTCAATATTTATGTAATTTTTATTTAATGTATTTATTTCATAGGTAATGTTTTATATAAACATTTGTATTTTTATAAATCCTATTATTAGAAAGCCTCAAAATAAAATAAATAAATAGCGTGTTGTAAGAATGTGGGCCTCCAAAGACTATTTGTACAATAATTGTGAAATTGAATATTATTTTAATGATAATTGTCTAAAAAGAAGGGGCAATTAAATATTGTAGCTAAAAGAAAGATGTTGAAGACTAAAATATGCTGTGTTATGTGGAAAAATTCCATTTATTTGAATGCTTTTAAACTTTGTGAATTATTCTACCAATTAGTTTTTTGTACTATTTACTGTTTTCATACTAATTTATAACCATGAAAAAAATTTTGGTGTAAACTGCATTATTTGATTTAAAGGACCTTGTTATGAACCACTGTGAAATTGATAAGTTTTCGTAAGGGCTACGGTATTCATTCATTTATAAAGTAAAAATATTTTGAATTTGATTGTTTTGTATTTTTATTAAAGAAAACATTCGTGGCTATGTCGTTAATAAAGAAAAACACGTTTGGCTTTTTCAGTTTTGCAAAAAATTGCTTTACAATCCAAAGCGTCTTAAAAGAGTATGAGTAGTTTGAATGTAACTCCCAAGAAGAGTAGTTCACTAAGGTTAACTTATGAAATAAGGTGATATCGTTATATTCGAAAATATACGGGAGATGAAAATAAGGGAAATCGCACACGTCACACTTTTCGTGTGATTGAGTCTGCGGCTTACATACATTCTGATGGCGCGTGCCATGCAGATTGTATGTAAGCCGCAGACTCGATCGCACAAAAAGTGTGACGTGTGCGATCTCCCTAAAGTAAACTTCATTGTAATTTTTACATGTACGCAACGCTATCGGGAGCGGACGCGCGCCAGATTCCCGAGTCCCGATGCCAATGTGCGGGCCTGCGAACTGCGGCCAGAAGAGCTGTTTGTGCAGATGAGCTGCGGCTGCCCGGAATACGTCTCGACTTTGATTACAATAAATGATACCCAAGAGAGTCTCGTTACTTACCCTTTTGTTTTGTAATACTTAGGCAGGTGACATAAGTCAAAGTCAATTTGACAGTTGTCAAAGTGACTTTGATGCCTAAGATAGGTTCCTCCGGGACCGCTAACCTAATGATTAAAATGCAGACGAACCTACGCAAAAAAAAATTAGACCTAACCTAACTATAGTACCTATTGTCAAATATAAAATTTTAAATGTCTAACAGCGTTTGGTCTAACACTGCAATACTTGCCGTGTTTATCTAACACCGAGTTACCCTAACCGAGTTACCCTAACACCGAGTTACCCTAACACCGAGTTACCCTAACACCGAGTTACCCTAACACCGAGTTACCCTAACACCGAGTTACCCTAACACCGAGTTACCCTAACACCGAGTTACCCTAACACCGAGTTACCCTAACACCGAGTTACCCTAACACCGAGTTACCCTAACACCGAGTTACCCTAACACCGAGTTACCCTAACACCGAGTTACCCTAACACCGAGTTACCCTAACACCGAGTTACCCTAACACCGAGTTACCCTAACACCGAGTTACCCTAACACCGAGTTACCCTAACACCGAGTTACCCTAACACCGAGTTACCCTAACACCGAGTTACCCTAACACCGAGTTACCCTAACACCGAGTTACCCTAACACCGAGTTACCCTAACACCGAGTTACCCTAACACCGAGTTACCCTAACACCGAGTTACCCTAACACCGAGTTACCCTAACACCGAGTTACCCTAACACCGAGTTACCCTAACACCGAGTTACCCTAACACCGAGTTACCCTAACACCGAGTTACCCTAACACCGAGTTACCCTAACACCGAGTTACCCTAACACCGAGTTACCCTAACACCGAGTTACCCTAACACCGAGTTACCCTAACACCGAGTTACCCTAACACCGAGTTACCCTAACACCGAGTTACCCTAACACCGAGTTACCCTAACACCGAGTTACCCTAACACCGAGTTACCCTGACACCACGTTACCCTAACACCGAGTTACCCTAACACCACGTTACAACACGCGTGTTACCCTAACACCGTGTTACCAACCTGACTTCTTATAAACTAACGGCTAACCTCATTAAAACTAACCTCTTTTAACCTCAGCTCTTTTAACCTAACCTCTTTTAACCTAACCTCTTTTAACCTAACCTCTTTTAACCTAACCTCTTTTAACCTAACCTCTTTTAACCTAACCTCTTTTAACCTAACCTCTTTTAACCTAACCTCTTTTAACCTAACCTCTTTTAACCTAACCTCTTTTAACCTAACCTCTTTTAACCTAACCTCTTTTAACCTAACCTCTTTTAACCTCAACCTCTTTTAACCTGACAGCTTTTAACCTATCCTCTTTTAACCTCACCTTTTTAACCTCACCTCTTTTAACCTCGCCTTTTTTTAATCTAACCTTGGTTAACCTCACCTGTTTTAACCTAACTTCTTTTAACCTAACCTCTTTAAACCGACCTTTTTCAATATAACTCCATTCAACCTAAATTCTTTCAACCTATGTCCATTCAATCTAACGCCATTCGACCTAATAATTTCTATTCATTTTTATCCCGTTCAAGCTTAGCTTATTTAATGCAACCAACTTCAAAAAGCGTCGTGTATAATTGTGCTTGCGGTTTTTATAATTAGTATTCGTCATTCAAGTAAAACTTAAAACTATTATAGTTAGAATTTTGAAATAAGCAAAGAAGGCTAATAAGGCTTGCCTTAAGAGAAAGTCCCAAGACGAACAAAGACAGCGGACCTCTCCATATAGGGTAAATGACTAGTAAATTGGACAGTAATTATACTATTCATTGGACAAAGCAGAAAAACACAATAATATTATTTATTTAAGTTTGCTTCAAAAACTGCCTATTTCTAAAGTAGTAGAACGCCTGATTTTAAAGAAAAACAGGTAGTTTTTAAAGCAACCCTAATAAAATATATTGTGTTTTTGTACTCTGTCCAATGGGTTGTTTTCTTTTTATCATCTCCACCAGACGGCGCGACGGTAGACACTTCTAGATTTTCTATTGGTTCCCCACTGATCTGAAATTATCTGCAGGTTGGCATCACTGACTACATATTGGTTGTGTTTCTAAAAAATATCAGTGTACTGTCAAGTATGACATAAATCAAAATATCTGAAACCTAAGCGATCATTTTCCTAAGCGATTAGGCCACTGTACTAGTAATAGTTTAGGAACACGCTGTTAAAATAAAAACTTGTCAAAGTGACAACTGACAACTGAACGGCCTTGTGGCGGCCATGTTACTTTGGAACTTCTTCTACTTTTTATTGTTGGTGTGGTTTTTATTATTTTTTCCCAAATTGTGTTATTTGGGTTTTTGATGTTTATTATTGGTAAAATAATTGCCATTATATATCTGTTATCGTGCACAAGTGCAGGGAAGATGTTGTCAGAACCAAAATTTATAATTCCTGTGACATTTGGTGTGAATAACGATAAATAGGGCTATTTCTTCCGTGAGTTTTAACAAAAACATCGTTATAACAACTTTATTATCCTATTCATTGGGATATATTTGTGTCTTTTTCAAATTGAAATGTATCAAGTTTTACATTCTTTTACCCAGTTTTGTAGTAATTGATGATGGCATTCCCTGGTATTACCGATAGTTGTCTACCCATACGCCATCTAGTTACTAAAATGGAAGCTGTTTGACAATCAAATTAAAAAAATAAGAAAATGCCCCATTACTAGTACCACTAAAACCACCTGCGGTTCGCCTTCAGCCGTATAACGGAGGGAAATCCCGGATCTGTCTAACACAGGACTCCCTCCACGATTGGCCGGTCTATCTCCGACCAGACTTCCACTAAAGTAAGGGAACGCTTAGGCCCCATTACTAGTACCACGCTAGTACTGTCCAATGACTAGTCATATACCTTAGTCCATCAAGAAAGTAAAGAAATTAAAAAGTGGCAATATCGTAGTGTCTTCCCTTTTTTCTAGATTATTTGAAAGGGGTGACACTACGATGTTGCCATGCCATACAATATAACTTTTCATAGTTTTAGTGAAGCGTCTATCATGTTAATATTTTATAAATGAAATATAAATAAATCAACACTCATATTAATTTATTAATTAAACCGATGCATGTCAAGTTCAAAAAACTTTAGATACGATGATAATAATACTGTAATAATATTTAATAAAAAAATATTGAATAACCAATGAATACCAAATTCCAAAACACACGTTTGAGTTTATTTATTTAGCTGCAGTAACGCTATCAAAAAAACATATAGCTGTTGTGTTTAGTTGTTTTAGTTTCTTGGTTTGTTTCATTTTTCAATAACTCATGCGCAGCTTTTTTTACAGTTTGGCAGCTGACTGTCAACTTCAGGTGAGTGTCATGTTCTAAAAGTTGTGTTCGTTTGCTTTTTCAACTGCGCATGCGCGGCTTTTTTGTGTGTCAGTGTCATCAGTGTGAGTGTCATATTCTAAAATACTGTATCTGTCAATTTTTAGAAAATCTGACAGGTATTTTAGAACATGACACACACTGACATGCTTAAAGTTATAAATTGATGTCAGTGTGAGTGACATGTTCTAAAATACCTGTCAGATTTTCTAAAATCTGATAGATATTGATCGGTATTTTAGAATATGACATTCCCACTGACAAGCGACACACAAAAAAGCCGCGCATGAGCAGTTGAAAAAGCAAACGAATACGACTAATATCTGCATAAAATCTGACAGAAATTGATGATATTCTAGAACATGAGACTCAATATGAAGTTGACAGTCAGACGAAGCTGCCAAACAAAAAAAAAGTTGAAAAATGAAACGAACACGAATAATATTAATGAGTCTTCTGTTTCTAGTGTTTGCCGGTTGTATTGCAACATCCATGTCTCCTTGTTGACGCTCCATTGATGTTCCTGGTCCCATTTCAAATTTATCTTCGCCGGTCGCATTAGGGCTTGTACCACATCGTAACTTTCCACGTTCTCTTTTATATCGTAAATTATATCTATTCGGTTGTCTACGCTTCGACCTTGGCTGCCACATCCGGGATGGTCTACAGGTACGTCTTTAAGCGTACCATTTATTGTCCAAGTTTTCAACGGTTTTCCGTACAGAAATTCCGGGTTTATTTTTTGACCTTGCTGTATACATCCGAAACTTTCTAAGTTTTCCCATATTCCAATCGTAGTTTGTGAGTTTGCATTAGCGTATCCCACCGTTTTGGTTCCGGTCACGAACGGCGTCCTGTTCCCCAAGTTGAACATTTTTATGTTCACATTTTTCACTGTTGCCGTGTGATGCACTTTTTTTTTTTTTTTTTTTTTTTTTTTTTTTTTTTTTTTTTTTTTTTTTTTTTAGGTATGGTACGGTATACATTAGATTGATGAGGGATAGCGCGAAGGGGCGGCGGCGAGCCCTGCGCCTGCTCCAAACCGACCAGCAACACCCATATAGTTTCAAGTCGCTAGTGTGTTGGTAGGCGGCGGCGGCGACTTAAACTATAGGGGTGCTATGGGTAGGAACACTACATCATTATAAGTCTAGACTTTGAATGTGTAGTGTTCGGCGACGCGTGACGACCAACGGTCGAAATGTGTAGGTCACACGTACCAGGAGAACAGGAACACACAGGGGATGCGATATTTTTCATTTGTTTTTTTTTTTTCCAAGTCCAGGGGTCGTGACATTTAAGAATTATAAACGTTAAATTTCGATATTGGGGGTGTGGATAGTCTGTGGGGAGGAGGTGGCATAGAATGCAGAGTCGTTAATCTGTGGGCAAAATTGGCGGCAAAAAGTTGTCACACTGGCTAACTCGTCGACTCTCTCATTCCCTCTCAACCCTGCGTGCGCCTTGATCCAAAACAAGGAGACCTCCCGCCTCTGCAGTGCAGCTTTTCGGAGGGCCGCCCTTGTTTGCACCGCCAGGGGATGAGGGGAACTAAGAGTGACTGCCTGGAGTGCCGATCTAGAATCGCTAAGGATACCGACCTTTGCCATTCCACTCTTGCAGGCTTCAGTTACGGCTCTTTGGAGCGCTAGAAGTTCGGCTTGGTAGACGGTGCAATACGGCGGCAATGCAAGCTTGACGGCCTTCGTCTCGGCCTCACCCTTCCATACGGAGAGTGCGGCTCCGACTCGACCCTCAATCTTGCTGCCGTCCGTATAGATCCTATGGACGTGGCTGTTAACCACGTCAGCATATGAGTCCTCATCTACCAACCCGAACCTCAGCTCTCAGCTCTACCTGCTGCTGCTGCAGGTTAGGTTAGGTTAGGTTAGGTTAGGTTAGGTTAGGTTAGGTTAGGTTAGGTTAGGTTAGGTTAGGTTAGGTTAGGTTAGGTTAGGTTAGGTTAGGTTAGGTTAGGTTAGGTTAGGTTAGGTTAGGTTAGGTTTTTTTTTTTTTTTTTTTTTTTTTTTTTTTTTTTTTTTTTTTTTTTTTTTGTATAATACTTATTCCCCCTTTCGGTAAAAGGGACAATTGCTTACATTTGTGAATTTTTTACATTTGTATTCATTTTTATTTTTATTTACTAGTTTTACTACATTTTTGTTACAACATTTATGATTTTTCTATTACAGATTTTATCAATTCATTTATATTACATTTATTTTGATTTTTATTATCATATTTTTTATTCACTTTACAATTACCATTTATTAATATATTACATTTTTATTTCTATACATTTTATTACAATATTCATATTCATGTTACAATTATCCCTTTATTTTAATATTACAATTATATTTATTAACCTCTCTATTACTCATGATACATTCTGTTTTTTCGTTTTTTACATACATTGTTTTGATTTATATTTTTAGTATTATATTTTTATTCACATTACAGTTTACTATTTATTATTATATTACATTTTTTATTACTATACATTTTGTTAGAATATTAATGATTCATGATACAATTTTTCCCTTATTTTAATTTTACATTTATATTTATTACATCTCTAATACATTTATAATTTATTTCAACATTTGTGATACAGTTTTTACTTGTTACTTATTTACTTTCTTTGTTACTTATTTACCTACTTAAAGTACAGGTTTAATATGACTGTGCTAATTTTAGTCTGGCATCCAGCCCGGAATGTCCGGTCGATATTGGCTAGCATTGTGTTATGTCATCATAACATGGCATCATGCTAATTGTGGCGATTTTCATGGCACGTGCAATTACAGATAGCGCAGATGGTATAAAATGAATCCTACTATGTGTTATGCTTATTTTTATTTTTTTTGCTTATGCCTTACATGCTTGTCTTATTGTTTACAATAATTTCATGTAAGTGCAAAGGTGTTTTTTTTTTTTTTTTTTTTTTTTTTTTTTTTTTTTTTTTTTTTTTTTTTTTTTTCGCACAACACATTTACAAATGTCCTAAATTGCTTGCATTGGTGTATTAATTACATAATTAATGACATCCAAGTACATATTATACATCATTTAGTACATAGGTATCCGACTATTGATCGTCAGGATCGTATGCGACAGTCGCACGTGCCATGACATCCCACTTTTTTCGCACCGGGCATTCCGCACTCAGTGCATTGTGACCTGTGTCATCTAGGTGTTCTTGTTTACAATTAGCGCAGCACGGCCTGACACCTTCCTTACGATCATCACACTGAGCCTGGTGATGTGCCCCGGAGCAGTGTGCGCATTTCTCCTCGGCACCACTACAGAATCGCCGCCCATGTCCATACCCCAAGCAGCGCGAGCACTGAATTAGGGGGGACTGGTCGGCGACCCTGACGCGCTGGACATCTATATATAGGTGTCCGGCCTCGGTGAAACGCACCCACAGCCTCGGAGACACAGTAAGCACCACATGCTCAGTGTGATCATCCTTTCCTTTCCTCCTGTACTTTACCTTCATTCTATCTTCCCCCCCTCCCAGGATGTCTTCCACGAGGTGCCCATTCTGTGATCTGATGGCCTCTATCACTTCGTCATCAGTATTGTTTTTGAGCACCCCGTACAACACAACCTGGGGGTCCTTATTCTCTATAATTTGTGCCTCCAACTTCCCTTCCAATTTCTCTATTTTGTTTAAAATTTTATCCCTATCTTTTTTGTCCCTAAATCCCACAATGACTTTTCTCCCTTTCCCTTTTCTAATCCTATCGACTTGTATGCCTTCCTTTCTTGCTTCTATTATCTTTCCCATCTCCTGGACTATTTCAGTAGTCGGCATAAAGTTTTCTTTGTCTGCCACAATCAGGGAGTGGAGGGTCCTGTACTTAGGCTTGCCCCGGGCGACACTCGCATAAGTTGGGGGTGTCTCCCGTTCCGGTTCGCCCTGTGTCATGACCTCCCGCCCCCCGATTGCGTCATTCAACGTATTTACTACTTTCCCTACCTCTTGTTCTACCGTTTCTATTACCTTTCCTTTTTCCTCTTCTATCTTTGTCTGAATACTCTCTACATTTTTTACTGCCGTCTCTGTTAAATAGTCCCTAAGCTCATGGATGATAACTTCCCGCTCTCCTATTACGTCTTTCAGTGTATTTACTGCTTTCCCTACCTCATGTGTTACCGTTTTTACTACCCTTCCCTTTTCCTGTTCTATCCTAGTATGTATACTATCCACATTCCTTACTGCCACCTCTGTTAAATAGTCCCTAATATCTTTTAAATCCTGCCTATACTCTTTCTTAAATTCGCTTAACACCGTCTTTACCTTTTCAAAGCAGTTACAGTTATTTTCTACTCGCGTTTCATATTCTTCTTCGCATTTTATTTCACACTGTGTCTCTACATCATACTTTTCTATCTCTATCTCTACTGTCCTTTTATCTTGCCTATCATCCATCGTTATTATTTTCTGTAACTGCTTTAAAACGGCAGTAAGATTATCTGCTATACCAACTCTCAGCTCACCCTTCATATTTCTCGTTTGGTTCAGCAGATAAATACTTTTTTCTACTTTCCTCGACGTCTCCTCCAGTACCACGTCCCAATTTTCTACTTTTGGGCTACTTTCCGCGGCCATGCTAAGGCCGCCCACGCCACTGCCGGAAGCGTCGAGGGACGGTCTATTTTTAGTCTTCTTTGTAGGGTATTTTGGGGTACGTACCATAGCCATTTTAGGTTATAATAAAATTAAATAAATAGGATATGTAAATTGTATTAGATTAAAATGGAGGGAACGTATTAATTAATTGTATATATATTTATTATTATTATTAATATTAATTGTATAGAATAAGTATAAGTATAAAGTTAAAGAAAAATGTAAATTAAAATATTGAATCTAAAATTATTTATTAAAATTTAGAGGGGGAACGCGTCAGGTTTTAAAATATGTAAATATAAAATTGTATAAGTTGTATATAGATAAAATAGTACTGCAATAATAATTAAAATGGATTTATAATAATTGTCCTATCCTAGATATAATTAAGCCAAAATTGTATATTTTTATAAATTGTTAAATTTGTATTTTATATTTATTGTATATTAAGATATTAATTGATTATTTTTTTACTTATTTTAACAAGTTTTTTCTTTACTTTTTGTACTAAGTTGAAAGTCTTTCGCCCTATGAGTTTTTATGGCAAAACACTCTAGAGTCAAAAATTATTGCTTTTTAGTTCTCACAGGGACTTTAGTTTATTACATTAATGTTACTGTTAACTTTAGAGAGAAAAATGTTTCGCCTGTACGTTTTTAATAGCAACGACTTTTAGCCTGTTGCTATGGTCAACTATTTTACTATGAATTATTTCCTATGGGAATTTAGTCACTAAGTGGTTAAATTCAATTTTGGCCTAATAGTAGGCTACTTGTCTTATTTATTGTCAAACTAATAATAATGTGTATTGTCCAATAGGGATCAATATGTCTACTTCAAAATAATATATACGTATAGATAAAGCAGTACTATGAAACAAAGCTTTACGTCGCAGTATTGGTGTATATCCTAGTCACTATACTAACTTAATCTAAGCGGTTTCCCAATAGGGATCAACCGGTCAACTAATTCCTACAACTAACAGCCTCCCCAATAGGGGGTTAACTGACCTAACTAACTAAAATATACTATAAAATGAAATTAAAATAAATTGTAAAACGGACGTCACAGTTAAGACAATATTTACCTATACTTATCCTAATCGTTTGTCCCAATAGGGCACAATCGGTCAGCAAAATAATAATGTCCAAATATATGTCTAAGTATAAGGTCAATAAGAGCAAAAAGCAATAGTCACAGTATTAATTTTTTCAGGCGTTCCAATAGGGAAGCGGCTGGTCTATTATTGTCCGTTTTACAATTTTAGAGCGATTTTCGCCGGTCAAGAATGGACTTGTACTTAGCCTATTTGTCGATCCGATCAGATCCTATCCCCCATCTACGTCCACTACTCGTGGTCCTTGTCTATTTTGAATTTTTCAGTTTTATAAAATAATGTTTCGCCTATTGATTTTAAATAGCAACGTCCTACTCTTTAATTCTATTATATTACCGACGGCGGCACTTAAACTGTCAGACCACCCACAGCGCCTGACGCCAAGGGGGCGTGTCAGGGCTGCCACGCGCGAGAATGTATTATCAGTATATTTCAATGAGCGGGAGTAACCTGATGGGAATTTCGAGTTTTATTAAGTTCCTGATATGCTAAAATTTTTAAAATAATGTTATTTATATTGTCTTCCTATGTCTTTTAATATGATATTATAATATATTTGTTTAATTACTTGGTTTGCGTTTAGTATTCAATATATATATTTAACTATTTATGGTGTAATATTACTACTTAATCTATTTAATTTTGTATGAAAATCTACTATTTAATTTTGTCTTATCTATTTAATATTTATTTTAATTCAAAGCTCTTAGTTATTTTCTTATGTTTAATGCTATACCCTAATTATGTCGAGAATTTCAAACCGCAAAACTGTTTTATTTTATATATTTACTATTTATTTCTATTTATCATTAAATTACTATATTTAGCCTGTTATTTTTATTATTATATATATATTTTTATCAATTTATTAAAGTTTAATTATTTTAATTATTTGCTAGGGTTAGCACAAGATTTTGATCCGCAGCCCTGAGCGCTCCAGTGGGCGGGGCTAAGAGAGAGACAGATATCTCTCGCGTCAACCCTACCTTTCTCGCTTGCACTTATGGTGCTCGCAACTATGTCCTAATGAATATAGTCCGAGCGTAACAATTTGATTTTAAGATAATTCTTAACTTGTTTAATACTGTTTAATTTTACTATCTAATACTATTTCTAATTATAATTTAGTCTAATTAGGTTGTTACACGATTTTTTTAGCTTTATGGAATTTTTACCTAGTATTTTTAAATGTTTTTGACTGTAATTTCTATGTATTATTATTTATTATTGCAAATTTAATTGTTAAATATCGTATTAATCCAAATTTATTATTATAATTATATCAAAAAGTAATGTGTTTAATTTAAGTTATTAAAAAACGACGTTAGCGTCCCGGACTATGGGGAGGAGCCTATTCCTTGGGCGCTAGATCGCCCTAACTGATAACGCAGGGTTGGCGTCTTGAGGAACGTGATGTGCAAAATAAAAGTGAACGGCAAACGAGCGGATATGAACCTGATGGTAATTTAAAGATTTAATTATTTTTTATGTGTTATTTAGAGTTGTATATTTAGGTTTAAATTGTTTATGTGTTATTTGTATTATTTATGAAGATGGCTATTATTTTACTTGTTGTTTTACCGTTTTTTAATATTTATTTTACCGACCTATTTTATAATTAAATGACTTGCAATGTGTATACTATTTTGGTAATCTTTTGAATATATATTTGGTATATATTTTGGTATTTAAGGTTAATGTTAGACCCTATAAATCAAAACACACAACTATTCTTTGACCGGCGAAAAACGTCATTTGCAGCCCTATTATTGTTGGATCGTGACGTCACAATTTACGGTATAATTTTGTTTATAAAGTTAAAACTACCGATCCGATTAAGATGACACTTTGTAGCCCAAAGTAATGCGGTTTGGACTGTCCTATAAAATTAGTGTCACGTTTCTAGATATAATACTTTGGCTGCTATTAATAAAATTCCTGAGTAGGGGGCGTGGCGCCCGCCCAGGCGTTTTTTATGTATGGAGTTAAGCTCCTTTCCTAAAAAATCTAAATTTCTCTTAAACTATTGACTAAATTTTTATGGGACTTTATGATTATTATTCTATGTTATATTACCTATATTATTACTAAGTCTAATAGTTCTAGAACTTTTGCAAGTGGGTTAAAATTTTACTCTAAGAATTATAGTGTCTTTTTCACATATATTTTTGTCAAAAACTCCCACTTAGCTGTATCCCTCGGGCTCCCGGCTGCTGGTGATGACTCACGGTGCTGGTCCGCTGGTATGCTGTAAGTCTAGACCGCGTAGGACTCGGTCTAGACTTTTTAGTATTTTCAGTTTTCCTGGCAAACCAAACGCCGGATCACCACGAAACTTCACACACGGTAGCGTCTCACAGTGTTCCACAGCACAAAGTAATAAAAGACCTAGGTCCTCGCTCTAATTTGCGAGATCTAGGTGTCCTAATTTTTCCCGCTTTTTGCTAATCGTTTTTCTCAGGATCTATGTATCCGATTTCAAAAAGAAAAACGGCTTTGTGTAGCCCCAAAAGTTCCGCTTCGACTGGTGATACTCGCCTTCCTCCCCCGCACTTCCCCGCGCACGCACCTCTAGACCCTCTCTTACTTTCTGGTCTGCTGCTCCTCAACCAACCGCCAGAAAAATCTGATTTTTTGGGATGAGCTGCTCCGGGGTCTTGCACGTCGTCTGGGGTGAGAAAACGCGGGGGTCTCAGCGACAAATCGCGCGCCGCACGCGTCCGAAGTTCGGAAGTTGCCGAAAAAACGGGTTTTTCCGACTTTTCTCCGGAAGTATCAGTCCGATTGCAACGCGGTTTTCACTGCACAACTGCACACAATTTTCCGCGTCGAATGACGTATCGGACACTTTTATAGCACAATTTGAACCGGAAAAAATATTTTAAAAAATTTTTAAAAATATTTAGCGCGTATTTACACGTCTTGCTCGGGCCACGGTCG